>CM077593.1:79452500-80702500 GCA_039654915.1 Aquilaria yunnanensis
AATCAAGCTAATTGTCCTATAATCCTTCATATTCACTAGGTTACTCCTTCTAGGCATTATAGCATAAAAGGCGAATTACAAACCATTTTCAAGTTTTCTAACTCTGTAATAATGTTGAATAAATTTTACAACACCCTCCTTCACAGCCTCCTATTTTTTCTTCAAGAAATTGAAAGAAAAACTATTAGGCCCTGGGGCCTTACTCCCACCACAACACCACACTATTTTTCTTATTTGATCTTCCTTAATTAAAACTTCAAGTTTCAAACTTGACTTAATATTTATTCTCTTGAAGTAGGCACTTTTAAAATTTGACAAAGATAAGAAAACACCTCTTCTTTAATCACTTTTGGATCTTTTTGCCATCTCTCATTTATACATAATCCATTGATAGTGTTTTTATTAATCATTCCTCCAATTTCTACATGAAAATAACTTGAGCTTTCATCTCCAAATACAACCCATTTTACTCAAGACTTCTATTTGATCATAGCTTCCTTTATACACTCTTTCTGAAAACAACTTTCTTTAACCTATCCCTTTTAAATCCTCTCCTCTAGAATAAGTTTTTTGCCCCCAGCAACCCTATCCATTTATCAATTCCCTGAAGTTCAGTAATTTGTTTGTTCAAATTGATCAAAATTTTCAACTTTCCACACCTATAATGCTTGCTTCAGTTTCTTCAACTTTTGTTTGAAAAACCCAATTCCATAGTATGAGTTTCCATTCCACATTGATAGTAGTAAGTCTTGAAACTCCTTGCACTCCATCCAAATGTCAAAAAACATAAAAGAATCATGCCTAATATCTAACACTTCCACCTTTAGAAAAGCAAGATTGTGGTTAAAGATATTTTATTGAGATCCAAAACATAAGCAACTAATTTCCATGATGTAAAACCTTTTGATACAAGATATCTATCTAATTGACTCATTTTCAAACCATCCTTATTATGCCATGTATGCTTTTTTGCCTCTCATCTATAAATCAATTAATTTAGCTTGATTTATAAAATTTTTAAATTCCAATGCCATTTTCTCATCAAACCTACTACCTATTCTTTCGTCCTCCATTTTATTGCATTGAAGTCTCCAAACTATATCCGAATTCCATATCTAATCCTCCTAAAATTAATCAACTTTTTCCACAGTGCCTTCTTCTGTTCTGCCCCTTGAGGAGTATATATAGTAATTGGAGTAACTCTATCAAGACATCTTTCCTAGTTGCTGGCTTCTCCAATATCATCTTTCCCCTAAAATTGTTCCAGCTTATGGTCTTCGAACCCTACAGACATAGCAAACCTCTTGGCCACCCTACTGCATCTTATTGAATATAATCAAAATCTTATGTACCCCACAATGATATTTCTAATATATTACTATTACCTACACAAAATAGTTTCGTGTAAACCCAAAAAGTCCTCAGTCTTAGATACACATAATTCAATGATCAATCTTATCTTCATAGATTTAGCCACCACCAACCATATTTAAAGATAATAGCCACATTATACAGCATAACTCACCCACCCTTCAGGCCACCAAACTATTGTCTTTGATCTACTATACCATCAACATTGTTGGTCTACTACACCACTTGGTTTTAATTAGCCTCCATCTAAAATCCCACTATATTCCTAAATCATTTGATCAAATAAGTCTTTTTGACATCAAATCTTCAACTTTACTTACATTACGACTATTTGATTTATAAATTTAACCATATTCTTCAGCTTCAAGTCAAACAACAACTGCTCTGTTGCCTTGATTTGGAAAGGCCCTTAATCCGGGTTGCTTCTCTTGCTAATAAATCCACATTATTTCCTTCTATCTTTTGTGAACCTTTGTTTCACAACTTATTTTATCAATATTAAACTTGCTTTTCCTTTTTAACTCTTAAAATTATAGAAATTTCATAAAAAACTTTAGAACTATCCAAAATAACAATTAATGTAAAGAAATTTGACAGAGTGCTTTTTTTTTTAATAAGGTAGAGACAAAAGCTATATACATTATAAGTTGAAGACCAACGCAAAATGAAAACTAAAGATGGGGAACTGTGGATGCATTTCACTTCAAATTTCTGCAGCTCATTTCTAGTCTAGCTAATTGCATATAAAGTCCCTACACTATATTATTAACTGTGACTGGGTCTTGAAGCAAAAAAACTCCATGAATCACCATTTAAACTCTACTTGACTATTGATGGTGAAATTAATGGTGTTAGATAGTTACTATTAGGGGTGAGAGTTACCATTTTAAATAGATTTATTTAATTAATAAGGAGATAATACTTATAATTTTAATTGATTTTGTAAACGTAAATTATCATTTATGGGAGATTTGGATGTCTAATGAATAGGTGATAATAAAAGATTTAGTAGATATTATAGAATGAAAATACTAAAGAGTTTGTGTTCACTTGGTTATTTTATAATCATGTTAAATATGGTGTCCTTTTTTGTGCATAATAGACACTAGAACGCCAGTCACAGGTAGCAGAACAATAGTACTAGACATTAGAATAGCAATTTTAGGCAATAGAATAACTAATTTATGCACCAACATAACATAAATAGACACTAAAAAAGCATTATTAGATATTAGACCAGCAGTTCTAGACACCAGAAGAGCAATATTGATGCATATCAAGGGAGCACCCTTATACACATTCTAGGATTTCTTGAAGACATTGAAGCTAAGGAGCTCAAATTGGCACATTCAAGCATCTTTTGGTGATCCCACGCTCAAGTTCAAGAAAAAGAGGCTTTGGTCGTGTTCTCTACCTACAAGTGACTTCATCCATCAAGTTCCAGTCTCTCCATGCAAGAAAAGTAACTTATGTCTTAAAGGAAGGCCGTGATACTAATGAAAGCATCAAGGTGCACCTACAAGCCCTCAAGGTGCAAGTTCAAGCTCAACGGTTCTATGGCTACTCAAAATGAGCCATTTCAAGTCAATATGTCTTTCTTAAGTTATTTCCTAACTATTCAAGCCAAGAGAAGGCAGCATACATTCAACGAGGACAAATGGCCACGTCCTTGTTTCATCATGCTCAAATGAATTGTGTCAATTCATTTCTATGGTGCAAAAAGCCTATATTAAGCTTTATTCTAGCATTTGTGGTCACATATTATGCAAGGAAAACCCATTTAGTAGCCTGCACAAGTTCTACACACTTAAGTGTAGAATTCTAAAGCTTGGAGTCCGGACATACACCCTTGAAGGCCCTTTTATAGTCATCTCGTGTCATTTCTTCATACAACAAGATTTTTCATGTCCAAAAGCTTAAGGACTATAAAAAATATCTTATTAAATAGCCACAAGCTGGAGGAACTTTGGAAAAATGCTAGGACCTATGAGGCATAAGCTCGAGCCCTAAGTGACACATAATGTGCACCTGAGTGTCCACCTTTTTGAGGTTTGATCATTCTTAAGGCTTTGTTTTTGTTTTTTTTATAGTTTAATTATGTTATTTAGTTTCTTATGTAGTGTGGAAACTCATTTGGAGCACATTGGAATTTAATTGGCCGCAATTCTTACATGTTTGTGACCAAACAAAGTTCAAGCCTTAGTTTGACTAAGATTTCTCTTTTTAACTAAGTTTAGGATTTATTTTACTTTTAAGGTTGAATAACCCTAGTTTTTGGGCCTATAAATAGGCCTCATTCTACTTGTAAACACATAGCTTTTAATAATACAATATTGCTTCAGAGTTATTTTAATAATACAATATTGCTTCAGAGTTATTCTCTTTGGTTCTTAGAGAACTTACCTTGGTGCATAAGAAAGCTTAGCTTTCGTTGTTTCCTTATACTTCTGGTTCCTAACCATAGATTGGTTAGGGGTGTAGGTCAAATTCTAGTGTCTTGGATTGTTGTTTTTTCAACTTGTTAGCATCTTCGTCATTTTTCTTGGTCTTTATACCAATGGGATTCACATAAATTGGCATCAGAGCACAAGTTCCAAGCCAAGAACGTATCCAGTGTTTCTTTTTTTTTCTTTTTTTTTGTGTCTTCATTATTTACAATTTTTTTTTAGTTTTCATCATTTCTAATATATTGTTTTGTGTTTCAGGTCTTTTTAATTCTCTCATTGCATCCATACCAATAAAAAACACCAAAAAAAGTTCAACTAGTGTCGTTTGTATCCAATCTTGTTTCTTTCAATTTCTTAATGTCTAGCAGTTTTTTCTTTCATTATTTTTATTCCAATTCAATGTTTCCTTCATATTTATCAATTTTCAATCTAATCCTTATTATTTCAAGACAATCCAAGTCATTTCCAACCTAAAACAACATAAAAGCACCAATCCTACACACATTCAATTTTCTTGGGTTCTTTTGGAGTCCAATTTTTTTTTCTTTTATTCTTTTCATCCAGTCCTCATTACACTCTCTGTTTTTCTATTTCTACCAATAAAAAAAATCCAAAAAAAGAAAGTCCGAAAAATCATGTTGTTTCGGTACAAGGTTATTTTCATTTATGGAAGTAAAATTAAGGTTTCTTGTTTCTTTGCCAGTAAGTAATTGCATGTTTGTTCCTTTGGCATCAAGAACATAAGTGGCAAGTGTTTCCAGCAACAAAACAATAAAGAAAAAAGTTTCAAAAAAAGATTTCAACAAAAATCTTGCCCAAATTAAATTTGGTTTTGCGCCCAAAAACCCTAGCCACTCGGTTTTGAGCCTTAAAGCTTTTCTTGTGGTTCTTATAATCATCTATTGCAAGGGCTTCTAGATTCATTTAAATTTTGTTAGGTCACATTTATTTTGGTTTCAGAGTCTTGTTTTGAGGATGGTTTGCTTAGAACTTTTAAGGATTCCTTGACAAAAATGTTTCCCCTAACAAATTTGGCACGGGTGTCATTCTTTTGTGAGTGAACACATGAGGGAGTGTTGTGAGGCCTTTATTTCCAGGTATTATGGCAAGGGGAAATAAATACATTAAGATGGAGGTACCACACCATGATATTTTCCATACAAGAACTCTCATCCAAAGCCACGAACTCAACATGATTATAGATGGAAGATACCATGCAAACATAGTGAGCCTAGATGTGGTTAAGAGAATCCATCTAATATACTCTCAGCATTTGAAGCCCTATTAGTTGAAATAAAGCCATAAACAAAAGGATTTTGTACTTAAGCAAGTGATGGTTCTTGTGTCTATTCGCAAGTGTCAAGATTGGATACCTTATGACATTGTAAATATGCCATGGGCACACATCATACATGGCTAACCATGGTGGGAACAGAAGGAGGCTATTCTTCATAAAGATATAGGTGAGCTATCTATATTGCACCAAAAGAAGGTGATCATAATTATTCCATTAAGTCCAAGGCAAGTTGCTAAGGATAAAAAAAGGATCTTTGGTGAGGTCGAGAGGAAAAAGAAAAAAGAAAGGAAAGTTAGGGGCCTGAGAGAAAATCAAGAAAGAAAAGTTGAAGGAAAAATAAAGAGATATGAGATGAGTGAAATTAACTGAAAGTGAGTGTTTAAGAGTTCCCAGGAGAAGAATTGAGCGTGAAGTTGAAAGAAAACAAGAGTGTAATGAACCCAAGCCGAGTGAAGAGATGAAGACCTACAGAGAAGACATGCTTTCAACTAACATAATGGAGTCCTCTTCTAGTGTTTTGGTGTCTTCTCTACAGGAATCAAGAGGATGTGACCTAAAAAAATCAAGTGAGATGTTGCTCACCCAAGAAGTTGGTGTTCCTAATATTCCAACTCATACTTCATGCATCAAACAAACTAATGAGGTTAAAAATGAACAATCTGAAGTAAGTCCAAGTGATTTCATATGTAAGAGTATGCCTAATTTCCTACCCTATGTTTTAAAAGGAAGAAGTTGTTGCAACTCAACCTGAGACCCTTGTGTACAAAGGTGAAACCCGAGACCCTTGTGTACAAAGGTGAAAATTTTTTGGTTCTTACATGTAAGGAAGATACGTGGAGACTAAGTCCAACCACTGTAATTTATTTCTTCCTTATGCCTAAATTTGATGTGGTTCTGCATGAAAGTCTTAAACAATGTGTGTTTGCTAACATTGTAGTTTTGAATAATGGTTTTCATGAAACTAGATTAAGAGAAGGAAGTAAGCATGAAATTTTGACAAAATTTGGTTTTGAATCTTCTAATTCTTTAGTTTTAAGCATGAAATTTTGACAAAATTTGGTTTTGAATCTTTTGATTCTTTAGTTTTTTCAAATTCCATTTTGAATTCTATGAGTTTTTATTAAGAAAATTCTATTTTAGAATCCTTTGTTTCTAGGTTTGTTTCCTTTACATTCACATCACAATCTTTTATTTTAATTAGATCTACTTCTTTTGAAATTTTCATGTATAAATCGAGTCTTACACACGCATTACATATTGCTTTAATTCCCAATCATGTTCAGTCTATTTTTTTGCATCAATCTTTCAATTCTAGCATGCATTCTTTTTTCATGACAGTTACATTACACAAACTTTTGAGCCTTGATATTTTTATTTTGTGCCCGAACTTAAAAATATTTATTTTGAGTGAAAAATCTGGTTTTAAGTTCATCCTTTTAAGGAAATATGTTGATTCCATTGTTTTGTATCATATCCCATACCAATTCACAAATTCATGCATTATGGTGCATATGCATGCAAAAAAAAGTTTGCTATTGAGTTGGTTTCACTTAGTCCTATATATTCCAATCTTGTTTCAGTTAAAATGCTTAGGATTTTTGTGAAATTGGTGCATCCTTCTTCTGATGTTGGTTTAGGCCGAATTGTGTTCAATTCTGGTTGTTTCAATGACTTATGCAAACTACTGTTTTGACACACAAAACTTGTGCTTTTCATGATCGTAACACTTGTGCAATCTTAGGTCCATTTGTTTTGAGTGTATACAACATCCTTGAGGTAAATTCTTCCTACACTTTTCCATGTTGTGAGAATAATGCTTTTCAGATGGCAAAGGTAATGGAAATGTTGCCTAGAGTTAAGATGCAAAACGTGCAAATTTTTGGATTTTTTGCGCTAATTGCTTCAAAATTTGTTATTAAACCTAGAGGTATCAAAATTATCTTTGAGTTTGCATATTGGTTCAAGTTTTACAAAAGAAGAGAGCTCCATATGCAAGCATTTGGTGCTAATGTGTAAGGTAAGTGCTTAAGTATTGATTATTTCAACCTTATTGATTCAGTTCCCTCTTTCTAATGTAGGTTTTGTTTCATGGAAAAATATTTATAAGGAGGGGGATCTGATGCACATCAACAAAGCACCCTTATGCGCATTCTAGAGTTCTTGAAGACATTGAAGCTAAGGAGCTCAAATTGGCACATTCAAGCATCTTTTAGAGATCCCATGCCTAAGTTCAAAAAAAAGTGGATTTTTTATGGTCTCTACCCAACAAGTGACTTTATCTATCAAGTTCTAGCCTTTCCATGTGAGAAAACTAACCTATGTCTCAAGGAAAGGCCATGACACCAATGAAAGCATCAAACTACAACTAGAAGCCTTAAAGGTGCAAGTTCAAGCTCAACGGTTTTATTCACATTCAAAAGGAGCTATTTCAATTCAATATGCCTTTATTAAGTTATTTTCTAGCTATTCAAGCCAAGAGAAGGTAGCATACTTGGAAGGAGGACAAATGGCTAATTTCTTATTTCATCATGCTCAAATAAAGCCTAAAGGAAGTCTGAATTGTATCAATTCAAATTTATGGTACCAAGGGCTTATATTAGGCTTTATTATAGCATTTTTGGTCATATTTTATGCAAGGAAAACCCATCCAATAGCTTGCATATGTTCTACACACCTAGGCACACAATTCCAATGCTTAGAGCCCACATATCACCCTTTGAGACCCTTTTTGAGTCATCTTATGCCATTTCTTCATACGGCAAGCTTTTTCATGCCCGAAAGCTCAAGGAATCTACAAAATTTCATTTTGAAGATCTTCAAGCTAGAGGAACCTTAGAGAAATTTCCGGACCTAGGAGGCACAAGCCTAAACCCCAAGTGACATATAATGTGCACCTGAGTGCACACCTTGGGAGTTTTTTAGGCTAAATAATTTTTAAGGCTTTATTTTTGTTATTTTCCAATTTAATTATGTTATTTAGTTTATTATTTAGCATGGAAACTCATTTTGAGCACATGGGAGTTTAATTGGCTGAATTTCCCACATGTTTGTGACCAAACTAAGTTTCAAACCCTAGTTTGACTAGGATTTTTTTTTTCAACTAGGTTTAGGATTTCTCTTGCTTTGAAGGTTGAAAAACCCTAGTTTTCTAGACAATAAATAGTTTCCACTTGTAAACTCATAGATTAGAATAATAAAATATTGCTTGAGCATTATTTTTTTGGGTTCTTTGAGAACTTACCTTGGTGTATAAGAAAGCTTGGCGTTTGATGGCCGAAGTGCCATCGCCCTGACTACTGATTTTCAGGGGAGGAGGCCACACGCCTGACATATATGACCTCGGAAGCCCCATCGCACCGACCTCGGAAATTTGCCATATTGCCTCTCCCTCGGAAGACGAATGAACCCACTTCGGAAGAGTGGATAACCCCGGAGAGACGGTATCACCCCGGGAAGAGGTCCCTGTTCGTCCCACTAAAAAGTAACGTCGGCCGAAGGGACTTCGGCGGAGCGATGCGGGACACAAAGGAGCCTCTGACATGTCCACCTGTGTGCACCAGATGTTGACCTCAAGCATTCTGACAGGCCACTGTAGTCCGTGCTCTGGCACACTGAGACACGACTCTCGACAAATCACTGCCCGAGAAAGCCTGCACGCGGCTGGCCCCTTTTTCTGCTTAGAGGTATGGATGGCATCTGTCCATACACGTGTCACAATCAGAGGGGCCTATTTTCCCCTATTTATAGCAGGAAAGGCTCCTGAGAAAAGGGGGCCTAAAGAAGACTCCAAAGTTCTAGCCTTCTCTTGTCTCTAAGAACATGCCGGAAAAACGCCTCCGGCGAGATTCTTTCCCTTCCATGCATACCAGAGAAACCCTCCCGGCAAATCTATTTTGTGCTTACCCTTCGTCATTTAAAAGCATTGACTTGGGCGTCGGAGGCTCCTCCCCGGAAAACCACTCCGGGGACCTCCTAACCCCTGTTTTCTCTGTTTTTCAGGCTGGACCACCCGAGGGCGTCCCATTTCTCAGGCTCTCTCCAGCACCAGGAACCTTCTTCGGCCACCACCATCCATCACCAGACGGCCACGCGCGACATTCAACCATAGACCACGGCGGAAACACAAATGATGGCGAACGCCACGCCATCAGCGTTCTTTGTTCTTTTTATACTTTTTGTTTCTAACCGCAAGCTAGTTAGGGGTGGGCATCAAATTTTAGTCTCTTAGATTATTGTTTTGGGAACTTTTTAGCATCTTGGACATGTTTCTTGGTCCTTATACTAACGGCGTTTGCATCAAATCTAATATAATTGGACGTTAGAAAAGCAATATTAGATATTAAAATAAGAGCACTTAAAACCAGTTTAGCCAATATATGATACCAATTTTACATACACTATGCACCATTTTAGGCACACATTGGGTAGCACTATAAATGAAATTAGTCAATACTATAGACAAGATAAGATACTATTATAGATGAGATTAAATATTATTATAGATGATATTAGGGACTAACTAATTTATACACTATCCTAACATAATTAGATACTAGAAAAAGCATTATTTGATACTATTATAGATGAGATTAGATATTGCTACATATGAGGTCAAAGACTAGTTAATTTATATACCAACCTAATATAGTTAAACACCAAAAAAATAATCATAGACATCAAAACAACAGTATTAGACAACAGAATAACAAGCTTAGACACCGAAGTAACTAATGTTTACACCTATCCAACATAATTAGATGCTAGAAAAGCATTACTAGAAAATAGAATAATAGTCCTAAACACTAGAACACTAGTACTAGAGACTAGAATAACAGTACTAGACATCATACTAACTAATTTATCCACTGATCTAACATAATTAGACACTAGAAAAGTAGTATTGGGCACTAGAATAATAGTTCTAGGCATCAATTCAGCCAATATATTACAACAATTCTAGATACATTGACTACCATAATTAGACATCAAAAAACCACCACAAATGCTAGAACAGCATTGCTAGAACAGGAATGCTAGACACTAGAAAGTAGTCTTAGGCACCATGTTCAGTAATTTATACACCAACCTAAGATAATTTGTGATGAAGGACCAGCAAGCTCAAGGACATCCAAGGACACTTTGTAGATCAACACGAGATCTATAAAAGTGAAGAAGGCAAAAGAGATACTAGGAGCACTCTAAACCCTAGTTTTGGAGCATGTGGAGCCTAATGTAAGCATACAAGCTTTTCGCAAGCCAAGAAGTATCTAGGACCTAAATTCATTCATTTCCATAAATATTATGAAAATTTGAGCTATAAAATATTAGAAATCTTGGCCGTACATACGAGGCCCAAACCTAAGCTCCATGGAGCCCTAAGGGTATGCCCAAGAGCCCCGTTGGAGCCCCACCTAGCCATTTTTCTGTGGCTGTGTGATTTTTCCAGTTTTTATTGGTTAGTTCATGTTTTATACATGTCTTTAGGTTAAGGAAGAAATTTTTGGCACATGTTACTTATGCCACACGAATTCCATATACAGAATGTTAAAAGCGCATTTTTAAACCCTACTAAAAATAGGTTTACTTCTTTTGTTTAGTTTAGGGTTCCTGGTCCATCTAGACTTTGGCCGGTTACCCTAGATTAGAATACTATAAATAGGGCTTGTAATTTGTGGTGTATACATTGCTCAATAATATTACAAGTCATTTTGCACAAATTTTATCTTTCCTGCTCTATCTCAACTCCTTGATGTACTTATGCTTCAAGTTCTTTTCCAATCAAATTTCTTCTAATTTATCTTCTATAATTCTTCTTGTCATCCTTGATTATGTTTCTAACTTCCTTTCTTTCTTAATCAGTGTCTTATTCTTGGACAATGTTTGGAGAGTAAGCAAGTCGGGTACTCCTTAGAAATTTAGTATCTTGGGCAACAAACAATCCATCAATGAGACTCTAGAAAGGCATTACTAGATGCTAGAATGTTAGTTCTAGATATCAAAACAATAGTATTAGACACTAAGGTATTAGTATTACACACAGGACTACCTAATTTATACACTAGCCTAACACAACTAGAAACTAGAAAAGTAGTACTAGACACTAGAATAACAGTTCTAAACACTAGTTTAGCTAATATATGACATCAATTCTACATATACTACACACCGTTGCAAACATACATTGAATAACATTATAAATGAAATTAGATAATGCTATAAACAAGATTAGATATTATTATAAATGAGATTAGAAACTATTATAGATGAGATTAGAGACTAACTGATTTATACACCAAACCTAACATAATTAAACACAAAAAAAAAATTCTAAATGCTAGAATAGTAGTACTAGACACTAGACTATAACTAAGTTATGCACCAACCTATCATAATTAGATATCAGAAAACAATACTAAACAATAGAACTATAGTTCTAGATACCAGAACAACAGTTCCAAACACCAGTCCATGCAATATTTGATATCAATCCAACATACACTACACACTAAACTGCAATACCTAGCATTTTCATTTGAAAATGAGAGGTTTTTTTCTATGGAAATAAATAAAATCTTAATCCTTATTTTCTTTTATGAATATAGAGATTTATTTAAGATAATAACTCTTTCCCCTAATAATAACTACCATATGTACTCCATAATTACATATATTTCTTTAAAATGGTAACTTCACATCCCTTAATAATAACTACATAAAACTGTTCACTAGTTATGGTTGGTCCTTCCATATGCTTCCTTTTATCTCATGTGGACGAAAATATTTTTTTTTCAGAAAAATCCTATGTTGTTCTAATTTGTTCTCTTAATTTTAGAATTTAACAACTAATAACTTATTTTCATCAATTAGGCTCCCTGTTAGTCCAAGGGGTCAAACATGTCGACAAGCCTGCTGCAGTATAGGATTTGTGCTAGATTCATGATTCTAGACCCTAAATGCTAAACCAAAGCTCTGAACCCTAAACAACCATCTAATGGTGGTAGGATTAGCAAGCTTCCACCGCAAATCTAGTTCAATCCTCAAACCAAAAAATAGAGCTAATTCATTTTAACTTAAGTTAGCGTAATCTAAGATAGCTTTTGCCTAGATCCGATTTCATTTGAAAGCCAATATTATGTAGGTATAATAATTTTTATAATTTTTACGTCCTCCAAAAAATGTTAACTTTCCTTGATAGTACAACACTGATTAATTTCATCTACCCTAGTAACAAATAATGCTATGAATGACCAAGCTAGCTATTGAAAAAAAAATTGCTAATTTTTTTTTACATAACCTAGTTATCATCGAATATCACCACGACTTCAACATATGGAATCGAACTATGCAAACTTACTTAAAATCATTAGCATTGTCTATTATTCATTGGTTGCATATGATCTCCTAACTTAACACAACTATTCTTATATTCGCCTAATAGATGAATTTTTTTAGAAAATTTAGTTTTTTTTAAGGATAGATGAATTGAATTACTAGTTTTACTCTTTTATACATGAAAATTGAAAATTAAATTGTTAAGCCAATAATGTATTGATTTTGAAAAGATATATTATTTTGATGACTTTTGATTCATTTTTTTTATTCAAAAGCATTATTCACGTTTATATAGAGATATATATTATTATAGTAATTAGGAAAGGGGCATGTCGGCTTTTTTAGGATCAAAATGCCAGCTGAACCAACTTTTGTAAGATATATTAAATGAAGTAGGGAGACTGGGATTTGAACCTTGGACCTCCCATATATTCCTGAGATCTTTTAGCAACTAAGTCAAGGGCTAGGTATTTAAAGCAATGTTAAATGTAATAAATATTTTTCTAAAAGGAACATATTTATGAAGTTGTTTTAAAAGATAAATATTGAAAAGCATTTTTATAGGAAAAATAAAATTATATTTCCTCATACCATTGCATATGCACACATGAATATAAATTAATTTAATGAAAATGGAAAAGAGTATTAGAATCATAACAAGGAATGGTCAAAATAGTCCTATGACTTTTGCAACTTTTCTCACTAAGCCCTATAACTTCTTGAGTTTTTATTTCAGTCTTATAGGGTCAAAAACTTTGTCAATGTTTGTCCTAATTAAAGGGTCCTGACGGGAAATCCTATATGGCACTTGACGACCAATATTTCTTGCCCAGTTGGCAAAAGTGGTCTTGTCCTTTTGCCCAGTTATCAAAAGTGGCAATTTTATCTAGCCTAGTTGGCACAAGTGGGGCTGTTCGAAGCATAAAATGCACCAAAAGCAAGGCTTAAGTGTTGCTCAATAAACAGAGCTAAAGTATGGGAGATTTGGGGCAGGGAAATTTTTTGGAAAGGGTGAATGGTTGTGGTGGGTGAGGAATGGCAATGCCATCGACTTGTAACAGTTCAAATGATGATGGTGATGAAGTTTGAAAATGGATGTTGAAGCCTTTGGTGATAACAATGTGGATGGAAATAAGTGCAAGCAAAAGATATTCTTAGTGTCCAAGGAACTTGAAAAACTGGACTTCAAATGTTTTTACTAGATCAATGACCCGCTGCCACCATAGCTGATGAGGATAATTTTTGGTGTGCCTAAGGTTGAAGGAAGCATATACTCAGAATGTTGAAGTAGGGGCAAGTAAAGCAAAAACAGAGGTAATGTAAGCAGAGGCTAAGGCAAAAGCAAAGGTGATTGAGGTAAATGCAAGGATGGCATGTTAAAGATAGAATTGGTGGCAAGATGAAAAAAAATGATGATGTACAAGTCATTTGTGTTGATATTGGATGAGCTGTTTATTTTTGTACTAATGTGAGAATACAATATGGTCTGTGTTATAGTTGGTGCAGTGCAATGTAGTGGTAGTTGTGTTCAAAGGCTTTGGTAACAATCTAAGTAATCTATTCAACAAAATACCTGAATGAAATCTTGTTTAAATGAAATGAGCCTACCTGTGTAGGTTGCCTATGGTACATGGTGTTCAATATCTGTATTGCTACAATTGTATAGTTACCATGAAAGACAACATTAGATTAACGACTTCAAAGACAACTGTATTAGCACTGTGATTAAACACGGATATAACTAATTTTTTTATTGCACGTAAAAAAAAAAACTTTGTGCACAAAAGAATAGGTGCCTGTTATATACAATCATTACAACCACTCATTTTGCTACACAAAAGAACAGTTTGCCTAACTGTTTTGCTACACAAAAAACACTAATTATAAGGCCACAAAAAACAACTTGCTCCACATGATGCCAATACTAAAAAAATCAAAATATGCATAACATCAACTAATGCATTCAAATATTGGTGCTTTTTTGTGTTTGCATCTGAGCTATCCTTGCAGAGTTCCTAGGTTTCTTGGGAGTAACCTTCTCATACCTTGCTCGTTTCTTGATTGAGTCTTAGTCTTTCAGCTGCTCAATAGTTAGAGTCCTGGATGATGATACTAGTTCTCTACAAACAATTAATTTCCTTGTAAACCTGGCTACAAAATAAACAACTCGCATTATCAAAACTAATGTAAGGCTACAATATAAACAATTAAGAATAAACGGAATGGTAGGAGACCTTCACTATGTGAGCACCTATATATTCAACATACACATAAATCTTTCCATACTACAACAACTTCTTCTTCATCACAATCATGCTTAAATCAGGCATGGGTAAATTTCCACTAACCTATCCTTTAAACTCATTTTCACTATCTTAAAGAACATCTTCTCCACCATTTTTGGTGCTAAGCATTCTACCTAACTCTTCAAGTTCACATTAGATACAAGTAGTGTCTAGAGACCTAACACTATGGATCCCACCAACAAAGATCTTGTATGTCCAGACATTCCACCTTTTACACCATACAACCAAACAAACAGATTATAAACCGCATGCAAGTCATGTTTCTATATATGATTACACCCAAAATAATAAGTAACATTTTAATTCCTTAGCCTTTAAGAAACCCAACTGATGGCCAGGGGCCTCATCGTTTATAGTCATGGTGACTGGTGGAGAGACTTCTGGGAGGAAGAACGCCTGGTGAAACGGATAGCCCCAAGGAGAGTGCCTGAAAGCTCAGAAACAAAGGGTTAGGAGGTCCCCGGAGTGTTTTTCCGGGGGGGGAGCCTCCGACGCCCAAGTCAATGATGGCTGAGAAAAGGCAGAGGAAATAGCACAAAGGGCTGAAGAATCTCGCCTGGTAGTTTTCTCAGAGTGTGGGAGCAGTGTTTGGCCAACCAACCAGCCTCCTGCCAAGTATTAATTCCTGGTATTTATAGGAGTGCCTAGCCCGTTCAGATCACGACACGTGTTCGGTCGGATGTTCCCTGAGTTTCTGGGCGTAGGAGACAGATAACTGGTAGCAAGTTGTCCTGAGCCACGTGCTGAGATGGGCCATGATGTGATTCTGATGGCGTCCGTATGTCAGAGCGCCTATTCAGGCGACTTTATGACGTCTGTGAAAGGACGTGTCAGAGGCTTCCTTAAATGCTTCCATAAATGCTCCTGCCGTACTCCCGAGGTCCCTGGGTGAGCTCGTCCTCTAGTTCGGACAGAGCCTCTTCGGGAAACAAGCCCTCAGTTCGGGGGTTCCCAGTTTCAGGGAGTTCCGCCTTCGGGGATATCATGTTCGGCTCGCTATGTCTGGTGCCGCTTTTCCGAAGGCGATATGTTCACAACCTTGGGGGGCGAGTAGTGTCCTCGGGGTTTCCTGGAGTGCCGGGCTCGGAGCTCTTCGGCTATCTCCCGAAGTGCCTGATCGCACCTTTTCTCGGGTAGCGCCAGCTTTTTCTGGCCATCATTATGGCAGGGAGTTCGACCAGATAGAGGCAATAGCGTTTGGATATCACATGCCCCCCTCTGGAAAGCCGAAGTGAAGACTTTGGTTTTGCATCTCTTTCCGAGGTTGTGTATGGGAGTTTCTTTGGAAGCTTAACCTGTTCCGAGGATGCGCCTTTTTCCCGGAGATCATGGGCTCTTCGGCCTTGGCCTGTTCTTTGGTGTCTTCGAGGCAGAGCCTGTGGCGAAGATACACCTCTTGCCCGAAGGTTATGAGCTGTTCGGCCATAGCCTGTTTCTTGGCGTCCTCGAGGTGGCCTGCTCTTTGTTTCTGCAGGTCTGTTTGGCCAAGCGTGTCAGTCTGAGCGGCGCGTCCCAGTTTCGTCCCAGTTTTCCAGGGATGTCCGAAGACGTGTCCCAGCTTTCAAGGGACGTTTGGAGGACGTGTCCCCCATTTTCGTGCAGTGGTTGACACGTGGTGCTTTGCCATTAGAGGAGAGTCGCGTCGGTTACAGAGGGCGTGCCTTTTCAGGTGCAGAGAGCAGCTACGGCGACGGTTCGCCTCCAAAGGGTACTTATGACGATGTTTCGGTTAGCCATCTCTGGCTTATAAATAGCCCATTCCATCATAAGTTCCTTTTGTTTTCTCCTCTGCTCTTCTCTCTGCTTTGCCCCTGTTCTTGCACTTTCTTGCTTTCTGTGGCGGAGCTACCTTAATCAGAGCTTTTTTCCAGCCAGCTTTCACGACGGCGTCCTCAGATTTTGGCAAATCTTTTGGTGGGTTTTTGTTTTTCAGAGCGCTTTGATCCCTGTGTTCTTTTGAGTTTTTCTCTGGAAACTGTTTTCTTCCATTTTCAAACTCGTTTTTATGTCGAAAATGCCCATTCCTGAGAGCTGGCAGCCTCTTTTAGCCCATCCTTGTTGCTCCACCCCTGAAAAGTTAGAGAGGTGGAAGAAAAAATTCTTTCTTCCCTCTTACGCCATTACTAGGCTGCCTCGTTCTAGCCATTATGCTTTTTCAAACCACAATAAGGAGGTTACCGTTTTCCGAGCCCAGCTGAAGGCCAGTCTTCAGTATCCTCCCCCGAAGATGGTGTGAGAGTTCTGCAAATTTCATGGCATTGCTGTGAACCAGCTTCCCCCGAACTCGTTCTGCTATTTTAACGCCTACCTCTGCATGTGTGGCGTCTTCAGGATAGAACCCAATTTCAGAATCTTTATGCAGTATTACAAGCTCTCTGTGGTCCCGAAGGGTGGCTTCTATTTCATGCTACCTCGGGGATCCGGGAGCAAGAAATTCATGTTCACCTTCGCCACTAAAGATAGCTGGCGGGGGTGGCAACAAAAGTTTTTCTTCATGAAGATGGACGAGGCCTGGTCGTACGTTCCGACCAAATGGGCTCAGGGGACACTGGATGTGGACGTTGCTGATCCGAGGATGCTGCTGACCCCAGAGTTAGCTCCCTTGTTCGCGGATTTCGACGCCCGTATTCCGGCTGTTTCTGACTGGGATCCCGAGGTCATTGCGCTCGCCCTTTACCCTTTTCCAATCAACTGGAGGTTGATGACCGAAGAGGTCCTTCGGGAGCTAAAGGTGGTAAAGGAGCACGAGACTGACCTCGAGATGCCAGCTCCTGCCATCGCCGGGAAGGATTCCTGGTTGGTCAAGCTTCTTAAGGAGGAAATTTCTTTCGAAGCGCTTGCCGAAAGTGAGTTATCTTCTACTCCTTTACTGTTCTTTCCTCGGACTTACGCTGATGTTTCTCTTCTTTTTCAGAGATGGGCGACGCGACTGCCGCCTATTACAAGTCCCTTTTTACCGGCCAGGTGGAGAAGGGCGATCAGACGAACAAGGCGTCTTCCCGAAGGCGGAAGTCTACTGGCGCGGGACCTTCGAGGAAACGGGCAAAGAGAGCTGCCCAGGCTCCTTTAGAGGAAAATCCCGAGGAGACTGCCGAGGAGCCTGGGGCAGCCGAGATTCCGGAGTCTGAGGCTGCTGCTTCAGAGGTCCCTTCAACCGACGTCCCTCCTCAGAGTCCTACCGCGTCACAGGCCCTCCTTGATGTAGTGGTAGAAGTACCTTCTCCCGAGGAGCGGCGCAAGCGGAAGGGCAAGGGCATTTCGGCCGAGGACTCCGAGGACGAGGTTGTCGAGGTTCCACCAAGTTTGTTTCCAGACAAAGTGTACTTCGTTTGTTTTTTCTGGATTGGCTTCTTTGTCTTTAATCTCCTTCCCATTCTTATCACGCAGGGGAGTTGACTACCCCTGGCTGGGTGGCCGATCATGCTCGGAAATGAGCTCTTCGGGATGCCAAAATCCCGCAAGGGTAGATACCCAAGGAGCCTTTTTGGACGTTTACGGAGGACATGAATATGTACTCCGAGGACGTTCCTCAAATGGCTAAGGAAATTTCGAAGGGGGTGCTCACCGAGGCCTCTTTCAAGGCTATAGCGGCGGCCCACCTGGGGGATAACACCCTCGCCGCAAAGATCACCGAGCATGCTGCTCAGGTATATCCTTCACAGCTCTTTCCCTTCAATTTTTTCCTAAGTGTTTGGCTCTTACTGACCTTGCGTTTATTTTTTGCAGCTGATGGGGTACACCGCCTTTCTCCAAGTTCGGGTGGCCAGGGAGGTTGCTTTTCGGACTTCGGCCACTCAAACCATGAATGAGACGAGGACCGCACTCGCGGAGTCGGTCGCCAAAAACCAGCAGCTGAAAGAGGCTGCTGAGAAAGAAGTAGCTGCCCTTCGGGAGGAGTTCCGGAAGGAAAAGGAAGAACTTCAAAAGGACTCCTCCAGGAAGATCGCTGACCTCGGTGACCAAATAAAGGGGATGCTCGCCGCCAACGAAGATCTTCTCCAGGACAAGGCTGGTTCTGACGGCCGTATAGTGTCGTTGACGTGTGAGAATAACGCCCTCCGGGCCGAGGTCGAGTCGTTAAAGAAGGAGCCGAAGGGGGAGGAGCAGATAAAGGCGCTGGAGGAGGAGGTCGAGGATCTGAAGGACGAGCTCGACGACCTCGAGCTTGAGAAGAACAAGTCTGATCAGATGAGCAAGGTCGCGTTCCAGGACGGCTTCTGCCTTGCTCGGCACCAGGTTCTCCAGAGGTTCCCAGATCTGGACCTTTCTTTTCTAGAGGGTCTAAACATTCCTGGGGGACCTCGGTGGAAATCGTCCAAGGCTGAACATCTGAAACTTCCTCCTTCAATTCCAGCGCCGAAGGTGGTGGAAAAGGGCGGGCAAACGAGTGGCTCTCGGGACGCCGCGAACCCTTAGGCTATTTTAGGGCCCCTTTTCCTTCCCTTCTATTTTGTAATCCTTCTTCGGGCAGTTCTTTACTGTAAAGCAGCTTTGCTTTTAATGAAGATTTTTTGGCTAAGTCTTTTCTTGCAAGTTTCTTCATTTCCATTGTCCCGAACACATTCGCTCAAGAGACTTCGGAAAACCTGCGATTAAAGAAACTTTTTTACCTTCCTTTGTCCCGAGTGCGCTTGCTCGAAAGACTTTCTGGAAGGCCTGAAAAAATTTGACTAACTCTTTTTGCAGGCTTTTGCATTTCCAATTTACCCCGAACATGATTACTTAAGGGACTTCGGAAAACCTTCAGTCAAATTTTTTGTTTTTCCAGTTGTCCCGAGCATGTTTGCTCAAGGGACTTCGAAAAACCTTTCGCGAGATTTTTCACTTCCCATTTTCCCGAGCATGTTCGCTCAAGGGAGTTCGGAAAATTATCCCTGCGCTGGCTATGGCGAGTACTTCTACGAGATTTTTGTTTTCCATCTTTCCCGAGCGAGATGGCTCAAGGGACTTCCAAAAGTCATATCTATGCTTTATCATGGCGAGCATCTTTGCGGAATCCTGTTTTGCACAATTTCTGTACACTTAAGAATTTTTCTCAAGGTCATTCTGTACAACATAACTCCTCCGCTTAACCTTAAGCATAGAATTTTTTCAAGGCGTCTGAGTGCCAAGTGTTCTTCAATTCTACGCCTTCGGCGTCGCCAAGCTTGTACACGCCTTTTCGTACTTCACCGAGAACCAGATAGGGTCCTTCCCAGTTTGCGCGAAGTACGCCATGGGATGGCCTTCGGGGTACGAAGTCGGCCTTTCGGAGAACGAGGTCTCCCTTCTTGATTTCTTTTGGCCTTGGCCCGTAAGTTTACAGCCGCGGCCACCCTTTGCTGAAAAGCTTTTCTTCTCAGCTCGGTTATTTCTCTGTGTTCGGCCACAAGATCGAGATTGGTTCTCAGGCCGAGGTCGTTACCACCTTCATCAAATACTTGCACCCGTACTGAAGGTTGAACTACCTCTATTGGGATAATGGCCTCTGTTCCAAAGACGAGTGAGAAAGGAGTCTCCCCTGTGGCTCTTCGGGGCGTCGTTCGGTAGCTCCATAATACACTTTGGAGTTCTCCTGGCCATTTCCCTTTGGCTTCCCCTAGTCTCTTTTTCAGGCCATCTTTTATGGTCCTGTTCGATACTTCCACCTGCCCGTTGCTTTGGGGGTGAGCTACTGGGGCGAAGTGCATCTTTATTCCGAGGTCGCTGATGGATTCTTGGAATCCTTTGTCTGTGAACTGGGATCCATTATCAGCTACTAGTACCCTCGGTATGCCAAATCTGCATACGATGTTCTTCCATAGGAACTTCTGCACTTCTTTTTCCGAGATAGTTGCTAGTGGTTCTATCTCCACCCACTTTGAGAAATAGTCCACTGCTACAACGCAGAATTTCACGCCTCCGGGTGCTGTGGGGAGTGGCCCAATAAGGTCTATACCCCAGACTGCGAAGGGCCAAGGATAGTCTGCCGAAGTTACCATTTCCGAGGGTGTCCTCTGGATTTTCGCGTGTCTCTGGCAGCTACCACATTTCCGGACGAACTGTCTTGCGTCCTTTCTCAGGGTAGGCCAGAAGTATCCTTGGCGGAGTATCACTGCTGCCAGGGCATCAGTTCCAATGTGTGAACCACACGTGCCTTTGTGAACTTCTTCAAGGGCCATTTCAGTATCCTTTTCATCCACACATCTTTGCAGCGGATTCGCATATCCCTACCGATATAACTCTTCGCCAATCAGGAAGAATCTTCCGGAGCGTCTTCGCAGTCTTGCAGCATCGCCGGGGTCTTCGGGGAGCAAATTCTCTGCGAGGTATCTTTTCATTGGGTCTTTCCATTCTGTTCCCGAGGTCATCATGCTCAGCACTGAGATGCTCAGATGGTCTAGCACCTCGGTATATGTTTTCGACTTCGCCAAGCAATCTGCCTCAATGTTATTCCGCCGAGGTACATTTTCGATCCGTACGGCGTCAAACTCTTGGATGAGCTTTGCTACTAGCTCATGATATTTTGCCAAGATTGGGTCCTTTGCCCCATAATCTCCTGGCGTCTGCCGAACTACCAGCTGGGAATCACTGTGAGCCTTTAAGTTTCTCACGCCAATCTTTCTGGCCAAGCGCAATCCCGCTATGAGGGCTTCGGGGCCCCTGATAATACGCCTTGAGCTTTTATGGCCTTCCGAGGCTCATACGTAATTTCGTGTTCGCCCAACTCTATGCACCACTTTGGAGAGCCTTCCCGAATGATCTACTCTCTTCATGACATCCCGTAGCGGCAGACTACTTTGGACGATGATGGGGTGAGCCTGAAAGTATGGTCGCAGCCTTCTCCCTGCAAGCACCAAGGCGTATATAGCTTTTTGAAGCAAAGGGTACCTGACTTCGGCGCCATGCAGGGACCGGCCATTGCTTTGACCCTTCTTCTTTTACGAGGACCGAGCTCACAGCTTTTTCTGTGACGGCGAGGTACAATACGAGGGGCTCTCTCTCCCGAGGTTGTCGCAGAGTTGGCAGGCTGGCCAGGTAGACTTTGAGTTCTTTCCAGGCCTTTTGGCAATCTTCATCCCAAGGATGATCATTTCTTCCGAGGTCGCCTTCCATTTTTGTTGCCTTTGTGAGGACTTTGAAGAAAGGTCTACACCTATCTCCGTACCTGGAAATAAACCTGCTCAGAGAGGTTATTCTTCCGGTGAGTCTCTGCACATCTTTGACTGTGGCAGGAGTTCGGAACTCAAGCAGAGCCTTAATCTTCTCGGGGTTAGCGTCGATGCCTCTTTCGGATACCATGTACCCAAGGAATTTTCCCGAGGTCACCCCGAAGATGCACTTTTCAGGATTAAGATGGATCCCGAAGGCTCTGAGCTTTTGGAAGGTTTCCTCTAAATCTGCAACGTGGCAGCCAGGCAGCTTGCTCTTGACTATCATATCATCAACATACACCTCCATGTTTCTCCCAATTTGGTCTTTGAAGACCTTGTTCATCAGCCTCTAGTAGGTGGCTCCTGCACTTTTGAGCCCGAATGGCATCCTGATATAGCAATATGTTCCTCCCTCGGTGATGAAGGCAGTCTTCTCTTCATGTTCGGGGTCCATCCTTATCTGATGGTAGCCACTGAAGGCGTCTAGGAAACTTAGGAGCTCATATTCAGCAGTTGAATCTACCAGTTGATCTATTGGCGGTAGAGGGTGTAAGTCTTTCGGGCAAGCATTGCTCAAGTTTCTGAAGTCGATGCACATCCGGAGTTTGCTGTTACCTTCTTTTGTGGCGATGACCACATTGCTTAATCATTCGGGGTACTTGACCTCCCTGATAACTTCAGCATCTAGGAGACGCTGGACTTCGGTTTTGACAAAGTTGTTTTTGTGGGCTGAGATGCTTCGTTTCTTTTGCCGGACAGGCCTTGCTTCCGGACTTACTTTGAGGCTATGCCGTATTATGCCAGGGTTCACCCCCGGCATATCTTTTGGCGAGTAGGCAAACAGATCTTTATTTTCCAGCAGAAAGGATACAAGTTTTTCCTTGTCACCTTCGGCCAAGCTCTTCCCTATTCGGGTAGATTGACCTGGGACAAGCTCTATTGCTTCCGTTTCTGTTTTGGCGAGATCTTCTTCTTCGCCTTTTTCTGGTGCCCTTGCCGCCATCGTTTGCGCGAAGTTGCTTGCCGTAGCTTTTCGCGCTTTTACAAATACCTTTCTTACCTCGGCTTGGTCTATGAATACCTCTGCATCTCCATCCTTGGTGGCAAATGTGACAGTCAAGTACTTCACATCAGGGCGAATATGCAGGTTCCCCATTGTCTGCCTTCCAAGGATGGCGTTGTACGAGGACGGGACGTCCATGACGATGAATCTCGCCATTGTGGAGGCGTACAGCTCAGCTGCTACATTCACCGAAGTCCCTTTTATCATCAGCGGGAGGTCAATCCATCCGAGGACGGGGAGTTCGGATGGTCCAACCCCAAAAGTGGGCGAGGTGACAGGCTTAAGTTCGCTGTTGGAGATGCCCAAGCTCGGCAGCAGGTGCGAGAATAGGACGTCAGCATTTGAGCCATCATCAAGCAACACTCTTTTGACGTCCCAGTTCCCTACTTTCGCCATAATCAGTAGCGGGTCGTCGTGGGGGAAGACGACGGTGGAGCCATCTTTGCGAGCCAGCTTCTTTGATGGACTTTGATACTCCATGACTGCAATTTCTCTGGCTTTCCGCTTTCTTTCCGAGGATGGGAGCCCCGTGGTGATGGTTTGGATAACCCCTGTTGGAGGTGGAGGGCACTTTTTTGGACTTCTATTTCTCCGCCTGTCGGAGTCATAGTCCTCATCTTCGGCCCTTTCTTCCTCCATTTTTCTGCCTTTCGGGGATGGCATCCTCAGGTATTTCCGAAGTTGGCCATTTTTTATCAGCGACTCTATGTACTTCTTCAGTTGGAAGCAGTCTTCGGTGTCATGACCGTGGTCGCGATGAAACTGGCAGAACTTCTTTGCATTCCTCTTATTATCGCCGGTCATGGCCCTTGGTCGCCGAATCTGTGTCCCTTGCCTTTCCAGCGCCATGAGAATGTTGGTCCGTGAAGTGCTCAACGGTGTGAAACTTTGAGGTTTCCTTCCTCGCATCCTCCGAAGTCGTCCTGTGTATTCGGTAGGATGCCGAGCTTGTTGACTGGACTCTTCGGGGCGGTGGTGATCAGACTTCGGCCCAGCCATTCTTAGTTCTTCGGCGGTCATGTGCTGTTCTGCTCTTCGGTAAAATTCTCCGAGGGTCTCCGGGGGGTCCTTTGAGAACTCGTAGAATAGCTGTGAGTCTCGCCAAAGGCCTCGTGTCATGGCAAGAATGCGGATTTCGGGCCTGAAGTCTGGGACACTTAGAGCTCCCCTGTTAAATCTTTCGACATAGTCTCGGATGGTTTCTCCATTCCTTTGCTCTATGTCGAACATCTGCACAGGCATCTTCGCCGTAGGTCTGCTCCCAATGAATTGCTGTGTGAAGGCCGTGGACAACTCCTGGAACTCAGTGATGGTCCCTGAAGGCAATGAATTGTACCACGCAGTTGCTGGCCCTGTGAGGGTGACTTCGAAGCACTTGCACATGGTAGTGTCGTCAGCACCGTGTATTATCATGCTGCGTCTGTACTTCATCAAATGGGCCTGTGGATCAGTACGGCCATCATAAATCTCCAACCGAGGTACTCTGAAGTCACCTGGCATGGCTACCTCAACAACGGCCTGAATAAATGGCGAGTCATCTTCACAGCATGTTCCCGAGAGTCTGGCCCAAACGGGTTTTCTGGCCACTTGTTTCTCCACTCTGTCCAGCCGTGCTAGTATCCTCTCCACCAGCACTGTGGCGCTAGGGCCTTCTTCAGGGAATGGAGATCGTCGGCGCCTCTTCGGCGGGTGAGTTCGGCGCTGAGGGGACAAGGACCTCGCCTCAGGCGACGAACTGCTTCGCTGTGAGACTCTCGGTCGCTTGGACCCGGTTTGTCCCACAGGCCGTTTCCCGAGGGCTATATTTTCTGTGGATGATTCTTCGCGAGGGTCTCCACTCCCCGAACTGCGATGTGTAGACTTGGGGCTTTTCTCCCGAGGGCGTGTCGGTGAGGGGGGTTTCTGGGCCTGTGCTTGCTGTGGCCACCTTCGGTCGATCTGCTGGGTCATTTCAGACATGACCGAACGCTGAAAGTCCCTCAAGAAGCTCATGGTGATTACCAGAGGGCGGTCTTCCTCAGGCGCAGAAGTCCCTGGGAGTGTTTGCTCAGCAGCCGGTTGTATCTCAGGCGCGGACGGGGACTTTGGGAGCCCCTTGTCCTTAGAACGCCGAGTCTCAACGACGGCGATCTCAAAGCGGGTTCCCACAGACGGCGCCAAATGATGGCCAGGGGCCTCATCGTTTATAGTCATGGTGACTGGTGGAGAGACTTCTGGGAGGAAGAATGCCTGGTGAAACGGATAGCCCCAAGGAGAGTGCTTGAAAGCTCAGAAACAAAGGGCTAGGAGGTCCCCGGAGTGTTTTTCCGGGGGGGGAGCCTCCGACGCCCAAGTCAGTGATGGCTGAGAAAAGGCAGAGGAAATAGCACAAAGGGCTGAAGAATCTCGCCTGGTAGTTTTCTCAGAGTGTGGGAGCAGTGTTTGGCCAACCAACCAGCCTCCTGCCAAGTATTAATTCCTGGTATTTATAGGAGTGCCTAGCCCGTTCAGATCACGACACGTGTTCGGTCGGATGTTCCCTGAGTTTCTGGGCGTAGGAGACAGATAACTGGTAGCAGGTTGTCCTGAGCCACATGTTGAGATGGGCCATGATGTGATTCTGATGGCGTCCGTATGTCAGAGCGCCTATTCAGGCGACTTTATGACATCTGTGAAAGGACGTGTCAGAGGCTTCCTTAAATGCTTCCATAAATGCTCCTGCCGTACTCCCGAGGTCCCTGGGTGAGCTCGTCCTCTAGTTCGGACAGAGCCTCTTCGGGAAACAAGCCCTCAGTTCGGGGGTTCCCAGTTTCAGGGAGTTCCGCCTTCGGGGATATCATGTTCGGCTCGCTATGTCTGGTGCCGCTTTTCCGAAGGCGATATGTTCACAACCTTGGGGGGCGAGTAGTGTCCTCGGGGTTTCCTGGCGTGCCGGGCTCGGAGCTCTTCGGCTATCTCCCGAGGTGCCTGATCGCACCTTTTCTCGGGTAGCGCCAGCTTCTTCTGGCCATCATTATGGCAGGGAGTTCGGCCAGATAGAGGCGATAGCGTTTGGCTATCACCAACCATATGTCTCATAACATACACAGTTCCTTTTTTCATTTTATCAAAAATGGGAATTTCTCCGATAGAAATTACCTCCACTTGAAATAATGCATAACAAACCAAGTCCTACTAGTTTCTAACTATTATTGACATTAATATTAAGCTCCCATTGACTCAAATATGAAATTTACTAAAAACCCCTAAACTACAGCAATAATAACTCATCAAATGTTGCCTTGTCACAAAACATCCCTAAATGCCAGCCCATTTTAAACAAGCAAATAAATGAGCTAGTAGCTCACCTTTATCTTGTTCATGCATATTCAGTTCAAAATCTCTTTTCTAGTACCCTACAATTCTTTGGCCTACTATCTTCCTTTTTTTCCTTTTCCTAATTCCTGTTTGCTTGTTGTAACTTGTGTACAAGCACTGGTGGGACAATGAAGCAACGACTAAGCAAGAGTTAGCAGCCCAAATCCATCTAACATATGACCAATGTTGATAAGATTTTCAAATCTATAAGACTCAAGCAAAAAGCTGTGAAGTTACAGGACTTAATGAAAAAAGTTGTGAAAGTTATAGGGTTATTTTTTACCTTTGCATGTATTATAATGATTAGCTTCTTTATTATTTAGAATAAACTGTTGAAAAATAAAAAAGTAAAATAAAAAGAGTGGCTCTAGAATAATGACAATAATAGTAATAACAACAACAACAATGATAATGATGATGATGATAATGATGATAATAACTCATGTAACAATCCCAAAAATTTTATTAAGTTTAGCTTGTTTTGGTAATTGTATAAGCACCAAGTTAAAAAAAAAATAAAATAAATATGGTAGGCTACAAAAATAAAAAGAAAGAAATGTGAAACAAAAAAGGAAAAAGAAACAAGGATTTTTGAAACCTAGTAGGATTTTGGTGCTAGTTACTTAGAAGAGAAAATAAAAGATAAAAAAGATAAGAAGTGAAAAAAAAATAGAAAAATTAGGGAAAAGAAGGCCATTAAAAAAATGAAAAAGAAAGAGAGAGAGAAGGGACATGAGAGAGGCTTATAAAATGGGGGGAAAATAAGAAAAAATAGGGTTTGGATATTTCTCTCATATTCTCATGTGGCTGCTAGTTTGAGTTGAGAAACTGAAAAAGAAATCATCAGTTGATTATCAAAGAGGAAGAACAGGTAAATTTTCTCTTCAAAGGGATAATTAGTGGTGAATGATTCTTAGTTGTGTTTCAATGCACATTCTAGTTATTTTAGAACTTTAATAGGGATTTTTATTGATGATTTTTGTTAAGTATAATTTATTTTTTATGATTGGAAGAGATAATTGATAATTGGGAATATTTAGGATCAATCAAGAGCACATTTGATAAATTTTTGGACGGTATTGGTGGAGATGGGTGAGTTGCAGGAGGATTTCAAAGGAGGGTGTAAAAGACCTCTTACTTTACCCATTATGGGTACTCCTAGGATCTTTAATTAATTGGGATTAGGTGGTTCTGCTCTTGAATACAGTTGGCTAGGTTGATACTTATAATACATTAAAACTTTCAATGCTACTAGTTGTTTAATATAGTTCAATATATAATGCATGATTTGCTTCGGTATGCATAGAGTAAACTAAAAATAAAACATTCTAAATTTTTGTCCTGGCATTTATAAAACATTTCAAAATACACACCAAAGTCATATTCGCAAGTAACATTGGCTTTTAGTATCAAACTTTATGTGCATCATCATTAACTTTTGTTTATCCAAAAGTATTTCTAGTGTTTACAAACACTAGTGAGTCTTCATCTCTTAGTCATACTAGGGACATTTCCCACATCATTACCATGTATATACCCCAAACTTGAGATCAACAAAAACTTTCCAGCTTGCCTTAAGCTAGCTAACCACAATAGAGGGAAAGTGACCCCTTGCTTGTGTGCCTCAGTCCTAAAACTATAAAGCCAATAATCAACTTAGTTAGCAACCCCTTAGTGAGTGTTAGGCTCTCCGGTATCCATGCTCGCACAAATGTGACAACTTAAGGGGTGAGAATTCATAAATTCTCAGTAGTAAGGGAATAAATACCTAAAAATAAAAACTTAGGACCACTGTATATGACTATATATATATATATAAACACACACACACATACACATACATACATATATGTACACACATACACACACACATCTTAAAGTGACCTTAAATGTTCTATGGTCTTATCTAATAGTCACTAGAAAGGATTCTGTTGTGCAAACCTGACCCTAACTTTGTTTGAACTGCAAGATTAAATTCTTACCTTAAATTTAACTTATTCATTCCTACCATTAATCAAATTGTATAGGAGTTTACTTAACTTTGTGGCTCAACTTATTACGCTAAAATAACTTAATCTAGGTGCTTTGAAGTTTAGAACATCTCTTTCTTACTTAGAAACTTTTAACTTGCTTGAGGCCCCCATTCTTTCTTAGCCCTTAAGCTACTTATTTAACCACCCCTTAACTCACCTAACAGATGATTTAATCTCATCTTAGACGTGATTTTAAGGTCCATTCAAAGGTCTTACACATCTTAGAAAGGTTTGAGGAAGCTAACTGAAGCATCGGGAAGTCTTTAAAAAGCCTCAAATGCCAGGACTTAAGGGTTCAACACTGCGGCACCAAGACACAAAACTTGTTGCTCGAATAAGGGCATCACGAGGCCTCGCCAGGCCTGCAGCTTGCCCCTTTTGCTCAGTTCATGTTTTTTTCTCTCTTGTGTTGCCCCAAATCTCTACCAAACTACTTCTAATCACTTTCACTTGATAAATAACATATAAAAAAATCCATTAAGCACTTGAAACATATAAAAATCTCTTACCTAAACTAAGATCACAAGCCACAGGTTTAATACACACACACAAACATAAAATCTTCATTTTTGCACCACAATGTAGCTAACTTGCTTTAGCTCAACAAATTCATTACCAATGCATCAAAAACACATAATAAGATCCAAGTTTTAGCTAACAAACCTCGAAAAAGCTCATACAACTTACCCCTCTTTCTGTCAGACATTAAACCCTTTCTTGGACCAACCTTGCACAAAATCTAAATTAGCTTGAAATTCACATTCATTTGGAAGAATTTCAACTTAGGGATTGATTATCCAACTTACCTAGGACTTGAACTTGAAAAAAATCTTAATAAAAAATAACATAAACCCTAAGCCAAGAAAAAGAGCTCACCAATGAGAAAAATGTGCCCACAAGCTTCTTCCAGCTCAAATAAGCTACTTGCACCAACAATCCCTCTTGTTTAAGGTTCCAAATTCAAAGAATCAGTTCGAGAAAAGATGTGAGATTTCTTGGCTGGTGACTGGCATGGGTAGAGAAGAAAATGTGGAAGAAAAGCCTATCTTCCATACTTATCTCTTGTCCATTACTCAAAATAACACACTAAGGCCTTTAAGAATTTATCTTTTGCCGAATTGGCCTATTCTCATACACTTGTTTTGTTTTCTACTTCCTATACATGTAATTGAACTAGGAATCATAAAAGTACTTTAAAATCTTTAATCCTTTAGTCCAAATCCATTTATGGCAAAAAAAAAAAAAATGGGCTTTCTCAGCAAAATACAATTTTGCCCTTTTTCAACCAACTGTGCTCAAATGGTCATATTACTTACTCCATGCTACATTATTGTGCTACAATGATAACTTTGTGTACAAATAAGAATTTTAAGCTAAAAAATCTTACTTACATCACTAGTCTTGGTTCTAGTCTAAGAGAGTCATAACAGTTTCCCTACCTTCTAAAATTTGGTCCTCTAAATTTTGTTGCAACTAAGTAAATTATTTTGTTCCTGTATATCTTCCTCAGTTTCCCAAGCAATGTTCTCGTTCACATGGTTTGACTATTGAATCTTAAACATAGGAATCCATTTCATCCTTAAGTTATTTACTTGCCTATCTAGAATTTTGACAGGACATTCATCATAGGTTAAGTCTTCCCTTATAGGGTCTAGAGACGGGGATATAAATTATCATAGGTCCAACAAACATTTCCTCAACTGACACACATGAAAAGCATCATGCACTTGAGATAGTTGAGGCTGTAGAGATAACCTATAGGTGACTTTCCCCACCTTTTCTAGGATTTCATAGGGGCCTACATATCTTAGGGCTAATTTAACCTTTTTACTAAATCTTGTCATCCCCTTTCATAAGAGATACTTGCAATACAACTTTATCCCTTACATCAAAGCTTAGCTCTTGTCTTCTCACATTCACATACTTCATTTGCTAATCATTGGCAACTTCAATCCTTTTCTGAATTATTTTGATCTTAGCCATAGAATTGACAATAATTTTAGCTCCAACTTAAACTCGATCAATTGGCTCCGCCCAACAATGGGATGTCATTCACCTTTGCCTATAGAGAGCTTCATAAGATGCCATACCTAAAAGCGCTTGGTAGTTGTTGTTATAGGCAAACTCAATAAGTAGTAGATGATAGTCCCAATTGAACTTAAAGCCCATGACACACATTCTTAACATGTCTTCCAGGGTTTGTATTACTTTTTCGAATTGACCATCCATTTGAGGATGGAAAACCAAAATCAGGCTTACGTTACTACCCAATGATTTTTGGAGCACTCCCCCAGAACATTGACATAAACCTTGGGTCATGATTAGATGCTACCCGATCAAGTATGCCATGTAATCTTACCACTTCTCTTATATAAAACTAGGCCAACTTCTCCATTGTGTACTTAATCTTAATCAGTACAAAGTGAGCCGATTTGGTCAAGCTATCAACTATTACCCACACAAATTCATGTTAGTCCCGAGTATTCGGCAACACTGCAAGGAAATACGTTGTGAAGGACCCCCACTTCCTTTTTAGTGAAGGAAGACTTTGTAATGTACCCCCCAGCTTTTAATGTTTGACTTTCACCATCTGGCAAGTTAAAAACTTACTCATACATTCGGCTATATCCCGCTTAAAGCTAGGCTACCCAAAGTCAATCTTTAAATCATGGTACATCTTGTTAACACCGAAGTGAACAATTAACTTATTGTTATGTGCTTCTTGAAGAACTTTTGTTCTCAGCCCTTCCACTTAAGGTAATAGAATCTTTCCCCATAGTCCAACAATCCTCACTTGTATTGAAACCCATCTGATACTATACCATGCTTTTCTTCTGCTGAAATCTTCTTTAGATTGGGTTTTTTGTCCTGAGCCTCCTTAACTCTACTCAGCCATGCAAACTCTATTTCTAAAGCAAGCAGTTAGGCTTTCTCCCAAGATTCCCAAGCTTCATGCAGTGTGGAAAATTCTTCCATTGTGCCCTGTTCTGAACTACTTGTTTTTTGGTCCCTTAAAATGACCACACTGACATACTTTACACTTAAAGCATCAGCTACTACATTGCCTTTCCCAACACAATAATTAATTGTTCACTCATAGTCCTTTATATACTAAATCCAATGCCTTTGTCTCATATCAAGTTTTTTTTAATAAACAAGTACATTAAACTCTTGTGGTCTGTAAAAATCTTAAAAGACCTTCTTAGGAGAAATTGCCTCCAAAGCTTCAGTGCAAAGACCACCATTGCCAACTCTAGGTCATGCACCAAACAATTTACCTGGTTAGGTCAGAGTTGCCTTGACCCATAAGCTATCACTTGTTTCTCATGCATACATCCTAAACCCAATCCAAAGCATTGGTGTAGATTTCAAACATCTTATGTGGTTTTGAAAGGGTTAAGATAAGCACACAACTGAACCTATTCTTAAGTTCTCGGTAACTAGCTTTACACTTGTTCGACAATTCAAACTTTTAGGACTTCTTAGTTAAGGCAATTAGTGGGGAAGCTATCACAAAAAAATTTTCTATGAATCTTCATTCGTACCCCACTAAATCAAGAAAACTCCTTATTCACACCCCACTAAATGAAGAAAACTCTTTGCTTCCCTCGCCATAGTTGGCTTCTTTCATTCCACTATGGCCTTAACTTTCTCGGGATTTACCGAAAGTCCCTGAACACTAATTATATGCCCAAGAAATTGAATCTCTTTAGCCCAAAATTGACACTTAGATAACTTTGCATAATACTAATTTTATTTCAGTATTTGCAAAAAAATTTTGAGGTGTTCCTCATGTTCCTGTGGGGATCGAAAATACACCAAGATGTTATCAATAAAAACCTCAATGAACTAATCCAAGCATGGTCTAAAGATACTGTTCATGAAATCCATGAACATTATTGGAGCACTTATCACTCCGAATGGCATCACTGTATACTTGTAATGTCCACATTGGGTCCTGAATGCAATCTTTAGAATATTTCCCTCCTTCATTCTTATCTAGAAAAAAGCCAGATCTTAGGTCAATTTGTTAAAAGACATTTGCACCCTTCAATCTATCAAACAAATCATAAATTCTTGGTAATGGATACTTATTTTTCAATATTACTACATTTAGTTTTCGGTAATAAATGCACAATCTCAAGGTGCCATCTTTCATTTTCACAAGCAGCACAGACACCCCCTATGGAAACGCACTATGTCATATGAACCCCCTTCTCAAGGAGTTCTTCCACTATTTCTTCTGCTCATTGATTTTGGGAGCTAACATTCAGTATGACGGTATCAAGATACGTTCTATACCTAGCTATAAGAGAATAGAAAAGTCAATATCTCTTTTAGGTGGCAAACCCAATAATTCTATAGGAAATTCTTTAGTAAATTGGTTGGCCACTAGAATATTCTTAAGTTTCTCTTCAAGAGCCGCTCTATTTAATGCACAATATTCTCTCTCTTACATTATAAGAATGATATCCAAGATCTTAAGGTACAAACTCTTAGCACTTTCTACCAAATCTCCTGTATAGACCACGTTTACCCCCAATTCATCTTCGAGGGTCATCTTATGGTCCATACAGTTGATTTTAACCTTATGTTTCACCAGCAAATCCATACCCAATACTATATTATAATATTTTAGGTCTGCAACCAACAAAAAACAAGAAAAATTATGGTTTCATAACTAATTCAGTAGTCAGAATCAGGTTCTTTTTTGTAGTTCTAATAAGTTTCATTTTTCTCCATAAATTCCCTTCGTAAGTTTAACTTTTTCACCAAGGATAAGGATACAACATAAATAGTAGTAGCAATGTCAAAAATAACTTTAACACTACTATTCAAAAATAAAAAGTTACCTTGCACAGTAGCCAATTACTTGGTTTAGCGTACCAATCTGCAAACTAAAAGTAGAATTGTGATACCCATTGGTGCATAATTCACAAACGAACTAGAACTACTTCCTTGCCTTTATCTGGGAAGGTTCCCTAACTTTTTCGGGTATTTCTTTGCCCAATGCCCAATTTGCTAGCAAGTATTGCATCAATTAGTCCCAAAATTATAGGGCTTAGTGCCATAATACCTATGGCACATAGGGCACAATACCTTGTTTTTCTTCTTGCCATTCTTGTTTGGGCCTTGGCATTCTTAAATCATCGACTTCTTGCCTACACTTTTACCTTCGGTGGCTCCTAAAGACTCAGTGCCCTTGCCTTTAAACCTCGACTATCCCAACTACCTCTCTAAGGCCAAAGCCTTCTAGACCACTTGGTGGTAACTTTTGATTCCCACCACCACAATAAACCTTCTCAAAACTTATTTCAAACCATGCACAAACTTCTTTTCTTTTAGTTTCCCTTTGTTAGAGACATAAGGAGCATACCTTATTAGGGAACTAAATTGCTACTCAAAACTGGTCATAGACGTATCCCCTTGGATCAGTTCTCCAAATTTAACCTTTTTTTGATCATACGTGGCTTTACTTATATACTGCCTCTTGAACTTCCTTTCAAAGTGTTTCTAGTTAAGGACCCTTCCTCGACATTCAGCCTCCTTTAAGTCATTCTTCCACCAAGTAGAATCCTTATCCTTCAAGTAGAAGGGATCTAGCTCAACTCTCCCATGGGAATCTATGTGAAAAGTGTTAAAAAGATCTTATATGTCGATAAACCAATCTTCAACGACATTAGGGTCTCCACTTCCATAGAAGGCAGATGGTCCTAAATCTTGCAATGTAGTGAGAACCTTTATTTCTTCAAGTATAACATTTTTCTTCCTCTTCCTTCGAGGATGGACAACCTCCTCAATGTCCTCATTGTCATCTTCATCATCTTCCTCTCATTCTTGGGCCTAGTAATGCCCTTCTTGAGTTTCTTATTTAAAATCAAACTAAAAGACTTATTTTCTTGCCCCATTAGAATTGACTTAGGCATTAGCTTTAGCTTTGTGATCCTGTAATGATTCCTTTAGGAGAGTGGTTATCCCCTCATTCAACTAATTCAGGCTACTGTTCACACCTTGCAAAAACCTGCTAATATCTTTCAACATACCCAATCCCGTTTTCAATTAGGGCTAAATGCTTTGGTTAAACCATTAGTAGCCTTACTTCATTCGTAAGTCAATCCCACCACTGGTGTCAAAACTATTAGGTAAGAACTTAGTTCTTGAATCAAGCAAAGAATTACCAACCAAACCAAACTATGCTAAGCACTAAAAGAATAAGAGAACTTCAATGGTGGCAGCTTGCATACTAAGCAAGTAGCTTAAGGACCAAGCTTCTTAACAACTTTTCACATCTGAGCTAAATTCTTCTTGATTCCTACTTTTTTCGAGCTTTACAAGTCTAAACATTAATTTCGTTCTCAACTTTCTCACATGTTTAGCTAAAACTTTGAAACGTTTATCTTCATATTGATGCCCAGCAGCATCTTCGTCGGGTGACACTATGACTTCTGGAGGGACTTCCTGAGAGGGAGAACGCCTGGAGCACAGATTTCCCAGGGGAGTGTGCCTGAAATGCTGAAGAAAAAAGGGTTAGGAGGTCCCCGGGATGTTTTCCCGGGGAGGAGCCTCCGACGCCCAAGTTAGTGTCCTGAAGGAAGATAGAGGAGGAGCACTAAGAGGTTAAGTGGCCTTGCCTGTTTTTATTTTCCTTAGGGAGAGAGGGTCGGATCCCTTTGCCAGGGCTTGTTTCCTGGTATTTATAGGAGTGCCTAGCCCGTTCAGATCACGACACGTGTTCGGTCGGATGCTCTCTGTACTTTCGGGTGTAGGGGACAAGTAGCCGTTTGTAGGCTCCTTGAATCTTGGTCCGAGATAGGTTGTGACAAGACTCGGACGGCGTCGGCGTGTCAGACCACCGTTTGAGGCGGCGTGTAGCGCCTGGGGGCGACATGTCAGAGGCTTCTTAAATGCTCATGCTGTACTCCCGAGGTCCTTTGCGCGAGGTCGTCCTTTGGTACGGGTGCCCTTATTCGGGAATCATGCCCGTAGTTAGGGGAGTTCTCTGGCTCGGGGGTTCCGCCTTCAGGGAGAGTCTCTCCTATTTGCAATAGCTGGTTCTTTACTCCCGAAAGTGATCCGTTTGGTCCCCTGAGGGAGTCGGCAACATCTTTGAAATTCCTGACGTACTAGTCAAAGTCCTGAGTTCGAGGCGTTTGACTTCGCTCCTTCCGAGGCCAGTGTTAGCGCCTCTTTCGGGTGATGCCAGGTTTTCCGACCACGCTACTGGCAGGAAGTATGTAGTGAGAGAGGCGATAGCCCTTTGGCTATCACAGGCCCCCCTTCCAGAAAGCCGAAGTGGAAACTTCGGCTTGTCAGCTTCTGGAGGGCGCCCTTCGAGGCCTTGGGCGTAATACCTGTGCCGAAGATGGACCTTTTGTCTGAAGACGTAGGCTGTTTGCCCATAGCCTATCTTTTGGTGTCTTCGAGGTAACCTACTTCTCTCCTTTTATAGGTCTGCGCAACGTCGCGTCTCGTGAACAGGCGTGTCAGTCTGGAACGGCGCGCCCAAGGTTTAGGGGTGTCAAAAGTTGTGTCCTTCTTTTGGCGCGATGGCTGACACGTGGCAGCTTGTTATTGGTGGGGACTGCATTGGATATAGCAGGCGCGCCTTTTTATTCGCAAAGAGCAGTTATGGCAACTTTTCACCTTCGCGGAGGAGTTATGACGCCGGTTTGCCTACCCCCCATCGGCCTATATATACGCCATTCCGTCATTATTTCCTTTTGCTTCTGCTTTTGCTTCCCTTCTGCCTTTTAATTGTTTTTGCGTTCTCTTCTGCTTTTTGCGGCGGTGCTGTTAACGGAGTTTTTTCCGGCCACCTTTCGTGACGGCGACTTCAAACCCAAATTTCGGCAAAACATTTGGTGGGTTTTGATTTCCAAAGTCCTTTGATTTTAAAGTTTTCCCGAAGTCGGTTTTTTACTCCCCGAAGTCATTTTTTCTCCAAAAATGTCTTCGCCAACTCCTCTTATGACTATTTCCCCCATTCCAGAAACCTGGCAACCTCTTCTCAGTCATACTTGCTGTACGACTTCAAAAAAATTGGAAAAATGGACCAAAAAGTTTGATAGCCGAAGTGCTATCGCCCTATTCACTGAGTTCGAAGAAAGAGGGAGCCAAACACATGAGGTATGCGACCTCGGAAGCCCCATCGTACCAACCTCGAGAAATTACCATATCGCCTCTCCATCAGAGGACGAATGAACCGACTTCGGAAGAATAAGAACACCCCGAAGAAACAATATAACCTCGGGGAAAGGTCCTTGTTCGTTCCCCCTAAAATATAACGTCGGCTGAAGGGACCTCGGAGGAGCGATGGGTGCCACGAAGGAGTCTCTGACATATTTGCCCGTACGCACTAGACGTTGACCCCAAAGCACTCTAACAGGCCACTGCAGTCTGCACTCTGACACGCTGCGACACACTTCTTGATAAGCCACTGCCCGAGAAACCCTGCAGTCGGCTGGCCACTCTCCGGGTCAGAGGTACGGGCGGCATCCGTCCATACACGTGTCACAATCCGAGGGGCTCATTTTCTCCTATTTATAGTAGGGGAGCTTTTTGGGGTCGACGGCGGGCATCCCCCCCTTTTTTTCTCCTCCAGACTTGCCGGAAAAACGCATTCGGTGAGATTCTTGCCCTTCTGAGCATATCAGATAAACGCTCCCGGAAAGCCTATTTTTTCCTTACTCTTTGTCACCATTTAGAGACACTAACTTGGGCGTCGGAGGCTCTTCCCTGGAAAACCAGTCCGGGGACCTCCTGACCCCTGTTTTCTGCGCGTTTCAGGTGATGACTACTTGGGGACATTCCCGTTTCAGGCTCTTTCCAGCACCGGAAGGCTTTCTCGGCTGCGGCTATCCATCACCGGATGGCCCCGCGTGATACACTTCAGGAGGTCCTGGTTATTCCCGTCGTGGAGCCACGGCGGGAACCTCTATGATGGCCACGCCACGCGATCAAAGTTCTTTCTTCCTTCTTATGCCACCACCATACTTCCTGGCCCTCAGGAGGTTAGTTTTATGAACCACGACAATGAGGTTACCGTTTTTCGCGCTCAACTGAAGGCCGGACTTCGGTACCCTCCTTCGACGGTGATTTGCGACTTTTGCCAATTTCATGGCATTGCCGTAAATCAACTTCCACCGAACTCGTACTGCTACTTTAACGCCTTCCTTTGCATGTGCGGCGTCTTCAAAATAGAACCCCATTTTAGTCTTTTTATGCAGTACTATAAGCTCTACACGGTCCCGAAGGGTGGCTTTTACTTTATGCTACCTTGGGGATCAGGGAGCAAAAAGTATATGTTCACCTTCACCACTAAGGACAGCTAGCGAGGGTGGCAAGAAAAATTTTTCTTTCTGAAGATGGAGGAGGCCTGGTCGTACGTTCCGACCAAGTGGGCTCGAGGAAAATTAGAGATGGACGTTGTAGATCTGAGGATGCTGCTGACTCCTGAGTTGGCACCTAGATTCGTGGACTTCGACAGACAGATCCGAGCAGTCTCCGACTGGGATTCCGAGGTCCTTTCGCACTCCCTCTACCCCTTCCCCATTAAGTGGAAACTGATGACCGAGGAGGTCCTTCGCGAGCTAAGGGTAGTGAAGGAGCATGAGACGGACCTCGAGATGCCAGCTCCTGCCATCGCAGGGAAAGACTCCTGGCTGGTAAAACTCCTTCGGGAGGAGGTTACTTACGAGACCTTTTGTGAGCGTAAGTTATCTTAAAAGTTTTTTTGTTATAGACACATCTTAGACTCACACTGATGTTTTCCTTCTGTTTTAGAGATGGGCGATGACTCTGCTGCTTACTACAAGGCGCTCTTCCTCGGTCAACCCGAGAAGGGGGAGAAAACAAAGAAGGCCGTCTCCCGAAGGCAAAAATCATCTGGGGCCGGGCCATCATCGGCAAAACGGGCGAAGAAAGACGCGCCTCTTCCTTACCCGGAAATTCTCGAGGAGGCGCGTGAAGAGGCTGATGCTGCTGTTTCCCCACCGACCGAGGTCGCTGCTAACGCCCTTTCTCAGAGTCCCACTTCCTCAGTGGCTCTTTTGGACGCCTTGGTGGAAGTCCCTTCTACCGAGGAGCGCCGGAAGGAAAAAGGCAAGGAGATTTCTACCGAGGGGGTCTGGGACGCTGACGATGATGTCACCAAGGTGCCGCCAGGTTCGTTCTTTGGGCAAGTTGCAGTATTTTTATTTTTTAAACTTTGAGAATTGTTTGCCTTAACAAGTTTTGTTGTCTTGCCGTGCAGAAGAGGTACCATCTTCGGGGTGGGTGGCCGAGCACGCCCGGAAACGGGCCCTTCGGGATTCCCATATCCCGAAGGGGAAGATCCCGAGGGAGCCTTTCTGGTCATTTACGAAGGACATGAACTTGTACTCCAGCGACGGCCAGCAAATGACCAACCAAATTTCAAAGGGGATCCTCACCAAGGCCTCCTTCAAGGCCATTTCCGAGGCATGCCCGGACGATGAGTCCCTTGCTGCAAAAGTTTCCGAGCATGCTGCCCAGGTATACTTCTCGCCTTTGTTTTCTCCTTTTTCATTTCTTCTAAGTACTTGGCTTATTATTTTTTGCCTTACTGACTTTGCTCTTACTTCTTTGCAGCTGTTGGGGTTCACTGGCTTCCTCAGGGTTCGGGCAGCGAGGCAAGCGGCGTTCCGAGTCTCAGCCTTAGACTACATAGAAAAGTCTAAGGCCATGTGTTCCGATTTGGTTGCCAAGAACACGGAAATGGCTCAAGCTGCAAAGAAGGAGGTTGCTACCGTTCGGGAGGAGTTCTTGAAGGAAAAAAAAGGAACTTTTGAAGGACTCTTCCTAGAAGATTTCTCACCTTGGCTCCAAGGTGGCGGAGCTGACTTCGGCAAACGAAGCTTTTCAAAAGGAGAAGTCAGAGTCTGAGGCTTTCCTGGCGAAGGTGATTGCTGAGAAAGCCGAGCTCCAGGCCAAGGTCGAGTCTTTGAAGAAGGAGCCGAAGAAGAATAAGATGAAGGCACTGAAGAAGGAGGTTGCTGATCTGGAGAGGGAACGTGATGAGCTAGCAGTCGAGAAGGAGAAAGCCGACGAAATGACAAAGGTCGGTTTCCAAGACAGCTTCTGCCTTGCTCGGCATCAAGTTCTGCAGAGGTTCCCAGATCTGGACCTCTCCTTTTTGGAGGCCCTAAACATCCCCGAGGGGCCTCAGTAGTCTTGGTCCAAAATCAAGCACCTTAAACTGCCCTTCCCTCTTCCGGGGCTGAAGGCGGTGGATAAGGACGCAGAAGCTGGTGGCTCCCGAGATGCCGAGATTCCTTAGTTTGTATTAGGGTCCTTTGCCTTCTTTTTCTTATGTTTTGTACTTCTTCTTTTGGCAAACTTCCTTCTTTATAAGCAGATCTATCTTAATAAAGACCCTTTCTTTCATGAATTTTTGGCTAAGTCTGTTGCGCAAAATCTTTTATTTCTCACTGTCCCGAACACGTTCGCTCAAGAGACTTCGGAAGATCATAGCTAGACTTATTTAGCCTTGGAATCACCCTCGAGAAATTCTCTTAAGTGAATCTCCAATCTTCAGAAAAGGTTGATAACCTTTGTAAATAAGCTTTCTTTCGGCGACGACTGTTCTGGTGAAAAAAAGCCATGTATTTTTCTAACTTGTACAATTTTCCCACCAAAATCCTAAGCATAGAATTTTTTCAAGGCATCCGAATGCCATGTATTTTTTAATTCTATGCCTTCAGTATCGCCGAGTTTGTAAACTCCTTTTCGCACTTCGGCAAGTATCAGATAAGGACCTTCCCACTTTGCACGAAGTACTCCGTGGGATGCCCTTCGGGGCCCAAATTCAGCCTTTCAGAAAAGGAGGTCTCCTTTCTTTATTCCCTTCGGCCTGGCGCGCAAGTTTATAGCCGCGGCCACCCTTTACTGAAAGGCTTTTCTTCTCAGCTCGGCTGTTTCTCTGTGTTCGCCGATGAGGTCCAGCTTGACTCTCAGGCCGAGGTCATTTCCCCTTTCATCAAACACTTGTACTCACACCGATGGTTGTACTACCTCAATTGGGATGATGGCCTCTGTACCGAAAACAAGTGAAAAAGGTGTTTCCCCTGTGGCTCTTCGGGGTGTTGTTCGGTAGCTCTATAACACACTTGGGAGCTCTCCTGGCCATTTCCCTTTTGTTTCCCCCAACCTCTTTTTCAGACCATCTTTTATGGTCCTATTAGATACTTCTACTTGCCCATTGCTTTGGGGGCGGGCTACTAGGGCGAAGTGCATCTTTATTCCGAGGTTATTGATAAATTCTTGGAACCCCTTGTCTATAAACTGGGATCCGTTGTTGGCTACTAGTACCCTCGGTATGCCAAATCTGCATACAATGTTCTTCCCTACGAACTTCTGCACATCTTTTGCTGAGATAGTCACCAAGGGTTCTGCCTTGACCCACTTAGAGAAATAATTCATTGTGACTACGCAGAACTCCACGCCTCCGGGCGCTGTCAGGAGTGGCCCAATGAGGTCTATGCCCCAAACTGTGAAGGGCCAGGGATAGTCAGCCAAAGTTACCAATTTCGATGGTGTCCTTTGGATACTTGCGTGTCTTTGGCAGTTACCACATTTCTGGACGAACTGCCTAGCATCCTTTCTTAGGGTAGGCCAAAAGTATCCTTGGCAAAGTATCACTGCTGCCAGGGCGTCGGTTCCTATGTGCGAACCACAAGCGCCTTCGTGAACTTATTCGAGGATCATTTCAGTATCTTCTTCGCCAACACACCTCTGTAGTGGATTTGCATATCCCTGCCGATATAACTCTTCTCCAATCAGGAAGAAACGACCGGAGCGTCTTCGCACTTTTGCAGCTTCGTTAGGGTCTTCGCACTTTTGCAAGATTTCTTTTTATCGGTTCTTTCCAGCCTTTTCCCAAAGTTACTATGCTCAACACTGCGATGCTCGGGCAGTTTAGTACCTCGATGCATGTTTTTTACTTTGCCAAGCAATCTGCCTCGGCATTATCTCGCCGAGGCACATTTTTGATTCGTACGGTGTCGAACTCTCGAATGAGCTTTGCTACGAGTTCATGGTATTTTGCCAAGGTCGGGTCCTTCGCCCCGTAATCCCCTGCTATTTCTCGAACTACCAGCTGGGAGTCGCTGTGGGCTTTCAAGTTTCTTACACCAATTTTTCTGGCTAGGCGCAACCCTGCTATGAGAGCTTCGTACTCAGCCACATTGTTGGTGACGTTAAAGCTGAACTTGATGGCCTTCATTACTTCTAGACCCTCTGGACCTCTGATAATTACCCCAGCTCCTTGGTGTTCGAACCCCGAGGCTCCGTCAACATACAAAGTCCATTTCGGCTCACCTTCGCCGGGATCCGGATGGCTGTCCTCGGTGATGGGTACTTCGGCAATGAAGTCTGCCAGGGCTTGAGCTTTTATGGCTTTCCTAGGTTCATAAGTAATGTTGTGTTCGCCAAGCTCTATGCACCATTTGGAAAGCCTTCCTGAATGATCAACTTTCCTCATGACATCCCGTAGAGGTAGACTACTTCGGACGATGATAGGGTGAGCCTGAAAATATGGCCGTAGCCTTCTTCCTACCAGTACCAGGGCATATATAGCTTTTTGTAGCAATGGATACCTGACTTCGGCGCAGTGCAGGGACTTGCTTACATAATAAACTGGCCATTGCTTCGTCCCTTCCTCTTTCACAAGGACCGAGCTTACTGCTTTTTCTGTGACGGCGAGGCATAACATGGGGGGCTCTCCCTCGCGAGGTTGTCGCAGAGTGGGCAGACGGGCTAAGTAGATTTTGAGTTCTTCCCAGGCTTTTTGGCAGTCCTCATTCCAAGGATGATCATCACTTCCGAGGTTGCCCTCCTTTTTTGCTGCTTTAGTGAGGACTTTGAAGAATGCTCAACACCGGTCTCCATATCTGGAGATGAACCTGCTAAGAGAGGTTATCCTTCCGGTGAGTCTCTGCACATCTTTTATTGTGACGGGAGTTCGGAATTCGAGCAGAGCCTTAATTTTTTCTGGGTTAGCATCAATGCCTCTTTCTAATACCATGTACCCAAAAAACTTTCCCGAGGTTACGCCGAAGATGCACTTTTTGGGATTAAGGCGGATCCCGAAGGTTCTGAGCTGGTGGAAAGTTTCCTTTAGATCTGCGACATGGTCGTTAGGCAGCTTGCTCTTGACTATCATGTCATCGACATAGACTTCCATGTTCCTCCCTATTTGGTCATAGAAGACCTTGCTCATCAACCTCTGGTAAGTAGCTCCTGCATTTTTTAGCCCGAAGGGCATCCTAGTGTAACAATACGTTCCGCCCTCGGTGATGAAGACGGTCTTCTCCTCGTCTCCGGGGTCCATCCTTATTTGATGATACCCACTGAAGGCGTATAGGAAACTTAGGAGCCCGTATTCAGCAGTTGAGTCTACCAACTGGTCTATTGGTGGGAGAGGGTATGAATCTTTTGGGCAAGCATCGTTCAAGTTCCTGAAGTAGATGCACATTCGGAGCTTACTGCTCCATTCTTTTGTGGCAATAACCACATTGCTTAACCATTCGGGGTACTTGACCTCCCTGATTACATCTGCATCCAATAAGCGCTGGACTTCGGTTTTAACGAAGTTATTTTTATGGACTGAGATGCCCCGTTTCTTTTGCCGGACAGGTTTTGCTTCCGTACTTACTTTAAGGCTATGCTGTATTATGCGAGGGTTTACCCCTGGCATATCTTTCGGTGAGTAGGCAAGCAGGTCTTTATTCATCAGTAGAAAGGATACAAGTTTTTTCTTGACACCTTCGGCCAAGTTCTTCCCTATTCGAGTACTTCGGCCTGGGACAAGTTCTACTTCTTCCATTTCTACCTTCGCAGTCTCTTCTGCCTCGCCCTTTTTTGGTTTTCCACCTGGCAAAGCCTCTGCCTCTACAGTTTGCGCGAAGTTGGTTACTGGGGCCTTTCGCGCTTTGACGAACACTTTCCTTACTTCGCCTTGATCGATAAAAATTTCCGCGTCTCTATCCTTGGTGGCGAAAGTGACAGTTAAGTACTTTATATCCGAGCGAATGTGCAGATTTCCTTGTGTTTGCCTTCCAAGGATGGCATTATACGACGAAGGGACATCCATGACAATGAACCTTGTCATTGTGGAGACAAATAATTCACCTGTCCCGTTTACTGAACCTCCTCTCATCATCAAGGGGAGGTCGATCCATCTGAGGACAGGCAGTTCGGACAGCCCTACCCCAAAAGTTGGCGAAGCGACGGGCTTGAGGTCGGTGTTGGATATTCCCAAGCTCGGCAGCAGATGCGAGAACAGGATGTCGGTGTTTGATCCATCATCAAGTAATACCCTTTTGACGTCCCAATTTCCTATTCTTGCCATGACCAACAGTGGATCGTCATGGGGAAAGATGACAGTGGAACCATCCTTTCGGGTCAGTTTCTTCGACAGATTTTGGTATTCCATCATTGATATTTCTCTGGCTTTCCTCTTTCTTCCCGGGGATGGCAGTCCCGTCGTGATTGTTTGTATAACTCCCGCCGGGGGCGGGAGACGCCTCTTTGGACTTCGGTTCCTCCGTCTGTCGGAGTCATACTCCTCGTCATCAGCCTTTCCTTCCTCCTCATTTCTTCCCTTCGGGGAAGGCATTCGCAGATAACGTCGGAGTTGGCCTTGTCTTATCAGCGACTCAATATACTTTTTCAGTTGGAAGCAATCTTCAGTGTCATGCCCGTGGTCGCGATGAAACTGGCAGAATTTTTTCATATTCTTTTTATTGTCAGGGGTCATAGCCCTTGGCCGCTGAATCTGGGTTCCTTGCCTCTCCATTGTCATAAGGATATTGGTTCTTGTAGTGTTCAGGGGTGTGAAGTTCGGAGGAGGTTTCCTTCCCCTAAACCTCCAAGGTCGCCCTGCCTGTTCAGTCGGGTACTTTGCTTGCGGGCCGGACCCTTCGGGACGGGTGTGATCATTCTTTGGTCCACCCATTCTCAGCTCTTCGGCTGTCATGTGCTACTCGGCCCTTCGGTAAAATTCGCCAAGCATGTCTGGGGGGTCCTTGGAAAACTCATAGAACAGCTGTGAGTCCCTCCGAAGGCCCCGTGTCATGGCGAGGATGCGTATTTCGGGCTGAAAGTCTAGAACACTTAGGGCCTCTCCATTAAACCTTTTGACATAGTCGCGGATGGTTTCTCCGTTCTTCTGCACTATGTCGAACATCTGGACCGGCATCTTCACCGTCGGACGGCTTCCAATGAACTGCTGCGTAAAGGCCGTGGACAGCTCCTGAAAGTCCCTGATGGTTCCAGGGGCCAATGAGTTATACAACGTCGTCGCGGGCCCTGCGAGGGTGACCTCAAAGCATTTGCACAAAGTAGCATCATCAGCACCGTGTAACACCATGCTACATCTGTATTTAGTTAGATGAGCCTGGGGGTCAGTTCGGCCATCATAGGTTTCCAGCCGAGGCACCCGAAAGTCACTTGGCATGGCTGCCTCAACTACTGTTCGGGTGAACGGCGATTCATCCCCACAGAAAGTTTCAGACAACCTGGCCCAGACTGGTTTGCGAGCTACCTATTTTTCCACTTTCTCTAACCTCGCTAACATTTTCTCCACAAAGATCGTAGCACTGGGCTTTTCTTCCTGGTGCTTGTAGGCTTCTGGGAAGGGAGATTGCAGGCGCCTTTTCGGGGACGGACTTCACCGCCGAGGGGATGATGATTTTGCCTCAGGCGATGAACTCTTTTGACGTGGGGTTTTAGGTCGTTTAGGCCCTACTGGCCCCTTAGGTCATCCCCCGAGGGGTATGTTTTCCATTGAGGACTCATCATGCGGATCCCCACTTCCCGAACTCCGATAAGGTGATCTCGGGCTTTTCTCCCGAGGGAGTGCTGGCAAGGAAGCCCTTTGGGCCTACGCTAGTTGCGGCCATCTTCGGTCTATTTGCTGCATCATTTCGGCTACAATAGAGCGTTGGAAGTCGCGCAAAAAACTCATAGTTATGACTAGATGACGTTCTTCCTCAGGTGAGGAAGTCCCTGGAAGGGTTTGCTCAGTAGCCGGTTGAACTTCAGGCGCGGACGAGGACTTCGGAAGTCCCTTGTCCTTGGAATGCCGAGTTTCAACAACGGCGACCTGAGGGTGATTTCCCACAGACGGCGCCAAATGATGCCCAACAGCATCTTCGTCGGGTGACATTATGACTTCTAGAGGGACTTCCTGAGAGGGAGAACGCCTGGAGCACAGATTTCCCAGGGGAGTGTGCCTGAAATGCTGAAAAGAAAAGGGTTAGGAGGTCCCCGGGATGTTTTTTCGGGGAGGAGCCTCCGACGCCCAAGTTAGTGTCCTAAAGGAAGATAGGGGAGGAGCACTAAGGGGTTAAGTGGCCTTGCCTGTTTTTATTTTCCTCAGGGAGAGAGGGTTGGATCCCTTTGCCAGGGCTTATTTCCTGGTATTTATAGGAGTGCCTAGCCCGTTCAGATCACGACACGTGTTCGGTCGGATGATCTCTGTACTTTCGGGCGTAGGGGACAAGTAGCCGTTTGTAGGCTCCTTGAATCTTGGTCTGAGATAGGTTGTGACAAGACTCGGATGGCATCGGCGTGTCAGACCGCCATTTGAGGGGGCGTGTAGCGCCTGGGGGCGACATGTCAAAGGCTCCTTAAATGCTCATGCCGTACTCCCGAGGTCCTTTGCGCGAGGTCGTCCTTTGGTACGGGTGCCCTTCTTCGGGAATCATGCCCGTAGTTAAGGGAGTTCTCTGGCTTGGGGGTTCCACCTTCGGGGAGAGTCTCTCCTGCTTGCAATAGCTGGTTCTTTACTCCCGAAGGCGATCCGTTTGGTCCCCTGAGGGAGCCGGCAACATCTTTGAAATTCCTAACGTACTAGCCGAAGTCCTGAGTTCGAGGCGTTTGACTTCGCTCCTTCCGAGGTCAGTGTTAGCGCCTCCTTCGGGTGACGCCAGGTTTCCCGACCACACTACTGGCAGGAAGTATGTAGTGAGAGAGGTGATAGCCCTTTGGCTATCACATATGTTAAGTTGGCCTTAGGGAAATGGTGTCTAGTCACAATATATGTTTAGGATCAGTAAGATATTAATTAAGTATATGGACATAGAATACATTGTGTACATATTCCATGTTAGGCAGCAATGCCAACCTATATGCCACTATCACTATTCTAAGATTTCATAGGTACTTATGTATCTAGTGGCCAATTTACTCTTTCATCCAAATCCCACAATGCCTTTTATAAGGTGAATTCTTATTGAATTCTTAACCAAACTTATCCCCAACATAGAATTGTAAATCCCTTCTTCTTTGATTCATATATCTTTTTATTTTGTGACTAGTAGACCTAATTCTTTCTTGAATCCCCTTCATTTTTCTTGTGGTTTTTTATATGATTTTGGGCCCTAATTTATCTTTATTTCTTCTATCATTCCAGCAATAAGGGATCATACATCTCCTTCTGTACAAAGCCTTGCAGGGAGCCATCTTAATAATAGTGTGATAGTTGTTGTTATACACAAGCTCAATAAATGGTAAGAGTTGATCCTACTTACCCCTATAGTCTAACACTTAATTTTTTTGCATATCCTCAAGAATCTATATCACCCTTTTAGATTGTCCATTTATTTGGGGATGATAGGCTATGCTTACATCGATTTAAGCCTTTAGAGCTTGCTAGAATGCTTTCCAAAACTTAAAGGTAAACCTAAGATCTCTATCTTGTACAACATTATCTACTATCACATGAAGCCTCATTATCTTTTTGATATATAACTAAGGAAGTTTGCCCAAGGAATCTATGAGCTTTATAGATAGTAAATTGGTAGATTTAGTGAACCTATCTACCATTACCCAGATGGTGTATGTCTATTTCTTGTTAAGGGTAATCTAATAGAGAAACCCATAGTAATTAATCCTCATTCTCTCTCTAAAATAGGTAAAGTTTGTAGGGTTTTTTAGGGCTTCTGGTGTTCTATCTTGACCTTTTAACAGGTTAAACATTTCAATGGATGCACCTCTATATCCTTCCTCAAGATAGGGCACAAAAAATGAGGTTTTAAGTCTTGATACATCTTTCCCCAACTAGGATGTATGGCAAGCATGCTTTCAACTACTTCAGTTAAGATTTTTTCCCCCAAACTGTTCATCTCTAGAGCATACATTCTGCCTTGATATTTCAACAACCCTTGTTCATAACCTTTGAATAGCTTTTCTTTAGCCTCTTTAAAGATTCTCCTTAGATTAGGATCTTCAACCTAGGTTTGCCTAACTTCATTAATCCAACTTGGTTGGATGATCGAAAAGCACAATTGTGCCTGTTCTCATCACAACCACTTAAGGCTCAATAGTGCTAGGCTAGATTTTTCCTCTTTCACTACTATAGGTCCACCACTAACTACTCCAATATACTAACTACTCTAGCATACGTCCTACTCTAGGCATTAGCCACAACATTCCCTTTTTCCAGAAGTATGCTCAATTGTGCAATCAAAGTCCTTCATGTACTCCAACCACCTTTTTTGTCTCATATTCAACTCTTTTAGAATGAAGAGATACTTCAAGCTTTTGCGGATTGTGTATATTTAGAAAGCACTTCCCAATAAATAGTGTGTCCATTGCTTGGGTGCATGTATGACTGCTACTAACTCTAGGTCATGTACTGGCAAGTCTTCTCATAAGGCTTTAATTACGTTCATCTACAAGTAATCACCTGTTTATTCTACATCAAAACACATCCCAAACCCATATTAGATGCATCTGTATAAGCCATAAAGGGTTTATGGGGGTCAGGGGTGTTAGTATAGGTGCCTTAGTGAGTCTCTTTTTAAGTTAGACATTCTACCATAGAGTTGATGCTTCTTTAGAGTTCTTCGTACCACTTTTAACTGATCTTCATGTTCTTGCTCTGTCTTGGAATAAACTAAAATATCGTCAATATAGACCACTAGAAACTTTATTTTCTTTAGGCACATATTGAAATGCAAGAGTCATGGTTACACTATACTAGCTTAACATATATGTATTCTTTCCAACCAAAATCCCCCAATCAAGCAAAAAACATAATTTTTGCATGTAGGTGGAACAAACTACCTACAACAACCAATGGGACAACGTATCATAGGAAAAAAAAATTAGAATAGACCTGAAGGGTTGTGATGTAAAAACCGTAACAATGGTTCAACACATTCAGGTTTAGAAGCACGTTTTCACCCAAACTGTTGACTGTATAAATGTTTTGGTGAAAAATTGTTCAGGTCCTTATCAACCAATTGTAGAATGATCAAATACTGTGAACCATGACTAGAAGGATGAACTTTTTCTCCAGCTTGTTCTGCCTTAGGGTTGAGAGGAATGGTGCCAACTGTCAAAAAACCAGAGGATCTTGAAAATCCATTGACTTTGATAGGCATCAGTCCTACTGTGATAGTGCCAGCAAGTTTAGTTTTCAAGGAAGCAACTGTGGAACCAATAAGAGGTTTGAACTCTATCTATGTTGGGTTTCTAGTAAGTGAACCAATTTTTAATGTAAATACTACATCATGTTCCACATCTATATGAATTGGCTCTGACCTTTCATCTAATACCTTCTCAAAGTAGGCAGAAATTTGCTCACTCAATGAGGGAGCATTGATGTCCTGAAACATCTTCACTGGAAGGCATAGTGACCTCCGGGAGGACTTGCTGTGAGGGAGAGCATCTAGAGTTGAAGTTTCCCAGGGGAGTGTGCCTGTAAAGCTCAGAGAAGAGGGTTTGGAGGTCCCCGGGGTGCTTTTCTGGGGAGGAGCCTTCGACGCCCAAGTCAGTTTCTTGAGGAGGTAAGAGGGAAGCACTAGAGTTTTTAGTGGGCTTGCCTGTGTTTTCTCAAGGAGAGGAGTCTGCTCAAGGATCCGTCGTTTGCCCAGGTTTATTTCCTGATATTTATAGGAGTATTCAGCTCGTTCAGATCATGACACGTGTCTGGTCAGATCTTTCCTGAATTTCTGGGCGTAGGGGACAAGTAGCCGGCGGCAGGTTTCTTGAGCCTTAAACCGAGACAGGTTGAAACGAGACCTAGACGGCGTCGGCGTGTCAAATCGCCGTTTGAGGTGACATGTAGCGTCTGTGGGCGGCATGTCAGAGGCTCCTTAAATGCTCATACCGTACTCCCGAAGTCCCTGGATGAGGTCGTCCTCTGACGCGGACGGTGCCCCTTCGGGGAATGTGCCCATAGTTCGGGGAGTTCCCTGCTTCAGGGTTCCGCCTTCGGGGAGATCCTCTTCGGCTTGCAATAGTTGATTCTCCATCTCCTAAGGTGATCTGTTGAGTACCTCGGGGGGGCTAATAGTGTCCTCGCATTCCCTGATGCTCCAAGTTCGAGTCAGATAGAGGCGATAGCCTTTCGGCTATCACATGCCCCCCTTTGGAAAGCCGAAGTGGAGACTTCGGTTTGTTGTCTTTCCGAGGATGCTCTTTGGGAGTTTTTAGAGAGTAAAACCTATGCCGAAGGTACACCTTTTGCCCGAAGATATGGGCTGTTCGGCTATGGCCTGTCTTTTGGTGTCTTCGAGGTTACTTACTTCTTTCCTTTTTCCTTTTGCAGGTCTGTGCAGCGTCGCGTCTCATGACCAGGCGTGTCAGTCTGGAGTGGCGCGTCCCCTATTTTGGCGCTGCGGCTGACACGTGGCATACTGTGATTGCCGGAGAGTTGCATCGATTACAGAGGGCGCGTCTTTTCGGGAGCAGAGAGCAGTTATGGCGACCGTTCGCCTTCAAGGGATACTTATGATGCCGGTTCGTCTACCCTCCTTCGGCCTATATATAGCGCATTCCATCATAAGTTCCTCTTTTTGGTTTCGCTTCTGCTCTTTTTTCTGCTTGCAACTGCTTTTTCTTCCCTGCTTTCCGTGGCGGTACTGTCTGACAGAGTTTCTTTCCGGCAACCTTTCACGACGGCGTTTTCAAATCCAAATTTTAGCAAATCATTCAGTGGGTTTTTTATCTCCAGAGTCCTCTGATTTGTGCTTTTTCAAGCTTTTTTGAACTTGTTTTTTAGCCAATCATGCCTATCCCCGAGAGCTGGCAACCCCTTTTATCTCACCCTTGCTGCACCACCTCCAAAAAACTAGAAAAATGGAAGAAAAAGTTCTTTCTTCTCTCGTATGCTGTTACGAGGTTGCCATGTCCTGACCAATTTTGCTTTTCAAACCGTAGCAACGAGGTTACCGTTTTCCGAGCCCAGCTGAAGGCTGGACTTCGGTACCCTCCCCCGAAGATGATTTGCGACTTCTGCCAATTCCATGGCATTGCCGTAAATCAACTTCCGCCGAACTCGTATTGCTATTTTAACACCTTCATCTGCATGTGTGGCGTCTTCGGGATAGAACCCCATTTTGTGATTTTTATGTAGTACTACAAGCTCTTCGTGGTCCCGAAGGGTGGCTTTTATTTCATGCTACCTCGGGGATCCGGGAGCAAGAAATATATGTTCACCTTCGCCACCAAGGACAGCTAGCGAGGGTGGCAACAAAAATTTTTCTTCCTGAAGATGGAGGAGGCCTGGTCGCATGTTTCGACCAAGTGGGCTCAGGGAAAGCTGGAGGTGGACGTCATAGATCCAAGGATAATGCTAACTCCGGAGTTGGCTCCTATCTTTACGGACTTTGACGGACGTATCCGTGCTGTCTCGGACTGGGGTCCCGAGGTCTCTTCGCGCTCTCTCTACCCCATCCCCATCAATTGGAGGCCAATGACTGAGGAAGTCCTTCGGGAGTTAGAGGTAGTGAAGGAGCACAAAACAGACCTCAAGATGCTAGCTTCTGCCATCGCTGGGAAGGATTCCTGGCTGGTGCAACTTCTTCGGGAGGAAATTTCTTACGAAACTTTCTTTGAGAGTAAGTTATCTCAGACTCCTTTTTTTTTTGTTTCCATCTTGGACTCACGCTGATATCTTCCTTTTTTTTCAGAGATGAGGGACGCCACTGCTGCCTTCTACAAATCCCTTTTTACCAGCCAAGTTGAAAAGGGTGAACAGACAAAGAAGGCAGCTTCCCAAAGGAGGAAAACGACGGGGGCTGGGCCTTCGGCGAAACGGGCGAAGAGGACCATTCAGCCTTCTCATTTGGAAGCGCTTGAGGAGGCGAGCGAGGAGCCCGAGGTTGCTGCCATTCCGCCGCCCGAGGTCACTGCCGACGTCCCTCCTCAGAGCCCTACCCCATCGCAGGCCCTTCTGGATGTCGTGGTAGAGGTTCCCTCTGCCGAGGAGCGGCGTAAACGCAAAGGTAAGGGGATCTCCACCGAGGAGGCCCCGGACTCCAGCGATGACGTCGTCGAGGTGCCGCCAGGTTTGCTTTCTCAAGCAAAGTTTGACGCCTTCACGTGCTGAATTTTATGATGTATTTGCCTTGAGCAGCTTTTTTTTTTTTTCCGTGCAGGGGAGTCACTTACTCCAAATTGGGCGAACACGCCCGGAGGCGAGCCCTTCGCGATGCCAAAGTCCTGCAAGGGAAAATCCCGAAGGAGCCTTTCTGGTCGTTTACGGAGGACATGAATTTGTGCTCCGGAGACTGCCAGCAAATGGCCAAAGAGATCGCGAAGGGGATGCTTACCGAGGCCTTCTTTAGGGCCATCGCGGAAGCTCATCCGGGAGATGACTCCCTCACTGCGAAGCTTTCCGAGCACGCTGCCCAGGTATGCTTTACGCCTATCTTTTTCCCTTCAACTTTTTCTAAGTGTTTGGCTTTTTCTTTGTCTTACTGACTTTGCCTTTTGTCCCTTTGCAGCTGCTGGGGTACACCGGCTTCCTCAGAGTTCGGGTGGCCAGGCAGATGGCATTTCGAGCCTCGGCCTTAGAGGTGATTGATAAAACTAAGGCCATGTGCTCGGAATTGGCTGTCAAGAACCTGCAGTTGGCTGATGCTGCGGAGAAGGAAGTTGCGGCCCTTCGGGAGGAGTTCCAGAAAGAAAAGGAAGAACTATTGAAGGACTCCTCCCAAAAAATTTCCGACCTCGGCTCCCAGGTGGCAGAGCTGATTTCAGCAAACGAGGCACATCTGAAGGAGAAGTCGGAATCCGAGGCTCTCCTGGCGAAGGCGCTAGCTGAGAAGGCCGAGCTCCAGGCCGAGGTCGATTCTTTGAAGAATGAGTCAAAGAAGAAGAAGGTGAAGGCACTGAAGCAGGAGGTCGCGGATCTGTAGAACGACCTTGAGGAACTTGTGGTCGAAAAAGACAAATCCGACCAGATGGCGAAGGTCGCTTTTCAGGACGGGTTTTGCCTTGCTCGGCACCAAGTTCTTCAGAGGTTCCCAGATCTGGACCTCTCTTTCTTGGAGGCTCTAAACATCCCCGAGGTGCCTCGGTGGTCCTGGTCCAAGGTTGAGTACCTGAACTTGCCCTCTTCTATTCCGGCGCCAAAGGTGGCGGGCAAGGACGTAGGGGCTAGTGGGTCTCGGGATGCCGAGATCCCTTAGTTTGTTCTAGGACTCCTTGCCTTTTTCTCCTTCTTTTTGTACTTCTTCTTTTCTGTAAGCCAATTTCACTTTAAGGAAGATTTTTTGGCTAAGTCTTTTTGTGAGACGTTTTGTTTTTCCCCTTTGTCCCGAACGTGATTGCTCAAGGGACTTCGGAAAATCATATCTGCGCTCACTTCGGTGAGTACCTTCGCGCGATTTTTCGTTTCCCATTTTTCACGAACGTGATTGCTCAAGGGTCTTCGAGAAATCGTACCTGCGCTTATTACGGTGAACGCCTACGCGAAATTCTGACTTGTACACGTTTTGTACTTTGAGAGTTTTTCTAAGGAACTTCTGTACTTAGCATGTTTTCCAAATTTGTACAACGCAATTCTTCCGTGAAATCTTAAGCATAGAATTTTTTCAAGGCATCCGAATGCCAAGTATTTTTTAATTCTATGCCTTCGGCGTCACCAAGTCTGTACACGCCTTTTCGTACTTCGGCAAGAACCAGATAAGGTCCCTCCCAATTTGGGCGAAGTACTCCGTGGGAGGGCCTTCGGGGTGCAAAGTCAGCCTTTCGGAGAACGAGGTCTCCTTCCTTGATTTCCTTTGGCCTGGCTCGTAAGTTTATAGCCGCGGCCACTCTTTGCTGAAAGCCTTTTCTTCTCAGCTCAGCTATTTCTCTATGTTCACTGACAAGGTCGAGCTTGGCTCTTAAGCCGAGGTCATTCCCACTTTCATCGAATACTTGTACCCGTACCGACGGTCGCACAACTTCGATTGGGATGATGGCTTCTGTGCCGAAGACGAGTGAAAAGGGGGTCTCCCCCGTGGCTCTTCGGGGTGTTGTTCGGTAACTCCACAATACGCTCTGGAGCTCTCCTGGCCATTTCCCTTTTTCTTCCCCCAGTCTCTTTTTCAGACCATCTTTTATGGTCCTGTTAGATACTTCTGCCTGCCCATTGCTTTGGGGGTGAGCTACTGGGGCGAAGTGCATTTTTGTTCTGAGGTCACTGATAAATTCCTGGAATCCTTTATCTGTGAACTCGGACCCATTATCAGCTACAAGTACCCTCGGTATGCCGAATCTGCATACGATGTTTTTCCATATGAACTTCTGCACTTCTTTTGCCGAGATAGTCGCCAGTGGTTCTGCCTCGACCCATTTGGAGAAATAGTCTACTGCAACAACACAGAATTTTACGCCTCCAAGGGCCGTTGGGAGCGGCCCAATGAGATCGATGCCCCAGACTGCGAAGGGCCAGGGATAATCAGCCGAAGTCACCATTTTCCGAGGGTGTCCTCTGGATATTTGCGTGTTTTTGGCAATTACCACATTTCTGGATGAATTGTCTAGCGTCCTTTCTCAGGGTAGGCCAAAAATATCCTTGGCGAAGTATTACTGCTGCAAGGGCGTCGGTTCCGATGTGCGAACCACAAGCGCCTTCATGTACTTCTTCGAGGATCATTTCAGTATCCTCTTCGCCGACACACCTCTGCAGTGGGTTTGCATATCCCTGCCGATATAATTCTTCGCCAATTAGGAAGAATCGGCTGGAGCGTCTTCGGATTTTGGCAGCTTCACTGGGGTCTTCGGGAGCGTATTGTCCGTGAGATATCTTTTTATGGGGTCTTTCCAGCCTTTTCCCGAAGTTGATATCCTCAGCACTGTGATGCTCGGGTGACCCAGCACCTCGGTGTATGCTTTTGATTTTGCCAAGCAGTCTGCCATGGCATTATCACGTCGAGGCACGTTTTCGATTCGCACGGTGTCGAACTCCCGAATGAGTTTTGCCACCAGTTCATGGTATTTTGCCAAGGTTGGATCCTTTGCCCCATAGTCTCCCGCTGTTTGGCGTACCACCAGCTGAGAATCGCTGTGAGCTTTCAGGTTCCTTATGCCAATTTTTCTGGCCAAGCGCAATCCTGCTATGAAGGCTTCATATTCTGCCATATTGTTGGTGGCATGAAAGTGAAACTTGATAGCCTTCACCACTTCTAGGCCTTCAAGATCCCTGATGATCACGCCAGCTCCCTGGTGTTCGGACCCCGAGGCTCCATCAACATGCAAAGTCCATTCGGGATCACCTTCGTCAGGATCCGGATGGCTGTCCTCGGTGGTGGGTACTTCGGCGATGAAGTCTGCCAGTGCTTGAGCTTTTATGGCTTTCCGAGGTTCGTAAGCGATGTCGTGTTCGCCAAGCTCTATACACCACTTGGAGAGCCTTCCGGAATGATCCACCTTCCTCATGACATCCCGAAGTGGTAGACTACTTCGGACGATGATAGGGTGAGCCTGAAAGTATGGTCGTAGCCTTCTCCCTGCCAGCACCAAGGCATATATGGCTTTTTGCAACAAAGGATACCTGATTTCGGCGCCATGCAGGGATTTGCTTACATAATAGACCGGCCACTGCTTCGGCCCCTCTTCTTTCACAAGGACCGAGCTCACAGCCTTTTCTGTGACGGCGAGGTATAACACAAGTGGCTCTCCTACGCGAGGTTTGATAGCCAAAGGCTATCGCCTCTATCTGGCCGAACTCCCTGCCACAAGAATGGCCAGAAGAAACTGGCGCTACCCGAGAAAAGGTGAGATCATATACCTCGGAAGATAGCCGAAGAGCTCCGAGCCCGGCACGCCAGGAAACTTGAGGATACTACTACCCCCGAGGTTGCAAACAGATCGCCTTCGGAAAAGAGGCACCAGCTATTGCGGGCCGAACATGATCTCCCCGAAGGCGGAACTCCCTGAAGCTGGGAACCCCCGAACTGGGTGCGTGTTTCCTGAAGAGGCATTGTCCGTACCAAAGGGCGACCTCGCCCAGGGACCTCGGGAGTACGGCAGGAGCATTTAAGGAAGCCTCTGACACGTCCTTTCATAGACGTCATAAGCCGCCTCAAAAGGCGCTCTGACACGCTGACGCCATCAGAATCACATCATGGCCCATCTTAGCACAAGGCTCAAGGCAACCTGCTACCAGCTATCTGTCCCCTACGCCCAGAAATTCAGGAAACATCCGACCGAACACGTGTCGCGATCTGAATAGGCTAGGCACTCCTATAAATACCAGGAAATAAATACTTGGCAGGAGGTTGGTTGGCAGAGCTCTCACTCCCAGACTCTGAGAAAATCACCAGGCGAGACTCTTTAGCTTCTATGTGCTATTTCCTCTGCCTTTTCTTAGCCAACCACTGACTTGGGCGTCGGAGGCTCCCCCCCCCCCGGAAACACATTCCGGGGCCTCCTAACCCTTTGCATCTAATATTTCAGGCACACTCCCTTGGGCGGACCATCCTCCAGGCGTTTTTCCTCCCAGAAGTCTCTCCATCAGTCATTATGACTCTAAACGATGAGGCCCCTGGCCATCATTTGGCGCCGTCTGTGGGAACCCGCTCTGAGATCGCCATCGTTGAAACTCGGCGTTCTAAGGACAAGGGACTCCCAAGGTCCCCGTCCGCGCCTGAGACACAACCGGCTGCCGAGCAAACACTCCCAGGGACTTCTGCGCCCGAGGAAGACCGCCCTCTGGTGATCACCATGAGCTTCCTGAGGGACTTTCAGCGTTCGGTCGTGTCTGAAATGACACAGCAGATCGACCGAAGATGGCCACAGCAAACGCAAGCCCAGAGGCCTCCCTCACCAGCACGCCCTCGGGAGAGAAGCCCCAAGTCTACTCATCGTAGTTCGGGAAGCGGAGACCAGCGCGAAGAATCCTCCACAGAAAATATACCCCTCGGGAAACGGCCTATGGGACAAACTGGGTCCAAACGACCGAAAGTCTCACGGCGAAGGAGTTCGTCGCCTAAGGTGAGGTCCGTATCCCCTCAGCGCCGAACTCGCTCCCCCAAGAGGCGCCGACGATCTCCGTTCCCTGAAGAACGGCCTAGTGCCACCATGCTTATGGAAAGGATATTAGCACGGCTAGATAGGGTGGAGAAACAAATGGCCAGAAAACCCATTTCGGACAGGCTCACGGGAGCCTTCTGCGAAGATGGGTCCCCGTTCACCCGGACCGTGGCCGAGGCAGCCATGCTAGGTGACTTCAGAGTACCGCGGTTGGAGATTTATGATGGCCGTACTGATCCACAGGCCCATCTGACAAAGTACAGGCGCAGCATGATAATGCACGGAGCTGATGACGCTACCATGTGCAAGTGCTTCGAAGTCACCCTCACAGGGCCAGCGACTGCATGGTACAATTCATTGCCTTCAGGGACCATCACTGAGTTCCAGGAGTTGTCCACGGCCTTCACGCAGCAATTTATTGGGAGTCGACCTACTGCAAAGATGCCTGTCTAGATGTTCGACATAGAGCAGAGAAACGGAGAGACCATCCGGGACTATGTCGAAAGGTTCAACAGGGAAGCACTGAGCGTCCCAGACTTCCGGCCCGAGATCCGTATTCTCGCCATGACACGGGGCCTTCGGCGAGACTCGCAACTATTCTACGAATTCTCAAAGGACCCCCCAGAGACCCTCGGAGAATTTTACCGCAGGGCAGAACAGCATATGACTGCCGAAGAACTAAGAATGGCCGGCCCGAAGTCGGATCACCATCGCGCCGAAGGGTCCAATCAGCAAGCTCGGCATCCGACCGAACAGGCAGGACGACCTCGGAGGATGCGGGGAAGGAAACCCCAAAGTTTCACACCACTGAGCACTACACGGACCAACATCCTCATGGCGCTGGAAAGGCAAGGGACACAGATTCGGCGGCCAAGGGCCATGACCGCCGATAACAAGAAGAATGCGAAGAAGTTCTGCCAGTTTCATCGCGACCACGGTCATGACACCGAAGACTGCTTCCAACTGAAGAAGTATATAGAGTCGCTGATAAAACAGGGCCAACTTCGGAAATACTTCCAGATGCCCTCCCCGAAAGGCAGAAAAGAGGAGGAAGAAAGGGCCGAAGATGAAGACTATGACTCCGACAGGCGGAGAAACCGAAGTCCAAAAAGGCGCCCTCCGCCTCCGGCAGGGGTTATCCAGACAATCACCACGGGGCTCCCATCCTCAGAAAGAAAGCGGAAGGCCAGAGAAATTGCAGTAATGGATTATCAAAGTCCAACAAAAAAGCTGGCCCGCAAAGATGGATCCACCGTCGTCTTCCCCCATGACGATCCGCTGCTGATCATGGCAAGGATAGGGAACTGGGACGTCAAGAGGGTGCTACTTGATGATGGATCAAATGCTGACATCTTATTCTCGCACCTATTACTGAGCTTGGGCATCTCCAGCAGCGAGCTTAAGCCAGTCACCTCGCCCACCTTCGGAGTTGGACCATCCGAACTGCCCGTTCTCGGATGGATCGACCTCCCACTGATGATGAGAGAGAATTCGGTAGATGGAGCAGCTGAGTTGTACGCCTTCACAATGGCAAGGTTCATCGTCATGAACGTCCCATCCTCGTACAACGCCATCCTTGGAAGGCAGACACAGGGAAACCTGCACATTCGCCCTGATGTGAAGTACTTGACTGTCACATTCGCCACCAAGGATGGAGATGCAGAGATCTTCATAGACCAAGCTGAGGTAAGAAAAGTGTTTGTGAAAGCACGAAAGGCTCCAGTGAGTAACTTCGCACAAACAATGGAGGCAAATGCGTCAGAAAAAGGCAAAGAAGAAGATCTCGCAAACGCGGAAATGGAAGCAGTAGAACTTATCCCAGGACAATCTACCCGAATAGGGAAGAGCTTGGCCGAAGGTGATAAGGAAAACCTTGTATCCTTTCTACTGAAAAATAAAGATCTGTTTGCCTACTCGCCGAAAGATATGCCAGGAGTAAACCCTGGCATAATACAGCACAGCCTCAAAGTAAGCCCGGGAGCAAAACCTATCCGGCAAAAGAAATGAAGCATCTCAGTCCATAAAAGCGACTTTGTCAAAATCGAAGTCCACCGACTGTTGGACGCCAAAGTCATCAGGGAGGTAAAGTTCCCCGAATGGTTAAGCAACGTGGTCATTGCCACAAAAGAAGGTAGCAGCAAACTCCGGATGTGCATCGATTTCAGAAACTTGAACGATGCTTGCCCGAAAGACTCATACCCTCTGCCGCCAATAGATCAACTGGTAGATTCAACTGCCGAATATGGGCTCCTAAGTTTCCTAGACGCCTTCAGTGGCTACCATCAAATAAGGATGGACCCGGAAGATGAAGAAAAAATGGCCTTCATCACCGAGGGAGGAACATACTGCTATGTCAGGATGCCCTTCGGCCTAAAAAATGCAGGAGCCACCTACCAAAGGTTGATCAACAAGGTCTTTAAGGACCAAATGGGGAGAAACATGGAGGTATATGTTGATGATATGATAGTCAAGAGCAAGCTGCCTGGCTACCACGTTGCAGATCTAGAGGAAACCTTCCAAAAACTCAGAGCCTTCGGGATTCGGCTCAATCCTGAAAAGTGCATCTTCGGGGTAACCTCGGGAAAATTCCTTGGGTACATGATATCTGAAAGAGGTATTGACGCTAACCCCGAAAAGATCAAGGCGCTGCTTGAGTTCCGAACTCCAGGCACAGTCAAAGACGTTCAGAGGCTCACCGGAAGAATAACCTCCCTGAGCAGGTTTATTTCCAGGTACGGAGATAGGTGTTGACCTTTCTTCAAAGTCCTCACAAAGGCAGCAAAAATGGAAGGCGACCTCGGAAAGAATGATCATCCTTGGGACGAAGATTGCCAAAAGGCCTGGGAAGAACTCAAAGTCTACTTGGCCAGCCTGCCAACTCTGCGACAACCTCGGGAGGGAGAGCCCCTCGTATTGTACCTCGCCGTCACGGAGAAAGCTGTAAGCTCGGTCCTCGTAAAAGAAGAAGGACCAAAGCAATGGCCAGTCTACTACGTCAGCAAATCCCTGCATGGCGCCGAAATCAGGTACCCTCTGCTTCAAAAAACTATATTCGCCTTGGTGCTTGCAGGGAGAAGGCTGCGACCGTACTTTCAGGCTCACCCCATCATCGTCCGAAGTAGTCTACCCCTACGGGATGTTATGAAAAAAGTTGATCACTCGGGAAGGCTCTCCAAGTGGTGCATAGAGCTTGGCGAACACGAAATCATATATGAGCCTCGGAAGGCCATAAAAGCTCAAGCACTGGCAGATTTTATTGCCGAAATACCCACCACTGAGGACAGCCACCAAGATCCGAAGGAAGGTGAGCCAGAATGGACCTTGCATGTTGACGGAGCCTCGGGGTCCGAACACCAGAGAGCTGGAGTAATTATCAGAGGACCCGAAGGCCTAGAGGTAAAGAAGGCTATTAAGTTCAGCTTCAGCGTCACTAACAATGTGGCAGAGTATGAAGCCCTCATAGCGGGATTACGCTTGGCCAGAAGGATTGGCGTGAGAAACTTAAAGGCTCACAGGGATTCCCAGTTGGTAGTCCGGCAGATGGCAGGAGATTATGGGGCGAAGGACCCAATCTTGGCAAAATACCACGAGCTGGTAGCAAAACTCATCCAAGAGTTTGACGCCGTACGGATCGAAAATGTACCTCGGCGGAAAAACACTGAGGCAGATTGCTTGGCGAAGTCAAAAACATACACCGAGGTGTTAGATCACCCGAGCATCTCAGTGCTGAGCATAGTGACCTCGGGAAAAGGATGGAAAGATCCCATAAAAAGATACCTCGCAGAAAATGTGCTCCCCGAAGACCCCGGTGACGCTGCAAAACTGCGAAGACGCTCAGGCCGATTCTTCTTGATTGGTGAAGAATTATACCGACAGGGATATGCAAACCCACTGCAAAGATGCGTGGATGAAGAGGATACTGAAATGGTCCTTGAAGAGGTCCACGAAGGCATGTGTGGTTCACATATTGGAACTGATTCCCTTGCGGCAGTGATACTTCGCCAAGGATACTTCTGGCCTACCCTGAGAAAGGATGCAAGGTAGTTCTTCCGAAAATGTGGTAGTTGCCAGAAACACGCGAACATCCAGAGGGCACCCTCGGAAATGGTATCCTCGGCTGACTATCCTTGGCCGTTCGCAGTCTGGGGTATAGACCTTATTGGGCCACTCCCCACAGCGCCCGGAAGCATGAAATTCTGCGTGGTAGCAGTAGACTGTTTCTCCAAATGGGTCGAGGCAGAACCATTAGCAACTATCTCGGCAAAAGAAGTGCAAAAGTTTGTATGGAAGAACGTAGTATGCAGATTCGGCATATCGAGGGTACTAGTGGCTGATAATGGATCCCAATTCATAGACAAAGGATTCCAGGAATTCATCAGCGACCTCGGAATAAAAATGCACTTCGCCCTAGTAGCTCACCCCCAAAGCAACGGGCAGGTGGAAGTATCTAACAGGACCATAAAAGATGGCCTGAAGAAAAGACTTGGGGAAGCAAAAGGAAAATGGCCAGGAGAACTCCAAACTGTGTTATGGAGTTACCGAACGACGCCCCGAAGAGCCACTGGGGAAACCCCCTTTTCACTCGTCTTCGGTACAGAGGCTATTATCCCAATAGAGATAGTTCAACCATCAGTACGGGTGCAAATATTTGATGAAAGTGGAAACGACCTCGGCCTAAGAACGAAGCTCGACCTCGTTGGCGAACACAGAGAAATAGCCGAGCTGAGGAGAAAAGCTTTTCAGCAAAGAGTGGCCGCGGCTATAAACTTACGGGCCAAGCCGAAAGAAATCAAGAAAGGAGACCTCGTTCTCAGAAAGGCTGACTTTGCACCCCGAAGGCCATCCCACGGAGTACTTCGCGCAAACTGGGAAGGACCATATGTGGTTCTTGCCGAAGTACGAAAAGGCGTGTACAAGCTTGGCAACGCCGAAGGCGTAGAATTGAAAAACACTTGGCACTCAGACGCCTTGAAAAAATTCTACGCCTAAGGTTGAGCGGAGGAATCGCGTTGTACGAAAAATATTCTAAGTACAGAATAGTCTTGAGAAAATTGTACAAGACAGAATTCCGCGAAGGTGCTCGCCACGATACAGCACAGATATGCCTTTCCGAAATCCCTTGAGCCATCACGCTCGGGAAAGATGGGAAACAAGAATATCGCAGAAGTACCCGCCGAAATAAGCGCGGAGGCAGTTTTTCGAAGTCCCTTGAGCCGTCACGCTCGGGAAAAACGGAAAACAGAAAAAACTCTCGAAAGATTCCCTAAGTCTCTTGAGCAAACATGCTCGGGACAGGACGAAAAGAAGGAAAATTTTGACTAAGGGGTTTCCGAAGTCCCTTGAGTGAACGTGTTCGGGACAGAATGGAAATGCAGAAATTTGCAAAAAGACTTAGTCAAATTTTACAGACCTTCCAAAATGCCTCCAGAGCAAATAGGCTCGGCCAAGAGAAGGTAATAAAGTTTCTTTGATCGCAGGTTTTCCGAAGTCTCTTGAGCAAATGCATTCGGGGCAATGGAAATAAAGAAACTTGCGAAAAGACTTAGCCAAAAAGTCTTCATTAAAGAGTAAGCTGCTTTTACAATGAAGAAGTGCCCGAAGAAGGAACACAAAATTGAAGGGAAGGAAAAGGGGCCCTAAAATAGCCTAAGGGTTCGCAGCGTCCCGAGAGCCACTTGCTTGCCCACCCTTTTCCACCACCTTCGGCGTTGGAATTGAAGAAGGAAGGTTCAAATGTTCGACTTTGGACCATTCCCACCGAGGTCCCTCAGGAATGTTTAGAGCCTCTAGAAAAGAGAGGTCCAGATCTGGGAACCTCTGGAGGACTTGGTGCCGAGCAAGGCAGAAGCCGTCCTGAAAAGCGACCTTGGCCATTTGATCAGACTTGCTCTTGTCAAGATCAAGGTCGTCAAGCTCGTCCTTCAGATCCGCGATCTCCTCCTCCTGTGCCTTTATCTGCTCCTTCCCCTTCGGATCCTTCTTCAAGGACTTGACCTCAGCTGCAAGGATGTTTTTCTCAGCTGTCAGCGCCAGTATGAGCTTGTCAGAATCTGACTTATCCTTTAGGAGCTCCTCGTTGGCGGCCAGCATTCCATTTATCTGCTCGCCGAGGTCAGCAATCTTCCGGGAGGATTCCTTCTCAAGTTCTTCTTTCTCCTTCCAGAACTCCTCCCGAAGGGCGGCAACTTCTTCCTTCGCAGCATCTGACAGCTGCTGCTTCTCGGCGATCAATGCCAAGCGAGTGGCCTTCGCCTTCTCTAAGGCCTCTAAGGCCGAAGCTCGGAACTTCGCCTGCCTAGCCACCCGAACTCGGAGAAAGCCGGCGTATCCCAGCAGCTGCAAAAAGATGAACGCAAGGTCAGTAAGAGCCAGGCACTTAGGAAAAATTGAAGGGAAAAAGGTGTGAAGAACATACCTGAGCAGCATGCTCGGTGACTTTGGCGGCAAGGGTGTCATCATCCGGATGGGCCGCCGCAATAGCCTTGAAGGAGGCCTCTGTAAGCACCCCCTTCAAAATTTGCTTCGCCATTTCTGGACAGTCCTCGGAGTACAAGTTCATGTCCTTCGTGAATGTCCAGAAAGGCTCTTTGGGAACCTTCCCTTGGGGGACTTTGGCGTCGCGAAAGGCCAGCGCCTTCGCATGTTCAGCCGCCCAGTTCGGGGCAAGTAACTCCCTTGCACGGTGAAAATGAGAAGTGGGTTAGAGACAAAGGAAAATTTAGAAAAACAAAAAGAAGCACATTTGTTCTGAAAGCAACTAACCTGGAGGGACCTCGACAACGACGTCCTCGGAGTCCTCAGCCTCCTCGGTCGAAATGCCCTTACCCTTCTGCCTGCGCCGCTCCTCGGCAGAAGGTGCCTCTAGCACGACGTCCAGAAGGACTTGCGACGGGGTAGGACTTTGGGGAGGGACGTCGGTATGAGGGACGTCGGTGGCGACAGGGACCTCGGCCGAAGGATCGGGCAGCGAAGCGACAGCGGCCTCAGCGTCCTCGATTTCCTCCCCAATACTTTCCAAAGGGGAGGAAACAACAGTCTTCTTCGCCCGTTTAGTCGAAGGATAGCACCGACAGACTTCCGCCTTCGGGAAGTTGCCTTCTTTGTCTGCTCCCCCTTCTCCACTTGGCCGGAGAAAAGGGACTTGTAATAGGCGGCAGTCCCGTCGCCCATCTCTGAAAAAGAAGAGAAATATCAGCGTAAGTTCGAGAAAAAAAAACAGCAAGGCAGTAGAAGACGACTCACTTTCGACAAGTGTTTCGAAAGAAATTTCCTCCTTAAGAAGCTTGACCAACCAGGAATCCTTCCCGGCGATGGCAGGAGCTGGCATCTTGAGGTCAGTCTTGTGCTCCTTCACCACCTTTAGCTCCCGAAGGACCTCTTCGGTCATCAACTTCCAGTTGATAGGAAAAGGGTAAAGGGCACGTGGAGCAACCTCGGGAGTCCAGTCAGAGACAGCCCGAATGCGGGCGTCGAAATCCGCAAACACGGGAGCCAACTCTGGAGTCAGCAGCATCCTCGGATCAACGACGTCCACATCCAGTGTTCCCTGAGCCAATTTGGTCGGGACGTACGACCAGGCCTCATCCATCTTCAGGAAGAAGAACTTCTGTTGCCACCCCCGCCAGCTGTCCTTAGTGGCGAAGGTGAACATGAATTTTTTGCTCCCGGATCCCCGAGGTAGCATGAAATAGAAGCCACCCTTCGGAACCACAGAGAGCTTGTAGTACTGCATGAAGATTATAAAATGGGGTTCTATCCCGAACACGCCACACATGCAGAGGTAGGCGTTAAAATAGCAGAACGAGTTCGGGGGAAGCTGGTTCACAGCAATGCCATGAAATTGGCAGAACTCGCAAACCATCTTCGGGGGAGGATACCGAAGACCGATCTTCAGCTGGGCTCGGAAAACGGTAACCTCGTTTCTATGGTTTGAAAAAGCATAATGACTAGAACGAGGCAGCCTAGTAATGGCGTAAGAGGGAAGAAAGAACTTTTTCTTCCACCTCTCTAACTTTGCAGGGGTGGTGCAACAAGGATGGGCTAAAAGAGGCTGCCAGCTCTCAGGGATAGGCATTGTAGACATGAAAACGAGTTTGGAAAAGACAAGAAAATAGTTTCCAGAAAAAACTCCAAAGAACAGAGAGATCAAAACACTCTGGAAAACAAAAACCCACCAAAAGATTTGCCAAAGTTTGAGGACGCCGTCGTGAAAGTTGGCTGGAAAAAGCTCTAATTAAGGCAGCTCCGCCACAGAAAGCAAGAAAGTGCAAGAACAGGGGCAAAGCAGAGAGAAGAGCAGAAGAAAAAGCAAAAGGGACTTATGATGGAACGAGCCATTTATAGGCCAGAGGTGGGTAACCGAAACGTCGTCATAAGTACCCTTTGGAGGCGAACCGTCGCCGTAACTGCCCTCTGCACCTGAAAAGGCGCACCCTTTGTAACCGACGCAACTCTCCTCCAATGGCAAAGTGCCACGTGTCAGCCGCCGCGCCAAAACGGGGACACGTCCCCTGACATCCCTAGAAAAAATGGGGCACATCTTCTGACATCCCTAAAAAGCTGGGACGTGTCGCTCAGATTGACACGCTTGGCCATCAGACCTGCAGAAACAAAGAGCAGGCCACCTCGAGGACACCAAGAGATAGGCTATGGCCAAACAGCCCATGACTTTCGGGCAAGAGGTGTATCTTCGGCACAGGCTCCGCCTTGAAGACACCAAAGAACAGGCCAAAGCCGAACAGCCCATACCTTCGGGCAAGAGGTGCATCCTCGGAACAGGCTAAGCTTCCTAAGAAACTCCCAAGAGCAACCTCGGAAAGAGATGCAAAACCGAAGTCTTCACTTCGGCTTTCCAAAGGGGGGCATGTGATAGCCAAAGGCTATCGCCTCTATCTGGCCGAACTCCCTGCCACAAGAATGGCCAGAAGAAACTGGCGTTACCCGAGAAAAGGTGAGATCATACACCTCGGAAAATAGCCGAAGAGCTCCGAGCCCGGCACACCAGGAAACTTGAGGATACTACTACCTCCCGAGGTTGCAAACAGATCACCTTCGGAAAATAGGCACCAGCTATTGCGGGCCGAACATGATCTCCCCGAAGGCGGAACTCCCTGAAGCTGGGAACCCCCGAACTGGGTGCGTGTTTCCCGAAGAGGCATTGTCCGTACCAAAGGGCGACCTCGCCCAGGGACCTCGGGAGTACGGCAGGAGCATTTAAGGAAGCATTTAAGGAAGCCTCTGACACGTCCTTTCACAGACGTCATAAGCCGCCTCAAAAGGCGCTCTGACACGCTGACGCCAACAGAATCACATCATGGCCCATCTCAGCACAAGGCTCAAGGCAACCTGCTACCAGCTATCTGTCCCCTACGCCCAGAAATTCAGGAAACATCCGACCGAACACGTGTCGCGATCTGAACGGGCTAGGCACTCCTATAAATACCAGGAAATAAATACTTGGCAGGAGGTTGGTTGGCAGAGCTCTCACTCCTAGACTCTGAGAAAATCACCAGGCGAGACTCTTTAGCTCCTGTGTGCTATTTCCTCTGCCTTTTCTTAGCCAACCACTGACTTGGGCGTCAGAGGCTCCCCCCCCCCCGGAAACATATTCCGGGGGCCTCCTAACCCTTTGCTTCTGAGATTTCAGGCACACTCCCTTGGGCGGACCATCCTCCAGGCGTTCTTCCTCCCAGAAGTCTCTCCATCAGTCATTATGACTCTAAACGATGAGGCCCCTGGCCATCAAGGTTGTCGTAGGGTGGGCAGGCTGGCTAAATAGACTTTAAGTTCTTTCCAGGCCCTTTGGCAGTCTTCGTTCCAAGGATGATCATTATTTCCGAGGTTGTTTTCCTCTTTTGTTGCCTTTGTAAGGACCTTGAAGAACGGTCGACACCTGTCTCCATATCTGGAAATAAACCTGCTGAGGGAGGTTATCCTTCCGGTGAGCCTCTGCACATCTTTTATTGTGGCAGGAGTTCGGAACTCGAGTAGAGCCTTAATTTTTTCTGGGTTGGCATCAATGCCTCTTTCTGATACCATGTACCCAAGGAACTTTCCCGAGGTCACTCCGAAGATGCATTTTTCAGGATTAAGGCGGATCCCGAAGGCTCTGAGCTGGTGGAAAGTTTCCTTTAGATCTGCGACGTGGTTGCCAGGCAGCTTGCTTTTGACTATCATGTCGTCCACATATACCTCCATGTTTCTCCCTATTTGGTCGTTGAAGACCTTGCTCATCAACCTCTGGTAGGTGGCTCCTGCGTTTTTGAGCCCGAAGGGCATCCTGATGTAGCAGTATGTTCCTCCTTCGGTGATGAAGGCGGTTTTTTCCTCATCTTCGGGGTCCATCCTTATTTGATGATACCCGTTGAAGGCATCTAAGAAACTTTGGAGCCCGTATTCGGCAGTTGAGTCTACCAATTGGTCTATCGGTGGGAGAGGGTATGAGTCTTTTGGGCAAGCATCGTTCAAGTTTCTAAAGTCGATGCACATCCGGAGTTTATTGCTTCCTTCTTTAGTGGCGATGACCACGTTGCTCAACCATTCGGGATATTTGACCTCCCTGATGACACCAGCGTCTAACAAGCGCTGCACTTCGGTTTTGACAAAGTTACTTTTATGGACCGAGATGCTCCGTTTCTTCTGCCGGACAAGTTTTGCCCCGGGATTAACTTTAAGGCTGTGCTGTATGACGCTAGGGTTTATCCCTGGCATGTCTTTCAACGAGTAGGCAAATAGATATTTATTTTCCAGTAGAAAAGATACAAGTTTTTTCTTGTCACCTTCGGCCAAGCTCTTCCCCATTCGGGTAGATTAACCTGGGACAAGTTCTACTGTTTCCGTTTCCGCTTTCACGGGATCTTCTTTCTTGCCCTTCTCTGGTGCCTTTGCCTCCATTGCTTGCGCGAAGTTGTTTGCTGGAGCCTTTCGTGTTTTGACGAACATTTTCCTTACTTCACCTTTATCTATGAAGATTTCCGCATCTCCATCCTTGGCGGCAAAAGTGACGGTTAAGTACTTGACATCAGGGCGAATGTGCAGGTTTCCCTGTGTCTGTCTTCCAAGGATGGCGTTATACGATGAAGGGACATCCATAACGATGAACCTTGCCATTGTGGAGGCGTACAACTCTGCTGTCCCAATCACCGAAGTCCCTTTCAGCATCAAAGGGAGATCGATCCACCCGAGGACGGGCAGCTCGGACGGACCTACCCCGAAGGTAGGCGAGGTGACAGGCTTGAGGTCGCTGCTAGATATACCCAACCTCGGCAGCAAGTGTGAAAACAGGACATCGGCATTTGATCCGTCGTCAAGGAGCACTCTCTTGACGTCCCAGTTTTCTATTCTCGCCATGATCAATAATGGGTCATCGTGCGGAAAAATGACGGCGGAACCATCCTTTCGGGCCAGCTTTTTTGTTGGACTTTGATACTCCATGACTGCTATTTCTCTGGCCTTCCTCTTTCTTTCCGAGGATGGCAGTCCCGTCGTAATTGTTTATATAATTCCTGCTGGAGGTGGGGGGCGCCTTCTCGGACTTCGGTTTCTCTGCCTGTCGGAGTCGTAGTCCTCATCTTCTGCCTTTCCTTCCTCCTCTTTTCTCCCTTTCGGAGAAGGCATGCGCAGATAGCGCCGAAGTTGGCCCTGTTTTATCAGCGACTCTATATACTTCTTCAATTGGAAGCAGTCTTCGGTGTCGTGACCGTGGTCGCGATGAAACTGGTAGAACTTCTTCATATTTTTTCTGTTGTCGGCGGTCATGGCCCGTGGCTGTTGAACCTGATTTCCCTGCCTTTCCATTGTCATGAGGATGTTGGTCCTTGTGGTGTTTAGGGGTGTGAAAATGGGGAGTTTCCTTCCTCGAGTTCTCCGAGGTCGGCCTGCCTGTTCTGTGGGATACCGAATTTGCTGGCTGGACCCTTCGGCCCGGGTGTGATCTGACTTCGGTCCGCCCATTCTCAGTTCTTCGGCTGTCATGTGCTGTTCGGCCCTTCGGTAGAATTCGCCCAGCGTGTCCGGGGGGTCTTTGGAGAATTCGTAAAACAGCTGTGAGTCCCTCCGACGGCCCCATGTCATCGCGAGGATGCGTACTTCGGGCCGAAAGTCTGGGACACTCAAGGCCTCTTTGTTAAATCTCTCGACATAGTCACGGATGGTCTCTCCAATTCTTTGCGCTATGTCGAACATCTGCACCGGCATCTTCACCGTTGGCCGACTTCCGATAAACTGCTGCGTGAAGGCTGTGGATAACTAATGGAACTCCGTGATGGTTCCTGGGGCTAATGAATTATACCAGGCTATTGCTAGCCCAGTGAGAGTAACCTCGAAGCATTTGCACAGGGTGGCGTCGTCGGCACCGTGCATCATCATGCTGCGTCTGTACTTGGTAAGATGGGCCTGTGGATTAGTATGGCCATCGTAAGTTTCCAGCCGAGGTACTCTGAAATCACCTGGCATGGCTGCCTCAACTACATCTTGGGTGAATGGGGACTCATCCCCACAAAAGGTTCCAGACAGCCTAGCCTAGACGGGTTTATGGGCCACCTGTTTCTCCACTCTGTCCAACCTCGCCAATATTTTCTCCATGAGGATCGTGGTACTAGGTTCTTCTTCTGGCAGGGGGGATTGTCGGTGCCTCTTCGGAGAGCGAGTTCGGCGCTGAGGGGATGGAGACCTCGCCTCAGGTGACTGGCTCCTCCTGTGTGTGATTTTGGGTCGTCTTGACCCCACTTGTCCTGCGAGCCGTGCCCCAAGGGGCATGTTTTCTGTTGAAGACTCCTCCCGTGGGTCTCCGGATCCCGAACTACGATGAGTTGGTTTGGGACTTTTTTCCCGATGGTGTGCTGGCGAAGGAGGCCTTTGGGCTTGATCTTGTTGCAGCCACCTTCGGTCTATCTGTTGTGTCATTTCAGCCACAACAGAACGTTGAAAGTCGCGTAGGAAGCTCATGGTTATGACCAGAGGGTGCTCTTCCTCAGGCGTGGAAGTCCCTGGGGAGGCTTGCTCAGTGGCCGGTTGGACTTCAGGCGCGGACGGGGACCTCGGGAGTCCCTTGTCCTTAGAACGCCGAGTCTCAACGACGGCGACCCGAGGATGCGTTCCCACAAACGGCGCCCAATGATGTCCTGAAACATCTTCAATGGAAGGCATAGTGACCTCCGGGAGGACTTCCTGTGAGGGAAAGCGTCTAGAGTTGAAGTTTCCCAGGGGAGTGTGCCTGTAAAGCTCAGAGAAGAGGGTTAGGAGGTCCCCAGGGTGCTTTTCCGGGGAGGAGCCTCCGACGCCCAAGTCAGTTTCTTGAGGAGGTAAGAGGGAAGCACTAGAGTTTTTAGTGGGCTAGCCTGTGTTTTCTCAAGGAGAGGAGTCTGCTCAAAGATCCGTCGTTTGCCCAGGTTTATTTCCTGATATTTATAGGAGTATTCAGCTCGTTCAGATCATGACACGTGTCTGGTCAGATCTTTCCTGAATTTCTGGGCGTAGGGGACAAGTAGCCGGCGGCAGGTTTCTTGAGCCTTAAACCGAGACAGGTGATGGCCAGGGGCCTCATCGTTTATAGTCATGGTGACTGGTGGAGAGACTTCTGGGAGGAAGAACGCCTGGTGGAATGGATAGCCCCAATGAGAGTGCCTGAAAGCTCAGAAACAAAGGGTTAGGAGGCCCCCGGAGTGTTTTTCCGGGGGGAGGAGCCTCCGACGCCCAAGTCAGTGGTGGCTGAGAAAAGGCAGAGGAAATAGCACAAAGGGCTGAAGAATCTCGCCTGGTGGTTTTCTCAGAGTGTGGGAGCAGTGTTTGGCCAACCAACCAGCCTCCTGCCCAGTATTAATTCCTGGTATTTATAGGAGTGCCTAGCCCGTTCAGATCGCGACACGTGTTCGGTGGGATGTTCCTGAATTTCTGGGCATAGGGGACAGATAGCTGATAGTAGGTTGCCTTGAGCCACGTGCTGAGATGGGCCATGATGCGATTCTGATGACGTCCGTGTGTCAGAGCGCCTATTGAGGCGGCTTTATGACGTCTGTGAAAGGACGTGTTAGAGGCTTCCTTAAACGCTTCCATAAATGTTCCTGCCGTACTCCCGAGGTCCCTAGGTGAGCTCGTCGTCTAGTTCGGACAGAGTCTCTTCAGGAAACAAGCCCTCAGTTCGGGGGTTCCCAGTTTCAGGGAGTTCCGCCTTCGGGGATATCATGTTCGGCTCGCTATGTCTGGTGCCGCTTTTCCGAAGGCGATATGTTCACAACCTTGGGGGGGGCGAGTAGTGTCCTCGGGGTTTCCTGGCGTGCCGGGCTCGGAGCTCTTCGGCTATCTCCCGAGGTGCCTGATCGCACCTTTTCTCGGGTAGCGCCAGCTTCTTCTGGCCATCATTGGGGCAGGGAGTTCGGCCAGTTAGAGGCGATAGCGTTTGGCTATCACATGCCCCCCTTTGGAAAGCCGAAGTGAAGACTTCGGTTTTGCATCTCTTTCCGAGGTTGTGTGTGGGAGTTTCTTTGGAAGCTTAACCTGTTCCGAGGATGCGCGTTTTGCCCGAAGATCATGGGCTCTTCGGCCTTGGCCTGTTCTTTGGTGTCTTCGAGGCGGAGCCTGTGCCGAAGATACACCTTTTGCCCGAAGGTCATGGGCTGTTCGGCCATAGCCTGTTTCTTGGCGTCCTCGAGGTGGCCTGCTCTTTGTTTCTACAGGTCCGTTTGGCCGAGCGTGTCAGTCTGAGCAGCGCGTCCCAGTTTTCCAGGGATGTCAGAAGACGTGCCCCAGCTTGCAAGGGACGTTTGGAGGACCTGTCCCCCATTTTTGTGCAGCGGTTGACACGTGGCGCTTTGCCATTGGAGGAGAGTCGCGTCGGTTACAGAGGGCGCGCCTTTTCAGGTGCAGAGAGCAGTTACGGCGACGGTTCGCCTTCAAAGGGTACTTATGAGGATGTTTCGGTTACCCACCTCTGGCTTATAAATAGCCCACTCCATCATAAGTTCCTTTTGCTTTCTCTTCTGCTTTGCCCCTGTTCTTGCACTTTCTTGCTTTTTGTGGCGGAGCTACCTTAATCAGAGCTTTTTTCCAGCCAGCTTTCACGACGGCGTCCTCAGATTTTGGCAAATCTTTCGGTGGGTTTTTGTTTCTCAGAGCGCTTTGATACCTGTGTTCTTTTGAGTTTTTCTCTGGAAGCTGTTTTCTTCCATTTTCAAACTCGTTTTTATGTCGAAAATGCCCATTCCTGAGAGTTGGCAGCCTCTTTTAGCCCATCCTTGTTGCACCACCCCTGAAAAGTTAGAGAGGTGGAAGAAAAAATTCTTTCTTCCCTCTTACGCCATTACTAGGCTGCCTCGTTCTAGCCATTATGCTTTTTCAAACCACAGTAAGGAGGTTACCGTCTTCCGAGCCCAGCTGAAGGCCGGTCTTCGGTATCCTCCCCCGAAGATGGTGTGCGAGTTCTACAAATTTCATGGCATTGCTGTGAACCAGCTTCCCCCGAACTCGTTCTGCTATTTTAACGCCTACCTCTGCATGTGTGGCGTCTTCGGGATAGAACCCAATTTCAGAATCTTTATGCAGTATTACAAGCTCTCTGTGGTCCCGAAGGGTGGCTTCTATTTCATGCTACCTCGGGGATCCGGGAGCAAGAAATTCATGTTCACCTTCGCCACTAAAGATAGCTGGCGGGGGTGGCAACAAAAGTTTTTCTTCATGAAGATGGACGAGGCCTGGTCGTACGTTCTGACCAAATGGGTTCAGGGAACACTAGATGTGGACGTTGCTGATCCAAGGATGCTGCTGACCCCAGAGTTAGCTCCCTTGTTCGCGGATTTTGACGCCCGCATTCAGGCTGTCTCTGACTGGGATCCCGAGGTCGTTCCGCTCGCCCTTTACCCTTTTCCAATCAACTGGAGGTTGATGACCGAAGAGGTCCTTCGGGAACTAAAGGTGGTAAAGGAGCACGAGACTGACCTCGAGATGCCAGCTCCTGCCATCACCGGGAAGGATTCCTGGTTGGTCAAGCTTCTTAAGGAGGAAACTTCTTTCGAAGCGCTTGCCGAAAGTGAGTTATCTTCTACTCCTTTACTGTGCTTTCCTCGGACTTACACTGATGTTTATCTCCTTTTTCAGAGATGGGCGACGCGACTGCCGCCTATTACAAGTCCCTTTTCACCGGCCAAGTGGAGAAGGGCGACCAGACGAACAAGGCGTCTTCCCGAAGGCGGAAGTCTACTGGCGCGGGACCTTCGAGGAAACTGGCAAAGAGAGCTGCCCAGGCTTCTTTAGAGGAAAACCCCGAGGAGCCTGGGGCAGCCGAGATTCCGGAGCCTGAGGCTGCTGCTTCCGAGGTCCCTTCAGCCGACGTCCCTCCTCAGAGTCTTACCGCGTCACAGGCCCTCCTTGATGTAGTGGTAGAAGTACCTTCTGCCGAGGAGCGGCGCAAGCGGAAGGGCAAGGGCATTTCGGCCGAGGACTCCGAGGACGATGTTGTCGAGGTTCCGCCAGGTTTGTTTCCAGACATAGTGTACTTCTTTTGTTTTTTCTGGATTGGCTTCTTCGGCTTTAATCTTCTTCTCATTCTTATCACGCAGGGGAGTTGAGTACCCCTGGCTGGGTGGCCGATCATGATCGGAAACGAGCTCTTCGGGATGCCAAAATCCCGCAAGGGAAGATACCCAAGGAGCCTTTTTGGACGTTCACGGAGGACATGAATATGTACTCCGAGGACGCTCCTCAAATGGCTAAGGAAATTTCGAAGGGGGTGCTCACCGAGGCCTCTTTCAAGGCTATAGCGGCGGCTCATCCGGGGGATAACACCCTCGCCGCAAAGATCACCGAGCATGCTGCTCAGGTATATCCTTCACAGCTCTTTCCCTTCAATTTTTTCCTAAGTGTTTGGCTCTTACTGACCTTGCGTTTATTTTTTGCAGCTGATGGGGTACACCGCCTTTCTCCAAGTTCGGGTGGCTAGGGAGGTTGCTTTTCGAACTTCGGCCACTCGAACCATGAATGAGACGAGGACCGCACTCGCGGAGTCAGTTGCCAAAAACCAGCAGCTGAAAGAGGCTGCTGAGAAAGAAGTAGCTGCCCTTCGGGAGGAGTTCCGAAAGGAAAAAGAAGAACTTGAAAAGGACTCCTCCAAGAAGATCGCTGACCTCGGTGACCAAATAAAGGGGATGCTTGCTGCCAACGAAGACCTTCTCCAGCACAAGGCTGGTTCTGACAGCCGTATAGCGTCGTTGACGAATGAGAATAACGCTCTCCGGGCCGAGGTCGAGTCATTGAAGAAGGAGCCGAAGGGGGATGAGCGGATAAAGGCGCTGGAGGAGGAGGTCGAGGATCTGAAGGACAAGCTCGACGACCTCGAGCTTGAGAAGAACAAGTCTGATCAGATGAGCAAGGTCGCGTTCCAGGACGGCTTCTGCCTTGCTCGGCACCAGGTTCTCCAGAGGTTCCCAGATCTGGACCTCTCTTTTCTAGAGGGTCTAAGCATTCCTGGGGGACCTCGGTGGAAATGGTCCAAGGCCGAACATCTGAAACTTCCTCCTTCAATTCCAGCGCCGAAGGTGGTGGAAAAGGGCGGGCAAGCGAGTTGCTCTCGGGACGCCGCAAACCCTTAGGCTATTTTAGGGCCCCTTTTCCTTCCCTTCTATTTTGTAATCCTTCTTCGGGCAGTTCTTTACTGTAAAGCAGCTTTACTCTTAATGAAGATTTTTTGGCTAAGTCTTTTCTTGCAAGTTTCTCCATTTCCATTGTCCCGAACACGTTCGCTCAAGAGACTTCAGAAAACCCGCGATTAAAGAAACTTTTTTACCTTCCTTTGTCCCGAGTGCGCTTGCTCGAAGGACTTTCTGGAAGGCCTGAAAAAATTTGACTAAGTCTTTTCGCAGGCTTTTGCATTTCCCATTTACCCCGAACATGATTGCTCAAGGGACTTCGGAAAACCTCCAGTCAAATTTCTTGTTTTTCCAGTTGTCCCGAGCATGTTTGCTCAAGGGACTTCGGAAGATCTTTCGCGAGATTTTTCACTTCCCATTTTCCCGAGCATGTTCGCTCAAGGGAGTTCGGAAAATTATCCCTGCGTTGGCTATGGCGAGTACTTCTGCGAGATTTTTGTTTTCCATTTTTCCCGAGCGAGATGGCTCAAGGGACTTCGGAAAGTCATATCTACGCTTTATCATGGCAAGCATCTTTGCGGAATCCTGTTTTGCACAATTTCTGTACACTTAAGAATTTTTCTTAAGGCCATTCTATAATCATAACTCCTCCGCTTAACCTTAAGCATAGAATTTTTTTTCAAGGCGTCTGAGTGCCAAGTATTTTTCAATTCTACGCCTTCGGCATCGCCAAGCTTGTACACGCCTTTTCGTACTTCGGCGAGAACCAGATAGGGTCCTTCCCAGTTTGTGCGAAGTACGCCATGGGATGGCCTTCGGGATGCGAAGTCGGCCTTTCGGAGAACGAGGTCTCCCTTCTTGATTTCTTTTGGCCTGGCCCGTAAGTTTACAACCGCGGCCACCTTTTGCTAAAAAGCTTTTCTTCTCAGCTCGGCTATTTTTCTCTATTAGGGTAATGGCCTCTGTTCCGAAGACGAGTGAGAAAGGAGTCTCCCCTGTGGCTTTTCGGGGCGTCGTTCGGTAGCTCCACAGTACACTTTGGAGTTCTCCTGGCCATTTCCCTTTGGCTTCCCCCAGTTTCTTTTTCAGGCCATCTTTGATGCTCCTGTTCGATACTTCCACCTGCCCATTGCTTTGGGGGTGAGCTACTGGGGCGAAGTGCATCTTTATTCCGAGGTCGCTAATGGGTTCTTGGAATCCTTTGTCTGTGAACTGGGATCCATTATCAGCTACTAGTTCCCTTGGTATGCCAAATCTGCATACGATGTTCTTCCATAGGAACTTCTGCACTTCTTTTGCCGAGATAGTTGCTAGTGGTTCTGCCTCCACCCACTTTGAGAAATAGTCCATTGCTACAACGCAGAATTTCACGCCTCCGGGTGCTGTGGGGAGTTGCCCAATAAGGTCTACAGCCCAGACTGCGAAGGGCCAAGGATAGTCTGCCGAAGTTACCACTTCCGAGGGTGTCCTCTGGATTTTTGCGTGTCTCTAGCAACTACCAAATTTCTGGACGAACTGTCTTGCGTCCTTTCTCAGGGTAGGCCAGAAGCATCCTTGGCTGAGTATCACTGCTGCCAGGGCATCAGTTCCAATGTGTGAACCACACCTGCCGATATAACTCTTCGCCAATCGGGAAGAATCTTCCGGAGCGTCTTCGCAGTCTTGCAGCATCGCCGCGGTCTTTGGGGAGCAAATTCTCTGCGAGGTATCTTTTTATTGGGTTTTTCCACCCTGTTCCCGAGGTCGTCATGCTCAGCACTGAGATGCTCGCATGGTCTAGCAACTCGGTATATGTTTTCATCTTCGCCAAGCAATCTGTCTGTGTTATTCCGCCGAGGTACATTTTCGATCCGTACGGCGTCAAACTCTTGTATGAGCTTTGCTACTAGCTCATGATATTTTGCCAACATCGGGTCCTTCGCCCCTTATTCTCTTGCCGCCTGCCGAACTACCAGCTGTTAATCGCTGTGAGCCTTTAAGTTTCTCACGCCAATCTTTCTGGCCAAGCGCAATCCCGTGATAGCCTTCATTACCTCCAGGCCTTCGGGGCCCCTGGTAATCACTCCAGCTCCCTGGTGCTCGGACCCCGAGGCTCCGTCTACGTGCAAGGTCCATTCTGGTTCACCCTCTTTTGGATCCGAGTGGCTCTCCTCAGTGGTGGGTATTTCGGCGATAGAATCTGCTAGTGCTTGAGCTTTTATGGCCTTCCGAGGCTCATACGTGATTTCGTATTCGCCCAGCTCTATGCACCACTTGGAGAGTCTTCCCGAATGATCAACTCTCTTTATGACATCCCGTAGCGGCAGACTACTTCGGACGATGACGGGGTAAGCCTGAAAGTATGGTCGCAGCCTTCTCCCTGCAAGCACCAAGGCATATATAGCTTTTTGAAGCAAAGGGTACCTGACTTCGGCGCCATGCAGGGACTTGCTGACATAGTGGACCGGCCATTGCTTTGACCCTTCTTCTTTCACGAGGACCGAGCTCACAGCTTTTTCTGTGACGGCGAGGTACAATACGGGGGGCTCTCCCTCCCGAGGTTGTCGCAGAGTCGGCAGGCTGGCCAGGTAGACTTTGAGTTCTTCCCAGGCCTTTTGGCAATCTTCATCCCAAGGATGATCATTTCTTCTGAGGTCGCCTTCCATTTTTTGTTGCCTTTGTGAGGACTTTGAAGAAAGGTTATTCTTCCGGTGAGTCTCTGCACATCATTGACAGTGGCAGGAGTTCGGAACTCAAGCAGAGCCTTAATCTTCTTGGGGTTAGCATCGATGCCTCTTTCGGATACCATGTACCCAAGGAATTTTCCCGAGGTCACCCCGAAGATGCACTTTTCAGGATTAAGGCGGATCCCGAAGGCTCTGAGCCTTTGGAAGGTTTCCTCTAAATCTGCAACGTGGCCCCGAAAATGATGGCCAGGGAGGTTGCTCTTGACTATCATATCATCAACATATGCCTCCCTATTTCTCCCCATTTGGTTTTTGAAGACCTTGTTCATCAGCCAGGCTCCTGCATTTTTGAGTCCGAATGGCATCCTGATATAGCAGTATGTTCCTCCCTCGGTGATGAAGGCAGTCTCCTCTCCATCTTCGGGGTCCATCCTTAACTAATGGTAGCCACTGAAGGCGTCTAGGAAACTTAGGAGCCCATATTCAGCAGTTAAATCTACCAGTTGATCTATTGGCGGCAGAGGGTATGAGTCTTTCGGGCAAGCATCGTTCAAGTTTCTGAAGTCGATGCACATCCGGAGTTTGCTGCTACCTTCTTTTATGGCGATGACCACGTTGCTTAACCATTCGGGGTACTTGACCTCCCTGATAACTTCAGCATCTAGGAGACGCTGGACTTCGGTTTTGACAAAGTTGCTTTTGTGGGCTGAGATGCTTCATTTCTTTTGCCGGATAGGCCTTGCTTCCGGACTTACTTTGAGGCTGTGCTGTATTATGCCAGGGTTCACCCCCGGCATATCTTTTGGCGAGTAGGCAAACAGATCTTTATTTTCCAGCAGAAAGGATACAAGTTTTTCTTTGTCACCTTCGGCCAAGCTCTTCCCTATTCGGGCAGATTGACCTGGGACAAGCTCTATTGCTTCCTTTTCTGGTGCCCTTGCTTCCATCGTTTGCGCGAATGTGACAGTCAAGTACTTCACATCAGGGCGAATGTGCAGGTTCTCCATTGTCTGCCTTCCAAGGATGGCGTTGTACGAGGACGGGACGTCCATGTCGATGAATCTCGCCATTGTGGAGGCGTACAACTCAGCTGCTCCGTTCACCGAAGTCCCTTTCATCATCAGTCGGAGGTCGATCCATCCGAGAACGGGGAGTTCGGATGGTCCAACCCCCAAAAGTTCACTGCTGGAGATGCCCAAGTTCGGCAGCAGGTGCGAGAATAGGACGTCAGCGTTTGAGCCATCAAGCAACACTCTTTTGACATCCCAATTCCCTACTTTCGCCATAATCAGTAGCGGGTCGTCGTGGGGGAAGACGACGGTGGAGCCATCCTTGCGAGCCAGCTTCTCTGATGGACTTTGATACTCCATGACTGCAATTTGTCTGGCTTTCCGCTTTCTTTCCGAGGATGGGAGCCCCGTGGTGATGGTTTAGATAACCCCTGCTGGAGGTGGAGGGCGCCTCTTTGGACTTTTATTTCTCCGTCTATCGGAGTCATAGTCCTCATCTTCGGCCCTTTCTTCCTCCATTTTTCTGCCTTTCGGGGATGGCATCCTCAGGTATTTCCGAAGTTGGCCCTGTTTTATCAGCGACTCTATGCACTTCTTCAGCTGGAAGCAATCTTCGGTGTCATGACCGTGCTCGCGATGAAACTGGCAGAACTTCTTGGCATTCTTTTTGTTATCGGTGGTCATGGCTCTTGGTCGCCGGATCTGCGTCCCTTGCCTTTCCAGCGCCATGAGAATGTTGGTCCGTGAATTGCTTAATGGTGTGAAACTTTGAGGATTCCTTCCTCGCATCCTCCGAGGTCGCCCTACGTATTCGGTAGGATGCCGAGATTGTTGACTGGACTCTTCGGCACGGTGGTGCTCAGACTTCGGCCCAGCCATTCTTAGTTCTTCGGCGGTCATGTGCTGTTCTGCTCTTCGGTAAAATTCTCCGAGGGTCTCCGGGGGGTCTTTTGAGAACTCGTAGAACAGGTGTGAGTCTCGCCAAAGGCCTCGTGTCATGGCAAGAATGCGGATTTCGGGCCTGAAGTCTGGGACGCTCAGAGCTTCCCTGTTGAATCTTTCGACATAGTCTCGGATGGCTTCTCCATTCCTCTGCTCTATGTCGAACATCTGCACAGGCATCTTTGCCATAGGTCTGCTCCCAATGAATTGCTGTGTGAAGGCCGTGGACAGCTCCTGGAACTCAGTGATGGTTCCAGAAGGCAAGGAATTGTACCACGCCGTGGCTGGCCCTGTAAGGGTGACTTCGAAGCACTTGCACATGGTAGCGTCGTCAGCACCGTGCAGTATCATGCTGCGTCTGTACTTCGTCAGGTGGGCCTGTGGATCAGTACGGCCATCATAAATCTCCAACCGAGGTACTCTGAAGTCACCTGGCATGGCTGCCTCAACAACGGCCTGAATAAATGGCGAGTCATCTTCACAGCATGTTCCCGAGAGTCTGGCCCAAACGGGTTTTCTGGCCACTTGTTTCTCCACTCTGTCCAGCCGTGCTAGTATCCTCTCCATCAGCACTGTGGCGCTAGGGCCTTCTTCAGGGAATGGAGATCGCCGGCGCCTCTTCGGGGGGTGAGTTCGGCGCTGAGGGGACAAGGACCTCGCCTCAGGCGACGAACTGCTTCGCTGTGAGACTCTCGGTCGCTTGGACCCGGTTTGTCCCACAAGCCATTTCCCGAGGGCTGTATCATCTGTGGATGATTCTTCGCGAGGGTCTCCACTCCCCGAACTGCGATGTCTAGACTTGGGGCTTTTCTCCCGAGGGCGTGTTGGTGAGGGGGGTCTCTGGGCCTGTGCTTGCTGTGGCCACCTTCGGTCGATCTGCTGGGTCATTTCAGACACGACCGAACGCTGAAAGTCCCTCAAGAAGCTCATGGTGATTACCAGAGGGCGGTCTTCCTTAGGCGCAGAAGTCCCTGAGAGAATTTGCTCAGCGGCCGGTTGTATCTCAGGCGCGGACGGGGACTTCGGGAGCCCCTTGTCCTTAGAACGCCGAGTCTCAACGACGGCGATCTTAGAGCGGGTTCCCACAGACGGCGCCAAATGATGGCCAGGGGCCTCATCGTTTATAGTCATGGTGACTGGTGGAGAGACTTCTGGGAGGAAGAACGCATGGTGGAATGGATAGCCCCAATGAGAGTGCCTGAAAGCTCAGAAACAAAGGGTTAGGAGGCCCCCGGAGTGTTTTTCCGGGGGGGAGCCTCCGACGCCCAAGTCAGTGGTGGCTGAGAAAAGGCAGAGGAAATAGCACAAAGGGCTGAAGAATCTCGCCTGGTGGTTTTCTCAGAGTGTGGGAGCAGTGTTTGGCCAACCAACCAGCCTCCTGCCTAGTATTAATTCCTGGTATTTATAGGAGTGCCTAGCCCGTTCAGATCGCGACACGTGTTCGGTCGGATGTTCCTGAATTTCTGGGCATAGGGGACAGATAGCTGATAGTAGGTTGCCTTGAGCCACGTGCTGAGATGGGCCATGATGCGATTCTGATGACGTCCGTGTGTCATAGCGCCTATTGAGGCGGCTTTATGACGTCTGTGAGAAGACGTGTCAGAGGCTTCCTTAAATGCTTCCATAAATGTTTCTGCCGTACTCCCGAGGTCCCTGGGTGAGCTCGTCGTCTAGTTCGGACAAAGTCTCTTCGGGAAACAAGCCCTCAGTTCGGGGGTTCCCAGTTTCAGGGAGTTCCGCCTTCGGGGATATCATGTTCGGCTCGCTATGTCTGGTGCTGCTTTTCCGAAGGCGATATGTTCACAACCTTGGGGGGGGCGAGTAGTGTCCTCGGGGTTTCCTGGCATGCCGGGCTCGGAGCTCTTCGGCTATCTCCCGAGGTGCCTGATCGCACCTTTTCTCGGGTAGCGCCAGCTTCTTCTGGCCATCATTGGGGCAGAGAGTTCGGCCAGATAGAGGCGATAGCGTTTGGCTATCAACAGGTTGTGACGAGACCTGGACGACGTCGGCGTGTCAAATCACCGTTTGAGGTGACATGTAGCATCTGTGGGCAGCATGTCAGAGGCTCCTTAAATGCTCATACCGTACTCCCGAAGTCCCTGGACGAGGTCGTCCTCTGACGCGGACGGTGCCCCTTCGGGGAATGTGCCCGTAGTTCGGGGAGTTCCCTGCTTCAGGGTTCCGCCTTCGGGGAGATCCTCTTCGGCTTGCAATAGCTGATTCTCCATCTCCGAAGGCGATCTGTTGAGTACCTCGGGGGGGCTAATAGTGTCCTCGCGTTCCCTGATGCTCCGAGTTCGGGTCAGATAGAGGCGATAGCCCTTCGGCTATCAAGCATCTCCCTTTATTTTGTCTGAATTTTTGCATTTGGAATTTTACTGTCACAACCCTTTTCTCCAAAGGAAATTAAATAGGCATTACTTCAAATGAGCAAATTTAAAGATCCATGTCCTAATGGTTTACAACCAAGTTTTTTTAAGAAGTATTGGAGCTTTATGAGTCAATCTAATACTGATGCAGTGCTATATTTTTTGAATGGTGGTTTCCTATTGAAAGAGCTCAATTGTACCTTCTTGGTGTTTATTCCCAAGGTTTAGCTTCCAGAGTCAGTACAAGACTTTAGATTTATAAGCCTTTACAACATAATTTATTAGGTTATCTCGAAGGTTTTGGTTAACAAATTGAAGCCTTTTATATCTTCCTTAGTATCTGAATTTCCAAAATAGATTGAAGCCTCTTTTATCTTGCCTGGTATCCAAATTTCAAAATGCCTTCATACCGGGTCGCTTTATCCAGGATAAACTAATTATAGCACAATAGCTTTTCAAGCAATAAAGAAAACTAATAAGAAATCTAGTCCTCATGCCTTCAAAGCTACTTTAAAGTTGGACATGCGAAAGACTTATGACAAATTAGAGTGGTCTTTTTCAGAAAAGGTACTTCAGGCCATAAACTTCCCAAACTAGCGGATCCATCTTATTATGCAATGCATTTCAACAGTCTGATATTCAATTCCAATAAATGGTTGCATTACATCATGGTTTTCACCACAAGTTAGGGTACGATAAAGAGATCTATTTTCCTTATATTTATTTAGTCTTTACGCCAAGGCTTTCTTTTGCTATCTAACTCACTTGCAATCAACTTATCATCTAGAGGGTATTACGCCTAGTATTTATGATCTAGTAATTAACCACTTTTTCTTCACATATGACTGTCTAATCTTTTTCAAGCCGAACCCGGTTTTTGTTCGTATGTTGAAACATTCACTTCTTCTATATCAAAGTGCTTCAGGGAAAAAAGTAAAATACCAAAAATTAGAAGGGACTTTCAGTAAAAATGTTCATATGCAGTTTATTCACATGTCTTAAAACTTGTTGACATTTCCTATTAATGAAGCCATCATGAAGTATTTAGGTCTACCTTTTAACCAAGATATGACAAAGACAAGTAGTTATCAACTCCTTGCTCAAAAGGTAAAAGACCAAATGGCATCTTGGAAATGGAAGCTTTTAAATCATGCTGGGAGACTCACCCTCATTCAATCATCTTTTTCATCATTGCCAATCTATATAATTTCCTAATACAAGATTCAAATGACAACAATAGACAAACTATTGAAGTCCTTTATTAAATTTTGATGGCATGGATTAGAAGAGAAAAAAAGCTTCATTTATTGATAGATTCCTTCTTTCTCTCTTTAAAAGAATAGAAAGGCTTAGTATTCGAGATTTACATTTATTCAATGAAGCACTGTTACCTAAAACATTTTGGAGGATTATTACTGGGGACCCTAATTCTTTGGTTAGATGGGTTCTCCAAGCTAAATATGAGAGCCATGACTCATTATAAAAGGCCCAATCTGATTTTAATACATTTCAGATTTGGTGAAATTTACTCTATGGCAAAAGTTTGTTGCTTCCAGACATTCAGTGGTAGATTGGAAATGGGGAATAGATTGATGTATGAAAGGACTATTGGTTACCAAATTTTCAACCTGAAATTCTTGGTCTACACAAAAAGCAACCTATATCACCTCACATCTGTAAGTTGAAGGATTTAGTGACCACTAATGGCAATAGGTTGAATACAAGCTAGATCCATGAGCTTTTCTCTAAAAAGGGTGCATTTGAAATCAACAAATTCCCCTAGCGCTACACAACTGTTTATCCAACTCAGTGATATACGAACATAGTCCTTCAGGAAGATATGAAATGAAGAAGGGATATGTGACTACTCAATTATCCCTTCAACCTCGATACCAGTAGGAGATTCAAAATTTGAATCTTTAAAAGTTGTTCAAAAGGATGTGGACAGCAGATATTCCAAAAAAGTATAAAGTCTTCTTATTAAGGGTTCTTCCAATGGCCATTAATTTAGCAAACAGATGAGGGATTGTTGATCCTATATGCTTGAGATACAATCATGCTAAATAGTCAATGGCTCATCTTTTCTTACAATGTCCAGGATCTGAGTTTATATGGCTCTGCACTCTAACTCTTTCACTACTACTGATAAATATCAACTGGGTTGATTGGGTTTCTGATACATTTAAAGACAACTAGCCATTGATGCAATCAAAGTTGGATGTTCTTATAGCTAATTTGTAGAGCATATGGTATGCCCATAATGACATGGTCTTTAATAATGTCCCCTTTACCCCATCTGTAGTTCTAGCTTTAAAGGATGAAGTGCCAAGAACTATTGAGAAAGCTCAAGTTTACAGGAAATGGGCTCTTGGTAATCATGCACACAAACACTTTTTATTCCACACTTAGGGTGAATCGAACAACTTTACTATTTCTATTATTGCTATGGGTGGTTCATAGAATTCAAATTCAAAGAATGGGGCAGTTCAATGGATTTTTATTAATGGTTCTAGAGAACAAACAACACAAAATGGTCTTTATACCGTGTATTTCCCATCTGCATTATTAATTGAGTTAAGAGCTATTTATGAAGATCTTCGTATGGTAGTAGTGTGGGTTTACAACCATTTACAATCCTCATAGATTACGTTTAAGCTTTCCATGGCATAGTTGATCCAATAATTGCCAACATGAACAACCACGCAATAGTGGTAGATATCAACACATTAATTCAAGGTTGTTGATGAGTATCTCTAATGGTTATTTCTCAAACAGTGTTAAATGAAAACTCATCACCTTGCTATGAATACTCTTGCTTAATGGAACTTTAGGAGCCATACCTCAATATTTACATAACTTGCTAATATTTTCCTTTTTCTCTTCTCTATTTTTCTAAGCACCAGAAAAGAAAGACCATTAAAAACATGTCTAATTAAGGCTTAAACATCGAATTCATTAGGTCCACAAATAAAGCTAAGGCATTTGTTAGCCCAAAGGCCAAAACAGTGTATTCAAAGTGACCATAACTGGCCCTAGGGTTATATGCACTTATGGTCCTCATCCTATAAATGTTGTTTCACTTTGTCCCTAACATCCACTTTATTCTACTCTTGTCCTTAACTCATTAAAACATTCCATTTTTGTCATATCTGTTGGGTTTTGGGAGCCAAACAGCACAGCAGAATTTAACCAAAACCCTCCAGGATCCAAGTGAAACGGGGTAAACCGGGTGTTCGAAAATTTTCATACCTAATTTTCGGTTGACATATCTCACTCAACTGTAGAGTCGAATCACAAAACCTAAATAGTTGACGTGTTCAAGCTCTCTATGGTATCCACATGAGCCTCTCGGGATTACCACGCTTCCACCACGTCTCGGTAGATGCGTTTCTCTTGTGCTCGCAGTGCTAGCTTGCATCCTCCAAGGAATTGTAAGAGAAGAGTGCGGCTATCCTTTTGGGAGGCTAGGGCAAAGAGACCTGCGAATTTCTCACTAAAAGTTGTATTTATAGTGAGACTCAACTTCCAAGCCTAATAGGTTTCAAAGCCCTAATCCAATTAGGCTTTAATTTCGGGCTTAATAATGGCTCAACTATTGGGCCCATTATTAATATAAAATTATTCTGAAACCAAAACCCAAATTATTAGCCCATGCACTCTAATGATCCAAATAGCTCTATTTGTACGACCCAATAGGCTCTTACCACGTTGGCAATGATCATAAATCACATTTATGATCATAAGTAATGAGCGGTGTCTAGCAACAAATCATTGCTACCCAAGTGACAAGATTGTCGATGATTCGACTAAACCTTTATGATCATCACCGATATATGCTATTGTCCCTTTGTCTAAGATATCAAGACTAAGCACGAGACATAGAATGTGTCACTAAGTCTCACTCTATCAAGGGGCCCGAAGATATCACTCCCGTTACATAGGAGGGACAAATCCCGTCTTGATCATACAAATCTCTCCGCATGATATGTGACATACCCAATAACCTCCTCCAAGTTCACTTAGTTACAAGCAACAAAGGAAAGTATCAAAGTATGTGACTCACATGTAAGGAACCTTGATGATCTTAGGTTAAAGGACTACATATACCATGATCACTATGAGAATCACTTATGACACTCATATAATGATCCATGTAGTGTTCTCATGGTGGGTCAGTCCAGTACACAAGTTCTTGAACTTGTACCCATTTGTAGGCTACATATCTCATATTAGTCTCCACATATGCTAGTCGTTATGTATTATTACAACCCGCTCCACAATAATACTAGACTAGGGACGTTTGAGAATATCATTATTCTAGGGTTACAATTATGTTTATTGCATTACGCAGAAATAGAACAACAAACATAATTGCTGGATTAATGCCTTAATAAAATATCATGACTCAATGTGCAAAAGTACAATCATCTCATGATTGGCTTTTCGGCACAACACTAACAATATCTTGGACAAAAAACATTTATGATGGGCAGAAAGATGCCACTTCAACATAAGATTATAGGAAAAATATCAATTGTCAATTTGGCCACCATCTCTTTTTTCCCTTATGTCAATTGCCCGCACTTCTATTACTAGAAGTGAGATCCATTAAATTTTGTACAAAAATTTTTAGTTTTGAGGAAGAATATGAGAAAAAGTAGAAGAAGTGGGATTTCTTATGACCGCCAAGTGCATTCCCTAAAGTCAAACCTAACACTCAAATTTTCTTGCTTTCTTCACTAGCTTAACTTCTTCCACCTTATTTCCTCACTTGCGACTGCCTCTTGAAAGCCTCATCAGACCAGTGGCCACAAATTCCTCTTGTGAAGTGTCAAAATTGGAATGCACCGACTCAACTTGCCTCTATTTCCTATTCTTCTTGGATCACTACCAAGTTAGTTTTTTTGAATATGTCTCCTCTCACCATCCAGGACGATGGACCCAGCAATAGTTGTGAAATAAAATGTTAAATTTCCCTTCCACTCCTTATCTGTTCTTGTCTTTCATGCCATCTTCTTTGTCGGAAACAATGAGTGTTGTGACTCGTTCTAGCAATCAAGTTGCTTGTCACCGAAGAACGGCATTTTTCCACATTTGTGGGAAGAAGTCTAGGTGAAGACAAGCCTAGGAATGATGGTTGAACTACCGTAACCTCTAGCATCATTGCCGACAGCACCGCCACCTACATAAACAATTGTGTTGAGTCGTGCATGATATAAAGCGGCTTGATTTGGTGATACCCACTAGATGATTCTTTCTAATTTGTGGGTTAATGGTTTAGAATGGGTAAACTTCATATGTTGTCCCTAAACTATATACCATGTTGCTTAATCATACCAAAACTAACAAGTATTGCATCAATCGCCCTCAAACTATTTATGTTTTATTGTCTCATCCTACCATCTATCACAATCATTAAGGATGGATAGAAAAATGATGTGGCTTTGAAATTTTGCACAGCTACTAATGTAGCATCACTTTTCCATCCATCCTTAATGGTGTGATGGAAGTAATACAAGTCAGCAACAATTAAATATTTTGAGAATGATTGATGCAACACTTGATAGTTTTAGGATGATCAAGTAACATGGGATACAGTTTGGAATTATTGCGAGGTTGTGAGATCTATTGATTTTTTTTAGGAAAATGGATTGGATTGTTTGGACAAGAATACAACAATGGAAAAAAAATTCATGGTGATTAAATTGTTAGATGGGAATATTTTAGGGTTTCTATGGGAGAGAACAAGTTTCTACGGACCAAAATGATATTTTCCTTACAATCTTTGGCTGATGTGGTGTTTTTTTGTATACCCTGACATTTTCCTGTTAGTGTTGTACCCAAAAGGCAATCATGAGATGATTGTATTTCGCACATTAAGGCATAATATTTTGTTGGGGCATTAATCTAGTAATTATGTTTGTTGTTTTGTTTATGCGTAACATAATAAACATAATTATAACCCTAGAATAATGATATTCTTAAATATCCCTGGTCTAGTATTATCGTGGAGCGGGTTGCAATAATACATAAAGACTAGCATATGTGGAGACTAATATAATATATGTAATCTACATGTGAGTACAAGTTGGAGAACTTATGTACTGGACCGACCCATCATGAGAATGCTACATGGGTTGTTATATGAGTGTCATAAGTGATTCTCATAGTGATCAAAGTCTTTTGACCTAACGTCGTCAAAGTTCCCTACATGTGAGTCACATACTTTGATACTTCCCTTTGTTGCTCATAACTGAGTGAGCTTGAAGGAGGTCATTGGATATGTCACATATCACGCGGAGGGTTTTGTATGATCAAGATGGGTTTTGTCCCTGCTATGTAATGGGAATGATATCTTTGGGTCCTTTGATAGAGTAAGACTAAGAAAATGCATGGTCATGCTCAGATGAGTTGATATACAATATCAATGTCATTAGTTTAAGTTAGTCTACTCGGTAATCAAGAAACCATAGATCGAGCTATACAAGAATGACACATTCCATGTCTCATGCTTGGCCTTGATATCTTGGACAAAGGGACAATGGCATATACAAATAATGATCATAAAGGTTTAGTCAAATCACCAACAATCTTGTTACTTGGGTAGCAATGATATGTTGCTAGATGCCGCTCTTTATTTATGATCATACATGTGATTTATGATCGTTACCAATGTCATAGGAGCCTATTAGGTCGCACACATAGAGCCAATTGGATTATTTGAGTGCATGGGCTGAATTGTTTGATCTTGGTTTCTTAATAATTTCATATTAATGATTGGCCCAAAGGTTGAGCCATTATTAGGCCCAAAATTAAAACCTATTTAGATTAGGGCTTTGTAACCCATTAGGCTTGGGAGTTGAGTTTCACTATAAATACATCATATAGTGAAAAATTGGTTGCTTTTGCCCTAGCATCATTAAGGATGAAATCATAAGAGTTCTAAAAGTTCTAGCTGCACTCTTCTCTTTCCATTTATTGGAGGACGCAAGCTAGCACTGCAAATGCAAGAGGAATGCATCTACCAGGATATGGTGGAGGCATGGTGATCTCGAGAGACTAGTATGGATACTATATAGAGTTTGAACACGTCAACTGCTCAAGTTTTGTGATTCAACTCAATAGTTAGGTGAAAGATCTTAATTGAAATAGGTATAAAATTTTGAGTACCCAATTTACCCTGTTTCAATTAGATCTTGGAGGGTTTTGGTTATATTCTGCTACAGTTGCTTGGCTCCCGAAACCGTACATTTCCATCCAAAGAGGTAAAAATGAAATATTTTAATGGCATTAAGAACAAGAATGGAACAAAACAGTGGATGTTAAGGATGAAAGTGAAAAAACATTTATAGGTTGGGGACCATAAATGCATTTAACACCCTGGTCCTAAAGGTTGTTTTAAGGATATCTTTTTCCCTAATTCTCAATTAAAAGCAACTTGATCTAAGGTTTTTCTTATAGAAGACCTTAGCGTATTTCAATAGGTCAAATAGATCCTCAATCCTTGGAAGATGATACTTATATTTCATTGTTAGGGCATTAAGTTTTATATAGTCTATACACAGCCTAAGAGTCTCATCTTTCTTCTTGACAAATAATAATGGTGTTCCCTAAAGAGACAAACCTAGACTTATGAACCCTTTCTACGGCAATTCATTTAATTATTTCCTAAGTTCACTTATTTTAGGAATGGCCATTCTATAGGGTAGTATAAATCTAGGTTCTACCCCTTGTTGGAACTTGATCTCAAATTCAACTTCTCTAAGGTATTTTAGGTAAATCTATGGGTAAAACCTTAGGCAACTATCTAACAATGAGCATTCTTAACAATTCCTCAACAATCTTATCCCCATTAAGTACAAAGTACACATCTTTAGCCCTAATAGGTATCATGTCCACAGTTTCTAATTCTATACTATCCATGTTTTGTAATAGCCTTCTAGAATGAGCTGATCATACTCTTGATGTCTAGGAAAAATAATCTTCCTAGATTCATAATCTATATGACCATGATTTTTTGTCAACCAATCCATGCATGAGACTATATCATACTTTGCAACATCCAGCATTAGGAAACTAGATTTAATCAAGGCATTTCCTATCTTAAGCATGCATTCTTTAGCTATTAAATGAGATATCAAATATTGAGTTCTAGAATTTTTAATCATCAATGCATATTGTAAAATCTCTACATACAATTTCAATGTCTTAGTAACAGTGCTTGAAACACTAGACACAGAGGCTTCTATGTCAAACAATACTGATACTGGCCTATCTTTTAAATAAATCATACCTTTTAATGCTTCTTACATTCTGTCTGCTAGTTTAATATGGAATATCCTTCCTTCAACTCTAGGCCTTGCTTATGCCCCTCGAGTGGTTCTTGTTCCAATACTCTCTCCGGTTGGTCTTGGCCTTGCTATCCCTATTGTTGGTTGGATTAATCAATCATATGAAGGAAATCCCTAACCCAATGATCTTTGAAGCCATAATTTAAGTATGCTCTAGCAAGATGATGGCCGACATTCCTCTATGAAAGCTCTTACAAGCATCACATATAACACCTCTAAACTTTTTTATCTTATTTTTTCTTTCTCTTATTTGTTCTGTAAGGACTTCTCTCTAACTCTTTTCTGGATCTTCTTCTCCTTTCCAGCCCCACTTGATTCCCCAAGGCCATTCTTACCTCTTGGTTGCTCAACTTATTCATACTCTAAGGCCATTGCACTTTATACTACTTGATCATAGTCTTTGTCATTAAAGGCCTGAAAATTTTTCTTAGCTCTCATCGTAGGTGCCTCATAAACATTTTAGCCTTAAGCACCTTTTGTCCTTCATAATGAGGGGCATACATAACAAGTGCACTGAATTTTTGTTTATATTCAAGTACTATCTTATTGATGGCAACCTCTAGAGCACCCACATACAAACTCGAGGATTTCTTGAGGAGTTCAAAGCTAAGAGGCAGAAGTTAAAGCATTTAAACATATTTTTAAGCCCAAAGCCAACAAATCTTGAACTATTGCTACTTGGAGAAGTTAGTGAGGCTAATCTTGATGCAATGAAACTATAAGGGGTTATATAAGGTTGTTCGGTACCCAAGCCACTTTGGAAAGACAACCAAGCTATACAAAGATGCACTAAAGAGGTTACATGGAGCTTCTGTGCCTATGCTCAAGCTACAAGGTCCATGACAAAACTAAGGGCCAACCCTGAGCACCTAAACCATCAATATTCACGAATACACATGTGGAAATCAACAATGGAACACTTGAAGCATCATTTCACACACGAAGGAAGCAAGAGAAGTCATAGTGCACATTTTTAGAGCATCAAGGTCTACATGAACCTTGGGAGCACACAAACACCTATGGTGTATACACCTTGAACCACATGCACAGCCTGGGACATGAAATTGGTTCAAGGAGACAAGATGCTAGCCCACACTCTCCCGGAGCCATTAGTGCACTCAAGCCACCCTAGATGCAACTGGTTAAGTTCACACGAGCTGATTAAAGGAACATCTTAGCCTGCTAGACCTTCAAGATACCATATTTGGTCACTTGAGCTTGAGCTAGTGTGAACATGTATTATTTAGCATATTTTAGCATATTTATCTATTTAGGTCAAATTTTAGGTCTTTTTTTTTTAATTATATGGATACACCTAGCCTTATTCCTAGCATTATGAGTGATTTGAGTGAGTTTTAGTTGATTTAGGAATTCTAGCTCTACAAGGACTTTGGTCTCTTTTTTTCTTTAGAGAATTGAACTACATGGCCTGCATTCTATCTTAATAAGGCTGAATTTCTACCTATACCATCAGACCTACAAAATTTTAATACAATTGCTAAATATTTGTTCTCTTATTAGTTCTATGTAAAGTTCAATTAGTGCTCAAAGAACTATGTGGTCTTTGTGGATCAAGTCATCGGTTCTTTATTTGTTCTTTTTTATTCTTGGAACTTAAAGTATTGTTTGGGCTATTCCTATGTGGTTTGTCATCAAGTGGTATCAAAGCCACAAATTCCACTAAAGGACAAATCCTATTTCTTTTTTTTCATTCAATTCTTGTTATTTTTGTTTTTTTCTTGTGTTTTTATTCTAGGCTTTTTTGCACTCTAAGTATTTTATTATCTATTTCATGTTTGCATATCTTAATTCCAGCCCTTTCATTCAAGTCAAAATAAATAAAAATACCAAAAAACAACTAGTTGGCATCGTTTGCATCCAAACCGTGTTAGTATGATGTATTTGCATCCAAATTCGTGTTCTTCCAATTTTTCCTTTGAAATTCTTCCATTATTTTCCTTGTTCTAGCTATTTCATATCAAATCTAATATGTTTGATTTTGTTCCAAGTCATTCCCTCCATCCCAACTTAGTTCATTCGATTGCAACAAGTGAAGCTGAGAAACCATAATTCGGTTTCCCCATAAAATTCTTTGTGTCCAGCCTTGTTTCTTCCAGTTTCTTAATCCAACTCTCTATGTTTTCTTCATATGTTTTTATTCCTTGTAGTTCTATTAATATCTAATTCAATTCGCTTCAGTTTTCGATTGTTACAGGTGAAAATTGTGCATAAACAGCAAGTTAAGCACAATTTTACATGCAAAAACATGTTTACATGCCAAACTTGTTCCAAACTTTCTAGAACCCATCTGAATCATTTTGTTTTGATTTCTTGCATCCAAAATACAAAAAAAATGAAAAATTAGGTGTAAAAAAAAAGGTTGTTTTGATCCAACAAAGTTTGTTCCAATTTGTGCAAGAACTAGGGTTTTTTCAAGTTTAAGCTATAGTTAATTATTTCCATCGCTTTCCTTTGCAGCAAAAAACCCTTTTGGACATGTCTCAGCCAAAAAGATCATAGAGAAACCATTATTTTCTAGAAATAAAGAAAAAAATAGTGAATTCTTGCACAAGTTCTCAATTTTCAACTCCAACAATTCGGTTTTGCATCCTTGTGCCCTAATCTTGATTCTAGCAGTCTTTCATTGCTGGAATTTCTTGACTCATATGTTTTCCTTGGTTTTTTTCTCTAAAATTACTTGGTTTTCAATGATTCTACAATTCTTTAGTTCTTTGAGTCTAGTTTTCTTAGAACTTTTAAGACAGCTTTTCTTAGTAATTGCCACAAACAAATTAAGAGTAAGTGAGATCTTTTGAGAGTAAACATGTGAGGGAGTGTTGTGAGGACATTGTTTTCAAGTAAAATAGCAAGGAGATGCATTGAAATAGAGGTACCTCACCAAGACCTTTTTCACACAAGGGATAGTATCATTGGCAAATTATGTAGTTTCATTATTGATGAAGGAAGTTGTGTAAATATGGTGAGCTCATACATGGTTGAAATGCTTCACTTGCCAAACTTTCCATGTAAACAACCATACAAGCTACACTAGCTCAATCATGGTGAAATAAAGGTAGCAAAGTAATTACTTTCCTTTACATTAGGCAAATATTGGTATATTTTATGATGTAGTGCCTATGTCAGTTAGGCATGTTATTCTTGGTCAGCCATGGTGCGAAAAAAAGGAGATTTTTCATGATACACACACAAAAAAAGTTTCTTTTTTACATAGTTGTAGAAACTTTATAGTTCTAACTTTGAATTCTACTAAAGTGGAAAAAGATCACACGTATTTAGTAAGGCTGAGAGGAAAAATGAATTTGAGAAGTACGTTGAGGGCTTGAAAGAAAATCAAGAGAGGAAAGATGCGAGAAAATCAGTGTTGTGAGGAGAGTGAAATTAAGCAAGGGGTGAGTGTTGGAGTGTTCCCAAGAGAAGAAGTTGAACGGGAAGTTAAAAGAAAACGAGAGTGCAATGAACCTAAGCCAAGTGAAGAAATGAAGACCTACAGAGAAGCCTTGATTTCAAGTAACATAACGGTGTCTTCTTCTAGTGTTTTGTTGTATTTTCTACAAGAATCAACTGGAGATGAGCTAAAGGATTCAGTGAGTTGCTGCCTATCCAAGAAGTTGGTGTTCCCAAAATTCCAAGTCAAGCTAAATGTTTCAAATCAAATAGGGAGGAAGAGGTTGTTACAACTCACACTGAGGCACTTGTATGCAAGAGTGAGAATTTCGTGGTGCCTACACCTAAGAAAGATACTTGGAGAATAAGTTCAACCATTGTAATGTAATTATTCCTTACACCTAGATTTGATGTGGTTTTGCATGAAAATATCAAACAACGTGTTTTTCTAGCAATGTTATTCCAAAGGATGGTTTTTAGGAAATTAGGTTAGGAAAAGGTAGCAAGCATGAGGTTTTGTCAAATTCTAATTTTCATTGCTTTAATTCTTCCATGAAATCTTTAGATTTTATAAATGCATCCCTCCCTTCCTTGAGTTTCACCAATCATGATGTTTTTTATGTTTCTAAGTTTGTTTTCTTGTTTTCCATGCCCAATTTCACTGTGTTTCATTTTAGTTTTACTTTGTGTGTGAACTTACACAAATATATTTTATGTGTTTTTAGGTCTAAAGGTTCTAAATATCGATTTCTTGAGCTTGTTTCATACCAAATTTGCATGTTTTCATGTAATTTGATTAATTTGCCTTGCATACTCCTGCATTACATCAATTACATTCTAAATGCATACAAAAAGCATTGTTTTTAGGTTTGATTGTGTGAATTTATCTTTACTTGTATGTTTAGATGAATATGGTATTGTTCTTTTTATCTATGAGCTTTTTTCTAGGTTATGCCTAGATGACATTGTGGTGGTTAAGCACTTTGTGCTTAAATGGTTGAATTGCCACGTTCATGCAAGTTCAGGTCTATTTCATGATTTCTTGCCAAAGAATCCAGTCATACAAGTATGGTCTTTCTTTGATCTTCCTAATCCCTATGAGAGTTATGAAATTTGTTTCTTTAAGTTGGCATATTCTTGTCTAATTCATGAATTTGTGGCTGGCACACACATAAAATTTTTAAATTGTCCATAGGAATTACATTAGATTTTCAATAATTGATATACTTAGCTCTTTTTCCTAAATATGGTCAAATTTTGCATTGGTCATTGTTTTTGCTATGGAATTGCATTATTCTTACTAATGTAACCACAATTTATGTGATTGGAAAGGTAATAGAAGTAATACCTAGAGTTAAGTTAAACTTGAGTTAGAATTTGAATTTAATGTTTTCCTACATGCTTCATTGACTTTTCGATGGAAAAGCATAATTCTTGATTTTCATGAGTGTGGACATTTTATCTCTAGGATTAACTATGTCATGCACAAATAATTGCTTTTGCATGAGAATTCCAATGTTCTTATTGTTATAGCCATGACATATATGCATACAAAGGAAATTGAAGTGTTGCAAAGAGTTAAGTTGAAAAGTGTGCAAGCTTTTAAGTTTCTTGTGCTCATTTCTTCTAGTTTTGTTTTTTAGCCTGGACAATACAATATAGTGTGCAAATTTGTTTGTTGTTTTAGATTTTATGTTAAAAATAGGTGCCTCACGTATACATGCTTTAACATTGGAGGTTATGTGCAAGGTAAGTGGCTAAGTGGTGTTTCTTTTACCGTTATTGATTTAATTCCCTTTTCTTATGTAGGCGTCAATTTGAGGATGAATCTTTATATGGAGGAGGGAGTTAATGACAACCTCTGGAGCATCCACATGCACACTTTAGGAGGTCCTAAGGAGTTTAAAGGTAAGGAGCACAAGTTGGAGCATTCAAGCATATTTTGGAGCTCAAAGCCAACAAATCTTAGAGTATTACTACTTGGAGGAGTCAATGAGGCTAATCTTGATGCAATGAAGCTAAAAAGAGTTATACAAAGCCATCCCATACCCAAGCCACCTTGGAAGGACAACCAACTGACACAAAGGTGCACTAAATAAGCTACATGGAGCTTCCATGCCTACGCTCAAGCATCAATATTCATGTGTAAATCAACAATTTCACACTTGGAACATCATTTCACACATCAAGGAAGCAAAAGAAATCATGATGCACATTTTTTTAGTATCAAGGTCTACATGCACCTTAGGAGCACACATACACCCTGTACCACATGCATGGTTCAAGGAGCCAAAAAGCTAGCCCACACTTTCTTAGAACCATTGCTGCACTTGAGCCAACCTAGGTGCACCTAGTTAAGTTCACAAAGCTAGACAAAAAAGTAGCTTAGACTACTAGACCTTTAAGATAACATATTTGGTCACTTGAGCTTGAACTAGTGTAAGCATGTATTATTTTGCATATTTTAGCATATTTATCTATTTAGGTTAAAATTTTGGTCTTTTTTTTAAATTATATGGTTGAACCTAGCCTTACTCCTAGCAATATGAATGATTTGAGTGAGTTATAGTTCATTTAGGAGTTCTAGCTCTCCAAGGGCTTTGTTTTCTTTCTTTCCTAGGAGAATTGAACTACATGGCCTACATTAAACCTTAATAAGTTCAAATTTCTACCTATAAAATCAAACTTATGAAATTTCAATACAATTACTAGATATTTTTTCTATCATTAGTTCTGTGTAAACTTTATTTTGTGTTCAAAGAATTGTGTGGTCTTTGTGGATTAAGTCTTGCAGTTCTTCATTTGTTCTTATTGATTATTGGAGCTTGAAGTATTCTTGGTGTTATTCCTGTGTGGTTTGTTACCACTTATTGCCCTGGACCAACAAATCAAATTCCAATTATTTTAAGTCCCTAATGGCCTTACTAATGTATTGGTTTTAAAACAATTTTAGGAATTTTGACCATTCCATTGGCCTCTGCCTATGAGCAAGTCACCTTCTATTATTTGCTTCAAAGGCTCATTCTACTAACCTCCACCATATTTCAGCCATCTTCTTTAGATTATAGGTTACCATAGTCACATTTTCAGCTAATGTCATCTTGAATCTCTTTAGATTATAGATTACCATAGTCACCTTTTAAGCTAATGTCATCTTGAATCTCTTGAAAACTTTCTCTAGTTGGTTTATCCAGAATTCAACCTTCTCAGGTTCTCTTGAGCCATCAAACATTGGGGCCCCAGTGCTTGAAACTTGTCAAAAACTTTTGAGTCATCTTCCTCTTCAGCTTTACTTTCTCTATACTCTCTTTTATGTAACCTTCTTTCCCTTTGATCCACAGATCCTCCATCCTCCAATATCACTATTTGGGTGTTATCCCTGGGCAATGGCGATCTGTGTTGGTGATCTGAGTTCTATATCTCCCCTGGACACCTGTCTTACTTCTAACCTTAGTCTATTTTCTCTTGGATTTCTCCTATTCTTATCCTTCTCTTTATTTTTATGTTGCACCCCATTATTCTATAGTTCATTCTATCCTACAACACCATCAAAATTTTCCCCATTAGGTGGCATGTGTTAATTTTGGTCATTCACTTAGTTCTAACCATCCTGTGCCTAATGATCCACATTCTGTTACACCTGTGCCATATTCATAACATTTTCGGCTTTCTGTGCCAAGATCAGTGGTACTTGGGCTCAACCAATGGCTATAAGACTTATAGCCACATTTTGAAGAGCGGTTTACAGATTTTGCAACATCTATTCTTGCTTCTGCTGTGAATTTTGGCCTTTTGCATGGCTCTGTGGCCTTTTTGAATGTACATTATTGTTTTGGTACCTTTTTCTTCTTATGTTTGCCATTTGTCTTGTTCAACAAAATTATGAGTATGACTATACTATAACATTACAATTTCTGGCAAGGTTGTGCAATGACAGCCTTTAAAATGTCACTTATTTAGGACTGACAATTGTTAGAACCCGCTCTAATACCATTTATTATGAACACTCCCCATAGCCTAACCCTTTTGCAATATATGAACTACCACAACTTAAGTAGGTGGCCTACCTATGGGCCTACCCTGCATTATAACAATACCTAGTGAAGTAACATCTTGAATTTGGGCTCAAAATCTACTACTCACTAGTTCTTCTAGGAATATACTCCAATAGTTTGACAACTAAGCTAGTTTGACTATGTAGATGGCAAGAAAAATAACCTATGCCACATTTAAGCCTAAATTGATAAAAGTTAAACTTTAGTTAAATACTTTAACAAAATAGTGTTCTAGCTATAGAAATTCTGGTTTAAGCTATCTTGATGAAAAAACTAGGAAATTATCTTAGTTTTTGAACCAACCACCTCATATTAATTAGAAACAAGTTCTTGGTCTGATAAACCTGAACAATTAAGCATGAACCTGAGAGTCAACTAGTTGGTCAAACTTAGCAGGTTTAACTTTCATTTCACAAAGTTTTATGTCCAAAGCTATATTTAATCCATGGGGTTGAATAAAGCAAACTTTCCTCAAGTTACTTAACCATAACAAGTAAGATATACCATAGGATTCACTGAAATTTCCGTTGATAATACAAAGACAACATTCAGTCAATTTAGGCATCAGTAAGCATTCTTTAGTTACCATCCACATAAAGATGATAAACTAACTTCTTAGTTACAAATAAATACAGGAAATTTTGCTATCACAATAATTCTAACAATTATTCAGCCCAAAACCTAGATTTACATACACAGTTGTAGGCTTGTCCAAAATATAGTGGCTTATCCACCTACACCCAATTAAGCACACCTTGACTTTGTCTACCTATATGCATTGCATATTGCCAGAGAAAGTACTTCAATTCATACTCATAATAACTATACAATTATTGATAATGTTGTTTACCTGTTCAGGCAAAAACACTAACTCACAGAACAGTTAGCTTAATTCCCTTCTTCTTCCCCATCCCCTAAAATAGAAATGAAAATAAGGGTGAATTCATTTTTTATGAATTCAATAAGGGGTTAAGGACCCTATAAGTTCTTACATTGTAAAGACAAGTTAGCCATAAACAATTAAACATAAAAATGAGATCATAAGACACGAAATGTGACTCAATACTTGCAAAAATACACACACAAACAATAATATAGGGTCAGTAACCCTCAATACAAGTAACCATTGAAAACAAGTTCAATAAGCTCCTGAATCATCTTGGTTTAGCCTAACCCGAGTTTGTAGTAACTTGGTCTTCAATCTATATGCTAGCATAAAAGTTGAAAACCCTAGCAAGGATCAATCTATCAATCCCCTTTTCAATTAGGGCTAAATCCTTCGATTAAACCATCAATAGCCCTACCTTACTTCATTCTTAAGTCAATCCCACCAATGATGTCAAAACTATTAGGAAAGAACTTAGTTCTGAATCAAGCAAGGAAAAACCCTTTACTGACCGAACCAAACTATTTCAAGTGCCCATGGAGCAAGAGAACTTTAATTTTGGTAGCTTGAACGCCAAACAAGTAGCTTAGGGACCAAGCTTCTTAACAATGTCTTACACTCGAGCCAATTTCTTCTTTATTCTCATTTCTTTCGAGCATTCCAAGTCCAAGGAACTTAAAAATGGCATCAAAGAAGACAAGGAACAGGCTCCAGATACCTTTGCATGAATTGTTTCCATGTAGTCTTGTTGGAAAAGTCAAAGGGTATGAGTGGGGTTTAACTCCCGATTCAGTCCCTCATTTGATTTGCATGCTACCAAATGGCCCCAACATTTTCCTTGTGTATGCTTAGGTCATTATAGTTTAGCCCTAAAGTTTTCTATCTAGTTACAATCCAAACCACAATATTATAAACAGTCCATACGTAGCCAAGCCACTAAAACACCTAAGACCACACTCTATGCATTGGTAACTCAATTCACCTCATCCAGGCTAAATTGTTGTACCGAAAAAAGTACTTAATAATCTAATTAAGTACTAATTTCAATTTAGTGAGCTCAGTTGCCAACAATAGCTCCACTAACCCTTTTGGCCTAAATTGGTGTCTGTAACAACCCTGGCATGTGATACACAAGGAGGAAAGCATTTATATGAATGGAGGAATTTGGAGCAAGTTACGAAAGGGGAACATGATTGTGCTTAATAAGCTAAAAGGACGAAAGTTGCAATGAAAGCCAAAGGACGAGAGATGCAATGGAAAATGACTGCTGGTTCAAAACTGAACAGGGTACATGGGTATGTGGGTCCACTAGTCATGGCCTTACAGACTCTAGCTTGTCACCCTTTTGAGGTTTTGCTCTAGTGGCCACCTTCCTTGTGGTTAATTTGCAAGCCACTTGACAAAATGAGATTATAAATCACCATTAGTTGGTCTAGGGAACGATGGTCGTCTGCTAGGCGACAGTTGAGGAATAAGAACTTGAAAAGATTACAACCAAAGACCAATAAAGAAGAAATAGAGAATTACCACAGGTCTATAGATTGTTGATGGAGAAATGATAGAGATTACAATAAAGGAAGTTGATAGTGTAGTTAAAGAACAAAGGCGCAAAAATTGCCGAGAGCATTTTAGAAGATTATCTTTTAAACAAGTTAAATTATTTTTTAAGCATGTACTGAGGTGGTGGAGAATCGTTGATACAGACAAAGGTATTTATAGACCAAATAGTCTCTTTGCCTTCCATGACTCATTAATGAACAGTCCACAATCATGATGTGGCTAGAAGCAGGCCACTATTAAGAGGCAACGTGCCCCTCAATTGTCGTGAATCTTGCATTCATGCAAGTGTGGTTTAAGTAGCCAAAGCCGTTAGATCAGTCATCCAGCATCATTTTGATAATGGACGTCGTTTCATCACCCCTAATCCTTGAAAAATGTAACATCCTAAATCCTATGTTTCAAAGGATAGGGATATGTTGGTGCCATACTAGACTTGGCTCATCTAGTGTTTGGTATAAGGTTCGGCACACAAAGAAGACCTGTTCATGAATACTTCTAATTGAGGAAATATTCTAGCCAAGGAAAGTATTCAATAGTGGGAGATTTCAAGAATTCAAAAAGGATATCATATTAGCGACAATCCTAATATGCCACAACATGGCACCACATGTATAAAAGGGGACTCCCATGGCATATTGATCCACACACTTTATACTACTCAAAAGTCCATCTACTTCTCTCATCACTAGAAGAGTTAACTTCACCGTCAGAAGGTTTCCCCGGAGATACTCTCCGGGACTCTGACATTATCCTTGATCACAGGTTCGAGGTCTTAGTTCACTGGAATTACCCAGTCGAGGTCCAATTCAACCAATTTTATTGGTAGTTTGTCACCACGCTGGGAGGTATAATTCGTAATTTTGTTTATTGACGAGGAGATAAAACACATGAGCGTACATTAGCCCCGGCACTCAAACTCGTCACTAATTTCTTCTCATCAATGCCCATTTGTGGCTCACTTCTCCCTCCCTACCAAATTTTTGTCTCTCTCTCTCTCTCTCTCTCTCTAGGCTTTTGTTGGACTCTTGACAAACGTCTGTGTTTTGCTTTGTAGGGTGGTTCCTTACGAGGACTGCGTGGCGTGGCTCTTTATTCACAGCTCAGAAACTCCCACCAACACACACACACACCCCCTAGCCTCCCCCCTCACGGCCAGCCTGTCCTTTTCTTCTGATTCGCACTTCAGATGTTTAAAGATTAAATGAAACTTCTCTCACCTCACGCCTCACCTTTCCCCTCCCTACCCCGCCGCCTCTTTTGCCCTCGCATGGACTCCTCTGTCCCTGCCGTCGGCGGCCGCCGGGCCAGCGAGAAGCTCCTCGTCATCCTGGGTGCCACCGGCAGTGGCAAGTCCCGCCTCTCCCTCGACCTCGCCTCCGTGTTTCCCAACTCTGAGATCATCAACACCGACAAAATGCAACTCTTCGCCGGGTTAGACATTGCGACCAACAAAATCCCCTTCTCCGAGCGCCTCGGTGTGCCGCATCATCTTCTTGGGGAAATCCAGGATATTGAGGAGGATGTTAGTCCCGCCAAGTTCAGGGCTTTCGCCGCTCGGAGTATGTCTGAGATCGTTTCCCGTGGGAATCTGCCAGTCTTGGCAGGTGGGTCGAACTCGTTTATTCACGCGGCCGTGGCGGAACGGTTTGACCCGGCGGAACCCGACGCGTTCTCCGGATCGGGGTATGTGTGCCGCGAGCTGAGCTACGATTGCTGCTTCATCTGGGTCGACGTGGCATTGCCGGTACTGTTCGATTACCTCTGTAAGCGCGTCGACGAGATGCTCGAGTCAGGGATGTTCGAGGAGCTAGCTGAGTTCTACGACCCGAAGAAGGAGGGCGTCCTGGTCGGGCTGAGGAAGGCGATCGGAGTGCCGGAACTGGACCGGTATTTCAGGCGGTACCCGCCGGAGAAATACGGGAGCAGGGTGCCGGCGGAGGAGGGGAATGATTGGGTGCGGAGAGGAGCGTACGAAGAGGCGGTAAGGGAAATCAAGGAGAGCACGTGTCGGCTAGCCAAGAGGCAGATATCGAAAATCTTGCGGCTGAAGGGGGCCGGGTGGGACCTACTGAGAATGGATGCAACGGCGTCGTTCATGGCGCTGGAAAATCCAGAGCTCTGGAGGGATGTCTGGGAAACTCAAGTTGTAGAACCCAGCGCGAAGATTGTGAAGCGGTTCTTGAGCGAGTAGGTTTTCGTTTTCCAGCTAATTCCAGCCAATATTCTTTTTCAAATTATTCCCACAGAAAAAAAGAAAGAAAGAAAAAAAATACACAAGAAATAGACGTATCTGTGTTTCTCGCTCTAGCGAATTTAGTTTAGCTTCACAGCACAGGTGACCAATTTGGGCGCTGGATAAACCTGGTGGTTTCTTTTTTGTTTAAATTTGGGATTTTTGGGTGAAGGTACAGGAGGCAAATGTATAATATTTACTAGAAGAAAGGTTGAAAAGGAAGGAAAGAGACAAACTTTTGCTGCAGAACATCTGATTTTGAATTTGTTTTTTAGTGTTCTATCGTTAGACTCTTTATATAAGGAATTTTCAGATACTTTGTGGACCCTAGAATAAAGTGAATCGTTTTATAGAGACAGAGGCATATATATGACCAACGCTTTCATGTTAATTTCTCGAATGGAACTTTGTGGATGGTGTGTGTGACGGACTGTTATATAACTATAATTATTTTGAAATCTATGCATAGTTTTTTAGTGAGAAAAAAGTGATTTTGATATTGAAAGTAGATAAAATTTGTAAATTTTTGCATTCAGAATTCCAAATTTTCACTAATCTAATTTAAATGAATGATTAAGACTGCCTGTTAGGAATTCTTCTGGCAGGAAAGGCAAGATGGTTTTTTATGGTACCTTATAATAGTTTGAGAGAGAAATACGGTTAGATAAGTGTAGGTTTTGAAATGTGGAAAATGTGAGCATTTGACGAAATCTTAAGGGCGTGAGTGCTATTTGACGCGTTTCTTTTGTTTAGTGAGTGGAACTGGAACATAACAAAAATAGCCTTTACAGTTGGTGACGTGCACGAGGTTAGCACGCGTGGAGGCATTATTTTTTCTGGGAATAAAGTAATCATCTTTGTCATTATCTTGCTCGGAATTTAAAATAAATATAGTGTCAAGTGTACTAACATTATTATAATTTTTTTATATTACAGATGTGCCAATCAGTTAGTATAAAATTTTAAATTGAGTGAGTTTTGTATAAAATTTTAAATCCAATCATTTTACGTACATTATTTAGTAAGAAAAAACTTTGTAAACGTATTAGTGAGTCTATCAGTTTGCTTAAAATAATTAGGCATCCTAATCCTTTTGTCTTTCCAGGGCTCAAATTTTAAAATGATCATCCAACTTTCATAATATCCCTAGGAACCCATTAAACAATTTTGTTCCACCCATCGCTCAAACTTATCAAAAGTATGCTAGCTCTTTAGAGTTTAGACCAATATGCCTTTTAAATGAAACATTTATGAAACTTATGAATTAAAACAGCAATGTTTCTAAATTTAAAAACTTAGAGAGGAATCAACGCAGTTTCAAGATAAATCTTTCTTTTTGTAGTACTTGAGATGTTACTAAAACTAAAAATTTAAACATGCCAACTGAGTCTTAGTTAGGCTTTGAATCTTGACTTGTGCAACAAAACTATTTCTCTTTATACCCAGTGAGTGAGTTTAGGTTGGATGGAGGTAGGGTGTAAGATTCACCAAGTTATAGAATATCTTTTGTAACATTTGAAAACCAAAAAACAAAATAAAATAAAATTGAACGTATTAATTTTTTTATTGTTAGCCGGGGATTTTTAATATTTGGAGAAATTACACTTTGATGTACTTTGGAAATTTTTCAGTTAAGCAACCCCATAACCTAATAAGCATATTCCTGAACGCTTGATAGTCGAATGAAGTTTTTCTATTAAGGCCTATTTTTATAAACTTGAAAACTCGTTTCATATTCACTAATATCAAATTCAATTTCCAAGCCTAAGATTTTTTTTTGGTTGAAAAAAATGAGAACTTCTAGTTTCTAATAAAGGAAAGTATATGTTAAATCAGGAATCCATATCGAGATTACAGAATTTAATCATGTTAGTATCTTGCTATAGATTACTTCAAGTGGACTAAAAAAAATAATACAGCATTCAATGAATTTGTGAATCGATCGTGTAAAAGTGTTATGTCATTGTAGGGCTATTCTTGAGATTAATAACTACAGAGATACAATTACATATCTTTTATTCGTCTAACACGTAACAAACTAACGATCACATATTAACATGAAAATGAATTTACTTTTAGGTGTTTGATATTTTCGATGGTATCATAGTTATATATGATGTTCCGCACCATTTTAAATAAGTGGTAAAATATTTATTTCGACCTCTCTTTTATAAAAATTCTGGGCACTCAACGGAATACTTGAATTGAAACGGAACAAGGTAAGAGTTGAAGATCTTGTAATTTTATTCATATTATATGAAAATATTGTGAATTCATTTAAATGATCTTTTAAGACTATGATTCACAGTATAAGGAATCAACTGTTATTACTCACTTGTACCAATATAAATGCCATTTTATTACTCACCGTATAATTTATTCTTTTTACTCACTTGTTTTTTTTATCAAATTGCACACAGATTTAAAAATTACATGTAAATTTAAAAAAAAAAAACATATAGTGTTCCAATAATGTTTTTCAATAATTGTTATAAGTGCTGAAAATACAAAACATATAAAGAATCTTCAAAATTTTTACTTTACTAAATGATAGAGCAATCGGGAATTGGATGCAAGAACATTATATACGCATAGGATTCATTTGAATTTTGAGTTCCTAAAAACTGCACGCCTAACACATACTCCCTCTATCTCATAAACAATGAAAAGTTTCTCTGAGCATAAAGGTTAGGATGTATGCAATTTATGATATTTTTTCAGTTTTACCCATAAAACTAAAATTAGAAAAAAATAATAAGTTCTATGAAATGAGAGTTTAAATAAAGATTAAAAAAGAAAATATTTCTTATTGGGTTTTGTATAATGAAAGTTTAAATGAGAGTAGTAGAGTAAATTGGGAGTAAAAAACTTTCCAAAAATAGAAATGTAATGTTTCAATCTTTTAGAACAGCACAAAAAAAACATATGTTTCATCCTTTTTGAAACAGGGAAAATATTATTTAGCAAAAGGATTTCATAAAAATTTTAATCATAACTTTTATGACTTCATTTCCTTCTTACCATGCTCAAACATACGTACGGCAAATTGCATTTATAGTTCCTAACCATTCTTATTTGTCCTAAACGAGTCTTATTAAAGTCTCTAACTTCCAAGATTGTGTTTGTATTTCACTATTAAAATCTTAATTAACAAAAAATGCCAAATTTGGTAAATGATTTTTTTCCCTGCTTCAAGTATCCGAAGCTTTTGGATATAACACCTCAACAATCATCTTTTTCAGCATCTAATCTTAATTACCAACGACAGTCGCTCTTTCTCCTCCAACGATGCAATTTCCATCACCTCTTAACACACCACACCGTGCAAAACCCCTGCACACCACTATTATCACCGTTTCCACTTGCACAAATGAATGAGTAAACCTGATGCCTATTTGTGTTGACTTTTTTATGTGAACTTTGATCTCAAACTTTGGACTCAATTCATCATTATTCTGCTAATTTATTTCTTCTATTGTTCATTTTGTAAGTGCTAGGAGCTATTGGAGGCATGGGAAAGGAATAAAATCAATTGGAGTAAAAATGAGAAAACTTGATGACAAGGAAAGCCAAGAAGATGATTAACTTGCAAGCCACTTTTCAACCTTTTTCCTAGAAGATTGAGGCTTTGGTGAAGGCAAAGACGTTTTAGTCCTTCCTCTTAGCTTCACGTATGATTTTGAATCACCTTAATCGGATATTTGTACACAAAGTTATAGTCAAAATACTGAAAAGTGTCAAAGCTGTCAAACTGGTGGCATTTCAAAACTTATTGTAGGAATTTTCACCTTATAGCAACGCAACGCCAGGTAGCACCTAGGTACCAAGCATCTTAAACCTAGGTGCTACACCAATTTTGGTCCCCTCTGGCACCTAGGCGCCCCCGCACCTAGAGAAAAGTGGTCTCATACCTTTAATTTGAATCCAAGCATACCATTGGATGGAGATTTTATCCAAATGTTGGTAGGTGAGATGAAATGGCTTGAGATATTTAGAAAGGTCTAGATCCCAAGCTACATTCTCATATTCTAAGCTAAAGCTAGGTTTTCTTCTTCATCTTTTTTCTCAATTTTCATCATCTTATGAAGGTATTTATGGAGAATTGCTTAGGGGAGGCTTGGAGCTCTTAAGGATTTCTTGAAGATTTGAGGAGTCAAGCTCATTTAATCCCCTTTGGTTCCTTCTTTCTTCTTCCTTGGAACTAGACATGGATGTTATTTTGTTTATTTTCATATTTGTTTTGTTTGATTATGGTGTAATTTTCTCTACATTTGCTATGGTTGTAGTTACTAGAATTGGTTATGTTGGTTGGATTAATAGATGTTTGACTTTGGTTTTCTCTCAAATGTTTGTTTACTCTTCTATTGAGCTTATTGTCGTACTAGCTAGTTGTTGGCAACAATTACTTGCACCACAAATTACTTTTAAACTCTTCGAAAAGATTAAAAGTGATTGAAACTATGAGAAGAATGTGATGACTATGGACTTGCTGGAAGACTAGTCTAGGTAATTTGATAAAAATAAGTTAAGCTTGATAATGCCACTCTTGAACTAGCAATTTGGATGAGAGTCTTTTCTAGTTTAAGTTTGGGAGAAAGAACCTTTACTTGGAAAATAAAAGCTTAATTAGTTAACTTCACCAAAAAGTAGAAAATTCAAACTATTAGCCTTAATTTACTAGCTAACCAAGGCAAGTAGTGAAAACCATAAGAAGTGTGTTTCATTAATTCATTAGAAAACCCCAATTTGCATTGTGTTTGTTGTGCTTGTTTAATGGTAATTTACGTAGAGTTGCAAAATTAGTTATTTATGCAGTGAATAAATCATCAATTATTGTTTGTTTAGCTAAAGTAAGTTTTAAGGTCGTGGTAATTGTGAAGCAATATATACCAATCCTTACGAGATGATAATCTTCTCACCCCAACTCAACGTACTTTGTGCACATGTCGTTAGTGGTTTTAAAACTCATATCACTAGGACAAAGTCTAGCAACATGAGTTGTGCACCAATCTTCACTCAAATTGCTGCGCTAAGGTCTATTGCCATAATGAGACAAAGATCTTGATTTGTTGCTACCAACCTTTGAGGTTGCTATCCAAGTGCAGATCGGCACAACACTCCTATCATTGCACTACAAGAAAAAAAAACTATTTTTTGAAGGGCTTTTGCAATAGCATGCAATCAGAAAAAGCTTGATTTTAATGGTTGACCACTGGAAACCATCCATCAACTAAATGTTCACCGAAAAATATATTCTGAGGTTTAGCAATCAAAAATTTTGATGAAATTATTGGTAAATCACCTATCAAAAAAGGTTCAGCCATGTCGGCTGGAACTCTAGTTTAGTGATGGCATGTCATTAGAAAACTGGCTGACCAACTTCCAACAGCAAGTTGCCCAAAAGGTGGCCTGCCATTTTCCTATAACAGGCTGCCCAAAAAGTAGCTGGCCGTTTTTTGGCAGCTTGTCGTCGAAAGATGGCCATCCAATTTTACCATTAATTTTTTTTAATAATACATTTACATAAATTGGGAAGAAAAAAATAAGTGGGGAAGATAACAATAATGAACAATATAGCGTGAACAAGATGAAGGATAATGAGGAAGAAGAAGAAAAAGAGGAAAGTGAAGACAAAAAAAATAAGAAGAAAACAAAAAGAATGAGGAGGACAAGAAGAAGAAGAAGAAGAATATAGTGAGAGGTTTACAGGTAGAAAAGAAATAAATGGTGAGAAAAAGCAAGGAAATAAGAAGATATGTAGAGGGTGAGAGTGAAATTGAGATTTTGGTGTAGAAGTAGGGATTTTATAATGGTGGTATGAGGAATTTAACTTTTTTGGGCTAGGAGGAAAGGGAAAACATTTTTATTTTTTGATAGCTAGTCATTGGGAAATGGGCTTTTGAAAAGTTTAAATTTCAAATTTTCTTTTTACCGTGACTGGGGGAAAAAGGGAAGAAAGTTGGGATCTTCCAATGGCCAATGGCCAACTAAATTTCAAATTAAAATTTAACTTTTTTTAATAGGAAAAGTGGAGCAATTTTCTGACAACAAACAGTTAGAAAACCCACCGAAGAACTTTTGATAGTGAGCTATTGGAAAACTTTTGATAGCATACCGCTAGAAAACACACCAAAGTGTTACCAGCAATCTGTCATCAAAATATTTCCATCGGTACACCATCAGAAAACCCACTAGAGGGTATTGCCGTTTGGCCGTCGGAATACCCACTAGAGGCTTATTGGCAGTTTGCCACCGAAAATTTTCACATTGGTCATTGTCAAAAGTTAATTGGAGCTATTTTGGTGGCTCAACATAAAAAATTTGCAAATGTCACTCCCTTAGCAACAAGTTTTCAATGGCCTACCATTGAAAAATGTTGATTGGAAAAGTTTCGACAGTGCCGACAATTTTTAACCATTGGAAATATTGCAGTAAGAAAGATTGTTTTTTAAATAGTGTTGGACTTCTATTGAGCTGCAAATTTCCTCATTCAATTGAGCAAAGCAAGTGGAAATAACAAAAGCTATGGTGTGTAAGAGTTCTGGTGAACTAGGGTGAGGCAAGAGGGTATAGAGATTATGGTACTTGGAGAAGGAAAAGTAGTTGTTACGAGTAAGCTTGAAGTCGAGTGAGAATGGTGGTTGAGTTATTAGATTTACAAACTTTAAGGCACTTAGAGCGACATGAGGAAAATTTAAGGGCCAAAGTTTACATTTTCTATTAAGATCCATCTAGGGATGACCATGAGTTGGGTAAACCCGAAACCAAACCCGAACCACCTCCATTGGGTTGAGTTGGGTTGGGTAAAAATGGATAATGGTTCCCACATATAAGATAACCGACAGTTTTTTTGTTGGTTTTGGTTCCTTATGGAATCAACCTAAAGTGGAACCAAACCTGAGATATATATATAATATTATATAATAAAAATTATATTATTACTAATATATCCAGATATATGTATGTATTTTTTTAAGAATTATAATGGTCATCTTGTGTTTTTATATTAAACTTTTAAGCTGATGGCTCATATTAAAAGAACATGGAAATTGTATGATCATTCACAAAATTTCTCTATATTCACTTGAATCACTTCGCTTCCTAGATTGACTAATCATTGGTCATTTGGCTTTTAATCTCTCTACTCTAGACTACTATCTACAACACAAGCCTTACGTTTTTTCATTTATGAGCCATGTGAAACTAAAAATTTATGATGTCAACATATTTAAGGTTTTGATACTAAAAATGATGGTCTTAAAAGCTCAGCTTTTCATATTAAATGTCGTGTAAATGTTGAAATTACTGGAGGGATATAAACTAGTTGAGATCAAATATACTTCATAGGCAACTCTTTTGAAGCATTTTGGTAACATCATATTAAACTCTTTTGAATTTGTTTAAGTACATGTATTTAAATGTTGATTTAATTGTATATTATATTGAATATTTCATAAACAGATTATAGATGCAATTTTATTGAATTTTGGTGCAGTTATAGGTATATGTTATAAATTGAAAAACCCAGAACCATGATTCTGGTTCTATTTGATTCTCAGTTATCGAGTTCGATAGAAAAATTTTGAAACTAAAACCATTTTGAGTTGGTTCGGTTTCACCATAAAACCAAACCAACATGAACGGTACTCATCCCTAGATCCATCTGATTTAACTTACAAGTGAATGAAGGATAACAAATAGGACAATCTGAAAGTAATATACTTTAGTGTGACAAAAGTTAGGTTAAAGGCCTATTTAGGACAATTAAAAAAATGCTAGGGATTGTGGGTGCAACTTACCTGTCATAACAAATATGGTGTGAGATAGGGGTGAGCTTGGGTTGGGTAAACCCGAAACCGAAACCGAACCACCCCCATTGGGTTGGGTTGGGTTGGATAAAAATTGATCATGGTTCTCGGGTTGGTTCCATATATAGGAGAACTGACGGTTTTTGGGTTGGTTCTGGTTCCATATGGAACCAACCTGAGGTGGAACCGAACCCGAGATATATATATAATTGTATAATAAAAATTATAGTATTACTAACATATCCATACACACACACACACACATATATATATATATATATTTCTTTGAAGTATTATGATGGTTATTTTATTTTTTTATATTAAACTCTTAAACTGATGTTCCAAATTGAAACAGTATGGAAGTTATGGGATCATTTACGAAATTTCTCCATATTTACTTAAATCACTTTGCTTCATAGACCCACCATTCCTAAGTCATTTTGCTTTCGATTTTTCATTCCAAACTACTCTTTACAACACAATTATGATATTTGTTTCATTTGAGTCATGCAAAATTAAAAATTTATGACATCAATATAGTTTAGGTTTTGATACTGAAGAAGATGGTCTTAAAGACTCAATTTTTCATATTAAATGTCATACAAATATTGGAATTACTAGAATGAAGTAAACTGGTTGAGATAAAAGACACCCCACAAGCAATTCTTTTGAACCATTTTTGTAAGAATAACATTTTAAATTCTTTTAAATGTATCTAAGTACATATATTTAAATATTAATTTAATTGTATATTATGTTGAATATGTCATAAAACTGATTATGGATATAGATTTATCAAATTTTGATGTTGTTATACGTATATGGTATAAACCGAAAAACCCAAGAACCAGAACCGAGAAACCCAGAACCATGGTTCTGGTTCTGTTCGATTCTCGGTTCTGGGTTGGGTAGAAAAATTTTGGAACCGAGGCCATTTCGAGTTGGTTTGGTTTCACCATAAAACCGAACCAACCCGACCCATGCTCACCCCTAGTGTGAGATTAATATCTCATAGCTTTTGTGAAGGGTAAAATACAACATTAGTCCCAAATCTTGAACTCTAATTGCAATTTGATCCTCAACCTTAATTTGTTGCTCATTGGTTCCAAAACTTTATAATATGTTGCATATTAAAGTCCAGTCTTATGCATGACTGAGATGACATAAAAATCTGATTTACAGAGAGGAAAAACTAATGATTTAAATATTCCATTAACTAAAAAAATATATAGCAAAAATTAAATTTATGAGAAAATAATTATTAAATAATTTAAATTAAAATTTAAAAAATTAATGTCAGATGGTTACATGACATTTAAAATGTATAATTTTTGGTAACCATCTTCCCAAAAATTGTATCTATACCCTAATTTTTTTAAAATTTAATACACAATTTAAGTTATCAGTTTTTTTTTTCTCTATAATCATGTTTATGTGCGAATTGGATTTCCTCTAGGGTTAAGAATCAACATACGACAAATTATACTTGGACCAATATGCAAATGGAAGTTGAGGACCAACTTCCGCTGAGAATTAACGGTTTGAAACTTTTGGTGCCTTTTCTCCCCTCCATGAAACTTCATCCGTCAGCACCCATTAATCGCCACCTTGGCAAGTGCCAAGTGCACGTATTTTGTTTGCTAATTGTGGTGATATTAGTTTTTTTGTCTTCTTTTTTTTTTTTATGGAAGTTTTTTTTGTCTTCTAATAACTATTGTTGACTATAATTTTTTTTGTTTATTTTTTTTTTTTGGAAAAATTGCCACATGCGTTTTGGTTTTTCCCTTTTTCTGTAATTAGTTTAACAAGGTAGAGGAAGCAGGTTCCTTTCTTTTTAAAAAGTTGAGCAGTTCTAGTCTAAAAATTTTAGAAAGTAATTTATGCATGTGCCCATAATTTTATTAGTCTTCAATATTTCGTTGAAAGGCATTAGTCTCCGATTTTGTGAAATTATATTGCATATTCTCTTAAAATTGTTTTTATAAAAAAGATTAAATTCAGCATTTGAAGTTTTGCCTAATTGGTAAAATTCTAAGTGCATATGCAACATGAGGAAGTCTAAGGACCTTGGTTCCGAAGCTGGTAGAAACATATTTCATCAAACTTTTCCAATATAATTTCATCAAACATATTTTGTGTAATTTTACCTTGGTACCATTTTTCTTAACTCTTTAAAGCTTGTATAAATATGTCTCTCAGTATAAAAAACACAAAAAAAAAAAAAATGATTAAACAAAAAAAGATTAAATTCAGTCTCATTTTCAAAGTAGGTATATGAATATCCCGTTGCTTTATTATATAATTTGTTACTAATTAATCAACCTCCATTAAAAGTTGGGAATAAATTTCCTTGAATAATTCTTGACACCAAGAGAACAGCTATTCCAAAATTCTTCAATTCAATTCACATGGCCCACCTGGAATATTCCTGGCAGAAATTTCTGTTTTTCTAAGAGAAAAGGCCCAAGTTTTTGACACTTGGTAGATTTTCTAAAAGCCCTCCAATTCTATTGTACACATTTATTGAACTATTGCTCTGACCAGTAACATGGAGAATTTCTACTTCCCAATTCTGGTATACATAAAGCAAAATGTCATACTTCCCCTTGCTCCATCCTTATCACTGATTGTGAAATCTTGGGGAGAGGTCTCTGCCTAGCTGGTCAATGCAACCATAAATGAGAATAAATACAATCATATGGCTAGTTAAGTTTTGAAATGAAGACCCCCACCAAGTTTGTTCAAACTAGAAGTTTGACTTACCATCACACTTTTTTCTAACTTTACATTAATACATGTGTACTGTTTTTTAGAAGTTTGCACTCAATTCGTTTCAATTTAATCAATTGACTTAAAAATAGTTTATTTTTATTCTTATGTTATTTTTATCTGGAATTAATTTTATTTAAAAAAAATATTATCTAGTTACTATAATCTATTTAAAATATAATTTTTATAATCTTATTAAATTTTTATAATTTTTTTTAGTTTAAGAAATTAAAAATAAAAAAATTCATAAAAAATTAAAAACATCATGAAAATTTACTTTCAAATAGATTATTGTATCTACAAAATATTGACTTTCAAATAAAATTGATTTCAAATAAAAAAAATATAAAAATAAAAATAAATCAGTTAATTTAAGTTAAAACAAATTGACCATTGACCTACACTAATTCAACAGATGACAGTTACTAAAAGTTATCAGGGATTGTGATGTAAGTATCACCCACCCTTAAACTAACATACTTTTCAAATAAGTGTGGCTGTTATATTTCGATCGCTTTCTTTTGCAATTCTCTTGCGTTTCCACTTCAATTTCCTCCAAATTGTTGTTATCAAATAGACCTTTACCAACGACTTTCCTTCACTTCCTTTTTTTTGTCTATATTGCTCTTTCTACAAAATATTGGACTCCAAGGAAGGTCTTTTGTCCATAACTAGGAAACAGAAGCGCTTTTATTTATTTATTTTTTCGTGGGACTCAACGTGTGGCTTTTTTTTTTTTTATCTTGTTAGCGACGGCGAGATAGTTTTCTTCCTCTCATTAACTCTGGTCTCAACTATTAGGCCAGTTAAAAAAAAGGGGTCACAGTAATGATAATGGTTAATTAGTTTAAAGCATGTACATGTAAAGTTTTAAATTTATGTGGTTAAGTTGTAAAGTTTATGGAATGACAATATTATAGGTGTGATTTTTCCAAATTCAGTGACACTCCACTCAGCACTAGTATGTCTGTACGTTGACCTGAACATTTGGTGAAATTGGGAATCCACATCAAGATTATGATTTTAACATAAATATTGTTTCTTTAGCTGATAACTTTAGGAAACAGTAAATATATTTTTTTTCCCTCTAAGAAGAAAGTACAAGTTGTTATAAATTTGGCCAAATGACGAATAAACCAATAATATTTTCGAGACAGCTCAATTCGCTTCCTATTGCTTTTTTGGGCCAGATACACTAATGATGTTACTGAGTTAGACCAAGTCACTCATTGCTATTAAGATTAATCAATTTTCAATCCAAAAACTTTGTTGAATTTTCTATTTTAGTCCCATAATTTTACATTTTTTCTATATAAGTCATATAGCTTTACTAGCATTTACCCAGTTAGTAAGCGATACAAGTGAGTAGTAGTAGCCCCACTCTAGGGGTGATATACTGCCCCCATGTGCCACCACCGACAGGGACGATGAGATCACCTGCCTCATTGGTGCCATCCCTATGGCCCTTCCAAACTCACATTTGTTGCAATTCACGATGAATCTCATTGACGACCCAAACTTCATTGAAAGACAATGGAATTGGAGGGGTTTAACTCCTCAAAGGCCACTGAACACAGATGAATTGAGCCAACCATGCAATATTGAGCCCTCAAACCATAAGGTTGTTGTGCTTCGGCCTCAATGCTACAAAATTGAGCCATCCGCTAGTGATTTTTCATGAATGGTGGTAGCTAGAGATCTTTGGAAGCAATTCAGCCTCCATGGTATATTTTTCTAAGTTCTTTATTTGATTCAAAGTTATAGGACTAATATAGAAAAATTTTAAAAAGTTTTAGGACTAATGTGGTAGGTTTTGTTTTGCTACATGATCCTTATTTGATAGAATATTCTCCATTTCAAATGGTATATTCAGTAAGTTCATGACCAATGACCTATTTAGTTTGATTTTAAAATAATAGTGGTTTATTTGATAAAAAAAAATATTAGTAACCGATTTGAGCCAATTTAAAAATATTAACAATTTTCTCGTTATTTTTACCTTATAAATTTAGAGAGAGAAGAAGAGGGATAGCCTAACAATGAAGTGAATTTTTCTTTTTTGCCTCAATAAAGGTTTGAATCATGGCGCTTAAACTAGAGGCAAGTCTGATGCACTTATCGTTGAGCCACACCTTTGAAGTCAGTGGTAATGCCATGCATATTAAAACTGCAATCCGAATCGTGTGAAGGGGTACAACCGTGATATCATAGAACCATATAATTGTTGGGAGTTTAAGATTCCAGCAGAACTTACAATTTACCATGTTAACAATCCCCCAACTTTTTTCCTTCTTATTTTCAAGCTTTCACAAAATAAAAAGTTACAACTACAAGCCAAAGAAATAGCCAATTTAATTACAACTCCGTGTACCAATCACCAAACCTTTTTCCTTTTACATCTAGTACCTCATAAAATCGAAGTTCATATCCAAAATATAAAAAAGTTGGAGAAATTATAGAAACCTGTTGCTTTGGCCTAACTTACAATTTTTCATTCTATTTTAAAAAACCTACACTTTGCTCCTATTTCCTTTACACTATCCAAGAATAATTTATAAAACCCTAATTTAAATTGTCTGGTAGCTATTGTTTAGTGATTTCAAATTTTTTTGATATTTTTTTATTGTTAATTGACATATAGAAAATATTGCTAATTTACATTTATCGATAGGAAATGCATTTACAGATATGAAAAACTGATAACTTAAAATATCTATTAACTACAAAAAATATATTACAAAGATTGAAATTATTGAAAGATAATTATCATGTAGTTTAAATTAGAATTTCAGAAGTTACTATCAGACAATATAAAGAAACATGGAGCAAAATGTAGGTTTTTAAAAATAATGGTTGGATAGTGTAGATTTGGTTAAATCACAGGGGTTATTGTACGTTTTTCAAAAAAATTTCATAAATACAATATTTCCTTCTAATACCATCAAATTTATCCCCTCTTCACACTTAAGTTCTCACCTAACTACGATTTGATTTGATTGTAATGATTCAATTCTACGATTCATGAATCAAGGAACTCAAAAAGGATTTTAAGTAGAATCTTGATCTTAACAACATCAGATAATAATATATAGAGCTAAAATCAATAAATTTATCAATTTTCAATTCGGCACATTTTATCGGGATTTGCCGACGGTCCAGCTGAATTCTCTCACTTGGAGTTTTGATTCAATTGGTAGAATTAGAGAATTCCAAGTCTCAAGTGGTGAGTTGACGGAAGAGTGGACGGTAGTAGGGAAAGGCTAGGGGGATGCGCTATGATCTTGCCACATCAAGAAAACTGCTACTGAAAAGTCAAGATTTTGAAATTTGGGATACTTTTGAATAATTAGGCCTTGGAAACTGATGAGTTTCAGGCCCAGGAAACTGCACGGCCTTTTGAAATCGGGTGCCCTTTTGATCCTTGAGCACGAGCACCAATTAATGACTTTTGAGAGCTACGTCCGAATAAAATGACTTGAGAGCCATCTCCACGACCCATCCTTTTTCAAATAAGAAGGCGACTAATCCCTTATCGGGTTATTAGCATAATTCTTATCAGGTTAAGTTTAATATGCATCATTCTTGTATTTATATATATATCTATATTTTAATATTATCATTTATAGTATAAAATAGGTATGAATTAATCAAAATTTGATTCCCAATAAAATATGATATATATTGATGCCCAGCACCATCTTTTTTGGGTGACATTATGACTTCGGGAGGGACTTTCTGTGAGGGAGGACGCCCGGAGCAAAGGCTCCCCAGAGGAATGTGCCTGAAATGCTCAGAAGAAAAGAGGTCAGGAGGTCCCCGGAGTGTTTTTCCGGGGCGGAGCCTCCGACGCCCAAGTTAGTGTGCTGAAGGAAGATAGAGGAGGAGCACTAAGGGGTTAAGTGGCATTGCCTGTTTTTATTTTCCTCAGGGAGAGAGCTCTTTGCTAGGGCTTGTTTCCTGGTATTTATAGGAGTACCTAGCCCGTTCAGATCACGACACGTGTTCGGTCGGATGCTCTCTGTACTTTCGAGCGTAGGGGACAAGTAGCCGTTTGTAGGCTCCTTGAATCTTGGTCCGAGATAGGTTGTGACAAGACTCGGATGGCGTTGGTGTATCAAACCGCCGTTTGAGGCGACGTGTAGCGCCTGGGGGCGACATGTTAGAGGCTCCTTAAATGCTCATGCTGTACTCCCGAGGTCCTTTGGGCGAGGTCGTCCTTTAGTACGGGTGCCCTTCTTCGGGAATCACGCCCGTAGTTCGGGGAGTTCTCTGGCTCGGGGGTTCCGCCTGCGGGGAGAGTCTCACCTGCTTGCAATAGCTGGTTCTTTATTCCCGAAGGCGATCCGTTTGGTCCCCTGAGGGAGCTGGCAACATCTTTGAAATTCCTGACGTATTAGCCGAAGTCCTGAGTTCGAGGCGTTTGACTTCGCTCCTTCCGAGGTCAGTGTTAGCGCCTCCTTGGGGTGACGGCAGGTTTCCCGGCCACACTATTGGCAGGAAGTATGTAGTGAGAGAGGCGATAGCCCTTCGGCTATCATAGGCCCCCCCTCCAGAAAGCCGAAGTGGAAACTTCGGCTCGTCAGCTTTCGAAGAGCGTCCTTCGGGGCCCTGGGTGTAATACCTGTGCCGAAGATGGACCTTTTGTCTGAAGACATAGGCTGTTCGCCCATAGCCTGTCTTTTGGTGTCTTCAAGGTAACCTACTCCTCTCCTTTTGTAGGTCTGCGTAACGTCGCATCTTGTAAATGGGCGTGTCAGTCTGGAGTGGCGCGCCCAAAGTTTAGGGGTGTCAGAAGTCGTGTTCTTCTTTTGGCGCGATGGTTGACACGTGGCAGCTTGTTATTGGCAGAGACTGCATCGGATACAACAGGCGCGCCTTTTTATGCGCAAAGAGCAGTTATGGCAACTTTTCGCCTTTGCGAAGTACTTATGACGCCAGTTTGCCTACCCTCCCTCGGCCTATATATACGCCATTCTGTCATAATTTCCTTTTGCTTCTGCTTTTGCTTCCCTCCTACCTTTTAACTGTTTTTGCGTTCTCTTCTGCTTTTTGCGGCGGCGCTGTTAACGGAGTTTTTTCCGGCCACCTTTCGCGACGGCGACTTTAAACCCAGAGTTCGGCAAAACATTTGGTGGGTTTTGATTTCCAGAGTCCTTTGATTTTAAAGCTTTCCCGAAGTCGGTTTTTTCTCCAAAAATGTCTTCACCAACTCCTCTTATGACTATTTCCCCCATCCCAGAGAGCTGGCTTCCTCTTTTCAATCATACTTGCTGTACGACTTCAGAAAAATTGGAAAAATGGACCAAAAAGTTATTTCTTCCTTCTTACGCCACCACCAGACTTCCTGGCCCTCAGGTGGTCAGTTTTATGAATCGCCGAAATGAGGTTACCGTTTTTCGCGCCCAACTGAAGGCCGGACTTCGGTTTTCTCCCTTGAGGGTGATTTGCGACTTTTGCCAATTTCATGGCATTGTCGTGAATCAACTTCCCCCGAACTCGTACTACTATTTTAACGCGTTCCTTTGCATGTACGGCGTTTTCAAAATAGAACCCCATTTCATTCTTTTTATGCAGTACTATAAGCTTTACGCGGTCCTGAAGGGTGGCTTTTACTTCATGCTGCCCCGAGGATCAGGGAGCAAAAACTATATGTTCACATTCGGCACCAAGGACAGCTGGCGAGGGTGGCAAGAAAAATTCTTTTTTCTGAAGATGGAGGAGGCCTGGTCGTACGTTCCGACCTTGTGGGCTTTAGGAAGGCTGGAGACGGATGTTGTAGACCCGAAGAGGCTGTTGACTCCTGAGTTGGCACCTAGATTCGCGGACTTCAACAGACGGATCCGAGCAGTCTCCGACTGAGGTTCCAAAGTCCTTTCACGCTCCCTCTACCCCTTCCCCATCATGTGGAAGCTGATGACCGAGGAGGTCATTCGGGAGCTAGGGGTAGTGAAAGAGCACGAGACCGACCTCGAGATGCCGGCTCCTGCTATCGCAGGGAAAGACTACTGGCTAGTAAAACTCCTTCGGGAGAAGGTTACTTACGAGACCTTTTGTGAGCGTAAGTTATCTCAAAAGTTTTTTTGTTATAGACACATCTTAGACTCACACTGATGTTTTCCTTTTGTTTCAGAGATGGGCGACGACTCTGTTGCTTACTACAAAGCACTTTTCCTTGGTCAAGCCGAGAAGGGGGAGCAAACAAAGAAGGCCATCTCCCGAAGGCGGAAAGCTTCTGGGGCCGGGCCATCTTTGGCCAAACGGGCGAAGAAAGATGCACCTCCTCCTCAGCAGGAAATTCCCGAGGAGGTGCGCGAAGAGCCTGACGCCGGTGTTGCCCAGCTGCCCGAGGTTGATGCTAACGCCCTTTCTCGGAGTCCTACTTCCTCGACGGCTGTTCTGGACGCCTTGGTGGAAGTCCCTTCTGCCGAGGAGCGTCGGAAGGAAAAAGGCAAGGAGATTTCTGCCGAGGGGGTCCGGGACGCTGACGATGATGTCACCGAGGTGCCGCCAGGTTTGTTTTTTAGACAAGCTGTGGTGCCTTTATCTTTTGAATTTTGATGATTTATTTGTCTTGACAAGCTTCTTGTTTTGCAGTGCAGAAGAGGTACCATCTTCGGGATGGATGGTTGAGCACGCCCGGAAAACGGGCCCTTCGGGATTCCCATATCCCGAAGGGGAAAATCCCGAGGGAGCCTTTCTGGTCGTTTACGGAGGACATGAACTTGTACTCCGGCAACGGCCAGCAAATGGCCAACCAAATTTCAAAGGGGATCCTCACCGAGGCTTCCTTCAAGGCCATTTCCGAGGCGTGCCCGGACGATGAGTCCCTTGCTGCCAAAGTTTCCGAGCACGCTGCCCAGGTATACTTCTCGCCTTTGTTTTCTCTTTTTTCGTTTCTTCTAAGTACTTGGCTTATTATTTTTTGCCTTACTGACTTTGCTCTTACTTTTTTGCAGCTGCTGGGGTTCACTGGCTTCCTCAGGGTTCGGGCAGTGAGGCAAGTGGCGTTCCGAGTCTCGGCCTTAGACTGCATAGAAAAGTCTAAGGCCATGTGTTCCGACTTGGTTGCCAAGAACACGGAGATGGCTCAAGCTGCGAAGAAGGAGGTTGCTGCCGTTCGGGAGGAGTTCTTAAAGGAAAAAGAGGAACTTTTGAAGGACTCCTCCCAGAAGATTTCTGACCTCCGCTCCAAGGTGGCGGAGCTGACCTCGGCAAACGAAGCTTTTCAAAAGGAAAAGTCAGAGTCTGAGGCTCTCCTGGCGAAGGTGCTTGCTGAGAAGGCCGAGCTCCAGGCCAAGGTCGAGTCTTTGAAGAAGGAGCCGAAAAAGAAGAAGATGAAGGCACTGAAGAAGGAGGTTGCTGATCTGGAGAGGGAATGTGATGAGTTAGCAGTCGAGAAGGAGAAAGCCGACGAAATGACAAAGGTCGGTTTCCAAGACGGCTTCTGCCTTGCTCGGCATCAAGTTCTGCAGAGGTTCCCAGATCTGGACCTCTCCTTTTTGGAGGCCCTAAACATCCCCGAGGGGCCTCGGTGGTCTTGGTCCAAAATCGAGCACATTAAACTGCCCTTCCCTCTTCCGACGCCGAAGGCGGTGGACAAGGAGGCAGAAGCTGGTGGCTCTTGAGATGCCGAGATTCCTTAGTTTGTATTAGGGTCCTTTGCCTTCTTTTTCTTCTATTTTGTACTTCTTCTTTTGGCAAACTTCCCGCTTTGTAAGCAGATCTATCTTAATAAAGACCCTTTCTTTCATGAATTTTTAGCTAAGTCTGTTGCGCAAAATCTTTTATTTCTCACTGTCCCGAACACGTTCGCTCAAGAGACTTTGGAAGATCATAGCTAGACTTATTTAGCCTTGGAATCACCCTCGGGAAATTCCCTTAAGTGAATCTCCAATCTTCAGAGAAGGTTGATAACCTTTGTAAATAAGCTTTCTTTCGGCGACGACTGTTCTGGTGAAAAGAAGCTTCTGTACTTAGAAAAATTTTCCTAAGAAACATTTGTACTTAGAAATTTTTCTAACTTGTACCATTTTCCCACCAAAATCCTAAGCATAGAATTTTTTCAAGGCATCCGAATGCCATGTATTCTTTAATTCTACGTCTTCGGTATCGCCGAGTTTGTAAACTTCTTTTCGCACTTTGGCAAGTACCAGATAAGGACCTTCCTATTTTGCGCGAAGTACTCCGTGGGATGGCCTTCGGGGCCCAAATTCAGCCTTTCGAAGAACGAGGTCTCCTTTCTTTATTCCCTTTGGCCTGGCGCGCAAGTTTATAGCTGCGGCCACTTTTTGCTGAAAGGCTTTTCTTCTCAGCTCGGCTGTTTCTCTATGTTCGCTGACGAGGTCCAGCTTGGCTCTCAGGCTGAGGTCATTTCCCCTTTCATCAGACACTTGTACTCGCACTGATGGTTGTACTACCTCAATTGGGATGATGGCCTCTGTACCGAAAACAAGTGAAAAAGGTGTTTCCCCTGTGGCTCTTCGGGGTGTTGTTCGGTAGCTCCATAGCATACTTGGGAGCTCTCCTGGCCATTTCCCTTTTGCTTCCCCCAACCTCTTTTTCAGACCATCTTTTATGGTCCTATTAGATACTTCTACTTGACCATTGCTTTGGGGGTGGGCTACTGGGGTGAAGTGCATTTTTATTCCGAGGTTGTTGATAAATTCTTGGAACTTTTTGTCCGTAAACTGGGATCCATTATCGGCTACTAATACCCTTGGTATGCCGAATCTGCACACAATGTTCTTCCATACGAACTTCTGCACATCTTTTGCCGAGATAGTCGTCAAGGGTTCTGCCTCAACCCATTTGGAGAAATAATCTACTGCGACCACGTAGAACTTCACGCCTCCAGGCGCTGTCGGGAGTGGCCCGATGAGGCCTATGCCCCAAACTGCGAAGGACCAGGGATAGTCAGCCGAAGTTACCAATTCCGAGGGTGTCCTTTGGATATTTGCGTGTCTTTGGCAGTTACCACATTTCTGGATGAAATGCCTAGCATCATTTCTTAGGGTAAGCCAAAAGTATCCTTGGCGAAGTATCACTGCTGCCAGGGCATCGGTTCCTATGTGCGAACCACAAGCGCCTTTGTGAACTTCTTCGAGGATCATTTCAGTATCCTCTTCGCCAACACACCTCTGCAGTGGATTTGCATATCCCTGCCGATATAACTCTTCTCCAATCAGGAAGAAACGACCGGAGCGTCTTCGCACTTTTGCAGCTTCATTGGGGTCTTCGGGGAGCGCATTAGTTGCGAGATATCTTTTTATCGGGTCTTTCTAGCCTTTTCCCGAAGTTACTATACTCAGCACTACGATGCTCGGGCGCTTTAGTACCTCGGTGCATGTTTTCGACTTTGCCAAACAATCTGCCTCGGCATTATCTCGCCGAGGCACATTTTCGATTCGTACGGTGTCGAACTCTCGAATGAGCTTTGCTACGAGTTCATGGTATTTTGCCAAGGTCGGGTCCTTTGCCCCGTAATCCCCTGCTGTTTGTCAAACTACCAGCTGGGAGTCGCTATGGGCTTTCAAGTTTTTTACACCAATTTTTCTGGCTAGGCGCAACCCTGCTATGAGAGCTTCGTACTCAGCCACATTGTTGGTGACATTAAAGCTGAACTTGATGGCCTTCATTACTTCTAGACCTTCCGGACCTCTGATAATTACCCTAGCTCCTTGGTGTTCTGACCCCGAGGCTCCGTCAACATACAAAGTCCATTCCGGCTCGCCTTCGCCGGGATCCATGATGTCTAGGGACATCGTCGCTGGAAGGCATGGTGACTTCCGGGAGGACTTCCTGTAAGGGAGAGCACCTGGAGTTGAGGTTTCCTAGGGGAACATGCCTGCAAAGCTCAGAGAAGAGGGTTAGGAAGTCCCCGGGGTGCTTTTCCGGGGAGGAGCCTCCGACACCCAAGTCAGTTTCCTGACAAGGTAAGAGGGAAGCACTAGAGTTTTTAGTGGGCTTGCCTGTGTTTTCTCAAGGAGGAGGAGTCCAACCTTTTGCCAGGGTTTGTTGCCTGGTATTTATAGGAATGTCCAGCCCGTTCAGATCGTGACACGTGTTCGGTCAGATGTTCCCTGAATTTCTGGGCGTAGGGGACAAGTAGCCGGTGGCAGGCTCCTTGAGTCTCGAACCGAGACAGGTCGTGACAAGACCTGGACGGCATCGGCGTGTCAAATCACCGTTTGAGGTGACATGTAGCGTCTGTGGGCGGCATGTCAGAGGCTCCTTAAATGCTCCTTCCGTACTCCCGAAGTCCCTGGCCGAGATCGTCCTTTGGTACGGACGATGCCCCTTCGGGAAACCTGCCCGCAGTTCGGGAAGTTCCCTGATTCAGGGTTCCGCCTTCGGGGAGATCCTCTTCGGCTTGCAATAGCTAATTCTCCGTTTCCGAAGGCGATCTGTTTAGTACCTCGGGGGGGCTGATAGCTTCCTCGCGTTCCCTGACGCTCCGAGTTCGGGTCAGATAGAGGCGATAGCCCTTCGGCTCTCACATGCCCCCCTTTGGAAAGCCGAAGTGGAGACTTCGGTTTGTAGTCTTTCCGAGGATGCTCTTTGGGAGTTTTTAGGGAGTAAAACCTGTGACGAAGGTACACCTTTTGCCCGAAGATATGGGCTGTTCGGCAATAGCCTGTCTTTTGGTGTCTTCGAGGCTACTTACTTCTTTCCTTTTTCCTTTTGCAGGTCTGTGCAGCGTCGCGTCTCATGACCAGGCGTGTCAGTCTGGAGCGGCGCGTCCCAGTTTTTTAGGGGTGTCAGAAGGCGCATCCCCTATTTTGGCGCGGCGGCTGACACGTGGCACACTTTCATTTGAGGGGAGTCGTGTCGGTCACAGAGAGCGCGTCTTTTCGGGTGCAGAGAGCATTTATGGCGACGATTTGCCTTCAAAGGGTACTTATGACGCCGATTCGACTAGCTACTTTCAACCTATATATAGCCCATTCCATCATAAGTTCCCTTTTTGCTTTTGCTTCTGCTCTTTTCCCTGCTTGCCACTGCTTTTGCGCTTTCTCTTGCTTTTTGCGGCGGAGCTGTTTTAACAGAGTTTTTCCGGCAATCTTTCATGACGGCGACTTCAAACCCAGATTTTGGCAAGTCTTTTGGTGGGTTTTTGTTTTCCAGACTCTTTTGATTTTCAGAGTTTTTTCCGGAACTTGTTTTCTTGCCGTTTTCTGAACCCATTTTTCTGCAAATATGCCTATTCCCGAGAGCTGGTAGTCTCTTTTTATCTCATCCTTGCTGCACCACCCCCAAAAAACTGGCAAGATGGAAGAAAAAGCTCTTTCTTCCTTCGTATGCCATTACGAGGTTGCCTCCTTCTGATCAGTTTTGTTTTTCAAACCGTAGTAATGAGGTTACCGTTTTCCGAGCCCAACTGAAGGCCGGACTTCGGTACCCTCCTTCGAAGATGATTTGCGAGTTCTGCCAATTTCATGGCATTGCCGTAAATCAACTTCCGCCGAACTCGTACTGCTATTTTAACGCCTTCATTTGCATGTGTGGCGTTTTCGGGATAGAACCCCACTTTATTATTTTTATGCAGTACTACAAGCTGTTCGTGGTCTCGAAGGGTGGCTTTTACTTCATGCTACCTTGGGGATCTGGGAGCAAGAAATATACGTTCACCTTCGCCACCAAGGACAGCTGGCGAGGGTGGCAACAAAAATTTTTCTTTATGAAGATGAAGGAGGCCTGGTCGCATGTTCCGACCAAATGGGCTCAGGGAAAGCTGGAGATGGACGTCGTGGATCCGAGGATACTGCTAACTCCGGAGTTGGCTCCTATCTGTACGGACTTCGACGGCCGTATCCGTGCTGTCTCGGACTGGGGTCCCAAGGTCCCTTCGCGCTCTCTCTACCCCTTCCCAATCAATTGGAGGTTGATGACCGAAGAGGTTCTTCGGGAGTTAGGGGTAGTGAAGGAGCACAAGACGGACCTCAAGATGCCAGCTCCTTCTATCGCCGGGAAGGATTCCTGGTTGGTGCAGCTCCTTCGGGAGGAAGTTTCTTATGAAACTTTTTATGAGAGTAAGTTATCTCTGACTCCCGTTGTTATAGCTTTCATCTCGGACTTACGCTGATACTTTCTTTCCTTTTCAGAGATGGGCGACGGCACTGCTGCCTTCTACAAGTCCCTCTTCTCCGGCCAAGTAGAGAAGGGCGAGTAGACGAAGAAGGCGGCTTCCCGAAGGCGGAAAACCACTGGTGCTGGACCTTCGGCCAAACGGGTGAAGAAGACTATTCTTCCTCCCCCTTTGCAAAGTATTGAGGAGGAAAGTGGGGAGCCCGAGGTCGCTGCCATTCCGCCTCCCGAGGTTGTTGCCGACGTCGCTTCGGCCAACGTCCCTCCTCAAAGCCCCACTCCATCGCAGGCTCTTCTGGATGCCGTGGTGGAGGCTCCTTCTGCCGCGGAGCGGCGTAAACGCAAGGGTAAGGAGATCTCCATCGAGGAGGCCCCGGCTTCTGACGATGATGTCGTTGAGGTGCCGCCAGGTTTGCTTTTTCCGCCGAAGTGCAATGCCTTTATTTTCTGAAGTTCTTTTTGTTCTCACCAGCTACTCGTTTTGCCATGCAGAGGAGTCACTTACTCCAAGTTGGGTGGCCGAACACGCCCAGAAGTGAGCTCTTCGTGATGCCAAAGTCCCGAAAGGGAAGATTTCGAAGGAGCCTTTTTGGACGTTTACGGAGGACATGAATTTGTTCTCCGGAGACTGCCCCCAAATAGCTAAGGAGATCGCGAAGGGGGTGCTTACTGAGGCCTCCTTCAAGGCTATTGCGGCGGCTCATCCGGGCGACGACACCCTCGCAGCGAAGGTTACCGAGCACGCTGCTCAGGTATGCTGGTTTGCCCTTGAAGAATTTTTTCTAAGTGTTTGGCTTTTATTGACCTCGCCTTCATCTTTTTGCAGCTGATGGCGTACGTTGGCTACCTCAGAGTTCGGGTGGCCAGGCAGACGCAGTTCCGAACTTCGACCTTAGAGGCCATAGAGAAAACGAAGGCCATGTGTTCGGAACTGGCAGTCAAGAACCTACAGCTGGCTGATGCTACGGAGAAGGAGGTTGCCGCCCTTCGAGAAGAAAAAGAGGAGATTTTGAAGGACTCCTCCCAGAAGATTGCCGACCTCGGCTCCGAGGTGGTGGGACTGCTTTCGGCCAACGAAGCGCTTCTAAAGTTGAAAACGGAGTCTGAAGAACTCCTGGCAACGTTGCTGATTGAGAAGAATGCGCTTCATGCCGAGGTCGATTCCTTGAAGAAGGAGCCTGAGAAGAAGAAGAGGATAAAGGCGCTGAAGAAGGAGGTTTCGAGAAGGATAAATCCGACCAAATGACCAAGGTCGCATTCCAGGACGGGTTTTGCCTTGCTCGGCACCAAGTCCTTCAGAGGTTCCCAGATCTGGACCTCTCTTTTTTGGAAGCTTTGAACATTCCCGAGGGGCCTCGGTGGTCCTGGTCAAAGATCGAGCACCTAAACCTGCCTTCCTTAATTCTGGCGCCAAAGGTGTTGGAAAAGGGCGTAGAAGCTGGTGGCTCTCGGGACGCCGAGAACTCTTAGGCTGTTTTAGTGGCCTTTTCCTTTTTTCTTCTTCATTTTTCTCTGTGCTTCTTCTTTTTGGCAATCCTTCTTCTTTGTAAGCTAGTCTATCTTTAATGAAGATTTTTTTGGCTAAGTCTTTTTGCAAGTTTTTTCATTTCCCTTTGTCCCGAACACATTCGTTCAAAAGACTTCGAGAAACGGCACCTGCATTTGTCAGGGCGAGTATCTTTGCGCGGCTCGTTATTTACCATTTTTCCCGAACATGATTGCTTAAGGGACTTCGGGAAACGGCACCTGCATTTGTCATGGCGAGTATCTTTGCGCAGCTCATTATTTCCCATTTTTCCCGAACATGATTGCTCAAGGGACTTCGGGAAATCATCTGCGCTGTTTTCGGCGAGCACCTTTGCGGAATTCTGGTTTTGTACTTCAAGAATTTCTCTAAGAAACTTTTGTACTTAGAATATTTCTCTAATTTGTACAACACAATTATTCCACGAAACCTTAAGCATAGAATTTTTTCAAGGCATCTGAATGCCAAGTATTTTTTAATTCTATGCCATCGGCGTCACCGAGTCTGTACACGCCTTTTCGTACTTCGGCAAGGACCAGATAAGGTCCTTCCCAATTCACGCGAAGTACTCCGTGGGACGGCCTTCGGGGTGCGAAGTCAGCCTTTCGGAGAACGAGGTCTCCCTTCTTGATCCCTTTTGGCCTGGCTCGTAAATTTGTGGCCGCGGCCACTCTTTGCTGAAAAGCTTTTCTTCTCAGCTCGGCTATTTCTCTGTGTTCGCTGACGAGGTCAAGCTTTGTTCTTAGGCCGAGGTCGTTTCCACTTTCATCGAACACTTGCACCCGTACTGATGGTCGTACTACCTCGATTGGAATGATGGCCTCTGTACCGAAGACTAGCGAAAAAGGCGTTTCCCCTGTGGCTCTTCGGGGTGTTGTTCAGTAGCTCCATAATATGATTTGGAGTTCTCCTGGCCATTTCCTTTTTGCTTCCCCCAGTATTTTTTCTGATCATCTTTCATGGTCCTATTAGATACTTCTACCTGCCCATTGCTTTGGGTGAGCTACTGGGGCGAAGTGCATCTTTATTCCGAGGTCGCTGATAAATTCCTGGAATCCTTTGTCTATGAACTGGGATCCATTGTCAGCTACTAGCACCCTCGGTATGCCAAATCTGCATACGATGTTCTTCCATACGAACTTCTGCACTTCTTTTGCCGAGATAGTCGCTAGTGGTTCTGCCTCAATCCATTTGGAGAAATAGTCTACTGCTACAACGCAGAATTTTACGCCTCCAGGGGCTGTTGGGAGCGGCCCAATGAGATCTATGCCCCAAACTGCGAAGGGCCAGGGATAGTCAGCCGAAGTCACCATTTCTGAGGATGTCCTCTGGATATTCGCGTGTCTCTGGCAATTACCGCATTTCCAGATGAACTGCCTTGCGTCCTTTCTCAGGGTAGGCCAGAAGTATCCTTGGCGAAGTATTACTGCTGCAAGGGCGTCGGTTCCGATGTGCGAACCACAAGCGCCTTCGTGTACTTCTTCGAGGATCATTTCAGTATCCTCTTCGCCGACACACCTCTGTAGTGGGTTTGCATATCCCTGCCGATATAATTCTTCACCGATTAGGAAGAATCGACCGGAGCGTCTTCGGATTTTGGCAGCTTCACTGGGGTCTTCGGGGAGTGTATTGTCCTCGAGGTATCTTTTTATCGGGTCTTTCCAGCCTTTTCCCGAAGTTGATATGCTCAGCACTGTGATGCTCGGGTGACCCAGCACCTCGGTGCATACTTTTGATTTTGCCAAGCAGTCTGCCTCGGCATTATCACGTCGAGGCACGTTTTCGATTCGCACGGTGTCGAACTCCCGGATGAATTTTGCCACCAGTTCATGGTATTTTGCCAAGGTTGGGTCCTTTGCCCCATAGTCTCCTGCCGTTTGCCGAACTACTAGCTGGGAATCGCTGTCGGCTTTTAGATTTCACACGCCAATTCTCCTGGCTAGGCGTAATCCTGCTATGAGGGCTTCATACTCAGCCACATTGTTGGTGACATTAAAGCTGAACTTGATGGCCTTCATTACTTCTAGGCCTTCGGGGCCCCTGATGATCACGCCAGCTCCTTGGTGTTCGGACCCCGAGGCTCCGTCAACATACAAAGTCCATTCGGGATCACCTTCGTCAGGATCCGGATGGCTGTCCTCGATGGTGGGTACTTCGGCGATGAAGTCTGCCAGTGCTTGAGCTTTTATGGCTTTCCGAGGTTCGTAAGAGATGTCGTGTTCGCCAAGCTCTATACACCACTTGGAGAGCCTTCCGGAATGATCCACCTTCCTCATGACGTCCCGTAGTGGTAGACTACTTCGGACGATGATGGGGTGAGCCTGAAAGTATGGTTGTAGTCTTCTCCCTGCTAGCACCAAGGCATATATAACTTTTTGTAACAAAGGATACCTGACTTCGTCGCCATGCAGGGATTTGCTCACGTAATAGACCGGCCATTGCTTTGGCCCCTCTTCTTTTACAAGGACCGAACTCACAGCTTTTTCTGTGACAGTGAGGTATAGTACGAGAGGCTCTCCTTCGCGAGGTTGTCGCAGAGTAGGCAGGCTGGCCAAGTAGATTTTCAGTTCTTCCCAGGCTTTTTGGCAATCTTCACCCCAGGGATGGTCATTACCTCCGAGGTTGTCCTCTTTTTTTGCTGCCTTTGTGAGGACTTTGAAGAATGGCCGACACCAATCTCCGTATCTGGAAATAAACCTGCTGAGGGAGGTTATCCTTCTAGTGAGTCTCTGCACATCTTTTATTGAGGCAGGAGTTCGGAACTCGAGTAGGGCCTTGATTTTTTTTGGGTTAGCATCAATGCCTCTTTCTGATACCATGTACCTAAGGAATTTTCCCGAGGTCACTCCGAAAATGCACTTTTCGGGACTGAGACGGATCCCGAAGGTTCTGAGCTTGTGGAAAGTTTCCTTTAGATCTGCGATGTGGTCGCCAGGCAGCTTGCTTTTGACTATCATATCGTCAACATACACTTCCATGTTTCTCCCTATTTGGTCGTTAAAGACCTTGCTCATCAACCTCTGGTAGGTGGCTCCTGCATTTTTAAGCCCGAAGGACATTCTGACGTAGCTGTATGTTCCTCCCTTGGTGATGAAGGCGGTTCTTTCTTCATCTTTGGGGTTCATCCTTATTTGATGATAGCCGTTGAAGGCGTCTAAGAAACTTAGGAGCCCGTATCCGGCAGTTGAGTCTACCAATTGGTCTATCGGTGAGAGAGGGTATGAGTCTTTTGGGCAAGCATCGTTCAAGTTTCTGAAGTCGATGCACATCCGGAGTTTGCTGCTTCCTTCTTTAGTGGCGATAACCACGTTGTTCAACCATTCGGGGGTATTTGACCTCCCTGATAACCTCAGCGCCTAACAGGCGTAGGGGACATGTAGCGTCTAGTCCGTTCAGATTGTGACACGTGTTCGGTAGGATGTTCCCTGAATTTCTAGGCGTAGGGGATAAGTAGCCGGTGGCAGGCTCCTTGAGTCTCGAACCGAGACAGGTCGTGACAAGACCTGGACGGCGTCGGCGTGTTAAATCGCCGTTTGAGGTGACATGTAGCGTTTGTGGGCGGCATGTCAGAGGCTCCTTAAATGCTCCTGCCGTACTCCTGAAGTCCCTGGCCGGATGGCTGTCCTCGGTGATGGGTACTTCGGCAATGAAGTCTGCCAGGGCTTGAGCTTTTATGGCTTTCCTAGGTTCATAAGTAATGTCGTGTTCGCCAAGCTCTATACACCATTTGGAAAGCCTTCCTGAATGATCAACTTTCCTCATAACGTCCCGTAGAGGTAGACTACTTCGGACGATGATAGGGTGAGCCTGAAAATATGGCCGTAGCCTTCTTCCTACCAGTACCAGGGCATATATAGCTTTTTGTAGCAATGGATACCTGACTTCGGCGCCGTGCAGGGACTTGCTTACATAATAAACCGGCCATTCCTTCGTCCCTTCCTCTTTCACAAGGACCGAGCTTATTGCTTTTTCTGTGACGGCGAGGTATAACAGGAGGGGCTCTCCCTCGCTCTCCCTCGCAAGGTTGTCGCAGAGTGGGCAGACGGGCTAAGTAGATTTTGAGTTCTTCCCAGGCCTTTTTGGCAGTCCTCATTCCAAGGATGATCATCACTTCCGAGGTTGCCCTCCTTTTTTGCTGCTTTAGTGAGGACTTTGAAGAATGCTTGACACCGGTCTCCATATTTGGAGATGAACCTGCTAAGAGAGGTTATCCTTCCGGTGAGTCTCTGCACATCTTTTATTGTGACGGGAGTTCGGAATTCGAGCAGAGCCTCAATTTTTTCTGGGTTAGCATCAATGCCTCTTTCTGATATCATGTACCCAAGAAACTTTCCCGAGGTGACGCCGAATATGCACTTTTCGGGATTAAGGCGGATCCCGAAGGTTCTGAGCTAGTGGAGAATTTCCTTTAGATTTGCAACATGGTCGTTAGGCAGCTTGCTCTTGACTATCATGTCATCGACATAGACTTCCATGTTCCTCCCTATTTGGTCATAGAAGACCTTGCTCATCAACCTTTGGTAGGTAGCTCCTGCATTTTTGAGCCCGAAGGGCATCCTAGTGTAACAATACATTCCGCCCTCAGTGATGAAAGCGGTCTTCTCCTCGTCTTCGGGGTCCATCCTTATTTGATGATACCCACTGAAGGCGTCTAGGAAACTTAGGAGCCCGTATTCGGCAGTTGAGTCTACCAACTGGTCTATTGGTGGGAGAGGGTATGAATCTTTTGGGCAAGCATCGTTCAAGTTTCTGAAGTCGATGCACATTCGGAGCTTACCGCTCCCTTCTTTTGTGGCAATAACCACATTGCTTAACCATTCGGGGTACTTGACCTCCCTGATTACATCTGCGTCCAATAAGTGCTGGACTTTGGCTTTGATGAAGTTATTTTTATGGACTGAGATGCCCCGTTTCTTTTGCCGGACAGGTCTTGCTTCCGGACTTACTTTAAGGCTATGCTGTATTATGCGAGGGTTTACCCTTGACATATCTTTCGGTGAGTAGGCAAACAGGTCTTTATTCATCAGTAGAAAGGATACAAGTTTTTTCTTGTCACCTTCGACCAAGTTTTTCCCTATTCGGGTACTTCGGCCTGGGACAAGTTCTACTTCTTCCATTTCTACCTTCGCGGTCTCTTCTGCCTCGCTCTTTTTTGGTTTTCCACCTGGCAAAGCCTCTGCCTCTACAGTTTGCGCGAAGTTGTTTGCTGGAGCTTTTCGTGCCTTGACGAACACTTTCCTTACTTCGCCCTGATCGATAAAAATTTCCGCGTCTCCATCCTTGGTGGCGAAAGTGACAGTTAAGTACTTTACATTCGAGCGAATGTGCAGATTTCCTTGTGTTTGCCTTCCAAGGATGGCGTTATATGACGAAGGGACATCCATGACAATGAACCTTGTCATTGTGGAGGCAAATAATTCGCCTGTCCCGTTTACCGAACCTCCTCTCATCATCAGGGGGAGGTCGATCCATTCGAGGACAGGCAGTTCGGACGGCCCTACCCCGAAAGTTGGCGAAGCGACGGGCTTGAGGTCGGTGTTGGATATTCCCAAGCTCGGCAGCAGATGGGAGAACAGGACGTCGGCGTTTGATCCATCATCAAGTAATACCCTTTTGACATCCCAGTTTCCTATCCTCACCATGACCAGCAGTGGATCGTCATCGGGAAAGACGACAGTGGAACCATCCTTGCGAGCCAGTTTTTTCGTCGGACTATGATATTCCATCACTGATATTTCTCTGGCCGTCCTCTTTCTTTCCAAGGATGGAAGTCCTGTCGTGATTGTTTGTATTACTCCCGCTGGAGGTGGAGGGCGCCTTCTTGGACTTCGGTTCCTCCGTCTGTCAGAGTCGTAGTCCTCGTCGTCTACCTTTCCTTCTTCCTCTTTTCTCCCTTTCGGGGAAGGCATTCGCAGATATTGCCGAAGTTGGCCTTGTTTTATCAGCGACTCTATGTACTTTTTTAATTGGAAGCAGTCTTCGGTGTCGTGGCCGTGGTCGCGGTGAAACTGGCAGAACTTCTTCATGTTCTTTTTGTTATCAGTGGTCATGGCCCTTGGCCGCTGAACCTGGTTCCCCTGTCTTTCCATCGTCATGAGGATGTTGGTCCTCGTGGTGTTCAGGGGTGTGAAGGTCAGGGATTTCCTTCCCTTAAACCTCCGAGGTCGTCCTGCCTGGTCAGCTGGATATCGCGTTTGCTGGCTGGACCCTTCGGCGCGAGTGTGATCAGACTTCAGTCCGCCCATTCTCAGCTCTTCGGCTGTCATATGTTGCTCGGCCCTTCGATAGAATTTGCCAAGCATGTCCGGAGGGTCCTTGGAAAATTCATAGAACAGCGGTGAGTCCCTCCGAAGGCCCCGTATCATGGCGAGAATGCGTATTTCGGGGCGAAAGTCTGGGACACTTAAGGCTTCCCTGTTAAACCTTTCGACATAGTCGCGGATGGTTTCTCCATTTTTCTGCGCTATGTCGAACATCTGGACAGGCATCTTCGCCATTGGCCGACTTCCAATGAATTGCTGCGTAAAGGCCATAGATAACTCCTGGAACTCTCTAATGGTCCCTGGAGCCAATGAATTGTACCACGCTGTCGCTGGTCCTGTGAGGGTGACCTCAAAGCATTTGCACAGGGTAGCGTCGTCAGCACTGAGCATCACCATGCTGTGTTTGTATTTGGTTAGATGAGCCTGTGGATCAGTTCGGCCATCATAAGTCTCCAGCCGAGGCACCCGGAAATCACCTGGCATGGCTGCCTCAACTACTGCTCGGGTGAACGGTGACTCATCCCCACAGAAGGCTTCAGATAGCCTGGCCTAGATCGGTTTGCGAGCTACCTGTTTTTCCACTCTCTCCAACCTCGCCAATATCTTCTCCATAAGGAGCGTGGCACTAGGCTCTTCCTCCTGGTGCTTGTAGGTTTCCGGGAAAGGAGACTGCCGATGCCTCTTCGAGGAGTGACTCCGACGCTGAGGAGATGGGGACTTCGCCTCGGGTGATGAGCTCCTTTGGCGTGGGATTTTCGGTCGCTTGAATCCCGCTTGTCTGGTAAGCCGCGTCCCGAGGGGCATGTTTTCCGTCGAAGACTCCTCACGTGGATCCCCGCTTCCCGAACTGCGGTAGGTTGGTTTAGGGCTTTTCTCCTGAGGGCGTGCTGGCGAGGGAGGCCTTTGGGCCTGAGTTGGTTGTGGCCACCTTCGATCTATCTGCTGTGTCATTTCAGCCACAACAGAGCACTGAAAGTTACGCAGAACACTCATAGTTATGACTAGAGGACGCTCTTCCTCAGGCGAGGAAGTCCCTGGAAGAGTTTGCTCAGTAGCCGGTTGAGTTTCAGGCGCGGACGGCGACTTCGAGAGTCCCTTGTCCTTTGAACGCCGAGTTTCAACAACGGGGACCTGAGGGTGGGTTCCCACAGACGGTGCCAAATGATGACCAACAGCATCTTTTTCGGGTGGCATTATGACTTCAGGAGGGACTTCCTGTGAGGGAGGACGCCCGAAGCAAAGGTTCCCCAGAGGAATGTGCCTAAAATGCTCAGAAGAAAAGAGGTCAGGAGGTCCCCGGAGTGTTTTTTCGGGAAGGAGCCTCCGACGCCCAAGTTAGTGTCCTGAAGGAAGATAGAGGAGGAGCACTAAGGGGTTAAGTGGCATTGCCTGTTTTTATTTTCCTCAGGGAGAGAGCCATTTGCTAGGGCTTGTTTCCTGGTATTTATAGGAGTGCCTAGCCCGTTCAGATTACGACACGTGTTCGGTCGGATGCTCTCTGTACTTTCGAGCGTAGGGGACAAGTAGCCGTTTGTAGGCTCCTTGAATCTTGGTCCGAGATAGGTTGTGACAAGACTCGGACGGCGTCGGCGTATCAGACCGCCATTTGAGGCGGCGTGTAGCACCTGGGGGTGACATGTCAGAGGCTCCTTAAATGCTCATGCTGTACTCCCGAGATCCTTTGTGCGAGGTCGTCCTTTGGTACGGGTGCCCTTCTTCGGGAATCACGCCCGTAGTTCGGGGAGTTCTCTGGCTCGGGGGTTCCGCCTTCGGGGAGAGTCTCTCCTACTTGCAATAGCTGGTTGTTTATTCCCGAAGGCGATCCGTTTAGTCCCCTGAGGGAGCCGGCAACATCTTTGAAATTCCTGACGTACTAGCCGAAGTCCTGAGTTCGAGGCGTTTGACTTCGCTCCTTCCGAGGTCAGTGTTAGCGCCTCCTTAGGGTGATGCCAGGTTTCTCGGCCACGCTATTGGCAGGAAGTATGTAGTGAGTGAGGCGATAGCCCTTCGGCTATCATATATAAAAATCAGATATTAGATACGTATGAATTTGATATACAAGAAAATTAATAAATATGCATGAATCATGTGACACATATGGTCAAATGAGCTAAAAGGTATATTACTGACATATTAAATTATATGTACGTGTTTGACCTACTATAAAAGAATATGAGTAAATGCATTAAATTTCGTTTCCTACTAAAATTAGAGATATGTACAGGTTTGATTCAGATATCTATGATTTCAATGTACAAAGTGAGAAATACGTCAAAATCATGGGAGATATATGGATAAATCAGATAACACATATGTATAAATATTAAATCTTATATATAGTATAGAAGATATGTACAAATTGTGTACAATTAACTTTATTCTGATATATCAAACCAATTACATATTTGTACAATTGAAATAACAAATATATAAAAATTAAATAACAAATATGTATCAACTGAAACTTTGGTTACGAAACATTGGTCTTCTACCACCAGAGCCCAACTTTACCTTCCTGCTACCTCTACTATCTAGCCCGACCGTCATCATCTCCACAATAACCCCTACTGAATATTGTCTTTGCCGCTAGACAACACTACAATGCTTCCCAAAGCACATATCATCATTGTTGAAGGAGGATAGTGAAGACTAATGGCAACTTACATACCCAACGCAATCCCACCACCTTTAGCCATTGCTAGAGCTCAACTACATCACTTGCGAGTTGCCCACATAAATGGCCAATTACATCAATTTCTCTTCCAGCTTGCAAATCGTAAAGAAGTGTAATGATGTGCTCACCGTTAGTCAAAACTGGATTTAGGTGAGTAGCAACTTGGACTATGGTGGCATGCAAGTCGGGATTAGCACAAATGACGACTACAAAACAACAACAACTTGAGGCATAATGTGGCTTGGTAGGAGGAAAACAAAGTTGAAAAGGGGATGCGTGTCAAAGGTCTTAAGAAAAGGGAGAGAATATGATAGGGAGTAGAAAATTTAACTAAGGGCATAAGGGTAATTATAAGGATAGGGAGCACACAAGGTAGGAAACATACCAGATATTGCCACTTATCACTTCTCATCATTAGTTTAAGTTTAAATCTTGATTTAGGTAAGAAGATTTTTGTTTTTTGTAGCCAATATTAAGCAAGGACATAGCATGATGAGGAGGGAAATTGCATCATAGCCTTCACTTTCATAGCCAAAGTAGAAATTGCATCATAGCCTTAAGATGAAATGGCTTTGTTCAGTTTAATTTGAGAAAAATACTGCCACTGAACAGTTATTCATGGCCACATCTTCAATGAGTTCTTGAGTTGCTTCAACCATTTTTTTTTTGTTCATTGTGCCACTAACTGCTGCATCAATCGTTTGCTTAGATGGAAATTCAAACCATTGTAAGATGTTTGAGCTTGTAATCAAGTAGGCAAACCATGGTGTAGACACCTCCTTAGCAAATCTGTGAATTTTTTGCAAGTCTCATAAAGTGTCTCTAAATCCATTTGAGTAAAAATAGAAATATCATTACGAAGCTTTGTACTCTTAGCTAGAAGAATATACTTTAATAGAAATTTCTTAACAAAAGCGTTCCAAATAGCAATAGAATCTCTTGGAAGTGATGTCAACTATTGTTTAACCATTCTCTTCAATGAGAATGAAAATAATTTGAAGCGAATATAGTCCTCACTAACTTCATTGATTTTGAATGTATCATAGATCTCTTAAAAGCTAGAAATGTGGGTATTAAGATCCTTATATGCTAAATCGTAAAACTAAATACAATTCTAAGCCATCTGAATTACATTTGACTTGATATAAAAATTATTAGCAGCCACGGGCAACCTAACAATACTAGATTTTGTTCATGCAAGTGATGGTTTAGTATATTTGGACATAGTCTGAACTCAATTTTGCCTTTCCACGACAAGCTACACTCAACTTTTCTTCTTCTTTCTCAAATTCCTAAGTTAATAGTTGTAACTCAAGCCCTTTTATACAGCGAAGTTTTCTTAAGCTACATTATATCTCCAGATCAGCTTTTAGAACCCTTACCGGGATTACTTCAAGTCAAATACCAAACCTTCTAGTATAGAACAATAAATTAACAAGCAAAGTAAATAAAAAAAATAAGAATGAAAAAAGAAAATATTATAAAAAATTAAATGGTTAGATTAATAGAAATAGGAATTTCAAGTGGCAATCTTAGATATACTTTTTTGGCAACAGTGCAAAAAACTTGTTTCTCCCAAAGTTGATTATAGAAATATGATAATGCTAATTCTAAGCTACACATGAACTAAGGGCAAATGCACTTATCATTCTACAATGTAGAGGTGGTGAGTATCAAGGTCGTATTCCGTAAGAACAAAGTTCTTTACCATACTACTTCTTCTTTCTATTATCTAATCGACAATTTTAGGTCATGGTTAAGTAACTAAGGAACAAAAGAGCAAAACTACTCAAGCAAATTATAAATGGAAAGCAACAAGAAAAAAATTGAATGGATCAGCAAGCAACAAATATTATGCTTATAGATGAATCACCCTAGAAATCCCTTAATACCTATTTTTGCTTTGGTTTAATTGTATATAGTTAAATTGGACCATTGAGAACTCCTAGATTAGACTAACTCTTTTCTCGAGGCAACTAACCCCTATCCTTAGGTGGATCGATTGGAATCCCTTCCTAACTAATCCCCCTCCCCCAAAAAAAGCATTACTCACTATTTGAGTCTCACTACTAGGTTTGACCTTAGTTTAGAGGTTTTATGCTAGTCCATCTATAGACTTGCAAGTAATCCCTTATCCTTACACAGTGATTAAATCAAACATACAATCAATTAGTTTAACATGCTCCAAATCAGACATTCGATTAATAGGCTAGCTTCTACAAATCCAACAACATGAAAAACATCCAGGTAGATCACAAGAAACTATATTTAATTAAACCAAAAACAATTATAGAAACAAAATCAGTCTAGAGTTTATCTATTCTAAACATAAGTAGAAAATTAGCCGATCATCAAGAAAAAGAAACACAGCAAGAATAAAAGAAAATTAGAAATCAAAGAATCAATCTCTGGGTATTTTTTCATCCATGAAATCTTCACTCTAATGTAAATTAATTTATGTTGATCATCAAAAAGTGGTTCTCCAACTTTCTACTATGAACCTAACCTAAATTAGTTGTCTATTATTCATTCTTTAATCTCTTCTTCTATCAAACTGTAGAATAAATGCAAACAAGACCAAACAGCAGCTAAACATGATCATAAATATAGCCGTGACCTAGGTCGTGTCTCATCTTTGAATATGACAATTCATGAATTGATTAATGACATGGTCAACAACATGGGCGTGGCACAAACATAGGGGTGACTCCTTCAAACACAGGTATGTTGGCTGCTAATTCTCTAAAAAAATTCAAGACAGAAAAGAAACATGACATCAGACACAGTTATGACCCTGAGCATGTTAGCTTAGAAAACTATAAAAATCTATAAACTCAACTCCAAAATTCATGAAAATTTTTCCTATTTGTAAAAGAGTTGAAAATTAACCTCAAAATAAAATATGAAGCAATTAAGCACTGATTTCTATCAAAACTACCTAAAAAGATAAGCAAATGGCAAGAAAAAAACATGATAAAAATATGTATAATTAAGCATATTTCAGTGGCATAGGTTTTATTTTATAGTAAGGACCTGCTATTCTACTTTGAGTTCTAGTCTTAGCATTGGAGTGTTTTGCTCCTGCCCTGAGTGCTGCTAACCTTATGGCATATATGTGCCGTGATATTAGCATCATGAGATAATCTTTTAAGATCAAGGTTGCAGGTGCCTTCTAGTTGCTCGGTATATGTACAAACGGAGTTGTCTACCCTACTACTTCTTTTTTCTATTATATAATTGACAATTTCAGGTCATGACTAAGTAAGTAAGAAATAAAAGATCTAAACTACTACAGAAAACAATAGATTGAAAGCAATAAAAAACAAATCAAATAGATTAACAATAAAAAAAAATCATGCTAAGATACAAACCTCTTTAGAAATCTCTTATCATATATTCTTGCTTTGGTTTAATTGGTATATAGTTAACTTGGAACATGAAAAACTCATAGATTAGACTATCTCTTCTCTCAAGATAACCAACCCCCATTCTCAATGTAATCAATTGGAATATTTTCCTAATCAAACCCCAAAAACGCATTACTCGCTCTTCGAGTCTTACTATTAGGTTTTACCCTAGTCCAAAGGTCTTATGTTGCTTTATCTCTAAACTTGCATGTAATCCCTTCTACCCACACCATGATAAAATTAAATGTATAGGTGATTAGTTTAACATTCTCAAAATCAGATACTAAATTAATAGGCTAGCTTTTACCAATCCAACAACATGACAAATATATAGGTAGATCACAAGAAACCATATTTGATTAAACCAAAATAATTGTAGAAACAAGATCATTTCAGGGTTTATCTACTCTAAGCATGAGCAGAATATTAGCTCATCATCAAGAAAAAGAAACACAACAAGAACAAAAAAAAACTAGAAATCAATGACTCTATCTCTAAATATTTTCTCTTCCAAGAAATCTTTGCCCCAGAGCGAATCAATTGATGTTGATAATCCATAAGTGGTTCTCCAGCCTTTTACTATAAACCTTACACTAAAAGGATTGTCCACTATGAACTCCTTAATATACTCTCATCTAAAACTGTAGAATAAATGTGAAAAATACCTAATAGCAGCTAAACATGGTCGTGGCCTTGGATGTGTTTCATCTCTGGATACGATAAGTCATAAACTGATTAGTGACACACTTAACAGCATAAGTATGGCACGAAAACAGGTGTGTTGGCATTGTAATTCTAAAAAAAAAAAAGACAAAAGGATGCATGGGCATGACCCTGAGCGTGTCAGCTAGCAAACTCCAAAAATATGCAAATTCAGCTCCAAAATCCTTGAAAATCCTTTCCATTTGCAAAAGATTTGAAAAATGACTTAAAAATAAAATATGAAATAATTAACCACCAATTCCTATCAAAACTACTAAAAAAGACAAGCAAATCCTACAGAAAAACATGGAAAAAAATATGTATAAACACATATCAGTGGCGTATGCTCTTTCTTTTAATAGGGATCCGCTACTCCATTCTGAATTTTGGTCTTGGCTTTGGAGTCTCTTGGTCCAGCTCGAGTCCAGCATACTTCTGACGTATATAAGCCGAGATATTACCATCATGAGATAATCTCCTACAACAAGGGCTAGAAGTGCATCCTGGGTGCCAAGTATTTGAACAAACCAAGGGAAACGCAATTCATCTCCTCTTCATGTGTCCCCTTTTGGTTCAATTCATGCAAATGCTTTTGATAGAGCAACCTTTAGTTGAATATAGATGGCAGGATGGTTTGAAATCCTTCCTGGTAAATTACAAGGAGTTGTTTCTCCTCACTTCGGTCTACTCTTGGTTTATCTTGCACAACAAAAATTGGGTGGTGCATGAAATGGCATGTTAGCAGCCATTGAGTCTGGCTCTGGCCTGTTCTATCAAGTCATGGATTGACTGTTGGAAGAGGTATAATACTCATGCGCATCCAGCTCCCACTTTAAGCAGGCTTGGCAGCACAGTCTGGCAACCTCTGGCTGTAGGGGTGGTTAAAGTGAAAGTCGATGCAATATTGTCCAAGTTGGACAGTCGACGCTATATAGGTATGTTGGGCCGGGATAAGATGGGCAAAGTTTGTTTTGCCGTTGCTTTTGGACTCTTGTGTGATGGTGGCGACACTCTATATCTAGAAGCACTAGCTATACTTTAGGGTTTGAAGGAGGCTAAACGGTTTGGCCTCACTTTGATGGTTTGGGAGTCGGATTCTCTTTGTTTAGTTTTTGAACTTCAAAAAAGAACTTCTTCCTTTTATTTTATTTTGATGTTCGTTTAGATGATGTTAGAGTTTTAGGAGATTCTTTTGCCCTAGGTTATTATTATTTTTTTTGTAGGTGTTCTACTAACAAGGTTGCTCATATCTTAGCTAAAAGAGGTCTTTGTTCATTGGGTAGAGTTTCATGGGAACTGCATTTACCTAATTGGTTATCTGCCACTTTAAGCTTTAATTAATGCAAGTCGTGTCCCGATAAAAAAATTAAAACGCGAGCTATTTAATCATAATAAATGTTAGAATAAATTTATAAAGAGAAAGAACAATTGCTTTTTTTTTTTCCTGTTAACCTTCACACTAAAGTTATTCGAGTTAATTGGATTCAAGTTTATAAAACCCCAATGAGTTTTGCTATCTTAGTGTAGAAGTGGACATGTTGGTAATAATGGAGCCGGAAGGGAAAGAAAATCAAAATAAGACTGTTCCTCGGTCAGATAATAAAATAGTACACTGAAGAAAGTGGTTTCACTTTTTTGTTTTGGTTTTAATTTTCTGGTTTTTTTATTTTTCGAAGAAATGGACGAGGTCAGTGGCAATGGGGATGATAGAAAGGTCGTGCAATGAATTGGAGATCCGAGGAGAAGCGGAAAGAGTGAAAGACAAAAACATCGTGAAGAGAGCAACTCATAATTAGAAAATTCTAATGCCCATACCACCTTTTCAATTTCTCAAATTGAAAATTAGAAAATTCTAATGCCCATATTCCTTTCTCAGTTTCACTGAAACAAGTACTTTCAAATTGAATGCGTATAAAATTGGCCACCATTGAAAAGAACAATTGTAAGCTTTTTTTTTTTTCTTTTTCTTGCACATATGACCATTTTATAAGGCAAAATCAAGGTAGAGCAAATGTGTTCACCTATTCAGCTCAACTGGATATTAAAAAATATCCTACTCTTCTCTACCCTCTTTGATCTTGACCACCTGAACCTAAACTTGGCATTATCCGTAAAGTCACGGAGAGGATATAAGTTTAACTAATCTAACTCAACCTTACCCACATCCTCACCCAAATTAGTATATTTATATTTAAAATATAATTTATTTCAAAATAAAATTGTAATTTGATATAAATTACCATATATTACATTAGTTATGATTTTTTCATATATTAATTAATTATAAGTTTAACTATTACATTAGTCACGGAGAGGATATAAGTTTAACTAATCCAACTCAACCTTACCCACATCCTCACCCAAATTAGTATATTTATATTTAAAATATGATTTATTTCAAAATAAAATTGTAATTTGATATAAATTACCATATATTACATTAGTTATGATTTTTTCATATATTAATTAATTATAAATATAAACATTCTTTTGAAAATATGTGTAAAAATATAACAAAAAAGTTTAAAAAATTTAAACATATGCCTTAAATGTATCACTGGGTAATACCTGCCTACCCAGGGCAGTACTACTTGAACTTTGGTTACTTGTGAGGAGGGTTTGAAATTAGTCAAAACTAGCCAAAACGTGGCCCGTTCGCAGCTCTATGCCCTAGTGAAGGTGGACACTCCCATACCCAAACTCGCCCCATGTTATTAAAATGTAGCTTGATGTCCTTCAGGTTTCTTGAAGAAGACAATTTATCCCTAAATTTTTCTTATAATTCCTCATACTTTAAATATATACTTGTATATACTTTTGATTACCAATAAAAAAAAAGATTGTGAAGGAATATTTCACATAGGGCTCAATGAATGTTTTCAATACCATAGGAAATATAGATTCGAATCATACCAGCCGTTACATTTATCACTAAGACAAAATCTGAATCTTATTCTAAACAAGCTAACACTTTTACAACAATGCGTTTTGTGAACTTTCATATTTATTGCTGTGATTTTTATAAAGGAATTGGACAAACTTTAAGGAATGATTAGAATAATTATATAATTTTTTATTGTAGAGATGAAATTCAAACCCTTAATCCTCAACATGTGTCCCTAAACATTAGACCAACTAGTTTGAGTTCACGAGACAATGAATATACTCTTAAAATTCAAGAAATACAACTAGACTTCTATTGGGTTAGGCCATGCTGCCCCTCTTAACTTTACCTATGTGACAGCACGCCAATAAGTTGAAAATGTTTTGTAATAAATTACTTTCTCCGTCTCAAATTCTTTACACCATTCGCTTTTCAGCAATTAATCTGTGATTTTTTATTTTCAATATTTTTAGTATATAAAAATGATAAATTAAGACATATAGTTTCTAAATATATATTTTGAAAGTGTTTTCTAACAAATATTAATATGAATAAATTAAAGTCAAACTATGTAAAAAAGTCAAATGATGCAAAGAATATGAGATGGAAGTAGTAACAATTTGTAAGTTTATTAATTAATTTTTTTGCAATAGTAAGTAAGTATAAATTGAATTAGACAAGAATATTAAAAAAAATAAGAACAAAAATGAGGAACATTGATTAGGGTCACAGAGAAATAGCATCATAGGGCTTACGGGATAGTGGGCCGCCTTTGCTTCGGGAGGGGCAACGACCACTGAGGCAGCATGCGTGCGGAGCCCTTTGCGCACGATCCTATAAAACACCCACCTTTAGGGTGTTTTTTTAACCCCTCTCATGCTCCCTGTTACTCTCTATAATTGCATTTGCTGCTCTAATCTTGCCCCATTTACAAGGACAATTACAATAATTCGGGGTACCAAATTGCATGCCATATGAAGCTCTTGCAATTAGGACACAACAAACTAAGTTGTTTAGGCACATCGATGTTGACCAACCTGCTTGTTTTGTTTATGGACAAAACTAAATGCTGTGAACATGATGTCTTAGTTCATGGAACGTGGTTAATTTAGTTTTTACCCTTTTGTGGTGACGATGTACGGTTTGAAATATTTAGGTCTTTCAGAAAGGGTGAGATGTTCATGCTCGTGAAATTAATCTCGGCTTAAATCTAGGCAAACTTACATGTTGAAGCATTCAGTTTAAAACTATTAGCCTGAACAAACCAATTCGGTGAGTTGTTGTGTTTAAAAATGTTAATCAAAAGTCAAATTTCATAAATGTTGAGTGGAAGCAAAATATTGAACTCAACAATTTGATTAAGAATAAACAAAGTGGAGATAAGAGAAAGAGTACACAAAGTTTAGAAATATTCATTCTCCCTTTCAAATTAAGAGTTTACTCCTTTTCTCATACGTGATAGTCTTCTCTACTTTCACTCAAACAAGCATAATGGCGTTTTTTTCCCTAAAGAGTCATGCCTAATCATCCCTAGCTAAGATGATGTAACAAGGTTTGTTAATTAGTTTTCTTTTAGGATAACTAGGATCACAGGAAACCAATTCCTCTAGCTTTGGCAAACAAGGAAGAAGGAACCAATCCCCTAGCTTTGGCGAACTAGGTAAGGGTATAAATGAACACAGTATTTGGTAAACCGTTCGAGAATTGTTTAGCGGGAGTTTGTTTACATTTGTTTATTTAGGTAAATAAATACACACAAACAGATTTTTTGATTTGATTAGTTAAACAAATAAACACGAATAAGGTCCAATTTGTTTGTTTACTTATATATTAGTAGTACATTTTTTATTATATATATTTTATATATCATATATTTTTATTAGTTTCCACCAACTCCACATATACATGATTATATCTTAATCTCTCCCAAATTAATCTACTGTCTTTGTTTCTCCCGATCTAATTGGACATTCCCCTCATAGCATGAAGTTGCTATCATACCAAGCTAATCCTCATATCCCTAACCCATAATCTTTCCCACCATTATCTATTGCCTTGTTGGCTATTGCTAAGCTCATTCCGATTTAGATTGATGATAGCCATCATGTTCAATTATTCATGCTTTGATTATTTGTACTCATAATCTTGTTTGTTTAGTAAGAAATGAACGAATACGAATAAAAAAATTATGTTTGTTTATTGTCGTGTTTGTTAAAAGTTAAAAGAAAAAATACGAATATAACTTGTTCATGTTCGTTCGATTCGTTTACAATCTTAGAACTAGGGACCACTTCAAAATGATGGGATAATTTTGATGCTAAAAAGCATCATTAGTCCCAAACTTTTAGTTTTCATTGTAAAATTAGTCCCCAACCTTTATTTCATTGCAAATTGGTCCCGAACATAGATTATTTGTTGCATATTGGTCCATAGCTGTAGGAAGACTGAGTTGGCACAGAAACCTGATTTATAGAGCAAAATTAATAGTTTAAATGCTTCATTAACTATAAAAAATTATGCCACAATTTTGAATTTATTGAAAAACGGCTATCAAATAGTTTGAATCTATTAACTCTCATATAATTATTTAATATCAATTTTTTAATTCTAATTTAAATTGGTCAGTAATTGTTTTCTTGATTCAAATTATGTCATAATTTTTAGCAGCTATAGACCAATTAAATTATTTGGTTTTCTCTTTCTGTAAGTCAGGTTTCTATATTAACTTAGTATTATAAAAGGTTATGTACTAATATGCGTCAAATTATAAAAGTTTGAGACCAATTTATAATAGATTGGAGGTTCATGGCTTATTTGCAATGCCAATTAAAGGTTTGGGATGGATGGTGATGTTTAGCCTAGTCAGAATCACATAATCGTTTTGTAAAATACTCTTTTAATTGTCATTTTTAATTCTCCAATTGGGCTTTCTATTGATTTTACAAAAAATTGCTTTCTGTGGCCTTGTCTCATTCTTCATATAGGCTTTTTTTTTTATTTATACCGGGCTTTGCCGTCGAAGAGAGAATAATGAACAAGAAAAGATGTTGAGCAGCTAAAATTTGCACCCATGTTTCCAATGCAACCTCCTGGCGATACGTCTTTCTTTCTTTTATTCGGGAGATCATAAACCTTGCAAGTAACCTTTGCAGTAGGCCAAGAGAATGTGGGCACAAGGTGGGGTAATGTGAAATCACAAGATTTAAATATTTAAATTAGGATTTTGACAATTTTACTAACACCAAAATATGTGTTGGAGACATTTTTAGTAGTTATGGAACAGTGTTGTACCATTTTGGTGAAAGTACATGTCTCTTACTTATATAGGCCCACTTTTATCTATGCATTAGCTAAAATTCTTATGCTTTTATTCTTTCACGTTATTGATTCTATACACATTTATTATATAAACCATAAAAAAAATAAGGACATGTCCTAGCAAAAAAGCAATAGAAATGTTACAATCTCAAATGTATAATAGATGTAATTAAAGTGCAAGAAATCTAGTGAGTACTAATATAAAATTAGCATAAAAAATCAAGAAATAGCTCGCTTTCTTTCAGTTTTCTTAACAAAAAATTGCTATTGATGAATACTAATTTAAAGATCTATTTTTTTTAACTTCATTTCTTTGGCCATAATAACTTTTATATTATTAGATTTTATAAGTTGTGTATTTTTTATCACTTCTCTTGCTATTCTTGGTTTGTTTGAGTATGACTCTATCTACTTTGGCTAGATATAGATAAAAGTATGGAATTTGGGGAAAAAATAAAAAATGAATTCAATTTAACAGCTTAATTAAAATGTTGACAACGTTTTCTTTTGCTAGATCCCAACTACTATTTCAATTTGAACAACAGATCCAAATTAAACAAAAAAAAAAAAAAAGGCATTGCTAGGCAAGAAATTGAACAAATAAAAAAAGTAAAGAAAATTTAAGAAAGTAGACAATGGAAAAATCATCAAAAAGTTAAAAAAAAAATTGTATGATTTTTTAATGAGGATAAACACCTAACAATGAGGCATATATTTTAACAAAAAAGTAAGAAAATACATGGGAAAATTAAATTATCAATGTAAAAGTGGAGGGAATGAGCTTGAATTTTTTCAGTTGTCCAGTGAATCAATAAAAATAGTTTCTCTAAAAAATAAGTAAAATATAAATTATTAGATAATCAAAACAAGTTATTGTACATAAAATTTTGAATTATCTTTTTTTAAGTAATATAATTATTTAATTATTATAGTTAGCAATTTAGTGAAATTTGTTAATTTATGAGTTTAGTGTGAATAAAAATTCTAAATGCAATAGCCATTTTGTTGAATGGTTGAATGTTAGGAGAAAGTTGTATTTTACGCAGGTTGCTAAGAGACTAACTAGTTACGTTTTTTAAAGTTGAGAGATTAAGTCATAATTAAAGCAGTAACTTACTTGAGTCAATAAAGTTAAAGGATCAACCATGCTTTTTAGCCTTTAAACAAATGCATTAGCATTCTATTTGATTTTTTGTTAATATAAAAAATTCAGTTTATTGATAGGAAGAAATTTACTAAAAATCAATTACTAATAGGTGGAAAGCTAATGTCACAATAAAAAGGCACAAAAGGCTTCTTTATTTATCTATGTGGTCTTTAACATTGTCTCTCATATGTAAATAATGGAACATAAAACGAGAGAGTTCATATGGATTGGACCAGTGAAACCTAAGCTTGATATCATGTTAAAAGCATTTAGCTTAAACTAGCTAATTTACAAGTTATGAACCTCACCACAATATAAATAATCTATAAGTATATATTTTTTTCTTTTTTGGTTTTTTTTTTCACGCAAGATTTTACATCCATGTTCATATCCTCAATAGCATATGCATTAATTAGTGTTTATATATGCTAATGCATCAAATCTAAGATCAATTGACAACAAGTAGAGGGACTTCACAGTGTGAAATCATAAAGTAGGGGTACTATTTTGAGACGAAAGGAAGTAATTAGTGGATAATTATTCTAGCCGCAAATTTTTGTTATTTGGGCCAGGTTACCTGCATGGCCTAGAATTAGTCTGGTTTTACAAATGGGTTCTATAGGCCTTGATGGGCTTGAAATGAGTCCATCGATTGCGAAATGCTAAACAGATCCAAGAAAGGCCCAAAATGTGATTTTGATTCTAGCGCGAATACAATACAAGCATGCATACTTGCATAGGCTCGTAGAGCAGTAGAGGTGAGTATAGGTTGATTAAACAATCATTTTTATTTAGTTGGTTTAGAAAAAAATTGATTATAACTAGTGGGTTGGTTCCAAATTAGGGTTTTTGACTTGGTTTTGGTTCTATTTGGAATCAACCAAAGTAGAATCAAACCCAAGGTATATATATAAATATATAATAATGATTACGATATTTTGAATTGCTTATATATTTATGCAATGAAATGAAAAATTATGAGGGTGCTTATTAGTACTATTTAATTTTATTGACTAAGATTTCTCTAATTTAGAAGTTTGTATGCTATTGAGAAAGGAAAAAATGGGTGCCTTACTGTTAATTCTTAGCGTTATATTGATATTAGGTAGGTCATCTTGTATCTAATTGAAAATTTTTTGTTTATTGGTACAATTCCATAATTGAATGTGCTGGTTTTTCCCTCATTTAGTTTTAAAATAAGTTGAAACATTGTATTGAACATAAGTTCCCCACCCCCCTTAAGTGCCCTTCATGTCACAACTGATAAATGTTTTATAATTTAGCTGGACTAAAGGATTGAAGATTAGTTGGCACATTGATGATAAAAGGTCCTCCTCAAGCCAGGCACTAAATCTCTTTTAAAAGAAGTTATAGATGCAATTTTTTTTTATCATAGAGTTGTTAATTGTTACAAATTGTATATGATATGAATTGAAAAAAAAAAAAGAGTACCAGAACAAAAAAATAGCTATAGCAACGATTTTGGTTATATTTGGTTCTTCGATTGGATAAGATTTTTCATAATCGACACTATTTCAATTGATTTGGTTTGACTTAAAAACCAAACTAACTTGACTCATGTTTAACCCTATTAGCTCATGAGCTGTCACAAAATTTTTAACTCTTAATGTAGTAAAATTATTAATATATTTTTAATCAAAACTTTGTTTCATTAGGTGAATAATAGCAAAGGTTTTGCTGAATCTTATGATTTGCTTCAATGGCCCTTGAACCATTTTGCTTTCTAATCAACCCCTGACTGTTTGATAGCAGCTTTTTGTAAGTCCCGTTTGGGAACAGCTTTTGTAATAAGTATTATAGTTTTGGATAATTTATTTAATCGTTGTGATGAAAATGTTGAAGCTAAAAGTTAAAAGCTATCATTGGATAGTTTTTTCAAAACTTTAACGCTAATCATTGATGCTAATACCAAATGGGGCCGTAGTCTATCCTCAACTAGCAAGGTGCTAACGTTGTTTTGGCTTGGGAGAGTTATGCTTTCTCTAAGAAAATGGTTAGATCTAGGTTTAGTCCATTAATTATTAAATAATCCCCTAGTTTGAAATTTTTTTTAACATTTACGATTCAACAATTAATCTATAATTTTTTTATTTTCAACATTTTAATATTTAAATGAAAAAAATTTATAAATAAATGGTAAATAAAAATTTATAGTTTTTAAACATATTTTTTTTAATTTTATTCAAACAAACAGTAACATAAGTAAATTCAAGTCAAACTATTCAAAAAATTTAAATATTTTAAAGAATATGAGACGGAGGAAGTATTATTTTTTTATTCTACTAGTTTTGAAACTTTATTTCTCGACGAATAGCCCCTAGTTTCAACCAAAGTAGCTTGACTATTTCATTTAAATTCCCAAGATTAAGCTCCAATTTTTGGTAAATCCAAGATCTATTCATTAGGACTATGAAACTTTTTTATAATCGCTGATTTCAATTGACTACATTTACATTTAGTGCTAGAATAGATAGAACACGTGATTAACTTTTAAAACACAACGTTTGTTATTGTAGGCGACTGATGCGAAACTATTTGGGCAGCTGGTTTGCTGATATTGAGCTTGGTTAAGGCTGCTATTAGTTTTGATCGGTTTTGTGGTGTGTTGGGTTTTAATTAGTTGAATTGACCCGTTTCTCTCTTGTTTCCTTTTTTACTTTTATTGAGTCAATCGTTATACTCTGTTTTAGTCCATAGAATCTTTTTTCTATTTGATCCCAACCTTTATTAGTTGACGATTGGGCCCCTAATTCTTTGTTAGAATCGTGCTCTTGGTCCTATTGCTCCCACATTTTATTGTATGACGATTCCACTTAATACTATCATGGATTGAACTCACCACCTTTACACGTCGTAAATAACAAAATTTAAACACCTTGAATAGATTGGAGGATGCATGTACATGGGTGTGCATTCCATAAAAAAACTTGGTGATATCCTTCAATTTGATTAGTTTCTTTCCATTTTTGTTGATAGGTTTCTTTCATGTGTGAGTAGTTTCTCCAAGCCACCTAGGGTTAGGGAATTTGTGGATTGCTTGGTTTGTTCTTGTTGCTAGGCATGTTTAGGACTTATGTAGTACTCAACTCTGTGCTTCTATCTCTTGGATGGTTCTCTAAGGATCCTAATGCACACACCTCATAAGGAGCTATGGAAATACTTGAAAGAGGTTTCTAAAAGCAAGGACCAAAGGAGTTGAGTATGGAGGACTTGACTTAGGCTGAAAGGTTCAATTGAGTCCTTTTGGTGAGCTAAGAGTTGGCACTTACATGCTCTAGGATGAGACACAAGGCATGAGAATGACCATGGTCTTAGTTTAGAAGAAGCTTAAGTTTAGAGATTGATTTAGGTGGATTAGCATGGAACCTCCACCCTAATAGGTTAGCATGCCTCTAGAGCAACCAATGCAAGTAATGATATTCCTTCCCTAGGTGGCTATCTCCCCATAATAGTTTTACCTTTTATAGGATAGTTTGCTAGCTTGACTTGTTTGGCAATAGTGGGTGTTTCCTTAGCTAATTCTTGCCTCTACTATTACTTAATTCTCACTTACTTTTTAGTCTTCACATTTTATTTCCTTGAATCTTAGTAGTAGTCGTGAACATTATATTATTCTAGTCTTATCATTTGTGGGCCTATACTTCACCTTTGTCCTTGTGGGCTCGACACCTCACTTTCCACTATACAATTGGTACTATACACTTGCAGGTGGAGAAGAGGGTCAAATTAAGACATAATTGTGCTTGTTTGCCATTTTATATTCAAATTCCTTTTCACACATAACTACACCACATATAATTGGGTCACACTAAGCGCTCATTAGAGCACATTAGCAATTTAGCCTCTTATATTGAGAAACATATATTTATGGATTCAACGAAGTAATTTTGCACTTTCTTTTTTTGTTCTTTCCAAAGGTTTTTGCTCATTTTCTTTTTCTCAATTTATGTTTGACTTAATTTTATTTATACTATTATTTGATAGAAAAACTTTTAAACAGATATATTTTAGAATCTATAAGTTTTCATTTGTCATTTGGATATAAAATTTTTGCACTTATATACAAAAATATTAGAGATAAAAGATTATTAATTAATTATTATGAATAGTGAATATTACAAAGATCTTGAGAGTTGAGACAAGGGAATTTTAGTTTGTTGGATTTGTTCCACTCATGAATCTTAAACTTTGATGATTACAAAACATATTTAAATTATATGCATCAAGCTCTATATTTTAAGTTTTACTCTTTGATTTCTCTTTGATAAAGCTTTGATCAAGGAAAGGCAAAATGGGTTTTAATTATCTTTCAAGTAGTTTGGTCGTTCCAAGTCTTGCTTGTAAAAGAAATCCATTAATAGAAATCAAGGTTAAAATATGGAAGTTTGGGGGTTAAAATCTCCTGGAGATGCAGACTAAACAAGCTGAAAGTTTTTAACCAGTTGAAACTGGACTAGTGTTTTGAGACTGAGAGGTTCTTGGTTCTGGACAAGAAAGAAACTCAAGTGAAATTTTTTTAACAGGTGAAAGCATTAGTCTGAGCTTGAGTGTGAATCTTCAGTTTAGAAAATCCTTCAAAATTTGATTGAAATTCATGCCACCTTAGCTTGCCATGTGAGTTAGGTGCTAACAACTCATTATTGAGAAATCTAGTTGTTGGAGACCAAAGATTGAGTGTGGATGCATGATTGTAATTTCAACCTAGTGAAAATTTTCACTTAATTGAAATTGGATGATAGCGGCAATTTTCTGATAAAATTCACAACAACGTTCATCAATTTTCTAGAAGCTTTTTCTAATCATTCTGATGGTATTCAACATCCCTTTTGCACTCAATGGAGTATAAAAACATCAAGGATCGTATTGGGAAGTATCTTGGCATCTAAAAAAGAGAATTCATCAACAAAATACTTAAAACTTAAGAATTGCCAAGAACTTGTGCTCTCTCTTGCTCATCCAGCTTTGAGTGCTTCTATTGTTCCTAATACATTATAAACACAAAATTCCCGAGTTTGCCTTGAGTTATTAAGTTATTTCATTGTAAGGGAAAAATGTAATGCCCGGACAATCCAAAGTGATTAGGTCCCGGGTTAAATGGATTTGGAGCATAAGAATTTTTCCTTAATTAGGAATTTAGCTCAATTAAATTGAGAAGACAATATGGCATGTGCATAATTGAGTGTTGAACATCTTAAAAATAAGCTTGGCTTAGGCCAAGAGAAATAGTAATGAAAATGGTGGTTTTTAAAGATGAGGGACTAAATTGAACAAAGGGATTTTTAGTGGTTGGGCTCAATTGCCCAAATTTAGAAAGTTGGAGAACTAAAGGGGGAATTATGCCATTTTAATGGCTTTGGATGCCTTAGCCAGCCATGCCCCTCCAATTCCCAATATTTTATGTCACCTTCCTCCAAATCCTATTATTTTAATCCACCTCCCACCCTTAATCATTACCTTGGATTCTTTCTTCACCTACTTTTGACTTTTTCTACCAAACTTACCCAAAAGTCTTCCAATTAGTCTTCATCTCTTTTAATCTTGTCTCCCACCTTCCAAGCACATTATACACTCATTTTCCTTCCCATATGGCTGGCCATTACCTTCCCACACATTAAAACATAATCACTCCACTCATTCAAAGCCATTTGCTCTCAAACTCTCTCATTCTCTCTCCATTTTCTTCCATACCAAGTCTCATCATTCCAAACACATTTCCAACTCTTTTCTCATCCAAATATTCGTCCATAGCTAGAAATAATCATTCCTCAAATTAAAACCAAGTATTCTTGGTTGAATTCAAGCTCTAAGACCATAAAGAGCAAGAATCAGATGAAGAATTCAAAGAAAACCAAGGAGGAAAATTTGGCCATTTCCATTTCTTGGAGGTTTTAAGCTCTACTCAAGGAACTCTTTGTGTGATTGAGTTTCTAAGTTCATTAGAAGCAAGAAATCAAGAAGAAGCTTGAAGAACATCAAGCACAATAAATTGGCGTTACCTCTTCTGTGAGGTTCTGTAAGTGTACACCAAGTGTTCTTGGTATTTTGTGTTATTTGGGTTAATCACCAAGATTTCTTGGTATCTTATGGTTACTAATAAAATTCGGCCCATCTTGGTTCTTATGCTAGAAAACAATTTCTAGAGTCAACAAGCAAGGAAAACGAAGGAAAATAAGCTTATAAAGCTTTCGGTGTTGTGGGTAAGGATTCCTATACTCACTTTATTGCATGGCCTAGTTCCATGGATTTTTTGTGTGAGTATTCGGGCCCCTAGGTGATGGTCAAAGAACCATGTGATCCTAGGAGTGCTAAGAGGGCTTAAGTTATGTTATTGCTTCGGCAATTCTGTTTTGCTCATGAGCTAAGTTAAGTAAGCAAGCATTATGGGCTAGGAGTTAAGGCGGCCACCTTAATTCCTATGCTAAGTGAGCTCTCCGAAAACATTAAGTATATGAAATTAATGAACTAAAACTTGAGGGATGCTTGCTGCCCTTCTGTGAACAAAGTGTTAAGTGGCGTGTGTTTGTGTGCTTCTTTGATTTGTTGTGCATGCTAACCCCCGATTATGATATTATTGCTATATGCATGTATCTTTTTGTTTTCTTTGTCTTTATGTTTCCTTTGCAGGAATAAGGATTATTTTGCCATTACATTCTTGGCATATGTTAGGCCTTGGAGGCCATAAGTTAGGCATTGGATGCCACGGAATCCTTATTGAGTTTTATAACTCACCCGCCCTACTCTACTTTTGTAGGTAAAGGTTTGCTTGAAAGATCAAGCTAAGAGTCTTGAGTACTCTTTCTGTATTCTAAGGTTGGATTTGTGTATGGTATTGCTCAAAATATTCTAAGTATTCTAAGTATATAAGCTGCTTGTAAACAAGCTAAAAAAAAAAATGTGGACTTTCTGTGCAGGACTTGAAGTCTTAGAATTGTGGGAACAAGGTCTATTAAGGTGGAAATTTGTGTTCCATGGCTTTGTGAATTTATGGGTTGCTTTTAAGCATGTTTTTGTTGGTCTAACTTTAGTGACCAAATTATGGACTTAGCTAAAATTTGGCCAAAACTTGGCTTTGGGCTTGTATTATGGACTTGGACATTTTCGGGTATTTTTATTGCTTGGTGGACTTACCAAGGCCCATGCATGAATTTATGGGTTATGTTTTCATGAAATTTGAAGCATGTTGAAATTGGGCTTAAATAAGAACTTAAAAATTTTGATTTTATTCTTGGTTAATTTTGGGTCATATGCATGTTAAGTACTAAAAGGCCCATAAGCCCATGTCTATGTTAAAAGCATGCAATGTTTGGCGATGTATGCTCATTTAGTAAAGAACATGCAAGTAAACTTAGAAAAAGCATGAAATTGGATGCTTGTGTAAAGTTTGGCTAATAAGAAATTTAAATGCACGTATGTGAATTAATACATGCCTAAGCATTAGTTGCATTTAAAGGCATTAAGTGATTATGTGCACTAGTGAACTCCAAAACGCATAAGCATGCAAAGCATATGCATGAAAATAAGTTTTTAAACTTAAGTTGGTGTTTTAGTTGCCATGCATATTCTTGGCTAAGCTCGGTAAAGACCATGAAAATGAACACATGAAATCCACATAGGCACTAGCTTGTTTCTGAGAGCACATCAACTTAACCTTAATTAAAGAACTTAACGAGCTAGTACCGATAAGTATCCTGGGGTTCGTGCCCATAAGTCTTAGTGAGTTTTAAAAGCCCCTTCTGTGTAATGAAAACTTCCGCTGCATGTTTAAAAAAAAAAAAAAATCAGGCCCAAATGGGCCAGGGGCAGTTTAGGGCACGACAGCTTGGTATCAGAGCACAGTTGCTCTTAAGGACCAAAGTTTTGGTCTATGATTCTTAGTATAGACTTGTTCCCACATAGGTTAAGTCCACTAATGAATATTTATGAATATTGAGCAATTGTGTGCCTTGCTTGTTGTTAATTCCAGGATGAGAACGAGAAATACGAACCGAGGCCGAAATGAAAGTGAAACTTCCCATCAGGGGAATGAAAATGCTGGCTTTGTGCCAGAGGCCCAAGTTAGGCCTTCTGAGCTCATAAGGGCTAATGTTACTGGGCCTAGCATTGATGCCCAAGAAAGAAGGGAGGCAAGAATGGAAGCAATGATGGAAGCTATGCAGGCCAATATGGCCCAATTAGCAGCTAGCATGCAGATTCTGGCAAGGGGTCAAGCTCAAGTCCCAGAGCCTACTGGGCAACAAAGAGAGCCACCAATAAGAAGGAGGCTAGGAAAAGAACCTATACTCGATGATCAAGCCAGTGAAAATGGTGATGATGAGGATGAAGAAAGGAGAAACCCAAGAGCTAGAAGGATAAGATCTGAGATTAGACAAGAACTGAGGGAAGAAGAAGAAGAAAGTCCAGATGCAGAAGAGCTGGACATAGAAGATATTGATGGGCCTGCCCAACTCATTGTCACCACTGGAACAGTGAGGGCCCAAAGAGGGAGGCCCAATATGGATAATAGTGGAGGCCTAAGAGAAGGCCAACTAGAGGGGTTCCTTGCCCTAAGACCACCAACATTTAAAGGAAGTTGTAATCCAGATGAAGCAGAATTCTGGAAAAACCAGATCGAAAAGATCTTTGAGAGAATGGAGGTTTCCGCTTCTCAGAAGGTCTTACTGGCAACCTTCAAACTAGAAGGAAATGCTGAGTTATGGTGGAGAGCAGTCCATAGGACATATGCTAGCAAAAATGCTAGGCGGCCTGCTCAAAGTAAAAGAGCAATGAGATGGCCCGAATTCGAACAAGTGTTTCATCAACAATACATCGGTGAAGCACAGAAAGACCAAAAGCAGGTTGAGTTTGACCTGCTTGAGCAGAAAGAGCTCTCCGTACTGGAATACGAACAGAGATTCAGTAACCTCATACGGTACGCACCACAGTACGATGATCGAGAGCACCTTAAGGCCAAGAGGTTCCTTCGGGGACTTAGGCCAGAGCTGAGGCAAATACTCAGAGCAGTAGGAGCCCATAAATACTACGACATTGTACAGAGGGCTATGGCCCTAGAGCAAGAATTCAGGGAGCAAGCCATGAATGGCCCTGGAAGTACTAGTGGGATGCAAAAATTCTCTAAGAAGAGAGGCAGAGAAAGCTTGGCATATGAGCCAAGAAAGGGTAACAAAAGAGAGAAGACCGCATCCCCCTATGGGCCACAATGTGAGACATGTGGAAAATTCCATGGCCAGAAGCCATGTTATAGGCTCACTTCCGGATGCCTTAAATGTGGTGCCCAGGATCACTGGGTAAAAGACTGTCCTGTCAGGGGAGAAGATCAGAGGACCCCAGGAGGGTTTAATAACAGATGGGCACAAAGGCAATTGCCCATAAGGAGGCCCAATATGCCTCCACTCCCACAAAGAAGGGACCAAGATAAGGCCAGGAGGGGACAACCTCAGGCTACTGGAAGAATATTCCAGATTGAGACATCGATGAAAGCACGAGAGGACCCAGAGGTCAACAAAGCTGGGGAGGATGAGGAAGAAATAGACCAGGCTAAGCTGGTCAGGAAGACTCTAAAAGGTACCATTTCCATAAATGGTTATGAAGTATCAGTTTTGTTCGATACTGGAGCATCTTTATCTATAGTATCCTTTAAGTTAGTCAAAGATATAAACCTCGAAGTATGCAATACAGATAAAATGTACCTGGTTAAAACTGCCGGGAATGAGGTTATGATAACATACCATATTGTAAAAGATTGCATGCTTAAGCTAGGTGAACTAGAGCTTAGAGCCGACCTGATGGTCTTGGATACTAATGGATATGACATCATCCTAGGAATGAACTGGCTTAGTGCCAATCGGGTGGTTATAGACTGCCATGCCAGGCAACTTTATCTGCCTGGGCACAAACCTCAATCTTTGGAAAAATCTCCTGGGTTAGTCCCAGATTTTCATTTAAAGGTGGTGGAACACAAACCCTTATTACTAAAAGGTGAATACCTAGGGTTAAATGGAACAGAAGTAGAAATAGAGCTGGGTAAAATACCCATAGTAAGAGAATTCCCTGAAGTGTTCCCCACTGATCTCCCAGGACTCCCTCCTGCAAGAGAGGTTGAGTTTGAGATCAAATTAGTGCCAGGAGCTGCACCAGCATCTATTGCTCCATACAGGATGGCTATTCCTGAAATGATGGAACTAAAGAAGCAACTGGATGAGTTGCTTGAGAAAGGTTTCATAAGGCCAAGTACATCTCCTTGGGGAGCACCTGTACTTTTTGTGAAGAAGAAAGATGGAACCCTTAGGTTGTGCATTGATTACAGGAAGCTCAATGCACTGACCATTAAGAATAAGTACCCCCTCCCAAGGATCGAGGATCTATTTGATCAGTTAAAGGGAGCTAAGGTCTTTTCCAAAATAGACCTCAGATCTGGATACTTCCAGCTGAAAGTCAGGGAAAAAGATGTCCCAAAGACAGCTTTCAGGACCAGATATGGTCACTTTGAGTACACAGTGATGCCATTTGGGCTCACAAATGCACCAGCCTTTTTTATGGACCTCATGCAAAGAGTGTTTAAAGCTCATTTAGACCACTTTGTTGTGGTATTTATTGATGACATATTGGTGTACTCAAAGGATGAAGAAGCCCATAAGGAGCACCTAAGAGTGGTGCTAAGCCTGTTAAAGGAACATGAATTATATGACAAATTAAGTAAGTGCCAATTCTGGGCTAAAGAAATTGGATTTCTCGGACATGTAATCAATGAGCATGGTTTAGCTGTTGATCCCGAGAAAATTAAAGCTGTCTTGGAATGGAAGCAACCTCAGACTGTGAGGGACATAAGAAGCTTCTTGGGACTTGCTGGCTATTACAGGAGATTTGTGCCTAAATTTTCTGTACTAGCAGCTCCGCTCACTCAATTGACAAGAAAGGACCAAAAGTTTGAGTGGAGTGAGCAATGCGAGGCTAGCTTCCGAGAACTTAAGGAAAGATTGACTACAGCCCCAATACTGGTTCTACCAGACCCTACTAAGGAGTATATAGTTTACACGGATGCTTCTTGAGTTGGGCTGGGCTGTGTCTTAATGCAAGGGAAGCAAGCAATAGCCTATGGATCAAGACAATTAAGGCCTCATGAGAAGAATTATCCAGTTCATGATCTGGAATTAGCGGCAGTGATCTTTGCTCTGAAGCAATGGAGGCACTACCTACTTGGAGGCAGATTCCAAGTCTTCACAGACCATAAGAGTCTAAGGTACCTGTTTACACAAAAGGACCTGAACATGAGGCAAAGAAGATGGCTTGAGTACCTGAAAGATTTTGAGTGCGTCATCGAGTATACGGCCGGAAAAGCCAATGTGGTAGCTGATGCTCTCAGTAGGAAGTACACGGGAATACTCAAAGCCACTGGAGAGCCTACCGAGGCAGAGGTACTCAGTTTATCTGGGTTGGCCCAAGATTGGGATAAGTGGGAAATGGACCAAGTAAAGGTCTTAACTATTAGGACTGAGTGGAAAGACCTAATTCAGGAAGCTCAGCTTCAAGATGAGGAGATTCCCAGGATCTCTGGGCAGAAACAAGGAAAATTGTATCAAGGATTTTCCTTTAAGGCTGGAATATTATATTTCCGGGATAGGATTTATGTGCCAAATAAGGATGGAATCAGGCAACAAATCCTAGAAGAAGCCCACTCCAGTTTGATGAGTATGCATCCTGGAGCTCAGAAAATGTATAAGGATTTGAAATCCCATTTCTGGTGGCCATATATGAAGCAAGAGATTGGTGCTTCTGTGGCTAAGTGTATGACTTGTCAACAAGTCAAAGTGGAGCACCAGAGACCTGGTGGAAAATTACAGAGCTTACCTATACCAGAAAGAAAATGGGGATCCATATCCATGGACTTTGTAGTGGGTTTGCCACTGACCCGAAGAAAGTGTAATACAATCTGGGTCATAGTGGATAGATTGACTAAGGCAGCCCACTTCTTGCCCATAAACCTTACAGACTCCCTGGAGAAATTAGCCCAACTATACGTTAAGGAGATAGTAAGGCTACATGGTGTACCGGACGATATTGTCTCGGATCGAGACCCAAGATTTGTTTCCAGATTCTGGAAGTCCTTACACCATGCCTTGGGCACTAAGTTAAAGTTTAGTTCTGCATACCATCCTCAAACGGATGGACAGACTGAAAGAACCATTCAGACATTGGAAGATATGTTAAGGTGTTGTGTTATTGACTTCCAAGGAGAATGGGATAAACACTTGCCTTTAGTGGAGTTTTCATACAACAATAGCCATCACTCAGTGATTGGCATGGCACCTTATGAAGCACTCTATGGAAGAAGATGCATAACTCCACACTGCTGGCATGAGCCAGGTGATAAGTTGGAAATTGGCCCAGAACTCATAAGAGAAACTACTGGGAAGATTAAGCAAATCCAGGAAAGGATTAAGACTGCTAACAATAGGCAAGAATCATATGCCAACCTCAAGAAAAGAAGAGACCTGGAGTTCCAGGTAGGAGACCAAGTATGGTTAAAAGTATCTCCTATGAAAGGAGTAATGAGGTTTGGAAAACGGGGAAAATTAGCCCCGAGGTATGTAGGACCATACCTAATACTCGCAAGAGTAGGAAATGTAGCCTACAAGTTAGAGCTACTGCCTGAGCTGGGACATGTACATGACACATTCCATGTAAGCCTATTGAAGAAGTGTGTATTTGATCCTAAACAAGTGGTACATGTCACTAGTGTTCCCATCACCCAAGATCTCACCTATGAAGAAGAACCAATTCGGGTATTGGCAAAGGACACTAGGAAGCTCAGAAGTAAGTGGATATCGATGGTAAAAGTCCAATGGACTAACCATTCTGAGGAGGAGGCCACATGGGAGGTTGAAGCTGAAATGCTTAAGAATTATCCTGATATCTTCCCTAAACTTCTAGGAAATTTGGAGGACCAAATTTCTTAAGGAGGGGAGTGTTGTAATGCCCGGACAATCCAAAGTGATTAGGTCCCGGGTTAAATGGATTTGGAGCATAAGAATTTTTCCTTAATTAGGAATTTAGCTCAATTAAATTGAGAAGACAATATGGCATGTGCATAATTGAGTGTTGAACATCTTAAAAATAAGCTTGGCTTAGGCCAAGAGAAATAGTAATGAAAATGGTGGTTTTTAAAGATGAGGGACTAAATTGAACAAAGGGATTTTTAGTGGTTGGGCTCAATTGCCCAAATTTAGAAAGTTGGAGGACTAAAGGGGGAATTATGCCATTTTAATGGCTTTGGATGCCTTAGCCAGCCATGCCCCTCCAATTCCCAATATTTTATGTCACCTTCCTCCAAATCCTATTATTTTAATCCACCTCCCACCCTTAATCATTACCTTGGATTCTTTCTTCACCTACTTTTGACTTTTTCTACCAAACTTACCCAAAAGTCTTCCAATTAGTCTTCATCTCTTTTAATCTTGTCTCCCACCTTCCAAGCACATTATACACTCATTTTCCTTCCCATATGGCTGGCCATTACCTTCCCACACATTAAAACATAATCACTCCACTCATTCAAAGCCATTTGCTCTCAAACTCTCTCATTCTCTCTCCATTTTCTTCCATACCAAGTCTCATCATTCCAAACACATTTCCAACTCTTTTCTCATCCAAATATTCGTCCATAGCTAGAAATAATCATTCCTCAAATTAAAACCAAGTATTCTTGGTTGAATTCAAGCTCTAAGACCATAAAGAGCAAGAATCAGATGAAGAATTCAAAGAAAACCAAGGAGGAAAATTTGGCCATTTCCATTTCTTGGAGGTTTTAAGCTCTACTCAAGGAACTCTTTGTGTGATTGAGTTTCTAAGTTCATTAGAAGCAAGAAATCAAGAAGAAGCTTGAAGAACATCAAGCACAATAAATTGGCGTTACCTCTTCTGTGAGGTTCTGTAAGTGTACACCAAGTGTTCTTGGTATTTTGTGTTATTTGGGTTAATCACCAAGATTTCTTGGTATCTTATGGTTACTAATAAAATTCGGCCCATCTTGGTTCTTATGCTAGAAAACAATTTCTAGAGTCAACAAGCAAGGAAAACGAAGGAAAATAAGCTTATAAAGCTTTCGGTGTTGTGGGTAAGGATTCCTATACTCACTTTATTGCATGGCCTAGTTCCATGGATTTTTTGTGTGAGTATTCGGGCCCCTAGGTGATGGTCAAAGAACCATGTGATCCTAGGAGTGCTAAGAGGGCTTAAGTTATGTTATTGCTTCGGCAATTCTGTTTTGCTCATGAGCTAAGTTAAGTAAGCAAGCATTATGGGCTAGGAGTTAAGGCGGCCACCTTAATTCCTATGCTAAGTGAGCTCTCCGAAAACATTAAGTATATGAAATTAATGAACTAAAACTTGAGGGATGCTTGCTGCCCTTCTGTGAACAAAGTGTTAAGTGGCGTGTGTTTGTGTGCTTCTTTGATTTGTTGTGCATGCTAACCCCCGATTATGATATTATTGCTATATGCATGTATCTTTTTGTTTTCTTTGTCTTTATGTTTCCTTTGCAGGAATAAGGATTATTTTGCCATTACATTCTTGGCATATGTTAGGCCTTGGAGGCCATAAGTTAGGCATTGGATGCCACGGAATCCTTATTGAGTTTTATAACTCACCCGCCCTACTCTACTTTTGTAGGTAAAGGTTTGCTTGAAAGATCAAGCTAAGAGTCTTGAGTACTCTTTCTGTATTCTAAGGTTGGATTTGTGTATGGTATTGCTCAAAATATTCTAAGTATTCTAAGTATATAAGCTGCTTGTAAACAAGCTAAAAAAAAAAATGTGGACTTTCTGTGCAGGACTTGAAGTCTTAGAATTGTGGGAACAAGGTCTATTAAGGTGGAAATTTGTGTTCCATGGCTTTGTGAATTTATGGGTTGCTTTTAAGCATGTTTTTGTTGGTCTAACTTTAGTGACCAAATTATGGACTTAGCTAAAATTTGGCCAAAACTTGGCTTTGGGCTTGTATTATGGACTTGGACATTTTCGGGTATTTTTATTGCTTGGTGGACTTACCAAGGCCCATGCATGAATTTATGGGTTATGTTTTCATGAAATTTGAAGCATGTTGAAATTGGGCTTAAATAAGAACTTAAAAATTTTGATTTTATTCTTGGTTAATTTTGGGCCATATGCATGTTAAGTACTAAAAGGCCCATAAGCCCATGTCTATGTTAAAAGCATGCAATGTTTGGCTATGTATGCTCATTTAGTAAAGAACATGCAAGTAAACTTAGAAAAAGCATGAAATTGGATGCTTGTGTAAAGTTTGGCTAATAAGAAATTTAAATGCACGTATGTGAATTAATACATGCCTAAGCATTAGTTGCATTTAAAGGCATTAAGTGATTATGTGCACTAGTGAACTCCAAAACGCATAAGCATGCAAAGCATATGCATGAAAATAAGTTTTTAAACTTAAGTTGGTGTTTTAGTTGCCATGCATATTCTTGGCTAAGCTCGGTAAAGACCATGAAAATGAACACATGAAATCCACATAGGCACTAGCTTGTTTCTGAGAGCACATCAACTTAACCTTAATTAAAGAACTTAACGAGCTAGTACCGATAAGTATCCTGGGGTTCGTGCCCATAAGTCTTAGTGAGTTTTAAAAGCCCCTTCTGTGTAATGAAAACTTCCGCTGCATGTTTAAAAAAAAAAAAAAAAAAAAAAATCAGGCCCAAATGGGCCAGGGGCAGTTTAGGGCACGACAAAAAAGGGTTACAAAGGTTTCTAGTTAGCCTTTAGTAAAAGTAGTGACTGTTAGTGGTAGGGAGAGATATCAAAGAAGTGTGTGAACTTGTGTACCATTAACTTTATAGTGGAGAAAAAAACTCTCAAATGACAAACTTATGAAGATGAGTAGGCTCTTAAAAAGAGAGACTAAACCTTTATAAAAATCTTTTATACAAACTTCTCTTCCTCTATTTGTTCGATCATTGCTGAATTGCTTGTGTTTTTACCTTGGTTGAAGTTGCTTGCTTTGAGAATCTTTTTAAAGAAAAATTTAGGATAATTGTGGTAGAATTTTTATGGTGATAATAGGTTTATTTTTTTTCCCTTAAATTGTATTCTATTTTAAGATAATAAAAAACTCATTTTGTTTATTTTTTAAAATCAACCAATTCATCCTCCTTTTGTCGTGTTTGGGCCAACAATTGGTATTAGAGTTAGTGGCTTTATATTGAAAAAAACCTAATGATTTTTTGAGCCAAAAGATCTATGGCAACCTCTAGTATGCATTTTGAGGAGCAAAACCCATCTTGGCCACAATTGTTTGATTATACAAATTTTAATTAGTAGAAAACTAGGATGGAGGCTCATATTTAAGCAATTAATCATGCTTTATGGATAATTATTAAGGTTGGTCGTAAAACTCCAACTAAATTTGTTAATGGCAAATGAGTGCTAAAAGATGAAATAAAATATGAACTGGAGGATGATCTTATGTGCACAATGAGTACAAGACTTGTGAACATTATTTATGGGAAAATTACAAAAACTAAAATCTATAGTTTTGTCATCACCGTTTCAATCACCTACAACTGCCCCCTTAAAAGGTTAACATATCTACATCTACCCCTTCTAACCTTAACTCTATTAATGATCTGTTAAAATAAAAAAGGAAAAACTTGTTTTATCCCCCACGCCTTCATAATTCGATAATTTTGCCTCCCAAACTTCTGCATCAAACTTTGCGCCCAAGCAAAAGAAAACTCTTTCTTCCTCTCTTCTCTCTTCTTCTCTCTTCTTCTTTCTTCTTTCTTCTTCTCTCTCACCGCCAGTCATCATCAAGGTCGTTCTAGAGAGACAGGAAGTCATCCGAGTCTAGAGAGATGGAAGGTCATCGAATCTAGAAAAAGTTGCATCAGACAGAAAAATCGGATCATGATTCCAGGCGAGATTGAGTGATAGGCGGTGGTGATTCCAATCGTTCACGATTCCAGGTGGGATTGAGCGATCTCAGCCATTTGTGATTCCAATCGCAATGCCATCCCCGAATCTCCATTGTGATTCTAGCTGGTTGTTCACGAATCTCCCTCACAATTCTAATCGGCCGTTCATGAATCACCATCACGACACTCTGTTGCCATTCTCTGTTTGCTATTCCAGCCATGATTCCATCACCGAATCTGTGTCACGATTGCATTGCCTCCGATGTGATCCCTTATCTCCGATTCCATCATGCCTACTGTACTACCAGCCCGTATTCTTGCCACTTCCACACTCAATCAGACTTAATCACAGATGAACCTACTTACCGGTTGTAGCGGCAATGGTGAGAAAACCTGAGTTCCTGAAATGACGAAACAATCAGATAGTGAAGAACAAAGAAAAAGAGAAGAAGAGTGGGTTTCTTGTCGTTAGATTAAACTTGGGGGCAAAGTTTTTATGAAGGAAGGTTAGAAGGGCAAAACAAGCATTTTCTCTTTTCTGTGAAGGAGGTAAGTGTAGGTTAGTTTAGGTGTTTTAACGGATATTAATGGAGGAGGGGGTATGTGGAGGGATTTTAAGCTTTTGAGAAGGTTAGGGTAGTTTTTTTTAACAATGAGGACACAAGTGTACATTTCACTAAACCTCAGGGTGGTTTTTGTAATTTGTCCATTATATATTATACACCAACCCTCGATGTGTTCAACTTAGTGTCTTTTTGTGGAAATTTTAGGGAAATATGAAATAAGTTATTGGTTACATATGAGGAAACCATGCAAGTGAAGGACACCAAGATGCACATGCTTGTGAAAGCTTATGAGTTGGTTACTATGGAGACATGTTTAGAAGATTAAACGAGATTCTCACACCATTCAAGTTGCTTGGAAAGGAGTATATAAATAAGAAGCTGGTGAAAAAATTCTTGTGTAGCTTGCCGTCCTCATAGACAAAGTATAGACAAAGTATAGTCAAAGCCATAAATAAAGGAGGAAGTATCAAGACCATACATGTTGATGAGCTCTTTGGTAAACTGTTGGCTTATAAAATTAAAGAGCAAGTTGAGGAAAGGCTCATCAAGAAGAACGAGTCAACAGCTGTGAAGACTCAAGAGGAAAACTCATCATTAAGTGAAGATGGAGAGATTCATGTAGCTTTCTTGGAAGGAACTTTAGCAAGACATTTAAAAAGTCAACAAACAAGAATTTGAAGAAAGAAAAACATGAAAAGAACAAGGGAGACCATTCAAAGAAAAAGGATGACGTCATTTGATATCATTGTAAGGAGCCCGAATATCTATAATTTTTATTATCCATGGAAGAAGAAAACTAAGTTCAACAAGTATAAGAAAAAGCTCAAATGAAAGATCATTTTCATCAAATGACACAAGTGATCAAATCAATCTTTGCTTCATGATGGATGAGGATGAAGTCTCCTTAACAAATCAAAGTCACTCTAACTTATGCCTTATGGCAAATGAAGAAGATGAGGTAATGAACTATTCATGTGAGTCATTTAGTTCATACATATTCATACGTGCTAAACACTTGGAATTGCAAAATGCTTTTCATGCTGTTTATAAAGACTAAAAAAAACTTGCCAAATAGGTGAGTGAATTAAAAGCCTTAAATGCTTTCTTCATTAAAGAAAAATGGTGAACTAAGAAAAGAGAACTTTGATCTTACCCAGTCTTGGAATATATTTGCCAAAGGAAAATAAAAGCTTGATTTATTGCTTGGTGCTTGATAGAAAAAATCATATCGACTTACCCGAGCAGACCAGTCATGGAGTTTCAGAGGCAATGAAATGGAGGTCCTACACTCAAAGACAATGCCAGAGCTCCAAGATGTTTTCCCAAAAGAAACCCTCTGATGATTAAGTTAGTTTCCAGGGAATAATAATGATGGTAGAGTGCAAAAGTCTTTTTTGTACCTCTGGATTGGTGAGGAGATTCTCTTTATATAGTGGTAGAGGGGTTTAACAAGGTTACTTTAGATTAGGAAGGATCCTATGATAGGGGGATCTCGTTACTTTCTTTATCGGGTTTCCTCTTTATCCATTATATATTGGGCCTTTTAGATTTCTAGAAATGGGTCGACACAATTATTTGGTTCTAAGCCTTCATAATGGTCTTATTTTTGGCCTTTTGTATCAACAGCTCCCATCAGAAAATGTGGGCTATGGCCCCACATTTTCTTGAAATGGTTAAGGTTCAAAGTTGCGTCCGTTTGGGGTTTTTCGCTTTTTGAGGATGACACCATTTTGGGAAAGGTATGATGCCCTTTTTTGAATACGATGCCTTTTTCAGAACTTTTGAAGGAAGTTGCAAATATGTCATTGTGTTGGAGTGGATTAGTGACAAGTGTTTCTGTCCAAGACATGTGGTGAATCCAACGATTATCTAGAAGTCATGGGGATGCCTATTTAATGTTCTTAAGATAAATGACCAGACGTGACTTTTTCCGATAGCGATTCACCACCACTTGCCTTGCTTCTATTTGCCTAAATATTCTCTCATAATTATGAGGTTTTCATGGTTTCAGCTTTCTTTATAAGTAGGGAAGGGTTTTTTACTTTTTTTTTACCGTTTTACCACTACTATCCATCTCGCTTTATTCTAAGTTCTTGGTGTTTTTTCTTCTTTGAGGTTCCTCTTTTAGGGCTCTTGAAGGTCTCAATTTCAAAGCCTTCAAAGCCTTTCTTCCTAATCCATCATCCTTTAACTAGGTAATTAACTTTCTCCTTCTTTGTTCTTATTTTGGTGGTTGTCTCTAAAAGTTCTTCTTATTTTTTTCTTGATTTTACGTTGGTTCTTTTTGTTCTTGTTTTTTCTATTTTCCATCATTTGTCCCCTCGCAGAAGGCCTTACTTTCTTTCCATTAGTTCCTCTAGATGGCCTCACACAAATCATCAACAGGAAGGGCTGCCACAAGCTACGCTGTTGTTCTAACTGCCAAAATACCTAGCATGGAGGTGGGCATCTCCAAGGAGCCTTTCATGCCCAATCTGCGTTTAATGAGAAAGGTGAAGATGACCCTAATCGAGGGTACTTTGGCCACAAATCTAAAGATTTTTTTTTGTTAGGTTTCGGGAGCCAAACAGCGTAGCGGAATTTAACCGAAAGCCTCCAAGATCCAAGTGAACCGGGGTAAACCGGGTGTTCGAAATTTTCGGTTGAGATCTCTTACTCAACTGTAGAGTCGAATCACAAAACTTGAACAGTTAACGTGTTCAAGCTCTCTATGGTATCCACACGAGCCTCTCGGGATCACCACGCTTCCACCGCGTCCCGGCAGCTGCGTTTCTCTTGCACTCGCAGTGCTAGCTTACGTCCTCCAAGGAATTGCAAGAGAAGAGTGCGGCTGTCCTTTTGGGAGGCTAGGGCAAGGAGACCTGCGAATTTCTCACTAGAAGTTGTATTTATAGTGAGACTCAACTTCCAGGCTTAATGGGTTTCAAAGCCTTAATCCAATTAGGCTTTAATTTCGGGCTTAATAATGGCTCAACTATTGGGCCCATTATTAATACGAAATTATTGTGAAACCAAAACCCAAATTATTAGCCCATGCATTCTAATGATCCAAATAGCTCTATGTGTGCGACCCAATAGGCTCTTACCACGTTGACAATGATCATAAATCATATTTATGATCATAAGCAATGAGCGGTGTCTAGCAACACATCATTGCTACCCAAGTGACAAGATTGTCAATGATTCGACTAAACCTTTATGATCATCACCGATATATGCCATTGTCCATTTGTCCAAGATATCAAGACTAAGCACGAGACATGGAATGTGTCACTCTCGTATAGCCCAATCTTTGGTTTCTTGATTACCGAGTAGACCAATTTAAACTGATGACATTAATATCGTATATCAACTCATCCGAGCATGGCCATGCATTTTTCTAAGTCTTACTCTATCAAGGGGCCTGAAGATATCACTCCCATTACATAAGAGGGACAAATCCCATCTTGATCATACAAATCCCTCCGCATGATATATGACATACCCAATGATCTCCTTCAGGTTCACTCAGTTACGAGCAACAAAGGAAAGTATCAAAGTATGTGACTCACATGTAGGGAACCTTGATGATCTTAGGTCGAAGCACTACATACACCATGATCACTACAAGAATCACTTATGACACTCATACAACGATCCATGTAGTGTTCTCATGGTGGGTCGGTCCAGTACACAAGTTCTCCAACTTGTACCCATATGCAGACTACATATCTCATATTAATCTCCACATATACTAGTCGTTATGTATTATTGCAACCAGCTCCACAATAATACTAGACTAGGGACGTTTGAGAATATCATTATTCTAGGGTTACAATTATGTTTGTTAAGTTACGCAGAAACAAAACAACAAACATAATTGCTGGATTAATGCCTTAATAAAATATCATGACTCAACGTGAAAAAATACAATCATCTCATGATTGGCCTTTTGGGCACAACACTCACAATTTTTTTGGCGTAACAAAGTGGTTTCCACTTTGAAGAATTCAAAGGCAATAAAGGTCAGGGATTGTTCGGAGGCCAATGCTGAGACTGACATACCCAAGGTCTTTGTAAGCTAGCTCTAGGCTGGGCTCTGGTTCCCTTACATCCTTTGGTGGAACAATTTTATGAGCACTATTTGGTGTCTCCTTCACAGTTGGCCCATAACTACTTCACTTATATCAACACCTTCATCATCTGCTGCAAGATGGTGATGGTGGACCCCCTTCTTGAGGTGTTTCTCCAATTTTGTATGTTGAAGCTGAAGAAGGATTCTTACTTTTTCCACATCACCCTTATCAACTGTGGGGGTGATAAGTCCTTCCCCCTTGATTTTCTACAAGGACTCATAGGTTGATTGTGGGGATCGGTTCTTCTTTACTTTGGAATAGTCAGAATAAGGTTTCCTCTTTGCCTTCACTAAGCCCCCCCAGCAGGGCCTCATTTTTTTAACTCACCAAGGGGCACAGAGCATACCATTGACTCATTATATGGCTAGATTCTGTGGTTCTGAATGAAAACTATACGAGATTGTTCCTGATCCTTTAAAATAACATTTGGGAGACTACCCTTCAAATGGGCGAGTATCAACATGGCTTATTAGAGTTATCTGGATGTGAAGAGTCCTCTCAAGTGGTATTTAGACAAGAAGAGTTCGTTGGTAGAGTCCTTCAAGGTGCCCCTTAAAGCTCAGCGAGGTCTACAGGATCCTGAGAGTCATACTAGTTGCACGCTTATTCTTATTACCTGTTTCTTTTTTCAAGGTCGTTATAACCTTCTTATTTTTATGCAGACATAGGAGGCCATGCTCAGGTGCATTTCTAGAGGTGCAAAAGTATTTCTGATGCGCTTGCTGATGCCTTGGAGCTCTAGCTCCTCCTAGGCCCAGGTAGAGGCTTCTCACTCCTTGGGAGCCGCCGGGGACATTTCTATGACCCCCTTCCAATTCAACACCCACGGTGGTACATTTAAAGGAGTCTTCTCCAGAGTAAGGCCCTCAATTAGTCTAAAAGAAGTCCCATTCTTTGGCCTCTAAAGGAGCCGAAGCTTCTAAAAGTGAGAGTAATGGTATACCTGATTCTCTTAACGATTTTCCTTTCTTCAATGGCATCAATTTGATGTTGTTTTGTGATTGTTGTGGATATTTTCATCTAGCCTCTACTATGATGCATTCCAAGGGGAATCTAACTTCTTCATCTCTCTACCATCATTCCTATAAGGGTCATCCCTCAGAAAGCCCCAATTAACGCGCCTTTCTCTAGTCAACCATAAGGGCCTACTCACCAGGGCCCGTTCCTCTAAACATGATTGGCCTTCCGTTTAGGCTAGAGAATATGATTCCGGAGCAAGGTCAGGCACAAAGGCATGGTCTAGCAAATAAGGGGTTAGAATTGGGCTAAGTGTTCAACCCTCAATGGGTGGTGGGTATGGACAAATCAATCCTTGAATATAGGACCAATATCACTTATCATTTCCTAGAGGTGCTAAGGAGCCCAAAGGATCAGCATCATCTTGCTCATCCAACTAAGGAGGACAACATCCATTTGATGATTGACGCAATGCTTTATGTACTTGCCATCATTTTCTTTCTTTTATCAGCTTCCACTAAATTCTTTTCATTTGTAGGAGGCCATTATGACTTATGCCATTGATGAGAGGGTTTCTTCTTAGAAGGCCAAGGCAAAGGCCCTTACTATACAAGTGGACAACCTTAAGTCCACCAATGTCACCCTTGATAGAGAAGCGGCTGAGGGGATGTCCAAGCAGGAGTGCCTATCCAAATAAGTAAAGGACCTCTAGGATAAGTTGGAAAAGCAGCAGAAGGTCATTGATGCCCAGGCCCTGAAGCTCCATAAGGTGTCTAAGACCATCGAGACGGAGAAACTAGATCACAAATGAGATCCAATCTCTGAGAGCCCATTTGGGGGCTTTTAACCAAAAACTTTTGAGCCATGAGAAGAGCATCCTATGTTTGATTGCCCATTAAGGCAAATCTTTCTCAAGAGGGTGATCTCTCTCTCCCTTTCCGACCGAGTCCTTAGGGTGGACGGAGCCATTTAGGGTTGTAGGGGAAGCACAAGGTGCTTCGCCAAAAGGCTAACAACTACATGAATGGGCATGTGTCAACCACTAAGGTACTGGAGAGAGGGCTCAGCAAGGAGGCCTTTGAGGAGTTTAAGGATGACTTTCTTTCTTGTTGCTTTCAGGTTGAGCAAAGGTACCCAGACCTTGATTTGTCATTCTTATCTACTTATGTAGAGTTAGATCTGACCTTTGATGTCTGGCCAAAGAATGACAAGGTAGGGGTGGCATTATTCAATGAGGATTCATTTTTCACATATATTGAGGAAGCGCCAATTGAAGGTGAATTTTAGGTATCGACACCCCCGAAACCTTTTCAATAAATACCGTCTTGGGTAATTTGAGAAAGTAGGGTAAGGCGCTTAAAATGTGCCATCTTAGCTAGAGTCGACAAGCATTACTTTCAAAGGCTCGGGAACAATGGTCCTTAGCTTTTGCTGCTTGCATATAATTCACGCCTCTCCACTAATTCAACCTTCACTACCTGCATATGATTCGTGCTTCCTTGCCATCATTCACCTTGGGTTTTTTATTTAATTTGATGTTGGCATTTGACCCATCTTTTCCTACCAGCATCTAACTTATTGCTCTTCTTTATGGCTGTAAAAATGAACCTTGTAAATATTTTGATGTAACCGTATCTATTAATTAAGTTGATGAAGTTTCATTAGTTTTTTTTTTCATTTTTTTGTTAGGTCACTGGATAAGGCTTGTTCTTTTTTCAATGGATTGTCATTCAAAAAGCCTTCAAATAAATGGACCATTTTTCATTTTCCTTCTTTTCGCTTTGGCTTAGCCTTAAATAATTCTTAGGGTTGTTGCCCCAATGATCTTTTTTACGGCTAGCCTCGTTCAAGAGATCATTGCTATTTGTTTCATTTTTGGCTTAAGCCCTCCTTAGGCTGGGTTTCATGCTTTTAGTTCTTAGTGGTCTATTCGAGGGCCTCGCAACTGATCTTTCAGAATTGACTCGTAAGTAAAGATCATTAATTTGGAGAAAGAATCAAAGCCTTCATTTAGGTGTCATCATTCATACAAAATAAGATTATAGATCTTTAGAATGGAAGGTCGTAGGCATCATTTTACCCTTGGCATCCATCAACTCATAAATTTCTTGCTTAAATTCACTCTTAACTAGGAAAAGTCAATTTTAGTTGGTCCTTAGTGCTTCATGCCCTAAATTTCTTTGGGTCAGCTTTGTTTTGACAAGGGCCAGGCCTTCAACTCAGATTTTTTTCTACTTGACTCTTCATTATGAGCCAGAGCTAATCATTGATTTAAGGCTCTCATGCGGACTTGGGCATCCTCCCTTAGTTATTCTAAGAGATGTAACCTTCTTTCTAAATCCTTCTTATTTTCTTTAAGGTTGAACATCTAAACTTATAAGGTGGGATACTATGGCAAAAGGGCTTTCTTTGGTTGGTCTTCAGGGTGTCATTTTGTAGTCCTATAAGACACTGGATAATTGATCTGCACATCTACCCTTGGCCTCTTCCAATCTTTTCTTGAGCATATTTTTTATAGTTCGAATGATAACTTTGACTTGTCCATTTGATTGTGGATGGGCTACAGGTGCAAGGTAGTGATGAATAGCCTTCACTTCTGCAAATCTGCATACTTGGTGGATATTAAACTGCTTGCCTTTGTCAGTAATGATGGCTTAAGGGCACCTGAATCAACAAATTATGTTTTCCATAAAAATTTTATGACCTGAGAGGCTGTTATTGTTACCAGAGGTTTCACCTCCTCCTATTTAGTGAAGTAGTCAACGGCTATGTTACAATACTTCACTTGTCTAGGAGTGGCGAGAAGTGTGCCAATTAAGTCAAACCACATGGTGAAAGGCAAAGGGCATCTAACAAGGCCTCTGATGATGGTAATCTTTGAATTTGGGCATTGAGCTAACAAAAGTGGCATCGTTGGATGAAATCTATGGCATCTTTTCGGATCGTTGGCCAAAAATATCTTTACCTCAATGTCTTGTGGGCCAGGGAATCTACCCCAATATATGCTCCACAAACCCCTTCGTGGACTTCTCTAAGGACCTTTTTACTTTCTTAGGGGGTTAAACATCTTTGTTGGGGAGAAGCAAACCCTCATTGGTATAGTTTATTCCCATGACGGTAAACCTTCCTGATCGAATTCTAACCATCCTCCATTCACCTGGTGTCCCACTCAAGGCCCAGTTTCAAGGTAGAGTCATATCAGCCGTTTCCAATAATCCACGAGGGCCTGGTGTTTAATAAAGTAAATCATTGGCTTCGTTAGTTCTTTCGTCAAGGCTTTTTTTTTTTCCTTTCGATAGAGTGTTACCACTAGCATTCTAGGCCCTCAAATTTTTCTAAACTTGTATGAGGTCAATTGTCTACATCAAAGTCTTAACCAAGCTCAAGTACTTATAACAAGTTAGGACTCTGAGTCATACTATCTCGGTGCCTTGGTTCACGATCAACTAAGAATTCCTGTAAATTTCCAGGTATCATACCCCCGCTTAACCATTCCTTCAAATTCCTGCTAGAAGGGCTTCATATTCGGCCACGTTATTAGTAACAAGGAATCAGAATGTTATCCTAAGTGTGGCTTCCATACCAAGTGGGCCTTGTAGCATGACCTTAGCGCCTTGATATTCTGGTCCCTATGTTCCATTAACATACATATCCCAGGGTAGGATGTCAAGCTTATGTTTCTTTTCAATAATTTCCACGGGCACCATTTCCACAAAAAAATTAGACAGTGCCTGCACCTTTATGGCTTTCTAAGGGGCATATTGGATGCCAAACTCTCCCAGCTCAATACATAATTGATAGCCGAGGTGCCCATCACTGGCTGAGCTCCCAGGTCTGACGGAGTACCGACTTCGCCAAAGGTAAACTGCCAGCCGAGGTCGGAAGGATGAACGATCCCCCTGGCCTAATGTAGGGAATTTGCTTCCTTGGGAAATGGTAAGACCAACCTCGGTAGAGAGATCAGAGCCCCTTCGGAAACGGGGGTATCCCTCGGAGGACCCATCCTCAGGGAATCAATTACCCGAGGCGTCAGAGTAATGTCGGAAAGTACGAACAAAGCATTTAAGGAGCCTCAGACACCTCCCCATAAAAGTCGTCCCCCAAGTACATTCTGACACGCTATCACTAGAGCACGCCATCAAAGGGATGTCTCGATATGACACTCTCGGAATGCCTAGGCTGTCAGCCAGGCGACCTTTGCTGAGATAAACGTCCCTTCGCTCGCGGAAAAGCAGGGATCACATCCCACCGGACACGTGTCGTGATCTGGAGCGACCACAAGAGGAAAACGTCTTCTGTACGCCTCCTTTATAAAATACCCAGGAAGCATCCTAGCGGGGTAAGGGGCAAGGAAGAGAAGAAAAAGAGTTCGGCTCCTCCCCGGGAATACACACCGGGGACCTCCTGACCTATGTTTTCTGGAGTATTTCAGGTACATTCCATTGGGGAATCTCGTCCAAAAGTGCTCTCGTCCATCAGAAGTCTTCCTTACTCGTACAATGACACATGATGAAGCCGCCGCAGGCCATCATTTGGCGCCGTCTGTGGGAACTCTATCCTATGTCGCCGTCGTGGAGACTCGGCACTCAAAGGACAAAGGGATTTCGAGATCCCCCCTCACACCTGAGACTCAACAGGCGACCACTCTGCCTGTGGCAGAAACTTCTATGATGGAGGACGATCGTCCCGTGACGGTAACGATGAGCTTCCTACGGGATTTCCGGCGTTCTATCGTTGCCGAAATCACTCAGCAGCTTGACCAGAGGTTGCCCCAACCTCCACCCACTCAAAGAGCCTTACCCCCGGCCATTCGTCGGGAAAGAAGCTCGCGATCTACTCACCGGAGTTCAGGGAGTGGAGACTCCCTTGACGCATATTCAATAGATGGTGAACCCGTTGAGGCGCACCCCGCCAGAGGGGAAGCCCCAAAAGAGACCAGGGCCTCCTGTCAACGGAGCGCATCCCCTTACCAGAGGTCCCCTTCTCCCCCTCGCCGGAGTCGTTCTCCAAGGCGGAGAAGAAATTCGCCACTACCAGCAAGCACACGACGGCAGGAAGGAACCAGCACTGCCGCCCTTATGGAAAGGATCTTGGGAAGGCTGGAAAAGGTCGAGAAACAGATCTCCTGAAAACCAGTCTGGTCCTGGTTATCCGACTCCTACACCGGAAAGGAGTCGCCTTTCGTACGCGAGGTAGTAGAGGCGCCTATGCCCAGTGATTTCAGGGTTCCTCGCCTGGAAACGTATGACGGAAGAAGTGACCCCCAGGCACACCTGACAAAATATAACTGAAGTATTGTGCTCCATGGCGCGGACGACGCCACGCTCTGTAAATGCTTTGAGGTGACACTCTCAGGACCAGCAACAGCGTGGTATGGCTCTTTGCCCTAGGGAAGTTTGTTAAGCTTCCAAGAACTATCTACTGCTTTCACCCAACAGTTTATTGGTAGTAGGCCAATTGCCAAAATGCTAGTGCAAATGTTTGACATAGCTCAGAAAGGAGGGGAGACCATCCGCGACTATGTTGAAAGATTCAATAGAGAAGCACTGAGCGTACCGGATTTTCGGCCAGAAATTCACATCCTGGCAATGGTCAGAGGACTGCGGAGGGACTCCCAGTTGTTCTACGAGTTCTCCAAAGATCCTCCAGAAACTCTTGGGTAATTTTACAGAAGGGCCGAGCAACACATGACGGCCGAAGAACTCGGAATGGGAGGACCTAAGGGCGAACACCCTCGCACCGAAGGGATTGACCATCAACCGCGCCAGCAGAACGAGGGAGAGCGGCTCCGCAGGCAAAAAGGAAAGAGGCCCGCAGCATTCACTCCCTTAAACACCACAAGAGCTAGCATTCTAATGGCGCTAAAAAGGCAGGGGACTACAGTCCCAAGGCCAAAAGCCATGACCCCGGAGAATAAAAGGAATATGAAAAAATTCTGTCAATTTCACCGGGATCATGGCCATGACACTGAAGCCTGTTACCAGTTGAAGAAGTACATCGAGTCCCTAATCAAACAGGGTCAACTTCGGCGATACCTGCGGATGCCCTCTCCAAAAGGGCGAAAAGAAGAGCAGAGGAGAGCAGACGATGAAGAGTATGACTCAGACAGACGGCGGGACCGAAGTCCCCGGAAAAGTCTGCCACCCTCGGCAGGGATTATCCAAACCATCACTACTGGGATACCCTCGGCCGAGAGAAAAAGAAAGATGAGAGAAATCTCCATCATGGAGTACGGGAACTCCCCGCGAAGGCTCAACCGTAGGGATGGGACTGTAATAAAGTTCCCCCACGACGACCCCCTCCTTGTGATGGCAAGGATAGGGAACTGGGACGTCAAGAGAGTGCTCCTCGACGACGGCTCGAATACGAACGTCATTTTTTCTCATCTGCTGGGTAAATTAGACATCTCAAAAAGTGATCTTAGCCCAGTCAGTTTCCCCACCTTCGGCGTTGGGCCGTCTGAACTCCCAGTCCTTGGGTACATTGACCTGCCTGTGATGCTGAAAGGGGTCTCACCCAAGAGCAAAGAAGAGCTAATCGCCTCCGGCAGGACAAGATTTATAGTCATTGATGTGCCATTAGCATATAACGCCATTCTGGGAAGACAGACTCAAGGCAATTTTCAGATTCGGCCAGACGTAAGGTACCTGATGGTCACCTTCGCCACCGAAGACAGGGATGCTGAAATCTTCATAGACCAGGCCAAGGTTAGGAAAGTCTTCACAAGGGCCAGGCAAAGCCCGACCAAGATCCAGGTGCAAACTTCGGCAGAAGGAAAAAAGGTCTTGATGGATGAAAAGGCAATGGCAGAAGAAACGGAAAGCCTCGAGAAAATAGAAACAGAAGATATAGAATTGATCCCCGGCCGAAACACCCGAATTGGGAAGAAACTGGCCGAAGGGGACAAAAAGAGGCTTGTATCCTTTTTGTGCATGAACAAAGATCTATTTGCTTATTTGCCGAAGGATATGCCTGGGGTTGACCCCAGCATAATCCAGCACAATCTTAAAGTACAACCACACGTCAGACCAGTGCGACAGAAAAAATAGAGTCTATCAGCTCACAAAAAGTCCTTCGTCAAAGTCGAAGTTAGTCGCCTTACTGAGGCCGGGGTAATAAGGGAAGTAAAATACCCTGAATGGCTCAGCAATGTGGTTATAGCCACAAAAGGGGGTAGTGAAAAGCTCCGAATGTGCATCGACTTTCGAAACTTAAACGACGCCTGTCCAAAAGACTCCTACCCATTACCGGCCATAGATCAACTGGTAGACGCAACTGCCGAGTATGGACTGCTTAGCTTCCTTGACGCCTTTAGCAGGTATCATCAGATCCGGATGAACCCCGAGGATGAGGAAAAAACGGCATTCATCACAGAGATAGGTACTTACTGCTATGTCAGAATGCCCTTCGGGCTCAAAAACGCAGGAGCCACCTACCAAAGGCTGATGAACAGGGTATTTGACGCGCAAATCGGTAGAAACATGGAAGTATACGTCGATGATATGATAGTCAAGAGCAAAGTACCCAAAAATCATATCACCGACTTAACCGAAACCTTCCAATGACTTCGAGAATTCGGCATTCGCCTTAATCCCGAAAAGTGTGTGTTCGGGGTAAACGCAGGAAAATTTCTCGGGTTTATGGTATCAGAAAGAGGAATAGACGCTAACCCTGAGAAAGTGAAAGCCCTGCTGAATTTCCGGACACCTACGTCTATCAAAGACATACAGAGGCTTAACGGGAGGATCACCTCCCTAAGTAGATTCATCTCCAGATACGGTGACCGATGTCGCCCGTTTTTCAAAGTACTCACCAAAGTCTCCAAAGAAGGTGGTACCTCCAGAATCCTCGGCAACCTCGGGAGGGGGAACCTCTCATTCTTTATCTCGCAGTCACTGAAAAGACGGTGAGTTTCGTCCTAGTGAAAGAAGAGGGTGGGAAACAATGGCCAGTGTATTACGTAAGCAAGTCCCCGCATGGCGCCGAGACAAGGTACCCGTTGCTCCAAAAAGCTATCTACGCATTAGTGCTGGCGGGTAGGAGATTGCAACCCTACTTCCAAGGACACGCCATCACCGTACAAAGTAATTTGCCCTTGTGAGATGTGATGAAAAAAGTGGAGCATTCGGGAAGACTCTCAAAATGGTGCATTGAGCTCGGTGAATATGACATTACATACGAGCCTAGAAGGGCAATAAAGGCTCAGGCACTTGCAGACTTCATTGCCGAGATCCCCAAGATTGAAAAGACCGAAGCGCTTCCGGGAGGAAAAACAGAGACTGATCCAGAATGGAAATTCTTCGTCGATGCAGCGTCAGGCGCAGAACATCAAGGAGCTGGAATAGTCCTTCAGGGTCCCGAAGGCATGGAAGCTTCTAAAGCAGTCAAATTCGGTTTTAATGTTACTAATAACATTGCTGAATATGAAGCCTTTATAGCCGGACTGAAAATGGCCAGAAAAAAAGGTGTGAAGAACCTTGTGGCCCACAGTGATTCACAGTTAATAGTCTGACAGACAAAGGGAGAATATGCGGCAAAGGACCAAATTTTGGCCAAGTATCACAACCTCGTTCAGAAACTCATTGAGGATTTCGACTCGGTGCACATAAAGAGCCTGCCCCAAAGGGATAATACCCAAGCGGATGCCTTGGCCAAGGCTAAGGAACCCACCAAAGTGCTAAAACACCCCAGCACAGAGTTAATGTGCCTAGAAACCTCGGAGAAGGGATGGCAAAGCTCCCTCAAGAGATATTTGGCAACTTCAGAGCTTCCCGAGGATCCTAAAGAAGCCACAAAGATACGAAAGCGTGTAGGAAGGTACTTCCTCATTGGGAAAGAACTGTACAGGCAAGGGTACATTAGCCCTCTACAAAGATGTATAGGCAAGGATGACGTCAAAGTAATACTTGAAGAAGTACACGAAGGAGTGTGTGGCTCCCATATAGGAACGGACGCCCTCGCAGGAGTGATACTCCGCCAAGGTTACTTTTGGCCTACCCTAAGGAAGGACGCAAGGCAATTCGTCCGAAGATGCGACAATTGCCAAAGGCACGCCAGTATCCAAAAGCTACCCTCGGAGAAAATAAGTGCAACAGACTATCCCTGCCCATTCGCCGTCTGGGGCATTGACCTCATCAGACCTCTCTCAAACACCCCCGGCGGAGTAAAATTTTGCATCATCGCAGTGGACTATTTCACTAAGTGGATAGAGGCAGAACCGCTAGCATTAATCTCGGCGAAGGACGCTAAAAAATTCGTATGGAAAAACATTATATGCCGATTTGGCATTTCGAGGGTAATAGTGGCTGATAACGGGACTCAATTCACGGATAAGGGGTTCCAGGAATTCATGGAGGACCTGGGCGTCAAGATACATTTTGCCCCAGTGGCTCACCCTCAGAGCAATGGGCAAGTCGAGGTATCTAATAGAACAATAAAAGATGGCCTGAAGAAAAGGCTAAAAGAGGCAAAAGGGAAATGGCCAGGAGAGCTCCCAAGCGTGCTGTGGAGCTACCGAACAACTCCTCGAAGAGCCACGGGAGAGACTCCTTTCTCGCTCGTATACGGGACCGAGGCCATTATCCCCATTAAAGTCATGCAGCCCTCGGTAAGAGTACAGGTGTTCGATGAAGGAGGAAATGATCTTGGACTAAGAGCAAAACTGGACCTCCTCGAAGAACACCGCGAGATGGTCGAGTTAAGGAGAAAGGCCTTCCAGCAACGAATAGCACGTATCGCCAATTTACATGTAAGAGAAAAGGGGATCAAAAATGGAGACCTCGTTCTCCGAAAAGCCGATTTCGAACAGCGAAGGCCATCAGAAGGGGTACTTCAGCCAAATTGGAGTGGACACTATTTGGTTCTCGATGAAGTCCGCCCAGGGGTCTTTAAGTTGGGTAATATTGAGGGAGTGGAGTTGAAGAATACTTGGCATTCAGACTCTCTGAAAAAATTCTATACTTAGATAATTTTTTCTTCAAAGAAAGCCGGTAAGCTACTCCTCCCCGAAGTCGTCAGTAAAATACATGACAAATTTGCCCCCGTTGTCGGAAGAGTGCGCCTTAATGGTCCTGCCTTACAAAGTTCCGTACTAAGCTTAAAAACCCGTCCGAACACAAAAGAAGTTCAGAAAGGTTCTTTCCGAAAGATAAGGTGCTGGTGTTCGTCAAAAGTGCATGCTTAGAGTCGTACCAACTACTGATAAGGCATATTCAAGAGAAAGAATGGAGAATGGAGAAAAAATCCTTCATTAAAAAATCCTAAGAAAATTTTTTTTACAAAGAACGAAGAAGAAAAGCCTATGACTGAGCAAGGGTATCAGACGTTTCGTCAAACATTATCATCTCCAGAGGGCTCAGTCAAAGATGCAGGCCGAGCCGAAGGAAGATTGAGGAACTCGACTTTGGACCAGGAAGATCTTGGCTCTTGGGGAAAGTCCAAAGCAGACAAATGCGAAATGTCAAGCCCAGGGTGCCGAGCGAGGACCTGATGACGAGCCAAGCAAAAACCATCTTGGTAAGACGTCTTTGACATTTGCTCGCTACGGTTCTTCTCGGCGCCAAGAGCCGCCAGCTCAGCTTTTAGCGCGACAATCTTCTCCTCCAGCCTCCTCATCTTCCTGCTCTTCATCTTCTCCTTCTTCAGGGACGCAATTTCAGCTTGAAGATCGGCATTCAAAGCGAGTGATTTCGTAAGGTTCTCGCCGTCATGAACGGTCTGCTTCCGAAGGGCCTCATTCTCTAAAGAAAGAGTTACGCACTTCGAGCCGAGGTCTTCAACCTTGGCTGAGAAGTCGGTAAGCAGCTCCTGCCTGCTGGACACAACCTCGGCCCGAAGACTCCCAAGATCTTCTTTCGCGATTTTGTTTAACTCGCCATACTTTAGGGCATATTGGGCAAGAGACTCTTTCGTCTTCCGCAGGGAATCTTCGGACCGAGAGCGGGTCTCCGTTTGTTTCGCTGACCAGGTACGGAAGTACCCGCTATATGCCAAAAGCTGCGGAAAACAGAGGCACCAAATAAGCATCGGAAGGCAGTGATTGCTTGAATCAATTTTCTAAAAAACAAGAAAAGAAAGGACCACCTGAGCAGCGTGCTCGGTCATCCTCGCCACGAGAATCTCTTCGCTGGGACATTCGGTTGTAAGGGACTGAAAAGTGGCATTAGTCAGCACCCCCGATGCCATTTGCGGAGCCATCAGCTGGCTATCCTCAGAGAACAAATCTATGTCCTCTGTGAACGACTAGAAGGGCTCCCGTGGCACCTTGCCCCGAGGAATCCGTCGATCCCGAAGAGCCCTCCGACGGGCATGAGCTTCCACCCAGGAAGCAGTAGGGGTGTTCTCTGCAATGTCACGCCGAAGTTCCATCAAGACATCATCCCTTAGCCATTCATCCAAAAAATCGTAGATACGAAAAATACTAAGGTTGGTAGCAGAATGGCTAAGGAAAAAACCTGGTGGAACTTCGGGGACGCGCTCCTCAGAACCGACCTCCCGAACATCCTCCTTGACATTCTTTCCCTTCCTCCTCCTGGCCTCTTCAAACTCCTGGGCAGACATTCGCTCTGCTGGGATCTCGGAAGCAGGGGCAGGACTTAGCGTCTCCCCGAGGATGTTAGGTTCCGAAGAAGGGTTCTCGGCAGTCGGAAGCTGAGCAGAAGACTGGTCTTCCACCTCAATTATGTTCTCGGGGGAAGGAAAAGTGGTAGCCTTGGCCTTCTTGGACTTGGAAGGGCCGGCAGTCGACTTCTTCCTCTTACCAGAAGTCTTCCTGCGTACTTGCTCTCCCCGCTTAGCCTGACTGTCATAGAGTGATTTATAAAACTCAACAGACTGATCGCCCATCTCTACAAAAAGGTAAAATATCAGTGTAAGTCCAAAAGGAAAGCAGATAGCAAACCTTGGAAGGTGACTTACTCTCGAAAAAAAACTGATAAGAAATTTGACGCCGAAGAAGCATGACTATCTAGGCCTTATTCCCCGGAAGGACAGGCACGGGCATGCCGGGGTCACTCTTGTAGGCAGTTATCACTCCCAGTTCCCGAAGAACTTCCTCTGACATAAGATCCCACTTAATGGGAAAAGGGTAGGGTGAACCTGACGGAGTCCCGGAGTCCTAGTCCACCACCAACCGAATACGCTTGTCGAAGTTATCAAAATCGGCAAGCAATACCGGAGTAAGGAGCTTCTGATGATCGACGACGTCGACCTCCAAAGTCCCCGAGGCCCATCTAATAGGCACATGTCTCCAAGACTCGGGGACCTAGAAAAAGAAAAACTTCTTCTGCCACCCTCGCCAACTATCCTTATTGTCAAAGGTAAACATAAACTTCTTACTCCCAGACCCTCGGGGAAGGAGGTAGTAAAAACCACCCTTCGGGACCGGGTGAAGTTTGTAGTATTGCATGAAAAAGAGGAAGTGCGGGTTTATGCCGAACACCGCGCACATGCAGAGCAAAGCATTAAAGTAAGAGTAAGAATTTGGGGGGAGTTGGTTCACAGCAATGCCGTGGAATTTGCAGAATTTGCATATCACGCGATGAGGGGGATACCGAAGACCGACTTTCAGCTGAGCTCGATAAACGGTAACCTCCCCCGAAGAAGCTGCGTAACCATAAGATCCCGGGAGAGGTAACCTCGGAGTGATATAAGAAGGGAGGTAGTACTTGGCCACCCACTTTTTCATCTTTTCCAAAGTAGTGGAACAAGGATAAGCCTCAAGGGAGGCAAGGTTGCAGAAAGAGGGCGCACAGTCATCAATGGAGTCAGACTCAATGGAGTTGGATTTGACATTTTTCAAAAAATAAGAAAAAGAGAGATGACTTTGGGAGAAATAGAGGAACAACGACAAACCACAAAAAGGAAACACCTACCAAAGACTTTGCTAAAACCTGGGCTGCGAAACACCGCTGCAAGGAGTCACCGGAGGTCACTCTGCCGCAAGAACCGCCGCCGGAAGGAGAAAAAAGGGCAAGAAAAGGCTCTAGAACAGATGAGAGTTAAAACAAAAAGTGAGACAAAATGGGATGGAAGGTGCTTATATAGACCAAAGAAGGATAAGTGAAACGTCGTCATAATCATCCTTTGAAGATGTAACGGCCTAATTATTACTCCTTGAAGGCGAAGAGGTGCGGTTGACGTAACCAACATAATTGTTTGGCCATCCAACAGCGTCCACGTGTCACACAGTGCGAAGAACCAGGGCACGTCCCTCTAATATCGCGAAAACCCAGGCACGGTTTGTTACACCCGGAAAGTGATGAATGATTAATTACCGGGTTAAGTGGATTAGTGGCATAAATAGTTTCCTAATTTGGAAACTTAGCGAAATTATTTGTAGAGACTTTGAATTATTTATGGAATGGGCATTAATGAGTGTTGGACACTCTAAGAATTATGCTTGGCTAAGGCCAAGAGTTTGGGTGATAAAAAATGGCAAGTTTGGAAGTTGAGGGACTCAATTGCACAAAGAAAAGTTGGGTGGGAGGACTCAATTGCAAAGTTGGAGAAAGATGGAGGACCAAGTGAGTAATTTGGCCATTTTTCATGAAAAATATATGCATGGCCGGCCACCCCATGTTATCAATTTAAAATTGGCCTACTACACATTCCACTCATAATTATTTAATCCCTCCACTACATCCTCCACTCACCAATTAAATATTACCCCACTTACTTTTGTCCCCCACTTTCCCAATTTGACTATTCTATTACCCATGCCTTGTCTCCCACTACAAATCCCACTCACCATATTTTAATCACCCACTTACATTGTCTCCCACTTTACATTATTTAATTCTCCCCACCATCACTTGTCCAAGCAATGCTTTAATGAGCATTTGACTTATTCTCCCACCTTTTTCATTCAAAATTCGGCCATACCTCCAAATTATGCATTTGATATGCATTTTGGGTGCATTTCACTTCATTTAGCACCATGACCACCCACCTTCTTTGAATATACGTTTAATGCACATTTAGAATGCATTTGAGTTTCATTTCTCTTTCATTTGCAAGTGCATAACCAGCCATCACTCCCACTTTCATTTCATTTTCATTTCCACTATCTCTTTAGCACCAAAAGCTCTCCCTTCTCTCTAAGTTCCAGCCATGGTGTTCTTCAAACTCCATCTCCTTCTTTCTTCATCTAAGATTCGGCCATAGCTAGAAATGCATGTTCTTGCACATGCAAACACATTTTCTTGAAGCTTTCAAGCTCCTAAACCCATCTAGACCAAGAACAAAGTGAGAAATCAAAGAAAACCCATGAAGAAATGCTTGTGAAGTTTCGGCCATATGGATAAAATGGTGTTCTTGAGCTCACCTCAAGAGCTCCTTACATGCATGGCATTTCTAAGCCATGAAGAGCAAGAAGATGAAGACGAACTCTAAGAAAGTGAAGCTCAAGTTTCGGCCATTTAAAGGTTGTAAGTGAACCAAGTTTTTCTTGGTAGTTTCATGTATTTTGAGCTAGATGCTACTCTCTAATGACTTGGCCATGTTGGATTTTTGCAAGGAAATCAAGTGGATATTTCGGCCATGGAAGGGTATTGTTGTTCTTGAGCTCAACTCAAGAGCTTTTTATATGCATGGCACTTTTAAGCCATGGAAAGCAAGGATGGAGGTTTCGGCCATGAGTATACATGGCATTTGGAGGCATGAAACCAAGTGTTCTTGGTGCCTCGAGGCTTGTATGGCCATTCCAAGGAAGGAAACAAGGAAAAGATGAAAGAAAAGCAAGAGGAAAGTTTCGGCCAAGTGTGAATCTTGGCATGCATGGACATTTTTCCAAGTGTTCTTAGTATCATTAAAGTCCTTGTGAATATACAAGACAATGGCAAAAAGTTGGATGCAAAAAGGAGAATTTTGTAAGCTATGGAAGTACTAGAAGATTCGGCCAAGTAGTAATCTTGGCATACATAAGTTTAAACCATGTGTTCATGGTAGTACAAGTGTTCTTATGAACATGCAAAGTGTTAGCCAAGTGTTCTTGGCATAAATGGTCCTTAAAAATATTTGTGGGACTAATTTGAGCAAGAAAAAGAAATGATGGGGCTATTTGGGCCAAAAGTTAAATTTGTAGACCCAAATTGAAAACCAAGTGTTCTTGGTCCATAAATTATGAAATGGGCTATTTTGGGCCATAATGGCATTATTGGCAAATGGGCTAAATCCTGAAAAGGTTAATATAGGCCCAAGTCCTGAAAAGGTTAATATGGGCCTAAATGATAAGTTGGGCCAAGTCCAGAAAAGGAATTAAAAGGCCAAGTGGGCCTAAGAAAATAAACAGGCCAAGTGGGCCTGAGTTCCTGGAAAGGCCAAGTTAGGCCAGAATTTCAGAAAAGGCCAATGTAGGCTTGAGTTCACAGAAAATTTGGGCCTCAGTTCACAGAAAGGCTAAGTGGGCCTTTACCTCCTTAAGTGAGGTTGAGTAAGTTAAACCAAGTATGCTTGGTAAATTATGGTTCTCTTGTTTAATAGAAAGCAATTAAGTAACTTGTTAGTATTTTGGGCTTTATAGGTCCATTAAGGAAATGACAAAGTTCCAACAACAAACAAAGCAAAGCAAAGGCAATGAGCAAAAGGTTACACCAATGGTGGTAAGGATCCTTTACTCACTTATTGCATGGTGTACTTCCATGATATTGTTTGTGAGTATAAATGCCCCTATGTGATGGTCATAGAACCAAGTGACCATAGGTGTGCAGCGGGTTAGTTGTTCTTTGTGTGAGGGCTCATGTTACTTTCTTAGTTTAATAATTGGGCACGTAAGTGCATAATTGATGAGGTATCATTGCTTCGGCAACTTTGGGCACGTAAGTGCATATTGGACGAGGATTGTTGCTTCGGCAACTATGGATATGAATAATGGGCATTTGTGGATATATATATGGTTTGATTAGCTAATCAATATAAAGGCAAGTGTTAGAGTTTATAGTAAGAATGGCCAACTTACTATGTAACTCGGAGCTCTAGGGGAACGGGTGGTATGATTAAGAAGGAGAATTGAGGTTAAAAGCCTTGGACACTTGCCAGGGGTGCCAGTGGTGCCAGGGGTGCCATTGGTGCCAGTACTGCCAGTATGGCCAGGAGTGCCTGTAGTGGGTGGCAGTAGTGATTGCCCAGGAAAACTTGTGGTTGAGTGCGTGTGTTGTGTGCTTCTCTGAACCGTTGTTGTTTGTGCATGCTGACCCAAATTATTATTATTGTTGTTGTTGCTGCTATTGTGCTGTATCTTGTGTTTTCTTTGTCTTTATGTTTTCTTTGCAGGAACAGGATTATTTGCCACGATATTCTTGGCATGGGATTTAATTACCATGACATTCTTGGCTTAAGAATAGGCTTTGGAAGCCATATGTGACTACGAAAGTCACGAGAGATTACCTCATTCTGATTTGGCATTGCCATTACGTTCTTGGCACAATTTTGGCTTTTTAAGCCGGATATGATTACGAAAGTCATGAGTTACTTACCTCACACCTGGATCCTTACTGAGTTTTATAACTCACCCGCCCTTCTTTACTTTTTTTCAGGAAGTGGATTGGATGGCTTGATAGATCAAGTAGGGAGTACTAGAGTACTCGTTATGTTTTGCTAAAGGGTTGGGTATGAGTTTAGTGTTGCTTAAAATATTCATTTGACTCTAAGTGACTTATGTGGTATATTTTACTTGCAGAACAAGCTAATGGTTTGGACTTCCTTGTGCAGGCTTGTGGAGTCTAGAAGTTGTGGGAACAAGGTCTATTAAGCTTGAATGAGTTCCAGGTTATGAGTTAAAGTTTGGGTAGACATAAGAACTTGGTCTGTAAAACCTAAACTTAACTAGTTATGGACATATAGCATCCTTGGTATGTTTTCCAAGTAGGAGATGCTTGTTAGATGCACATTGTGATCATGATTATCTTAGGATGAATTTTGATGAAATGCCATGATGGATATTCATGTTATGTGTACTAGACTTGGCTGATGCTCATGGATATATAAATGTGGTTTTCAAAGTTGAAAATGAGATGGGCTTCTTTGTTGCCATGCATTGGATTAGTACACTTGATGGACACACATCCTATGCACTTAATGGATTAAGTGTATGCTTTGCTTGAATTGCAAGTATGATTTGCTGATTATGTGTGTAACTAAGGGAAGACTTCCAGTGAATCTGGATTTATTGGATTTTGTTGAAATGGCATCTAAAGACTTGTGTGTGTAACCGGCTAAGTGGTAAAGTCCATAAATGGAACACTAGAATTCCACATAGGTATTAGCTCGTTCCTGGAGAGCACCCTGACAACACATTGAAAGTATTTAAGTAACAAGCTAGTACCAGAATAGATCCTGGAGTCACGCCGTAGGTGCTCATAACTAGCTAATAAAGCCCCTTCAGTATGAATAACTTCCGCTGCATTAATCTGATAATCGGACCCAGATGGGCCAGGGGTAGTTTGGGGCGTGACACGGTTACCCATGACAGACACGCCTGGCCAAAGGACGCGACGATTCACAGACTCGTGGCAGAAAAAGAAAAAAAGAAAAAAAAAAGAAAAAAGTAATATGCATTCCGAGGACACCAAGAAAACTGGAGGAGGGTACCTCGGCTCTGAGGAAACGCCTTCTGAAGCAAGGCAACTTTCCAAGAAAAGTTCCAGCCGCCAGGTCGGCAAAGGGACCTCCTTGAAAACATAGCCGAAGCCCCCACTCCGGCTCTCCAGGAGGGGGCATGTGATAGCCGAGGTGCCCATCACTGGCTGAGCTCCCAGGTCTGACGGAGTACCGACTTCGCCAAAGGTAAACTGCCAGCCGAGGTCGGAAGGATGAACGATCCCCCTGGCCTAATGTAAGGAATTCGCTTCCTTGGGAAATGGTAAGACCAACCTCGGTAGAGAGATCAGAGCCCCTTCGGAAACGGGGGTATCCCTTGGAGGACCCATCCTCGGGGAATACATTACCCGAGGAGTCAGAGTAACCTCGGAAAGTACGAACAAAGCATTTAAGGAGCCTCTGACACCTCCCCATAAAAGTCGTCCCCCAAGTACATTCTGACACGCTATCACTAGAGCACGCCATCAGAGGGATGTCTCGATATGACACTCTCGGAATGCCTAGGCTGTCAGCCAGGTGACCTTTGCTGAGATAAACGTCCCTTCGCTCGCGGAAAAGCAGGGATCACATCCCACAGGACACGTGTCGTGATCTGGAGCGACCACAAGAGGAAAACGTCTTCTGTACACCTCCTTTATAAAATACCCAAGAAGCGTCCTAGCGGGGTAAGGGGCAAGGGAGAGAAGAAAAGGGGTTCTCTTTGAATACACAAAAGAGCACGTAATCCGATTATCTGAAAATACTGACTTGGGCGTCGGAGGCTCCTCCCCGGGAATACACACCGGGGACCTCCTGACCTGTGTTTTCTGGAGTATTTCAGGTACATTCCACTGGGGAATCTCCTCCAAAAGTGCTCTCCTCCATCAGAAGTCTTCCCTACTCGTACAATGACACATGATGAAGCCGCCGCAGGCCATCAATAATTTTGCTAGCCTTCTTGATTGGTTTCGTTTTTTAAGGACATCTTTCAGGGGTAGTTCCATTTGTACAATGATTTTTTGTGTATGAAAATATGGCATCAACTTCCTGGACGCTATTACAAGGGCAAAGATGACTCTTTAAAGAATAGGGTATCATGATTTTGCCCCCTGAAGGGTTTGGTTAACATAGTATATGGCCATTGGTCTATTCCTTGTTCTCTAATGAGAACAACACTAATCAAACTCTCAGTGACAAACAAATACAGGATTAAGGGCTTGTCAGGTCATAGTTGTTTCATTGTAGGAAGCTGTTGTAGATATTGTTTGATTTGCTTGAAGGCATCTATATATTCTTCAGTCCATTCAAACTCTACTTCATTCTTAAGTACACAGAAGAAAGGCTGACAGTGATCCCTAAAGTAGGATACAAAAAGTCATAATGCGGTTAATCTACCATTTAGCGCCTGGATTTCCTTTTTATTTTAGGGGTTGGAAATTGACAAAATTGCTTCAATTTTATCCAAGTTAAAGTTGATCCCTCTCTTTGAAACCATATATCCTAAGAACTTCCCTGCTCAAACCCCAAAGGTACATTTCCAGGGTTTCAACATCATGTTGAACTGCCTCATTCTTTGAAAAGTATCTCATAGATTATCAAAAATATAATCTATCATCCTATTCCCGAGGATCATATCGTCCATGTAAACTTCTATGTTTTAGCCTAAATTGCTCTGCAAAGACCTTTGTCATCTGGCGTTGGTAGGTTGCACATGCGTTCTTCAGGCCAAAAGGCATCCTCTGGTAATAGTATACCACTTCTCTTGTGATGAAGGCCATTTTCTCTTCATCACATTGTGAAAGCATCCATAAAGGAAAAGATCTTGAACTTAGTGGTGGCATTAACTAGTTGGTTGATGGTAGGTGGTGGGTGCAGGTCCTTTATATAGGCATCATTTAAATTCGTACAATCAACACACATGTGTCACTCTTTGTTCTCTTTCTTTACTAAAACCACACTTGCCAACCATTCAGGGCACCATACTTTATGGATGATTCCAGCTTCTAACAGCTTTTTGACTTCTTTTCAAATGAAGTCTCTTCTTTTTATTGCCATTTTGGGAATCTTCTATTGGATAGGTCTAGTGAAGGGTCAACTTGTAATTTGTGTGTGATGATTTCAAGGTCTATGGTTGGCATATCACTAAGGTACCATGCAAAGATATCAATATTAATTCATAAAAATTCAGCAAATGAACTATTTGCCTAAAGGGGGAGATCTTTTTTTATCTTTACTACTAAACTAAGGGTTATTTCCACTGCTTCTAAGTCCTTAAACAAGGATATATCCGGTTCATTATCATGGGGTTCCTCCTTCATCTTTTTTGGTTTCGATAAATCCTACTTAAAGTCCTAGGGGCCTCATAAACTTGCCACATAACTTCGTCAAACTTATGCCTGGTCTATGTACACAATTGTGTCCCTTATAGGGGTCAGGAATACCATCATTAGCCATTTAATATCAGGTTAAATATGCAATTATACTTATGCTGGTCTCCTGGTATGGCATTAGACAATGATTGTACATCTAGGACCAAGAACTCCGAGGTATGAGAATCATATATGGTTGTTCCATCTTCTCGAAGACCCATCAATATAAAGGGTAGTTTGGTCATGCCAAGTGTTGGTACATCATTTATCCTGACTCTATATGTGGGTCTTAGAAATGGCATTAAGGAAGATCTTTTGACTCTAATTTTCTCTAGTAAATCAGAAAAGCGGATGTTGGAATTGGAGCCCGTATCCAAGTAAGTTCTCTTAAAATTAAAGTTGTTAATCCTTGTAGTGATAATAATAGGGTCCTCATGAGGGACCAATATACAAGATCCATCAGGTTTTTTCAAATTATTGCAAGCATCAACAACTTCTAACTGGACGACTTCACGCTCTTGGTGCTTTCGAGCTACAGTAATCATATGAACAATGCTTATAAGTGGGCCTGGATTTCTATAATTGTCCCTGTGGGAAAATGGCCCTTGTCTACAACCCTTATCATGATCATCTTCATCATCCCTTCTTTGTGGTCTATCCTTTTTTCTTCGGTAAAGAGATGTGGCCCTGACTAGATATTCTTTCAGCTTCCCAACTTGAATCAGCCCTTCAAAGAGTCACTATAGCTACCAGTAGTTTTCTGTCTCATGTCTTTTGTCCCTATGGTAATAGAAGTATTTCTTCAAGTTTTTTATTTATTTATAGGGGCCATCTAGGTACTTGGTTTTTTCTTTTTAGGGCATACAAGATGTTAGCCCTAATTTCCTTTAACAGGGGCAACGTTGGGTTTGGTCGCGGTAGTTTAGTGTACCTACTTCTCTTTGAAGAGGTGAGCCTTCCGTTTCTTGGACTTAGTGGTTCCTTTTATACCATTGGTCGATTAAGCTCCTTTGCGTGCTTATGCGGGGTGGCCCGGTTGAGAAACCCTTTATTATTTCTTAAAGGATTTTTTTGTAGGTCCCAGACCAATCTAGAATCCTTCAGTAGTCCATGGGTTATGTCTACTAGGTGTAGTTTGGGAGAAAAATCATGCTCATATATGGGCTCATCATTGAACCACCGTACGAAGTCCCTTAGGGACTTGTTTCTACCTTGTCATATCTTCAGAAAGTAGGCCATTGTATTAGGGGTTAGTCTGCTCCCGAAGAAATGGCATAAGAATGCTTGGGAGAGATCCTTAAAGTGTCACTGTGCATATGATTGCATAATTGAAAAACCAAATGCAAAAATTAGCTATGAAGTCGTTTGGGTTCCTAAAGGAACAAATGTTATGACTAACATTGAAAGGCCGAAGAAAATTTGGGTACCAAAATCTAACAAGTAATTCTTCATTTGTAGGGGCTAAGAAAGGAGGCTTTGTACTTGGATAATAGATGCTCTTGGCATATGACTAGTGACAAGTCTTAATTCCTAATCCTTAAGGCAAAAAAGAAAGAACCATCTTATTTGAAGACAATAGCAAAGGTACCATAATTGGTATTGGTAAGGTTGGTATGGAAAATTCATCCTCTATTGATAATGTGTTGCTTGTTGATAATTTGAAGCATACCTTGTTTAGTATTAGTCAATTATGTGATAAAGGCCATAGATTCATATTGGAAGCTCTTGTATGCCAAGTGATTGATATTGCTTCCAATCAAAGTAAGTTCACTGGTATAAGACAAGGAAGTGTATATGTGGTTGACTTGAATGACTTGCCCTCTTTTGGCGTGAAGTGTTTAATGGCTACAAACAAGGATCATAATTGGTTATGACATAGGAGACATAGTCATGCTAGTATGCATATAATTTTAAAACTTGTAAAAATTGATTTGGTAACAGGTTTACCAAAAATGAAGTTTGAAAATGATCAACTGTGCGATGCTTGCATGAAAGGAAAATAAACCAAGGTTTCTTTTAAATCAAAAAAATTGTGTTTCAACTACTATGTCTCTCTAACTATTTCATATGGACTTGTTTGGACCTATTAGAATTAGAAATTTGGGAGGAAAACAATATTGTTTTATAATTGTTGATTACTATTCTAGATTTACTTTGGTGTTCTTTCTTGGTCATAAAAGTGATACTTATGATATGTTCATTTCATGTGTAGATATAATTGAAAAGGCAAAATGTTCATGCATCAACTTTATTTATAATGATTATGGCATAGTTTATTAATCATTACATGATTTCATATTATGAGTCTGGTGGCATTTCTCATAACTTTTTGGCCCTTAAAACCCCTCAACAAAATGGTGTTGTGGAAAAAAAAAGAGTAGAACTCTTGAGGATATGACTATAACTATGTTGTGTTAAAGTGGTTTACCAAAATACTTTTGGGCCGAAGCTACAAACACCGGATGTTACATACTTAATAGAGCCTTCATTCGACCCATTTTTAATAAAACTCCATATGAGCCTTGGAAAGGAAAGAAGCCAAATATTTCATATTTTCATGGATTTGGAGGCAAGTGCCTTTTCTTGAATAATGGAAAAGATAATCTTAGTAAATTTGATGCAAAGACTACTGAAGCTATATTGTTAGGTACTTTAGTAGAAGCAAAGCATTTAGAATTTTTAATAGAAGAACTCTTGTAATTGAAAAATTTGTTCATGTAGTATTTGATGAGGCTAAAAATTCTACTAGAAGAAATTACTATAGTGATGATGATAATGTAGATAATGCTCATCAAAAGGAGATTAATCACAATGAAGAAGGACTCTTTCATAATCCATCTAAAGATGACACCTTTGAGCAAAACGAACCCAATGATGGGTTAGAGGATATCCAAGATGAAAGAAAAAAAGATAAGCTTCAAGAGCCTTTCCATGACAACCATGATCAATCCAATGAGAAGCACCCTCAACAAGATGAGCATACTCAACAAGGATTGCCTAGTGAATGGAAGGTCAAGCGCAAATCTAGTCATCTAGAAAACCTCAAAATAGGTGATGCTTCATGAAGTACTGTGACAAAATCGTCCTTGAAAAAATTATGTAATTACTAGGCCTTTTTGTCTTAAATAAAACAAAAAACATTTATGAAGACCTTAGAGATGAAAATTGGATTTTGGCTATACAAAAGGAACTAAATCAATTTTGAGAACTAGGGTTTGAGAAATAGTACTGATGTGAGCCATTTAATTACAAGGCCAAGCAATACACTCAGAATGACTTTAAGCTCCACAGAAAATGGCCACATGACTAGATTAAAGATTTCCTGCCCCGAACCTGCTTGAATTAGTAACAAGAAGTATAAAGATCACACAAGAAAAACCTTTATTTCATTGCATGCAAGTAAAAGGTCACAAAGAACGCAAGAAAGAATACTTGCTTAGCAAATTATGTTGTTTTTTGAATTATGTGCCAAAGTACATTAGGTATAGAATTAAATAAGAATTCCAAAGCCTTAAAAACAACAAATTCCCTAGCCAAAATGAATTAAAAGTGCAAACTATGTAGGACACCCAAGTAAACTAGAACTATCCCTAAAACACCTTGCGTCTCACATGCATGAATTACATCCTTCACACACAAATGAATCTAAACATGCCAGAGTTAAATAAAAAAATTTGAATAAAAGTGACAAAACCTAGCCAAACCCCTCGGTGTGCTCTCGAGTGTGCCCTGGTGCGCCCCTCTCGGGTCACAAGTGCACTTGGGGCTTTAACTCATGCCTCTGCCATCACAACCACTTGCATCCCTTGACTTCTAACATGTTAATCCAGTTGGTTTGAAGCTCCATTACAACTAGCCCTATGCTCAAACTCCCTTTGTAGCATCCTATGCCTTAAAGAGCCCCCATACTAGCCCTTGGAGCCTTTCTTAGAGCTTTTGGGAACTTCTTCATGTCATAAGTCCAACAGCAACCCTTAACAGATCCCCCAAGCTTGCTAGATTCCCATTATATACCTCCTCTTCAAGATGATTCACCCTCAAATTTGAATCATTAAACAAAGATAAATTAGCAACATTAAAAGTTGCACTTATATTGTACTCTCTCAGAAGATCTAACTTGTATGCATTCTAATTGATCCTTTCCAACCCTTGGAATGGTCCATTTTTTATTGGATTCAATTTTGTTCTTCTAAGAGCTTGGAACCATTCTTTCCTCATGTGTACACAAACCCAATCTCTAGACTCAAAGACCACCATATTTTGCCCTTTTTGTGCATATTGCTCAGTTTTCTTCTCAATGTGCAATGTAAATTTCTCATGCAACTTCTTCTCATATTTAGTCTTTTGAGCACTATCTGGGTTAACAAATTCAATAATAGCTAACAACCTTAAATCCATAGGGGCTAGTCGATTAAAACCATAAACTATTTCAAAATGTGAATAACTAGTAGTAGAATGCACAACTCTATTTTAAGAAAACTCAACATGTGGGAGACAATCTTCCCAAATTTTGAAATTTTTCTTGATAATGGATTTCAATAAAATATCCAGATTTTAGTTGGTTACCATAGTTTCTCCATCAAATTGTATATGAAAAATGGTTATGAACAAAAGCTTTGTTCCTAGCTTACCCATATGGTCGTCTAGTAGTGACTTAGAAATTTGGTGTCCCTATCAAACACAATGTTTGTCGGCACTCCATGCAATAGAAAAACCTCCATAAAGAATAAATTTACCATATTTGTTGCATCATCTATCTTTTGACAAAGAATGAAATGAGTTATCTTGGAAAATGTGTCTACAAAAAAAAAACAAAATTCTTCTCCTTTGTTGCTTTGGGCAAACCCATAACAAAGTTCATTAAAATGCCAGTCTATCGACGGGTTGGTGTAGGCAAGAGAGTATACAAGCCTTGTGAAGTTTGCTTTGATATAGCTCTTTTACAAGTTTTGCATTTCTTACAAAACCTTTCTATATCACGCTTCATGTGAGGCCAATAAAAGTGTTCTTTCAAAATATCAAGTGTTTTAGCATTGCAAAAATGTCTCAGAAGGCGCCTACTATGTGCCTCTCTAACAATCAAAACCACAAATGAGCTTTAAGACACACACATTCAGTTTTCCTTCAAAAGGAACACTTCTTGTTGGAAAAATTTTCCTTATGCTATTTTTCCATAACTTGCATAAATCTAACCAAAATCTGATTCTTTTTTATAAAAATATTTTCAAAGCTTAAATCCAGGTATTGCAGTAAATAAAGCATGTCTCGTAGACAATGTATGTGCAACAACATTCTCATTATCTTTCTTGTACTTCATGGCATATGAAAATGATTCAATAAACTCAACCCACCTTGCATGTCTCATTTTCAACTTATTTTGACCTTTAAGGTGTTTGAGAGGATGAAGATTAGTGTATATCATAAATTTCTTTGGCCATAGGTAATGTTGTGATATGAGCATGGAAGGCACAACCAAGGATGGTAAGGACCCATTGAAGATAACTAGTGGACCAATGACAAGGAAGAAGGCTAAGGAACTCACTAGCGCACTTCAAGCCTTTGTCTTAAGCTACTTCATGGAGAATGGACTTGGAATTTTGCAAGGAGATGCTGGAACATTAAATACATCATGTGGAAATGATGGCCAAGCTTGGTGTTCAATTCTAGAGTGCCTAGACATGTCAAAAGACAAGGAACCCTAAGGGTGCCTCTCAAGTGCACCTTTGGAGCCCCCATGAAGTGTTCTTGAGCCATTTTCTTTCACAAGCTGAATCTTTGAGCCCTAAAGTTTGAAGACCTCTTTCCAATATCTAGGAGAAGGTTTTAAGCCAACGAAACTCAATTATTCAAGTTGGAAGTTGAAGATACAAGCAAAAACCCTAAGAAGCCCTTAAGTGTGTCCGAGAAGACCATTTTGGGGTTTTTAGGGCCAAATTTGTATTTGAATGTTATTTTCTCTAATTTCCTGTTTATTATAATTTTTTAGGATGTTATTAAGGCCATGGAAATGATTCAATTCACTTATACTAAGTGGCTTACGCCGCACACATTAAACATGTACAAATTAGGTGTTTGAGTCCTACTTTGACTAGGTTTTCTTAACTCCTTTGAACTTAGGGTTTTGCTACAAATTTTGGCCTGTATTTTACCATAGCTTTGGCCTATAAATAGGAACATACTTTGGTTGTAAAACATAGCCTTTTACTGAAATAATATTGCTCTTTTGAGAGAAATTCTCTTTGGTTCTTTGAAGACTACCTTGGTGCACAAGTTGCTTGTGTTCTTGGTTTTCTTATACTTCTTGTTTCTAATCATGAGTTGATTAGGGGTGGGGGTTTAAAATCTAGTCTCTTTGATGTCTTTTGGAGCTTAAAAAACATCTTGGGTACTTTTCATAGTCTTTATACCATTGGGGTTCGCATCATGTTGCCAAATCTCCAAAGTTCTCACCACTGCATGCATCGCTTTGTCATAAGTGGAGTAGTTCAAGGCTGTGACATTCAGGTTTTCACTAAAATAAGCTATTTGCTACCCTTCCTACATCAAAATTGCACCAATTCTTAAACCTGTTGCATTGCATTCAATTTCAAAAGTTTTATCAAAGTTACAAAGTTCTAACAACTATTCATTGTTCAATATCTTTGTCAAAAGCATGAATGTGATATTTTGGGCTTCTTCCCACTTAAATCTAACACTTCTTTATCACTTTACCAAGAGGTGCATTAATGGAAGAAGAATCTTTAACAAGCTATATATTGAAGCTAACTAAACCATGGAAAAATTGTACCTCAAAAATTGAATTAAAAGTAAGCCATTCTTGAAAGGTTCTTACCTTCTCTTAAACCACTTCAATTCCTTAAGAACTAAAAACATATTTAAGGAATATAATATAGGCAATACAAAAAAAGCACTTCCTAATATTGACATAAAGTTTTGGCTCCCTCAATGTGCCTAACACTTGCGTAAGATGTTCTACGTGTTCTTCTAAGCATTGGCTACATACTAAGATGTCATTAAAGTAAACCACAACAAATTCACCTATGAAGTCATGCAAAACATGATTCATCAACTTTATGGAAGTTCTAGGTGCATTAATGAGTTTAAAAGGCATTACCAACCATTCACACAATCCAAATTTTTTCTTAAGGGTTGTCATTGATTCATTCACCTCTCTCATTCAAATTTGATGATAGCCACCTTTTAAATCAATCTTAAAAAAGATGTTAGAACAATGCAATTTATCAAGCATGTCATCTAATCTAGAAATAGGCTGGCGATAATTATAGTGATCATGTTGAGAGGCATACAATCCTTATACATATGCCAAGATCCTTTTGTTTTTTTTTTTTTTGCATGAACAAAATTGGCACAACACATGGACTCAAACTTTTTCTCATATAGACTTTGTACAATAACCCCTTAACTTGCCTTGAAATCTCCTTAGTCTCTTCAGGATTGGCCCTATAAGCAGACCTATTTGGTATAGGTTCTACATGAATGGGGTCAAACACAATGTTCAATGAATTGAATATGGGGCAAACGTCTTGGATCATCTGGGAATACATCTTGAAATTCCTACAACAATGACACAACACTTCTTGGAAGAGAGCTAGTTAGATCGCTTATAGCAATATTTGAGTATTTGTAAAGTAAAGAAGTGCTAGTTTTTGTGCTTTCAGGGCTTTTCTCAGTTCACTCAATTTTTCAAAATGGTACTCTTTTCTTTTCTCAGCTTTTCACTCATTCTTTTTTCTCAATATCTCTCCTATCTTAGCTTCCTTCTTTAGTTCTCTTTCCTTACTACACTATGTTTTTCCCTCACCTTTCCATTCCCTTTGTTCCCCCATCCTTCCTTCTTCTTTCCTCTCTTTATGTTATAATTCTTCCTAAATTTAAATTGTCTTTTAGTCCTCTAATGCTTACTGTTGTCTAAGTGGCATAGGAGTGATTGGCGTTCCATTGAAAATAAAAGAATATCTCTTAGTGAATCCATCACGAATAACTCTCATATCATATTGCCATAGCTTTCCCAACAAAATTTGACTTGCTTGCATTGGCAGCACATCGCATAATATCTCATCCTTGTACTTTCTCATCTTTATAGGAACAAAAGCTTACCTTACAACCTATATGTTTCCTCCTTCATCCAACCATTGCAACCTATATAGATTAGGGTGATTTTCTTTAGGCAAGTGTAATTTATTAACCAAAGTGGTACTAGCAACATTGGTGTGACTACCTCTATCAATGATCAAGCTACATCCCTTTCTACCAATAAGGGGTTGTGTTTGAAATATGTTTTCCCTTTGGCTGTCCTCTATTTTGGCTTACACATTGAAAGCCATCCTTGTTACCAAGGCCTTCACCTTGTGATCGCCCTTATGGTAAAATTCTTGATCACTTTTTGTGGTGGATTCAGATGCACTCTCTTGCTCCTCCACATCATCCTCCTTATCTACAGGCATAAAATTTTCTTTTGCATTGATGTACATGGCATTTTTTTTGTGCAATCCCTCGCATAGTGTCTTCTACCCTACACCTAAAACATTGTTTGCCTCAAGCTTTCCTAGCTGGTTTAAGGTCAAATGTACCTTTAGGGCATGCCACATCCTTCTTGCTTGTAGAAGCATCCACCTTTGGCTTTGTAGGTTCCTTTTTAATCCAACTTTACTTCCAATTAGATCCTATATTTTGAGGATATCTTATAGCCACCATTTAGGATTGCCTTTTTATGATGATGGCTAAGTTCCTCAAATCCTCTAAATCATCATAAGGGTGTAGGCCCGCTACGTTGACAAGATCTAGGTTCGACCCTCTTAAAGCCATAATAGCCTCTTAATCTTCCTATTTGTTAGCTCAACTCATGGCCATCTCTATCTAATGGAGGACCACCAATCTCAGAAAATTTTAAGATATCCAAAGACCCATTGAAGATAAGCACTGGACCTCTTGCAAGGAAAAGGCCCAAAGAAACACAAGAGGCACTCCAAGCACTCATTCTAGTGCACTTGGAGCCCTCCATGGAACTCTCTCACACCATTTTACAAAATGGCCATGCCTTACATGCCCAGGCCCTCAAGAACTTCAAATCATACAATATTATGAAGATTCAAGCTGAAGAAACCCTAGAAAGCTAGGCAAACCTAGAAGACCCAAGCAAAAACCCCAAGTGACACATGGGGTACACCTAAGGGCACCTTTGGGGGTTTATGGAGCTATTTCAATTTTTAGGAATTTTTCTGTTTTCTAGTTTAGTTCATTTATTTAGCATTTTTTTAGGCCTGGGAAATAGATTGTGACACACGCTGAATAAGCGACAAAGATTACTTAAGATTTTGTGTTGAAAGCCTGTTTTCCAAACCTAGATTGACTAGGTTTACCTTTTCTTATTAGATTTAGGGTTTTTTCTCATTAAGACATTGTAAGGATGAATACCTTAGCTTTCTAAACTATAAATAGGGCTTGTATTTTAGAGTTTTACATAGGTTAATAAGATTACAGGTTGTTTGAGCAATACTTTTTTCTATTGTTCTTTTTTAACTCCTTAGTATACTTGTGTAACAATTTATTCTCCTTCAATCAAATTTATTCTAATTTCACTTCTACCAATCTGTTTCCCACCTTTGTATTTTTTTCAAATTTTTTTCTATCTCCCTTACTTAATTTCTTTTTCTTGGACCGAGTTGGTGAAGCATCGATTTAGGTACTCTTTAGAACTAGGATAGTTGGGCGACAAACAACACATCAAGTGGTATCAGAGCCAAAGTTCTACAGGTATGATCTATCTAGCCTATCTTTGTGTTATTACCTTTATTTCATTGTGTCTCACACTATTTCACCCATCCTAATTCATTTTGTCCTATTATTATTGAAATTTCTTCATGTGTGTCCAAAGTGCCTTCAACAGAGCCCCCACTTGTTCATCTTCATTCTAGTCATCCAAGTTTTGTTCCCATTCATTGTGTTACAGCCTTCCTAGCCGAAAACTTAATTGAGGGAGGCAATTAATTAAATTTATAGATTGAAACCTTATTTCAAGTTCACATAGCAAGAATAAGAAAGTTTATCAAAGTTCACTAAGTTCTGAGGAGGTTTAGGCACTAAATGAGGTTTAGGGGTAAAATGGTAATTTTGCATCCTGAATAGTTAGGCTGGGTCACGAGTGTTAAAAATGAGGTTTTATAACCTAACTTTTAACTTTAACACAAACTTAGTTGAAATAAACAAGAAATAAACAAGAATGGCTAAGGAAACCAAAAGAAGAGGGTTTAAGTGTTCCATGTCTAATACTTTGGTGGCTTAGGTTTTAAACTTGGGTTATAAGATGGTAAAGGGGGGATGGCTGCCATAACCCGAGTTCATCCTTCACACCATCATTTTTTCATCCAATTCAGCCTAAAATCAAGAATTTTTGGTGAAAAGATAAGCCGCCATAAGTATATAGGTCACTGGAAGCTTATTTCAAGCATAAAATCATGGTTTTGGAACTTGCAAGCATGTTTCCTCCCACCCCTTGTTTTTTATATGAGGTAATCAATGTGTTCTTCATTGATTTCATGTTTATTAGTTGATTGGGAGCTTGGGTTTTGGTTAGAAGTTAGTAACTTGATGTTTTGTGCCATATTTGCTTGGAACTTAGGTTGGACTTTGTGGAACTTGGTTGGTGTGAAAAAGTTGCATAATTCTTGCTTGTTACTTGAAGTTTAGGTACGGGATTAAGTGTTTCAAGTTTGATTGATGCTATTTGAGTGTTGATCCTTGATGGAATCAAGTAGTTTCATGAATATCATTGATTACGGGCAAGTGTGTTTATGGTGGACTAGGCTTGGAATTGTGGATTGTGTGATGTTTTGATGCATCATAGGAAGTTTATGATTGTGTGTTTGTGGCCTATGTAGGTTGTTTTACAGGTTTATGGTGAGTTTAGGCGTCTATTGTATGCCTTAAACTCATAGGAAACCACTAAAGAGGCTTAGGAGGGTGTTTTTTAGGTTCAGGACATGGGCTCCTGGCGCCTCAGCTCCCAAGGCGCAATTCTCTCTCTGCAGAACAGAGTATTCCTGGCACCTAGGCCTTAACTGGTGCTTAGGCCTCAGGTGCTCAAGTGCTATTGGCACCTAGTGATACGATCAAAGAAGGCACAACCAAGGATAGAAAGGATCCATCGAAGATAACTAGTGGACAATTGACAAGGAAGAAGGCTAAGGAGATGCTGAAACATGCAAGGAATCATATGGAAATGATGGCTAAGCTTGGATGTTGACAGATTGGCGATGTTCTGGTAGAAAAATCATATCTTGAGCTAAACAGATCGGAATTGAGCTTGAGGAGAGGACGTAGACTCTGATTGGTGGAGTTGAACCTCTATAAATCTCGGTGCACTCTTTCCTTTATCCTCTTTTATTTACTTGCTTTATTTGTGCTTAGCATTACTTGGTTTGTTCTTGATCTTTGGTTGAGTGAATTTAATTGTAAATTTTGATTTTGCTAAAGTTTTTAAAACAACCAATTCACTCCTCTCTTGGTTGCACTTGGGCCAACAATATATAATTATTAAACCCTAATAGTAAATAACAAAAATGTATTTTGTTTTATTTTCATGCTTATTTACATTATTTAGGATGTTATTTAAGCCATGGAAGTGATTTAGGTCACTTAGGACAAAGGGAATTCGCTGCACACCTTAAACATGTGTTAAAAGTGTGTTAGAGTCCTAGTTTGATTAGGTTTTCTTGAGTCCTTTGTAACTAGGTTTCCTAGGTAACTTGGGCTGCGAACTTTGCGCAAATTTTTACCCTAGTTTAGGCCTATATAAAGGCACATATTCTGGTTGTAAAAAAACAGCCATTCCATGAAATAATATTGCTACTTTGGAGAGAATTTCTCTTTGGTTCTTTGTGGACTACCTTGGTGCACAAGTGTGCTTGTGTTATTGGTGTTCTTATACTTCTTGTTTCTAGTCACAGGTTGATCAGGGGTGGGGGTCTTAAAATCCAGTCTCTTTGATTTCTTGTGGAGCTTGAAAAATATCTTGAGCGCGTTTCATGGTCTTTATACCATCGGGGTTCGCATCACCTAGGCCCCAGAGACAACCCTCCTGGCGCCTAGGCCCCAGAGGCCTTTCTTAACAAATTTCAGCTTCTTCAAATGAGATCCTGGGGAGGGCAAGGATGGTCCTAGGGGTGCCTACGGGTTGTAATGGTACAATGGCACTCTGGAACATCTAAAAACTCTCTTGTGATCTAGGGGTTTTCTCATAGTTTTGTAAATCGTAAATGTACCTTATGAGAAAACTAGTTCATAGGCCATAGCAAACACACCATTACTAGAGGTGGAAGGTTTAGCACTTTTGAGACCTTAGTTGTACCTTTGGGTTCAAGGCCTCATTGAGGAAACCTTTGTATGCCTAGTGGGTTCTTCGGGACCTAAGAATTATCAGTCCAACCATAGTGCCCCTGTATAACATAAGGGAGGTTCAACTAGTGGAGAACTTCACTAGTTAGGCTAGTAAGCAATGCTTGCTAGTAGACAAGGCTTTGCCTTATAGTTCAAGGACTAGGTAGAGGATAAGTCCTAAAGGACTAAAACTTATGTGCATTAAGTTTAGCCTCATGCTGTATGAGCTCACAGTAGATTACATATGGTTATATATGTGTTGTCCTTAGTATTTTTTCTTGCAGGTGAAGACCCTTACTGAGAATTACAATTCTCACTCCCTAGTTTATGTTGTGCAGATTCTGATGGTGTTAGACCCGATAACCACTGAGGGTTGTCATGGTAGTTTGCTTTTACAGGTACTTAGCTTTTAGAATCTTTATGATTCTAGTTTTATTAGCTACTTGTTGGTAAAGCAGCAGTACTAACTATAGTTTTTCTTGGCCACAGTGGCTAGTTGAGGACATGGAGGAATTTTTGAAGCTCGCCACCGGGATTGCATCTAAGGTAGGAGTTAGATGAAAAGATCTCAGTAGGATACCCTTTTGTATATTCTATGCACTAGTTGCCTCTTATGTTTATGGATGGAGTCATAGACTCTAGGGTTGTTCTTGGGTGAGGGCATTAGTCTGCTTTGTGTATGAATGCTCCCACACAGTTGTTATGTGTAGAAAACTCATGTCAGTGTTGATTTTGTTTGCTTTGGTTTTTTAGCCTGTTTTGTATTAAAATACTTGGCCAAGTGAATGTTTTTATGATTTTCTTTAGCTTAAATCAAAGCATGAAGAAAATGCATCTTGCATATTCTAGGTTAATCACCTAGTATCACGGAGTTTTAATCCGCATAGATATATAGCTAGCCAATTGCAACCACCGCGAGACTTGTTCTCACAGGCTTCCTAGGCAAGGTTGAAGGCAGCCATGTCAGTTTGGTATTAGAGCTTAGAGCTCACTTTATAAACATTGGATGCTAGGACTGAGATCTAGTTTAAAGTCCATGTGCTATGATAGTTAGTACTGATCAACATTTGTGGATTGTCGTCTAGCTTTGGTTGTGGGTTGCTATGGTTGACACTAGGTCAGGTGCTTCTCAAGGAACTAAAAGACCTAGTGAAGGTTCTAGTGATCCAATTGCGGCAAGGCTGGATGGGATATCTAGGGTGCTTGAAGGGTTGACACAGAGTATGGTACAGGTGGCACAGGGTATGAACACTATTTTGACGAAGTTATTTCTGAACCAAGAAAATGAAGGGGCTGCTCAAGAAGGTAATGTTGACCAGGGGAATAATCCACCCCAAGGTCAAGAAAGGCAGGCCGATCAACAGCAAGTGCATAAAGCCCATGAGAGGCAAAATCCTGTTTATGAGCATGAAGATGAGCTAGATGATATTGAGGCTCCAAGAAGGGGAGAAACCCCACACTAGATGAGATTGCTCGACAAATTCAAAATAGTTGACCTACCAAATTTTGACGGGTTAGGCGACCCCGATAGAGTAGAGGATTGGTTGTCGAGGATGAACCGACTTTTTACTTGTGGAGGTTATGAGTTCAAGCATAGGATGGCCTTAGTACCTTTCTTTTTGATAGGGAGGGTTAGTTTATGATGGGATGATGTGATGGAGATGTTAAGGGAAAGTAATGGCACTCAACCGGAGCACAAGAAAAAGGTGCTTAAGTGGTCGGACTTCGAGAGTAAGTTCCGACATGAATATATCAGTGAAGCTGCACAAGATCAGAGGAGGATTTAGTTTGAAAATCTCGTTCAAGGAGAGATGTCTGTGAGGGAGTATGAGCAACGTTACAGTTCACTCATACGGTATGCTCCTTATATGACCGGTAATGATGAGTTGAAGGCCAAAAACTTCTTTCAAGGCCTTAAGCCCATGCTTCAAAGGTATATGGTGATGCTGGACATATGAAGCTATCGCTAAATGGTTCAGAACGCATCGGCCTTAGAAAGAGAGATAGAAAATTTAAGAATATCAAGCAAGAAGGTGGAGGTTGGACCATCCAACCTAGGAAAAAGCACTGGGAAATGACCAATGGTAGAAAGGATACCTGAAAGTCAAGGGCCATTCAAGAGGAAGAAAGTGGGTTTGTGCCCTAAGTGTAGGTGGTTCCATGGCACAAAACTGTGCATTTTGGGAACAAACATTTGCAACATCTGTGGTCAGAGTGATCATTGGGCTAGAGAATGCCCACGGGCTTGACCCATGCCAGGTCTGCCTAGGATTCCACCCCCTGTACCCCTTGCCATAAGAAATCGACCGGGTGTAATCGCAGCAACAGTTGAGCCGAGGGTTTATGCCTTTTCTAGTCAAGTGATCAAGGAGCCAACTGTCATTCGACGTAATTTTATTTTTTAGAACGGTTGTGTTAGAGTACTTTTTGATACGGGAGCTACTCTTTCTGTGATATCATTTACCTTGGTAGATAAGCTTAAATTCTAGGGAGAAACCTCAAATGAGTTGAGACTTATGAGAACTATAGGAAAGAGTTTTATTGTGACCAATGAGGTGGTTACTAGGTATCCTTTGCAGTTAGGTGACCATGATTTCTCTTATGAGTTATGGGTGATAGAGTTGAGGTCTTATAACCTTGTATTGGGAATGGATTGGCTAACTAAGCACAAGGAGCAAATTAACTATGCTAGGCACTCAGTTGACATTACTGATGCTCAGAAAGCTAGGGTGATTTGCACAGAAAGGTTACCATCCAGTGCTAAGAGTTTGCACCTTAGACCTATGGATTCCATCCCCATAGTTGACGATGAAGAGTATTATGCTTTGAATGAGGTGGCCATAGAAGAAGAACTTAAGGAAATTCCTATAGCCAATCAATTTCCCGATGTGTTCCCAGTGGAGTTGCCTAGGTTACCACCCAAGCGGGACACCTAGTCTTCGATTCACCTTCAGCTTGGCACAGAACCAATTTCAATACCTCTATATCGAATGTCAGCTCCTAAAATGGATGAGCTGAAGAAGCAGTTGGAAGAACTGCTAGAGAAAGGCTTTATAAGACCTAGTGTATTACCGTGGGGAGCCTCGGTGTTGTTTGTGAAGAAGATAGATGGAAATTAGAGACTGTACATCGACTATATAAAGTTGAATGCAATAACAGTCAAGAATAAGTATCTGCTTCCTAGGATTGATGACTTGTTTGATAAGCTGAGGGTAGCTAAGGTGTTCTCTAAGATTGACCTCATATCTAGATACTTCCATATTAGAGTTAAGGAGGAACATATCCCAAAGACCACCTTTAGGACAAGATACGGGCAGTACGAGTATACAGTTATGCCATTTGGTGTGACCAATGCCTCAACCGTATTCATGGAAGCCATGAATAGGATCTTCAGACCATTCTTGGATCGGTTGGTTGAAGTCTTCATTGATGATATCTTGGTATACTCACAGCCTACCCAGGAGCATGAGGAGTACCTTAGGATAGTTTTGCAAGTTCTAAAGGATAATTAGTACTATGCAAAGTTGTCCAAGTGTGAGTTTTGATCTGAAAGGATATAGTTTTTGGGACACGTCATTAGTTCCCAGGGGTTGTCAGTTGACCCTGAGAAGGTTCAAGCGATAGTAGAATGGAAGAAGCCGACTATAGTTATGGAGATATGGAGCTTTTTGGGCTTGGTAGGCTACTACAAGAGATTCATAGAGAAATTCTCTATGATAGCGACACCGTTTACAGCCTTGACTAAGAAAGCTCAGAAATTTGATTAGATGCCAAAGTGTGAGGAAGCATATTTGTAACTGAAGAAGAGGTTGACGATTGCACCGATACTCATTCTGCTAGACCCAAATAAGGCTTTCATGATGTACACAGATGATTTGGGTTCTGGTTTTGGGGTGTATTGATGCAAGAAAATCAGGTGATCCCCTATGGCTCAAGGCAGTTAAGGCCTAATGAGTTGAACTACCCAGTTCACGACCTTGAGATAGCAGCGGTAGTCTTCGCTCTTAAGCTTTGGAGGCACTACTTGTTGGGGAGATCATTTCAAATTTTCACGAACCATAAGAGTTTGAAATACTTGTTCACTCAAAAATAGTTGAACATGAGGCAACGTCAGTGGATTGAATACATAAAGGATTATGATTGCTCAATTAAGTATTGGGCTAAGAAAAGAAATGTAGTAGTAGATGCTCTTAGTCAAAAGTACACGGGAGTGATCCTATCTAAGGATCAGGCTACAAGTTCCTTGGGAAGGACTTTGTGGGATTGTTTCTCCACCTTGCATGAGTTTTGGCAAGATTGAGAAAGGTCCCTAGTCTATGCTTTTAAGATTCAGTCAGCCAGGTTTACTAAGGTGAAGGAAGCTCAAAGCAAGGATTCGTTGTTGAAATAGATTTCAGGCGAAGAGAAGTCTAGTACTGTAAGAAAGGAGTTTCAGTACAAAGATGGAATACTACACCATGGAGATGTGCCAAATGTAGAAGGACTTAGGCAACAAGTCCTACAAGAGTCACATAGTAGTATGTTGAGTGTGCATCCTGGTGTTAGTAAGATGTACAATGATCTGAAGACACACTTTTGGTGGGCACGACTCAAGAGAGATGTAGCTGGCTTTGTGGCTAAGTGTTTGACATGTCAGATGGTTAAGGTAGAACATCAAAAGCTGGCAGGTACTCTCCAAAGTTTACCTCTACCGGAGAGGAAGTGGGGATCCATCACAATGGACTTCCTAGTTGGGTTGCTAAATACTCGAAGCCAACTTGACTCAGTATGAGTAGTGGTCAATAGGTTGCCCAAATTAGCGCACTTCATACCCATATAGATTACCTATACATTGGAGAGGTTGGCTCAGTTATATATCAAGGAAGTTATGAGGTTGCACGGTATACCAGATAAGATCATATCTGATAGGGATCCCTGGTTTGCATCAAGGTTTTGGAATGTTTTCTAAGAGGCATTAGGAAATAAGGTTAGTCTCAGTACTGCTTTCCATCCTCAGACTGATGAGTAGTCTGAGAGAGTGATACAAACCTTGGAAGATATGTTACATATGTGTGCCATAGACTTCAGAGGTGATTGGGACCAACACTTGCCACTAATTGAGTTTACTTACAATAACAGTTATCAAATTGTTATAGGTATGGCACCATACGAGGAGCTGTATGGTAGGCGATGCATCACGCCCCATTGTTGGGCTGACCCTTCAGATAGGGTAGTCATCGGTCCAGAAATCATAGCTGACACCACGGTGAAAATTAAGCTAATCTAGAAACGGATTAAAGTAGCCAAGGACCGGCAAACTATGTATGCAAATTTAAGGAGACAAGATTTCAGTTTTGAAGTTGGTGATAAAGTACTTCTCAAAGTATCTCCTATGAAGGGAGTAACTCGGTTTGGGCAAAGGTGTAAGTTGGCCCCTAGGTATATTGGACCCTACGAGATCTTGGAGAAAGTAGGGAAGGTGGCATATCGGTTGGCATTACCACCCAACTTGTCCTAAGTGCACAACGTGTTTCACATTAGTCTTCTATGAAAGTGCATAGTTGTTTCGGGATAAGTAGTTAACGCAATGGTGGTACCCATCCAGGAGGACTTGACCTATGAGGAAAGGCCCATTAAGATCCTCGATAGGCAAGTTAGGAAGCTCTGAACTAAGTGGATTCCAATGGTTAAGATCTTTTGTTCGAACCATAGTGAGGAGGAAGCTTCTTGGGAGACGGAGAAGGATATGCTGAGAAGGTATCCTAGTGAGTTCCCTCAGTTGCAGTGAAGTTTGGAGGGCCAAACTTCAGAATGAATGGAGAATGTTACGACCCTCCTAGCGGAAAACTCAATTGATGGAGGTAATTAACTAAATTTATAAATTGGAACCTTATTTCAAGTTCACATAGCAAGAATAAGGAAATTTACCAAAGTTAACTAAGTTTCGAAAAAGTTTAGGTACTAAATGAGGTTCAGGGGCAAAATGGTAATTTTGCATCCCGAATAGTCAGGACAGTTCTCAAGTGTTAAAAATCAGTTTTTATAACCTAACTTTTAACTTTAACCCAAACTTAGTTGAAATAAACAAGAAATAAACAAGAATGACTAAGGTTACCAAAAGAAGGGGGTTTAAGCGTTCCATGTCTAATACTTTGGTGGCTTAGGTTTTAAACTTGGGTTATAAGATGGTAAAGTGGGAATGGCTACCATAACCCGAGTTCATCCTTCACACCATCATTTCTTCATCCAATTCAGCCTAAAATCAAGAATTTTTGGTGAAAAGATAAGCCACCATAAGTATATAGGCCATTAGAAGCTTATTTCAAGCATAAAATCATGGTTTTGGAACTTGCAAGCATGTTTCCTGCCACCCCTTGTTTTCATACGAGGTAATCAATGTGTTCTTGATTGATTTCATGTTTATTAGTTGATTGGGAGCTTGGGTTTTGGTTAGAAGTTAGTAACTTGATGTTTTGTTCCCATATTTGCTTGGAACTTAGGTTGGACTTTGTGGAACTTGGTTGGTGCAAAAAAGTTGCATAATTCTTGCTTGCTACTTGAAGTTGAGGTAAGGGATTAAGTGTTTCAAGTTTGATTGATGCTATTTGAGTGTTGATGCTTGATGGAATCAAGTAGTTTCATGAATAGCATTGATTATGGGCAAGTGTGTTTATGGTGGACTAGGCATGGAATTGTGGATTGTGTGATGTTTTGATGCATCATAGGAAGTTTGTGATGGTGTATTTGTGGCCTATGTAAGTTTTTTTACAGGTTTATGGTGAGTTCAGGCGTCTATTATATGCCTTAAACTCATAAGAAACCACTAAAGAGGCTTGGGAGGGTGTTTTTTAGGTTTAGGACATGGGCTCCTAGTGCCTCAGCTCCTAAGGTACATTTCTCTCTTCGTAGGACAGAGTACTTCTAGCACCTAGGCCCCAGAGACAACCTTCTTGGCGCCTAGGCCTTAAAGGTCTTTTTCAGCAAATTTTAGCTTTTTCAAATGAAATCCGGGGGAAGGCAAGGATGGTCTTAGGGGTGCCTAAGGGTTGTAATGGTACAATAGCACTCTGGAACATCTAAAAATTCTCTTGTGATCTAGGTGTTTTCTCATAGTTTTGTAAATGGTAAATGTACCTTATGAGAAAACTAGTTCATAGGCCATAACAAACACACCATTACTAGAGGTGGAAGGTTTAGCACCATTGAGACCTTAGTTATACCTTTGGGTTCAAGGCCTCATTGAGGAAACCTTTGTACGCCTAGTGAGTTCTTTGGGACCTAGGAATTATCAGTCCAACCTTGGTGCCCCTGTACAACATAAGGGAGGTTCAACTAATGGAGAACTTCACTAGTTAGGCTAGTAAGCAATGCTTGCTAGCAGACAAGGCTTTGCCTTATAGTTCAAGGACTAGGTCAAGGACAAGTCCCAAGGGACTGAAACTTATACGCATTAAGTTTAGCCTCACGTTGTATGAGCTCACAGTAGATTACATATGGTTATATATGTCTTGTCCTTAGTATCTTTTCTTGCAGGTGAAGACCCTTACTGAGAGTTATAATTCTCACTCCCCAGTTTATGTTATGCAGATTCTAACAGTGTTAGACCTGATAACCACTGAGGGTTATCATGGTAGTTTGCTTTTACAGGTACTTAGCTTTTAGAATCTTTATGATTCTAGTTTTATTAGCTACTTGTTGGTAAAGCAGTAGTATTAACTATAGTTTTTCTTGGCCATAGTGGCCAATTGAGCACATGGAGGACTTTTTTAGGTTCACCACTGGGATTGCATCGCAGGTGGGAGTTAGATGAAAAGATCTCAATAGGATAGCCTTTTGTATATTCTATGCACTAGTTGCCTCTTATGTTTATGGATTGAGTCCTAGACTCTAGGGTTGCTCTTGGTTAAAGGCATTAGTCTATTTTATGTATGAATGCTCCTACACAGTTGTTATGTGTAGTAAATTCATGTCAATGTTGATTTTATTTGCTTTGGCTTTTTGAGCCTGTTTTTTATTAAAATACTTGGCCAAGTGAATGTTTTTATGATTTGCTTTAGCTTAAGTCAAAGCATGAAGAACATGCATCTTGCATATTCTAGGTTAATCAACTACTATCACGAAGTTTTAATCCGCACACATATATAACTAGCTAATTGCAACCACCGTGAAACTTGTTCTCACAGGTTTCTTGGGCAGGGCCGAGGGCGGCCATGTCACAATGTCCTTTGTGTTTTGCATCCAAAGTATTCAAAAAATACCAAAAATATTTTATTCTCATTCTGTTTAAATTGCCTTCTTTTTCTTTAAGTTACTTTCTTTCAATACAAGTTACATTTTATCTCTTGTTGCAAGTCTTAATTCCTAATGTGTTCATAGTTCACAATAAACCTTTTTCAGTGCACTAGTAAATGGTGTAGGTGTGTCAAATCTCCTTATACTTAAACAAATATATGAACTCACAAACAAGTGCACTTATCATCAAAGTAAAACAATGTCAAGTACAAAGATCACTTTTCCCTAAGAATGGAGATTATCTACCGTACTCAATACCTCTTTATTATCTAACCGACAATTAAGAGGATTTGTTAACTAACTGCTATGAATTAACTAAACTAAACTAATGCAGCACTATAAACTGTTAACGATTGGCAGACAGCAAAAAATAAACAAACCAATCAATGATTAGAAACCTTATACTTAGAATCAAATGCCCCTAGAACTTCATTTGTGTTACTTTTACTTTGGTTTAACTGGATTGTGATTAACTTGGACCTTGGAGTTGATCATTAGAATTGCCTCCGGCAACCTTCCTCCATGAAAACTCTCTTTCTTTCTATCAATCCCCGCCTCTTTTTCTGTTTTGTTTTTTTTTTCTGAAATAACTCGAGAAACCCTAAAATTGGGCAAACATGGGTTGAAACATGACTGTAACTAAAAATCTCACTTATTTAAACGGTTTAGAGTATAGGCACGTACAAGCATATGCACAAGGGAGTACAAACTCTAAACTTCACCAAAACTTGCAATTTAGCTCCAAAACTTCACCAAAATCCTTCCTAACTCACATAAAGCTAAAATATGACCTGAAAACAAAATATGGACCAATTAAACACCATATCCTAGTAAAAACACATCAAAAGACAAGCAAATATAAGGGAAAAACCTATAGGAAACATCAGTAAATATGAGCATATCATATTTTTCCCCCACACTTGAACTTTTGCTTACCCTCAAGCAAAAATCAAGAAAAAAATACAAAAAAAATCTTAAAACATTAAAAACAAATGAATCGTAAAATAATTTCCTTGAGCAAATAGATATAGAGAGAATTGATACTCTAATTATATTAAGAAATTAATAAGACTACCAAGCATGCAACTCCTTCTATCTAGCACTTCTAAAACAAAATAATTTTAATGGCAACAATTCATATTCAAGCTAGCAACCCATATCTCTCGAAATCGAAGGATAACATCAAATTTTCATGCAAAATAAAATGTACAAATCACACTAAACCAGAGCTTACTATGCACAACCATTCAAACCACAAACTGTGGATTGTGTGGTTAACTGACTTTTCAATATCTTGGTGTTCTTTTAGTTTCTTCTTAAATAATTTTTGTTATGTTTCAAACACTTTTAGCATATTTTAGAGCTACAATTGACTCTTGCCTTAGGAAAAGACCCTAACCTACTTCAACACTAAAAATAGCAGAATCGTATAATTATACTTATACTTTACTTTATCAACAATTAGCCACAAATCCATCAACCAACTTTCCACAAACCAACATAGAAACCCAAAACTTAGTATGCATTGAACAGTGTACTAAAAACAAAAACTTGATGCAAAAAGAGCTTCTTGAGACTATCTTCCACTACCTTGCTAATGAACCGCAAAAACATTTTAAAAATAGATTAAGTACTAAAGTAAAGGATTAGGAATTACTTACTAGGTCTTCAACTTAAGAACTTAAGATATTAAATTAACAATCACTCTTTAATCAATAGATGCTAAACAAAATGATTCAAAAAAAATAAGCTCCAAAAATTTAAGAATTTTTAGATAAATCAGCAAAAATATAAATTCAAGACTAATCATAATAAATAAGGGCTAAAATGATAAAATCCACTCCTCCACATTCAAATTTTAAATTACCCTTAATGTACTAGCATGGAAAAATAAAGTGAAAAAGGAATGAGTCATAAAAACAAATACTGTCCTTCAAAAGAAAAATGAATTACTTGTCTCGCAAGTTGGCATTTCAAAAAGTAGTTCCATAAAGGGTGTTAAATCAAGCTTCTAAGAAAAAACTTGAAGGCTTCCAAAGAAAATAGCAAAAGATGATCAACCACAAACTAAAGCAAAAGAAACATAAGTAGATGTAAAAACTAAAACAAAATAGGAAACAAAATTAGGAATGACCGATGCCCCAATTTCAAAACATAAATAATGGAAACATAAACGGAAATGGAAAATACGAATAGCAACCATATTCATGACATAACCATAAAATATAAATAAATGAATATCCTGGATTGCATAGGATCAAGCATCTCTGGGAGGTGGAATGTCGGCAGAGGTGTTCGTGGCAGTCATTATCGATGTAGGCTTAATGGGATCCTCAGTAACCCTAGCCTTAGCACTTAGCTCATCTACCATAGGATCAATCCTAGTGTCTTCAACCTCCTTAGCAGCAACAATAGTAGGCTCAGGGACTCTCTCATCGGCTTTTTCTTCAATAGCAACAAAACTCAGTTCGACTCTCTGAAACGATGAAACAACAGTCATGGCCTCATCTCCCTCCTCAACAACTTGCCCGTCGGCACCATCTTGTTCCTCCAAACTCCAAAAAAGGACAAAATAGTTCGTGGAATCATCATCATCATGCTAAACTGAACCTTGATGAGCATGTCCCAATGTGCCTACCTTATCACCCCCTAGGAAATATAGATGAATTGCCTCCTCTAAGATCAAAGTCCTTGCCTCAATAGTAGAAAGGTGAGAGCTCATATCCACCATCTGATCTAACATGAACTAGAGGTAATCTAGGATAAATTGTTACCTTTAAATAATGCTTGCAATGTGACCAATCTGGTACTAATGGATGTAGAAGCAGCCTATGTCTCAGTCAATCACCTTGTTAGCCTTAAACTTTTGTGCCATCAAAATATCATATCTCTCCCACTAGGCATCCTCCTTGAAGTTGAAAAATGGGTTCAACTTCTTTGGCTTCTTTGCTAGCCTATTGGTGTGGAATAAGAACTTCTCATGGCATTTCACCATCCTAAAAAATGCAAAAGATTTTTTTCCAATGCAACAATAAATTTAAGGAAAGAGAGTTACCTTAAGAGAAAGAATATCAAATATGTAAGGATGAAAATTGAGAATCAAGCAAGAAACGGACTTCTCTAACAATAGAAAACTTCACCCAAGATGCAAGGATGCGAAAGTTTAAGTTTAGGGTTATAAGGAAGAAGTTTTAGTGAGTTTCATACGAAGTGGGGTAGAAAAATTGTGATCAAGCTTAAATAAAGGCGAAACAAGCCCTGTAACATGGGCATGTAAATGCTTGTGTTATCCACAACTTCTTCAACATGCCATTTAACATGGCCATACCACATGTTGTGCATACGTTCTAAACCCTAATTTTTTTGAAACACAAAATAACAACATGGATCAAAATACAGTCTTGTAAGTGGCCATGTAAATGCAACACCACTCATAACACAGTTGTGTAACTGACCTTGTATATGGTTTGGAACAAACATTTTTCAAATCACAGAGATAAAATGTTTTTCAACATCAATGTGTATATGACTGTGTAAAATAAACACATTTTAAAATATGGGCATGCATGTGCATATGTTTAAACTCTAGAATTTTAAAGTTGGGAAAAAACACAGTTAAGAACATGGTCATGTATGAGACCATGTTATGAAACACACCTTCATACATGGTTTAGACACAAGTCGTGTTTGGCTACTGTAGCTTAAATAAAAATTCTTTGTGAAAAATCAATTTTCTTAAATCAAACATGGCTGTGTTTGAGACCCTGTTGGTTAACATGGGCGTGCTTGGCTCCTAAAACTTGAAAAAAATTACAAACTTACCTAGAATTGAACTTAACCTTTTTTCTCCCATTTTGAACATACTTTATTCCTGAAATATGCTAGATTCCTACATCATAACACAGATTATAAGATCCTAGGACAAAAAAAAACTAATTAACTATTATAAATGAAAAGCAAATAAAATGAAAATGAAATTAAATGAAAATTTAACTCTTGAGTTGCCTCCCAAGTAGCACTTGGTTTAATATCGTCAGCCCAACGTTTCCCTTGATTACTCAATAAGGTTCTTCCTTCTCCAACATCTTCACCTCCACATGGCCATTTGCCTTATGACGAAAAGGCAGATTGAAAACTCCTCTAGGATTCAGCTTGGTATTCATCAATAAAGCTCTTTATGGCATCTGAAAAGTATCTTAGCAAGTTGACCCAGTTGGGTCTTAAAATTTTGCATCCTAGCCCTTAGATTCTGCACTTCCAATTCCATCGTGGTCATGCACGAATTCTCCTACAAGAAAAGAACAAAAAATTAGCAACCCAAAAATAACTAAAAATTTAAATAAAAATACTGCAATAAAATAAATTGCTAGATTAATAAAGATAAATCATTCAAGTAGCAATCTCAACAAATGTTTCTCAGCAACAACGCCAAAAACTTGGTGTGTTTGTAGTTCACAACAAACCTTTTCCACCACACTAATAAATAGTGTGGATGTGTCAAATCTTTTTATACTCAAACAAATTTGTAAACTCACAAGCAAGTGCACCTATCATCAAATTATAGCAGTGAGAAGTACTGAGATCATTTTTCCCTAAAATCGAAATGTTGTCTACAGCACTTACTATCTCTCTATTATCTAACCAACGATTGATAGGATTTGTTTAACTAACTACTATGAATTAACTAGATTAAACTAATGCAATACTATAAACTATTAAATATTGGTAGGCAGCAAAAAATAGTCAAAACAATCAACGATTAGAAATCTTACACTTAGAATTGAATTCCCCTAGAACTTCCTTTATGTTGCTTTTATTCTGGCCAAACATGATTGTGATTAACTTGGACTGTGGAGTACTACCTAATATAGATTAGCTCCCTATTATTTCCGGTACACAAACTCTATTCTTAAGTCACTAATAGGGGGTCTAGGCCTACAGTGCTTCCTATGGACGTATTACAAGTCCTACGATCCACTACTAGGTTTCACCATAGTCTAAAGCTATTATATCAAATTTGTTACACCTGGTTATGATAATACCCATTTTGTCCAACAACGATCCATAACAAACATACCGGATACTACCTAACGCATGTTCATTATCCCATATTCAATTAATAAGCTAGCTACTAATAATCAACACAACAAAGCACATTGGATAAATGGCAAGAAAAACACATAATCATATTAAACCAGAAATAATCACAATCACAAAATCACAAAAGTTTAGCTTAGAGCGTCATAAAATAAACACCAAAGAATAAAAAGAATAAGAAAAGAATAATCCATTGCTGAATTTATTTTTCTCCAAGAAATCCTTGATCTGATGCTTCTAAAACGGTGCTGATCATCAAAATTGTCTTCAACAGCCTTCCCTCATGAAAACCTCTTTTTTCCTGTTAATCTCTGCCTTCTCTTCTGTTCTATCTCTCTTTTGTTCTTTCAATCTTTCATTGGAAGGGCATCATTTTCTTACCTCATCTTATCCTTTCAAAGTGTTTTATAACCTATTTTTTTACTTTCAAGAATGATTTTAAAAGGTTTTCAAGGAAAGTGTTTGTGTGCTTTGAGTGAGTTGCTTTAGAACTTGAGAGTTTTAGATTTTTGAGCGATTTCCCAGTAACAAATTTGAGAAAGAAAAAATGTTTGTGAGAATCTTTGGTTATAGATACAATGTCTAAGGAGGTTGGCCAATACATAAACAAGGATATAGAGACCCCTACAATGCAAGCCATACTTGATCTAAGCTCAAAATTCTAAGCCATGATGGAAAGATTGGAGAGATTAGAGGAGTCAAACATGAAGCTTAAGCAAGGTGCTTCTAAAACACCATAAAAAGGCATCCTAGGCTGCCTACCTAAAGTACAATTAATGAAGGATCCATTTACAAGTCATTGAATTCACTACCTATGAAGATGATGACATTGAAACCTTGCCACCACCATCACCTAGGAGACCCGTGAGGGAGCAGCCAAAGGAGAACCTCAACCTTAATGCAATCAAGTTACAAATTTCACCATTCAAAGAGATGAGTGACTCAGAGGCATTCATTGAATGGGTGCCCAAAATGGAGATGCTTTTTTAGAGCCACGCTTACCCCAAAGACAAGAAGCTAAAGATTGTCACTTTGGAGTTTACTGACTATGCTCTTGCTTGGTGGACTCAGGTTGTAAAATCTAGACAAATAAATCAAAAGAAGCTTGTGCAAATACTTCATGAGTTGAAAACCATAATGATGAAGAGGTTTATGCGTAGCTACTATTAAAGAAAGCTACATCAAATGCTCTAAAGGCTAACTCAAGGCACAAAGTCTATGGAGGATTATTTCAAGGAGTTGGAGGTGACCTTGGTAAAAGCCAACATAGAAAAGGATCAAGAAGCCACCATGGCCAGATGCTTGCATGGCCTAAACCTTGACATTGCCACCTTAGTTGAGTTGCAACCTTTTATGGAGCTTAATGATGTGCTACATACAACCATTTAATTGGAGAGGCAACTCAAGAAGAGAAGGGTAGCCAAATTTTCCATAAACCCTAACCCTAATTCAAGGCCAACATTAAGCAATGATTGGAGGAAGGACGAGCAAAGAAATGAAGACTCCAAAGCCAAACCCAAGGCACCCTTCAAGAGTCAAACCCAAGGGCCTCAAAAAGGTAATCTTGATTCAAATTTTGGAGCTAGATATAAGGTTTTGGGATCCAAACAAGCATAGTGAAAAGTAACTGAAACCCTCCAGGATCCAAATAAAATGGAGTAAATCAAGTGTTCCAAATTTTTACCCAGTTGGCTAAGATCTTTCACCCAACTGTTGAGCCAAATCACAAAAACTTGAACAGTTGATGTGTTCAAGCTTTCTACGGTATACACACGAACATCTTGGATCACCATGCCTCTACCATGTCCCGGTGGGTGCATTCCTCTTATACTCACAGTGCTAGCTTGCGTCTTCCAATGAAGGACAAGAGGAAAGTGTAGTTGGAATTTTCAAAATGTTTTTTATTTTGTCTCTTGGGTGGCAGCTCACATAATTCTCACTACACTATGTATATATATATATAGTGAGGCTTAACTCCCAAATCCAATAGGTATCAAAACCGTAATCTGATTAGGCCTAATTTTGGGCTCAACATTGGCTCAACTATTGGGCCAATAATTACTCCAAAATTAGCATAAAAAAAAAAACCAACAATTTAGCCCATGAACTCAAATAATCCAATTAGCTCTAAGTGTGCGACCCTATAAGCTCTTACCACGTTGGCAATGATCATAAATCACATTTATGATCATAAACAATGAGTGGTGCCTAGCAACACATCATTGTTACCCAAATGACAAGATAGTTGGTGATTCGACTAAACTTCTGTGATCATTATTCGTATATGTCATTGTCCCTTTGTCCAAGATATTAAGACCAAGCATCAGACATGGAATATGTCACTTTCGTATAGCCCAATCTATTATTTCTTAATTCTCGAGTAGATTAACTTAAACTGATGACATTGATATCATATGTTAACTCATTTGAGCATGGCCATGCATTTTCTTAGTCTCACTCTATCAATGGGCCTAGATATATCACTCCATTATATAGGACGGACAAATTATATCTTGACCATACCAATCCCTCTGCATGATATGTGACTTATCCAATGACCACTTTCATGTTCACTCAATTATGAGTAACATATAGTAGTATCAAAGTATGTGACTCACATGTAGGGAACCCTGATGATCTTAGGTCAAAGGACTACATACGTCATGATCACTATGAGAAACACTTATGACACTCATAGAATGATCAATGTAGCGTTCTCTTAACGAGTCAGTCTAGTACACAAGTTCTTCAACTTGTACCCATATGTAACTACATATCCCATATTAGTCTCCACATGTGCTAGTCTTTATGTATTATTGCAACCCGCTCCATAATACTACTAGACCAGGGACATTTAAGAATACCATTATTCTAGAGTTATAATTATGTTTGATTATGTTTCGTAGAAACAAACAACAAACACAATTATTGGAATGATGCACCAATAAAATATCATATCTTAAAGTGTAAAATATAATTATGTCATGATTGTCTTTGGGCACAACACTAACACTAGAAACCATAACAAAATTTGTTTTAAGTGCCAAGGTAGAAGGCATCTAGAAATGGTTTCTGCCATTCAAAGAACCATGGTGCTCAATGATATTGGAGAAGTAGTCATGGATGAAAGTGATGAAGAAGAGCATGATGTTCCAGGCATGCCACTACCTTTGTTGGGTGAAGCCAAGCTAGGTTTTGTAGAAAAAGAAGTCACACTTGTTGCAAGGAGAGCCTTGAATGTTCACATCAAAGAGGACCATAATCAAAGGGAGAACATCTTTCACACTAGGTGTTATAATGGAGGAAAGGTATGTAGCATGATTATAGATAGAGAAAGTTGTACTATTGTTCCAGTACCACTTTGGTTGAGAAATTGTAGCTACCTACCACAAAACACCCAAAACCTTACAAGCTTTAATGGCATAACAATGAAGAAGAGGTAAAGGTAACAAAGCAAGTCATGGTATCCTTCAAGATTAGAAGATATGAAGATGAAGTGCTTTGTGATGTTGTTCCTGTGGAAGCAAGCCATATTTTCTTAAGAAAACCATGGTAATATGATAGGATAGTCATATATGATGGTTTCAAAAATAGATACTCCTTCCAATTTAAATACAAAACCATCATATTAGTCCACTTACACCACAACAAGTCATGCAAGATAAAAAAAAAAAAAAGATTCATGGTGAGGCCGAAAGAAAATTCAATGAGAAGAAAATGAGAGATGGGGTACTGAGTGAAGAGGGGAAAGTTGAAAGATTAAAAAGAGAGATGTGAGGTGAGTGACATTGAGGAAAAAAAAAGAAAGTTAAAAGTTCCTGAAGTAAAAATAAAGAGAAGAAATCTTAGAGAAGAAAAGGGAACTTGATAATTAAAATGAGTAATGTGAGAAAAGCCTTCGAAGCACAAAGGCCAATGCTTCTTTTACTTTACAAAAAAACTTTATTTTTATCTAGTCACCTAAGTAACAAGCTTGCTAGTGTTATTGTTTCTTTGTTGAAGGACTTTGAGGATGATTTTATCTACCTATAGAAGTAACCCTAATGAGGCTAAAAAGATTTAAAGGCAAGTTGAGGACCTACTTTCAAAGGGCTATGTGAGGGAAAGTTTGAGCCCATGTGCTTTACCTGTGATCCTAGTGCCTAAGGAAGATGGAACTTTGAGGAGGTGTATGGATTGTAGGCTAGTCAACAAAATCACTATAAAGGATAGACATTTCATTCCTAGACTAGATGACATGCTAGATGAGTTGCATGGATCCACTTTATTCTCTAAATTTGATCTTAAAAGTGATATCATCAAATTAGGATGAAAGAGAAGGATGAATGGAATATTGCCTTTAAAACTAAATTCAGGTTATCTGAGTGGTTAGTCATGCCATTTTGGTTTAGCCAATGCTCCTACGACTTTTATGAGACTCATGAATCATCTTTTAAGGAAGTTAATTGGAAAGTTTCTAGTTGTTTACCTTGATGACATCTTAATGTATAGTAAGAGCTTGTGTGAGCATGTTGATCATTTAAGGCATGTGTTAGAAACTTTAAGAGCGCAAAAATTGTATGCCAATCTTAAGAAATATTCTTTTTATACTAACTGTGTGATCTTTCTTAGTTTTGATGTGAGCTCAAAACATGTAAAGGTTGATCAAGAAAAAGTAAAGGCTATACATAAGTAGCCAACTCCTAAGTCTACTTCTGAAGTGAGCTTTTTCCATGAACTTGGTAGCTTTTACAGAAGGTTTGTCAAGGATTTCTCAAGTATTGTTACATGTTTAAATGAAATAGTACAGAAGAATGTAGACTTTAAAGGGGAAAAGGCACAAGAATATGCATTTAGGACACTTAAGCACAAGTTGAGCAACGCACCTGCCTTAGCTTTGTATGATTTTCTATAACTTTTAAAGGTGAATGTGATGCATATGAACATGATATTGGAGCTATTTTGATGAAGGAAGGAAGGCCCATAGCCCGCTTTAGTGAGAAACTAAATGGAGCCACCTTGAACTACCCCATCTATGACAAATAGATATATGCTCTAGTGAGAGCTCTTGAAACTTAGCAACATCACTTGTAGCCAAAGGAAGTCATCATCCATATGGAGCACCAATCTTTGAATCACTTAAAAGGCCAAGAAAAATTAAATAGAAGGCATTCAAAGTGGGTAGAATTCATAGAAACCTTTCCATAGGACATAAAGTACAACTAAGTAAAGAAAACATTGAGGCCGATGCATTATCAAAGAGGTATATTTTTTTTCTTCTTTAAATGATAAGGTTTTACGTTTTGAATAATTGAAGGACTTGTATGAGAATGATTCTGACTTTGGTGAGCTATATACTAAGTTTACACATTCGAGTTTTGACAAGTACTGTCGGGTTAATGGTTTTCTTTTCAAGCAAGATAAGTTATGCATACCTAAGCACTCTTTAAGATTTTTTATAGTCTAGGAAGCTCATGGAGCAGGATTGATGGGATACTTTGGCACTGAAAAGACCTTACATGTGCTCAAAGAGAAGTTCTATTAGCCAAAGATGGAGAAAATTGTTGAAAGATTTTGTGCTAAATGTCTTGAGTGTAAAATGGCTTAAGTCAAAATTAAACTCTTATGGACTCTATACTCCATTGTCTATTCCTACTCACCCTTCAATTGATATTTCTATGCATTTTTTTGTAGGACTTGCTTGAAAAAAGAATGGAAAAGACTCAATCTTTGTGATTGTATATAGGTTTTCAAAGATGGCACACGTTGTTCGATGTCACAAGATAGATGGTGTTATGAACATTGCCAACCTATTCTTTAAAGAAATTGTAAGATTTCAAGGACTTCCAAGGAAAATTGTAAGTGACTAAGATGTGAAGTTCCTTAGTCAATTATGGAGAGTTTTGTAGAGCAAGTTAGGTACTAAACTCATGTTCTCTATCACTAACCATCCACAAATCGAAGGCCAAACTGAGTTAACAAATATAACTTTGATTTCTATCTTAAGAGCCATCATTCAAAGGAATTTGAAAACTTGGGAAGAAGCTTTCCTCATGTTGAGTTTGCTTATAATAGGGTTGTGCGTCAAACAACTGGATATTCACCTTCTGAAGTTGTTTATGGTTTTAACCCATTAACCTCTATGGACTTAATGCCTTTTCCTTTAAGCCAACTTTTAGTGTAGATGAAGCTAAGAATGCCGAGATGGTTAATACATTGCATAGGAAAGTGAGACTGCAAATTGAAAAGATGACTCAACAATATGCAACCCAAGCCAACAAAGTAAGAAAGAAAGTGACATTTGAGCTAGGTGATTGGGTTTGGGTTCATATGAGGAAAGAGAGGTTTCCTAACCGAAGGAAGTCTAAGGTTCAACCTTGAGGAGATGGACCTTTCTAAGTGTTACACCCGGAAAGTGATGAATGATTAATTACCGGGTTAAGTGGATTAGTGGCATAAATAGTTTCCTAATTTGGAAACTTAGCGAAATTATTTGTAGAGACTTTGAATTATTTATGGAATGGGCATTAATGAGTGTTGGACACTCTGAGAATTATGCTTGGCTAAAGCCAAGAGTTTGGGTGATAAAAAATGGCAAGTTTGGAAGTTGAGGGACTCAATTGCACAAAGAAAAGTTGGGTGGGAGGACTCAATTACAAAGTTGGAGAAAGATGGAGGACCAAGTGAGTAATTTGGCCATTTTTCATGAAAAATATATGCATGGCCGGCCACCCCATGTTACCAATTTAAAATTGGCCTACTACACATTCCACTCATAATTATTTAATCCCTTCACCACATCCTCCACTCAACAATTAAATATTACCCCACTTACTTTTGTCCCCCACTTTCCCAATTTGACTATTCTATTACCCATGCCTTGTCTCCCACTACAAATCCCACTCACCATATTTTAATCACCCACTTACATTGTCTCCCACTTTACATTATTTAATTCTCCCCACCATCACTTGTCCAAGCAATGCTTTAATGAGCATTTGACTTATTCTCCCACCTTTTTCATTCAAAATTCGTCCATACCTCCAAATTATGCATTTGATATGCATTTTGGGTGCATTTCACTTTATTTAGCACCATGACCACCCACCTTCTTTGAATATACGTTTAATGCACATTTAGAATGCATTTGAGTTTCATTTCTCTTTCATTTGCAAGTGCATAACCAGCCATCACTCCCATTTTCATTTCATTTTCATTTCCACTCTCTCTCTAGCACCAAAAGCTCTCCCTTCTCTCTAAGTTCCAGCCATGGTGTTCTTCGAACTCCATCTCCTTCTTTCTTCATCTAAGATTCGGCCATAGCTAGAAATGCATGTTCTTGCACATGCAAATACATTTTCTTGAAGCTTTCAAGCTCCTAAACCCATCTAGACCAAGAACAAAGTGAGAAATCAAAGAAAACCCATGAAGAAATGATTGTGAAGTTTCGGCCATATGGATAAAATAGTGTTCTTGAGCTCACCTCAAGAGCTCCTTACATGCATGGCATTTCTAAGCCATGAAGAGCAAGAAGATGAAGAGGAACTCCAAGAAAGTGAAGCTCAAGTTTCGGCCATTTAAAGGTTGTAAGTGAACCAAGTTTTTCTTGGTAGTTTCATGTATTTTGAGCTAGATGCTACTCTCTAATGACTTGGCCATGTTGGATTTTTGCAAGGAAATCAAGTGGATATTTCGGCCATGGAAGGATATTGTTGTTCTTGAGCTCAACTCAAGAGCTCTTTATATGCATGGCACTTTTAAGCCATGGAAAGCAAGGATGGAGGTTTTGGCCATGAGTATACATAGCATTTGGAGGCATGAAACCAAGTGTTCTTGGTGCCTCGAGGCTTGTGTGGCCATTCCAAGGAAGGAAACAAGCAAAAGATGAAAGAAAAGCAAGAGGAAAGTTTCGGCCAAGTGTGAATCTTGGCATGCATGGACATTTTTCCAAGTGTTCTTGGTCCATAAATTATGAAATGGGCTATTTTGGGCCATAATGGCATTATTGGCAAATGGGCTAAATCCTGAAAAGGTTAATATAGGCCCAAGTCCTGAAAAGGTTAATATGGGCCTAAATGATAAGTTGGGCCAAGTCTAGAAAAGGAAATAAACAGGCCAAGTGGGCCTGAGTTCCTGGAAAGTCCAAGTTGGGCCAGAATTCCAGAAAAGGCCAATGTAAGCCTGAGTTCACAGAAAATTGGGCCTCAGTTCACAAAAAGGCTAAGTGGGCCTTTACATCCTTAAGTGAGGTCCATTAAGGAAATGGCAAAGTTCCAACAACAAACAAAGCAAAGCAAAGGCAATGAGCAAAAGGTTACACCAATGGTGGTAAGGATCCTTTACTCACTTATTGCATGGTGTACTTCCATGATATTGTTTGTGAGTATAAATGCCCCTATGTGATGGTCATAGAACCAAGTGACCATAGGTGTGCAGCGGGTTAGTTGTTCTTTGTGTGAGGGCTCATGTTACTTTCTTAGTTTAATAATTGGGCACGTAAGTGCATAATTGATGAGGTATCATTGCTTCGGCAACTTTGGGCACGTAAGTGCATATTGGACGAGGATTGTTGCTTCGGCAACTATGGATATGAATAATGGGCATTTATGGATATATATATATGGTTTGATTAGCTAATCAATATAAAGGCAAGTGTTAGAGTTTATAGTAAGAATGGCCAACTTACTATGTAACTCGGAGCTCTAGGGGAACGGGTGGTATGATTAAGAAGGAGAATTGAGGTTTAAAGCCTTGGACACTTGCCAGGGGTGCCAGTGGTGCCAGGGGTGCCATTGGTGCCAATACTGCCAGTCTGGCCAGGGGTGCCAGTAGTGGGTGGCAGTAGTGATTGCCCAGGAAAACTTGTGGTTGAGTGCGTGTGTTGTGAGCTTCTCTGAACTGTTGTTGTTTGTGCATGCTGACCCAAATTATTATTATTATTGTTGTTGCTGCTATTGTGCTGTATCTTGTGTTTTCTTTGTTTTAGTGTTTTCCTTTGCAGGAACAGGATTATTTGCCATGATATTCTTGGCTTGGATTTATTTGCCATGGTATTCTTGGCATGGGATTTAATTGCCATGACATTCTTGGCTTAAGAATAGGCTTTGGAAGCCATATGTGACTACGAAAGTCACGAGAGATTACCTTATTCTGATTTGGCATTGCCATTACGTTCTTGGCACAATTTTGGCTTTTTAAGCCGGATATGACTACGAAAGTCATGAGTTACTTACCTCACACCTGGATCCTTACTGAGTTTTATAACTCACCCGCCCTTCTTTACTTTTTTCAGGAAGTGGATTGGATGGCTTGATAGATCAAGTAGGGAGTATTAGAGTACTCGTTATGTTTTGCTAAAGGGTTGGGTATGAGTTTAGTGTTGCTTAATATATTCATTTGACTCTAAGTGACTTATGTGGTATATTTTACTTGCGGAACAAGCTAATGGTTTGGACTTCCTTGTGCAGGCTTGTGGAGTCTAGAAGTTGTGGGAACAAGGTCTATTAAGCTGGAATGAGTTCCAGGTTATGAGTTAAAGTTTGGGTAGACATAAGAACTTGGTCTGTAAAACCTAAACTTAACTAGTTATGGACATATAGCATCCTTGGTATGTTTTCCAAGCAGGAGATGCTTGTTAGATGCACTTTGTGATCATGATTATCTTAGGATGAATTTTGATGAAATGCCATGATGGATATTCATGTTATGTGTACTAGACTTGGCTGATGCTCATGGATATATAAATGTGGTTTTCAAAGTTGAAAATGAGATGGGCTTCTTTGTTGCCATGCATTGGATTAGTACACTTGATGGACACACATCCTATGCACTTAATGGATTAAGTGTATGCTTTGCTTGAATTGCAAGTATGATTTGCTGATTATGTGTGTAACTAAGGGAAGACTTCCAGTGAATCTGGATTTATTGGATTTTGTTGAATGGCATCTAAAGACTTGTGTGTGTAACCGGCTAAGTGGTAAAGTCCATAAATGGAACACTAGAATTCCACATAGGTATTAGCTCGTTCCTGGAGAGCACCCTGACAACACATTGAAAGTATTTAAGTAACAAGCTAGTACCAGAATAGATCCTGGAGTCACGCCGTAGGTGCTCATAACTAGCTAATAAAGCCCCTTCAGTATGAATAACTTCCGCTGCATTAATCTGATAATCGGGCCCAGATGGGCCAGGGGCAGTTTGGGGCGTGACACTAAGTGTTGGAAAAGATTAATGACAATGCCTACAAATTGGATTTAAGAGGTGAGAACAATGTGAGTGCAATTTTCAATGTTTCTAACCTATTTTTGTTTGATGTAGGTGACAATTTGAGGAAAATTTTCTTTAAGTAAGGGGGAGATGATGGAGGAACATCAAGCTTTAAGACTTCTAAGACATCCAAGTACCCATTAAATATAAACACATCACCTCTCATAAGGAAAAGGGACAAAGAAACACAAGAGGCACTCCAAGCACTCATCCAAGTGCACTTGGAGCCCTCTATGGAACCATCCCACACTGTTTCACAAATTGATCAAGGCCTATATGCCCAAGTCCTCAAGAATATAAAATCATACAATATTATAAAGATCCAAGCTAAAGAAACTCCAAAAAATTGTCTGGACCTAGAAGGCCCAAGTAAAAACCTTAAGTGACACATAGGGTGCACTCAAGAGTACCTTTAGGGGTTTATGGGGCTATTTTAATTTCTAGGATTTTTTTTGTTATTTTCAAGTTTGGTTCATTTATTTAGCTTTTTTTTAGGCCTAGGAAACAAGTTGTGGCACATGTTAAATAAGCCGCAAAGATTTCTTAAGATTTTGTGTTGAATGCATGTTTTCCAGACCTAGTTAGACTAAGTTTGTCTCTTTTACTAGGTTTAGGGTTTTTATCTCATTATGACTTTGTAAAGTCAAATACCCTAGCTTTCTAAATTATAAATAAGGCCTATATTTCATGGTTTTTGCACATTAATAAGATTACAAGTTGCTTTGAGCAATACTCTTCCTTCTTATTCTTTTTCAACTCCTTGGTGTACTTGTGCAACAAGTTCTTCTCTTCCAATCAAATTTCTTCTAATTTTCCTTCTATAATTATGCTTCTCACCTGTGCTTCTATTTCTAACTTCTTTTCTATATGCTTCTCACCTGTGCTTCTATTTCTAACTTCTTTTCTATCTCCCTTACCTAATTTCTCCTGCTTGGACCAAGTTGGTAAAGCATCAATTCAGGTTCTCTTTTGAACTAGGATCTTTAGGCAACAAGCAACACATCACCATCTCTTTTACATAATCTTCCATATACTTGCTACCTTGCACCAAACTTTAGAGCTTTTGATGCAGCTCTCTTTGATAATAGGTAGGAATGAATCTCCTCCTCATCATAGTTTTGAGCTCACCCTAAGTATGAATTAGGACTTCTTTAATCCTTTGCCTAAATTGTAGCAACTGATGCCACTAAACAAGAGAATAATTAGTGAACTCAATAGCAATCAATTTAACCTTCTTTACCTTGATGTGTACATGGCAATAAAAATTATCTCTATTTTAGCAACTCTAGGTAGCCTTCTGGGTCAGTCTTTCTATGAAAAGGTGGAATATTAATATAACTTAAACTATCATCAACTCTTATTGTCCCCTCCTAGGCCTCTTTGGTTGGTCAGCCACTTAAGTGTGTTTCCTCATCCTCTTCCTCAAATTCATCCTCTTTCAGGTGCACCACTTGTTTATTTTTTTTTAGGTGCTTTCTCTTTCCCTTGGGCAAATGTCTCCTCTACTGGAGGTCTACTAGAGTTCAATTTCCCCTACCTTATCTCTATAACTTCCAATCTTGCAAGGATTTTTGCTAGCATGGCCTCTGTCATAGAATCTTGCTCCAAACCTCCAGGCATTGTTCTTCAAACTTCAAAAATCAACACACACATTCACACTCAATATATTAGTGGAAAGATAGTGAAATTTGCTAATAAGACCTATCTCTCATGTTTTGAGTTTTTAGGCCTCAAACACGCAAGAAAACCCTAGGTTCCCCTGAAAACCAAAGATTTTAGGTGTGAAAAAAAAAAAGTAAAACACTAGAAATAAAAGAAACATGAAGTTCTATCAATGAAAGATTAAAAGAACTAGAGTTTGATAAGGGTTTGATGAGAGCAAAACTACTTGACACAAAAAATGAATTTCACATGAAAATGATTTTTTATTCTAAAAATTTTGTTTTGTTTAATTTTGAAAAGATCACACAAAACTTTTCTTTGAACTTTTGTTTGCTGGAAAACATAAATTCAAGATTTCAAATATCATTACATGCAGCAAAAGAAAGAAAAAAATTAAAGATTTTGTAGCTAGGTTCCAAATAATGATATTTGTATGATAATTGAAGAAACAAAAATAATTTTTTTAAAAAACAACCTAAATGATATATTTTTGGTATTTTTGAATTGTTTTTTTGATGTAGTTGAATGAATGAACATGAAGCAAAGATGTTAAGACTTGAAGAAAGACAGAGGATGATTTGAATGAGATAAAATGCAACCAAAAACAAATGGGTGTACATGGACCTAAAACAACAAGGAAAAGTTTAGAATGAATGTAATATGAAGGAAATAGAATGGAAATAGCAAAAGAATGAAGAAAACAATGAGATTGAATTAAATAACAATGAGATATGCCCCTGGCTGGAACTATGGCTCTAATACCACTTGGTTACAAAACTAAGCAATATGCCCAAAATGAATTCAAGCTGCACAAAAAATGACCAAAAGACTAGGTTGAAGAATTTCTACCCCTAACCTACTTGGATTAGCAATAAGAAGTGTAGATATCACATAAAGAAAACCTCTATTCCCTTATATGTAAGTAAAAGTTCACAAAGAACCCAAGAGAGAATGCTTGCTTAGCAAAATTATGTTGTTTTTCAAATTATGTGTCAAAGTGTAATAGGTACGGCCTTAAATAAAAATTCCCAAGCCTTAGAAAAAAAAATTCCCTAGCCAAATTGAAATAAAAGTGCAAATTAGGTAGGACTCCTAAGTAAACTAAAAATATCCCTAAAACATACAAATACCTCATTAAACCATGTTCAAAGTGTGTCCTTGTGAATTACGTCTTCCACACACAAATAAGGATAAACATGCTGGAACTAAATGAAAACAACTTGATAAGAGTCACAAAACCTGTACAAACCCCTTAACGTCTTCTCGGTTATGCTTGAGTACGCCCTTCTCGTGCCATGGCCCATGGGTGCACTTAAGGTTTTAACTCGTGTCTTTGCCTTCATGTCTACTTCTGTTCCTGGGCTTTTATCATGTTAATCGAGTAGGTTTAAAGCTCCACTTGCAACTTATCCCATGCTCAAACTCCCTTTATAGGCTCCTGTGCCTTGAAGAGCCCCTTCACAAACCCTTAGAGCTCACAGGTCCTTCTCCATCCTATAGGTCCAATGGCCACCTTCAATGGATCCGTCAAGCTTGCTAGATTCCCATCAAGTACCTAAGCTAAGAGATCACACCATGTTAAGGATGAAATGGGTTTTTTAAAAAAAAGAACTTGATGAAAATGTTGTTGGTACTAGAAATAAGGCAAGAGTTGTTGAAAAAGGTTATAATCAAGAAGGTATTGATTTTGAAGAAACCTTTGCACCCATAGTGACATTAGAAGCTATTAGAATTCTTTGTGCCTTTGCATACTATTTGAAGATTAAGATTTTTCAAATGGATGTGAAAAGTGTTTTTTAAATAGTTTTATCAAAGAGGAAGTTTATGTCTCACAATACTCCAATTCTAAAGATCCAAAATTTCCAAACCATTTTTTTCAATTGAAAAGGCTCTGTATGGGGTAAAACAAGCACCTAGATCTTGGTATGATAGATTGAGTAAATTCTTGACTGATCAAGGGCTTATTAGAGGTAAATTAGATTATGCTTTTTTTATTAAGCATTTCAATGATAACATGTTACTTGTGCAATATATGTGGATGAAATTATATTTGGTGCTACTAATGAATATTTATTTGAAGAGTTTTCTATGTTAATGCAAGGTGGATTTGAGATGAGCATGATGGGTGAGATTACCTTCGTCCTTGGGCTTTGGCATTTTCATCAACCAAGCTAAAGAACAAAAGAAAGCTACTCAAGATGTTTGGCTACTCAAATGCTAAACCTAGTACCATTCCAATAAGTGGCATAACAAAGCTTGGTCAGGATGAAAATGGGAAGCCTATTGACTAAAAACTCTATCAAAGCATGATAGGTTCTTTACTTTATTTGAAGGCAAGTAGAACCGATTTTTTGTCTAGTGTTTACTTGTGAGCTCATTTCCAATTATGCCCTAAAGAATCACACTTGAAAATGGTGAAATGGAATTTAGATATTTGGTGAATACACCTAATATAGGATTATGGTATTATAAGGACACTAGTTTTGATCTTTTGGGCTATCCCAGTGTGGGTTATGCAAAAACTAAAATGGATAGGAAATCAACTATTAGCTTTTATCCATTTATTGGGTATTGCCTTGTATCTTGGTCTTCAAAGAAATAAAATTTGGTTGCTTTATCCACCAAAGAGGCCAATTATATAGTGGTTAGAAGTTATGTAGCTCAAATTTTGTAACCAACAATTGAAAGATTATGGTTTTAATTTTGAAAAGACACCAATTAAATGTGACAATGTAAGTGCCATAAGCCTAGCCAAAAATTCGATTTTCCACTCTAAAGTAAAGCATATTGAAGTAACGCATTTTTTTATTAGAGATTATGTGCATGATGGTGATCTTATTGCTTGAATTTGTTCATACTCGAAATCAATTGTCTGATATTTTAACTAAACCCTTGTGTAAAGAAAGATTTGTTTTTATTAGATAAGAACTAAGAATGAGTAACCCATGGTAATCAGCTTTTTATGTTCAAAAGAATGAAATTATATTATCATGAAAATTCAATTTCAGGATTATATGATTCAAATATTCACATGTTGAAGTGTGCCACTCATCATCTCAAGTGACTATTATTCATTTTGATTTTTTGAAGGTTTTCTCACCGGATTTAAAGGCATTAGGCAAAACAATTTAAATCAATTGGGTAAAATTTTTTAATTGGGTGTTTTGAAAATTTTGTTGCTGGGAACTTGCTTTTGCATCTCTGTCCATGTGTTTCAACTGGCTTTTTATTTTCAGTCAAGTGTTTCTAGAAAAGCCAACATGGTTTTTTTATTAAGTAATGTTATTTTCAAAAGCAAAAATCATTTAAACTTCAATAGAAAAAGGTGAAATACTATGTTTTGAAACTAGCTGAAGTACAACTTAGACTTGTCACATCTTCTTCATTCCTCCTTCTAAACCCCAAAACCCAGCATCTTCATCCACCCTCGGTCAACCAATTATCCCCTCTCTACCTGTAAGTCTAACCACTCTGACTGATTAGCACTTCTTCTTCTGATGAATCTGCTTCCTACTCCTTCATTTAAAACCCCAGTCTCAAACACAATCACAGGTAGCCCAAATTCTAGACTCTTACTCTTTGATTCTCTATGAACTCAACAATGGTGCATCAGACTCATGGTAGAGAGGTACCAAAGAGAGGCTGAGATGCTACAAAAAATAAAGGCGCAATGGCTAAAAACCCATGCGAAGAGGCACAAGAGTCTTGCTATCCAACCCATTTTTCTACTGTCAACCTCTTTCTTTGAAGAAACTAAGGTAATGGCTTTAACCTTTTTGAATTCAATTCCTGATAAGGTTTTTCCAAATAGAAAGCTTTGTAAGAATTAGGTGGTTTCCAAAGAAGACTTGAAATGGTAGAAATTTGATAAGTTTTTGCATTAGGTTGAATATTTCAGATTACGCTCTTTCCTTAGTTAACAACCTAAAGGCTTACTAGCCTTGATTAAGGAATTTTAAAAAAATTTGAAGGTGGATGTGAACTCCTTAACTCACACAAGTTTAGTCCATGCCATTGACATAGTTACATCAAAGGAAACAATTTGTACATTAGTTGGTAGTAAGTTAGCTTTAGAAAAGAGTTTCATGATTACTCATGATTTTATTCTGAGATAGTTTTTCCCAAGGCTAGTTAAGAGTCTTCCAAACTTACCTCTCAAAGCTTCTCCAAGCTTGCTACAGCTTTATGAAAGAGTTCTTCATTGAATTTTCACTAACATTCTTATACCAAGAGAAGGTGCAAACACTTATCTTATGCTTGTTTGATGTATAAGTTGGTTGTGAAAAACAATGTCAAATTTGTTTTTGGAAAAATCAAATTGCGAATGAAAAAGGTAGCCACCACAAAATCTTCACACTTGGCGTATCTCACACTCATCACCTGACTTCTTGAAACCTATGGAGTTGATTGTATTGTAGCTTCGATTTCTCTAGATGAACATGCTCCTCTAGTTACTTTTAAAAATTTAAGATTGGGTGGCTTGGATTAGTTAACAGAGTTAGGTGGTGTAGAAAATAAAGAATGCTCAAAAGTGTGTTCAGAAGAAATTCCAAGAGGATAAGAAAAATTATAGTGGTGAAGGATGAAATGAGGAAAATGATGAAAATATTGATGAAATCGGGGAAAACAAACCTCCACCTACCAAGTTGAAAAAGATCAATCTTGAGTTGGCTAAGGTAAATACCAAAACTCAGGCTTTGGAAAATTCTAATGCTACACTTCATGACAAATTTGATGTTCTCATTCAAGGACAAAAATCAAGAACTACTATAGACAAAGTTGTAGCTGCTCAAGAATACAAAATCGTGACTTAAATGGCCTCCAAAAAAGTAAGGGTATATTAAGTAAAATTTTTTGGCTCAATTGTTTATATTGATCTTATTGGTGGTTATATTAAGTTTATTGATTCAATAAGATATAAAAGAAGTGAGGGGGTTATTGTTGTTTTTGCATGTTGAAGAAAGGGAGAGTATGGTCTTTAATTACTGGTTATGGAAGTGCTTAAAGCTTTATTGGTTATTTATGGTATTTTTCTTCATTTGAATATAGAGTATGAATGCATTTGTATTGGAGACTGTAAAAAAATTTTACAATTACTTTTTTCTAATGTCTATTTCAAAAAGGTTTTTCATCATTAAAAAATGGGAGATTGTTGAATTTGTTCCACCCATGAATCTTTAATTTTGATGATTACAAAATATATTTGAGTTATATGCATCATGCTCTATTTTCAAGTTTTAACTTTGATTTCTCTTTAATAAAGCTTTGTCCATGAAAAGGAAAAATGGTTTTTATTTATCTTTCAAGTAATTTATATGTTCCAAGTCTTGCTTGTAAAAGGCAAAATCCATTGAAAGAAATCAACATTGAAATTTGGAAGTTTGGAGGTTAAAATCTCATGGAGATGTACATTCAACATGTTGAAGGTTTTCAACCTATTGAAACAAGAGCAGTTTTTTCAGGCTAGACGTTCTTGGTTCTAGACAAGACAAAGACTTCGGTGAAATTTTTCAACAGGGTGAAAAATCTAATTAAAGCTTTAGCATGAATCTCATGTTCAAAAAAACATTTTAAAATTTAATTCAAACTCATGCCACATCAACCTACCACATGGGTTAAGTGCTAACAACTCATTAATAAGCAATCTTGTAGTTGGAGATCAAACATTGGGTGGCGATGCAAGACTGTAATTCAATCAAGTGAAATTTTTCACTCGATTAAAACTAGGTGACAAAGGTAATTTTCTATCAACATTGATAGCAACATTCACTAGTTTTTAAGGAGCTTTTTGTTATCATTCTAATGGTTTCAATGTCTCTTTTACACTCAATAGAGTATAAAAACATCAAACATCATATTAAGAAGTACTCTTGGCATCTAGAAAAGAGAAATCATCATCAAACTGTGCCAAACTTGGGAATTGCCAAGAATTTGTGTTTCAATTGCTCATCTAGCTTTGATTGTTTCTATCGTTCCAACTACATTATAAACACTAAATTGATGAGTTTGCCTTGAGTGATTGAGCTATTTCCTTGTAAAGGAAAGAGAGTTAGAAAGGTTTTTAGTTAGCCTGTATGAAAAGTAGTGAATATTGGTGGTAAAGAGAGCTACCAAAAAAGTGTGTGATCTTATATACTTTTGACTTGATAGTGAAGAAGAAAACTTCCAAGTGGTGAACTTGAGGACAGGAGTAGGCTCTCAAAAGGAGAAACCAACCTGTATCAAAATCCCTGTGTACAAGTTTTTCTTCCTCTATTTGCTTGATCATTGCTTAGTGGTTTATGGTCTTCCTCTGTTTGTTTAATGGATGTGGTCTTACCATAGTTGAAGTTGCTTTCTTTCAAAATCCTTTCAAAGTAAAATTCAAGATCATTGTGGTAGACTTTTTCTAGTTAGAATAAGTTTCTTTGTGCTCCTTAAATTATATTTTGTTTTAAGATAACAAAAATTCATTTTCTGTTATTTTTTTAAAATCAACTAATTCACCCATCTCTTGATTGCACTTGGCCCAACAATCTCCATTATACAAAATTTCCTCAAGATTAGCCGTGACGATACTTATTCACATTTCATGAAATTCACACACAATGCTAATAATTTTCATGGAAAATTACATAAAACCCCTGTGATTTGGCTAACCTACACTTTGCCCCTTACATTTTCAAAGGTTGAGCATACAATACTCCTAGAGTAAGTTTTACACTCATACTTTGAATTTATTTACAATTTTACCACCGCATCTTCCACGTCTTCTCCCTCATTCTCTTCAAGAAAGAACTCTGTTGTGTGTTTCAACTTTTTACCACTTCATGATATCCTAACACTGCAAAGCAATAGTCCAATCACTATCGGCAACTCCTCAAGCTCCAAAATTTTTCAAAAAAAAATTATATAAAATTTCTTCAACAAATATGCAGTTATAAAACAAGTATCTAAAAAAAACTCTCTTTAACCGAAGAAAAAGTGAATAGCATCCTCCTAAAGTCAATTCATGTGCCGTTCAAAATGTTAGCAATTGTCCAACAAAGGGAAGATCTAGGTATACATGGTGTGGGTAAAAACTAAACAAAGGAGAAAACAAAAAAATAGTAGTACAAATTTTGCGACTTTAACAAACCTAGAAAGTGGAAACCTTTTGCACTAACAATATCACTACTTTTGATGCAAGAACAGAACCCAAAATTCAACTTCATCCAAAACAGGCTTGCTGCAATGCCGGAGGCAAAGCAGCAATTAGGAAGAAAAGAAAATGACCAATGAGGAACTAACCCACATAAGTAACTGATGCCCGGAGGTGAATATATAGGACATATATATTTGCAAACTCCATTTAGAAAGACAAATGTCATCTTTAATTTTCTTGGAAAAAACTGACAAAGCAAATATGCAATCATTGATTAAAATCATAGAACAACTAACAATTTCATACCTAGAATTAGCCATAACTTGAACTTTTGCACCACCTTCATGCAAATCATATAAAGGAAGAAAACGTTTTGAACTGGATGCTCTGTCTTTTCTTGTTTGATGACCTCCCAAGTTTAAAAGTGAATTTATTATATTACTATTAAGCATTGTTATTCCGTTAAATGTTATTCATTTAACAAGAAATGTTGTTTTGTAAATAATGTTGTTTTATTCAAGAAAAAATGTTGTTTTCATTCATATATATTTGTTGTTCTCTCATATGGTACTCACTTCGTAAGAAATGTTATTCTATAAACAATTTTGTTCCTTTCAAAATTTATCAAATATGTTGTTTTATAATATATTGTTTACTTCATAATAAATGTTGTTTTGTAAATAATATTACTCTTTTTACTAAGAAGTGTTGTTTTACTTATACAAATGAGATGTTCTATTATATATTGTTCGGGCAAAATCCATATGTAGTCCCCTAACTTTAAGGGTCATCCTAATGTGGTCCCTTAACTCAAAAAGTGACTCTTAAAGTCTTCTAACTCAACTTAAGTGTCCTATTTTGGTCCTTACCGTTAGTTATACTGTTATTTTGGATGGAAATTGCCTACATGGCAGGTATATTGCCACGTGGCAGTCTCTTTTATGATAAGAACTGATTAGATTGGAAGAACAATAAAGTTCAAGCTAAAATTGACACAAAAAGTAATTTTAGGGACCTAAAACGATAATTAACCCAATCTTCCCCATCGCCGCCCCACTCCAATCAATCGCCACCGCCACCCCTCTCCCTCTTTCCGCCAACGCTCCATCTTCCTTCTTCCCGACCGATGCTCCACCTTCCCCTTTCATCCACCGCCCCGCCAGTCACATCTCCACCGACCGATTGTCGAATTGAACGAGGAGAGAATTAGATGGACGGATGGCTTCGGCGAACGGGCGGCTTCAGCGGATGGGTGGGTTCAACGGTGGAGATGACAAGGTCGGCCTTTAGGTGGACGGGCGGCTTCGACGGTGGAGGAAGATACGATAGGATGCGGGCGGCGAATCGCGATCGGGCCTCTCCCTGGGCGACGGCTGTAGAGCAAGACGAAACGACGAAGGGTTGGAGGTGGAGCTGGTCACGATTAGCCTCTCTTACTATAAGTATGGGTCATTAATTGATGAAAAGGGGAGGAGATTAGAGAAAACCCCAAGCTTTGTTTGAAAAAAAGAGAAAACTGCAACTGGAGCCCCTGTCTGTCCTCCCTCATCCAGAAAAACCCTAAGTTTTTTTAGTGCCACCACCCCCGCTACCTCTCGCCGCCGACGCTTCAACTACCCGACGCTTCACCTTCCCTCTCCACCCGATGACACTTCAACTTCCCTCTGCTCTGTCACGCCACCGCCGCCTGGTCGCCTCCCCTTTTGCTGTCCGACCTGGCGCAGCCGTCTCCAGAAGCCTCCCGCACCCACTCGTGCTCGCTCCAAGCCCTAACGTCATCGTCCTCCTCTGTCTCGCGGTCTTCGACGCTGCCGGCCACCATACTCCCCTCCCAGGAGCAGCCATAGCCTGCGCCGTCGAAGCCCAGCCGCCCTGTTTCTCCCAGACGTCGTCGAAGACGAGAGAATCAAGACAAGACCGGCTCCTCCATCGCGACCCGACCCGTCTCATCCAGATCCGATTCGATCATAAACTCTCCTGGGTAGAACTCCTCTTCAGCCCTCCGAATTTTTCATTTCATTGATTAAGTCACTAACATGTTTCTCTTTTTGCAGATAGGCCATTAACAACAAGCTTTTGATGTTTATTTTTCCTTGTTTTCTTTATTTATTTTGTTTGTTTGGCCATGCATTAAATTTAACCACTAAATTCACATAAAATATAACCTAGAATATTTGTTTATTTATTTTTTATCTCTTTATTCATCTTTATTCTCTTTTAATTTTAGGATAGTTTGATTTTGTTTTCTTTATTTAATACTCACAATGCATATAAAGGTCAATAACATACAAAAAAAAAATTATTGGTTAAGCCATTGTAAATTACTCAATAAATTTTCAAGTATCTGTTCTTAGTAGTTTGATAAAATCCTGAGATGGATTATTCGTTCGAATCTGATTAGTCTGATAAAACTTACGGCCGAGAACAGGGTAGTCTTTTAAATTCTTGGTGGATTCGATAGAGTCCCAAAATTTCAAGGACACTTAAAATTCCACATCCAATTGGTCTAGTAGGATGCATGATTTGGAATTAAATTAAATAAAAATCATTTTTGTTGACGACTTAGCTAAAAAGCATAAAGAGTTAGGAAAAAATAAAACCAAACCCCATGGTACCAATTTTCGGGCGCTATAATAAAGTTATTTTAGCGTAACCAACTCATAATCTCATAATCTCTCGCAGACCATAACATGTATCCAATTGACCTAAGAGAAACTAATTGGTGGCGACTCATAAAAATCACGTTGGTATAGAAGTTATTCCCAAATAATGTAAAAGAAGTATGGGCAAAGTGTAGGCTTTACAAAAAAAAGAGCAGGAGGAGAAAGTGTATGCTAGGCCAAACTAGGGTTTTGCAAGTTGCCCTAGTTTTCATTTACTTTCTTTAAGAACACATTTTATAATTTTATTATAATACTTACTTGGTATGCATTTTTCAGAATTTGTGGATTTGCCACTCACATAAAAATCACATTGCTAAAAATCACGTTGCTATAGAAGTTGTTCTCTAATAATGTAAAAGAAGTATGGGCAAAGTGTAGGCTTTAAAAAAAAAGGGCAGGAGGAGAAAGTGTATGTTAGGCCAAACTAGGGTTTTGCAAGTTGCCCTAGTTTTCATTTACTTTATTTAAGCACACATTTTATAATTTTATTATAATACTTACTTGGTATGCATTCTTCAGAATTTGTGGATTTGCCACTCACATAAAAGGACTCTTGGTTTCGGTGAAACTATTGTCTTGATTGTCATATTTTATGTAGAAGTCAATTTAGCATGATGAACAATCATCTTCACAAAGAGTCTGTCTATTGTCCAATCATAGCACGATACATCATGTGCCCTGATCAAAATAGTGAATGGCCCATCATTTGTTGTCTTAAAATTTTCCTTTATGAAATTAGTTGGTAAAATTATTGGTTTTCATTTACATTTCATTACCATTCATATCTTTCACAAAAATCTGAAATACACTTAAGTGTTCATAAGCATAATGGATGGCATCGGAAGGTGGGCAACTTTCATTTGGGCTGGGTTATTTATGGTAGATTTGTTTGTTAGGGTTGTAAGATTTGATTGGATAATAATTGGGATATTAACTTTGTTTAAAATTTTTAATTATGGAAACTTAGTTGTAAACATTTTTTTTAATTGCATCATTTTCAAGTCTTCATTTGATTAGATGATTTTTAGGAAATTAACTTTGTTCAAAATTTATAATTATGGTAATTTAGTTTGTATATGTTTCCTTTTTTATTTAATTCCTTCATCTTCATTTCTTCTTCTCCATCTCAAGTTCACCATCTCTCTTTTTTTTGTTTACCAATTGTCGTTATATTCACGGTTTCAAGTGGTGAGTTAAAAGGTCTATGTAACTATGTTATTAGACTTGAATGAGCCTCCTAATTTTGGTTTGTTCGAAGTGAGGGTGAAGAGCTTGAGGGAGGAAATGGTGTATGCATTGGTAACGTTTGTGGTGAAGATTTACAATGCCGATTATGGTACTGGTGGTGTTGATGAGTTTGGTGGTTTTATTTTTTTCTGGCAATCTCTTTTTCTTGTATAATGGTTTTATCACACAAATTAATACATTTGATTTCTAGTTTAATATGTTTTATATACAGTCTAATACATAACCTACACTATTTAATGCAATTCACTTCCAGTTTAATACATATCCTACACTGCTCCGATTTAACACATATCTTACACAGATTAATAAATTTGACTTCCAGTTTAATACATTTCATATACTAGCTAATACATAGCCCACATAGTTTAAGACAATTTACTTCCAGTATAATACATATCTCACACAGTATAATACATTTCACTTCCAGTTTAACACATGTCTCACACAGATTAATACAATTTATTTTCAGTTTAACACATATCTCACTCAGTTTAATACATCCCACTTCTAGTTTCATACATTTTGCGTCTTATTGTTGCCGATGGCGATGACGATGCTGATTATAGTACAGTTGGTGACGATGAGTTTAGTGGTTTTATTTTTTTTCATAGCAATGTCATTTTCTCATGTGATGATTTGCCACATATATTAATACATTTGACTTACAGTTTAATACGTTTCACATACATTCTAATACATAGCCCAAATGGTTTAATATAATTTACTTCCAATTTAATACATATCTCACACAGTTTAGTACATTTTACTTCCAGTTTAACACATATCCCACACAAAATTTCCATGCCCATACATTGTCATCCCTCCCACATACATACAACTTTTCAACCACAACATGGAACCACATAAATCTATCACAAGAACACACAATTCCCACACACATGTCCACTTTGTTGAACAATACAATGCAAAACTAGAAACATGCAACTAAAACAACTACCCCACACAAATTCCATGTAATTCCCTTACAAGAACACATAAATAAACTCACAACCCTTCCCAATAAACAATGCATCATGAACCAAGAAACATACAAGTAATAAATAACTCACAAACACGATTTTGGACTTACCCATCCTTCTTCTCACAAATTGTACAACTGGCTGCTTTGCTTTCTAGCCCGAATTGAAAGAATCTCGCACCAAGTTCACATAACTTCACGTTTGATGGTGCACCAGGTCACCACACCGTTCTTCCTCCTCTGGCTGCACACCAGGTTCTATTCTCCCTCATTTTTGGTGCCTGCGTTCACAACGCCTTTTTTTGTTGGGTTTCTAGATGGAGGAAGCAATCAAGAGCAAGGTAGAGATCATGTGTTTTCTCGTAGGATTAGGGTAGAAACTAATTTGGTTGGTCCTTGTATGGTAAACGACTCTAATCAAGTAACTCCCCATTTTACTTCCTAATTTTTCGCTTCTCCCTCTCTATTTTGAACTGAATGTAATGTCTGGAATGGACGGAACCATATTAGTAATACTAACGATGTTAGTAGGTATACAATCTCATAACTCATATCTTTCTTTGTAAGAATCGAGAAGCAACAGAAGTGAAACTATTTATAACTTTAAATTTACAAATTTATTATTCATAAACTTGTTTTCCAACAGTTTAATTTTTAGTGAACTTTATATGCAATTAATTCCGCTTCAATCAAATTTTTTGACACATTTATTTATATCTTTTACCTTTAGAATTTTTTTGTAGTGCAACTAATTATTAAATTTTGCCCAAAAAGAACCATGATCTGTTACCAACCTACCGCAAATTTGGTGATTGGAATCTTTTTATTCTAGGAATATTTGGGTCCTGTCATTATTTATTTATACAATCTCCACCAGATTTTCACTTACGACAATTTTTCAGTCAACCATGAGCCCTTATATTATTCCCAAATTTGTTTCCTTGCCTAAAAACTAACGTTTCCTAAGAAAACAAATGATTGATCTCTCATCCTAATGACCAAAATAACCCTGTTTTGTTCTCTCTTAATGTGGAAGGCAAGGCTATTTTCGTAACTCAACCTAGATGATCAAAACATCATAAATGTGAACAGATCTTTCCACACCGTTAACACGGGAAACGGACACAACAAAATTATAGCTTTCTGATTTGTGACGATTTGTGTCATTACGGAGCCGCAACCTAGAAAGACGAACTCTTCCTACAGCTCTGATACCAAATGGGTTCCGAGGTAGTCCAGTAACTAATCTTTCATAAAATCATTTGAAAACAAGGTTTAATCTTGGTACGTGGCATTGTTATTCAGCCAGACCCTCCATAGAGATTTCCGAGGAATTGCTCTATGGTACGTTTTACCGTGGCACGAGACAGTTTCCAGCCCAATATACCAAAGATAAACAGAATCGCAGGATTCTGGAAATCAACAGGAAAGATTAACTGTGATACAGTCCAAGAACACACAATGAACTCATAAGCTCTAGCCAACTTTTCCATAAGCATCAGGCCCCGAGCACCAGAGTTCCAGGAGGCATTCTCCAGGACTTTTCCACACAAATAAATCTTTTCTGAAGATCTTTTGAAAAACCTTTGAAAAACATATTTGAAAAACACGTTACTGGATTATCCGGACATATCACCGGGGATCGAGACCGGTAGATTACAACAATTATGATTGAAGGCAGAGGACGACTTGAAGAGAGGATCCACAGAGTGGCAACTCCTAAGTCATCATTTGCCTTCAAGCTTAATTATCATAAGCTTGAAGATGATCTAAACCTGAGAGGATCCACGAAGGTGGCAACTCAGATTATCGGATAGAGTTGAGAGACTAAGAACTTCTGCCTCACCCTTTAACCAGAATTTTCTAGTGAGAATATGAGATCATAGAGAGAGAAGTAAGAAAGGAGTTCTATATTAGCTCCCGGATTCAGAATATCTTACAAGAGTAATGAGACCTCCTTATATAGGCGGAGGAAGAGAAAACAAACAAACTTAGTGACGTAAGGGCTTACGACTAAAACTGATAATGCTAGACCGGAAGTGACAGGCCACTATCCGACATTACACTGTTACACGCACTAAGCTATTATTACACACACTAACTAGGACAGCTGTAAGGCTTGTGGAAGACAGCTGGATAGCATCCTAGGGATGTCTACGTGGAAATTTTGACCTATCGATAAGGTCAGGCGTGTACTCTGTGTTGTCTCTGAAGGCAGGCTCGGGAAAAGCATGTAGGTCCAGGGGCCAATTATGGTTTGAATCTTCAGAGTCACTCTGAGACTGTCTTTCGCGCCAAAAATATGGGTCGTTGGCATATGGGTCATTCATATCCGGGTCTTCTGGGTCAGGTCCATTGAGACGTTTCCAGTGAATGCAGATGAATCCGCAACCACAGTCAGGCATAATAAGGTGTTCGCTTGTCTGGGTCAACGGAAGATCTTCATCTTCTTCTTCTTCAATGATCAGTGGTGAAGAAGGAGTCGGAGCAGGGCAGTTGATCTGATTTATAGCCTTTTGAGTGGCTATGCTTCTTTCTTGATGTTCCTTGTGACGGCGAAGACGCTGAAGATCATCAAAAGACTGGAGAGCTTCATGGATCATTTCTTGGTAGTCCATTGGATAGGATGGCCATTCAGGAGAATCATGGGGCCAGAGTTCCATTGAGAAGACAGTGTGGTTGTATCGGTAGGCGGTTCTCAAGAAGGCTCGGTATTCAGAGTGTCGTTGCCATGGGACTTGGGCTAGGTTGAAATCCAGGTTTTTATAATGGTGGTAGGAGGGAGAAGGGATGAATTTCAAACCTGAAGCTGACTTATTAAAAGTAATAGGACGGTGAAAGAAAAATATAACATGACTAACTCCATAATTCATACAGGAATTAGCCGGGGAAATATTATTTAGCTGGTAGCCTATTCGGCGGTCTGGGATAGCAGGGTTAAGGTCTTTATAGGATTTATGGAGGAGGTCAATCCATGTGCAGATTGGATCAAACCAGGAGAGAAAAAAGGAAAGGTCTGAAGAGAAATCAGAATGAAAATTTGTGGAGTAGGAGAGAAGCTGGTGAAGTTCTGGAATATTAAAAATAATACCTATGGTATGAACAGAGCATAGGTACCAGAAAAAGCAAAGAGCTGATGGAGGGAAAGTGAAAACATCAGGGATGGAGAAGAGATGAGCGAAAGGAAATTGGGGATGAATCCCAACAGGTTTAACAGGACAGTCATCGAAACCATACCTCTCAATGAGGGAGACATGATAATGGAAGACTCTGTGTCTCTGGGTGAAGGTGAAGGACTGATGCTCATATCTTTCAACATCAACCGGGAGATTTTCATCCTTGTTAAAAACTGGGGGATCGGAAGAAGAGGAAGAGGCCATTTCAGATTTTTGGTTTTGGAGGCTTTGGAGGTTTACGGAAAGATTTTGAAGGTCTGCTCAGGATATCAGCAAGAGTGTTGGAGGTGCCCTTTATATGCTTGACGTCGAAGTTGAAGCGGACGAACCATTGTTGCCAGCGAAGCAGCAGATAATTAGGAAGTTGCTTCTGCCTGTAGTCTAGCATACGGGGGAATGCTGACATGTCCATCTCGACAAGGAAATGGTGACCAATGAGGTGGAACTGGAATTTCTCAATCCCACGTTTAACGGCCAAGATTTCTTTGTAGGTGGAATGGTAGTGCTTCTCTGATTCTTTGAATTCTCCACTGTTGTAGCAGCATACGTGTCGGACTCCATTGATCTCTTCAAGGAGGACCGCTCCCCAGTATTCATCTGAGGCGTCCGTCTGGAGTATCCTTTTTCCTTTGTCGGGAATCTTAAGAGGTGGCAGATTCTGAACCACTTCTTTAAGCTTGAGGATAGCTCGTCGGTGGAGGTCGGACCATGGTGGAGAGATCTTTCTGAGATACACGTGTAAAGGATGGAGAATGGAAGACAGCTTCGGGATGAACTCGCGGATATAATTGACAAGGCCGAGAATTTGCTGGACTTGTCGTCTCGTGAGATGATCATCCGGGAAGTTCATGATCTTGGTAGCAATATGCGGCTGAGGATGGTACTTGCTATCTTTGATCTGGACTCCAAGGAATTCGATGGAAGTCTGACCAAGGACCATCTTGCTTTGAGAGAGCATAACTCCATTATCTTTAACTATTTGAGCAAACTGAGCTAATAACTTCAAATGGGTACCTGTACAAGGGGAAAACAATAAAATATCGTCAATATAAACAAGGGCCGACTGCAGTATCGGCTCGAAGATTCGGATCATAGCCTTCTGGAACAATGAGGGTGCCGTCTTCAGACCAAAAGGAAGCACCGTCCATTGGTAATGGTGGTCTAGGATGCAGAAGGCAGTTTTGTATTTGTCTGGAGGAGAGATTGACAATTGCCAGAAGCCAGACTTAAGGTCAAATTTGGAGAAGACCTTGGCATTTGTCAGGTTGGCGAAGAGAGTATTTTTCCGTGGTAACGGAAACTTGACATCAGCAACAAATTCATTCAGGGGCTTGTAATCAATAACAAGCCTGGGCTTCTTTCTCTTCTGTTCTGAATGCTTGTTGACGTAGAAGGCCTGGCAGGCCCACGAAGAGGTTGTGGGCTCAATGAGGTTCTGGGCCTTGAGCTCTTGCAGCTCTTGGATCGCCATCTTTTTCTCCTCTGGGCTCATTCCCGAATGGGTAGCCTTAGTTGGATTTACATCCTCATTCTTCTTGAAAGGAATTTCGATGAAGAACTTGGGATTCTTCCAAAGGGGAAGAGGATGCTTCTGTTCGAACTCAGCATGTGACTCAGCACAGGATTGCTGGATGAGAGCTTGCATGATTGTGCCATATACTGGGTCACTTTCAGACTGAATCTGACTTGCTGAGAGAGCTTCTCCTTCTGTTGAGTAAAGTCTTGGAGTTGTTGTCCATGGAAGGAAAAACTTGTGAAGCTGCAGACCTTTATCAGTCCATTTATGAACTGATATCTTCTTGATGATGTCGAAGCCAAGGATCATATCTCTGCCATGGTTATAACCAAATACAGTAGTAACTACGTACTTTGTAGGAGAGAACTTGATCCGGATTGGCTTACTTATCTTGGTGACATAGAAGACACCATTTGCAGCTCGGAATCTTTCATTGCAAGGTCGCCACATTCTTTCTGGAAGGAGGGAAGGATTGACAATGGTGTTTGTAGCACCAGTATCAAACAGGGCAATCACCGGGATAGGCTTTGCATATTTATCCAGGAGAATGTTGATCTTGGCTTGAGGTATGACTTGAGCAGCAAAGAGAGAGGACTGCATCGGAGAGATCTGAACAGTGTATATTGAAGCTTTCTCTGGATCAGAATCAGACTCTGAGGAGTAGGCTTCAATAGCAAAGAGGCCAGATGCCTCATCTTCAGTTTCTGAGAAAATGGATTCCATGTCGTCATTGGAGAGATCAGCACCAGTGACTTGGGAAATAGTGTGCACCATTTTCTTCTTAGACTTGTTGTTCTTCTTAGGACAGTCTTTGGCAAAGTGTCCTGGTTGTCGGCAGATGAAACATCGTTTGAATTTGCCGCCATTCTTCTTGTATCGGAAGAATCTTTTCTTCTTTCTTCTGAATCGACGAGGGCGATCAGGAGAATAGATTCTGCGTCTATGGTGTTTCTTCCGAGGGGTGTTGCAGTTACAAGCGCCTTTGTCTTTGCACTTGATTGATAACTCAGGTTGCTGGCAGGCTTTATCAAACAGGCTTTGAGACTGGTTGAAATCCTTGAAGAAGGAGTGAGTGTTGCACAGCTTTCTGAGGGCCATCATAAGGACTTGGTGGAGCTTACCAAAAGAATAATCTTTGAAAGCTTGTCCACTCTGCTGTATGATGCGAAGAGCTTCCTGGCCAATTGTGTCTGGCACAGAATTTAAGTATGCCTGCTTCAAGTTGTTGTCTGCTTCATAGCCAGTGCAGATTAGGTAGAAGCGTCTGAGCATACTTTCATAGTGCTTCTCAAGATCTTTTCGGTTATACGAACAGCACTTCATTTTGAAGAATTCTTCTCTAGCTATATCCAGAAGAGCTTCTGGTTCACCAATGAATTCTTTGTATAGCTTGAGAACGAACTCTGTTGTTGTTGGTGTCTGAGCTAACTCGAGCTGGCGGTATTCTCCAATACTCATGAACCAATGTTTGAGGATACCGGACATACCAGCTATGAAGGCACAGATGACCTTGAAATGAGTAGCACCTTCTCGCTGTAGTTGAGTGAGACACCAGGCATGAAATTCAAGAAATTTCTCATGCCACTTAGCTGTTGGAATTCCTTCGAGAGATAATGTGACATTTAGCGAAGGAGGTTGCCAAGCAGCTTCAAGGTTTACCACCGGAGGATCTTCATCCATTTGGACAAAGGGTTGCTGAGGAGGACCAGGTGGTGGTCCAGGAGGAGGTCCTGGCGGTGGAGCTGGAGGTGGTTGTTGAGGCGGAGGCTGGGCTTGTTGTGTTCCGGCATCGGTTGTAGTTGACTCAGCTGGTTGAGCATGGCTAGTAGCTCCTTGGGCCATATAGACTTGAGCTTCTGAGGAAGAAGTTGAGAATGAATCATCTTCTTCATATTCGCTTGATGAAGTAGAACTTAAGTTTTGTTGGGCCGCATAGGCAAGAGGAGAACTAGGCTGCTGTATCTGTTGGTCAAGGAATCCAAGAATTGGATTGGATTGGGCCATCCATGTTTGGTGTGAAGGTTCTTGGATCTTTATGGGCTTTTGAGGGTAAGCTGGGCCTTTTTGTTTTCTATCTGGATTAGGAGTTTGGGCCGGAGTATAACTGGACCAGGTAGGAGAACTGGGCCAAGTAGGTTGAGGCCTGGGAGGCTGATAGGCTGGTTTAGAAATGAGAGCTGGCAGAGGTTTAAAGATACCTCTAGTAGAAGGAGGAGGATGGTAAGCTGGGCTTGGGCTTGTTCTGAATGGGTCAGGCGAATGGAATATTGAGGAAAAGGATTCAGGGTACTTAGGCTGATGTTGCTGGGCCTGAAGATGCCTGAGCTGTTCCTTCAAATGTTGGATCTCCTGTTCTTGGGCCGTAGAGTTTTCATGTCGGGCTATGAGGCCAAGAATCTCCTGGTGGAGGTAGTTGATCCGTTGCTGACACTGCGTTAATGGATCAATGATCATTTGATCCATCTTTTGTTCCAAGCGGACTTGGTTGTGCTCGATTCTGCTGAGGACTTTGTTCTGAGATACCATGTTCTCAGATTGCCAATTGAGAACTTGTTCAGCAGCTGAGGTTTCCCTTCGTCTTCCTTCTGAATCAACTGTTGAAGGTTGAGGAACCTTCCAAGAGTGCTTTGTTGAGGTAGAAGGATCATTGAATGCTAGAGGGGGAAAGTCTTCAGGAGCACTTTCAAAAACATTAACTTCAGGAATGAAACAAGGAGGTTGTTCCTTCCTGAGTTGCTTGATGGCTTTCTTGTAGTAAGGATGACATGGCATCTTAACTTCTGGTGATGGAGGTGGAAGTTCAAATGGTTCAGCAGGAGTTGTGAAGATATCATCCGTGGTTTGTTCCTTCTGGGAGTAGAGGACATAGAAGTCATACTTGCCAGAGTGTTCTCCAAGTAATCCGACTTCGGGATCACCTTGGTTATAACGTTGCTCAAGAAGATGCTGGGAAGATTTCTTCTTAGGCTTTTTCTTCTTCATCTTCTTGGTAGTTTCTTCATCATCATAGGGAGATTGGTAACAGTCTGGACAATCACAAATATCGAAATATTTATGACCTTTCTCGTCTTTGAAGGAGTAGACTGGATTACCTAGAGAGTCAAAAGACTCAATTGGTATTTGTAGGTATTCTACAGGCTCCCGGATGAAGGTAAGGACTGCAGGAGTGGAGAAGACATCAGTGTCTTCTGACGGTTCCTCTTTCTGAAAGAAGATTTCCGTCTGCCCATTTCCTCTGTCAAGGAAAATGGGTTTCTTTGACTGGACTGGCTCTGTCTGCTGATGGAGAGATTCATATGCAGATATCCAAGAGGCAGGGATCAGTCGTTGGAGTTCCTCACGAGGTATTTGTTGGGGGACATATGTCTCGTTCGGAACATGGGTTGTATCCACAGACAGATACAAGGCATCGTTGTTCATGTTGGGCATAGAGAAATCAAGAGCATGATTCTGGACTCTATATGCCATCTGATAGTGCAGGGTAGATGCCAGAGTGGTAGAAACTTGTTCTGCACCAGTTATCTGGATCTGGATCTTCAAAGCTGATAGGAGATGTGGATCTTGAAGAGCCATACAGAAATTGGGGAAGAACGTCATAAGGATTGTACCGGCGTTGAGAGTGGTCTCGACAGTGCCTATACAGGCATGCTTGTACTTCTTATATCGAGAGTCAAGCAAGGCGAGGCGAGCAGTGACTGGCAATCCTTTTCTCCCATGGTAGGTGAGAGCAAGGCGAACAGCACCAAAGTGGAGATGGGTATATCCTTCAGCTGTCCATTGGCGAGGAAAGTGAGGAGGGATCTCCAGTGTGACATACTGTTCTTTGGATGTTGCAGGAAGAGTATGTTGGTCAAACTTTGTGGCTTGGACATACTCCTTGACATGCTTCCGAGTAGGGGAAACAATATTTTTTACTGTACGAGTAAGAGAATGAGAAGGTTTGGTGAAGGCTTTATAAGGGTTGATGAGGGGAAGATCAGTGAGAGGGATCTTCTCATCATCTGAAAGATACTTGAATTCACAGAGAGAATCCAAGTGTGAAGAAGAGGTGGATCTAAAAGAGGTAGTAGGAGATAAAGTAGGGGTAGAGGTTCCTGACATATCTGGATAGATCTGGGTCAAGGGATCAGCAAGAAATTCTTAATAACTCAACTCGAGTATGGAAGTAGAACAATCAAATGGCTCTGATACCAAATGGGTTCCGAGGTAGTCCAGTAACTAATCTTTCATAAAATCATTTGAAAACAAGGTTTAATCTTGGTACGTGGCATTGTTATTCAGCCAGACCCTCCATAGAGATTTCCGAGGAATTGCTCTATGGTACGTTTTACCGTGGCACGAGACAGTTTCCAGCCCAATATACCAAAGATAAACAGAATCGCAGGATTCTGGAAATCAACAGGAAAGATTAACTGTGATACAGTCCAAGAACACACAATGAACTCATAAGCTCTAGCCAACTTTTCCATAAGCATCAGGCCCCGAGCACCAGAGTTCCAGGAGGCATTCTCCAGGACTTTTCCACACAAATAAATCTTTTCTGAAGATCTTTTGAAAAACCTTTGAAAAACATATTTGAAAAACACGTTACTGGATTATCCGGACATATCACCGGGGATCGAGACCGGTAGATTACAACAATTATGATTGAAGGCAGAGGACGACTTGAAGAGAGGATCCACAGAGTGGCAACTCCTAAGTCATCATTTGCCTTCAAGCTTAATTATCATAAGCTTGAAGATGATCTAAACCTGAGAGGATCCACGAAGGTGGCAACTCAGATTATCGGATAGAGTTGAGAGACTAAGAACTTCTGCCTCACCCTTTAACCAGAATTTTCTAGTGAGAATATGAGATCATAGAGAGAGAAGTAAGAAAGGAGTTCTATATTAGCTCCCGGATTCAGAATATCTTACAAGAGTAATGAGACCTCCTTATATAGGCGGAGGAAGAGAAAACAAACAAACTTAGTGACGTAAGGGCTTACGACTAAAACTGATAATGCTAGACCGGAAGTGACAGGCCACTATCCGACATTACACTGTTACACGCACTAAGCTATTATTACACACACTAACTAGGACAGCTGTAAGGCTTGTGGAAGACAGCTGGATAGCATCCTAGGGATGTCTACGTGGAAATTTTGACCTATCGATAAGGTCAGGCGTGTACTCTGTGTTGTCTCTGAAGGCAGGCTCGGGAAAAGCATGTAGGTCCAGGGGCCAATTATGGTTTGAATCTTCAGAGTCACTCTGAGACTGTCTTTCGCGCCAAAAATATGGGTCGTTGGCATATGGGTCATTCATATCCGGGTCTTCTGGGTCAGGTCCATTGAGACGTTTCCAGTGAATGCAGATGAATCCGCAACCACAGTCAGGCATAATAAGGTGTTCGCTTGTCTGGGTCAACGGAAGATCTTCATCTTCTTCTTCTTCAATGATCAGTGGTGAAGAAGGAGTCGGAGCAGGGCAGTTGATCTGATTTATAGCCTTTTGAGTGGCTATGCTTCTTTCTTGATGTTCCTTGTGACGGCGAAGACGCTGAAGATCATCAAAAGACTGGAGAGCTTCATGGATCATTTCTTGGTAGTCCATTGGATAGGATGGCCATTCAGGAGAATCATGGGGCCAGAGTTCCATTGAGAAGACAGTGTGGTTGTATCGGTAGGCGGTTCTCAAGAAGGCTCGGTATTCAGAGTGTCGTTGCCATGGGACTTGGGCTAGGTTGAAATCCAGGTTTTTATAATGGTGGTAGGAGGGAGAAGGGATGAATTTCAAACCTGAAGCTGACTTATTAAAAGTAATAGGACGGTGAAAGAAAAATATAACATGACTAACTCCATAATTCATACAGGAATTAGCCGGGGAAATATTATTTAGCTGGTAGCCTATTCGGCGGTCTGGGATAGCAGGGTTAAGGTCTTTATAGGATTTATGGAGGAGGTCAATCCATGTGCAGATTGGATCAAACCAGGAGAGAAAAAAGGAAAGGTCTGAAGAGAAATCAGAATGAAAATTTGTGGAGTAGGAGAGAAGCTGGTGAAGTTCTGGAATATTAAAAATAATACCTATGGTATGAACAGAGCATAGGTACCAGAAAAAGCAAAGAGCTGATGGAGGGAAAGTGAAAACATCAGGGATGGAGAAGAGATGAGCGAAAGGAAATTGGGGATGAATCCCAACAGGTTTAACAGGACAGTCATCGAAACCATACCTCTCAATGAGGGAGACATGATAATGGAAGACTCTGTGTCTCTGGGTGAAGGTGAAGGACTGATGCTCATATCTTTCAACATCAACCGGGAGATTTTCATCCTTGTTAAAAACTGGGGGATCGGAAGAAGAGGAAGAGGCCATTTCAGATTTTTGGTTTTGGAGGCTTTGGAGGTTTACGGAAAGATTTTGAAGGTCTGCTCAGGATATCAGCAAGAGTGTTGGAGGTGCCCTTTATATGCTTGACGTCGAAGTTGAAGCGGACGAACCATTGTTGCCAGCGAAGCAGCAGATAATTAGGAAGTTGCTTCTGCCTGTAGTCTAGCATACGGGGGAATGCTGACATGTCCATCTCGACAAGGAAATGGTGACCAATGAGGTGGAACTGGAATTTCTCAATCCCACGTTTAACGGCCAAGATTTCTTTGTAGGTGGAATGGTAGTGCTTCTCTGATTCTTTGAATTCTCCACTGTTGTAGCAGCATACGTGTCGGACTCCATTGATCTCTTCAAGGAGGACCGCTCCCCAGTATTCATCTGAGGCGTCCGTCTGGAGTATCCTTTTTCCTTTGTCGGGAATCTTAAGAGGTGGCAGATTCTGAACCACTTCTTTAAGCTTGAGGATAGCTCGTCGGTGGAGGTCGGACCATGGTGGAGAGATCTTTCTGAGATACACGTGTAAAGGATGGAGAATGGAAGACAGCTTCGGGATGAACTCGCGGATATAATTGACAAGGCCGAGAATTTGCTGGACTTGTCGTCTCGTGAGATGATCATCCGGGAAGTTCATGATCTTGGTAGCAATATGCGGCTGAGGATGGTACTTGCTATCTTTGATCTGGACTCCAAGGAATTCGATGGAAGTCTGACCAAGGACCATCTTGCTTTGAGAGAGCATAACTCCATTATCTTTAACTATTTGAGCAAACTGAGCTAATAACTTCAAATGGGTACCTGTACAAGGGGAAAACAATAAAATATCGTCAATATAAACAAGGGCCGACTGCAGTATCGGCTCGAAGATTCGGATCATAGCCTTCTGGAACAATGAGGGTGCCGTCTTCAGACCAAAAGGAAGCACCGTCCATTGGTAATGGTGGTCTGGGATGCAGAAGGCAGTTTTGTATTTGTCTGGAGGAGAGATTGACAATTGCCAGAAGCCAGACTTATGGTCAAATTTGGAGAAGACCTTGGCATTCGTCAGGTTGGCGAAGAGAGTATTTTTCCGTGGTAACGGAAACTTGACATCAGCAACAAATTCATTCAGGGGCTTGTAATCAATAACAAGCCTGGGCTTCTTTCTCTTCTGTTCTGAATGCTTGTTGACGTAGAAGGCCTGGCAGGCCCACGAAGAGGTTGTGGGCTCAATGAGGTTCTGGGCCTTGAGCTCTTGCAGCTCTTGGATCGCCATCTTTTTCTCCTCTGGGCTCATTCCCGAATGGGTAGCCTTAGTTGGATTTACATCCTCATTCTTCTTGAAAGGAATTTCGATGAAGAACTTGGGATTCTTCCAAAGGGGAAGAGGATGCTTCTGTTCGAACTCAGCATGTGACTCAGCACAGGATTGCTGGATGAGAGCTTGCATGATTGTGCCATATACTGGGTCACTTTCAGACTGAATCTGACTTGCTGAGAGAGCTTCTCCTTCTGTTGAGTAAAGTCTTGGAGTTGTTGTCCATGGAAGGAAAAACTTGTGAAGCTGCAGACCTTTATCAGTCCATTTATGAACTGATATCTTCTTGATGATGTCGAAGCCAAGGATCATATCTCTGCCATGGTTATAACCAAATACAGTAGTAACTACGTACTTTGTAGGAGAGAACTTGATCCGGATTGGCTTACTTATCTTGGTGACATAGAAGACACCATTTGCAGCTCGGAATCTTTCATTGCAAGGTCGCCACATTCTTTCTGGAAGGAGGGAAGGATTGACAATGGTGTTTGTAGCACCAGTATCAAATAGGGCAATCACCGGGATAGGCTTTGCATATTTATCCAGGAGAATGTTGATCTTGGCTTGAGGTATGACTTGGGCAGCAAAGAGAGAGGACTGCATCGGAGAGATCTGAACAGTGTATATTGAAGCTTTCTCTGGATCAGAATCAGACTCTGAGGAGTAGGCTTCAATAGCAAAGAGGCCAGATGCCTCATCTTCAGTTTCTGAGAAAATGGATTCCATGTCGTCATTGGAGAGATCAGCACCAGTGACTTGGGAAATAGTGTGCACCATTTTCTTCTTAGACTTGTTGTTCTTCTTAGGACAGTCTTTGGCAAAGTGTCCTGGTTGTCGGCAGATGAAACATCGTTTGAATTTGCCGCCATTCTTCTTGTATCGGAAGAATCTTTTCTTCTTTCTTCTGAATCGACGAGGGCGATCAGGAGAATAGATTCTGCGTCTATGGTGTTTCTTCCGAGGGGTGTTGCAGTTACAAGCGCCTTTGTCTTTGCACTTGATTGATAACTCAGGTTGCTGGCAGGCTTTATCAAACAGGCTTTGAGACTGGTTGAAATCCTTGAAGAAGGAGTGAGTGTTGCACAGCTTTCTGAGGGCCATCATAAGGACTTGGTGGAGCTTACCAAAAGAATAATCTTTGAAAGCTTGTCCACTCTGCTGTATGATGCGAAGAGCTTCCTGGCCAATTGTGTCTGGCACAGAATTTAAGTATGCCTGCTTCAAGTTGTTGTCTGCTTCATAGCCAGTGCAGATTAGGTAGAAGCGTCTGAGCATACTTTCATAGTGCTTCTCAAGATCTTTTCGGTTATACGAACAGCACTTCATTTTGAAGAATTCTTCTCTAGCTATATCCAGAAGAGCTTCTGGTTCACCAATGAATTCTTTGTATAGCTTGAGAACGAACTCTGTTGTTGTTGGTGTCTGAGCTAACTCGAGCTGGCGGTATTCTCCAATACTCATGAACCAATGTTTGAGGATACCGGACATACCAGCTATGAAGGCACAGATGACCTTGAAATGAGTAGCACCTTCTCGCTGTAGTTGAGTGAGACACCAGGCATGAAATTCAAGAAATTTCTCATGCCACTTAGCTGTTGGAATTCCTTCGAGAGATAATGTGACATTTAGCGAAGGAGGTTGCCAAGCAGCTTCAAGGTTTACCACCGGAGGATCTTCATCCATTTGGACAAAGGGTTGCTGAGGAGGACCAGGTGGTGGTCCAGGAGGAGGTCCTGGCGGTGGAGCTGGAGGTGGTTGTTGAGGCGGAGGCTGGGCTTGTTGTGTTCCGGCATCGGTTGTAGTTGACTCAGCTGGTTGGGCATGGCTAGTAGCTCCTTGGGCCATATAGACTTGAGCTTCTGAGGAAGAAGTTGAGAATGAATCATCTTCTTCATATTCGCTTGATGAAGTAGAACTTAAGTTTTGTTGGGCCGCATAGGCAAGAGGAGAACTAGGCTGCTGTATCTGTTGGTCAAGGAATCCAAGAATTGGATTGGATTGGGCCATCCATGTTTGGTGTGAAGGTTCTTGGATCTTTATGGGCTTTTGAGGGTAAGCTGGGCCTTTTCTATCTGGATTAGGAGTTTGGGCCGGAGTATAACTGGACCAAGTAGGAGAACTGGGCCAAGTAGGTTGAGGCCTGGGAGGCTGATAGGCTGGTTTAGAAATGAGAGCTGGCAGAGGTTTAAAGATACCTCTAGTAGAAGGAGGAGGATGGTAAGCTGGGCTTGGGCTTGTTCTGAATGGGTCAGGCGAATGGAATATTGAGGAAAAGGATTCAGGGTACTTAGGCTGATGTTGCTGGGCCTGAAGATGCCTGAGCTGTTCCTTCAAATGTTGGATCTCCTGTTCTTGGGCCGTAGAGTTTTCATGTCGGGCTATGAGGCCAAGAATCTCCTGGTGGAGGTAGTTGATCCGTTGCTGACACTGCGTTAATGGATCAATGATCATTTGATCCATCTTTTGTTCCAAGCGGACTTGGTTGTGCTCGATTCTGCTGAGGACTTTGTTCTGAGATACCATGTTCTCAGATTGCCAATTGAGAACTTGTTCAGCAGCTGAGGTTTCCCTTCGTCTTCCTTCTGAATCAACTGTTGAAGGTTGAGGAACCTTCCAAGAGTGCTTTGTTGAGGTAGAAGGATCATTGAATGCTAGAGGGGGAAAGTCTTCAGGAGCACTTTCAAAAACATTAACTTCAGGAATGAAACAAGGAGGTTGTTCCTTCCTGAGTTGCTTGATGGCTTTCTTGTAGTAAGGATGACATGGCATCTTAACTTCTGGTGATGGAGGTGGAAGTTCAAATGGTTCAGCAGGAGTTGTGAAGATATCATCCGTGGTTTGTTCCTTCTGGGAGTAGAGGACATAGAAGTCATACTTGCCAGAGTGTTCTCCAAGTAATCCGACTTCGGGATCACCTTGGTTATAACGTTGCTCAAGAAGATGCTGGGAAGATTTCTTCTTAGGCTTTTTCTTCTTCATCTTCTTGGTAGTTTCTTCATCATCATAGGGAGATTGGTAACAGTCTGAACAATCACAAATATCGAAATATTTATGACCTTTCTCGTCTTTGAAGGAGTAGACTGGATTACCTAGAGAGTCAAAAGACTCAATTGGTATTTGTAGGTATTCTACAGGCTCCCGGATGAAGGTAAGGACTGCAGGAGTAGAGAAGACATCAGTGTCTTCTTGAGCAACGTTATAGCCAAGGTGATCCCGAAGTCGGATTACTTGGAGAACACTCTGGCAAGTATGACTTCTATGTCCTCTACTCCCAGAAGGAACAAACCACGGATGATATCTTCACAACTCCTGCTGAACCATTTGAACTTCCACCTCCATCACCAGAAGTTAAGATGCCATGTCATCCTTACTACAAGAAAGCCATCAAGCAACTCAGGAAGGAACAACCTCCTTGTTTCATTCCTGAAGTTAATGTTTTTGAAAGTGCTCCTGAAGACTTTCCCCCTCTAGCATTCAATGATCCTTCTACCTCAACAAAGCACTCTTGGAAGGTTCCTCAACCTTCAACAGTTGATTCAGAAGGAAGACGAAGGGAAACCTCAGCTGCTGAACAAGTTCTCAATTGGCAATCTGAGAACATGGTATCTCAGAACAAAGTCCTCAGCAGAATCGAGCACAACCAAGTCCGCTTGGAACAAAAGATGGATCAAATGATCATTGATCCATTAACGCAGTGTCAGCAACGGATCAACTACCTCCACCAGGAGATTCTTGGCCTCATAGCCCGACATGAAAACTCTACGGCCCAAGAACAGGAGATCCAACATTTGAAGGAACAGCTCAGGCATCTTCAGGCCCAGCAACATCAGCCTAAGTACCCTGAATCCTTTTCCTCAATATTCCATTCGCCTGACCCATTCAGAACAAGCCCAAGCCCAGCTTACCATCCTCCTCCTTCTACTAGAGGTATCTTTAAACCTCTGCCAGCTCTCATTTCTAAACCAGCCTATCAGCCTCCCAGGCCTCAACCTACTTGGCCCAGTTCTCCTACCTGGTCCAGTTATACTCCGGCCCAAACTCCTAATCCAGATAGAAAACAAAAAGGCCCAGCTTACCCTCAAAAGCCCATAAAGATCCAAGAACCTTCACACCAAACATGGATGGCCCAATCCAATCCAATTCTTGGATTCCTTGACCAACAGATACAGCAGCCTAGTTCTCCTCTTGCCTATGCGGCCCAACAAAACTTAAGTTCTACTTCATCAAGCGAATATGAAGAAGATGATTCATTCTCAACTTCTTCCTCAGAAGCTCAAGTCTATATGGCCCAAGGAGCTACTAGCCATGCTCAACCAGCTGAGTCAACTACAACCGATGCCGGAACACAACAAGCCCAGCCTCCGCCTCAACAACCACCTCCAGCTCCACCGCCAGGACCTCCTCCTGGACCACCACCTGGTCCTCCTCAGCAACCCTTTGTCCAAATGGATGAAGATCCTCCGGTGGTAAACCTTGAAGCTGCTTGGCAACCTCCTTCGCTAAATGTCACATTATCTCTCGAAGGAATTCCAACAGCTAAGTGGCATGAGAAATTTCTTGAATTTCATGCCTGGTGTCTCACTCAACTACAGCGAGAAGGTGCTACTCATTTCAAGGTCATCTGTGCCTTCATAGCTGGTATGTCCGGTATCCTCAAACATTGGTTCATGAGTATTGGAGAATACCGCCAGCTCGAGTTAGCTCAGACACCAACAACAACAGAGTTCGTTCTCAAGCTATACAAAGAATTCATTGGTGAACCAGAAGCTCTTCTGGATATAGCTAGAGAAGAATTCTTCAAAATGAAGTGCTGTTCGTATAACCGAAAAGATCTTGAGAAGCACTATGAAAGTATGCTCAGACGCTTCTACCTAATCTGCACTGGCTATGAAGCAGACAACAACTTGAAGCAGGCATACTTAAATTCTGTGCCAGACACAATTGGCCAGGAAGCTCTTCGCATCATACAGCAGAGTGGACAAGCTTTCAAAGATTATTCTTTTGGTAAGCTCCACCAAGTCCTTATGATGGCCCTCAGAAAGCTGTGCAACACTCACTCCTTCTTCAAGGATTTCAACCAGTCTCAAAGCCTGTTTGATAAAGCCTGCCAGCAACCTGAGTTATCAATCAAGTGCAAAGACAAAGGCGCTTGTAACTGCAACACCCCTCGGAAGAAACACCATAGACGCAGAATCTATTCTCCTGATCGCCCTCGTCGATTCAGAAGAAAGAAGAAAAGATTCTTCCGATACAAGAAGAATGGCGGCAAATTCAAACGATGTTTCATCTGCCGACAACCAGGACACTTTGCCAAAGACTGTCCTAAGAAGAACAACAAGTCTAAGAAGAAAATGGTGCACACTATTTCCCAAGTCACTGGTGCTGATCTCTCCAATGACGACATGGAATCCATTTTCTCAGAAACTGAAGATGAGGCATCTGGCCTCTTTGCTATTGAAGCCTACTCCTCAGAGTCTGAGTCTGATCCAGAGAAAGCTTCAATATACACTGTTCAGATCTCTCCGATGCAGTCCTCTCTCTTTGCTGCTCAAGTCATACCTCAAGCCAAGATCAACATTCTCCTGGATAAATATGCAAAGCCTATCCCGGTGATTGCCCTGTTTGATACTGGTGCTACAAACACCATTGTCAATCCTTCCCTCCTTCCAGAAAGAATGTGGCGACCTTGCAATGAAAGATTCCGAGCTGCAAATGGTGTCTTCTATGTCACCAAGATAAGTAAGCCAATCCGGATTAAGTTCTCTCCTACAAAGTACGTAGTTACTACTGTATTTGGTTATAACCATGGCAGAGATATGATCCTTGGCTTCGACATCATCAAGAAGATATCAGTTCATAAATGGACTGATAAAGGTCTGCAGCTTCACAAGTTTTTCCTTCCATGGACAACAACTCCAAGACTTTACTCAACAGAAGGAGAAGCTCTCTCAGCAAGTCAGATTCAGTCTGAAAGTGACCCAGTATATGGCACAATCATGCAAGCTCTCATCCAGCAATCCTGTGCTGAGTCACATGCTGAGTTCGAACAGAAGCATCCTCTTCCCCTTTGGAAGAATCCCAAGTTCTTCATCGAAATTCCTTTCAAGAAGAATGAGGATGTAAATCCAACTAAGGCTACCCATTCGGGAATGAGCCCAGAGGAGAAAAAGATGGCGATCCAAGAGCTGCAAGAGCTCAAGGCCCAGAACCTCATTGAGCCCACAACCTCTTCGTGGGCCTGCCAGGCCTTCTACGTCAACAAGCATTCAGAACAGAAGAGAAAGAAGCCCAGGCTTGTTATTGATTACAAGCCCCTGAATGAATTTGTTGCTGATGTCAAGTTTCCGTTACCACGGAAAAATACTCTCTTCGCCAACCTGACGAATGCCAAGCTCTTCTCCAAATTTGACCTTAAGTCTGGCTTCTGGCAATTGTCAATCTCTCCTCCAGACAAATACAAAACTGCCTTCTGCATCCCAGACCACCATTACCAATGGACGGTGCTTCCTATTGGTCTGAAGACGGCACCCTCATTGTTCCAGAAGGCTATGATCCGAATCTTCGAGCCGATACTGCAGTCGGCCCTTGTTTATATTGACGATATTTTATTGTTTTCCCCTTGTACAGGTACCCATTTGAAGTTATTAGCTCAGTTTGCTCAAATAGTTAAAGATAATGGAGTTATGCTCTCTCAAAGCAAGATGGTCCTTGGTCAGACTTCCATCGAATTCCTTGGAGTCCAGATCAAAGATAGCAAGTACCATCCTCAGCCGCATATTGCTACCAAGATCATGAACTTCCCGGATGATCATCTCACGAGACGACAAGTCCAGCAAATTCTCGGCCTTGTCAATTATATCCGCGAGTTCATCCCGAAGCTGTCTTCCATTCTCCATCCTTTACACGTGTATCTCAGAAAGATCTCTCCACCATGGTCCGACCTCCACCGACGAGCTATCCTCAAGCTTAAAGAAGTGGTTCAGAATCTGCCACCTCTTAAGATTCCCGACAAAGGAAAAAGGATACTCCAGACGGACGCCTCAGATGAATACTGGGGAGCGGTCCTCCTTGAAGAGATCAATGGAGTCCGACACGTATGCTGCTACAACAGTGGAGAATTCAAAGAATCAGAGAAGCACTACCATTCCACCTACAAAGAAATCTTGGCCGTTAAACGTGGGATTGAGAAATTCCAGTTCCACCTCATTGGTCACCATTTCCTTGTCGAGATGGACATGTCAGCATTCCCCCGTATGCTAGACTACAGGCAGAAGCAACTTCCTAATTATCTGCTGCTTCGCTGGCAACAATGGTTCGTCCGCTTCAACTTCGACGTCAAGCATATAAAGGGCACCTCCAACACTCTTGCTGATATCCTGAGCAGACCTTCAAAATCTTTCCGTAAACCTCCAAAGCCTCCATAAATCCTATAAAGACCTTAACCCTGCTATCCCAGACCGCCGAATAGGCTACCAGCTAAATAATATTTCCCCGGCTAATTCCTGTATGAATTATGGAGTTAGTCATGTTATATTTTTCTTTCACCGTCCTATTACTTTTAATAAGTCAGCTTCAGGTTTGAAATTCATCCCTTCTCCCTCCTACCACCATTATAAAAACCTGGATTTCAACCTAGCCCAAGTCCCATGGCAACGACACTCTGAATACCGAGCCTTCTTGAGAACCGCCTACCGATACAACCACACTGTCTTCTCAATGGAACTCTGGCCCCATGATTCTCCTGAATGGCCATCCTATCCAATGGACTACCAAGAAATGATCCATGAAGCTCTCCAGTCTTTTGATGATCTTCAGCGTCTTCGCCGTCACAAGGAACATCAAGAAAGAAGCATAGCCACTCAAAAGGCTATAAATCAGATCAACTGCCCTGCTCCGACTCCTTCTTCACCACTGATCATTGAAGAAGAAGAAGATGAAGATCTTCCGTTGACCCAGACAAGCGAACACCTTATTATGCCTGACTGTGGTTGCGGATTCATCTGCATTCACTGGAAACGTCTCAATGGACCTGACCCAGAAGACCCGGATATGAATGACCCATATGCCAACGACCCATATTTTTGGCGCGAAAGACAGTCTCAGAGTGACTCTGAAGATTCAAACCATAATTGGCCCCTGGACCTACATGCTTTTCCCGAGCCTGCCTTCAGAGACAACACAGAGTACACGCCTGACCTTATCGATAGGTCAAAATTTCCACGTAGACATCCCTAGGATGCTATCCAGCTGTCTTCCACAAGCCTTACAGCTGTCCTAGTTAGTGTGTGTAATAATAGCTTAGTGCGTGTAACAGTGTAATGTCGGATAGTGGCCTGTCACTTCCGGTCTAGCATTATCAGTTTTAGTCGTAAGCCCTTACGTCACTAAGTTTGTTTGTTTTCTCTTCCTCCGCCTATATAAGGAGGTCTCATTACTCTTGTAAGATATTCTGAATCCGGGAGCTAATATAGAACTCCTTTCTTACTTCTCTCTCTATGATCTCATATTCTCACTAGAAAATTCTGGTTAAAGGGTGAGGCAGAAGTTCTTAGTCTCTCAACTCTATCCGATAATCTGAGTTGCCACCTTCGTGGATCCTCTCAGGTTTAGATCATCTTCAAGCTTATGATAATTAAGCTTGAAGGCAAATGATGACTTAGGAGTTGCCACTCTGTGGATCCTCTCTTCAAGTCGTCCTCTGCCTTCAATCATAATTGTTGTAATCTACCGGTCTCGATCCCCGGTGATATGTCCGGATAATCCAGTAACGTGTTTTTCAAATATGTTTTTCAAAGGTTTTTCAAAAGATCTTCAAAAAAGATTTATTTGTGTGGAAAAGTCCTGGAGAATGCCTCCTGGAACTCTGGTGCTCGGGGCCTGATGCTTATGGAAAAGTTGGCTAGAGCTTATGAGTTCATTGTGTGTTCTTGGACTGTATCACAGTTAATCTTTCCTGTTGATTTCCAGAATCCTGCGATTCTGTTTATCTTTGGTATATTGGGCTGGAAACTGTCTCGTGCCACGGTAAAACGTACCATAGAGCAATTCCTCGGAAATCTCTATGGAGGGTCTGGCTGAATAACAATGCCACGTACCAAGATTAAACCTTGTTTTCAAATGATTTTATGAAAGATTAGTTACGTGAGATGATCATCCGGGAAGTTCATCCCGAAGCTGTCTTCCATTCTCCATCCTTTACACGTGTATCTCAGAAAGATCTCTCCACCATGGTCCGACCTCCACCGACGAGCTATCCTCAAGCTTAAAGAAGTGGTTCAGAATCTGCCACCTCTTAAGATTCCCGACAAAGGAAAAAGGATACTCCAGACGGACGCCTCAGATGAATACTGGGGAGCGGTCCTCCTTGAAGAGATCAATGGAGTCCGACACGTATGCTGCTACAACAGTGGAGAATTCAAAGAATCAGAGAAGCACTACCATTCCACCTACAAAGAAATCTTGGCCGTTAAACGTGGGATTGAGAAATTCCAGTTCCACCTCATTGGTCACCATTTCCTTGTCGAGATGGACATGTCAGCATTCCCCCGTATGCTAGACTACAGGCAGAAGCAACTTCCTAATTATCTGCTGCTTCGCTGGCAACAATGGTTCGTCCGCTTCAACTTCGACGTCAAGCATATAAAGGGCACCTCCAACACTCTTGCTGATATCCTGAGCAGACCTTCAAAATCTTTCCGTAAACCTCCAAAGCCTCCAAAACCAAAAATCTGAAATGGCCTCTTCCTCTTCTTCCGATCCCCCAGTTTTTAACAAGGGTGAAAATCTCCCGGTTGATGTTGAAAGATATGAGCATCAGTCCTTCACCTTCACCCAGAGACACAGAGTCTTCCATTATCATGTCTCCCTCATTGAGAGGTATGGTTTCGATGACTGTCCTGTTAAACCTGTTGGGATTCATCCCCAATTTCCTTTCGCTCATCTCTTCTCCATCCCTGATGTTTTCACTTTCCCTCCATCAGCTCTTTGCTTTTTCTGGTACCTATGCTCTGTTCATACCATAGGTATTATTTTTAATATTCCAGAACTTCACCAGCTTCTCTCCTACTCCACAAATTTTCATTCTGATTTCTCTTCAGACCTTTCCTTTTTTCTCTCCTGGTTTGATCCAATCTGCACATGGATTGACCTCCTCCATAAATCCTATAAAGACCTTAACCCTGCTATCCCAGACCGCCGAATAGGCTACCAGCTAAATAATATTTCCCCGGCTAATTCCTGTATGAATTATGGAGTTAGTCATGTTATATTTTTCTTTCACCGTCCTATTACTTTTAATAAGTCAGCTTCAGGTTTGAAATTCATCCCTTCTCCCTCCTACCACCATTATAAAAACCTGGATTTCAACCTAGCCCAAGTCCCATGGCAACGACACTCTGAATACCGAGCCTTCTTGAGAACCGCCTACCGATACAACCACACTGTCTTCTCAATGGAACTCTGGCCCCATGATTCTCCTGAATGGCCATCCTATCCAATGGACTACCAAGAAATGATCCATGAAGCTCTCCAGTCTTTTGATGATCTTCAGCGTCTTCGCCGTCACAAGGAACATCAAGAAAGAAGCATAGCCACTCAAAAGGCTATAAATCAGATCAACTGCCCTGCTCCGACTCCTTCTTCACCACTGATCGTTGAAGAAGAAGAAGATGAAGATCTTCCGTTGACCCAGACAAGCGAACACCTTATTATGCCTGACTGTGGTTGCGGATTCATCTGCATTCACTGGAAACGTCTCAATGGACCTGACCCAGAAGACCCGGATATGAATGACCCATATGCCAACGACCCATATTTTTTGCGCGAAAGACAGTCTCAGAGTGACTCTGAAGATTCAAACCATAATTGGCCCCTGGACCTACATGCTTTTCCCGAGCCTGCCTTCAGAGACAACACAGAGTACACGCCTGACCTTATCGATAGGTCAAAATTTCCACGTAGACATCCCTAGGATGCTATCCAGCTGTCTTCCACAAGCCTTACAGCTGTCCTAGTTAGTGTGTGTAATAATAGCTTAGTGCGTGTAACAGTGTAATGTCGGATAGTGGCCTGTCACTTCCGGTCTAGCATTATCAGTTTTAGTCGTAAGCCCTTACGTCACTAAGTTTGTTTGTTTTCTCTTCCTCCGCCTATATAAGGAGGTCTCATTACTCTTGTAAGATATTCTGAATCCGGGAGCTAATATAGAACTCCTTTCTTACTTCTCTCTCTATGATCTCATATTCTCACTAGAAAATTCTGGTTAAAGGGTGAGGCAGAAGTTCTTAGTCTCTCAACTCTATCCGATAATCTGAGTTGCCACCTTCGTGGATCCTCTCAGGTTTAGATCATCTTCAAGCTTATGATAATTAAGCTTGAAGGCAAATGATGACTTAGGAGTTGCCACTCTGTGGATCCTCTCTTCAAGTCGTCCTCTGCCTTCAATCATAATTGTTGTAATCTACCGGTCTCGATCCCCGGTGATATGTCCGGATAATCCAGTAACGTGTTTTTCAAATATGTTTTTCAAAGGTTTTTCAAAAGATCTTCAAAAAAGATTTATTTGTGTGGAAAAGTCCTGGAGAATGCCTCCTGGAACTCTGGTGCTCGGGGCCTGATGCTTATGGAAAAGTTGGCTAGAGCTTATGAGTTCATTGTGTGTTCTTGGACTGTATCACAGTTAATCTTTCCTGTTGATTTCCAGAATCCTGCGATTCTGTTTATCTTTGGTATATTGGGCTGGAAACTGTCTCGTGCCACGGTAAAACGTACCATAGAGCAATTCCTCGGAAATCTCTATGGAGGGTCTGGCTGAATAACAATGCCACGTACCAAGATTAAACCTTGTTTTCAAATGATTTTATGAAAGATTAGTTACTGGACTACCTCGGAACCCATTTGGTATCAGAGCCATTTGATTGTTCTACTTCCATACTCGAGTTGAGTTATTAAGAATTTCTTGCTGATCCCTTGACCCAGATCTATCCAGATATGTCAGGAACCTCTACCCCTACTTTATCTCCTACTACCTCTTTTAGATCCACCTCTTCTTCACACTTGGATTCTCTCTGTGAATTCAAGTATCTTTCAGATGATGAGAAGATCCCTCTCACTGATCTTCCCCTCATCAACCCTTATAAAGCCTTCACCAAACCTTCTCATTCTCTTACTCGTACAGTAAAAAATATTGTTTCCCCTACTCGGAAGCATGTCAAGGAGTATGTCCAAGCCACAAAGTTTGACCAACATACTCTTCCTGCAACATCCAAAGAACAGTATGTCACACTGGAGATCCCTCCTCACTTTCCTCGCCAATGGACAGCTGAAGGATATACCCATCTCCACTTTGGTGCTGTTCGCCTTGCTCTCACCTACCATGGGAGAAAAGGATTGCCAGTCACTGCTCGCCTCGCCTTGCTTGACTCTCGATATAAGAAGTACAAGCATGCCTGTATAGGCACTGTCGAGACCACTCTCAACGCCGGTACAATCCTTATGACGTTCTTCCCCAATTTCTGTATGGCTCTTCAAGATCCACATCTCCTATCAGCTTTGAAGATCCAGATCCAGATAACTGGTGCAGAACAAGTTTCTACCACTCTGGCATCTACCCTGCACTATCAGATGGCATATAGAGTCCAGAATCATGCTCTTGATTTCTCTATGCCCAACATGAACAACGATGCCTTGTATCTGTCTGTGGATACAACCCATGTTCCGAACGAGACATATGTCCCCCAACAAATACCTCGTGAGGAACTCCAACGACTGATCCCTGCCTCTTGGATATCTGCATATGAATCTCTCCATCAGCAGACAGAGCCAGTCCAGTCAAAGAAACCCATTTTCCTTGACAGAGGAAATGGGCAGACGGAAATCTTCTTTCAGAAAGAGGAACCGTCAGAAGACACTGATGTCTTCTCCACTCCTGCAGTCCTTACCTTCATCCGGGAGCCTGTAGAATACCTACAAATACCAATTGAGTCTTTTGACTCTCTAGGTAATCCAGTCTACTCCTTCAAAGACGAGAAAGGCCATAAATATTTCGATATTTGTGATTGTCCAGACTGTTACCAATCTCCCTATGATGATGAAGAAACTACCAAGAAGATGAAGAAGAAAAAGCCTAAGAAGAAATCTTCCCAGCATCTTCTTGAGCAACGTTATAACCAAGGTGATCCCGAAGTCGGATTACTTGGAGAACACTCTGGCAAGTATGACTTCTATGTCCTCTACTCCCAGAAGGAACAAACCACGGATGATATCTTCACAACTCCTGCTGAACCATTTGAACTTCCACCTCCATCACCAGAAGTTAAGATGCCATGTCATCCTTACTACAAGAAAGCCATCAAGCAACTCAGGAAGGAACAACCTCCTTGTTTCATTCCTGAAGTTAATGTTTTTGAAAGTGCTCCTGAAGACTTTCCCCCTCTAGCATTCAATGATCCTTCTACCTCAACAAAGCACTCTTGGAAGGTTCCTCAACCTTCAACAGTTGATTCAGAAGGAAGACGAAGGGAAACCTCAGCTGCTGAACAAGTTCTCAATTGGCAATCTGAGAACATGGTATCTCAGAACAAAGTCCTCAGCAGAATCGAGCACAACCAAGTCCGCTTGGAACAAAAGATGGATCAAATGATCATTGATCCATTAACGCAGTGTCAGCAACGGATCAACTACCTCCACCAGGAGATTCTTGGCCTCATAGCCCGACATGAAAACTCTACGGCCCAAGAACAGGAGATCCAACATTTGAAGGAACAGCTCAGGCATCTTCAGGCCCAGCAACATCAGCCTAAGTACCCTGAATCCTTTTCCTCAATATTCCATTCGCCTGACCCATTCAGAACAAGCCCAAGCCCAGCTTACCATCCTCCTCCTTCTACTAGAGGTATCTTTAAACCTCTGCCAGCTCTCATTTCTAAACCAGCCTATCAGCCTCCCAGGCCTCAACCTACTTGGCCCAGTTCTCCTACCTGGTCCAGTTATACTCCGGCCCAAACTCCTAATCCAGATAGAAAACAAAAAGGCCCAGCTTACCCTCAAAAGCCCATAAAGATCCAAGAACCTTCACACCAAACATGGATGGCCCAATCCAATCCAATTCTTGGATTCCTTGACCAACAGATACAGCAGCCTAGTTCTCCTCTTGCCTATGCGGCCCAACAAAACTTAAGTTCTACTTCATCAAGCGAATATGAAGAAGATGATTCATTCTCAACTTCTTCCTCAGAAGCTCAAGTCTATATGGCCCAAGGAGCTACTAGCCATGCTCAACCAGCTGAGTCAACTACAACCGATGCCGGAACACAACAAGCCCAGCCTCCGCCTCAACAACCACCTCCAGCTCCACCGCCAGGACCTCCTCCTGGACCACCACCTGGTCCTCCTCAGCAACCCTTTGTCCAAATGGATGAAGATCCTCCGGTGGTAAACCTTGAAGCTGCTTGGCAACCTCCTTCGCTAAATGTCACATTATCTCTCGAAGGAATTCCAACAGCTAAGTGGCATGAGAAATTTCTTGAATTTCATGCCTGGTGTCTCACTCAACTACAGCGAGAAGGTGCTACTCATTTCAAGGTCATCTGTGCCTTCATAGCTGGTATGTCCGGTATCCTCAAACATTGGTTCATGAGTATTGGAGAATACCGCCAGCTCGAGTTAGCTCAGACACCAACAACAACAGAGTTCGTTCTCAAGCTATACAAAGAATTCATTGGTGAACCAGAAGCTCTTCTGGATATAGCTAGAGAAGAATTCTTCAAAATGAAGTGCTGTTCGTATAACCGAAAAGATCTTGAGAAGCACTATGAAAGTATGCTCAGACGCTTCTACCTAATCTGCACTGGCTATGAAGCAGACAACAACTTGAAGCAGGCATACTTAAATTCTGTGCCAGACACAATTGGCCAGGAAGCTCTTCGCATCATACAGCAGAGTGGACAAGCTTTCAAAGATTATTCTTTTGGTAAGCTCCACCAAGTCCTTATGATGGCCCTCAGAAAGCTGTGCAACACTCACTCCTTCTTCAAGGATTTCAACCAGTCTCAAAGCCTGTTTGATAAAGCCTGCCAGCAACCTGAGTTATCAATCAAGTGCAAAGACAAAGGCGCTTGTAACTGCAACACCCCTCGGAAGAAACACCATAGACGCAGAATCTATTCTCCTGATCGCCCTCGTCGATTCAGAAGAAAGAAGAAAAGATTCTTCCGATACAAGAAGAATGGCGGCAAATTCAAACGATGTTTCATCTGCCGACAACCAGGACACTTTGCCAAAGACTGTCCTAAGAAGAACAACAAGTCTAAGAAGAAAATGGTGCACACTATTTCCCAAGTCACTGGTGCTGATCTCTCCAATGACGACATGGAATCCATTTTCTCAGAAACTGAAGATGAGGCATCTGGCCTCTTTGCTATTGAAGCCTACTCCTCAGAGTCTGATTCTGATCCAGAGAAAGCTTCAATATACACTGTTCAGATCTCTCCGATGCAGTCCTCTCTCTTTGCTGCTCAAGTCATACCTCAAGCCAAGATCAACATTCTCCTGGATAAATATGCAAAGCCTATCCCGGTGATTGCCCTGTTTGATACTGGTGCTACAAACACCATTGTCAATCCTTCCCTCCTTCCAGAAAGAATGTGGCGACCTTGCAATGAAAGATTCCGAGCTGCAAATGGTGTCTTCTATGTCACCAAGATAAGTAAGCCAATCCGGATCAAGTTCTCTCCTACAAAGTACGTAGTTACTACTGTATTTGGTTATAACCATGGCAGAGATATGATCCTTGGCTTCGACATCATCAAGAAGATATCAGTTCATAAATGGACTGATAAAGGTCTGCAGCTTCACAAGTTTTTCCTTCCATGGACAACAACTCCAAGACTTTACTCAACAGAAGGAGAAGCTCTCTCAGCAAGTCAGATTCAGTCTGAAAGTGACCCAGTATATGGCACAATCATGCAAGCTCTCATCCAGCAATCCTGTGCTGAGTCACATGCTGAGTTCGAACAGAAGCATCCTCTTCCCCTTTGGAAGAATCCCAAGTTCTTCATCGAAATTCCTTTCAAGAAGAATGAGGATGTAAATCCAACTAAGGCTACCCATTCGGGAATGAGCCCAGAGGAGAAAAAGATGGCGATCCAAGAGCTGCAAGAGCTCAAGGCCCAGAACCTCATTGAGCCCACAACCTCTTCGTGGGCCTGCCAGGCCTTCTACGTCAACAAGCATTCAGAACAGAAGAGAAAGAAGCCCAGGCTTGTTATTGATTACAAGCCCCTGAATGAATTTGTTGCTGATGTCAAGTTTCCGTTACCACGGAAAAATACTCTCTTCGCCAACCTGACGAATGCCAAGGTCTTCTCCAAATTTGACCTTAAGTCTGGCTTCTGGCAATTGCCAATCTCTCCTCCAGACAAATACAAAACTGCCTTCTGCATCCCAGACCACCATTACCAATGGACGGTGCTTCCTTTTGGTCTGAAGACGGCACCCTCATTGTTCCAGAAGGCTATGATCCGAATCTTCGAGCCGATACTGCAGTCGGCCCTTGTTTATATTGACGATATTTTATTGTTTTCCCCTTGTACAGGTACCCATTTGAAGTTATTAGCTCAGTTTGCTCAAATAGTTAAAGATAATGGAGTTATGCTCTCTCAAAGCAAGATGGTCCTTGGTCAGACTTCCATCGAATTCCTTGGAGTCCAGATCAAAGATAGCAAGTACCATCCTCAGCCGCATATTGCTACCAAGATCATGAACTTCCCGGATGATCATCTCACGAGACGACAAGTCCAGCAAATTCTCGGCCTTGTCAATTATATCCGCGAGTTCATCCCGAAGCTGTCTTCCATTCTCCATCCTTTACACGTGTATCTCAGAAAGATCTCTCCACCATGGTCCGACCTCCACCGACGAGCTATCCTCAAGCTTAAAGAAGTGGTTCAGAATCTGCCACCTCTTAAGATTCCCGACAAAGGAAAAAGGATACTCCAGACGGACGCCTCAGATGAATACTGGGGAGCGGTCCTCCTTGAAGAGATCAATGGAGTCCGACACGTATGCTGCTACAACAGTGGAGAATTCAAAGAATCAGAGAAGCACTACCATTCCACCTACAAAGAAATCTTGGCCGTTAAACGTGGGATTGAGAAATTCCAGTTCCACCTCATTGGTCACCATTTCCTTGTCGAGATGGACATGTCAGCATTCCCCCGTATGCTAGACTACAGGCAGAAGCAACTTCCTAATTATCTGCTGCTTCGCTGGCAACAATGGTTCGTCCGCTTCAACTTCGACGTCAAGCATATAAAGGGCACCTCCAACACTCTTGCTGATATCCTGAGCAGACCTTCAAAATCTTTCCGTAAACCTCCAAAGCCTCCATAAATCCTATAAAGACCTTAACCCTGCTATCCCAGACCGCCGAATAGGCTACCAGCTAAATAATATTTCCCCGGCTAATTCCTGTATGAATTATGGAGTTAGTCATGTTATATTTTTCTTTCACCGTCCTATTACTTTTAATAAGTCAGCTTCAGGTTTGAAATTCATCCCTTCTCCCTCCTACCACCATTATAAAAACCTGGATTTCAACCTAGCCCAAGTCCCATGGCAACGACACTCTGAATACCGAGCCTTCTTGAGAACCGCCTACCGATACAACCACACTGTCTTCTCAATGGAACTCTGGCCCCATGATTCTCCTGAATGGCCATCCTATCCAATGGACTACCAAGAAATGATCCATGAAGCTCTCCAGTCTTTTGATGATCTTCAGCGTCTTCGCCGTCACAAGGAACATCAAGAAAGAAGCATAGCCACTCAAAAGGCTATAAATCAGATCAACTGCCCTGCTCCGACTCCTTCTTCACCACTGATCATTGAAGAAGAAGAAGATGAAGATCTTCCGTTGACCCAGACAAGCGAACACCTTATTATGCCTGACTGTGGTTGCGGATTCATCTGCATTCACTGGAAACGTCTCAATGGACCTGACCCAGAAGACCCGGATATGAATGACCCATATGCCAACGACCCATATTTTTGGCGCGAAAGACAGTCTCAGAGTGACTCTGAAGATTCAAACCATAATTGGCCCCTGGACCTACATGCTTTTCCCGAGCCTGCCTTCAGAGACAACACAGAGTACACGCCTGACCTTATCGATAGGTCAAAATTTCCACGTAGACATCCCTAGGATGCTATCCAGCTGTCTTCCACAAGCCTTACAGCTGTCCTAGTTAGTGTGTGTAATAATAGCTTAGTGCGTGTAACAGTGTAATGTCGGATAGTGGCCTGTCACTTCCGGTCTAGCATTATCAGTTTTAGTCGTAAGCCCTTACGTCACTAAGTTTGTTTGTTTTCTCTTCCTCCGCCTATATAAGGAGGTCTCATTACTCTTGTAAGATATTCTGAATCCGGGAGCTAATATAGAACTCCTTTCTTACTTCTCTCTCTATGATCTCATATTCTCACTAGAAAATTCTGGTTAAAGGGTGAGGCAGAAGTTCTTAGTCTCTCAACTCTATCCGATAATCTGAGTTGCCACCTTCGTGGATCCTCTCAGGTTTAGATCATCTTCAAGCTTATGATAATTAAGCTTGAAGGCAAATGATGACTTAGGAGTTGCCACTCTGTGGATCCTCTCTTCAAGTCGTCCTCTGCCTTCAATCATAATTGTTGTAATCTACCGGTCTCGATCCCCGGTGATATGTCCGGATAATCCAGTAACGTGTTTTTCAAATATGTTTTTCAAAGGTTTTTCAAAAGATCTTCAGAAAAGATTTATTTGTGTGGAAAAGTCCTGGAGAATGCCTCCTGGAACTCTGGTGCTCGGGGCCTGATGCTTATGGAAAAGTTGGCTAGAGCTTATGAGTTCATTGTGTGTTCTTGGACTGTATCACAGTTAATCTTTCCTGTTGATTTCCAGAATCCTGCGATTCTGTTTATCTTTGGTATATTGGGCTGGAAACTGTCTCGTGCCACGGTAAAACGTACCATAGAGCAATTCCTCGGAAATCTCTATGGAGGGTCTGGCTGAATAACAATGCCACGTACCAAGATTAAACCTTGTTTTCAAATGATTTTATGAAAGATTAGTTACGTGAGATGATCATCCGGGAAGTTCATCCCGAAGCTGTCTTCCATTCTCCATCCTTTACACGTGTATCTCAGAAAGATCTCTCCACCATGGTCCGACCTCCACCGACGAGCTATCCTCAAGCTTAAAGAAGTGGTTCAGAATCTGCCACCTCTTAAGATTCCCGACAAAGGAAAAAGGATACTCCAGACGGACGCCTCAGATGAATACTGGGGAGCGGTCCTCCTTGAAGAGATCAATGGAGTCCGACACGTATGCTGCTACAACAGTGGAGAATTCAAAGAATCAGAGAAGCACTACCATTCCACCTACAAAGAAATCTTGGCCGTTAAACGTGGGATTGAGAAATTCCAGTTCCACCTCATTGGTCACCATTTCCTTGTCGAGATGGACATGTCAGCATTCCCCCGTATGCTAGACTACAGGCAGAAGCAACTTCCTAATTATCTGCTGCTTCGCTGGCAACAATGGTTCGTCCGCTTCAACTTCGACGTCAAGCATATAAAGGGCACCTCCAACACTCTTGCTGATATCCTGAGCAGACCTTCAAAATCTTTCCGTAAACCTCCAAAGCCTCCAAAACCAAAAATCTGAAATGGCCTCTTCCTCTTCTTCCGATCCCCCAGTTTTTAACAAGGGTGAAAATCTCCCGGTTGATGTTGAAAGATATGAGCATCAGTCCTTCACCTTCACCCAGAGACACAGAGTCTTCCATTATCATGTCTCCCTCATTGAGAGGTATGGTTTCGATGACTGTCCTGTTAAACCTGTTGGGATTCATCCCCAATTTCCTTTCGCTCATCTCTTCTCCATCCCTGATGTTTTCACTTTCCCTCCATCAGCTCTTTGCTTTTTCTGGTACCTATGCTCTGTTCATACCATAGGTATTATTTTTAATATTCCAGAACTTCACCAGCTTCTCTCCTACTCCACAAATTTTCATTCTGATTTCTCTTCAGACCTTTCCTTTTTTCTCTCCTGGTTTGATCCAATCTGCACATGGATTGACCTCCTCCATAAATCCTATAAAGACCTTAACCCTGCTATCCCAGACCGCCGAATAGGCTACCAGCTAAATAATATTTCCCCGGCTAATTCCTGTATGAATTATGGAGTTAGTCATGTTATATTTTTCTTTCACCGTCCTATTACTTTTAATAAGTCAGCTTCAGGTTTGAAATTCATCCCTTCTCCCTCCTACCACCATTATAAAAACCTGGATTTCAACCTAGCCCAAGTCCCATGGCAACGACACTCTGAATACCGAGCCTTCTTGAGAACCGCCTACCGATACAACCACACTGTCTTCTCAATGGAACTCTGGCCCCATGATTCTCCTGAATGGCCATCCTATCCAATGGACTACCAAGAAATGATCCATGAAGCTCTCCAGTCTTTTGATGATCTTCAGCGTCTTCGCCGTCACAAGGAACATCAAGAAAGAAGCATAGCCACTCAAAAGGCTATAAATCAGATCAACTGCCCTGCTCCGACTCCTTCTTCACCACTGATCATTGAAGAAGAAGAAGATGAAGATCTTTCGTTGACCCAGACAAGCGAACACCTTATTATGCCTAACTGTGGTTGCGGATTCATCTGCATTCACTGGAAACGTCTCAATGGACCTGACCCAGAAGACCCGGATATGAATGACCCATATGCCAACGACCCATATTTTTGGCGCGAAAGACAGTCTCAGAGTGACTCTGAAGATTCAAACCATAATTGGCCCCTGGACCTACATGCTTTTCCCGAGCCTGCCTTCAGAGACAACACAGAGTACACGCCTGACCTTATCGATAGGTCAAAATTTCCACGTAGACATCCCTAGGATGCTATCCAGCTGTCTTCCACAAGCCTTACAGCTGTCCTAGTTAGTGTGTGTAATAATAGCTTAGTGCGTGTAACAGTGTAATGTCGGATAGTGGCCTGTCACTTCCGGTCTAGCATTATCAGTTTTAGTCGTAAGCCCTTACGTCACTAAGTTTGTTTGTTTTCTCTTCCTCCGCCTATATAAGGAGGTCTCATGACTCTTGTAAGATATTCTGAATCCGGGAGCTAATATAGAACTCCTTTCTTACTTCTCTCTCTATGATCTCATATTCTCACTAGAAAATTCTGGTTAAAGGGTGAGGCAGAAGTTCTTAGTCTCTCAACTCTATCCGATAATCTGAGTTGCCACCTTCGTGGATCCTCTCAGGTTTAGATCATCTTCAAGCTTATGATAATTAAGCTTGAAGGCAAATGATGACTTAGGAGTTGCCACTCTGTGGATCCTCTCTTCAAGTCGTCCTCTGCCTTCAATCATAATTGTTGTAATCTACCGGTCTCGATCCCCGATGATATGTCCGGATAATCCAGTAACGTGTTTTTCAAATATGTTTTTCAAAGGTTTTTCAAAAGATCTTCAGAAAAGATTTATTTGTGTGGAAAAGTCCTGGAGAATGCCTCCTGGAACTCTGGTGCTCGGGGCCTGATGCTTATGGAAAAGTTGGCTAGAGCTTATGAGTTCATTGTGTGTTCTTGGACTGTATCACAGTTAATCTTTCCTGTTGATTTCCAGAATCCTGCGATTCTGTTTATCTTTGGTATATTGGGCTGGAAACTGTCTCGTGCCACGGTAAAACGTACCATAGAGCAATTCCTCGGAAATCTCTATGGAGGGTCTGGCTGAATAACAATGCCACGTACCAAGATTAAACCTTGTTTTCAAATGATTTTATGAAAGATTAGTTACTGGACTACCTCGGAACCCATTTGGTCAAATGGGTTCCGAGGTAGTCCAGTAACTAATCTTTCATAAAATCATTTGAAAACAAGGTTTAATCTTGGTACGTGGCATTGTTATTCAGCCAGACCCTCCATAGAGATTTCCGAGGAATTGCTCTATGGTACGTTTTACCGTGGCACGAGACAGTTTCCAGCCCAATATACCAAAGATAAACAGAATCGCAGGATTCTGGAAATCAACAGGAAAGATTAACTGTGATACAGTCCAAGAACACACAATGAACTCATAAGCTCTAGCCAACTTTTCCATAAGCATCAGGCCCCGAGCACCAGAGTTCCAGGAGGCATTCTCCAGGACTTTTCCACACAAATAAATCTTTTCTGAAGATCTTTTGAAAAACCTTTGAAAAACATATTTGAAAAACACGTTACTGGATTATCCGGACATATCACCGGGGATCGAGACCGGTAGATTACAACAATTATGATTGAAGGCAGAGGACGACTTGAAGAGAGGATCCACAGAGTGGCAACTCCTAAGTCATCATTTGCCTTCAAGCTTAATTATCATAAGCTTGAAGATGATCTAAACCTGAGAGGATCCACGAAGGTGGCAACTCAGATTATCGGATAGAGTTGAGAGACTAAGAACTTCTGCAACTTGGCTTAATTACAAAAACCCCACAAGGGATTGGAAAATACATTTTCTCTTTTTTTTTTTAAATCAAAACAAGCCCTTTACCTCCAAGAAGTAAACAAGTTTTTTTACCTTGTAATATGTTATTTTTTGGTATCAACTTTTTGGCTCATAATTCGAGTTGTCCGATACACGTTTTAAACTTAAATTATAATTTAAATTATCAATTCCCTTTATTTAGATGTAAAAGAGTTTTTTTGTTTTCCTTTATTCGTGTCAATAAATGACGGAAGAGTTTCAGGGTAAAGTGTATGTTTCTATAATAGAACGTGAACCTTGTGTTCCTACCCAAAATTTAGGGGACTCTTTTTGTAAATAATTATTTTCTCAGTCTCAGCATCTACATTGTCATATAAAGGGTTCCAAGTAACGTTCGTTGGATTTTGTTAGTGAGTGAAGTCTGAAGATGGAGAAGCGGAAGAGATCTGTCCAAATCATCGCTCTTGTTTCTTTCACGCTTCTCTTCCCAGTGATTTCTTGTTGGGGTACAGATGGCCACTTTACCATTTGTGAAATTGCCCAGGTCTGTTTTTTCTGTCTCCCTTTTCCATCAGAAACTAAACCATTTCAATTCAAATTTGAATTAGTTTGACCGCCATTATTGTTGTGGTTGTTGTTGTGTTTAGTCTCGCCTGAGCAATGCCGCGGCCATGGCCGTGAAAGATCTTCTGCCGGAATGGGCCGAGAATGACTTAGGGAGTGTCTGCTCATGGGCGGATCATGTCAAGTTCCGTTACCATTGGTCCTCTGCTCTCCATTACATTGATACCCCGGACAATCTCTGTTCCTACCAATATAAAAGTAACTATGCTTCTTGATTTTTTTTTTTTTTTGTTTCGTGCTATTGCCGGTCGATTCGATCTTGTAGACATGTCCTAAAGTCTTTTATTTGATTCTTTTCTTACCCATGAAATTGAATGTTGTTAGGGGATTGCAAGGATGAAAATGGAGAAAAGGGAAGGTGTGTTGCTGGGGCAATTTACAATTACACCACTCAACTTCTAACCTACAAAACAGATGCCTCTCAATCTCAATGTAATTTCCATCAATCCAGACCCCTTTTTATGTGTTCCGGTCGTGCTACACAATTTCTAGCTAACATTAATGTGCATGGTTAAATATTTGTAGATAATTTGACGGAAGCTCTCCTCTTTCTATCTCATTTCATGGGCGATATCCACCAAGTAAGATATTTCAAGATCATTTTATATAAATACATGCACTTGAGTCCAAAATTCTAAGCTCATGATAGTTGGATTTTGAATTACGCAGCCTTTACATGTGGGATTTACATCAGACAAGGGAGGCAATACCATTGATGTCCACTGGTTCACAAGGAAACAAGTTCTTCACCATGCAAGTTCAACCCCTTTAACCCCTTTGCTCTTTTCTTATTTACCTCTTAGTACAAGTAAATTATCGATTGATACAAATAAGTACACAGGTTTGGGATGATAACATAATCGACACTGCTGAAGAAAGGTACTATAACTCAAACGTAGATGGCGTCATTGACTCAATTCAACACAATCTCACGGTATGTTAATCTAGATTATAGGGTCGACTGGTCTTTGGTTTTCTTATGTTGCTGATCATCCCATTTGATATAGCTGTTCTACTTCATCTTATCGAAACTATGGATGAACAGACTGAATGGGCTGATCAGGTGAAAGGATGGGAAATTTGCGGTCTTAGCAAAACTACATGTCCTGACTTGTAAGTTTCTCTTGATGCTATGGCAAAAGTTTTGATATCTGTAAGGACGTAGGTACCATCCTTTCTGAAAATCTATGGCATACTATATGAAGGATGGATCTTTTACCGACTGAATTAATCAAGTTTTTTTCTATACCAATTGTTAGTTTTATTCGATTTAATACGTACAGAATAAAGTGCAGCTAGCTTTCATTTTGAGGATTAGTTAGCTTGTTGCTTAAGAAAAGGTTGATGTTTGGTAGGTATGCAAGCGAAGGCATCAAAGCAGCTTGTGATTGGGCATATAAAGGAGTGAGCGAAGGATCAGTTCTTGAAGGTGAGATAGCCAATTTCTGACTTAAGACCAAACATAATCCTTGTTCTTGATATATAATTTTCCGGGTAACTATAGAAGAAATTGGTTGCCTCCATAAAGAGGCATTCTTGGTTCCATATCATATAGAAGAAACTAGTTACCAACGCATGTCCAAGTTCCAAGGTGCCTAATTCCCCTTTAAGTAAAGTATTTGGTTAAAGTTTTATGAATTGAACATATAGGCTTAAAGTGTATTTATCTGACCCGATCTAGATTAGTTAAGGTTAATTGAGTATTCCTGAAGATTATAGAGGAAAAATATAACAAAATTAATTTATGCTAATAACTACTGATCTCTGCAGATGATTACTTCATATCCCGTTTACCGATTGTAAATTTGCGATTAGCTCAAGGAGGCGTTCGATTGGCAGCCACTCTAAATCGTATATTTGGATGAAATTGCATTACAATTCTAGTATGTGAGATGAAGTACTATCAACTTGCGGCTTGTAAAGTTGTTTTGTCTCCACAAATTTGAGCTATAAACATAATAAAACTATAAGTTATGATATATATTATATTTGTCCATGTACCATATACTTATATTTGTCTTCTCAAATATATCTATCTATATTCTATGGAGAAGAATGAGTTTGAAATTTGATCTACCATTTCACATTTTAAACATTTTGTGTGATGTGACGAAGGAGGTTAGATGTGACGTTGAGGCAACCAATTTCTTCTATAGTTACCCGGAAAATTATATATCAAGAACAAGGATTATGTTTGGTCTTAAGTCAGAAATTGGCTATCTCACCTTCAAGAACTGATCCTTCGCTCAGTCCTTTATATGCCCAGTCACAAGCTGCTTTGATGCCTTCGCTTGCATACCTACCAAACATCAACCTTTTCTTAAGCAACAAGCTAACTAATCCTCAAAATGAAAGCTAGCTGCACTTTATTCTGTACGTATTAAATCGAATAAAACTAACAATTGATATAGAAAAAAACTTGATTAATTCAGTCCGTAAAAGATCCATTCTTCTTCGTCACGAAGGAGGTTAGATGTGACGATGAGGGCATGTGTGGGTTTAGGAGTACCTTTTAGGACGTTACTATTCTAGAGCCTTCTTGGCCTTCGGCCCTAGTGGCCAGCTTTTGTGACCATTTGGGTATGTTGGATTCTCATTCAGCCTTTTGGGCCATGATATTTAGCGCCCATTCTTCTATGTATAGGTACCATCACAATCAACATGAAGTGATAATCAGTGTTAACAAACCTGATTAGCTCAACCATGACTGGGAGGCATAGTATATCGAGTGACACCCTTAAACCTGCTTAAGTCAAAACTTAGTCAAATCTGAAAAATCTAGAAAACATAGTGACTCATAAGCTCGGTTCACTGGGGTAAGATTGGATTTATGTATACTTGACATCGGATTTATGTATACTTGACACTTTTTTTAACATGTAAGCTTGGTAGCTCCATTAGCTAAATTGTTTTGGGTTGATACTTTATTAGTTGGCCAACATTACAAAGTTAAAAAAAATGAAAAAAAAAAAGTCATGACTATGGCTATAGTAATGATTTTATTTAGGGATGACAATTGGGTGGGTCGGGTTGGGTTTAGGTTAGGTCATTCAGGTTCAGGTTCAGTCAAGTTAGCATCAATTCGGTTTCAGGTTAGGTTATTTGGGTTCGAGTTGATTTCGGGTTACGTAGATTTTGGGTTCAAGTTGGTTTCGAGTTTAGTTCAGGTCGGGTCAATTTCAATCTCAGGTAACTTCAGGTCGGGTTATTTAGGTTTCGGGTTAGATTCGAGTTGATATTCAGGTCTAATCAGGTTATTAGTGCATAAGTTGGAATAACTAGATTAATTCAATTTTTTATTTAGATTTTACTAAAATTTAAATTAAAGAATTTGATTTTTGATGCAAATATTTGAAAAGTTTAAAGACCCATGTTGCAATTCTTATGAATGACTAAAATGAAAATGTCAAAATTTAAGTACCTCATAACTAAAATATTACTAGGCATAAAAAATAATCTAACAACTTTAATTTAACTCGATATAAATATATTAATATACAATTATTTTAATAAAAATATCTAATTCAAAAATTTGTAAATTCTATTCATGAAACTATAAACTCGATCATTTAAGAACTTAAGAAATTGGTAGGATCATATGCATTTAAATTATGTTGTCACTTCGAGTTATAATTTTTTAGAAATTTAGAATCATTATTCTAGGATAAAAATATGAATTAATTTAGTTTATGTACTAATTTGGAGCCCTAAAGGTCATTTGAGATCAGTGTAGGTAAAATGGAAGAGTTTGAGTGTGAATTGAAAGCTTTTAGAAAGTTCTAGATAAAATTAAAAATTTTGAAGTAAATTTGTCAACTCTAGAGAGTTTAAGGTAAATCTGATAATTTTTTGTAGCAAAATCTAATGATCTCATAAAGTTATAGGTTAATTCAACAAATCCTATAAATCGGGTCTTGTCAAGTTTAGACTCGAGGCTTTTCAGGTTTGGTTTAAGTTGGTCTCAAGTTTTGGTCATTTTAGATTCGGGTTATTTCGGGTTCAGGCCAATTCGAGTTCAGTCCAATTTGGGTTTGGGTTACTCCGGGTTCAGGTATTTCGGGTTTGGGTCATTTGGGTTTTGGGTTTTTTCAAGTTCCACTTTAATCAAGTTGGGTTAGGTATAACTGGGTTCAGGTCATTGCCTTTTCTGGTCAAATCGGGTCAGGTCGTCTTTGGGTTCGAGTAGGTCAGTTTAGGTTTTTGGGTCGGATCAAATTTGCCACCCTTAACTTTATTTATGCATGCCTTAGAACATTATTGAAGAATTTTAACTTTGAAATCTAAACAATTGGCTATGCACACATTGGTATTAAGTGTTATTTTATGAAATTTTATGAAATAGTAAAATTGTTATTATATGATTTATGTATGAAAAAACACAAAAGTATGTTATATTTTGGATAGCAGCTGCAAGACATACTTGGTAAAGTGAGAGGATGCTTTTGTATAAAGACTGATCTGCATTGTGATTCACCATAAGATGGATGTAAGATAGCGACTGATATTTCAGTCAGATTTCAGTCACCATATGGTCCAAAACTAATTGCTCCACGATTGCAAAAGGTAATTGGATTTTTTCAAGTTGCAAATGATTCCCAACTGAATATTTCACTCCAAAAAGTGACTAGCAGTATTAGTTAAAAATCAGTTGAGAATTTGTGACTAACTCTTTCTGCTGTTATAGTAGCGACCGCCTTCTCAATCGCTATAGTAGCAACAGCCTTTTTAGTTGCTATTTAATTTATATATTAAAATTTTTTTCTTTCAAAAAATTACATTATTAGTTAATATAATTGTTATTTGATTAATATTATTTAATTTAATTAGTTATTTATTTGTTATTTAATTGATAATTCTATTAAATTGGTATGAATATTAACTTACTTTAACTATTAATAATACAATAATCAAATAATGAAATTAAAATTTAAATAAAATACATTTATATTAATAAAAAATTTAATATACATGCCAAAATATAAAATTCCAAAAGTCACAAAATTCAAAAATCATATCTAGAAAAGAATTCAAAAATTTTAAAACTTAGATCTGGAAGAGGCGAAGGTAGAGGAGACCAAGGCAGACTGTGGCTAGGCTGGAGGAAACCAAGGTGGATGGCAGTGAGGCCGAGGAGGAGATCGATGAGGTAACGGCAAGGAACGATGAGCAGGCTGAGGAGGCGAAGTTGACGAACAAGGTGAGAAATGACGAGAAATGGCGATGCTGATAGCTAGGTGAGGTGAGAAACGGAGAGAAACAATGAGAAATGGACAAGGTGGATGGCGATGCAGATGAAAGATAACAGACAACAAACCGGCAAAGTGAACAGACAACGACGCTAATAAGTGTGGCAAACAGGCAACACAAACAAACTAGGCAAATGGCGATATGGATAGCAAAGAGGGATAAGAGTAAGAGATAGGAGTGAGAGGGTTCTAAGAGATCAAAGACAAAGATGAGAGTAAGAGGCAGATGAGAGATGAAAGTGAGATGAGGGTATATAAGGGTATATATAGTTTGGGTTAGGTTGAGTTTGGATTCGTGTTAGGTTGTATGATATATGGGATTTTAATATAAGATATGTAAATAATAATAATAATAATAATAATAATAATAATAATAATAATAATAATAATAATAATAATAATAATAATATCATATATTTAATAATAATAATATATGATACATTATGATACATTATAATATAAATGATACATACATTATAATATATGACACATTATATCCCTAAACCCTAATTAAACCTTAAACCCTAATTCTATATCCCTAAATCCTAAACCCTAAACCTAATATACCATTAACCCATATCCCTAAACCCTAATTAAACTCTAAACCCTAACTCTATAGCTCAACCTTAAACCTTAAACCTAACTAACATTAACCCTAAACCCTAATTCTACATCCCTAAACCCAAACCTAATCTACCATTAACCTTAAACCCTATAACCTAAATACAAACTTTAAACCCTAATTTCAATATTTTAATACTTAATTATACCCTTAAAAACCCTAAATACTAATTTTATATCCCTAAACCCTACAAAAATTCCCAATCCCTAAACCATAAAATCTCCAAATTAACAATAAATAACCCTAAAAAAAATCTCAAAACCCCAATATTGAATTAATTCAATATCCTAACCCTATCTAACTAATTCCATATCCCTAAACACTAATTTCAAACCCTAAACCCTAACTAAAAATCTCAAATCCTAAATCTATATCCAATATCCTTAACCCCTTAAAAATCCTAAATCTTAGTTCTATATCACTAAATCCTAAAAAAAATCTCAAATCCCAAACCCTAATAAAAATCCCAATACATATATCTTTAAACTTTAAAAAAAACTCCAAACCCTAAAAAATCCTAAAATTTTAAATCAACCTAACCACTGAAAAGGTGACTATAGTCAAATTGGGGACCTGAAAAATTGATTGAAGAACTACTACAGTCAAATCTAGAAAAATTTACCAACTAAAAGACAATTGCAAAGTAGGTGACTAAAACATTCAGTCGCACAACAGTTGTGAAAAAAACAATATCTTTTTTATTCCAACTAATAAGCGACTATCATGTCTAGCAGCTGACTTTTAGTCGTAATTTTGCATTTGTGTTGTAATGGTTGGCCCAACCAGTTGAACAAGCAACCGGTTGACTTGCCACCCCACCACCACTTCCAGTTCCTATTTGGCCCAAGTCTGACTATACTTGTGATAATCCATACCTATATGATAATCCCTTATCAATTGTCATATCAAATAGGTCGTCCTATAAAATCCTATTTAACCACCTTAGCTACAATGTTAAACCCCTTTTTTTTACTCTAAGTACTCTTGAGCCATTATTCTTTTGAGTTTATTTGATTTTTTCCTTGAACTCTTCAAGTATTATCCGCGAAGTCCATACCTAAAGATTGGGCCCCTAAACTTTATTGAGGTTTTACAGCCCATTGAAACCTTCAAGTCAGATTTGATCCAATAGCAACAAAAGCTCATTCACCTCATAACCTTTTTATGTAGGGGGCCAAATATCTTAAGATGTAGGTATCAAGTGATCCACAAAGGTATCGGTGTCTCATGATCTAAGTTTTTCTAAACTACGAAAAACAGTCACCTCACAAGGCACAACATTTTAAAAAACCTATGTAATGGCAATCACTATTTTTTTATGATGTATGAGAGCACCTTCTTAGTATTTACATCTTACATAGAATTCATACTTATTTGAGCATTCAAGAATCTTTTGTAGGTCTCCATGCCACGTATGTACTCGTGCAAAGACCAAATCTCTAGCATTAAGGCATCCTGCGGAGGTCCATGTATTATCATCGCTATAGAAGCGTGTTGTTGTAGTGATTTTTTTTTTGTTAATGACATACAACCTTATATCAAACATAAAATAGAAGAAGAAGAGAAAGAAAAATCATCTATATTAAGGTTGTTAAAATCGCAATCTTGATAATATGATTGCACAATCTTATGATCCTAATATAGAAAACTGTGTCAAAATCTTGTAGGATTGAAGACATGGTAAAATTATGACTAGGATTGTAGGATCGAAGATCCTACCCAAGTATTGATTTTGTTATGGGTAAATTGTATGGATGATCCCTAACATTTAATTATCATTATGTTTTCATCCCTAGTCTATTAAATGTTCTAGTTTGACCATAGACCTATTAAAAACATCTTATTTTAGTTATAAATCCATTAAAAACATTTCATTCTAATTCCCAATTAGGTGAAATGTACTAACTCAAGATAATTGTCTGATAGCAATTTTTTAGAGTGTAATTTAAATTATTCAGTAACTGTATTACTATAAATTTAATATGTATAATAATATTTTTTTACTGGTTTTTCTTGTATGTAAATTGAACTTATTTCATTCAAGATAAAGAAACTACTAATTTATCTATTGATTGTAAAAAAAAATATTATACATTTTAAATTTACTGGAAGTCAATTATTGAATATTTAAACTAGAATTTCTGAAGCTTATGTCAGACAGTTATTTTGAGGTAATGGATTTTATCTTTTGAGGATCAAAACTAAACAATTGTAACAATGTAATTATTAGGAGTCGCCACCAATCGATTTTACCTAGATCGATTGGATATCTGTTATGGCCTGTGAGAGATTCTAAGATTGTGAGTTGGCTACGTTAAAATAACCTTATTCAAGTGCTCGAAAATTGGTACCATGGGGTTCGATTTTATCTTTTCCTAAATCTTTATTTCTTGACCTAATCTTTGATTGAAAGTGATTTTTATGAATTTTATTTAATTATATTTATTTTTCTTTTTAATTTCAAACCGCGAATCTTACCAGACCAACCGGATATGAAATCCTAGATGTCTTTGAAATCTCGGGACTTTATTAAATCCACCAAGAATTTTAAAAGAACCTCTTGTTCAAACCATGAATCTTATCAAACCAATTGGATTCGAACGAATGATCCGCCTCAGGACTTTATCAAATCCACCAAGAACGGATTCCCAAAAAATTTACTAAGTATTTAAAAGTTGTTTAACCAATAATTTGTGCATGTTACTATTAGATGCGTTACGAGAATTAAAATTAAACTATTCTAAAAAATAAACAAGGGAAGGAACACACCAAATCAAAATCCCATGTTGTTCTCCTATTTCAATTTAATGACTATATTTAATGCAAGGCCAATCAACAATAATAAAGAAGACAAAGAAAACAACAAACAATAAAAGCTTGCTGTCAGTGACTAATCTACAAAATAAAAAAAGAAGTTAGCGACTTTAATAAATGAAATAAAGAGTCAAGGGGCCAAAACAATAGTTATACCCAAAAGAGATATGGATGGGTGGATCCGGGTTGGGTCGCGGGTTGAAATCGGGTCTTGCTTCGATTTTGGCCTTAATCCTCCGTCTTCAGGCGATCGAACGGCGATATGAGAGAGGCGAGGCTCGGGCTTCAGTGGCAGCGGCGCGGTGAGAGGCTGGGTGGGACCGGCGGCGTATGGCTGTGAAAAGAGGAGGAGATCGCGGCGGCTTTCGCCTTCGGCTTGGCGTGAACGACAACGGGAGGCACCTGGGCATGGTGGCGGGATGTCGGGGGGAACAGGGATGGCTGGTGACGGCGTGGCTAGCGGTGGCTGAAGGCCGGAGGCGTCGGGCAGCAAAGGGGAACACCAGGGTTGGCAGCGGAGATCAGGAAAAGCTTAGGGTTTTTGGGTAGGCTAACAAAAAGTTAGGGACTTAAGGCTGCAGTTCTCTCTTTTTCTGGATGAGGGCTTAGGGTTACTAATTTTTTCCCCCCTTTTCATCAATTAATGGCCCATACTTATACTAAGAGTGGCTAGGCGAGATTAGCTAGGTTTTACAGAGTTTAAACTTGATCCAAATTCAATTTTGAGGAGATTAGGACATAATCTGGTAAAGTATCAGTTTAAGTCCAACAAAACTCTCAAGCTGCTGATCTTGCCCTAAATTCTGTGAGAATTTCAATTTGACCCAAAACTTTAAGGATTTGTCAATTGAGCCCAAAACTTCCTAAAACTTTCCAGATTTCCTTAAAACTTTAGGATCTCATCAGATTTACCCCCAAACTCTTCATTTCCGAAAAATTTACCTCAAACTTTCCAATTTTTTCCTAAAATCCTCTAAAAATTTCTGGTTTTTCCCAAACTTTCCCATTTTCCCTAAATTGACCCAACAAGACCTTTAAGACTCCAAATTAGTACCTAAACTAAATTAACTCCTATTTCTATCCTAGATGACCACTTTAAATTCCTAAAGATTTGTAGACCAAAATAACAATGTAACCTAAATCTGACTAGACCAACTAATTGTGTAAAGCCCCAAAATGACAAAAATGACCCAAACTCCTAACAAATGACCAAATAGTAAAAAAAAATGAAAATGCCCCCTAAACTAATTTTCCTAACCTAAAACTTAAACAAAAGTCCATACCCAGACAAAATTGGGTGTTAACAACAATTTTATTAGGTTTAGAACTTAAACAAAAAATTTAAGAGGTCAAGGAAAAGTTGTGGATATCATACTCTCTTTTATTTGTTAATAATGTGTTTGTTCATAAATTTCTTTCAGATTTATGTTGATTATTTTATTGGTTATATTGATATATACTCTATTAAGGCTTGAACTTATTTATATTGTATTAATAATTATGTCATACCATTACTATAACACTTAAACTTTACTTGAGTTTTTAATATAATTAATTTTTTATATGAAATATATTATTTAGATAAAAATATTTTAAAATTTTTGTAAGATCTTATGATCCATAATTCAATCTTACGATATCAACCTTACATGGTAAAAAATAATTCTAAATAGGATCTTGATCATTACAACCTCAATTTGTATGTGAGACGATGGTCAAGTCACGTTTTCAGATTAGTTGTTGAACTTGCAGGTACAATAATTGTGAGAATGTGCGTGGCTAGGGCTTGGACGAATAAGAATTGTTGATGGATACCCGGTGCACATGAGCAGCTCTATCAGCCACCCTTAAATGGAAAAAGTGACAACGCATCTGAGCCACTCAGGAGGAGTTCTCCTCTCTATATGGAAACCCCCTCCTTTATCCCTTGTTCATTCGTCTTTATATAAATCCGCCCACCAATTATTGGTTCTTTTCTCTTTCTCATCTCTAGCTTCTATCCTTTTCACCTAGATCATTTATCTTTCCCTTTTATTTGCATCCTATGCAATATCATATGTATCCCAGTTAATAAATTCTTTGCACACTACCTAGCTACGTTTACAAGTCCATTCGAAGATAGTGAAATGTCTCTACTTCATATTTATTTCTCTTACTCTGGTTGGTGACGTCTATACATATGGTCAATAAATTAGTTAGATCCTCGAAGTTAGATTGTGAGGGTCGGTTTTTGAAATTTTTGAAAAAAAAAAATGTTACTCCATTCCTCCCCATTTAATTGTAACATTGGCTTGGATATAAAAATTGTGTGTAATCGTTTTCTTTTTTTCAATTTTTTACCTATAATGTGTTGGTGACTAAACTGTCCTTCAAACTTTATTAACTCACTTGAAAATTGTATCAAACCTTAGTTAACCATATAAAGTCTTGAGAAGCACAAGGATCGAAATGGAAATTTATCAAAAAGTAAATATATGGGATATATGGTAATTTGAAAGTAAGTATTAAAATAAAGATACTATGATAAATTGATTATAAAAAAACTTACTAAATGTAACGGTTACTAAAATAAGGTTGAGAGAATAAAAACTTACTATGTTGAAATAATTTTGGGACTACCCGAAAGAATAATAGTTACAATATATACGGATTATGAGAACATTATACTTAATTTCAGTTTGTATGTATTTATTTTGTTAGAGCACTAAGCTGAATTCTTAGAGTTGAAGCTCGAAAGAACGAGGTGCGCAGAAAACCTTGGAACAAGACAACCAGTGTAACACGTGTGGATATGATCTCCACCAAACATGATCAATATAATATGTTAATTCCCTCACTGGGATCCGCTCTCGTTTGCGTGCCAAACCCAATGAAAACACCAAGTTCGTCTCCCATGGCGGCAGTTTGTCAATTTGGCCTGGCCCCCACTCAGTAATTTGAGTAATAACACCAAAATCCTCCAAGTACACCTGATTTACTAACCCGTTCGAATGGACTGGAAAAAGTTGGATTTGTTAGTTCGCAATTATATTAATAAATATGAATTGATACTGAAATTAGTTATAACATTACAATTTTTTAAAAATAAATATAAAAATGTAGGGTAAATTATTATTTAATTATTATCTCATTTTGGACCTTAGCCTCCATTTTATTCATAGAGACTCCTCAACATCGCTAAAACATTTTATTATGGCCTCTCTTTTAGGTGGAATTATTATGGTTGAAAGAAAACACTACATCAGGATAGGATTATAGGAGGAAAAACTAATTTTTATCCCTTGGAAATTTTTCCTTTTTCATAAGAACCTTGAAACTTTTTGATATAATGATCCAACCATCATCAACCATTAACCCTCCGCCTCCTTCACCTTCACATCCCTCTTCAGCTCCTCCACCACCTCCTCATATGCTGCCACCACCCCCTTCACTACCCCTTCCCTCCCTCTTTTGCCTCCTTGGCTATTGATTGTGTCTCCCGTTTAAACATCTCCCTCAGAACCCCCAACCATCCGACCTCTCCCACCACGGCCAGCTGTGTTCACCGCTTTTATCCTGTCTGGATCCCACGATGAGTTATGTACATCCATATAGAAGATTTAGATGTGATCGAAAATTTTCACTTAGTAACTTCTCACATTCTTAGATTCATCAGTTATATGGTTGTATATTTGTAGTGCATTGTTATGAACTTTTTAATAAAACCTGGAAGCATAGGCTACACTTTTTGTGAAATCTAAAAAATAGTAAATTGTTAGAGTCTACCTCTAAACTTGTCATTTGGGAAGTTAAAAAGAGATCAAATGGGATGTGGAAACTTTTATTTGCATAAATATACTCGTTCAAAGAATTTGCACATAGGTAAACATAATTTTAATATCCAAAATAATTAATATCAAATGATAAATTTAACCATAATTACTTACAAATTTATTACGTAATGCACAATTTCTACATATATGTATTGTAGATAGATTACAATCATTATTAATAAATGCTTTTGGCCCTTAAAAATATCTCATACTATATATATGTTTTGTATTAAAAAAATTTACTGTTTCCAAAACTAAAAACGAAAAAAGAACGGAAAAAAGTGAAAGCATATAGCCAGACAAACCCAACGGTCTTATCCATGTATTAGTAATGTGATGGTAGAAATTCGTTGAAATTAAATGAACAGGTAATGGGTGAGTCAAATATAGCTAGCTGCACATGCACTTTACATTTGATGTAGTCATGTCAGACAATTCTCAATCAAGCAAACTCTACTGTATTTGAGTCCAATTGACGTAAATGGTACAACAATATTTACCAGCCTAGCTTTTGATGAAACTAGCTACTAGCGTCCCAATTCATTTACTATGACGTCCATATACCTAAAATTGAGAGAGGAGCACCTTAAGCTTTGGGGATATATTTTGCTTAGTCAAATACGTATCTTGTAAAGAGGCTCTAAGAACAAGAGGACGGGAGTGCTTGTGATTCCCCACAAGAAAAGTCCCACATCTCATTGCAATGGTTTGCCATCTGTGAGTAATATTTTGAGAATATTAATCTTCGCTTTTAAAATAGGATTCTGTCCCATGTTGTTTGCCCGAATAATAAAAATGCTGAAAGACACGCATCTTCTACCTCTAAATTTGGGTTTGAACTTCACCTTCTCATTTTTCATTAGCTCTATTTAATGTATAAGCTATACTCCTTCTACCTTGTTTTTAGGCTTTTTTATTTGATTCTTCAGCATTAGCTTTAATGGGTTAAGGATTTTGACTATTAGAAACCTCATAGACTTCCCTCAAACAAAGTTTTGTGTTACATAAAGAACATGTGTGAAACACATTGTATCATTCTATCAGTCAAATGAGTAAGGTCTCTAATCCTTGGCATAATGGCGAAGGTCTAAGAGGAACATTAGGAAGGGCTGTAGTTTGACTCTAGCTACTTCAGCCTATCCATTTCCTATATCATGTCACAAATAAGTTAATTCGGTTGTTTTTTGAATCATAAAAAAGTTGGCATACCTTTTAATTAAACTAATAATATTTTAATTTCTTGTAAACTTGTAATGTTGCTTATGGGTAAAAAGAAAAACAATGAAATGAATATTACCCGAGTATATATAGTTCATAAAAACTTATGAGATTTGTCTTAAACATCCAAATAATTATTGTTAAAAAGTGGAGATATGAAAAAAAAAAAAGAAAAGGGTAAAAATTACATTGATTTATGCAATTTATGAAATAATCCATCCGGTCCACATTATTTGTAATATTCAAATCTTTATAGTTTTTTTATTTAGTATATAAATTACTTTATCATACTAACCTTCAATTTATAATTTTAATATTCACTTAGGTATAAAAGGTAAAAAATAAAATTAAAAATAACACATAAATATCTTTCTTTTATTTAATTTTGATGCTAAATCTAAAATACAAAGAATGGGGATGGAGGGAATTCATAAAATTTCAATGGTGGGATTATTGAGTCCATCACTATTTTGAAAGGAAATGAATAGGAACCAAATGGTTTGACTCGAAGGGTAGTCACTTCAGCAGCCACGTGATAGAAAATGCACCCATTCTTATCCGTTTTACATTTTCTTATTTTTATTTTTAGGGTCACATGTTTATTATCTGCTTGGAGAACGCTATCTTTCTTAAAAATGTTTTTACAAAATGTTAACATAAAACAATAATTAAAAAGTATTTATTTTGATGTAAACTTATTTTCTAAGAAAGCTATACACTAGTTAAAAGGCGAACTTCAAAATGTTTGGAATTTTTTTTTTATATACAAACATACATACATACATGTACATATATATTCTCTGTTTTTTTTTTCAGTTAGGAAAATGTAAAAATTTTATTAAAAATTATTTCTTTAGAAAAATTCTTCAAATGAAAATTGATAAATTGAGTATTAACTTTTAAACATCGTTAAATTTACATTAAAAATTGAGAGAATGAAAATAATAATTCTTTTAAGAGTTTTTTCACTTATCCCTAATGCCTAGAAATATAAATTTTATCCCTTATTTTTTAATATCATCAATTAACCATTAGTCAAAGACCCAAAGTTACTCATATTGTAGTTACACCCTAAGATTTGAAAATCTGCACTTTTGTCCTTTTTTTTTGTTAATTGTCTGATAGTAACTTCTAGAAATTTAATTTAAACTATTTTGTAATTGTCTTTGGTTAAATAAACATTTATTAGACTTTTTCAGTTAGTGTAATATTTTTCATATTTAATAAGTATTTCAAATTATTAGTTTTCCTCTCTATAAATGAAAAATAATAATTTTAAAAAAGTATAAATAACTTGAAAATTACTATAATATAGTTACAGATTGTTTAAATTAAAATTCCAAAATTTACTGCCAAATAGTTTAAAAAATTAAAAAAAACAAAGCATATGTTTCAAATCTTCTAGATATAACTGTAATATCAACCTAACAATTCAGAGGGATAATTGTAACAATCCCTATTTCAAAAGTAATAGTGTTACTTTAAATGATCTATTCATTATTAAAAATTTATACTACAGTTTAAATTTATTGTAAGAAGTAATTAAACAATTTTAATTAAAATTAAAAAATTAGGTTTTTTAATAGTTACATTAAAGTTAAAGAATTTCAAAGAATTAAAACCCAATATACAAGAGACTTTAAAGATTTGAGACCAATGTGCAACCAAAATGGAGATTTGATACTAGTTTGCATATGTGATTATAGGATTAGCAGCAACAGCACAATTTATCTTTCGTCTTTTTGTGAAAAAACTAGCATCGTAGGATCTGTATCTAAAAAGGAAAGGCATGTGGAGAAACTCCAAACGAGGAAGTATCTTTTCCTGGTACTCTTTCTAGGCGAAGCTTTCTCAGCCCTTGATCACCAAATCCCTCATCTATATAAATCCTACCTTTTCAAACAGTTTCTGATATAAGCAAAATATCGCTAGCTTCTTACCGAAAACTGAAAAGCCAGAGCACCCTTTCCAAAACTCTATTCCAACCCCACCAAACCAAAACATGAGGAGAGCTATAATTCGCAACAATAATAGTGTGACAAGCCCAACTTGTCACATGGAAGAAGAAGGTGAGGTCAGAAGAGGGCCATGGACACTTGAAGAAGATACTCTTCTCACACATTACATTGCCCGGCACGGCGAAGGGCGGTGGAATATGCTCGCCAAGTCCGCCGGTAAGTGGACGGATTTTTCTGGCATGCTTTTGTTATATTTCAGCTGCTCGTTTCCTTAGTCATATACGAGGTTTTTGTGAAAATTTTCTGCGCAGGGTTGAAGAGAAATGGTAAGAGCTGTAGACTGAGGTGGCTCAACTATTTAAAACCGGACATCAAACGTGGGAACCTCACTCCTCAAGAGCAGCTCCTAATTCTAGAGCTCCATTCCAAGTGGGGAAACAGGTTATAGTTAATGACTCTGTTTGGGACTTTGGTCATTACTTATAAACCAGCTTATTAAAAATGTAATCACTAACGCTATTGCCAATCTCTTGTTGAGCGATTTTCAGGTGGTCGAAAATCGCACAACATCTTCCGGGAAGAACGGACAATGAGATAAAGAATTATTGGAGAACAAGAGTGCAGAAGCAGGCACGGCAGTTGAACATAGAGTCCAACAGCCAGAGTTTCTTGGAAGCTGTGAGGTCTTTTTGGATGCCGAGATTGGTCCAGAAAATGGAACAGGCCCCAGCTTCTTCCAGTTCTGTTCCCTCTGTAGCAAACCTTGATTTCCAGAGCTCGCTTCCTTCCAATTCAGAAGCCCACCCGAGCCATTATTCCATCAATCCGCCATCCCCAATCTCAACAAACTTCACACCAGCTGTTAGCTCAAACACTTCAGACCAATCTTCTATGTACTTCTTCTCCGATCAGCTTCAAGCCTTCAACAATCCAACATTGGTTTCCAATCAATGTGTGGATGGGGTGGATATCTTTGTCAACAATAGGAGTTACAACTCGGAGAGCAATATTGGATATGACATGGCGGACAGATCATTTCTCTCCACCATGTCACCGATGGACTCTTACTGGGGTTCCTCTACGGATTGCCAGATGGTAGATGCGGAATGGACTCATGCTGACATGGCGGACACTTTGTGGAATATGGATGACATGTTCCAATTCAGGGAGTGATTGCGAGATACCACTTTGGTGCATAACTAAGAGTGAACGAAGTACAACTTTGTATTGCAAAATGACTTATATTATTTGACCCACTTGTGCAAATTGGATGGTAATTTAGGCAACGTTATAGATAGATTGTGACTTGTGACCGACCAATAAAGTGAATATGTATATTGATGGAGACCATCTTGTTAATTTTATGCAGTTTCTATGAATTTGGATTAGGTGCATATTTTTTTCCCACTTAGAAATCAAATCAATTAATCCCTGAGCACCAAGTGACCAAGATGCTAGAAAGGTTAGGAGTGGGAACTTCAAATTGGTGCGGTCAAATCCATGAAATGATGCAGAGTATTGTCAGCTTATTGATATCATCGAAGGTAGAGTCACGTCTGTGAAAAAAAGTCGCTTGAAATGACGGTTTCTAACCATAATGGAGCACTTGCAATGCTGTAGAGACAGTCGTTGTAGCCAACTTTTGGTGGGAATTATAACAGGTGACTCTAGTCCGTAATCCAACAAGGAAGATGCAAGTCCAAGTCCAACACGCATGATAGCTGGATAGAGCGTGTCCTTTTAATGGTTAGAGTCTTGTTTCATCAGAAAATTACCACGTGATGATCTGTTATATAAATTAATTCTTTTTATAAAATTTTAGTGTAAACGTCACTAAACGTTCTAAAAGTATGTACTATGTTACATATGAGATACATTTTCAAGACAAATGGTATAACATAATACATACTCTCCCCCTTAAGAGTTGACAGAAGGACCAATGATACAATAACTGCATATTTCTATAGCAATCGATGTAACATTTTATACTTTCAGGACAAATGTACAATATATGGAATACTTTCAATATGTTTAGTAATATTTAATGAAAATTTTATAATAGAAATCGACTTACTATTGTATATATATATATATAGGCAAAAGTGGCAAATAAACCACTAATCTTTTCACCCCAGCGTATATCACCCACCGTTATTTTTTTACAGTTAAATTACCTACTAAAGTTCGCGATCGAGCTGATATTAGCCACTAACATAACGTCTGTCCAGCTGTATGATAATGTGGCAAATTTCGATGATATGGCAACATACATGGCTATATATGTGGCAAGTTTGTGTAGAAGAAAAAAGAGAAAACTCTTAACTTTACTCCCAAACTTTTATCTAATACTACAAATACCCCCCCAAAGTTTATTCCCAAACGACAATTTCGATAGAATCAGGCACTACCAACGGCAGCTCCTCCGGCAGGCGAGCTACTGGAGTTGTCCCCAAATGACGAACTCTGCCCAAACCCTTGAACAGATCATCGTCAAGGACCAGATTCAAGATCAGAAGATCCTCATCATCATCCTCGCTTTCCACATCCATTGTCTCCTCCTCCGCGACCATCTCCTCCATTTCCTCATCCACCCAGATATCCTTAACCTCTGTGTATTGTGCCGACGATACCTCTCCAGTTGCTACCGTGGAGCTAGTAGCAGAGAGCAAGGAAGAGCAGGAACCCTCCATGGCTTCCGTTGCCAAACTCGGACCAGGCAAGGTCATACGCTATCGGCAATGTCATAGGCGATTACTTCTGTTATAGGTGGAGAAGTGGGGAGAGGTCCAAAATATGGAGGCGGCCATTGCCGAGGATGCCAAAATTTTGGGCAATGGCGATGGCAAGACAGGACTCATAGAAAGGGGATGGTTTTTCAGGCATAATTTCTAGTTTAGAGGCATATGTGCATGAATTAAATAGTTTGAGAATAGATATTGTAATTTACCTAGAAGGATAGTAATTATCTGACATTAACAAAACGGAATATTCTAGAGAAAATGGAATATTTCTTCCGTAAAGTTATACAAGTAGCTAATTTGCTTAATTTTCAAAACAATAATTATTATATTTTACCCGATCATAAACTTTAATGTGTGATTTAACTGTAAAAAAATGGATCTAATTCAAGGCCTCAAAATGGGCTCAACTAATTGAGCTGAAACTGAAATGGGCTTATCTTGATTTGTGTGGCCTAGATGACAGTTGACCACCAGGTGCCAGAAGACCCACAAGTGCCAATAGCATTTGAATGGGTAATAGATTCGTTAGGGGGCCTGTTGGGCATTTTATCGATTAGCAAAGATTCGTTGAAGGTTGGTTGGTTCAAGCTTCAAGGTTCTTTTCCCACTGTTTAATCCTATTCATTTAAAATGAAACCAGTTGCTTTTCGAGAAAAAAGTCTATCCTTAGTCCTTGAGTATTTGACTCATTAAGCTAGCCGACGTGGGTTTGGGTTCGTACACTATTTTTGTTTCAAGTAGTTTAATTAAGCTAGTCGAATTTGTTTTCGAAATCTAAAAAACACTTATGATATTAGTGTGTATATGTACATTACTGCAACAGAAACGTATAAAAATAACGATACAATTCGTTACTTTTTTGTTGTCTAGTGTAATTATAAATGTGTTTTTCTCTTTCTTGTTTTGTAGAGAAAATTGACATGCTGTGGTAAATACTGTGCACTACAATTATTGCATGATAAATTGATTAAATACATTGAAATTTGTGTGTTGTATGCAATATATCACGTGAAATTATAGTGTTTTCCATAATGTTCCAAGTCCAACATTCACGATATTAAAGGTGATGGCTACCACGACTAATTTGTAAGTTAAATGTTGCCTAAAATAATCTAGAGTGACTAATTTACTCATCATGTAGTAAAAATGAAGAGGAAAAAGAAAAAAGAATAATAATTGAAGACTTGAAGTCCGTTTATATGTTTAGCATTTGAGGCCGTTAACTGTCCACCCAAGTGCTTGTGCACCACCTGAGAGATGTTTAAGAAACGTTAGAGAACGTTCCTCTTCATCTATTTCTAGTTTGGAAGGTGGGGGACAAAGGTGCGAAATTGGGGAAGATAGTCCAAGAAAGAAGAAAATTCATATAAATCTCCCCAATCTCTATCCCACTAGTTGGAAACCCCACCAAGAGTTGGAGTATGTTTCTCTAAAAGTTGAAAATGGAGGCAATTACCATAGGCACACAATGGTGTGACTAGTGATTGACCAAAGAAAGAAGGCAATGGGCTCACTTTTTCTCGTTGAGAGGATCGGAGACGGCGAAGCATCTTCTTCATGTCATAAGGGTCAAAATTGCCGGTTGAAAGTTGTGGCAGACGAATGGTTGTGGGTCTGCTCGAGTGGGATCGCTACTGTTATAGAATTTTAGGTTTGATTTCTGAGATTGAGGCGTTGATGCATGGTGTTGGGCTGTTGTTGCATGAATATGGGACAGAGGTTGCTGCTGCTTTGAGTGGGTTCTCAGAAGAAAGCTTAATTGATTGAGTTTTGTATTGTTTGAGTAAAAGAAAGTAGGAAACATGAATCGAGTGTTTGGTCCTATGAATCAGAAAATATTGTTTTAATTATTTATGTGGTATGCATTTGTTTTGTAATTCTTAATTTTATTTATATAATTCAGGGTTGCAAAGAACACAAATATTTATGTATGCTTCTGGATTTTAATTATATTATTCTGGTTTATAAAAACCACATATATATGTGTATACTTTTGGATTTATTTGTATATATATGTAAGCTTCTGACTTTTATTTATATAATTCTAGGTTTATGTAAAGAACATAAATATTTATGTGCACTTCTGAATTGTATTTTTATGATTTTAGTTTGTAAAAACACAGAGATATATCTATATTTTTGGGTTTTATTTGTATGATTATGGGTCTTATTTATATGCTTCTGGATTTATACGAAATTGACTGTATGAATATTTATATATATATTGTATGAAACGGGAAATGATTTGTATAAAATTAGGTGACAATGTATGGTATGGGATTTTGGAAGTGTGAAATCGGATGTAGGAAACTAGGTTGCTATTATGTGAAACTGCGTTGGTGTTGTACAAAACTCGGTTCATATATATATGAAATTGTATTTCTACTATATGAGTTTTAACTTTTGGTAGTGTATCAAACTGGAAATGAATTGTATAAAATTAAGATTTATTTGTATGAAGCTATAAACTATTTGTGTAAAACTGAGAAATTTTTTTTTTGAACATATTGTGCAAGTATAACAATAAAATGTGAAGATACATCCAACATTTCAATTGGTGGGCAAACCAAGCCAAATTGTATGAAACTAAGATTATATTGTAAAAATGTGCAGTTCTTGTTATACCAAATTGTAATGGCAATTTATGAAATTGAATTACTTTTCTATGAAATTAAGTTCTTATTGTATAAAAACTGAGTTACTATTTTATGAAATTGGGTTCTTATCATATTAAATAAAAATGTTGATGTACGAAACTAAAAATTTATTAAATAAAAATGGTTTTCTATCAAATGAAATTGTGTTCATATTATACAACATGAGTTTCTAATATATGAAATTGAATTTTCTCCATAAAATCTAACAAAAACTCTCCAAAATATGAAGCTTATTTTTAATGTAATAAGCTAGTAGCCAATTTTTTGAAAACTGATATTAAAATGTATGCAATTCTCTGAACACGTTTGATTATGGAAAAAAATGAATGAATAAACTCATTTTAAATAATTACCATATTAATTGTATTAATTTAATTTGTTTCATTAAGATTATCTCTTCAAATGGATTCAAATTAAAAAAAAATTCCATAATTAAAATTTTGAATGAAGAAAATACATCTCCAAAAAAAATGTTTGAAAACTTGATTTTCATAATTAAAAAATTTGAAAGAAGTAAATATATCCCATAATTATCCAATCAAATTTTTCACTTTCATTCAAAGGAAACAGAACCAGTACTCTCCCTCATTAATGGCATCTACTAGGTATATGAGCACCTAGGTGCACCTCATATTGCTCATAAATTGGAGGTAAAAGAAAAATAATAATCTGTAGTTTGGATAATTTAAATTTGACCAAGCCTTGCACAAAATTTTACAAGAATTTTTATATGTTTAGAATTTTTTTTTCTTTCCTAAATTGCATTAAAGCTGAGATTCTATAAAGTTCATGTGTCCAAGCAATTATTTCAACAAAGCTATATATATACTTATTCCATGTAGTTGGATTTTGGGTTTCATTCAAGTAATTGTTTTATATTGCCTTTCAAGTTTTATCCTTGTAGTAGTCAGCAAGTCGTATTTATTTGCAAAGTCTGCAAAACATGTCTCAGCTCAGCTACTATTGTGTGTGAAATTATCATATAATTATAAACGTGGTTTTATTTATTTATTTATTTTTACGTGGAAATGGTATCTTGCTCTAAATTTTGTACAACATGATTATCGCACGGTAAATTATTGAAACATATTGAGAATTTTATGTAGTACGCGATTTACGGTCATATATCGCATGATATTGCAATATTTCGAATAATATTTCAGGTAACGCATGCAACAGCTATATAAGTGATTATCACGTAAAATATCCAGTGAATTATAAATAGGATAAATTTCATTTATGGTCCCTAACCTTATCGCGTTGTCTTAAACGAGTCCCTAATTTTCGTTTTGTCCTATTAAAGTCCCCAACCTTCCTATTTTTGTCTCAATCGTAGTTCTTTCGTCATTTTTATGGTTAACTTTGATAAAATTTTTGTGACAAATACCAACATTAGTCTTACATTTTTTTATTCCTACTCAAATAACTCTCAAACTAATAAATTTATCACTACTCCTAGAATCACCGTCACTGCTCAACCTTCAACTTTCTCATAGCCTGTTTCTGGCGTTGCCAGACCATCGCACTGCAACCCTACCCGAACGAAGAGATGCGGGTGATCTGAATCATCAACTCGCAGTCCAAATTCAACCCACCATTGCCGGTGGGGTTTTATGGAAATGGGTTCACATTCCCAGTGGTGTTAACGACGGCAGAGAAACTCTGTAGAAACCCATTCAGGTACGTGCCGAAATTGGTACGACGAGCAAAATTAGACATCACGGAAGAGTACATGAGATCTGTTGCAGACCTGATGGTGATCAAAGGCCGGCCACATTTCACGGTGGTCTGGTCATACCTGGTGTTGGATGTGACACGTGTTGGGTTCAGTGATGTGGGTTTTGGATGGGGTAAGGCTGCATATGGCGAGCCAGCAAAGGGCGGCGTTAGGGTGATTCCGGGAGTAGTGATAAATTTATTAGTTTGAGAGTTATTTGAGTGGGAATAAAAAAAATGTAAGACCAATGTTGTCATTTGTCACAAAAATTCTGTCAAAATTAACCATAAAAATGATGGAAGGACTACGATTAAGACAGAAATAGGGAGGTTGGGGATTTTAATAGAACAAAATGAAGGTTAGAGACCCGTTTAGGATAACGTGATAAGGTTAAGGACCATAAATGGCATTTACCCATTATAAATACTTTCGAGCTCTTGAAAAAATCTTGGATCCGACGCTTCAGGCACATTGAATATTTAAATTATGCAAAATAACTGCAGATTTATGTTGTATGCTCGGTATATTTCAGAAAACTACATCCCACATGACTTAAATAAAGATTACCAGACTCAACTGAGCTAAGTTAAAAACAAAAAAAAAGACAATGAACTCGTGTGCATGAGATACATTAAAACAGTTGAACGAAGTTTTTCTAAAAAAATTGTTAATAAAAGATACATAATTTTGTAATTGGACTTCCTAATTTTTTTTAGTGGACCTTATACTTTTTGTACTCCCTTCATCCCATAATAGATGAAACATTTCTCTATGCACGAAGATTAAGATATTTATGTAGTAAAAGTTTAAATAATGAATAAAAAAGAAAACATTTTTATTTGGGTTTTGTGTAATAAGAGTTTAAATAAAGATTAAAAAAAAATTATTAGGTTTTATGTAGTGAGAGTTTAAATGAGGATAGTAAGGTAAATTAGAAGTTGAAAACTTTTTAAAATGGGAAATGTTTTATTCTTTTTGGGACATCCAAAAAAGGAATACATTTTATTCTTTTTTGGACGGATGAAATAACATCCATTTGAACAAAAAAACTGAGTATCTTTTATCTCACTGTGGCAACGTAGTTTTTGGGAGTCACCATCAATCGGTTTCACTTAGGTCGATTGGACACCTTGAAAATGGTGTACGAGAGTTCGAGGGTTCGGGAGTACGGTTACGTTAAAATAACTTTATTCTAACGCCCAAAATTGGCACCTTAGTTGATTTTAATTTTGTTTTGCTTGCATTTAAATAATTTCAGTTAATTTTTGAACCATGGATTCTAACTGAATCACCCAGATATGGACTTTTAAATCTTGATACTTGATTTTTTATAATAAATTTGATATTTTCAAACCATGAACTCTATCAAATCACCCGGATGTGGAATTTAATGAATTTTAATTTTTATTATTTATTAAATATTTTAATTAATTATCAATCCATATCATAAATTCTACCGAATTATCTGAATATGGATTTTTAATGATCTTTTATTATTTTTTTATTTTTTATTTTTTTTATTTTGAAAGATTTTTTTTAGTGATTATCTAATCCATATATCTTATTATATCGGCCGGATGTTGATCATGAATTTATTTATATTATATTTTTTTTTTTTGAAAAAGAAAATATTTATTCAAAACCATTGATTTTATTGGATCATCTGGTTAAGAATTATTTTTTTTCAGAACTTATTTTAATAAATGGAATAAGAGGTTAGATTTTGTTATTTAAAGGAAATAATAATTAAAATGAGTGACTCGACATTCCAAATAATAATAATTAAAAAAATGTTAAAATAAGAATGACGGAAAAATAAAAGACGGGGGCTTGGTCGTAATAGAAATAATAAACTAAAAAAAAATAATAAATAAGGAAGTAAGATGGGGCTCTTGGCCAGCCATAAAAAAAATGGTAAATAAGAAAATAAGGTTAATCATCCACACAAAGAAATAATAAGATGTAGAAATTAAATACAAAGTAAATAAATAAAGAAAGTGGGGCGCTTAGCCATCCACATGACAGAAAATAATAAATGCAAAAAGTAAATAAATAAAGAAAGTGGGGCACTTGGCCGTCCTCGTAAAAAAAATAAAGCGTAGAAAGTAAATAAATGAAGAAAAAATAAATAAGTAAAGAAAGTGGGGCACTTGGCCGTCCACGTAAAACAAAGATAAAGTGCAGAAAGTAAATAAATGAAGAAAAGTAAATAAATAAAGAAAGTGGGAAACTTGGCCATCCACGTAAAAATAAAGTGCAGAAAGTAAATAAATGAAAAAAAAAAAGTAAATAAATAAAGTGGCGCGATTAACCATCCACGTAAAGAAAATAAAGTGCAGAAAAAAAATAAATAAATAAAGTGGGGCGCTTGGCCATCCACATAAAAGAATTAACAAAAGTACAAAAATAATAATAAATAAATAAGTAAAAAATAAAGTGGGGCGTTTTAGCCATCCACATAAAAGTAGGAGGTATAACCTTCCAAAAAAAAAAGAACAAAAGAAAGAAAAAGAAAACAAAATAAAAAAGAAAGAACTAAAAATAAACATTCAAAGTTTGATGTTAATGGCCTATCTGCAAGAACAAGAAAGTTAGTGGCTAAAATGGATTAAATAAAAAGAACCAAGGATTAAAAGGGAGTTATACCGAAAAAAAACATTGACTGAATCAGACGGGTCGGTTTCGCGGGTTGGAAAACGTTCTCCTTCAATTCGCCGTTCTCCGGCGACGATGGGCCGGTGGCGACCTGGGCTTGGATGAGGGGGAGACGGAGACGAGGAGGGAGGAGGAGGACGGTGTGCAGGACAAGGCGGCGGTGCATGGGGAGAGGCCGAACGGCTTGTGGCGATGGAACGGCGGCTGAAACGGCTGACGGAGGACTGACGGCACGGGCAGCAGGCGGACGTCAACGGAAACGGCGGCGGCGTGACTGGAGGAGTGTCGGGAGGGCGACGGAAAACTGGAACGAAAACGAAGGACGGCGCGTCGAAGAGAACGGAAATGAAACGGAGTCGTCGGATGTGAAAAGGGGTATCAGGGTAGAAGTTTAGGATTTTTTGGGTGAGGAAGGAGTAGCCAGGGACTAAAGCTACAGTTTTAACTTTTTTAAGTTAGGAGCTTAAATCTTGCTAATTTCTTCCTTTTTTTTTGCAGGTTTGGACCCCTATTTATAAGAGTGGAGCATTGGATTCCCTTAACTAAAAAAATTCAAAATTTAATTAAAAAAAGATTTAAAACATAATTTAGTAAAAATTATAATTTTAGTCCCTCAACTTTCACTGACTACTGGTATGGTCCCATATTTTTCACGAAATTACAAATTGGCCCAAATTTGTCTGTTTTGTCAATTTAGCCCAAAACCTCGCGAATAATTACCAGATTTTCCTAGAATTTCCAGATTTTGTCAGATTTTTCTCAAACTTCTCAATTTTGTCAATTTTTTTTAAAATTCCCCCTTTTTATATTTTTTAATTAATTATATATATATATATTGTTATTATTATTATTATTATTTTTAACTAACCCTACAAAACAAAATGCCCCCTAAACTATTTTTTATTATTATTTTTTTTTTAAATTTTTCAAAAATAACAACAGGACGAAATTATGTGTCAACAGCTGCCCCCCTTTGCATGCCTCATGGGACATGACGCATGCAAAGCCGTTACCAAATTTCGTCCGACGTTAGCTAAGCATTGAGAGCCTTCTCACCACCTAAACCTTGAGGAGAAAGACTTTTTTCTCCTCCTTTTTGAGGTTAAGGAACTTTCCTTATTACCTCTACGACAGGAACCCTCCTATCGTCTAAGAAAATCAAAGGAGAAAAACTCTTTCCTCCTTATTTACCAAGTCTAGAAACTTTCCTAGACTTTTCGCAATATGAACTCTCATATTGCTTACAATCTTAAGAAGAAAAACTTTTTTCTTCTTTGTGAGGTTAAGGAACCTTCCATAGTACCTCTACGATAAGAACCTTCCTATCGTTTAAAAAAACTAAGGAGAAAAACTCTTTCCTCCTTATTTATCAAGTCTAGAAACTTTCCTAAACTTTTCGCAATATGAACTCTCATATTGCTTCCAATCTTAAGAAGAAAAACTTTTTTCTTCTTTGTGAGGTTAAGGAAACTTCCTTAGTATCTCAAGCAAAAATTTTTACGAAGGCAATCAAACTTGGAATAGTTTCTTCGGAAGTGTGAATTTTCATAATAGGTGAGTGCAAAAATTTGAAATTCCGTGAAATAAGTGAATCTTGAAAGTAAGAAATTCCATAAAATGGTAATAAAGCTGACAAATTATGCAAGGGAATGGATGTTTGGAATCAATATCCAAGTTTCATCTAATATTTTCTTTAGAAAATATAGATTTTCTTGTGAGATATGTCATCCAAATAGGGTTGAAGCTTAGCTACCCCAAAATGTTATGACTAGCATACCTAATAGGATGCGTCTCAAGAGCAGAATTGCTCCTTACTCGGCCACTCTAAACTAAGAGCTTTGTCCAATGGTTTTAATATCAGCATGAAAAAAAAAACTATCCTAAACGATGAAGAAGAAAGAAGAAATTCCCTGAATTGAAAATAAAAAAAAAAACTGGAAAGAAAAAAAATGCTAATAATAAAACTAAATGACAAGATAAACGGATTCACAAGTCCGATTGCTTTTTCTTCCACAATGCTTCAACAAGTAGGGTAAAGGACATTTATGGGATGGAACTAGTCGGGAAAGACTGTCGTGTCCAGTCTATCTGAATCACTGCTGGATCTGGTTCAGGAACAAAAGCTTGCATTTTGTCTAGCAATTCTTCAACAGTTGATGCGGACATTACGGTTCATCGTGCCGCCTTTGAGATAAATTTTTTCTGCACAGCGTGATCCATAAAAGATATTAGACCTGCAAAGAAATTGTTAGCATTCAACAGCCCAATGGATTTCTTGTGCAAATTAAGTTGGGCCATGGAAGCAATTTGGAAAATTTCTCCTAATGTGCCAAAACCTCCTGGTAGAGCAATAAAAACATCAGAATTACAAAGCATTTGTAACAAACGCTCTTGCAAATTTTTAACCACTAATTCTTCTTCAATCGTGCCCCCATAAATCAATTTCAAAGGTGCATGGATAATACCCAAAACTTGGCTTCCTCCTAGAGATGCTGCTGATGCTACACCTCCCATTAATCCGACACTACCTCCCCCATAAACTAAATGTATTTTTCGCTCAGCTAGTACTTTACCCAAATGGTTGGCTGCCTTCAAATACTCTTCATCTTTTCCAGAAAAAACCCCACAAAATACACAAATACTTCGAGATTTACGAGTTGAGGTTTTCTTCATTTCTATCCTTAACCTTGTGAGAAATGAAAAGAAGAGCATGCATTTATAGAGATGAAATGATAATGCAATAATTACATTTACAAAAGTAGGTACATTATTGTTAGAAGAAAAAGAAATTTTTCAAAAATGACAGCTAACATGTAAAGTAGTTGTGACTGTGGCTCATGTCAATTACATTTACAGGAGTAGGTACATTATTGTCAGAAGAAAAGGAAAATTTTCAAAAATGACAGTTAGCATGTACAGTAGTTGTGACTGTGGCTCACATCTTCCACTGGTTTTACGTCTAGTAACGGCTTCAACGTCTTCTATGAGTCAGGGATTTGCTTCCCATCTAGTTTTCTTATAAGCTGGCAAACAGGGTCATTTAAAGTCAGATTCCCAAGGCTGTAACGGTCTCGTTCTTTATGGAAAGTCCTCCATAAACCGATAATTTCACGTTGCATTATTCCACAAGAATGTGTTTCAAGAGTCAATCGGATATCATCCAAAGATTCCTTACGCAAGTCATTGTTAATGAATTTGCTTTTATCTTCACGATTTTTGGAGGTCATCCCTAAAGAATGACATTTAGTATCACAATTCCATCGTCCATACTTGTGACAGACACCTACCCTCTTTACTCTTCGCTTTTTAGCATAAGCGCTTTTACCTAAGCCAGGTATGCGGGGCCTAAATGCATCTGAAACTTTACCAGCCAAACGGACCTTAGCTTCAATTAACCACCGCGCATTGTCAGGAATGTCTTTGTGCATAAAAACTCTGATTCTTTCACATCTAGCTTGGTAAATTATTTTAAGAACATTTATTGGGAGGGAAGGAAAGTATTTTCGCAGGGCAGAAAGAGTAGAATCCATTGATGAGAGAAAAATTTGAGAGAAAAGAGGAAGAAATCAGTTATTGTAGGAAACTGAAATAACCGACTTGAGAGTCACGGAGTACCGTATCCGCTACTTAATCGGAAAGAAGAACACGTATTTATAGCGATGAAAGGATAACATGTTGATTATGCTTATAGGAGTAAGTATATTATTGTCAAAAGAAAAAGCAAATTTTCAAATATGACAAATTGTATGTACAGTAATTGTGACTGTGGCTCACATCTTCTACTGGTTCTACGTCCAGTAACGGCTTCAACGCCTTCTATGAGTCGGGGATTTGCTTCCCATCTAGTTTTCTTACAAACTGGCAAACAGGGTCTTTTAAAGTCAGATTTTCGGGACTATAACGCTCTCGTTCTTCGTGAAAAATACTCCATAAACCAAGAAATTTGCATTGCACTGATCCACAAAAACGTGTCTCAAGAGTCAATCGGATATTATCCAAAGAATCCTTACTCAAGCCATTCTTGATGAATTGTATTTTATCTTCTCGATTATCAGAGACCATTCCTAAAGAACGACATTTAGTATCATAAGTCCATCGACCACATTTGTGACAGACTTGTAACCTTTTCGCTCTTCACTTTTTGGCATAAGAGCTTTTGCCTAGGCCAAGCATGTAAGACACAAATGCATTTAGGACTTCACCTGCCAGACGGACTTAGTTTCAATTAACCACCGTACATCTTCAGGGATTCCTTTGTACATCAAAACTCTTAATCGTTCACACCGAACTTTGTAAATCCTTTTAAGAACATTCATTGGGAGGGAAGGAAAGTATTTTCACAGGGCAAAAAGAGTAGAATCCATTTTTTTAGAAGGAAATAAAAGAAAGAAGGGAGAAAGAAATCAGTTATTATGGGCAACTGAGACAACCGACTTGAGAGTCACGGAGTACCGTATCCGCCACTTAACCGAAAAAGTGGATCCTACTTTTTGACAATTTTCAAAGGCTTTGCATGTGCGTCTCTAAATAAAAAGGGCCAGAAAAATTCAGACTGTAAAATCTTTTCAACTGTTTTCTTTGAAAAAAAATGCCCTTTGTATTTTTCAAAAAAAAAGAAAATTCAATGACACTTTTTTTTTTTAACCTCATTTTCAGGTATGCATTTCATAAATATTTGGCTAGGATAGTATTTGAAAAGATAAGGATTAACCAAGTAAATTTTTTCTCACATCGTATAGATGTTTCTTATCTTTGATACTCCATTGACCTGGCATTCATCCCGTCATTATGGGTGCAACGTCAATTATTGAATCCGTTGCCAGCTTTTGACAAATTGTCAATGACAATATTTTCTATGTCTACCTTATCCTTGACCATAATGTCGAATTCTTGACATAATTTGATCCAGCTTATCAACTGTGCATCAAGTGGTAGACTGGAATGGGTTGATGAAGCTGAAGTCTCGGCTTGTACTTATCAATGTTCTAATCGTGTCGTGGACATGTCTTCTGTTTGATCCCTGTTATGCAAAAGTTATGCATGCATAATGTGAAATGCATGAATGTAGTGCATGTGTAACTGATGGCTCTCCTTTGTTTTCATTATTTGTTTATCTCAATTTCTTTGTGTCTATGTTTTACTATGTTCCCTGTTTGATTGCATGGATCTAGTTCTTCTTGTCTTTGCTTTGCTGGGTTTTTCTTGTGATTGCCTTCTCGGACTATCATTGAATCTCTTTATGCTTCTCAGCATCAATTTTTTCAAAAGCCCTTCAAATAAATTTTCTTGACTTGTTCTTGAATTTTGGTCTTAACTTCCTTAACATTCGCCCGCCTCATACTTTATGTCTCTTTGGATACTCGTCCCTGTTGTTGGGTTTACAAAACCTTCGTGAGTATGCTTCCTTCTTTTTGATATAATCATATTCCTATTTTCAATTGTAAGACTTTTGAAGCGATCATCCAGGCAACCACCAAGGCAATCACCCCAAGATTTGTTACTGATTTTTTTCCTGTTAGCAAATGTTTTGTGCCGTTCGCAAAGCAGGACCTCAATCTTACCTGTTTTAATTCATAAAGCTTATCAAAGTAATTTATGGTCTTTGCTTTTTCTGAGTTTTAATTATTACTACCCTTTCTACAAAGTCACAATTTATTGCACACTAGAGGCCAGCAAGAATGTGAGATTTGAAGAAAAAGAGCTAGAGAGAATTGGCTTTTCATTTATGGGTAAGGGAATATAAAAGTTGAATGTGAGATTTGAAGAAAAAGAGCTAGAGAGAATTGACTTTTCATTTATGAGTAAGGGAATATAAAAGTCTTGGGTATAGATGAAGAACAATGAAGGTCTGAGAGAAGAACGTTTTTTTTTACAACTTTAATCGAACAAGCTCTGGCAATCCTGTATCCACTTCTTCCCTTCTATCTGAAAACTTCATCATCATGCAAAGTACTTCTTCACTGAATCTGAATTTACTGGTTTTGGTAGCTCTCGTCCATCGATTTCTGTCAGAATTAGGGCGCCTCCTGAAAAGGCTTTCTTCACTAGATATGGTCCATCATAGTTTGGTGTCCATTTCCCTCTAAAATCATGCTGAATGGGTAGAATTTTCTTGAGCACTATGTCACCTTTATGACACTGTCGTGGGTGAACCTTCTTATTGTAAGCACGGATCATCCTCCTTTGATAAAGTTGCCCATGGCAAAGGGCAATCATTCTTCTCTCATCGATTAGGTTCAATTACTCATATCTAGCTCTGACCCATTCCGCTTCTTCCAATTGGGTATCCATTAGTACCCTCAATGAAGGGATTTCAACTTCAATGGGTAATACATCCTCCATACCATATACCAGAGAAAAAGGTGTTGCTCCAGTAGAAGTACGAATAGAAGTTCTGTAAGCATGTAGTGCGAAAGGTAACATCTTATGCTAGTCCTTGTAAGTAACAATCATCTTTTCAATAATCCTCTTGATATTTTTATTGGCCGCCTCCACTGCACCATTCATCATTAGTTGATAAGGTGTTGAATTGTGATGTTTGATCTTGAACTGTCGGTACAAAGTCTGCATCATTTCATTATTCAAGTTTGTGGCATTGTCTGAAATGATACGCTCTAGCAGCCCATACCGACAAATGATTTCTTTCTTGATGAACCGGCATATCACCTTTTGAGTTACACTTGCATAAGACACAGCCTCTACCCATTTAGTGAAGTAGTCAATTGCCACTAGAATGAATTTATGACCATTAGAAGCCTTGGGGGTAATTGCTCCAATGACATCTATCCCCCACATAGCGAAAGGCCAAGGTATTGCTGTCACATTAAGAGGAGCAGGTGGAACCTGGATCTTGTTGGCATATATTGGCACTTATGAAATTTTCTTACGTGATTGATACAATCATTTTCTAATGTGAGCCAATAGTAGCCCGCCCTCATTATTTGTCTTGCCATGGTATGACCACTAGTGTGTGCTCTACACATTCCAGCATGAACTTCTTCCATGATCTTTCGTGCTTCATGAGCATCTACACAGCGAAGTAGCATCGAATCTGGGGTTTTCTTATAAAGTGTGTCTATGTTCAAAAGGAAACCCATTGACAACCTTCGTAAAATCTTTTTTTCATTTTCTGATGCTTCTAATGGATATACTCATTCTTGGAGGTATTTCTTGATATCATAATACCAAGGTTTTCAGTCCAATTCCTCCTCCACACTCATGCAATAAGCTGGGGAATCTAGTACTTTCATTTCGAAAGCAGGTGTATGCTCAGGTTTGCTTATCTTGTACATGGCAGTTAAAGTAGCTAAGGCATCCGGAATTTGATTATCTTCCCTTGAAAGATGATGGAAGCTTATACTTTTGAACTTTCCTGCCAAGTCTAGTATGAGTCTTTAGTAAGGAACCGATCCCTATCGGCAGCTCTATTTCTCCAACAACATCTCTTCTCGTCCCGTCAAATGGTCGAACGATGATATGACTGTTGTTGAGGTATAATGGGTCTATACCAAGCTTATATAAGGTTTCAAGTGGCATTACATTTAGAACTGACACATTGTCAATAAGGACTCTAGCCATAATTTGATCTTTGTACTTAGTCGAAATATATAGAGCCTTAGAGTGACCTCTTCCTGCTGCTGGTATCTCATCGTTAGTGAACGTGATGAGATTCTGTGCCGTGATGTTGTTGATGAGGTGGTCAAAATTATTTACAGAAATATCTTGCTCAACATAGGCCTTGTTCAAGACTTTAAGGAGGGTTTCTCGATGAGCATCAAAACTTAAAAGTAGTGAGAGTATGGAAATCTTTGCTGGCAGGCAGTTTAACTGCTGCACGATACTATACTTACTTTGCTTTATGAGTTTGATAAACTCGCCAGCTTGTTCATCTGTTACCACTTGAGGCACCCCTTGCTCTTCTGATGTATTTGTGCTAATAGGCCCGTTTGTTGGGTCTGTGATATTCTTATCTTGTTGGAGCCTGTCCATCTGTTCTGGCGAATAACATCGACCACTTCTAGTCATGCTCCTAACCTCTAACGGAGTTGATGTAATGTTGGAGGTGTAATCATACTTCCATGGAACAACTTTATCTAATTTGTAGGGGAATGGAGTTGGGACTTGAATCCTTAAAGGCTTGACAGTAGGTTTTGAAATTGGTATTGATGCCCGGCGGCATCATTTTCGGAAGACATTGTGACTCCGGGAGGGACTTCCTGAGGGGGAGAACGTCTGCAGCTCGAATTTCCCAGGGGAGTGTGCCTGAAAATACTCAGAAAAGAGGGTTAGGAGGTCCCCGGGGTGTTTTCCCGGGGAGGAGCCTCTGACGCCCTAATCAATGTCCTAAGAGGTGAAAGAGGGGGAGCACTAGAAAGTTTAGTGGCCTTGCCTGTTTGTGTTTTCTCAAGATGGAGGAGTCGAACCGTTTGCCAGGGTCTGTTCCCTGGTATTTATAAGAGTGCCCAGCCCGTTCAGATGATGACACGTGTTCGGTCGGATGTTCTCTGAGTTTCTGGGCGTAGGGGACAAGTAGCCGGTGGCAGGCTCCTTGAGCCTTGAACCGAGACAGGTCGTGACAAGACCTGGACGGTGTCGGCGTGTCAGACCGCCATTTGGGGCGGCATGTAACGTCTGTGGGCGACATGTCAGAGGCTCCTTAAATGCTCATGCCGTACTCCCGAAGTCCTCTGGGCGAGGTCGTCCTTTGGTATGGATGCCCTTCTTCGAGAGTTATGCTCGTAGTTCGGGGAGTCCTTTAGTTCGGTGGTTCTACCTTCGGAGGATTCTCTCCTGCTTGTAAGGGCTAGGCCTCTGTCCCGAAGACGATCCGTTTGGTCCCCCGAATGAGCTGGCCATACCTTTGGATTTCCTGGCGTATTAGCCGAAGTCCTGACTTCGTGGTGCTCGACTTCGCTCCTGCCGAGGTCAATGACAGTGCTTCTTTTCGAGCTATGCCAGGCTTCTCGAACACAACTTCGGCGGGAAGTACGTACTGGGAGAGGCGAAAGCCCTTTGGCTATCACAGGCCCCCCTCGAAAAAGCCGAAGTGGAAACTTCGGTTTGTCAGCTTTCGAAGGGCGCCTCGTTGGGCCTTGGGTGTAATACCTGTGCCGAAGACAGACCTTTTGTTTGAAGACGTAGGTTGTTCGACCACAGCCTGTCCTTTGGTGTCTTCGAGGTAACCTACTTTTTTCCTTTTTGCAGGTCTTTATGACGTCGCGTCTCGTAACCAGACGTGTCAGTCTAAAGTGGTGCGCCCAAGATTTAGGGGTGTCAGAAAGCGTGTCCCTCTTTTGGCGTGATTGCTGATACGTGGCACGTTTGTCATTGGCGAGGGCTGCAGCGGATACAACATGCGCGTCTTTTCACGCGTAGTAATCAGTTACGGCGACTGTTCGCCTTCGTGGGGTACTTATGACGCCGGTTCGCCTACCCCCCTCAGCCTATATTTACTATTGTTCCTTCATAACCTCCTTTTGCTTCTGCTTTTGCTCTCTTCTGCCTTTCAACTGTTTTTGCATTTTCTCCTGCTTTTCGCGGCGGTGCTATTAACAGAGTTTTTTCCGGTCACCTTTCATGACGGCATCTTCAAACCCAGATTTTGTTAAAGCATTTGGTGGGTTTTAACTTCCCAAAGTTTTCTGTTTTTCAAGCTTTTTTCCTGAAGTCATTTTTGCCTTTTTCCGAACTCGTTTTTCAGCCGACATGCCTATTCCTGAAAGTTGGCAACCTCTTTTGTCTTACCCTTGCTGCACCACTCCTAAGAAATTAGCAAGATGGAAGACTAAATTTTTTCTTCCTTCGTATGCCATTACAAGGTTGCCACGTTCTGACCAATTTAGTTTTTCGAATCGTAGTAATGAGGTTACCGTTTTCCGAGCCCAACTGAAGGCCAGACTTCGGTACCCTCCTCCGAAGATGATTTGCGACTTCTGCCAATTCCATGGCATTGCCGTAAATCAACTTCCGTCGAACTCGTACTGCTATTTTAACGCCTTCCTCTGTATGTGTGGCGTCTTCAAAATAGAACCCCACTTCATTATCTTTATGCAGTACTATAAGCTCTTCGTGGTCCCGAAGGGTGGCTTTTACTTTATGCTACCTCGGGGATCAGGGAGCAAAAAGTATATGTTCATTTTTGCCACTAAGGACAGCTAGCGAGGGTGGCAACAAAAGTTTTTCTTTCTGAAGATGGAGAAGGGCTGGTCGCATGTTCCGACCAAGTGGGCTCGGGGAAGGCTGGAGATGGACGTCGTAGATCCGAGGATAATGCTGACTCCCGGGTTGGCTCCCATATTCGCGGACTTCAACAGACGTATCCGAGCCGTCTCCGACTGGGATTCCGAGGTCCCTTTGTGCTCTCTCTACCCCTTCCCCATCAATTGGAGGCTGATGATCGAGGAGGTTCTTCGGGAGCTAGGGGTAGTGAAGGAGCACAAGACGGACTTTGGGATGCCGGCTCCTGCCATCGCTGGGAAAGACTCCTGGCTGGTGCAACTCCTTCGGGAGGAAGTTACTTACGAAACTTTTTATGAGCGTAAGTTATCTTCGAGTCCCTTTGTTATAATTTCATCTTGGACTCACACTGATGTCTTCTTTCTTTCCAGAGATGGGCGACGACACTGCTGCCTTCTACAAATCCCTTTTCCTCGGTCAATCCGAGAAAGGTGAGCAGACGAAGAAGGCCGTCTCCCGAAGGCGGAAAGCGACTGGGGCTGGGCCTTCTTCTAAACGGGCGAAGAAGACTTTCCACCTCCTCAGCCGGAAGTTCTTGAAGAGGTAAGCGGAGAGCCCAAAGCTGCCGCCGCTCCACCGCCCGAAGTTGCTGCCGACGTCCCTCCGACAGACGTCCCTTCTCGGAGTCCTACTTTGTCGCAGGCTCTTTTGGATGCCTTGGTAGAGGCCGCTTCTGCCGAGGAGCGGCGCAAGAGCAAAGGCAAGGGGATTTCTACCGAGGAGGTTTTGGATTCTAACGATGATGTGGCCGAAGTGCCACCAGGTTCGCTTTCTAGCGAACTGTGATGCCTTCACTTTTTTTGAATTTTGAGATTTACTTGCCTTGACCAGTTTTTTATTTTACCGTGAAGGGGAGTTACAATTTCCGGGTTGGGCAGACGAGCATGCCCGGAAGCGAGCCCTTCGGGATGCCCGTATCCCGAAGGGGAAGATCCCGAAGGAGCCTTTCTGGTCGTTTACGGAGGACATGAATTTGTACTCCGAAGACTGCCAGCAAATGGCCAAAGAGATCTCGAAAGGGATCCTTACCGAGGCCTCCTTCAGGGCAATTGTGGAGGCTCACCCGGGCGACGACTCCCTCTCCGCGAAAGTTTCCGAGCACGCTGCCCAGGTATGCTTCGCGCCTTTCTTTTTCCTTTTGATTTCTTCTAAGTACTTGGCTCTCATTTTTGCCTTACTGACTTTACCTTTATTTCTTTGCAGCTGCTGGGGTACGCTGGTTTCCTCAGAGTTCGGGTGGCGAGGCAGGCGGCATTCCGATTCTCGGCCTTAGAAGTCATAGAAAAAACTAATGCCACGTGCTCGGAATTGGCTGCCAAGAACACACAGCTGGCTCAAGCTGCAGAGAAGGAAGTTGCTGCCGTTCGGGAGGAGTTCCTAAAAGAAAAAGAGGAACTTTTGAAAGACTCATCCCAGAAAATTTCTAACCTCGGCTCCCAGGTGGCGGAGCTGATCTCGGCGAACGAGGAGCATCAAAAGGAGAATTCAGAGGCTGAGGTTCTCCTGGCGAAGGCGCTTGCTGAGAAGGCTGCGCTCCAAGCCGAGGTTGATTCTTTGAAGAAAGAGCCGAAAAAGAAGAAGATGAATGCACTGAAGAAGGAGGTCGCAGATCTGAAGAAGGACCTTGAGGACCTTGGGGTCGAGAAGGATAAATCCGACCAGATGACCAAGGTTGGTTTCCAGGACGGGTTTTGCCTCGCTCGGCACCAAGTTCTTTAGAGGTTCCCAGATCTGGACCTCTCTTTCTTGGAGGCCCTAAACATTCCCGAGGGGCCTCAGTGGTCTTGGTACAAGATTGAGCACCTGAACGTGCCTTCTTCTTTCCCGGCGCCAAAGGTGGTGGAAAAGGATGCAGGAGCTGGTGGCTCCCGGGACGCCGAGATTCCTTAGTTTGTTCTAGGGTCCTTTGCCTTCTTTTCTTTCTTTTTTGTACTTCTTCCTTTGGCACTCCTTTTTCTCTGTAAGCAAATTCATTTTAAGAAAGACTTTTCTTTTTAGAAAATTTGGCTTAAGTCTTTTTGCGAGATTTTTCATTTCCCATTGTCCCGAACACGTTCGCTCAAGAGACTTCGGAAAATCATATCTGCGCTCATTTCGACGATCACCTTCGCGGAATTCTGACTTGTGTAATTTATGCTTAGGAACTTTTCTGAGAAACTTTTGTACTTAGAATATTTTTTCTAATTTGTACAATGCCATTTTCTCATCGAAATCCTAAGCATAGAACTTTTTCAAGGCGTCTGAATGCCAAGTATTTTTCAATTCTACGCCTTCGGGATCGCCTAGCTTGTACACCCCTTTTCGCACTTCGGCAAGTACCAGGTAAGGTCCTTCCCAATTTGCGCGAAGTACCCCGTGGGATGGCCTTCGGGGTGCAAATTCAGCCTTTCGGAGAACGAGGTCTCCTTTCTTGATTCCCTTTGGCCTGACCCGTATGTTTATGGCCCCAGCCACTCTTTGCTGAAAAGCTTTTCTTCTCAGCTCAGCTATTTCTCTGTGTTCGCTAACGAGGTCGAGCTTGGTCCTCATGCCGAGGTCATTTCCCTTTTCACCAAACACTTGCACTCGTACTGATGGTCGTACTACCTCGATTGGGATGATAGCCTCTGTACCGAAAACAATTGAAAAAGGTGTCTCCCTTGTGGCTCTTCGGGGTGTTGTTCGGTAACCCCATAACACGCTTTGGAGCTCTCCTGGCCATTTCCCTTTTGCTTCCCCCAGTCTCTTTTTTAGACCATCATTTATGGTCCTATTAGATACTTCTACCTGCCCATTACTTTGGGGGTGAGCTACTGGGGCGAAGTGCATTTTTGTTCCGAGGTCACTGATAAATTCCTAGAATCCATTGTCTATAAACTGGGACCCATTATCAGCTACTAATACCCTTGGTATGCCGAATCTGCATACAATGTTCTTCCATACGAACTTCTGCACTTCTTTTGCCGAGATAGTCGCTAGGGGTTCTGCCTCGACCCATTTGGAGAAATAGTCTACTACTACCACGCAGAACTTTACGCCTACAGGCACTGTTGGGAGCGGCCCAATGAGGTCTATGCCCCAGACTGCGAAGGGCCAGGGATAGTTAGCCGAAGTTACCAATTTCGAGGGTGTCCTCTGGATATTCGCGTGCCTTTGGCAATTACCGCATTTCTGGACGAACTGCCTAGCGTCCTTTCTCAGGGTAGGCCAAAAGTATCCTTGGCGAAGTATTACTGCTGCCAGGGCGTCGGTTCCGATGTGCGAACCACAAGCGCCTTCGTGTACTTCTTCGAGGATCATTTCAGTATCTTCTTCGCCAACACACCTCTGTAGTGGATTTGCATATCCCTGCCGATATAATTCTTCGCCAATTAGGAAGAATCGACAGGAGCGTCTTTGCACTTTTGCAGCTTCGCTGGGGTCTTCAGGGAGCGTATTGTCTGCGATATATCTTTTTATCGGGTCTTTCCAGCCTTTTCCCGAAGTTGCCATGCTCAGCACTGTGATGCTCGGGTGGTTTAGCACCTCGGTGCATGTTTTTGATTTTGCCAAGCAATCTGCCTCGGTATTATCTCGTCGAGGTACGTTTTCGATTCGTACAGTGTCGAACTCCCGGATGAGTTTTGCTACCAATTCATGGTATTTTGCCAAGGTTGGGTCCTTTGCCCCGTAGTCTCCTGCCGTTTGCCGAACTACCAACTGGGAATCGCTGTGGGCTTTCAAGTTTCTTATGCCAATTTTTCTGGCTAGACGTAATCCTGCTATGAGGGCTTCATACTCAGCCATATTGTTGGTGACGTTAAAGCCAAACTTGATAGCCTTCATTACTTCTAGGCCTTCGGGACCTCTAATAATTACCCCAGCTCCCTGGTGTTCGAACCCTGAGGCTCCGTCAACATTCAAAGTCCATTCGGGCTCACCTTCACCAGGATCCGGATGGCTATCCTCGGTGGTGGGTACTTCGGCGATGAAGTCTGCCAGTGCTTGAGCTTTTATGGCTTTCCGAGGTTTATAAGTGATGTCGTGTTCGCCAAGCTCTATACACCACTTGGAAAGCCTTCCCGAATGATCAACGTTCCTCATGACATCCCATAGTGGTAGACTAGTTCGGACGATGATAGGGTGAGCCTGAAAGTATGGTCGTAGCCTTCTTCCTGCTAGTACCAAAGCAAATATAGCTTTCTGCAGCAAGGGATACCTAACTTCGGCACCGTGTAGGGACTTGCTTACATAATAGACCGGCCATTGCTTCGGCCCCTCTTCTTTCACAAGGACCGAGCTCACAGCTTTTTCTGTGACGGTGAGGTATAACACGAGGGGCTCTCCCTCACGAGGTTGTCGCAGAGTGGGCAGACTAGCTAAGTAGATTTTGAGTTCTTCCCAGACCTTTTGGCAATCTTCATTCCAAGGATGATCATCATTTCCAAGGTTGTTCTCCTTTTCTGTTACCTTAGCGAAGACTTTGAAGAACGCTCGACACCGGTCTCCATATCTGGAAATAAACCTACTAAGAGAGGTTATCCTTCCAGTGAGTCTCTGCATATCTTTTATTGTGACGGGAGTTCGGAATTTGAGTAGAGCCTTAATTTTTTCTGGGTTAGCATTAATGCCTTTTTTTGATACCATGTACCCAAGAAACTTTCCCGAGGTCACTCCGAAGATACACTTTTCGGGATTAAGGTAGATCCCAAAGGTTCTGAGCTGGTGGAAAGTTTCCTTTAGATCCGCGACGTGGTCAATAGGCAACTTGCTCTTAACTATCATGTCGTCGACATAGACTTCCATATTTCTCCCTATTTGATCGCTAAAGACCTTGCTCATCAACCTCTGGTAGGTGGCTCCTGCATTTTTTAGGCCGAAGGGCATCCTGACGTAACAGTACGTTCCCCCCTCGGTGATGAAGGAGGTTTTATCTTCATCTTCGGGGTCCATCCTTATTTGATGATACCCACTGAAGGCGTCTAGGAAACTTAGGAGCCCGTATTCAGCAGTTGAGTCTACCAATTGGTCTATCGGTGGGAAAGGGTATGAGTCTTTAGGGCAAGAATCGTTCAAGTTCCTGAAGTCGATGCACATTCGGAGCTTACTGCTTCCTTCTTTTGTGGCAATTACCACGTTGCTTAACCATTCGGGGTATTTCACCTCCCTGACGACACCAGCGTCTAACAAGCGTTGGACTTCAATTTTGACAAAGTTACTTTTATGGACCGAGATGCTCCGTTTCTTTTGCCGGACAGGTTTTGCCTCCGGACTTACTTTAAGGCTATGCTGTATTACGCCAGGGTTTACCCCTGGCATATCTTTCGGCGAGTAGGCAAATAGATCTTTATTTATCAGCAGAAAAGATATGAGTTTTTTCTTGTCACATTCGGCCAAGTTTTTCCTTATTTGTGTATTTTGGCCTGGGACAAGTTCCCTATTCGCATTTGCTGCTCGGATGGCCCTACCCCGAAGGTAGGCAAGGTGACAGGCTTGAGGTCGCCACTTGATATGCCCAAGCTCGGCAGCAAATGCGAAAACAGGACGTCGGCATTTGATTCATCGTCAAGTAACACTCTCTTTATGTCCCAGTTTCCTATCCTTGCCATGACCAACAGTGGGTCATCATGGGGAAATATGACGGCGGAACCATCCTTTCGGGCCAGCTTCTTCGTTGGACTCTGATATTCCATGACTGCTATTTCTCTGGCCTTCCTCTTTCTTTCTGATGATTGAAGTCCCGTCGTGATTGTTTGTATTATCCCTGCCAGAGGTGGAGGACGCCTCTTTGGACTTCGGTTCCTCCTTCTGTCGGAGTCGTAATCCTTGTCATCTGTCTTTCCCTTCTCCTCTTTTCTCCCTTTCGGGGAAGGCATTCGCAGATAACGCCGAAGTTGACCCAGTTTGATCAGTGACTCTATGTACTTCTTCAGTTGGAAGCAGTCTTCGGTGTCGTGGCCGTGGTCGCGGTGGAACTGGCAAAACTTCTTTCTGTTCTTTTTGTTATCAGCGGTCATGGCCCTTGGCCACTGAATTTGGGTCCCCTGTCTTTCCATTGTCATGAGGATATTGGTCATTGTGGTGTTCAGGGGTGTGAAGGTTGGGAGTTTCCTTCCCCGCATCCTCCGAGGCCGTCCTGCCTGTTCGGCTGGATATCGGCTTTGCTGGGCGGGTCCTTCGGCCCGGTTGTGATCGGACTTCGGCCCCCCATTCTCAGCTATTCGGCCATCATGTGCTGTTCGGCCCTTCGGTAGAACTCGCCAAGTGTGTTCGGAGGGTCTTTGGAGAATTCGTAAAATAGCTGTGAATCCTTCTAAAGGCCCCGTGTCATCGCGAGGATGCGTATTTTGGGCCGAAAGTCTGGGACACTCAAAGCTTCTCTATTAAACCTTTTGACATAGTCGCGGATGGTTTCTCCACTTCTTTGCGCTATGTCGAACATCTGGACGGGCATCTTCGCCGTCGGCCGACTTCCAATGAATTGTTGTGTAAAGGCCGTAGATAACTCCTAAAACTCTGTGATGGTTCCTGGAGCTAATGAATTGTACCAGGCTGTTTCTGTACCTCGGAAGTCACCTGGCATGGCTGCTTCAACTACAGCTCGGGTGATGGGGTCTCATCCCTACAAAAGGTCCCAGATAGCCTGGCCCAGACGGGCTTACGGGCTACCTGTTTTTCCACCCTGTCCAACCTCGCCAGTATCCTCTCCAAAAGAAGCGTGACGCTAGGCTCTTCCTCCTGGTGCTTGTAGGCTTCGTTGCAAGGAGATTGCTTGTGCCTCTTCGGGGAGTGACTTCGACGCCGAGGGGATAGAGACTTCGCCTCGGGTGATGAGTTCCTTTGGTATGGGACTTTAGGTCGCTTAGACTCCGTTTGTCCCGCAAGTCGTACCCCGAGGGGCGTGTTTTCTGTCGAAGACTCTTCATGGGGGTCCCCACTCCCCGAATTGCGGTAGGTTGCCTTGGGGCTTTTCTCCCGAGGGCGTACTGGTGAGGGAGGCCTTCGGTCTATCTGTTGGGTCATTTCAGCCACAACAGACCGTTGAAAGTCGTGCAGAAAACTCATGGTGATGACAAGAGGATGCTCCTCCTCCGGCAAAGAAGTCCCTGGAATGGTTTGCTCAATAGCTGGTTGAACTTCAGGTGCGGACGGGGACCTCGGGAGTCCCTTGTCCTTGGAACGCCGAGTCTCAATGACGGCGACTTGAGGGTGGGTTCCCACAGACGGCGCCAAATGATGCCCGGCGGCATCATTTTCGGAAGACATTGTGACTCCGGGAAGGACTTCCTGAGGGGGAGAACATCTGCAGCTCGAATTTCCCAGGGGAGTGTGCCTGAAAATACTCAGAAAAGAGGGTTAGGAGGTCCCCGGGGTATTTTCCCGGGGAGGAGCCTCCGACGCCCTAGTCAATGTCCTGAGAGGTGAAAGAGGGGGAGCACTAGGAAGTTTAGTGGCCTTGCCTGTTTGTGTTTTCTCAAGATGGAGGAGTCGAACCGTTTGCCATGGTCTGTTCCCTGGTATTTATAGGAGTGCCCAGCCCGTTCAGATGATGACATTTGTTCAGTCGAATGTTCTCTGAGTTTCTGGGCGTAGGGGACAAGTAGCCGGTGGCAGGCTCCTTGAGCCTTGAACCGAGACAGGTCGTGACAAGACCTAGACGGCGTCGGCGTGTCAGACCGCCGTTTAGGGCAGCATGTAACGTCTGTGGGCGACATGTCAGAGGCTCCTTAAATGCTCATGCCGTACTCCCAAAGTCCTCTGGGTGAGGTCGTCCTTTGGTATGGATGCCCTTCTTCGGGAGTTATGCTCGTAGTTCGGGGAGTCCTTTAGTTCGGTGGTTCTGCCTTCGGAGGATTCTCTCCTGCTTGTAAGGGCTAGGCCTCTGTCCTGAAGATGATCCGTTTGGTCCCCCGAAGGAGCCGGTCATACCTTTGGATTTCCTGGCGTATTAGCCGAAGTCCTAACTTCGTGGTGCTCGACTTCGCTCCTGCCGAGGTCAATGACAGTGCTTCTTTTCGAGCTATGCCAGGCTTCCCGAACACAACTTCGGCGGAAAGTACGTACTGGGAGAGGCGAAAGCCCTTCGGCTATCAGGTATGACTAGTGGTCTTGGCATAGCATTAACTTCTCTCTTTTTAATGATTAGATTTGCATCAACATCTTTATCTGACATAAAAATGCTGAGTTGGGATGAGTCTATGAGTCTTTGTAGATTCTCACGGAATTCTTAGCATTCCTGGATGGAATGACCCTTACTGTCATGAAAATCACACCATTCTTCATCTTTGATTTCTTTGTGTCCAAGAGAAGGCTTTCCAATGATGACCCTTTCTTTCACAAGCCATGAGTATAATGCTTAAGAGGGGTTGTAATGTCACTGACTGACTTCTTTATCAGTCGGTGTTCCTCTATCATATTAACTGGCCTAGTTTGATGAGGCGGCAATGGGTTGTGAGTGACGTTCGGTTCATCGGAAAAGTCCAACCACTTTGACTCGATTAATTGTTGGACTATGAGTTTCAAAGCTACGCAATTTTCTAGACCATGGCTCACAACGCCATCATGATATGGGCAAGTTATGTTGGGGCCGTACCACCTTGGATATGGGGCTTTCATTGGCTTTGTAGGAATTGGGCGGATAAGTTGACTTTCAATGAGCTTTGGATATAACTCAGTGTAAGTCATAGGAATTGGCGCAAAAATTTCTCTTTGTCTTTGTGTGGGCATTGGAGGGGTCGGAACAGGTGGCCGTAATTGATTAGGCTTGTTGGGAGGATAATTATTGGGCCTATTGGTAGGATAAGATAGGCGAGGCCCAGTAGCCACAGTACCTACGAGGGGAATCCCTCTTCCGCGTCCTATTTGTTGTACTTCCTCATCTTTTCTTCTGGACGGTTCTCCTCTTTTCATGGCATCATTAAAGGATTCGGTGATCTTCCTGGTCCTAATCCCATGCTCAATTCTTTCTCCAGACATGACAATGTCTGAGAAATTGGTTGCCGAATTGCCAATAAGTTTGTCGTAGTATGGGTATTTCAGTGTCTGGACAAATAAAGTTACCATTTCTCTCTCCATCATGGGTGGCTGGACTTGTGTGGCTAAGTCCCTCCATCTTTGAGCGTACTCCTTGAAGATTTCTTGCTTTTTCTTTTCCATATTCTGGAGAGTTTGGCGATCCGGGGCCAAGTCCATAATATGTTTGTAGTTGTTGATGAACGCCTGAGCGAGGTCATTCCATGTTTTGATGTTTCTTGGACCTTGACTTAGATACCATTGTAGTGCTGACTTTGTAAGACTTTCTTGAAAAAGTGATATCCACACCTTCTCGTCTTTTGTGAGTGGTTGTATTTTTCTTAGAAATAGTGTAATATGAGTGATGGGGTAACTTGTTCCATCGTATTTCACAAAGTCTGGCACCTTAAAGTTTGAGGGAATCACAACATCTGGCACCAAGCAGAGATCATCTACCGAGAGAGATCCAAATACAGTGCCTCCTTCAATGGGCCAAAGCCTCTTCTCTATTGTCTCGAGCTTTTGAGATTCTCCTTCTTCCTTCAATAGTGTCTTCTTCTCTTCATAGGCAGTATTTTGTTTCAGGTGAATGCTAGTGGACGGACTTGATTCCTGAGAAAGATTTTCCTGAATTGAGATCCGTTGCGAGGTGAATCCCGGGGGATAAATGGGATCTTGTGGCTCTTTAATAGGGATTTGGGTTGCCTTTCCCTTGATTAACTCCATTAATTATTTCATTTGCTCGGCCATGCTTTCTATCTTGGACTCAATATCGGTGAGACGTCCTTCCATTTTCTCTGCCATAAGTCTTGTTTGGAGCTGAGTTGAATATCGATGTTGAGTGCCAATTTTCTCTTTACCTTTTTTTTTTTTTAAGTGGAATTCATTAGACCTTGGATTATTAATTTAATGTATACATGCATGAATGTTATAGGTACTTGGTGAAAGAAGGACTACGATGGAAATTCTTGATTACTATCTCAAGACAATTGTTTAGACTGCTTTTATTAAATAGAATTTCTCAAAAGAAACGGCCCAAGGTACAACATTGTTTTTTAGCCTTAGTGATGAACTCTATCACTTTTTGAATTGTCGATGATGAAGTTGGCCAACTTAGTGTCTCTAATTCTTTGGCTTCTTCACTCATTTGTTGGGCTTGATGAGTGACTTTCCTACCTTCAGCCAAAAACACCTCCACTTGATGCTGAGAAAGCCTGTATTGATCTTCCCAGTATCTTACTTTCATATCTCTTTGATCAGTTTCTTCAACTAATTCAGAGATGACTTGTTTTTGATATTCAACTTTTTCTTCCAGGTGTTGTGTTTTATGGCTGAGCTATTGTACATCAATGAACATTCTTTTGTTCTTCTTTTTTTCTCCTTCTAGCTCCTTCTCGAGTTCTCTCTTAGCCAACTTTCTATAAGCATCAATGGGCAGCACTATTACTTCCTTTCGATTGTTTTTCCATTCACAATATGTGGTGATAAAAAGAATAGGGTCAGACTTCAGTATAAAAAGTCTTCTCCATACAATTAAGATACCCATCATAAACTTCTTCGACATTGGGTCTTCATGTGAGAATTCCAATTTGCTTAAATTATGAGTCATGGGGATAAATTGCATGGACCCAAATTGCTTCCGTACTTGTGCTGGGGCATAACTTGTTCCTCCTCATATGCCAAGAAGAAGAATCCATGGGCAATTGCCACAATGATAGATGATACGGGTGGATGTGGACCAGGGAGCTTTCCATTCTATTTGCAGCTCGGTGATGTTCTTGAAGTAGTCGATCCATCCTTCCTTACTGTCATGGTGGATTGATTCACTTTTCAAAAAGGTTTCAATTGGAATAAAGTCATTTGAAAAGCGTTTCCCAAAATTCTTTTTGTCACATGGGAGGTGGCTCTTGATCCATATAGTGAGCAGATAAGAACATCCAATAAACTTGCCCCCGCTTTGGCGACAAAAATTTAATGATCTAATGGTCTCGGTAAGAATGGCTGGAGTTGGACTTACTTGAGCCTTGCAGATTTGCTCGAATAGTGAGATAACTTCTCCTTCAATAAATCCGATGATCCTAGGAAAGATCACCAAGCCATATATCACCAAAGCAAAAGTCTTATGTCTTTGATCCTTTTGTGGGAGAGTGTGGATGAGTTGCTTCAGGTCATTCCAACTAATGTATTTACGATGCCCCTTTGTCAAGAACTTGGATTGAAGAACGGCAGCTGACATATCTAATAGTTTAGCCAAGGCTAGATAAGGCTCGATTCTTCTGTCATGATGGTAAGTCTCTACTGGATATTCAGATGGCCAACCTAAAAGGTTGTTGTACTCCTCTATTGTGGGGACAAGATCCATCTTGTTGAAGGAAAAACACCGGTAGTATGGATCCTAATGTTGTATTAGCGCGCAAATGAGTGACGTATCTACGGTGATTTTGAGCAAGCGAGCAATATGGCCGTATGTCGATGTGAATGCTTATCGATCCGCGAAGCTCCAACTACTCCATACTCTTGATAGTTCGGTTACGTCATTCTGATCCACATGGATCGATACTTGGTCCTTGAGTTGCACATGGCAATGTGGTGTTAGAGAATCTCCATGAAGCTTTTGGGCCGTTTCAGAGAATTCCATGGCTTCGGGTTGGGTCTCCACTATCGTGGCATTTCAAGATTCATCAATGGCAGCGGGAAGGTATTCAAGAATGTCTATGGTAATAATGCTTTCACCGAGTACTGAATGATATAAATGTGCAAAAAAAAATCAACAAGGAAATGTGGCATCAGTTAAAAGCAATATACAGAGTTATAAGTTTCGCAATATAAACATATGAATAATGAAAAAAAAAATTCATGCCTATGGTGATGAAAACAAACATAGGAATTTCATGATTGGTTCTTTGGCAGAGTGGGGAGTTTTATATGCATAGGGTGGCTTGTCAAAAAGGCTGAAGGTAGTTCTCGAATCCCATCACTAAATTATAGTGACAGCCCAATTTCTTACCCACAAGGGTTTATGTAAGGAGAGGATTAATTCGGGTCGTAGCTTTTCGTGGGCCCATGTAGAGACTATTTGTCTGAGGAGGCAATACACTACTTTGCTACTTGAAACCGGTGAAGGCTTGGAGACCATAGTCTCACAAGGACAACAACACCTTGAAAATGGTCTACGAGAGTTCGAGGATTTGGGAGTACGATTACGTTAAAATAACTTTATTCTAACGCCCAAAATTGGCACCCTAGTTGATTTTAATTTTGTTTTGCTTGCTTTTAAATAATTTCAATTAATTTTCGAACCATAGATTCTAACTGAATCACCCAGATATGGACTTTTAAATCTTGATACTTGATTTTTTATAATTTTTATAATAAATTTGATATTTCCAAACCATGGACTTGATCGAATCACCCGGATGTGGAATTTAATGAATTTTAATTTTTATTATTTATTAAATATTTTAATTAATTATCAATCCATATCATAAATTCTACCGAATTATCCAAATATGGATTTTTAATGATCTTTTATTATTTTATTATTTTATTATTTTTTTTATTTGGAAAGATTTTTTTTAGTGATTATCTAATCCATATATCTTATTATATCGGCTGGCTGTTGATCCTGAATTTATTTATATTATAGATATATATATTTTTTTTAAAAAGAAAATATTTATTTGAAAACATTGATTTTATTGGATCATCTGGTTAATAATTATTTTTTTACAGAACTTATTTTAATAAACGGAATAAGAGTTTAGACTTTGTTATTTAAAGGAAATAATAATTAAAATGAGTGACTCGACATTCCAAATAATAATAATTAAAAATGTTAAAATAAGAATGACGGAAAAATAAAAGACCAGGGCTTGGTCATAATAGAAATAATAAACTAAAAAAAAATAATAAATAAGGAAGTAAGATGGGGCTCTTGGCCAGCCATAAAAAGAATGGTAAATAAGAAAATAAGGTTAATCATCCACACAAAGAAATAATAAGATGTAGAAATTAAATACAAAGTAAATAAATAAATAAAGTGGGGTGCTTAGTGTGACAGCTCTCCTAGTCAGCTAATCAAGTAAGTGTTTATTTACTTTGATTAAGTGTTTATTAAATTAAGTACCTCAAATTAGCGCCTTGTTAAGCAAGTAACATAAGCTTAATTAAGTTAAGTGAGTTCCTAAGTGTGATTTAGCATAGTTAAGTCAAGACCATTAGTTGTTCTAGCTTTTAGAATCATCCTAGTAAGTTTTGACAACTTGTGGCACTAAGTGTTCTATTTGAACCATTTAGAACTTGAGTGGCTAAAGTGTTCAAGAAAATTTAGTTTGAGAAGCTTTTAGTATGCTTTAAAGCAAAGAAAAGTGAGTTTGGAGTGCGAATTAGTGACCTATTTGAAACGAATGAGAGTTTTGGGTGAGAGTTTAGTGAGCTACTTGAAGCTTTTGAAAGTTTGAGGACTAAAGTGCAAGGGAGGGAAAAGTTGTTTTGAATGCTTATAAGCTAAGTTCCTTCATCCTTAGCCATTAGTTCTAAGTTCCAAATTTTCGTAGCTCCCTCTCCTCTCCCAAATTCGCAGCCCAAACTTCCATTTCCTTGCAAGATTTCATTGAATTAAGGGTGCCCAAGGTGTTAGAAATGATCACCAACTTTGGTTGAAGTGTTCTTGCTCCATTTGATCTTTGGAAGCTAGTTTGGAATCCAATTTTCGTGGGTAAGCTTCTTGTGTTCATTTGGTGTGATTCTAGGTTGTTTTAAGAGCTAGAAATGGTCTTGGTTTGATGGGTTTGGGTGCCAAATTGCTTTGGTTTTAGACTTGGAACTCAAGGAAGCTTGTGGAGCTAGAAAAGCTTGTGTTTCATTGCTTGCTTTGTGGCTAAAATTGAGGTAAGGGTTCAAGTAATTAAGCTCAAATAATGCATGGTTTTGTAGTTTTGTGTGTTGGGATGAATTAGAAACAAGACCCATTAAGTTTGGATTAGAAATGAGAGAGTTTGAGTAGCTTGTGTACAAGAACGACGCTGACGCACAAACCCAGAAAACAGAGTTGGCGACGCGTCGCCAATTTGGCCGTGAATTGGTGCCGCGGCGCCAGGGTGCGAAAATGTACACAGAGCGTTTGTTCGGCAGCACCGCGTCGCCAAATGCAAATTTGGCCTCGATTTCCGGCCATCCTAAGATTAACTTAGACTCTCGGTTTCTATCCCTAGGCTATTCTAAGACGTTCCATAGCCTCGGTTGGGTCTAGAATTCATTCCTAAGGCGGGAATTGTGCATTATTTGGAAGGTAGTCAAGTTGTGTGGTTAAGTGTAAAAGATTGTGACTTGGTGGCTAAGTAACTCATAGTATTTAAGCTTTTAAATGGATATTAAGGGGATTAAGTGGGTTTTTAGACTCTTTATTAGCCGTATAGAGTATCAATTACATATGGTTAATAGAGAGAAAAACCTAAGTCGATCCCAACCAAGCCATTTGGTTTGGTAAGTGAGCCACTAGTAGTATTTTGAGTTAAACCTTGAGGGTTTGACTAGTTAAACCACATAGGAAGACTACCCTGTACAATAAATTAAGGGTAAAGGCGGGTAAGTTTGAGATAGGTGACGACCTACTCTAGAACCCGTAGATGGGACTTAATTGAGGTAAAGTGTCCGGGATACGAGGGCCAGTATCTCAAGTACCTCAGCCGTTTGAGCTCACGGCAAGAATTAAGGCACTTAAGTGCAGAAAGTCCCAAGTGCATGTGTTGTGTGCATTCCATACCATACATCCATACATTGCATTTTTGGCATTTTGTTGATTGTTTGTTGATTGAATTGCTTGGTTGCCATATTGCATATTTGTTGCATATTTCTTTGCAGGTATTTAAGAAGGGAATCCTTACTGAGTACTTTTAAGTACTCATTCCCTTAGTTTTATTGTGCAGGATCTAATCCCGGGCCTAATCACTGAAGTGATAGCTAAGGCCTAAGCTTTCTGTTTTGCAGGTATTTTATTGAGAATCCTAGTGATTCTAGTTTCTTGCAGTATAAGTTATGTGCTAACCACGTTGTGCCTTTACAGTGTAGAGGCTAAGAGTACACAAGAACAAGGTCTAGTGAAGGGCTACACTTGGAGCTTGGCTTAGCTCAAGGTGGGCTCAAGTAAATGATCTTAGTAGTTAGTAACTTTGTCTCTTGTACATAGTACTTGGTGTACTAAGTAAGTTGCCTCTATTGGGATACATTAGGATGTAAATCCATCTTGTTACTTTTGGGTGCATGCTAGAGTTGTAATGTATGCACAAAACTGTTACTTGTAGTTAAAGCAACTAGTATTTCAATGACTTGGTACGTTTTCAGTATGTTTTAATGAAATGCTCGAGCAATGTTTTAATTCAAAACTTTTAAATTTCGGTTGCATTGCCAAGTCAGAAGCATGCATAACTTAATCTGAGTAGGCTAAGTAACTAGTTGCATATAAATTGTTTTAATTTATATTGACGAGTAATAGTTAGCCAATTGTAACTAGTGGGATTCATTATCCCTAAGAGCCTACAAGATTAGGGGCACTGGGGCCCCGTTCCGTCATAGAAATTGGTATCAGAGCGGGTTAATGTTCCTAGTAGAGGCAATAAGTGAACTAAGATCAAAGTGTTCTTGTGCTAAGTGTGGTTAGTACTGCTTATGAGTTGCTCTGGGTATAGTCTTCTGGCTGTGGTTGCAGGTATTATGGTGAACACTCGGGCAGGCACTGCTGCTGAGGCTCAGGGTTCCGGTGCAGGAACTAGTGACCCCAGTGGGGCAGACATGAGGGAAGTGGTTTCCTTGTTGAGGAGACTTAATGAGTCGATGGATCGGATGCTACATGGCTTGGCTATTCTACTAGAGGAGCGTGCTCAACCTCCAGTTCAGGGGGAGACCTTGGAGGACCCTAATGGGGTAAGGTCCGAAGTGCACCAAGGCCCAGCGGTGCACCAAGGTCAGGGGAGAAATCCCCCGCCCCAAGGGCAAGTGCAAGGTCAAGAGCAAGTAAATGAGCATGTTCAAGTAGAGTCCAGTGAGGACAGTGAAGAGGACAGTGAGGAGGAAGATGAAGAGGACATCCATCCAAGGAGGAGACGGAGGAGACCCGTCATTCCAGACCATATGGGACTTGTTTCCTTATGCCGGGACATCAATACTCCCAAGTTCAATGGCATAGGAGATCCCGATATGGCTGAAGGGTGGTTGTATCAGATTAATGAGATCTTCAAGAACATGAAGTTGGATGACAAAGTAAAGATGGATTTAGTACCTTTCTTTTTAGAGGGCAAGGCGTCATTATGGTGGAAGGATGTCATGGAAAGGCTTGATGCTAATAATGAAGGGAGGATCGGGCAAAGGCCTAAGGAGCTTGTTTGGATTGAATTCGAGAAGGAGTTTCGAAATGAATTCAATAGTGAGGCTGCCCAGGATCAAAAGCGGATTGAGTTTGATGAACTAATCCAGGGAAGGCTAACAGTTCATGAGTATGAAAGGAAGTTTAGTTCTCTCTTTCGGTATGCACCTCATTTGGCCGGAAAAGATGAACTAAAAGCAAAGAAGTTCATTCGTGGACTTAGGGTGGAGTTGAGGAGTTTTCTGACAGTGATTGGAGTTAGAACTTATCATGAGGCTGTCCAAAAAGCCTTAGTGTTGGAAAGGGAGTTGGTGGAGACCAAACCGAAGGATAAGGCCGTTGAGCCGAGGGTTCCAGTACAATCAAGGTTAATGGATAAAAGGCCTAGTGTGGGAGGTGATCAAGGACCTTCCAAGAAAATCAAGAAAGTTGGAAAAGGCCGTTGTCCTAAGTGTCAGAGGTTTCATGGTAACAAACCTTGTACCCTTGGAACCGACCTCTGTAATTACTGCCATCAGCCAAGACATTGGGCGAATGAGTGCCCAAGGCTTAGACAAGACCAAGGTCAAGGACGACCGGGAGCCTCAGGAGTTGGTAGTGCTGGTAGTACTTTTGTCAGAGTTCCTCCTGTGCCACCACGAGTTTTTGCACTGGCAAGCCAGGTATCCAGAGAGCCTACAGCTGTGCAAGGTAACTTTAATGTTCAGGATAGTAGTATTAGAATTCTGTTTGATACTGGTGCTACTATTTCTGTCATTACTCTAGGCATGGTTGTTAAATTTGGTTTGCATAGAACTATGCTTGATGAAATGATGTTCATTAAGTCAGTGGGGAGTAACCTTGTGTTTACCAATGAAATGGTTGTGGGATATCCTTTGGAATTAGGAGGTAGTAAATTTTTAAGTGACCTTTGGGTCTTGGCCTCAATTCCTTATGATATTGTCCTTGGAATGGATTGGTTAAGTAAGTTTAAGGCCCAGATTGACTGTGCGGGTTGTAAGGTCACTCTTGAGGATGCCTCAGGGGTAAGTATAACTTGCACAGGCGGTTTGGCAAGTAGTGTAAAGAGTTTGCACCTCAAGTTATTGGAGTCCATTCCCGTTCCGAGTGAGTTGGTCGCTTGCTCGTTGAACGGAGTGGCAGTCGAGGAGCAACTCAAGGAAATTCAAGTAGCCAATCTATTTCCAGAAGTTTTTCCTGTAGACCTCCCAGGGTTACCTCCAAGAAGGGAGATTGAATTCTCCATACATTTACAGCCTGGGGCAGAACCAATTTCCATACCCCCTTATAGAATGTCAGCACCTGAAATGGATGAGCTGAAAAAGCAATTAGAAGAGTTGCTTGAGAAAGGCTTTATTAGGCTAAGTATTTCCCCGTGGGGTGCTCCAGTGTTGTTTGTAAAGAAAAAAGATGGAACCTTAAGGTTGTGTATAGACTATAGAAAACTGAATGCAGTAACGGTAAAGAATAAGTACCCATTGCCCAGAATTGATGATCTATTTGATAGATTAAGAGGGGCGAAGGTCTTTTCGAAAATAGACCTAAGGTCTGGATATTTCCAGATAAGAGTTAGGGATGAGGATATCCCGAAGACTGCATTCAGGACTAGGTATGGGCATTATGAGTATACCGTTATACCGTTTGGAGTGACTAATGCTCCGGCAGTTTTCATGGATACCATGAATCGGATTTTTAGGCCCTACCTAGATCAGTTTGTTGAGGTGTTTATTGATGATATTTTGGTGTATTCCCCAACTCCCCACGAGCATGAAAAACATTTAGAGATAGTTTTGCAAGTACTCAAGAGTAATCAGTTTTATGCCAAACTATCTAAGTGCCAATTTTGGGCAAGTGAAATTCCTTTCCTTGGACATATTATAAATGCTCAAGGATTAAGTGTGGACCCAGAAAAGGTAAAGGCTGTGGTGGAGTGGAAACGCCCAACAACTGTAACTGAAGTTAGGAGTTTCTTGGGTTTGGCGGGCTATTATCGAAGGTTTATTGAGAAATTTTCTATAATAGCTTCGTCATTGACCGCCTTGACAAAGAAGGCACAGAAGTTTATTTGGACTCCTAAGTGTGAGGAGAGTTTCCAGGAGCTTAAGGAAAGGTTAATTTCTGCTCCCATCTTAATCCTACCAGATCCGCATGAGACTTTTGTGGTTTATACCGATGCATCTGGGATAGGATTAGGATGTGTGTTGATGCAGGATAAGCAAGTGATTGCATATGGGTCTAGGCAGTTAAGGCCTAACGAGTTGAATTACCCAGTGCATGATCTTGAGTTAGCAGCAGTTGTGTTTGCTTTAAAGCTCTGGAGACACTACCTTATGGGAAGGTCCTTTAAGATCTTTACAGACCATAAAAGTCTGAAGTACTTATTTACCCAAAAGGATCTTAACATGAGGCAGAGAAGATGGGTCGAGTATATCAAGGATTATGATTGCTCGATAGACTATTGTTCAGGTAAAGGCAACGTGGTTGCTGATGCCTTGAGCCGTAAGTATTCTGGGGTAATTCTCTCCAAGGATCAAGTAACACAAACCTCAAAAGATCCTAGTGCAGAGCAATTCACAGTTTTATATGAATTGTGGAGAGAATGGGAAATGGCTCAAGTCATGGTCCTTGAAATTCAGTCAGCATGGCTGACTAGAGTTAAGCAAGCTCAAGAGAGTGATTCGAGCTTGAAAAGAGTTTCTGGGGAGGAAAAGCATGGTATTGTACTGAAGGAATTTCAGTACAAGGATGGGTTACTTTATTTTGGTGACCGGCTCTATGTGCCAAGTGAATTAAGGCAACAGGTGTTGCAGGAGGCACATACGAGTAAGTTTAATGTTCACCCTGGTGTGAATAAGATGTACCATGACCTTAGGACTCATTTTTGGTGGCCAAAGTTTAAAAGAGACATGTATGAATATGTGTCTAAGTGCCTCACCTGTCAAATGGTGAAGGCAAAGCACCAAAGGCCATCAGGAATGTTGCAAAGTTTACCACTCCCAGAAAGGAAATGGGGATCCATCACCATGGACTTCTGTGTTGGGTTGCCAAACACAAGAAGTCAGCATGATTCCATTTGGGTGGTGGTGGATAGGTTAACAAAATCTGCACATTTTATCCCCATTAAAATCACTTATACCATGGAGAAATTAGCCCAGTTGTATATCCGAGAAGTAGTAAGACTTCATGGTATTCCTGATCAGATTGTATCTGATAGAGATCCCCGTTTTGTTTCAAGGTTTTGGAGTGCCTTTCAAAAGGCTATGGGTTCCGCTGTGAACCTAAGTACTGCATATCACCCTCAGACTGACAGGCAGACTGAGCGGGTGATCCAAACCTTGGAGGATATGTTACGAAGTTGTGTGATGGACTTCAAAGGGGATTGGGACCAACATCTGCCTTTGATTGAATTTGCTTATAATAATAGCTATCAAGAAGCTATTAAGATGGCGCCCTACGAAGCTTTGTATGGGCGTAAGTGTGTGACCCCTCATTGTTGGGCAGATAAAGCTGATGAAATAGTTGTTGGTCCAGAAATCATTGCCGAGACCACGGCAAAGATTAAGTTGATCCAAGCAAGGATCAAAGCTGCCTCAGACCGGCAAGCTAACTACGCCAATGTGCGAAGAAAAGATTTAGAGTTTGAGGTAGGAGACCGAGTACTCCTTAAGGTCTCACCTATGAAAGGTGTGGCTAGGTTTGGTCAAAGGGGTAAGCTGGCACCAAGGTTTATTGGTCCTTTTGAAATTCTCGAAAGGGTAGGAAAAGTGGCTTATCGGTTGGCTTTACCGCCAAGTTTAGCCCATGTTCATAATGTGTTTCATGTGAGTTCCTTAAGGAAGTGCATTGTGAACCCTGGGCAAGTGTTAACCCCGCCCACTATTCCCTTGAGAGAGGACCTAAGTTATGAAGAACATCCTATCAAGTTTCTTGACCGTCAAGTCCGGAAACTAAGGACCAAACGGATCCCAATGGTCAAAGTACTATGGTCTAACCATGGGGAGGAAGAGGCCACTTGGGAGACCGAGCAGGATATGCTAAGGCAATATCCAAGTTTGTATGCTCAATTAAGTCAGAATTTGGAGGACCAAATTTCTGAAGGAGGGGAGGATGTGACAGCTCTCCTAGTCAGCTAATCAAGTAAGTGTTTATTTACTTTGATTATGTGTTTATTAAATTAAGTACCTCAAATTAGCGCCTTGTTAAGCAAGTAACATAAGCTTAATTAAGTTAAGTGAGTTCCCAAGTGTGATTTAGCATAGTTAAGTCAAGACCATTAGTTGTTCTAGCTTTTAGAATCATCCTAGTAAGTTTTGACAACTTGTGGCACTAAGTGTTCTATTTGAACCATTTAGAACTTGAGTGGCTAAACTGTTCAAGAAAATTTAGTTTGAGAAGCTTTTAGTATGCTTTAAAGCAAAGAAAAGTGAGTTTGGAGTGCGAATTAGTGACCTATTTGAAACGAATGAGAGTTTTGGGAGAGAGTTTAGTGAGCTACTTGAAGCTTTTGAAAGTTTGAGGACTAAAGTGCAAGGGAGGGAAAAGTTGTTTTGAATGCTTATAAGCTAAGTTCCTTCATCCTTAGCCATTAGTTCTAAGTTCCAAATTTTCGTAGCTCCCTCTCCTCTCCCAAATTCGCAGCCCAAACTTCCATTTCCTTGCAAGATTTCATTGAATTAAGGGTGCCCAAGGTGTTAGAAATGATCACCAACTTTGGTTGAAGTGTTCTTGCTCCATTTGATCTTTGGAAGCTAGTTTGGAATCCAATTTTCGTGGGTAAGCTTCTTGTGTTCATTTGGTGTGATTCTAGGTTGTTTTAAGAGCTAGAAATGGTCTTGGTTTGATGGGTTTGGGTGCCAAATTGCTTTGGTTTTAGACTTGGAACTCAAGGAAGCTTGTGGAGCTAGAAAAGCTTGTGTTTCATTGCTTGCTTTGTGGCTAAAATTGAGGTAAGGGTTCAAGTAATTAAGCTCAAATAATGCATGGTTTTGTAGTTTTGTGTGTTGGGATGAATTAGAAACAAGACCCATTAAGTTTGGATTAGAAATGAGAGAGTTTGAGTAGCTTGTGTACAAGAACGACGCTGACGCACAAACCCAGAAAACAGAGTTGGCGACGCGTCGCCAATTTGGCCGTGAATTGGCGCCGCGGCGCCAGGGTGCGAAAATGTACACAGAGCGTTTGTTCGGCGGCGCCGCGTCGCCAAAAGCATTTGCTCTTTGGCGCCGCGTCGCCAAATGCAAATTTGGCCTCGATTTCCGGCCATCCTAAGATTAACTTAGACTCTCGGTTTCTATCCCTAGGCTATTCTAAGACGTTTCATAGCCTCGGTTGGGTCTAGAATTCATTCCTAAGGCGGGAATTGTGCATTATTTGGAAGGTAGTCAAGTTGTGTGGTTAAGTGTAAAAGATTGTGACTTGGTGGCTAAGTAACTCATAGTATTTAAGCTTTTAAATGGATATTAAGGGGATTAAGTGGGTTTTTAGACTCTTTATTGGCCGTATAGAGTATCAATTACATATGGTTAATAGAGAGAAAAACCTAAGTCGATCCCAACCAAGCCATTTGGTTTGGTAAGTGAGCCACTAGTGGTATTTTGAGTTAAACCTTGAGGGTTTGACTAGTTAAACCACATAGGAAGACTACCCTGTACAATAAATTAAGGGTAAAGGTGGGTAAGTTTGAGATAGGTGACGACCTACTCTAGAACCCGTAGATGGGACTTAATTGAGGTAAAGTGTCCGGGATACGAGGGCCAGTATCTCAAGTACCTCAGCCGTTTGAGCTCACGGCAAGAATTAAGGCACTTAAGTGTAGAAAGTCCCAAGTGCATGTGTTGTGTGCATTCCATACCATACATCCATACATTGCATTTTTGGCATTTTGTTGATTGTTTGTTGATTGAATTGCTTGGTTGCCATATTGCATATTTGTTGCATATTTCTTTGCAGGTATTTAAGAAGGGAATCCTTACTGAGTACTTTTAAGTACTCATTCCCTTAGTTTTATTGTGCAGGATCTAATCCCGGGCCTAATCACTGAAGTGATAGCTAAGGCCTAAGCTTTCTGTTTTGCAGGTATTTTATTGAGAATCCTAGTGATTCTAGTTTCTTGCAGTATAAGTTATGTGCTAACCACGTTGTGCCTTTACAGTGTAGAGGCTAAGAGTACACAAGAACAAGGTCTAGTGAAGGGCTACACTTGGAGCTTGGCTTAGCTCAAGGTGGGCTCAAGTAAATGATCTTAGTAGTTAGTAACTTTGTCTCTTGTACATAGTACTTGGTGTACTAAGTAAGTTGCCTCTATTGGGATACATTAGGATGTAAATCCATCTTGTTACTTTTGGGTGCATGCTAGAGTTGTAATGTATGCACAAAACTGTTACTTGTAGTTAAAGCAACTAGTATTTCAATGACTTGGTACGTTTTCAGTATGTTTTAATGAAATGCTCGAGCAATGTTTTAATTCAAGACTTTTAAATTTCGGTTGCATTGCCAAGTCAGAAGCATGCATAACTTAATCTGAGTAGGCTAAGTAACTAGTTGCATATAAATTGTTTTAATTTATATTGACGAGTAATAGTTAGCCAATTGTAACTAGTGGGATTCATTATCCCTAAGAGCCTACAAGATTAGGGGCACTGGGGCCCCGTTCCGTCACACTTAGCCATCCACATGACAGAAAATAATAAATGCAGAAAGTAAATAAATAAAGAAAGTATGGCACTTGGCTGTCCACGTAAAAAAATAAAGCGCAGAAAGTAAATAAATGAAGAAAAAGTAAATAAGTAAAGAAAGTGGGGCACTTGGCCGTCCACGTAAAACAAAGATAAAGTGCAGAAAGTAAATAAATAAAGAAAGTGGGACACTTGGCCATCCACGTAAAAATAAAGTGAAGAAAGTAAATAAATGAAAAAAATAAATAAATAAATAAAGTGGGGCACTTGGGCATCTATGTAAAAATAAAGTGTAGAAAGTAAATAAATAAAAATAAATAAATAAATAAATAAAGTGGGGCACTTGGCCGTTCATGTAAAAAAATAAAGTGCAGAAAGTAAAAAAATGAAGAAAAGTAAATAAATAAATAAAATGGGGCGCTTAGCTATCCACGTAAAAAAAATAAAGTGCAGAAAGTAAATAAATGAAAAGAAGCAAATAAATAAAGAAAATGGGGCACTTGGCCGTCCACGTTAAAAAAATAAAGTGCAGAAAGTAAATAAATGAAAAAAAGTAAATGAAAATAAATAAATAAAGTGGGGCGATTAACCATCTACGTAAAGAAAATAAAGTGCAGAAAAAAAAGTAAATAAATAAATAAAGTGGGGTGTTTGGCAATCCACGTAAAAGAATTAACAAAAGTACAAAAAAAATAAATAAGTAAAAAATAAAGTGGGGCATTTTGGCCATCCACATAAAAGTAGGAGGTATAATCTTCCATAAAAAAAAGAACAAGAGAAAGAAAAAGAAAACAAAATAAAAAAGAAAGAACGAAAAATAAACATTCAAAGTTTGATGTTAATGGCCTATTTGCAAGAATGAGAAAGTTAGTGGCCAAAATGGATCAAATGAAAAGCATCAAGGACTAAAAGGGAGTTATACCGAAAAAAAACATTGACTGAATCAGACGGGTCGGTTTCACGGGTTGGAAAACGTTCTCCTTCAATTCGCCGTTCTCCGGCGACGACGGGACCGGTGGCGACCTGGGCTTGGATGAGGGGGCGATGGCGACGAGGAGGGAGGAGGAGGAAGGTGTGCCGGACAAGGCGGCGGTGCGTGGGGAGAGGCCGAACGGCTTGTGGCGATGGAACGGCGGTTGAAACGGCTAACGGAGGACTGACGGCACTGGCAGCAGGCGGACGTCAACGGAAACGGCGGCGGCGTGACTGGAGGAGTGTCGGGAGGGCGACGGAAAACTGGAACGAAAACGAAGGACAGCGCGTCGGAGAGAACGGAAATGAAACGGAGTCGTCGGATGTGAAAAGGGATATCAGGGTAGAAGTTTAGGATTTTTTGGGTGAGGGAGGAGTAGCTAGGTACTAAAGCTATAGTTTTACCTTTTTTAATTTAGGAGCTTAAATCTTGCTAATTTCTTCCTTTTCTTTGCAAGTTTGGACACCTATTTATAAGGGTGGAGCATTGTATTCCTTTAATTAAAAAAAATTGAAATTTAATTAAAAATAGATTTAAAACATAATTTGGGAAAAATTACAGTTTAGTCCGCAACTTTCACTGACTACTGGTCTGGTCCCATATTTTTTACGAAATTACAAATTGGTCCAAATTTGTCTGTTTTGTTAATTTACCCCAAAACGTCGGGAATAATTACCAGATTTCCCTAGAATTTCTAGATTTTGTCATATTTTTCCCAAACGTCTCAATTTTGTCAATTTTTTTTTAAAATTCCCCGTTTTTATATTTTTTAATTATATATATATATATATATATTGTTATTATTATTATTTTTTTTTATTATATTTTTTTTAACTAACCCTGAAAAACAAAATGCCCCTTAAACTAATTTTTTTTTATTTTTTTTTATTTTTTCAAAAATAACAACCGGACGAAATTAGGTGTCAACATTTACTAAAGACAAAAAAGTGAGTCACTATTGTCTCTCAAGGAACACTACTATATAGGTCCCTCGGGCCTAGCTTAGCTCGCCATAAGGGACATCCGCCCTGGCCAATGCTGGGGTCCGATTCCCACCCCACCTAATTCCCAAACAATGTCATTAAATGCTGGTTCAGTTGCCTTTGAATTGCTAAAAAAACAGGTATTTTCTCTTTTCCCTATACTCTTGAAATCTTATACTTGTATACCTAATTTTTAATATTAAAAAAAATTCTACTAGATTGGAAAAACCTCTTTATTGGTACCTAAACTTTCATGTTTCTTCCCACCTAAGCCTTAATTTTTTTTTTTGCCACACTCTTTTCTCTTCAAACATATAAAACAATTAAGGAGTTAGTTTGACAAAAAATAAAGTTAAAGGGGGCAAAAGGGTAAAATGAAATTTTAGGAGCTAATAAACGATTTTGCATTATATACCTTATATAAGCATTAATATCTCTCTTCTCTATCTTCGCATTCCATGATTTTGTATGTCATGTTGAAATTATTCAACCATAGCTAACTAACAAGATGCTAAATTAGAGTTACTTTTTAAGATGTTTTTGAAATAAATCTTTCTCTTTTACTATATAATATATACTAATTTATAAGTTTCATTAGTAAGTTTTATGCCTAGTATTTATGTGTATATATAGATCCCCTTTAAGAAAATTCTGGATCTGCCATTAGAGGTTTGGTCTAAGTTGGTTTTTACTTTTTTATGGTTCAACTTTTTTACCTTTATCCAAAAAACCCATTTTATCACATGTTAATTTCAATTAAACCCAACATTCAAAAATCTTGTTTAAGTTTTTTTCTTGTATCCTCCCATATTTACCTCTAACATTAACTTGAGCGCCCATATTTACCTTTAATGTTAAGTTTCAAATAAAGATTAAGATGTTTTTCAAATAAAGCTTTCTTTTTTATTATATAATGTATACTAATTTATAAGTTTCATTAATAAGTCATAGTGCTTAGTATTTATGTATATACATAGACCCCTTTAAGAAAATCTTGGATTTGCCACTAAAGGCCTGGCCCAAGTTAGTTTTTACCTTTTTTTGGTCAAACTTTTTTTATCCTTATCCAAAAAACCCCATTTTTTTACATGTTAATTTTAGTTAAACCCATATCCTCCCATATTAACCTCTAATGTTTACCTAAGCCCCCCACTACATATAAACACCCTGTTCTTCTTCATTTGCAAATCATCCTAAACTTTTGAGCTATCTCTTCCTTTTCAAATCATTCTGCTCCCTCCTTGGTTTCTGCATTTTTACTGATTGCTTTAGTATCCCGGTTATGAGTGCACACAGTTTGGATGACTCATTGTATCTCATTGTATCCTAGGGGATTTTCACCGACCTATTTTCTTACATATTTTGGAGAGTTGTGAATTATTGTCCATATAATCCTTATGGACAATGTTTACACGCCTTAGAGTTGCATTCTTGTGTTTTGTGATATTTCGGCATCAACATCGTCAACAATCTTAAGGATTATAGTGTGGATCTGACCTGTGCTAATAGGCTACCTCTGTTGATCCACTGGACATTGTCCAGGAAGAACTTGTTGATATTAAGGTTGTTGCTGCTAACTATAAGAAGACCTTCGCTAGTGAAATTCCAAATATTGATTGGGAGAAAAATCCCGACCTTATTGTTGCATATGACAAAGCTTTTGCTGATGCCAAGTTCTACATGAAAGCTGCTATATCTACTAAGGTTACTGCTGCAATGCCATATGCACTGCCGCCATGAACATTAGGCAAGTTGTTCCCTGACATTTCAAAGATTGAAGTATTTAGCAGGGAGAACTACAAAAGATTGCAAGAATGTAACTATATGTTGTTGAACGTGCATGGAGTGGCCTTCCCATAAACTAGGTCTAGACCATCTGAACCCAAGCTGCAAGAGTCTTGGACATATGAAGACAAGGTATGCTACCACATAATCATTTCAACTTTATCTAATAAGTTGTTTGATGCCTACACTAAATACAAGGAAGCCAAGGAAATATAGGAGTCAATGCTACTTAAGTACATGGTAGAAAATGCAAGCAAACAAAAGTTTGTGATTGATAAGTTTTATTGGTAGGAGATAAAAGATAAAAAAAAAAACATCATGTCACAAATCCACAAGTACTACAAGCACCTTGAAGACTTGAAAGGTGAAAAGATCACATTTTAGGATGAGTTTGTAGCTGGACTATTGATCAACAAGCTACCACCATCTTGCGGAGACTACAAGCAACAATTGAAGCACAAGCAAAAGCAGTTTCTAGCAGATCTAATCACTGACATCATCATTAAGAGCATTAACAAAAAAGAGCAACACATTGCCAAATGAAAGTAGTTTAGCTCCAACGCCAATTTAGTTAACTCTAAAAGGTACAATCCAAATCAGAAGCCCAACAATAACTTTAAGCACAAACCGAACCTTGCTAATAAAGATGACAATGAGATATAGCCTTGTTTTGTTTGTGAAAATAAATGACATTTTGTTCAACGGTGCCAAAAGAAGAGGCAATATTGAAAACCTTTTAAGCCAAGGGCAAACCTGGCTCATGGGGTTAATGATGATAATATTATTGCTGCTATGGTTTTAGAGACATATCTAACTGCTAGCTCAAAAGAAACTCAAAAGAGTGGGTGATAGATTCTGGTGCTACTAGACACATATGTGGAAACACAAATGTGTATTCCTCCTATACTCAAATAGGTACAGATGATGAATCTGTGTATCTTGGAGACTCTCGAGGTACACCAGTTTTGAAAAAAGAAAAGGTTCTTCTAAAACTAACTTTTGGCAAAATATTGGCTCTTGGTGATATGTTGCATGTTCTCATTGTGAGAGCCAACTTAGTCTCAGTATCTTTACTTAAAAAAGCAAGTATCAAAGTCACATTTGAGTCCAACAAAATAGTGATGACCAAAAAATAATAACTATGTGGGCAAAAATTATTATAACCAGGTTCTTTTTGTACTAAGTGTTTATGATGTTATCAATAATAATAATGCATCTTCTTCTGCTTACTTGATTGACTCTAGTAAATCAAGTTTTTACAGATGTGAAATTTGTGTTGAAATAAAATCTGCAAAAAAATTTTGTGCTTCTATTAAAAGATAATCAGAGTGTTAAGTTTAATTCACACTAATCTTGGACTTGAAACAAACCATGAGTAAAGGAAATAAAAGCAGTTATGTGACTTTCAAAGATGATTGTTTTAAATTTACAAAGGTTTATTTGTTAAGAAATAAAGATGAAGCTTTTGACATGTTTTTTTTTAGATAAATTTGAAGTAAAAAATTTAAAAAAAGTTAGAACAGATAGAGGGGTGAGTTTTTTACTATTTCATGATTTCTATGAAAAAAAAAAATTCATGAGATAACTCCATCTTTCTTTCCTGAATCAAATGATATAGCTGAAAGAAAAAATAGAAATAAAAAAAAAATGATGAATGTCATGTTTGTTAGTTTTTCTGCTCTTGATAATCATTGGAATAAAGTTATCTTGTCTACTTGTCACGTACAAAATTAAATTCCTTATAAAAGGACTGGTGTAACTCTATATGAAATATGAAAGGGTTCTTTCCCAAATTTAAAGTACTTAAAAGTTCGGGGATATCTTGCAAAGATTATACTCCCTTAACTAGAAAAGCATAAAATCAAATCAAGACATCTGATTGCATGTTTATTGGATATGCAAAGCATAGTGCTGCATATAGATTCTTGGTTTTGAAAAATGATATGTTGGACTCCAACACTATATTTGAAACAAAAAATACTGAGTTTTTTTAACATATATTTCCTTTAAAGAAAGAAGAAATCTATCATGCTCCTACTATTGGAGATGTCTCTAAACATCAAATGGAAGAATTAAGGATGAGAAAAAGACAAAGGAAAGAAATTCCTTTAGAAATGACTTTTGTACTTATCTTGTAGATAATCCTCTAACTTTTGCACAAGTAATTTATTCAAAAGAATATATTTTCTGGAAAGAAGCCATTCAAAATGCCATTGACTCTATTTTGCAAAATCATATTAGATAATAACAAGCACTATTAGACTTGAAAGCATTATTGTATTTTCTTTAAAGTCTTTCGGATGGTGTAGATAGTGTTAAACTGTATTTATTGGAGAATGAGCAAAAGTTCTTAATAATTTACATAGCTCTTTTTCTATTTTGTGTGATATATTAGTGCAGTATACACTTAATGAGACCACCTTTATGGGTGTAGGAGTAGAGCTGCTCCTATGAGATTTGTGGTAGAATATCTAAAGCAGTCACAAAAACCATGACACATGCATGGTCAATAAGCACAACACCACAATAAACAATAGAAATTATTAGGGTACAATGTGATCAACGAAGTTCTTGATTTACAAGAAGGGTATTTGGTTTATAAGCTATAAGTTTCACTAAGTACTCTGTAAATTAAGCTTTTACTGACTCTAAGATTGGTTCATAGTCTAAAAGACAAATGTCAAGATGCATTTAATTTTTTTTGTTAGAAACCAACAAAGGACCTTGTGTTTAACCTCTTGAAATATGTGGGATATTGTTGTATGTGGAGTGTATTTCAAAATGCTACATCCCATATGGTTTGGACAAAGAAGGATTATGGGGTTTATACGTTACCATGCTCAAGTGGGTTAAGTAATGAAAGAAATAGATAGTGCACTTGTGTACGCAAGATGGGTTGAAATAGTTACATAAATCTGATCCCCCCCCCCTTGCGCATAGAGTACCACAAGGCCTGGTCAAAGTCAACTTTTACCTTTTCTGGTCCAACTTTTTTACCCTTATCCAGAAAATCCCTTTTTTTACATGTTAATTTTAGTTAAACCTAACATTTCAAGTTGGTTTTTATAATTTTTTCTCTAACTTTTTCACCTTTATCCAGAAAACCCATTTTTTGAAATGTTAATTTCAATTAAACTTAATGTTTCAAAAATCTTGGTTAAGTGATTACAAAAAAAAAAAATATTGGTTAAGATTTTTTGTATCCTTTCAGATTTATCTCTAACATTAACTTGAGCCTTCCTTATTACCTAGCAATACCCTGATCCTCTTCATTTGCAGATCGTCCCAAGCTCTCAATCTCTGTCTTCCTCCCTCAAATCGTTCTGCTCCCTTTCGCTAGTTTTGGCATATCTACTAATTTCTTGAGTATCCCAATTGCAAGTGCATGCAGTCTAGAAGATCTATTGTATTCTGAGAGAGACCTATTCTCTTACACATTTTAGAGAGTCACCCATCTTAGTTAAGATTTTCCATGTCCTCATAAATTTACTTCTAACGTTAACTTGAGCCCCCCATTGTCTATAAGTACCCTGCTCCTCTTCATTTGCAGAATGTCCAAAGCTCTCAAGCTCTGTCTTCCTCCCTCAAATCGTTCTACTCCCTTTCACCAGTTTCTACATTTCTACTGATTTCTTAAGTATCTCATTTGAGAGTGCATGCAATTTGAAAGACTCGTTGTGGGGCATTTAAGCAAACCTATTCTCTTGTACATTTCAAAGAGTCACAAACTATAATCTTTGATGACAATATTTACATGCCTCAAGGTTGCATTATTATGGTTAGTGATATTTCAGCATCAACATTGTCAACAATTCACTCATCGTTTAGCAAAATTAAAGGAAAAGGGGACAAAAGAAACAAAATAGTTGTTGAATTGTGTTAGTATATATAAGCGTGGTTTCTTTGGCTTAGCTTCCCCGAATTTGCGGCTGTCTCTTTGTTGCAGACAAGTGGCTTTGGGAACTTTCTTTTCTTCTATTCACACTCTTGTTAAAGGAGATGGCCTTCGCTGGTTGTTGATGCTTCTGGGAATAGATTGGTCGGGCCTCTCAACTTGGGGTGGGGGTCACTTGCTTGCCCAGTCTAGCTTGCTGGACAATGATCGTAGAAAACATATGTGGCTTTCTTGGTTTGAATTTAGGCTCCCACAAGCTCTAACAACCAACTGATGTTTCCCCACAACACCAAATCCAGGGGCCACCAAAAATAAATCAACTGAAGTCATCCTCATAATTACTTGTTATGAACCGAAAAGAGGACAAGATTTTGGGGCTGATTAAAAGTGGTTAACTTTTTTTCTTTTCTAAAAGTTATTGTACATTAATTCAAAGACAATATTTCAAAAGCATTTCTATTTTTTTTTTACAAAAAGCATACATTTTTTATATTTTATCCTTTGTTTTCACTGGGAAACACATGAAAATATATTTTGAAGAGTTTCTATAAAGAAATTAATTATTTTCATGCATAGTGATTTTTTGTCCAAATTGTATATCAACAAAAACTTTATAGTTTAAGAAACTCAAAAAGCTTTTTCTTAAAACTTTTTTCTCTGCAACATTATATTTTATATTATTATATCTTTTTTTTAATATGGGGTATTAAAAAATTCATGAAAATTATTTAATTTTAAAAATATTTTTTAAGTAATTATTAGGTAGATAAAGTATTGGCTTTTACATTTTATTAATTAAACCAAAAAACTAAAAATGGATATAATGCTTTTTTTATAATGAGAAAAGAACATAGCTTTTTAATTAAAAAATGATTACTCCTCAAAAATAATTTTGTCCTTGATAATCAGGTATATATAGTACTGGCTTTTAAATAGGAATATTAAGCTTACATAGAAAATGAAAAAAATAAAAATAATCTTTAGAAGCTTTATCAAATTCAAAGGGGTAAGTGTAGTCCATATGCCAAAAGGCGTTAATTTGTCCTTGTAAGGAGAAATTATAAGAGAATCCTCAAACTTCAGAGACAAAGGATCTACATCTTCTTGTGCTCCTTACCATTTGGTCGATTTCTTCATTAGTTGTTAAGGAGTTGGTGAATAAGGTCCAAATCATTCAAAAAAAATTTTTTTTCCAAATAAACAGAATCAAGGAAGATTAAGAAGAGAGTTGAGAGAGTAAAGAAAAAGCATAAAAATGTGCTAGAAATACATGCTGCTTAAACATTACCACCGGAGAACAGTGATCCATAATCTCCATTGTAGACATTAGGCCTTAGAAAGAAGGGCTAAACACCATGTTCCCTCCTAAAGCTACGTACCATTACCTGCGCACAATCAACGAGAATAGTAATACTCGGAAAATCTAACCTTGAGGTAGAAGTCATTGCTCCTTTGATCGTTACCAGCTCCGCTTGAAACGCCTCTCAAGATATTTTTTTTATTCACTTTGCTTTATCATTCTTTATTAATAATTGATATTTTTGCTACCTATTTAATACGTTAAATTCATGCTTCATACACTGAGTTATCTCGAAAATATTAGTCTTCGTTTTTCAGAGTCGCCTAATGCTGAGCAGGCATACAGCAACCAATTGAAACATAAAAAATGCAATTCTAGTGAGTCTTCTCAGGAAAGCAATTTGTGCACTTGACAGGAAAAGGGGAAAATTAAAACTTTTGACCCGAAAAGCAACTCATTTACACGGAGCAAAACGAATTGCTTATAGATTGGAATTGCATTTCAACTGTAGCCCGTTTCCCCAGACTAAACAAACTAGCTCTTTTTCGTATCTCTTAGCAAGGAGAGAATTAATTCCAAGCATTTTCTTGAAATCTTTCCCTTCCAATGCATATGCGTGTTACTTAGGAAAATATCAAATTTATTTCACAAAGAGTCCAGCGACATTTGTCTTCGAATATTAGTTAGTCATAAGTTTTTAATTCCTTTTCGTTTAGTCAGAATCATAAAACAAGTTAGGGAATGAGGGTTTGGGATAGTTGATGGAAGTGACGAAGAAAGGCCTAAGTAGTCTCTTGCCATAATAAGTTATTGCGAGAAAGCATCTCTCCCTACTATGATGGATTGAATATGAAAGATAGTATTATGAAAAATGTATTCATTTTGACCTAATCATATAGTTTTTCAACCCCTTTTGGTTGAGGTCGTTGTCATTTAGAAAATATAATAAAACCCCTAAAATACCCTAATTAAAATGCCTAACAAACATAGATCTAGAAATTGCATTCCCAACCTAATGAATGCCCTTGAACGTGAGCTTGAGCATTAGATTCTCAAACCAAGTGAGTCCAAACATGTTTTTTGTTCAATTAGAGCTAAGTCTAGGCTTGAGGTTGCCAGCTTGCCAAGTACCCTGTCGGTATCTTAAAACCGGTATCCTTTGATAATATACGTAAATTAAGAGCCAATTCGTTTCGTCTAAAGTCAACTAACTTTTTTTAACTTTTTCATCTTTTTTACGTAAAACCAATTTCATTTGAAAGTTATGTAGATGCAATAATCAATTTGAAAGTAAATTTTTAGGATGTTGTTAAATTTTTATGAATTTTTCTTTTTTAAGACTTGAAACTAGAAAAATTTATAAAAATTTAGTAAGATTATAAAAATTATATTTTCAATTGATTATTGTAGCTACATAATATTGGTTTTTAATTAAAATTAGTTTCAAGTAAAAAAGTTGTAAAAATAAGAAAAAGTCATTTTGTAGTCAATCGACTAAAGTTAAAATGAATTGGGTGTAAGACTTTGATACTTTTTACTTTTTTTTTTAATATAAAATTATTATTTTATTTGTTTTTTTATATAGAAGTATATGTACTTCTCTAAAAAAAATGACTAGCATATATCTTTTTTAATGAATCCTACATACCTTTACTTTTTTATTTTCTCAACTTCTTATATATATATATATATTTATTTATTTATTTATTTATTTATTGAAACTGACAAAAACAGAACAGAAAATAAATATTGTAACACAGAGAGGGTACATATGAAGCCAGGCCGAGCTTAAATGTCAATAAGCATGGCTTTGACTTAAACCGCTTATGACCCTACCGACTGCCTTCTTTGATGCTTCCCCCGTTTAGAAGAAAACATAGAAACAGAAGATAAGATTCGCGTGTACCACAGAAAGCTATAATTTGGCCGCCAGAACACGTTTGTTTTTTTAAATTACTACCAGCGAAAAAATTAATAATCAAATAATTAAATCTAAAATGTACAAGGGATATATTCGGGCCAAGCCTAACTCAAAGCCCAGCTGGCGCAAGACTGAGATGCAAATCCAAGCCCAATGACTCGTCCAAAGTGGGCCCACCGTCTCCTTTCGAGAACGCACTCAACGACGGCCCATCTACTCCCCGGTCACGGTGCGCAGTCGGCTGTCCGGCCACGAAGCCTAGATCTCCAGTGGTCCCACCGGCGATCGACCTTCCGCCGACAGCCGGTATGGGGCAGCCGTGGGACACCTGGATAGCGGATGCGCCGCCGCGAGGCAAGTACACCCACGACGACCCATCCCCCGCCGGCACCAGAACATGCCCCGCCTGTGCCAGCAGGTGCGGCGGCGGCGTGAAGGCGGAGATCATTGGGTTTCTGGCGAAAGAAACGGCGGCGTCCCGGGTAGCTTGGAGCTGGGCTCGTTTGAGCTGCTGGCGCTCTTTCTTGTGAGCGTTTTGGTGGCCACCGAGTGCCTGGGAGTTGGCGAACTCGCGGCAGCAGTACTGGCACTCGTATTTTCGCTCGTTGGCGGAGTCGGAGGGGCTCTTGGAAGGTTCAGAGACGGCGTCGTCGTCGTCGGAGACGTTGAAGCCGAAAAGCTTTAAGCGTGCGGTTGCGCTGGGTGGTTTAGCACAAGTGGCTTCGAAATCCAAATCTGCCATATTTATATGTGATCCTTAGCAGGTAGCGCAGAAACAGAAACAGAGACAGAAGAGACAGAACAGAGAGACAGAGAGACTTTTATGTTAGTAAGTGTTGGACTGGTGGGGGTATATATACAGGATTAAAAAGGCATGTGAATTTGAAATGTGGAAATTTTTACAAGCCAAAGTTGGTTTAGAAAACGAATTAGTTTTTTTTTTTTTTGAATATTTGCTGAAACTATTTAAAAATATAGATAACCTTTGCATCTTCTTTTATAGTATAACTTAACCAGCTACATAATATGATAATTCTTAGCAACACTATATTTTTTTAGATAAAAGCCATAATATATTGGCAAAAAACTAAACTAATTGCAAGTCATTATTTAACTCATTATAAATTTACTAAGTAGATTAACTTGCTTTTTTGAAAGTTCTGTAAAAATCTGTAGTTGTATTTAACGTTGTCACTAGAATTTGTTCAGTGAGTTACACTTACTCTGAGGTTTCGTGCAAATTATATGTTTTTCTTATGATTTTAGAATATACACTTTCTTATTTTATGTTTAAAAAAACTAAATGAGACAGTGGTCCCTCGTCTTTGCTAACTCTGACGAGTTCATCCTTTAACTTTGACTCCGTATGATTTAATTCTTAAAGATTCAGAAATTGTGCAAATTAGTCCTTCATGTGGCATAATTGGAAACGATGTTATAGCTTTATGTGCCACAGCTGTGTTTGCCGGTGCCAGCTTCGGTCATGACTAGCGCCGAGCAGTGGTGGTGACGGGTAAAAGAGATGAAGGTAGCGAATCGAGTGGAGACGAAGAGAATCTGGATCAGGCGACGGTGGTTTTGAGTTGGTCAATGAATGAGGCGCTCCACCTGTCGCCACAGAAAATCTCCTTGGAATTAGCCGAAGGTGGTGGACCCGACGAAAGAAAATGATAGACGGAGCAGGGGAGGCCATTTGACAACTTCTCCGAACATAGCAGTAACCCATTCAAATCACTTGATTTGGATCAAAATGTTCCATCTCCTTCACTTTTCTTTGGTGGCAGCTTCTCCAAATAAAGCTTCAGCTTTAAAATCGGATGATCTAATTATGAACTTGATTCGAACTTCAACCTAGAACCCGACTAATTGTTCGAGTATATATCTTCAACTGATACGGTCGGAAAAGCAATCTTGCCATCGCCGGCTTTCAGGTGTGAGTGCAAGCAGGATCCTAGATGAAGTCCGGATCGTCGGTGGCCTTGTTCAGAAACGCCGCAGCTACTCCGTCGCCTCCAGCGGCTTGCTCTTCATGTGAAGTGTTTCATCCGTGGCCTTCTGCTCTTGCTTCAACCTCGCTATGTCCGTAGCTAGTGAACAAGAGACGGCTTGGACTAATCTCACTTGAGGCGGGTTAGGACTTCTGTCCAAGACCAAAGAGACGTTGTTTCTATTTTGCCAAACATCAACTTGAGTGACTAAATTGCAATTTCAAGGTACCTAAGGACAAAGTAAACTACCAAAAACAATTTAAGGACCAAAAGGATAAATCCATCTTGGTGCGCTTTGACAGCGTTAGTCATTCCGTTTGCTTCAGGGATAACATTAATTTGCACCATTTCAACGTATTTGAGCCTTTTTGAGGACTAAATTGCACCATTTTCATAAGTTAGAGGATGAATTCATAATGAGTTGGAGTTGATGGACTAACTCGTATGAGTTGGCAAAGTTTGAGGACAATAGATGCATTTAAGCTGAAAAAATAATTGATAATTGAAACTACTAACTCTAAAAAGTTTTTAATCAGTTGCATTTATTGAAAAATAAACAACGAACGTTTTAAATCCTTTTTTTAAATACTTTTTTCTTTTTTATTTTATGTGATATATTATATTTTTAAGCTAGGTAAGTGTTCCATCAAAAAAAGAAAAAGACTAGGTATAAGTGTAATTCACCCTGTCCCTCAATGAATCTTTAGTACTTAAGAGGTTCTTTGGCACTCATGGGATGCACTACTAAAAAATGGTATTTTTCCAACTGCCATTTTAAACGGCTTGCCGTTGAAAATTTTGAAGTTTCCAATGCGAAACAGTTGGAAACCAAGCCATTGGTAATTAATGTGTTGGAAGTTCAGATTCCAACGGCCCAGATGAGAGCAATTGGAAATTCCAACTGTCAACCGTTGAAAAATTAGCCGTTAGAAATTTCCAACGGCTGTAATAAAATCTTTTTTTTCATGTTTTCAACTGCCTTGGCAGTTGGAAAAATTTCCAACTGTCTAACTGCTTAGGCAGTTGGAAGTTTAGCCTTTTTTCCAACAACTTAGGCCGTTGGAAACTTTTTATACAAATATATATATATATATAACATATATTTTAATGTTAAATTATATTTTATATTTTATAAGATGACAAAAAAATTAAACTAATTATATCTTATATTACACAACAAAATTCAAAACAAGTCAAAAAATCACAAAATTATAAAAAATACATAAAAATACAGAAATAATAAAATCAGAAAAATTACATAAACAGCAAAAAATAAGAAAAATTATACTGAAAATAAATATGCACTAATATAAAATAAAACACAACAAATACAACAACAGATCCCCAAAATTGAAAAAACAAAGAAGAAAAATAAAAACGTCAGTCTGCAAATGCGGCGGTCGGGGAGGGTGGCGGAGCGAGGAACGACGGCGATAACCAGATCTGGGTGCGAGCAACGACGAACAGAGGAGAACGACGGATCTGGTGCAGATCTGGGTGATGACTGGCGAGGGGAGCGCAGCGATGAGGCCGAGAACGGAGAGAGGCGAGATGAAGAGAGCACAAAACGGAGAGAGGCGAGAGCGAAGAGAGCAGAGGGAAAGGGAGAGAGCAGGGAAAGGAGACAGGCGAGGGAGAAGTCCAGACGGAGAAGAGGAAGAGGTGGCGCGGGTCTGGTGCGTGCGAGCGCGACGGATCACCGGCGGATCTAGCGCAAGGTGAGCCAAGGTGGTCGGCCGACGACGGAGAACGACAAAGAGCGAGATTGTGCAGAGAGAGTGAGCGACGAAGCAGAGACCACGATGGAGCAGAGATAGCCTAGGCGGTCGGTTGGCGACAGAGAGGGAGAGCGAGCAGAGAGAGAAAGCGAGAGCGAGGAGAATTTTTTGGTGAGGAGCAGAGGAAACGGATGAGAGAGATGAGGGAGAGAGATTGTGAGCGGCAGGAGTGGAAGAGATTGTGATTGATTAGGGCTAGGTTAAGTTAAGATGTATATATAGGGGCTATATGGGCTGGGATGTAATATATATGGGTTAAGTTATATTATAGTATAAAATATATGTTATATACATTATATATATTAAATAATATAGTATGTTTATATACATTAATATATATGTTACATATATTATAATATATAAAACACTGTACTATAATATATATGATAGATTAATATATATCATATATATGATACATTAACATATGTGATACATACATATATCATATAATAATAATAATAACAATAATAATAATAATAATAATAATAATATATGTATGGCATATACATCATATATCATATACTATGTATATGTTATTATGATATGTTTAAAATATGATATGTATTATAGTATGAACAAAAATATACTAAGTATAAATATAATAATAATGTGTAAGATATATATACGTATTAATATATATGTATTATGGTAAATATATATAAATATCAATATCAATGCAATATAAATATGCATACATATAAATGTGTGTGTATTTTCCAACGGCCTAGGCAGTTGGAAAAAAATAAAAAAATTTCCAACTGCCTAGGTAGTTGGAAAACTAAAATATATAAATGTGTGTGTATTTTCCAACGGCCTAGGCAGTTGGAAAAATAAAAAAAATTTCCAACTTCCTAGGCAGTTGGAAAAGTAAAATATATGAATGTGTGTATTTTCCAACGGCCTAGGCAGTTGGAAAAAAACAAAATTTCCAACGGCCTAGGCAGTTGGAAAAGTAAAATATATAAATGTGCGTGTATTTTCCAACGCCTAAGCAGTTGGAAAAATAAAAAAAATTTCCAACTGCCTTAAAAATAGTTTCCAACGGCCACAATAAATATTGAGATGCACAGTTAACTTACATATTTTCCAACGGTTTAGGCAGTTGGAAAAGTGCCTATTGGAAATTTTTCAACACTTCCAACAGCCAAGCAGTTAGAGAATTTTTTTTCACAAGGATCAATTTTTTCCAACGGCTTTTTTATTAGTGATGCTGCAACATATGCTATTGAATTTGTTAAAGTATTGTGCAAGTTGTGGAATATTTATAACACGCATAGTGGAATACAAAAAATTGTTGAAATGTACCATGCATACTCAATATGCATTGTTTGTTTGCATATTTGCCTGAATGAATTCAATAGTATAAGTCATTGAATAAGAATATAGCGGCACTAAGAGCTCATAAGCTTGTTTTGGTTGACCATGCAAGCTTCTTTTGATGTACAGTAGATTGAATCTGCAATAGTTGACCATGTATGCAAAAGCAATAAGCTTTTTTAGTTATTATTCTTCTTGTATCCAAAATCTTCAAATGACGCAAATTAAGATCCAAAACAAAAGAATCATGATCTTTATAACTCTAACACCAAAATGAACAACAAAATAAGAGTAAAACTATAATCATCATGGCAATACCAAATCAAAGATAAAATTCTTACCATAATCACTACAATGTTACCTATAAAAAAGAATTACATAATTGATTTTGGCATGAGAATATTTTCCTAGGTCTTTATTAACCAAATTACCCATCAGTATTAGTGCAATGTAGTACTTTGGTATACACATCATGTAGAAAAATCCGCTTTCATCTCTTGTTTTTATTCCAAAAACAAAATCAAGCACATTAATAAACTTCAACTCACATAATTCACAAAATTTCACTTTATTTTAGTTTTGAGTCAGGATCTCTTTATGTTATGTTCTTAAAATGATTAGTTATAATTGAAACATAACACTAAAAAACATAACACTAGCGTGCTTTAAAACGATGTATTTTTTTGTCATTAAAAACTAATTAACTAAAAAATTTCATCTCTAGTCAATTCAATTTTAATTTTTAACATCGAAGAGAAATTTATTAAAAAAAATAATTTTCAATTTTAACAATTATAGACCAAATTACTTTATTAAATCATAGAGCTTTTAAAATAAATAACTCATACTACAAACTCAATAATCACTAATGAAAAGATACGATCAAAACATAAAATTATATCTATTTTATGCTAATCGATTTATGATTTAACCATGAATTTAATAAAGGTTAAAAGAAAAGAAAATTGGCCAAAATGTTTGGCACCAAGGGAGAAAATGCAAAAAAACTTTAGGTATGAAAGATTTAACAATTGACTTAATAAAGGTAAAAAAAAAACAGAGAGAAATGGTTTAACTCAAAAATAAATATATCATGGTGATCAATATTTTGCTTTAAAAGATGGTACATAAAAAAAAAATGGGAGATAAAGAGAGCAAATAGAAAGCCTCAAGTTAAGTAGTTATCAAGTTTGGGACCAAAACGCCGCATGGAATGAACCTAGGGACTATGGGAAAGAACAGAAATTCAGACACTCACAAGATATTTAACACCACATCCCTCAAAAAGCCAATTACCTTGCGAAAAGGGGGTTGAACTTTAAAATAAGTCATTCACGTCCAGGAAAAAGCAAAAAGCAAAGAAAAAAAAAATCCTTTACTATTCATGAATCAGGATTTGCACTGTTCCTAAAGTGCTCCATTTCATGGGTTTTAGAAGATGGTAGCAATATATTTAAAAGGGAATTTTTCTTTTCAAATAGTATATCTCAGCTCCTGTGTGAGTTATCTGCTAATTGCGAAAAAAGCTTGCAAACAATTCCTTCACGAGTCTCATCAGTTTATATGTCATTTTCGTAAGGGAAAACAAATGACTAGTTTTTCTTATTATTTATAAGAGATTCATTGTACTTCATCTTTGTGAACAGTTAAAATCTATAATGATAAGAAACTTCTTTCTATTTCTTTTTCTTTTTCTTTCTATAAATAAAATGATATTTTTTTTAATTGATGAACAAGATACTTAATATCCATACACTAATTTTGATTTTTATCGCCAGATCTTTTAAATTGGTGAAAAATTTTGTGAGTCGTTAAAAGAGGAAAGACTAAATAGAGACATTATTGTCATGATACTTACTCTTTTCATTAAGAATTATTTAGCCATTTGTCTTTCTCACATAATTTTAGAAGGTCGTGTCTCTTAATCCTTTTGTAGAAATGAAAAATGATGCACAATGGTGAACTGTAGTATTTTATTCTATGTCACAATGTATCATTTATTTTTTCTGCAAATGTATTAAAAGATATAATTTTCTAATATGCATAAAAAGGTTAAAAGGCAAAATATGACTGCAGATTAAATCATAATTAAAGTCTTAATTATGAACAATTTTTATAATTAATATTAAAGTTTTAAGGATAGACATCAAATCATTAAAGATAAAAATTAAAAGTTGTACATAGATAACTTTTTTTAAAACTCTAATACTAATCACTAACACTAGTATTACCAAATATGGCGTAAGAGTTTTTGCTCTATTGGTACCAAATGGTGATGTCTGTAGGCTGCTCTGGTTGGATATACAATATACTTTGTAACATAGTTTCTTCTAATGTGATTTTGAATTAAAAATTGGGAATAATTCGAGAAGTAGAAATGAACAGGTTATTGTAACAGTCCATGACAAAACATATTTTCTTGACCAAAAAACATATACGAAATTTAGTCCTAATAAACAAGCACTTGACTAAAGTACTCCAAACGACTTTCAAACTCCAAGAGGGTTGAGCGAACTGATTGTAACAAACTTCCACATCTTTTTATCTGAAATTCAAAGAATTTTTCCTGGCTGTGACAAGGCAATCGATTGGTTCAATTTAACATGTTGGACCACCTGCTCTCAAATCTTGCCTCGTGGAGCCTTTGGAAATGACCAATTGGAAGCAAACAAAGTTGTTTCCAAGGTATTGCCCAAATAAGTTCCCCAAGACAATAGTTTTATGACACGTAGTCACGTACCATCCTAGACAATTAATGTACGTAAGTACGTTTTCCATTAAGGGAAAAATTACAAAAACCTTCCATGTGATTTAGTCTAACTTACATTTTAACCCTTTATTTTTAAAAGCATACACTTCACCCCTATTTTCTTTACAGTGTCCGACAATAATTTCTAAAACTCTAATTTGAACTGTCTGATAATCATGTTATAGTAATTTCAAGATTTTTAATATTTTTTCACAGTTAGCCAACCTTTAAAAGATACTTGTATGCATTTATAGGAAGGAAAATGTATTTATAGAAAGAAAAAAGTGATAATCTAAAATGTCTATTAATTATAAAAAAAATATCAAAGAGATTGAAATTATTAAAAGATAACAATCGTATAGTTTAAATATAGTTTTATAAGTTGGTATCAGACAGTGTAAAAAATGTATAAGGTAAAGTGCAAGTTTTTAAAAATAGATGGAAATAAATTGTAGGTTAGGGCATAATTAGGGGATAATTGTAAGTTTCCCTTCCATTAAGAATGATTCTGAACTACTTTATCAATAATCAATCCTACATTACATATCTAAAGGGGTTGATCCATATCTCTTCATGAGTAATGACCATGCCGTCTCATAAAATATAGTTAGAATTTTGATTTACATATTTTAAGACAGATAGAATGAGAATCACGTTATCTTTTGCATCATGATACATCAAATATCAGAAGTGTCCACCGATTCAACAGCCATAATACATCTCTGCGAAATGCGCGATGAACGATCACAGTAACATGGTTTAGTCATAATTGTTTATTAGGATTGTAATGTGATTAGATTAGGGGCGGCTAATCAGGGGGGTTGGTGGGGCACGTGTCAACATCAGGATGGATCTAGCATATCCTTGTGAGGGATACACATGTTTCACAAAACAGGGGTGATTGGTTTTGGGGGTTTTATATTTTTGGGGACAAAAAGGTGTGGGGCGGGGGTGAGTGATGAATAAAGTCAACATGGGAAGCATAAGGTGTGAGTTGGATAACTCCTTGGCCAGCCCTTTGCTTCGGATGGGGGTGTTCAGGTGTTCACAACTATCGCGCGGGGGTCCCTCCATTTCCAGTTCATCCGTCAATTATTTTTCTCCCGGATGTTCGCGTGATTGACGTTCGAATTATTCTCTTTATTTTTCTCTAGAAAAATGTTAGCATCCTGTTCATCCCAATCGATTGTGGCGTTATTATTCTGAGAAATATTATATTACTAATCTTGTCTTATTGGTAGTAAAATGACTGTCACATGTTTGGGTAAGGGTTGAATTATGGTGTTGGGGTTTGCATTTGGGGATTTCTTTTTTCTTTTTTTGTTTTTTACTTTAAGTAGCTAATTTTAGTAGGAAGGTAATATAATTATCTTGTAATTCTCATTCTCGGTGGATATTGAAAAATAAAATATTACATTACTCTCTCTGTGTCAAATTTTTTGGACCATATGTTATTCCTAACAATTAATCTTTAATTTTTATCTTTAAAATTTTGGTGTATAAGTGCAAGACTTTTATATATAAGGATAAATGAAAACTTATAGTTTTTAATATACTCCCTTCGTCCTAAATTCTTTGCACAATTCATGTTTTAGTAATTAATCTATGATTTTTTATTTTAGACATTTTAGCATATAAATGAAAAAATTTTATGTGTGAATGATAAATCAAGACCTATAGTTTCTAAATATATTTTTTTTAATTTTTTTCTAACAAACAATAATATAAAAAAATTCAAGTCAAATTAGCCCAAAAAGTAAAATGGATCAAAAAAATCGAGGGAGTAATTATCAAATTTTGTTTAACAAATAATAATATAAAGAAGTTTGAGTCAAATTTAAATTAAAAAAAAAAAGATAGAGTAAACAAAATATAAGACAATTAGTAATTGATAAACGATTTGACTTGCATGCGCTAGGTGCATGAGTGTGTTGGGATACACTTTAATACCTATACGTTATTTGCCGATTTTAAATAAGGCACCAGGTTCGGAGGAGTGCCAAAGGGCCTGGTACGTACTAGTGGCTATGGGTTGCGGCATTGACTCCCAACAGTCTCGTTTTAGTTTTTTTTATTTTCTTTTTATGCCTATTTCAATTTTTCTTTGGATGAAAAATTACAAAACCCCCCATATAATTTGGTCTAACCTACACTTTGCCCTATTTATTTTTAAAAACTTACACTTTACCTCTTATTTGTTTTATAGTGTCTGATAACAACTTCTAAAACTCTAATATAAAGTATCTGTTAATAATGTTACAGTAATTTCAAGATTTGATATTTTTTTAATAATTAATTGACCTTTAAAAAATACAGATATGTATTTACAGACAGAAAAATACATTTACAAGAAGGAAAAATTGATAAAATAAAATATTTATTAACTGTAAAAAAAATATTGAAGAGATTAAAATTACTGGAAGATAACTATCGTATATTTTAAATATAGTTTCAGAAGTTGTTATAAGACAATGTAAAAAATATAGTAGGCAAAGTATAGTTTTATAAAAATAGAAGGCGCAAACTGTAGGTTAGGGCATACCTCAGGATAGTAATTGTAAGTTTCCCTTTTTCTTTTGCATTCCCTCCCATTTTTATTTTATTTTATCCCTTTTTTCAGCTTTCCTGGCACCATTTCATTATTTTATTTTATTTTATTTTTTTTCCATTTTTGCTTTTTATTTTCATTTTCTCGTCTTTTCCAATTTTTCCTTTTCCTTTCATTTTTTGTGTTATGTTCAATTTTATCTATTGTTTTCTTTCCAATTTTAGAACTTTTCTTTTTTTCTTTTTTAAATTTGTCTACTTCCGCTACTTAGTTTTATATCATTATTTATTTTTTATATTATTCTTGTTTTCTAAATTTCTCTATTAGTTTATTCATTTTTCTTGTTTCAAAATTGTCAAATAATAAAAAAAACAAATAACTAGTTGAGCCAAAAGAACAACTAGTTGTTCTAAAAGAACAAATCGATATTAATAAAAAACAATTAATTTCTCTAAAAAGCCAACAACTACTCATAAAAAATAAACAAAAATTAATAAAAGAATAATAATGAATACTTTATCAAAAAACAAGGAAGAACTTATAAAAGGACAATAAATTGAGCCAAAAGAACAAATAGATACTGATAAAAAAATAGATGACATACAAATCAATAATTATAAAAGAGTAAATAAATTATAACAAAAGAATAGACAACTATTTTATTTGAAAGAACAAATAAGAGCTAATAAAAAAGAATAAACTCATTTATATGATATATTTTATGTTCCTTTATCAATTTTATCTTTTATTTTATCAATTTCATCTATTTTAATCATATCTTATTTGTTCTTTTTATCAGTTTTATCTATCTTTTTTATCAATTTTAATAATCTATATATTTTTTTGTTCTTTTATTATTATTATATTTTTATTCTTTTACGAGTACATGTTAGTTTTTTTAGAGAAATTAATTATTTTTTTATCAGTATTTGTTTGTTATTTTGTTGAAGAACAGCCTATTCTTTTACTAGTAACTGATTATTTTTTTTAGTTGAATGAGATATTTGTTCCTATATTATTTGAAAAATTTGAAATTATAAAATGAAGAAAAAATAATATGTGAAATATAAACTGAAATAAAACTAAAAAGAAATGGTAGAAAAACAAAAAAAAATTAAATAGGGAATAAAACACAGAAAATAATAAAAATATGAAAAAAAGGAAAAACTAAAAAAAATGAGAAAAATTAAAACTGGAAAAAATTAGAAAATGTAGAAAAAGAAAAAAAAATGGAATAAAAAATAAATGGAAGAATCAGGGGGAAAAATTAAAGTGGGAAGTGGAAATGAAAAAGTGAAAAGAAAAAATAAAATAAAAAGCAAAATCTGGAAGGGCAGGCTGGTGGGATTCGAACCCATGCACCCTAGCCACTCTACCCAATTAAGAGATTTGCCTTAATATTAAAAAAAAAAAAAAAGATAAGTACTGTTCTGTGTTGTAAGGCATGGTTGCCCCTTTTCTGAGAAGTGGGGCCAAAAATGGCAGGTTTTTAATTTTCCAAAGATAGGGCACGGCATTAGCCAGGCTCCTGTAAGACTTATTCCTTTTTTGTTTGTATTCACAGTATACTATATTCTAAAGAATGGATGATTTTACTGTTTATATATAGTAGTAAATAGTATATCATTTTTTTGTGGCTTTTGTCTTTTTTTTTTTTTTTTTTTTTTTATCTTTTGCCATTTTTCAAATGCAATTTGCTCTTTTATTAATTTGATCCTTTTTTAGCAAGGCACTCACCTTTATGAGGGCAATGTTACAAATTTTTTGGTTTTAAGTCTATTTTGCATTTATTTCAGTAAAAAAACAGTTTCAGTCCTTAATTTTCTAAGTTTTTCATTTTAGACCCTGAGTTACATCCGTGTTACATTTTTGTACTTGAATTTTGTAATTATTTAATCAGATCTTCTATTTGCTCTTTTGATCTCTAAACTTTTTTTTTTGTTGTTTTATGTACTATCTTTTAAAGTAAGACATTGGTAATCATAAATTATTTATTTTTTAGTTAAACCATTTGTTATCTTTATTAAGTCAATTATTTCTCTCTTTGTATTTATAAAAAAAAAAAATAGGGTTGTATTTAAAAAAAAAACCAAGCCAAAAGTAGACAAATTATAATGATTAATATAAACACATCTTTATTTAGCTATTCTGTGTTTTTACAATTATCCATACTTAGATTTTTTTTAATGTCAAAGTATGTGTTATCTTTTTATATTGTTTCATCAATGACTTGTATTATTACACGAGTCTCCACGTACTTCACTTACTTCTAGAAGAGAATAGTGTTTGTACTATTAATCTATGGTGAATTTCATTGTACATTAATAATGCCTCTTTTTTTCCCCCATTTTCTTGGATCTATTAACTTTTTTTGTTTTTTTTTTCAATTTGATCCCCTTTTTATGAGGCACTCACATTTTTAGAACATATGTTGTAATTTTTCATTTTTAGTCTGTTTCATATTTTATTTTGGTTAAAAATCAATTTTAATCCCTGAATTTTCATTCTTTCTGAAGTTAGTCCCCAAGTTTTGTTCGTGTTCCATTTTGGTCTCCAAATTTAATAAATATTGAACTAGATTTTTTCTATTTGCTCTCTTGGTCACCAAACTATTTTTGTTGTTTTTCATTTACTATCTTTTAAACTAAGACATTAGTTACCATAATTTGTTTATTTTTTTGTTAAATCATTTTTTGAATTTATTAAATCAATTATTAAACCTTTAATACATAAAATTTTTCTAGTGTTTATCTTGCTCCAAACTTTTTTTTATTATCTTTCTTTATTATTGCTTTCTGAAATGAAACTTTCATCATTATAATTTGCCTACTTTTTACTATGGTTCTGGTTGATTTGGCTTAAGTTAATTTATTTTATTTTATTTTTATTTTTATTAAGTTAATAGTTAAACCATTAATTGATTGATATAAGTTAAATATAGTTTTATATTTCGGTCATTTTTTTCATTATTGATAATTGAATTTTGCTGAATCAATTACTTACTTTAAAGTCTATAGTTTACTAAAATAATTTGGTCAATAATTGCTTAAATTTAAAGTAAAATTTTATAGATAATTTTTTATTGATATTAAAATTTAGAGTTTTAATGGAGATGAAAAATTTTGGTAAATTATTTTTTAATAACAAAGAAAATATATATAGACTCAAAGCACACACAATTTTTTGTTTCATGGTATTATGTTTTGATAATAACTAATCATTTTAATAATAAGAATATAATGTAAAAAAAACCCAACTCAAAATTAAAATAAAGTAAAATTTTAGTTGATTAATGTGAATTTATAGGTGAAAATTTTTCAATTACTTATAATAAAAATTTATTTTATTACAAAATTTATCGAATTAAGTCATCGCAACAAAGTGCGGGTTATCAAAACCTCATGAATTTCTAAGTTGAGGGATAACCTGCGCTTAAGAATTTCACCTAGACACACCTTGGAAAGTTTCTTAAACTTTTTTTTGTTCTTCTTTTTCTTTCTATTTTTTTTAACCCTTTTTTGGGTTCGAAGAACTTCCATGTGCTGCTTTATACAGAAGTCCTCTTAATGTCTCCACTTTGGTCCCATTATCTCATTATTGTGATGCCCTTACAAGTCAATGATCAAGTACTTCGCTATTACCATCAAATAAATGAAATGGTTAAAACTTCTTCAACAATCATTCCTTGAATATTTGTCCATAAGATTTGACTTGGTGATTTTTGAGCTCATTAAGTGGGAAAATTTTATATGGTCACTAAAAATCAAGAGGTTAGCTAACGATAACCACTCCATCCTATACATAATTAGTTGTCGGTTTGGTGCTTTAAAATGATATCAACGTTCAAAATTTTACTAATGTAATTTTCTATAAATTTACGTAGTGGTTATTTCATACATGTTATCAGATGGTTAAACATCTAACATTTTCATCTAGCATTAATTAATTCTTGTTCCATTTTTTATACCGCTAAAAGTTACAATGAATGAGTTGAGTGTTGTATTATTTATATGTTTTTGGGGCTAATTATTGTGGACAAGAGCCTATAGATCTTCGGGGAGATGTCTATGTCTATCCCATCATCCCCAATATTTCATTTAGAGAAAGAGTTTTCTCCCTCCTCTTCTTCTTCTAGTTGGTTTTTTTTATCAACGAATGAAATGAGTACTGTATTATTTATATTTGTAAATCTTGTTCCCAACTCAAAACATGACCCACCTTTTGCCGCCTGATACCTTTCCAACGGTACTTTCGACTGGGTCAAAAGACTCAAAAACTTGCCATGGACACCATACCACAGACGAGAAAACACCAAAAAAATCACTGAAGTTATGGGCCTGAGCTGATTTAGTTGCTATAAATTTGAGTGATTTCAATCGCATTACTAAAGTTATAGTGTAGGCCTAAATTGGCAACTAACGTTGTAATTTGGTATTGAATATGTACTAGTCGTTAAAAATCTAACGGTAAATGCAGGAAGTTGTTGATTTTAAAATCTTAGGTACTAACACAAATTTTAATAAATTCCACGAATTTTTTATAATTTACTATTTTTTATTTATTTTATGCGTCAATCACTACAACGGTTATCGCCGAATCTGCCACTAGTGACAGAGTGATGTTGAAGGAGGTAGCATGAGATATCACTATTTACAAATAAAAAAACCTGTCATATTAGGAAGCAAATGATTAGAAACTCATTGATTTTGGATGAGTAGGTTTTACTTGAACTAGGTTTGGATTATTTGTAGTATCAAAATATAGTGACTAATTTAAATATTATTTTTTGAAGGACTAGTGGCAGATCCAATAAAGTATAGAGATGGTTGTCACACAAAAAAAAAATGAAAATGGTAACTTATACACAGTTAAATAAGTACCTCAAGATTTCAAAACCAACAACTTCTATGTTTATCATTAGGTTTTTAATGACTGATGGCATATTCGATATTAAACTGTAACATTAGTGGCTAATTTGGGCTCAAACTATGATTTTAGTGGTGTAATTAAAACCACTCAAACCTATAATGACCAAATCGATTCAAACCCATAACTACGATGGGTTTTTTTTGGTACTTTTCTCTACCACGAACACAAACCAATGGGCAGCTTTAAGGCCTCTGGCTCTTCTAGAGAACTATTTATTTTTAGTTTTTATTTCTCAATATTGTATGCTACTTATGTTAGAAAACTTCTGATTTAATTGAATACATTTAAGTATTACTCCTTCTGTCCTAAAAGTTTTGCTCTATTTGTTTTTGGCAATTAATCTAAGATTTTTTATTTTCAACATTTTACTATATAAATAAAAAATCTTTGTATATAAATGATAATTTAAGATAAGTAATTTCTAAATATATATATTTTTTATTTTTTTCTAACAAACAATAATATGAATAAAATTGAGTCAAAATATAACAAAAACTCAAATTTATCAAAACTTCCGGGACGGAGGGGGTAAAATTTATAATTGTCTTCTAAAATTCAATGTTTAAGTCCCTCTCATGATTAAATGCATCCATGGTCCCTAATTTTTAAATATTATTTCATTTTAATCCCCAAAATCCGAGTTGTTCTATTTCCATCCCTAACGTGAGTAAAATGTTTCATTTTTACCACTCTTTGGACAAAAAACATCACAATGGATGGAAATTGTGGGAAAATTTTCAATTTTAACCATTAAATTTTTTTTCTCTTTCCCAGAAACTCTCAAATTTTCTAATTTGTCAATTTGACCACCATTCATCTATCTTATTTTCAAGAAAATCCCATCCTGCTTTGCTGCTTGTTTACGCCACCACCATAACTGTCAGCGAAGCCTCCCCCTCTCCCTTGGCAGTGATTACTCCTTCTCCATTACATCTGCCTCATCTCTATCACCCTCGCCTCTTCTTCGTCACCCTTGCCTCAATTTCGTCACCCTTTGTTTGAAAGGTATCAAGAGCTTGCAGAGGGTTGACATTGATCAATGAAGCAAGGAGTAGGTTGGCGAGGTAAGGGGAGTGACCAAAAGCTCCACCACCACCATCCTAAGAACCAAGCCAAAAAGGCTCAAAATGTCAATAACCACCACCAACAATGACAAAGAAACTACCAATCCCACCTCCGATCCCACTAGAATATGAAGGTACTGATGCCACAAAATCAGCATCTTCTTCGCATTTAGTGGTGTTGGCTATTAAGGCGTGCAGAAGAATCTAGCTACCAAGACCATTGAAGGCAATCTTGAGGTGAAAATGTTCTTTCCTTGATTTTTCAGTTTTCCATGTTATGCTATGAATTTTGTTCCTGATGCTGTTGGAATTTAGTTCACAAGAGTGATTATTAAATTCCATAGATGCACTAAGTTATATGAGTTTTACAATGGCTTGGTGTGATCACACCATATATTGGTGTTGTTACATTAACTCACATCACCGCTTTTAACATTAACTAGAGGTAGTTAAGTAGTTAGGATGATGTGACATATATGTGTGACACATAATCACGTTAAAACAGATAGAAAGTTGGCATATGGTAATTATATGACATGTATATGTACACTTTAATACATGAGATAATTGTTTAATAACCACCCCATAACTACTTATATTATGAAGGGATATGACTTTTAGATGAAAAGATATGTCTATCCCAATGTATATGACCCTTGGGAATGTAGTTATATACCATAACTATCCTAGCTAGTAAAATAACATGACTTTTAGTAAACGCCTGGTTATGTTTTAGGCGAATTTAACAGGCTTTAGAAGGTGATTATGACCTTGATTTAATGAGACACAACTCTTAGAAGAGTTGTGACTCTGGCCAAACCAACACATTCATTCTAAAGATAGTTATTGTCTTATTTTAAGGAAAAAAGTTATGAGTGGATAAAGACACTTTTTGACGAAGTAGTACAATATTTTATGAAGAGTTGTGACTCTTTTATAAAGGGTTATGACCGTCCATAAGTGGCAATTTATCTCCTATAAATAGAAGACAATAAAATTCTAGATGTAGAAGTCGTGAACACAATTTCTGGAGGCTCTACTTGTTCTATATTATCCTACAAAATTCTCTATAATCAAAAAAAGAATTATGGTTGAGTATTATGGTCGAGTATTGGGTGTATACCAACATATTTAGTTACTTGTATTTTCAAGTTAATTAAATATTTAATCTTGGGTGTTTACAATAAGTTACATCTTCCGCAACATGTGTAAAGAGACATTTTTTATCAAGGAGACTATCAATCAGTTGTTCTGTAAAAACAAAGTACACCTTAATTTTTACATTTATTTATATAATGATAATTAAAGTGTTTGTTAGTTGTGCACTTAAATTTCCTTCATTGATAAGTTATATATCTCTTTGACTAGTTTCTTCATCTTGGCTTAGATCTGGTTAGGGTTGATCTGTCTATCGGTTTTAATTGGATTTGAAGATGATAAATTTGCTAACAAATCATCAATATCTTAGTTCACTGTCAGAATTGTTTTCGTAGATCGTTTGTTTCTCAATGAAATCTTAATTCGACCTCTATGGCTGTAGAAAAAATCTGGCTGACTTGCTGTGTTATTAGATTGTTTCTTTCACCATGGAATCTCAATTCGACCTCTGTGCCTGGGAGAAAACAATCTGGCTGACTTGCTGTGTTATTAGATTGTTTCTTTCAAGCCGTTACCATGTACTTTCATGCTTTATTTCTGTTTGAGTTATAATTTTAGATGGCTTGTGCAGAAATGGCTACTGGAGAGACCTTACTGGTCATCCTCGGCCGCAATGGAATCTTCGATGGATGAGAGGGTGTTGGTAAGGAAACATCGGGCACATTCTCCGAGATTGTGACTGCATTTGTGGTTTTTTTTTTTTTTTAACCAGAGACGTCTGAGATGACGGAAGAAGAAGTTGCAGCGGCAGGCTAATGGTGGTTTTCTACATTTCAGGTGGAGGTTAGGAAGGGAGGCGATTGTTGAAGGCAGTTTAAAGAGGTGGAGATGGTAGTTAAAGTAACAAATGAGAAGTTTTAGGGTTTCTGGGGTGGGGGAGAGAACAAGTTTTTAGATGTCAAAGGATTTTTTCTACAATTTCCGTTCACCATAATATTTTCCATCCAAAGAGGGGTGAAAATGGAACATTTTAATCACATTAGGAATGGAAGTAGAATAACATGGACATTAGGGATGAAAGTGAAATAAAAATTAAAGGTTAGGGATCACGGATGCAGTTAACCCTCCCTCCGTAGATACAATGAGAAAATTGATTGAATTTATGGGGCAAAGAATATGATGGGAGTTGCTGATTATAATAAGAGGGAGACTTTGCTCTGTCTACTTATATTTTTGTGTTGTTGGTTTGTCGCTAGTATTTTTTTTTATATACAAAATCATTACACACACGTAAACCTACAAGAGTTTGGAGGATTTTCATAAATTGTGCCTGCTCAATAGGCTCCACTGTCGGCCTTATCCCATGTCTACATTTTCTTGGATTTGGTTACTCTATCTAGATGTGTGCATTTGGTTGGTTTGGTTTGGAACCAATTCAAACATTATAATTTGGTTGATTTTTTATTTTTATAAAGTATATCCAAATTATTTAAATTATATATTAAAACCAATTCAAATCATCTGAATTATATTTCAATTTATTTGGTTCTTTTTCTAAAACCTAGATAAATAGTAAATAAAAAAATAGAGTAAATTTTATGAATAGTCCCAAACATTTAGTCATTGTTTCCTTTTAGTCCCTAACCTATTAAATGTTCTATTTTAGTCCTAACCCTATTAAAAAATTTTAGTTTAGTCCTAAATCTATTGAAAACATTTCATTTTGGTCCCAATTTGATGAAATTGATTAAATTAAAGCACTTGCCTGATAACAACTTTTTAGATCATAATTTAAACTATCCGATAATTATCTTATAATAAATTTAATCTGTATATTAATTTTTTTATAGTTAATGAAAAATTCAAATAACCCTTTTTTTTCTCTCTGTAAATTAAAATTATTTCATTCAAAAATAAAAAAACTATTAATTTATTGTTAAAAAATATTAAACTATTTAAATTTAATGAAAGACAGTTACAGAATAATTAAACTAGAATTTCAAAAGTTTTAGTCAGACAATTATTCTGAGTTAATGAATTTCATCTAGAGAGGGACCAAAATGAAATAATTTTAATATTTTTAGGTCCAAAATATAATATTCAATAAGTTAAGGATTAAAAGGAAACAATTACTAAAGGTTAGGGAATATTTATTCAATTTACTCGAAAAAAAATAAGATGCATATTAAAACTTTTACTTCTTATACTCAAAATTAAAGAAAGATAAACAAATTATTGTCCAAAACTAGTTGGAAATAATTTTATTTATGTAGGGTCAATAGGAATAATAGTAAAAATTAGTTGAAAATAACTTTATATATGTAGAGTCATTATTGATAATGCTAAAATATTTATTATTATTTGGTCTATTCAGTTTATTCGGTTTTAAGTGTTTGATTCAATAATCGATCTGATAACCGAATATAAAATTCAGTTTTGATCTGAACTGACTGAACTAGAAAAGAAATCGAACTATTTTATCTGAACATAATAAGTCTTTTAGTTTTTTCAGTTTTATCCCAAAAAATGCTCACGCCTAACTCTATCTTTACTTTAACAAATCCCCTATAATTATAATCATATGTGGGAGATTGGAGTTGAACCTTTCACTTTGAACCTTAACCTTTCACATAATAATAATAATAATAATAATAATAATAATAATAATAATAATAATAATAATTCCAACCTAAATAGCAACAACAATAATAATAAATAATTTTTTATGTTATTATTATTATTATTATTAAATTATGTGGTTTTGAAATCTACACTTGCCCACCTGCTTTTCACAGGACATTGTCAAATCAATGAAAAAAGATAATTTTAATTTTATATAAAAAAAATTTATTCATTTAAACTTTCTAAAAATCTTCGATTGTTAGATTATATAATGAATTTATTGAAAAATAGTTCCTATAGAATTTAAGCTTTGTTTTAATTGCATCAACTGGCTTTCTTCAACGAGTACTGATTGCGTAAACCTGGCTTATGCCATAAGTCTTCCTTCTATTATATAACTACTGTCACTTCAACCCCTACTTATTAAAAATTATCATTTGACAGACGCGCTATGATTTTTATGAAATTGTTTCCTCATTACTACGCCAGTCATCAATATCGATTACCGAAATTCCTACATACACACACACACACACCCGATCGACGAAACTAATCTAGGTTTTCAATTTGGTCAAACCAGGGGAATTAATTAATTTGTTGGATCCTAGAATTGTTGAAAAATATTGGTTAGAGCAATATCGAGAAACCCCAGCTAAAACAAGGAGCTGGCTTGTTGCGATAAAATTAACATAAGAAGGAAGAAAAGGGAGCTAGCTAACTTACCAGTTGGCCGAAGTGAAACGGATTGGCATTGTTGTCTATCATAACATTCCAATCAAGATAAATCTCTTTAGAAAAAGATCCTCTGACCAAGCCCAAAAACACGATGCATAAGTATCAAATCAATGATGAAGATAATCTACGACTGCTGGAAATCGCCATGGCATTAGACTACTATACGCTACTGCTACTTTGCTTCTGTATATATGTATATATAACACCATGGCATTATTTGTTCTTTATTTTTCATGTTTATTTTTTGTTACTTAAGTTTTTGTTTTTATAAAATGCATTATTTGTTCTTATACATGATCCTGTTTCTATAAACTTTTTGTTCTTTTGTATTTTGGTGTTTGTTCTTTAATGAGGGTATGTTTGCTCTTTTAGAAGGGCATGTTTGTTTTTTTAGAATTCATTGTTTGTTCTTTTTTTTACATGTTTATTTTTTGTTACTTAAGTGTTTGTTCTTATAGAAGGCACTGTTTGTTCTTATAGAAGGTACTGTTTGTTCTTATACATGACTCTGTTTCTGTAAACTTCTTGTTCTTTTGTCTTCTGATGTTTGTTCTTTCAGAAGGGTATGTTTGTTCTTTTAGAATGGCATGTTATTTCTTTCAGAATTGTATGTTTGTTCTTTTATAGGGACATATTTGTTATTTTAGAATGCATTATTTGTTTTTTCTTCTACATGTTTATTTTTCATTACTTAAGTGTTTGTTCTTATAGAAGGCACTGTTTGTTCTTATACATGACCCTGTTTCTGTAAGCTTCTTGTTCTTTTATCTTCTGGTATTTATTTTTTTAAAATGACATATTTGTTCTTTTAGAAGGCATTATTTGTTCTTTCTTTCACATGTTTATTTTTTGTTACTTAAGTGTTTATTCTTATAGATGACCCTATTTCTATAAGCTTTTTGTTCTTTTATCTTCTGGTACTTGTTCTTTCAGAAGAGTATGTTTGTTCTTTCAGAAGGGTGTGTTTGTTCTTTTAGAAGGGCATGTTTGTTCTGTTAGAATACATTGTTTGTTCTTTCTTTTATATGCTTAGTTTTTGTTACTTAAGTGTTTGTTTTTATAGAAAGCACTGTTTATTCTTATACATGACCATGTTTTGGTAAACTTATTGTTCTTTTGTATTCTTATAATGATATAAGTCATTCTGAAATCAAAAGTTCCCTTTTGATAAACATCTCATTTATCCATTTTAGGAATATTCTAATTTCCTAATTTCTTTTCTACATCTTTGATTAATATGGCTTGTGAATTCTTTATTTTTTTATTCCTCATAAATTCTTATTCATAATAATTTCTTATTCCTCTTGTCTTTTTTATGCAAACTTAGTCAAATTTCTAAATATTTTATCCATTAGTAATTATCAATTAGTGTTAATATCTTTACAAGTTATCTGTTAACGTTTTACGTAATCTTATTGTCATTTCACTTCAACTACGAGTCTTACTGTTTTTATGCGATTTGGGTGATATTCTGTAAAAATTTTAACAATAATGTTTAATTACTGGTAAGAAAAAAGTTTTTAAAAATTTGACTATTTCTTGCATCAAGGAAATAAAAAAAAATTAAATCTTAGAAATTATATTGTACAAAATAAATTACTTTAGGGGCATTGCTTACGTGTGCGCCGGGCGCACGGAAGAATCGGCCTTCTTCAACAATCCTTCCAATCTAGAAAAAAGGAAGTGCCTTAATTTCAAGGTTGACTTTTTATGGGGCGCTTATTAATAAAGAGAAACATAAGCACAAACTTTTCTCCACTGATGGAGGGACTGAACATGTGACCTACATACAAATTAAGCTGCATAGGTGCAAATTAAAACCAGTTGTTGACCCTCACCACGTTGAGGCAGCGTGGGCCCTCAGTAAGCAAACATTATCTATCACCAACTTCATTAATGTATACTGCTACATAGCTTAACATTCTACACAAACTTGAGTTCCCGGTATAATGGTTCAATATTTAAGTTCAACGGTTGCCTCTCATTTTTTTTAATGGTCAGATACTCGAAATCACATATATAACATATATAAGTATAGTGGATTTGAAATACTTAGTTTATAATATTAATGAGGAAAATACCAACTTATTCAAAACTCAAAAAACGATCACCAAATCAAATCGAATGACATTTTATGAAGTTGAGAAGTGAGGAGGGAGTTGAATTCCAGCTGTGGCCAATCAAAGTGTCCCCTTGTGCCACTTACCGGATGGTTGGAGACCGTTGCCATTGATTTTAATGGTTGGAGTTCAAGCCATGACAAAAGAAGCATAGTTGATAACACGACTACTAAGTCCATAGTAATCCAGCAGCCAGGAAGATCTAGAGCAATCAAGAATTCAAGATATATAACAAGCTTAATTATCTAACAAGCGATTCAAATTTTACTTGTCAACCAGTTAATAGTTGTAAATGGTTACCTTACCTCCAGTGTGATACACCCAATACGTCCAAATTGATCTGCAAAATTATTAAAAAAAATATAGCTCCATACTGTTGTCTGCATTTGCTTCTTGAGATTTGAAACATAAAATTCAACAATAATTTCTTTGTGTGTCTTATATTGAAATGAAGAGAGAAATTCTAAGTACAGATAAAATAATGATAAATGTACTAAAATTTTGTACATAAATTAAAAAAAAAATCAGTTATGGTAAACGCTCGACCCACTTAATTTGGAGAAAGCAAGCGAGAGTTTTGTAAAATAGCTTCAAATAATTATTTTTTTAAATTATCACACAGAGTTTTATAGAAATTTGTAGTACATTAACAATATCGTTAAACACGTTTTTAAAATTTTAATTAATAAAGACCAATAAAATAAAGACAGATGGATTAAAAACACTTATAGTTGAGACGTTTTAGTTGTCCTGCTTTGTTGTTGATTGAGGAGAGATGCCCATATTAATCATAGAAAATAGATCCCCCGAATCCGTTCCATGTCCCACCAATCAACTTATCAAGCAAATAAAGCCAATGGAAACCCAAAGATTTGTTTATTTTAAACCAAACAAAAGATTGTTTGAGACATTACGACTCCATTAGGATTTAAAAACATCTTTTATTTCATCACTTTTGGAAGGATCCGAAAAGGTAGCTCCAAATGGGTGACTTAGTTTTCAAGTTGAAGATCCCTTGGATATGTTCGAAGCACCTTTTTGGTGAGCAATCCTAGCAATCCAAACAATGTGGACATGACTCAATCAGCCAGCCCTAGCTAGCTCTCTTTGTATTTAAGAAGAGGTCCCTACTTTTGGAGCTGACAGTATTTTAAAGGCATATATAAGACATTAGTCTTCAAATATCTGGTGAAATGTACTCCAAATAAAACAAAAAAAGAACTCTCGTATTTCAAAGTGACTCTACCTAATCCGTTTAGAAAAACTATATACTATACATAAAGTTGGGGTTGGTGGAGTTTGCTTTAGAGTCATGTGATCAAGTGACTTTGATTTAATTTCCTCTCTACTTAATTATAATATGCTTACATAATCTAACATGGTGATGGAGCTTTATTAATTTAATTAGTCCAATTAATTAAATAAAAGGCACCCACAATCTAAGCTTCTTTCGGTATTTGAAAGGACAAAGCAGGGCAACAGAAACTCCCGTGAAATTAGCTGTTGGTTAGCTAGCATTGCTGGATCACAGAGCCAAATTTTAAATTTCATACCATCATATGTTTTTCTTTCTTTTTTTTTTTTTCAATAATTTTGAACAGCTGGAGATAAGGTTTTGAACCTAACTGAGGAGATAGAAAGGTAACGCCAATGCCTTTACCACCTCATCCAAAAGCCAGTTTCTTTTTCTTTCCTTTTTTTTCTTGTAGACCCAAGAGCCAGTTTCATATATAAATACATATAGGGTAATGGAACAAAAACAAAAAGCAAGATGATAATGAGAATGTAGTTCATATTTTTTACTTTTTTTGTTCTATGATTTGGTATGGTTTTTATTTTTGTATAAAAGTGCTTTAAAACTCATATTAATCAAAAGTGATTAATGATGCACTGATCCCAGTATGATGCCTTAACTAGAAAGTGGATCTTCACATATAAACATGTGCTAGGAGACGGAGTGTGGAGTATTGTAAGAAATTTCCTGACACTCAATTAAGTAGGAATTCTAGATAACATATAAATATCAATGAAGCAATCTCATATCTCATAAATTGATAATGATACCCCTTACATAGGCCTAGAAGTGGTACCCATGAATTTAGAGCCATTAGATGAGGCAACTGCTCTTTATAACCTCTAAATCGTAGGATTAATGGACTCCTATGGGGCACACAAGTATCCTTTCTTAAGGGGATGGGTTGTGGGCGTCTATATGAAAGTTTTAGTACTTATGGGTGGCTTTGGCCTTTAAGCCAACTTGGGCCTTATGGACTTATTCTAGCCTAATAACACTATGGTGAGTATAAGCAGTGACTATGTACTTAACTATTGAATTTAATTTTATAAATACTTATGTAATAATTGTTATTATTTTATTATCTTTTATGATATTTAAAATGGTTTAGAGAAGAAATCTAGCATGCATTTTATAAGAAAATTTTTATTTTCACAACCAAAAGGTGTTGGAGGCCTTGGAATTCAGGATTTATGAATATTCAACCAAGTGCTTGTTGCTAAAACTTTTTGGCCCATTCTTGAAAGCAACAATGATTCACTTGCCTATAAGGTTATTATTGCAAAATATGGGGTTAAGGAATCAATGTGGATAGCAAAGCCTTCTAAAGCAGCCTCTCTAATATGGAGTAGCTTGTTGTATAGTAGGGATCTTCTTGTTCCAAACATGTGTTGGTCATATGAAGATAGGGCTAATATTAACATTCGGGAAGATTATTAGCTATATAATTGTCCTTAACTGCTACTCCGTCAATGTAGCAATTTGATGGCTCAACATAACTTGCTTCTAGTAAAAGACTTACTTCACAATGACAAAAGACAATGGAATGAAACTTTGATCAGGAGTGTGTTTGATGAGGATGTAGTTGCTTCTATTCTTAGCTTTCCACTCAAACAAGAGGGTTTTGCTCTTGATAAGGTGGTATGGAGCCATACTAAGTCAGGTAAAAAACAATACCAAATCAGGCTACATCACAACTATGACAGCAAGAAGCTAGCATATGTCACCCAACTAAATTAGTCAAATCGATAACAATGAACAAAATATTGGCTTTGGACATTCATCAAAAGTTTAAGATTTTCTTATGGAAATGTCTTCATGATGCGCCTTCGACATCAGTCAATCTTCCAAAGAAAGGTGGATTTATCGATCTGTGGTCAAGAAGAAGAGATGTTAGTACATTTATTTCTCCAATGTGCTAGCTCTCAATTTATTTTGCAACATACTTGGTGGATAATTCAACGATGGTTGATAGCCTCTTTAAAAATTGGTTGTTTTCTCTACTAATTCCTTCTCATCCTTGGCCTTAATGAAAGTTGTTAATGTGGTAACCACTCTTTGGAGTTTTTGGCTCTATCGGAATGAATTATTTTCAATCAACATCAACCAAACCTAGCTGGTGCTCTTTTTGAGCTAGATAATTTGATTGCTCTGATGGAGTCTACTCGCAAACAAGCTCATTCTCTGCTAAGAAGTTTTGCCATTCTACCTATTTAGCTTAGTTACATTTAGGGATTGGGAAGAAATAATGACAAGCCTATGATCTTTGTCACTGATGGTGCTTGGTAGCCTAATTCTAATAGGAGTGCTTCAGCATGGATATGTACATCTGAGGGTAAAAAGCACCATTAGTCCCAATGCTTTAATTCTCATTGCAAATCGGTCCTCAACTTTCATTTCATTGAGAATTGGTCCCAAACCTTTATACTTCATTGAATATTAGCCCCTAACCCTAGGCAACTGTGAAAACTCAATTTACAGAGAAGAAAATTGATAGTTTAAATTGTCTATTAATTGGTAGAAAATCACAGCATAGTTTGAATTCATGAAACAAACAAAAACAGTTATTGAATAGTTTAAATTATAAACTAAAAAGTTAATATCAGATAATTCGTGAGTATTAAAAAATTCAATTAAACTTTTCAGTAGCTATCTATCAATAAATTCAAACTGTTTCAGAATTTTCTAACAATTAATGAATAATTTAAACTATCCACTTTTCTTATCTGTAAATCGAGTTTTTGTGCCTTCCTAGGTTTAGGGACTAATATGTAATGGATTATAAAGATTTTGAATCAATTTGCAATGCAATGAAGGTTAGGGACCAATTTGTAATAGGTATTAAAGGTTTAGGACCATTGGTGCTATTTACCTACAAATCTTATAATGGAAGTATGGGGCATCCATATGGGTGCAAAGCCAATCATTAATCATTTGCCTTTGCTGCCAAGCTACAAGCAATCTATGCTGCTTTACTTTTTTATTGAAATTGCTGGATGAGAAAGGTTTCCATCATAACAAATTATGTAGCTTTCCTCAACATCCGCAATGGGGATTGTTTTGCCGCTGATTGCCAAGTGCTTGTAAAAGACATAAAGTCTATTCTCAGTATTTTTTATAGTAAGTCCGTTGTCGTAATTCATTGTCAGGTAGTGTAGGAGGCTCACTGGTTAGTGAATGCCTTCCTCTCAAACTTTTATCGATGCTTTATTTTATTTAGCATACCAAAAAAAAAATTGTCATGCTCCACTTAATAGAAACTTATTAGGATTAAGCACAATTTTAGGAATGAATTACACTTATCCTTAGGTTAAAAAATTACTAATTATTAACCAAAATTGTTTAACAATTGTCCACTAGCAAATTCAAATAGTTTGAAATAATTATTAGATTGTTTAAACTATTAGTTTTTTTTCTTTATTTGTAGCAAACCATTTTCTTAACCTTTATAAAGCATTGCGGATTGGTCCCTAGCCCACAAAAAGACTGAGTTAGCACATAAAGCATATTTATAGAGAGAAAAAAATTAATAATTTTAAATGGTTAATTAAATGTAAAAAATTTTCACACAATTTGAATTTACTAAAATACAGTTATTGAATGGTTTAGATTAAAATTAAAAAATTTAACATTTTTTTACAGTTATATCAAAGTTAACAAATTTTCCAAAAACTGGTAATTTAAATGTTTCATTAGCTTTAAAAGTTTGGATTAATATGCAATGAAAAAGGAGTTGGGATCCAATTTGTAACAGTAATTATAAACTTGGGACCAATGGTGCATTTTACTCCTTTTTTTTTAATTGTTAACATAGGGTTTTAGAGAATAACTGAAGAAAGTGTAATTCAAGCTAATTTTAATTTTAATTATTTTTTTGTAATGTATATTAAACATTTAAATGTACTTTATCAATAAAATTATATATATATATATATATATATATATATATATATATATATATATATATATATATATATATATATATATATATATATATATATTCAGAAGCATTTATAAGTATATATTAATAAATAGCATACTATTAAGTAAAATTTGAAGGAAATATACCTGCCCCTTGAAACCTAAAGAACTATAAATTGTAATTAATAGAAAATGACACATAATGCACCTATTAGGTGTTGAACCCAAGTTGTTCGAGTACAGAGCCGTTAGGCTACCACCTCAGTGTAGCAGTACAATTTATTGAAGCAGCCTTTGATCTTAATAAAGAGGGACAGATTTACTCCCCTCACCATACTTGCACCCACACGACATCTAACAAGCGAAGCTAGACTTTGGGAGGACATGATTTGACAAATTTTGGATCTTCTTATCAAAATTTTCAAATGTCTATTCATGGCATCTTTCCCGTGTCAAAAAAAGAGCCTCATCTCGTTTCAATCGCAAATTTGCAGCCATTTGGATTAGTTAAATGATTAAGGTTTATGGCTAATGTAGACACTCGATTAAACTCTTCATTTGACTTGACTTGTGGTATAGATTGAAGCAAAATTATACTACATTCTAAAAGAAAAAAAGATTTTACTGTTTATCAACAGTAATTACCGTAAATGGATAGTTTCATATTTTTTATATTATTTATTTTTTACTTTTATCTCTCTATTTTTATTATTTTTTTAGGATGTAATTTACTCTTTTTTTAGCTCAATCCTTTTTTACAAGGTACTCACCTTTTACAAAGCCTATGTTGTAATTGTCTCCGTTTTTGGTTTGTTTCAGTTAAAATGCAATTTCAGTCTCTAAATTTTTAATTTTTTCATTTTAGGCCTTGAGTTACTTCTGTATTACATTTTAATCCCTAAAATTTATAGCTATTTAATTAGATTTTCTATATGCTCTCTTGGTTCCCATGCTTTTTTTTTTATTGTTTTGTATACTATCTTCTAAAGTAAAATATTGGTGACCATAATTTGTTTATTTTTTAGTTAAACTATTTTTTTTATCTTTATTAAGTTAATTGTTAAATTCTTAATACCTAAAGTTTTTCCTTTTTTTTGTCTTGATCCTAACCTTTTTCTTATTGATTTTATTTATTGTTATTTTCTAAAATGAAACTTTAATCATTATAATTTACCTATTTTTAGCCTGGTTCTAATTAATTCGGCTTTAGTCAGTTTTTTTTTTTGCTTTCTATTCCTTTGATCTTTATTAAGTTAATGGTTAGGCCGTTAATTGATTAACATATATTAAACATAGTTTTGTATTCCGGTTATTTTTCATCATTATTGATGAATTACATTTTTATAGCATCAATTATTTACTTCAAGCTCTATAGTTTAATAAAGTAATTTGGCTCATAATTGTTAAAATTGAAAATAAAATTTTTTAGATAATGTTTTCATCAATATTAAAAATTAAATTTTGAGTTAATAAGAGATGAAAATTTTTAGGGAATTGTTTTTTATTAACAAAAAAAATATGTATTGTTTCAAAATATATACCGTGTTTTGTTTCACAGTGTTATGTTTCAATCATAACTAATCATTTTAATGATATAAATATAACATCAAGAGTGCCAAACTCAAATTTGAAATAAATAGAAATTTTAATTGATTATCATGAATTTATTGATGAGAAAATTTTATTTATTTATTTATTATTAAAATTTATTACAAAAAAATCCACTATTATGTTTAAGTAACCAAACCTCTCCATTTGTTCTCTTGGTCTTTATTTTTTTTATTTATTGTCTTCTAAAGCAAAATCTTTGTAACCATGGTTTGTTTCTTTTATGTTTTTTAATCAACCATAATGATTTTGTTTAACCTTTTTTGTTAATTTTTTGTTATGGTTTTTTAAAGCAAAACTTTAGTCAGTATGCATTGTATACTTTTTTGTACAATTCAAGTTGATTTGTTTTAGCCAATATTTTCATTTATTATTATTTTTTCCTTTATTAAGTTAATGATTGAGCCTTTAATTCTTGAAATCTTTGCATTTCTCTCTTGGCCTGAAGACCCCTTTTTTTTATTTTTTTTTGTTTATTAATCATTAAATCACACTTTTTTTTTCACTAAAATTGCACTCTGTCTTATGTTATCAACTTTTTTATATTATTTCTTTCTTCTAAAATAAAATTTTGGTCTCAAAGTTATCTTTTGATACTTAAAATATTTTTTATTTTTTGCTCTCTTAGTCCTAAAACTTTACCTTGACTTTTTTTATCCCAGTTCTTACATTTCTTTTTTCCATTTTATGAAACCTTTTTTCCTTTATCAATGATCACCACCATTTATATTCATATTTAACGTTGGCATGGATTAAACTGCCACAATGCATGGGCTCCATAAACCTCATGGTATTACAAAGTAATCGACAATGGCTTACTTATTCATTCAAAAAGGAATGATACTTTTAAATTTGACATAAAAACACCTAACGTAGTATTAATTTGTTAAATGTTGAGAGGCATCACCATTTTTTAAAGCATGTGGAAGCTTTTGTCTCAAAGAAACAATATGTGAAACAACTTGCTTGTGAAATTAAAGCCAAGACTCAATTTAGATATGCTAGAGACCACGTACTTTGAGACAAAAAAAAGTTGCAGATAAAATTTTTTCTACCGCGTTAAAACTTGTGAAATTGGTCATATACTAATAGTTGACAGCTGGATAGAGGTGGGAAGCAGGGGGCGGCCCGACCCAGGACCGGACAGGCTTGGGCCAGGGTTTGGGAGGACTAGACACAGACTGGCTTTAGGCGGTTTGGGGTTGGGCTGGTTTCGTTCCAGGTTTGAGTTGTGCCGGTTTTTTTTCTAAACAAAATTACAAGATAATTAGGTATTAATTATTTTATTTGACAAAAAATTCCAAAACCGGTGTAATTTTTATTAGCAATGAAAGCCTAACAACACTTACAATAAAATGGAACGCACCTTACACGATAAAATGGTGAAACATTCCAAAAAATATTGAAATTTAAAACCTATGATCTGTGCTAAACAGTATAATCAGATCGAATACATTCTAAAAGAAACAAAGAATAGAAAAAAAATTTACATGTTTGAAGAAGAAGAGGAATTGAATTTTGGTGTGAGAATGGAATAGAATTGGCCTCCATATTTATAGGGGAGGGCAAAAATATATTTGGACTAAAAAGTCCTTAAATTCTAATTGTTGGGCGGGTCAAACATGAAAAAATGAGGTAAAAAAGGTCACAAAGCCGTTGGAGGGACCATTGTTGTAATTATGTCAATTTCCAAAAAATCTAAAAACTAGTCATTTGAAGGAGCCGTTAGGCCCGAACCCGCTGGCCCTAGGGCAAACTGATCCTGGGCCATGCCTCCCATGTGGTCTAGGCCGGTTCGGGCTAGCATCGAACCTCATATTCTTTAAGGCCCATATTCGACCTACATACATGGCGCGTCTATCCGGGCCGGTGCCAAACTGAGCCTTTGATTGTGCTGTATTGGGTATGACCTGAGCCGGTCCTAGTTTGGGCCGAGGCAAACAGGCCCAAGCCCCACCTCTATCGCTGAATGTCACGGGTGATACATAAATTAATTTGTACAAATCAATAAGAAATGCAAAACGGTAACTTTTTTAGCAAGCAATAGAAATTTTAGAAAAAGAGTATGGATTAATGATTACATGAGTCTAATTGTAAAGTTTTAAAGCTTGATGATATATAAAAAAAGGGAATAAAAAATGGCAAAATGTTGCAAAAATTAAAACTTATGATCTGTGTTTAACAACATATTCAAATAAAAAACAAACTAAAAGAAGTAAGAAGAAAAAAAAAATTTAAGCCTTGTCATCCAAGCTCTTTTGGCTTTGCTTTCAGAATGCAGTGAGACCCCAATCTTAGTTACATATTCAGACTTCCACTATCTTTGACATCAATCTTGATTGTTTCTTCGATATTACTCATTTCCCTATAAACGCTGGCTCAAATACCACAGTGGAGACTAGAACTATGATAATGTACTAGTCAATAATTGGCAACATCAGAAACCTTGATCTCTTTTGTTTCTGCCACTCTAATATGTTGATGTTGCTTTGCTCAAACAATGTATTGAGGTAGTCATCAACCTCAGCTAAACCTAAAGTTGTCTATTAAGGATGTTTCAGTATTTGGAGGGCCGGGTTGAGTCTTGATGAAATTAATTTCCTAGGAAGCTTGGTTTGAGGAGCTTTGGATTTTATCTTATCCGAATGTCTCTCACAATATAACTTGTTCAAAGAATGCAAGTTCTTAGAAGCAGTAACAAACATAGCCAAAACATTTGTATGGGCCATTTCTAAATAAGTATGAAAAATACCTTTAAGCAAGATGGTCGTGCCTGTCATTTTCACATATGGATCAAACAAAAATGAAACTAAAAATATGGGGGGAAATGGTTCCGAAACACTGAAGCCACTAAGCCTACATAGCTTTGATCATCGGTTTCAAAAACTCATCATCTTTAAACTGATATAAAGCATATGTAATATTCACTAAATGAAGCAAAACTTAATGCACGGTCGGGTAATAAATACCGGAGAAAAATTCGGTGGCCTCATAAAAAAACTTTAGTAATTCATTGGATTTGTAACATCTTTCCCACATTTCAGTTGTAAAGAATTCACAATTCAACTTTAGGTTAATGAAATACTGTCAACAAATTTTGCAAACATATATGGATATTGCAATACCAAATAAGTGGAATTCCAACTGGTTATACAATCTAATTTAAAATGTTTCTAAGAAATTGGTTTTTTATTTTCAAAACAAAACCTTTTAAATTCACAAAATACAGCGGTTTTGATTTCAAATATGACAATAATTTTTGAATAGGGAAAATTTCATTTTACAAAACTTCTAACCCATTTTGCACACAAAGGTTTAAAATGTGGACATGCATCTAATGTGAAAGAATGCACATTTGAAAGGTGGTTTCAATTGTTGACTTAAAAGACGAGCATCAAATCATTATTTGATGCATTATCAAATGAAATGAACAGAACTTTATCAATACGAAAATATTCATGCAAAGTTTCAAAGATGCAATTGAATATATAAAATTCAGTATAATTAGTTTCTATGACCCTATATGACAATATATGTTTTTGAATCACCCAATCAGAATCAATCCAATGAGTAGTCATGTAATAAAATGATTGACCTACAAACGATGTCCACATGTCAGAAGTAAATGCTACACAATAATCAAGAGCAAATAAATAAATAGGCTTGCAAATTTGATTTATAGGCTTCAAATAATTTGAAGCTCTTCATCCTAGCTGTTTTCTTAGAAACTTTTCTAAATGTTAGGTTTAATTGTGATCTAATCCAAAATTCTAGGTGCACATCTTCAACTCGTGAAAAATATTTTTTAGTAAACATCATCCAATTTATCATGCATTCTCTACAAGATTGTCAGATAAATCAAAATATACTTGACCCATCAGTGGTGCTTCCAATTGCATTTGCCCTCTAGAACTAGTGGCACCATTGGGAAGGAGATTGGTGTGCTGGTGTTTTATATACCACCGCAGTGTTCTGGTACTGAAATTTTTTTTGTGAACCAACTTTTTTCTGCAATGTTTACACTTCTTGTACTTCAAATCCTCTTCCCATACGACTTCATAATGTTCCTTAACCAAGTTGTTAGGCTTGATTATTTACCTTATGCTTGTGTATCTTTGGCATCAGGTTGACGACTCATCGACATTGGTTGGGCTGATGGATCCTCGGCTCTCGTCACCTCCACTTCTTCAACATCATTGTCAGATAACTGATTGTTGAGTTCCAAATCAAATTCCATCATGTCGATTTGGTCATCATTATGCAACTCCTCAATATGGATGTCTTTGGTAGCCAGCCGAGATCAACGATGAAAAAAGCCTCAGAGGTCGATGGTAATGGATGAGGAAGTATCTATAGACTTTCCCTTTCCATTTGAAGTCATGAGTGGAAGAATAATTGTAGTGATAAGTGAGGAATTAGGAAGAGATTAGGAATAAATTAGCTAGGAATAAGCAAAAATTGCTTATGAAATATGAAAAAAATGGTTGAGAAATCAAGAGAGAATGCAATGGAGGAAGAAGAAAGATTGCAAATTTGGTGTGAGGCAAGTTGGAAATGGCCTCCCTATTTATAAGGGAAAGTGAATTTTTTTTTTTTACCAAAACAACCTTAAATTCTAGTTGTTTGGAGGGAAGTAGGAATTCTAGGGTCAAAGTGAAGAAGAAAACTGTTGGAGTAGTGGTGGTCGGTAGGCCTGACCGACTTGGCCTGGTTAGGTCAAGATCGGGCATGGCACGCTTAATCCATTTTGGGATTGGGTCGGGCTTTTAATTTTAAAATTTTTTAAAATTTTATAGAATTTTAAAGCTATTAATTTTTTTGTTGAAAATATTTACTTGTTTTAAAAATTTTTTGAAAAGGAAAAAAAACATGACCACTGGTACAAATTTTATTAATAACAAAGCCAAGCGGCATTTACAAACAAGTTGGAACGGGCCTTACATGTCAAAATGGCAAAATGTTCTAGAAAACCGGACCGAAATGAAAACCGGTGATCTGTGCTACACAACATAATCAGATTAAATACATTTTAAGAACGGGAAAGGAAAATCTAGGATGTAGAAGTGCCGTCACCATCTTGTGTCTCATCTTCTGAAATTTTTTGGTCTTTTATTTTTGTAAGGCAGCAAGGCTCCAGTCACGGTTGAACACACAGACCTCCACCGCTTCGGGTGTCAACCTGGTCCCTTGCTCTAAAATGACTTGTTTGTCGGCATTAAAAGCAGACGTCAATGCAACGGTTGAAACTGGAATCACAAGAACTTCCTTTATGAGGATATAAAAATAAAAAATCTGCCACTTTTCGCTTTCGACCACTCCAAAATATCATCCTCACTTGTTTCAAATGAGGTGTGGAGATAATCGTCTACTTCTTGTAGGCCAGATGATGTGGGTTGAGGACGCTTGAGTAGTTGTTTCATAGGGTTGAATGGTGCTGATGAGGAGGAGGATGAGTGGCTTGCAATGGAGGAAGATGTCATAGGTAAACAACTAATATGATTCGTATCCAAGAAATTATAGTATCCCTCAAACAAAGACAATTTCCTAGTAATTTTCACAGTTGGGTCAAGTAAAGATGCAAGTAAAAAGATGGGGGGGGGATTTGGTAAAATAGGAAACCCACTTTTCCTTCATGGCTTTGATGGTGTCCTTTAGAAATAGATCCATCTTGTATTTATTCAAAACATAAACAATGTTTACCAAATACATTAAAACTTTGTAAGCAGTGGAATAATAAACACTGGAAAAAAAAGTAGTTGCGTCATAAAAATACTGTAATAATTAAGAAAGTTTGTAACACGTGTCCCACATTTCAATCATTACAAGTTCAGAGTTTGATTTCAAGTTTAGGAAAACAGTCAATAAGGCTGCATATGAATATGCATCCATCAACATCTCATATGTAGAGTTCCAACGGGTGGAACAATCAAGTTTAAAATGTTTCCATGAAAACAATTGGTTGTTTTGAAGGCAGTACTCTTTGAATTCCCAACTTATTTCGGGTCGTGTCTACAAAACCTCAAGCCTTTTTGCACACACAAGTTCAAAATATGACACATGCATCTAATATGGAAAAAAAACACCATTCCAAGGGGGTTTCAATGCAGTATAGAGTTCTCTAGTGGTAAAATCATTATTAGTGGCATTGTCAAAACTAATAAAGAAATCTTTGTCAGCAGAGAAAAATTCATAAAGTACATCTAAGATGCATTGATAGATATTATATCTAATGTGGTCAGATTCCATGCATTTGAAAGTAATAATTCTTTTTTGAATGACCTAATCCTCATCACTCCAGTGTGCAGTAACACAAAAATAATCCTGCCCTATAGGAGATGTTCGGGTGTTACTAGTAAAAACAATGTAATGATTAGCTGTAGAAAAAATTGCCCATAGATTATATTTACCTAATTCATACATTTTAAATGCTTCTCTTTGTATAGTTGTCCTAGATGTCTTTTCAAATGTCGGGTTTAAATTAAACCTAATCCAATTTTCTAAATACATGTAGTCGGCTTGCCTAAAAGATTTTTCCATAAGCATCATTCGATTAACCATACCTTTCGTACATTGTTGCTGATTAAATTTAAAGATACCTGAACCACTAGTTGAACCAAGTTTGTGTCTATCCACTGGAACTCCCTTTGGACCCTAGATAGTGCATCGGATGGTTGCTCCTTATATGTCCTTAAAGCATCCTAGTTTTGGAATTCATCTTGTGTGCCAACTTCTTCATGTAGTGCTTGCACTTGGTGAACTGGTTATGCTTCTTCCAAAGCATCTCAAAATGCTCTCACACGAAGGATTTAAGGTGAGATTTTCCTTCACCTTCCTTGGGAACTTGACTTTGAGGTGTCAAATGTTCACCATCCCCTCATTGTGCATCAATGTTTTGAGAAGGGGTCTCTTGGATTTCAATGTCACTGTCGGACTCTTGCTTGTCAAATTACAACTCGATATTGGTCATATCAATATTGGCAAGCTCAGGCTCATCTTGGGCAGGCTTAAGCTCATCTTGGATGTGAATTCCCTTTTGGGTAAAACTCTTACGACGGAAGTGTAGGGTTTTTAGAGCCAAACAAATGCAGTGGAAACTAACCAAAACCTTCCAAGATCTAAGTGAAACAGAGTAAATCAAGTGTTCAAAATTTTTATACCTAGTCGGCTTGGATCTTTCACTCAACTATTGAGTCGAATCATAAATTTGAACAGTTAATGTGCTCAAGCTCTCCACAGTATCCATATGAAACACTTGTATAACCACGCCTCTACTACATTTCGGCAGGTGCATTTCTTTTGTGTCCACAGTGCTAACTTGTGTCCTTTAAAGAAAGGCAAGAGGAGAGTGCGCCTGTAACCCTTTAGAACCTTTTTGATTTCATCATTTGGGAGGCTAGGGCTACGAAAATTCTCATTGTTTGATGTACATATAATGAGGCTTAACTCTCAAGCCTAATAGGTTTCATAACCCTAGTTGAATTAGGCTTAAGTTCGGGCTTCATAATGGCTCAACCTTTGGGCCAATTATTAATATGAAATTATCATAAAACCAAAACCCAAATAATTTGGCCCATGCACTCAAATAATCCAATTGGCTCCTCTCACATTGACAATGATCATAAATCACATTTATGATCATAAACAATAAGTGGTGTCTAGCAAAATGTCATTGCTACCCAAGTGACAAGATAGTTAGTGATTCACTAAATCTCTATAATCATTATTCATATATGTTATTGTCTCTTTATCCAAGGTATCAAGACCAAGTATGAGACATGGAATATATCACTCTTGTATAGCCCAATCTAAGGTTTCTTGATTACCAAGTAAACTAACTAAAACTAATAACATTGATATCCCATACTAACTCATCCGAGTATGGCTGTGCATTTCCTTAGTCTCACTTAATCAAGGGGCCCGAAGATATCTCTCCCGTCACATAGGAAGGAAAAATCTCATCTTGATCATACAAAACCCTCTGTATGATATGTGACATACCCAATGACCATCATCATGTTCATTCAGTTACAAGCAACAAAGGGAAGTATCAAAGTATGTGATTTACATGTAGAGAACCTTGATGACCTTCGGTCAAAGGATTACATATATATCATGATCACTATGAGAATCACTTATGACACTCATATAATGATCTAGTAGCGTTCTCATGGTAAGTCTGTCCAATACACAAGTTCTTTAACTTGTATACATATGTAGACTACATATCTCATATTAGTCTCCACACATGCTAGTCTTTTGTTTTATTACAATCCACTCCATAATAATACTAGACTAGGGACATTTAAGAATACTGTTATTCTTAGGTTATAATTATGTTTGATTATGTCTCACAAAAACAAAATAATAAACACAATTACTAGATTAATGCCTCAATAAAATATCATGACTTAGTGTTCAATATACAATCATTTTATGATTGGCTTTTGGGCATAACACTAACAGGAAGAATGACCCCAAACCGGTGTGGGAGGACGAGCTCTTAGTGGGGGCAGAGCTAGAACTCTTCCTTGAAGCCATTGAGTTGAAGAAAATTGATGGAAAATTAATGAAGGAATAAAAAGAGATTAAGAAAAAATTAGTAGGAGATTAAGAAAATTGTTGGAAGAATATAAGACTTGAGGAGAATTATAGAGAAATTAGTAGATGTAGAAAGGAGAGTGTTGGAAGTTATGTAAGGAAGTGAGGAAATGAGGGTGGGTATTTATAAAAGTGGTAAAATTTTGGTTGGACAAAAATATCCTTAGAAACTAGCCGTTTTTAAATGTTGGATGGGGGCAAAAAAGGTTTTGAACTTAAATAACTGTTACTCAACAGTTGAAGGTCCTTACTGTGTAATTTTTCCATTTTTTTGAATCAGGCGACCGTTGGCCTTTTTTTCTGAAAACAGTAGGCTTAGCTTAGCCTAAACCAGACTGGCATAGACCGTCTGTGCTTGGGCCAAATTGAGTCAAGCGTGGCCATGGGCCGGTTCTCATTTTTTCTTCCACAGGCCCATATTTGGCCCTGATTTAGTTGAGCTTTGTCCGTGCCAAACTATACCGTGCCTTAAACGTGCTTGGGTAGGGTTTGATTTGTGCCAGTTCCGGGTTGGGCCAGGTTGACCCAACCCATAGTGCACCTCTACGTTGGGGGGCTTTTTCTGTAATTAGGCAATTTTTTGAAATTCTGTCACATGTGACTGTTGTAATATAGACATTAGGCCCAAACCAGAATGGGACTAGCCGTGCTTTGGCTGAGTTAGCCCCAGTCCGTGCCTGAGATGCAGGTTGGGTTAGGTCAGGTCAAAATCCAATTCTCTCTTATATTAGGCGCATACACGCCTCGCCTAATTTTGGGTCTTACTTGGGCCCATGTTGAATCGAGCCTTCGACTAGGCCGTACCGGGTTCAACCCGAGCTAGTCCTGGTCTAGGCCGAGTCAGACTAGCCAAAGTCCACCTCTAGTCTTGTGTCTTGGGTGGGTTATGCTTGTAATGACTGATGATGCAGCAATAGAGTCCAGCCCTTGATGAGAGGAAACTTAGTCGGATAATCAAAGTTTTTTTCATGGACCAATCTAATATATATAACAGGATACATACATATCTATATAACAGGATACATATAAGGGTGATTTTGTTTTTTTCTTAATGAGGGTAATTGTGAAATTGACATTTGGCATACTCTCAAGTTTTAGTAAGTTAATTGCAAACTTTTGCACATGGATTACCAAATATACCCTTGGCCATTTGATGCAATACAATCATGACAGGTAATAGTCAAAACTGCAATTTTTTATTTACATCCAAATTTTAATTTTAGATAGATAAATACAAGATTAAACTTAAATTAATTCTGATTTTGTTAAATCTAGAAAATGTGGCTAGAAATAATTAATTTGACTTATTAATTCCTTCGAATAAATTGTGATAATTTATTTTAGCGCATCCCACTATTACAAGATGATGTTTATAATTCTATTCATGATTGTTATATTTGTCGATTGATAAAACTTATTTTAATAAATTGATGTAATTTACTTAATTAAACATGAATAACTGTTTGAACGGAAAAGATTTAATAAATATTGATTTGGTGTGTAATATACTTAAGGTAACATTGGAAATGGTGACAATTTATTTCTATTTTTTTTTCATACACAGAAGCAAAGAAAGCTAAGAGAGAAGAAGCAGCATGATAATGAGCTGGAGCAATACACTGATGAGGTACAATGACCACTATATAGATGTAGAGACTCTATAATAACCAAGATGTCTTTGACTAAATAAGACAGCTTCACATCTGTTGTATTTTGTCCTGTTAGAGTTGCTAATGCTATAGAGCAGTCAGTTAAGATAATAACTGAGGATTTCAAAAATTGAATTGTAGTATGCAATGAACCTTAAATGGCTCATAGTTCAGCTTCGAGAGCTGAAGAACATAAAGAAATAAAAACGCCATCTGTCATAATAGAGGGACCATTTATGCCCATCCAAAGCCAGACGACCGCTCTTAGGTTGAGGTGTGGACGCCATGCTCCATCAATAGAGAATATCTAAGGATGAACATAAAAGGACTTCTTTCCCACAATAGTTCCCCAAACATGGCAAAGAGTATTTGGTTGGGCAGATTGAGCCCTATTAAACCGATCCCTAGTCTTTTTTAAAGCATGCATTAAATTAATCAACTCATTTCTTCTTATTGATAAAGAAATGATGTTAAATGGAATACCTTGAAAAACAAGCTCATGCCTACCCAACCAAATGGTCCAAAGAGTTGCTACTAGGAAGAATAACCAATTGGACTTCCATTTATTGGTGAAGGCTAGGAAATTAAAAAGCCATTTTTGAAAGGATTGAGAGTTACGGTGAAAGTTGGTCTAACATGGATTTGAAGTAAAGTTACCCCATATTGGCACAAAATCATTACAGATCCAAAAGATATGCATTAGAGATTCCTCCTGAGTTTGACATCTCGGACAAGCAGGAGAAATATTACAACTATGATCTGCCAAATTAGCTGTTGTAGGGAGGACATTAAGAAGGCATTTCTAGAGAAAAACCTTAAACTTGCATGGAAGAAAATGACCCCTAAATTTTCTTAAGAACAATTGAAAATTTGGGATCTTAGGAAATTCCATGAGAATTGTAGTGAAGGTTATTCTACAGAGAATCGTTGACCAGGATCTAGGAAGCATAACCCTTCTTTACCGAGTAAGAACCTTTTGAATCACCATGCCATATGATAACATCAATTCTAGCTATCTCTAAGGGCACAGTCATAGTTATAATTTGGAAAGCTATATGGGGGCAAAACAATAAAAACACCAGCTCTTTATTCCATTAGGCCCTTTCCTGCGTAACCAAGTCTGCAGGTTTAAGCTTTTTGTACTTTGGATGGAAGCCTGGACTAACTACTCGAAGTAGTTCTGGAGGGAAATTCGGTAACCAAGAATTATACCATACCTAGATTTATTTTCCATCCCTGATAGTCCAGCAATGATCAAAAGAAAGAATTTGGCTACCATATAGCAGGCTTTTCCAAATCAGAAAGGTGTTAGATTGAGCTTTTGCAGGCCAAACAGATTGAAAGTGGCCATATTTAGATGAGAGGGCTTTATAAACCAAAGAATTGGAAGGATTAGAAAAAAAATCTCCATAAGGTTTTAGCTAACAAAGCCTGATTAAAAAGACACATGTCTTTTAATCTTAGGCTGCCAAAACCTTTAGGCATCATTAAAAGATGACGATTCTTGATATAAAACCCTTTGTGATCTTGATTGTTCAACCATCAGAATTTGAAAATTTATCTGATAAGGTAATAGGGACTTTAAAAAGAGACATGATATAGACCGGTAGAGAGGAAAACGTTGCTTGGATAAGCGTCAGATGACTTGCACTGTTAAGGAGATTCCTTTTTCAACTACTGAGATGGTGAGTAATCTTGTCTTCTAAGAATTTAAAGGGGGATGACCTGGCTATATTTTGACAAAATAGGGCTCCTAAATAGTTCAAGATCCTATCATTTAACTGAAAAGGTAAAATCTGACAAAATTCTTGGATCAAATTGCTTGGGACATTTTGACTGAAAATCCATTTGGATTTGTCAAAATTGACTTCCTACCCTGCTGCCAATTCATAAAGCTTCAAAGTGGTACTTATTGAAGAAACTGACTCCTTTGAAGGGTGGAAGAATAATAGATAGTCATCATCAAAGAAAAGATGATTGATAATAGGTCCCTGTCTACTAGCTTTTAACCCAATCACTTGACCCAAAAAAATTAAAGAAGATAAATAGGACAAAAAAGCTTTAGCGCACAAAATGAATATGTATGGAGACAATGGATCTCTTTGACGAAGCCCAGCTTGAGGAGTGAACCAATCCGTCATACAACTATTAACAAGAATTGAGTATGAGGCGATGGAGATACATTGTAAAATTAAGGAAATCTAGGAATTGGGAAGGTTTATAGCTCTTAGCACCTTTTCCATAAAGGACCATTTGATCTTGTTGTACGCTTTACGAATATCCAGCTTAAGAACTACCTTAAACCTTTTGGTCCACAGTTGGCTTTGGCCAGCTTAACTGTATGAAGTAGCTTACGGGCAATAATAATATTATCTTGGATATGACACCCAAGGATAAATGCATTTTGAAAATCTAATACTAAAGAAGAGATGATCGGCTTCAGAAGATTAATTAGAGATTTAGCAATAATTTTGTAAACCATGTTGCAAAGGTTGATTGGTCTAAAATCTTCCACTTGATGGGCACCATTGATTTTTGGAATTAAAGTAATGAATGTCCGATTGAGTTGGTGGAGAAGAAGACCGTCATTTAGAAAAGACAAGACTACATCCACAGTTGAGTTGCCCAAAATGTGCCAATACTTTTTGACCACTATTGTAGGAAGACTAGGGATGACAATTGGGTGGGTTGGGTTAGGCTTGGGTCAGGTTATTCAGGTTCAGATTTAATCAGGTCAGCATGTATTTGGGTCCAGATCAGGTTATTTAGGTTAGGGTTAATTTCGGGTTAACTAGATTTCAGGTTTGGATTGGGTCAGACTGGATTTATTTGGGTTCAGATCCAATCAGGTTCGGTTATTAGGTCTTAAACCATATTCAACTTGATTCTCAGGTTTACTTGGTTCACTGATGCATAAGTTGAAATTGCTAAATTGACTCAATTTTTTTGTTTAATTTTAATTAAAATTTAATTTAACTAGACATAAAAAATAATATAAAATTTATGAAAATATATTAATATATAATTTATTTAATAAAATACTCTCTCTATATCAAGTTCTTTATAATATTCACTATTTAAAAATTAATCTATGACTTTTTATTTTCAACATTTTAGTATATAAATAAAAAATAATTATATTAAATAATAAATAATGATCTATAGTTTCTAAATATATACTTTTTAAATTTTGTTCTAACAAATAATCTCCTTTTGTCCCATTTTTCTTTACTCTATTTAACTTTTCTGACTAGTTTGACTTAAATTTATTTATATTATTATTTATTAAAAAATTAAAAAATATATTAAAAATTATAGGTCTTGATTTATCATTCATGTATAAATTTTTTTATTTATATGTTAAAATGTTGAAAAAAAATTATATATTAATTGTTAAAATATGAATGATGCAAATAATTTGAGATGTAGGGAGTCATATGAATAAATTTAATTTAAACTATTCAAAAAATTCAAATATTTTAAAGAATATGGGATAGAAGGGGTATTATAATTTCTAAAACCTAATTATTTATATCTCTCTATCACAGTTTCACTAATCGTCTCTTATAGTTTTCTCGGGTTTCACTTCAATCGAGTTTGGGTTCGGGTCGGGGTTAGGTATAGTTGGGTTCGGGTCATTGACTTTTCTAATCAAATCGGGTCTTTGGGTTAGGTCTTTGGGTTGAATCAAATTTTGTCATCTCTAGAGAAGAACATCAGGCTTGGGGCTTTGAAGTTGCCTAGATCAAAGGCTGCTTTTTTAACTTCTTCCTTAGTAAATGGCCTATCCAGGTTAAGTTTTTGATCTTCAGTTAGAGCTTTGTTCAGTTTAGCACATATGGAATTTTGAGCAAGCTCATTGTGGTGGGAAATGTCAAATAGAAAATTTATTGAATTTGGCTTCAAGGCTAATTGATTTTCCAAGGTAATTTTTTAGGCTGATAAAATATAAATGGGTGAAATGTTAATATTGGAAAATGTATAATACAAGAAATATATTACATTGCATGAATATCTAGATTAATGTACTTGTTTTTATTGTTTTTTTTATCCATCTATATAACCATCTCTTAAGCTCGAGACTTCTTCATCTATAAATATGTGTGTTGGTTTTTAGATGGGGCATGCTTTCCACTATTTTGTCTTCACCCCTGTAATAAGTCTTGCTCTCTGCTTTAAGCTTTTATGTTTGTATTTTCAATATGCTCTCCGCGTATTGTATCTTGGTTCTTGGTCCTCTTTTGGTATCAGAGCCATAAGGTTTTTAAAGACTCATGTTTGTAAGTATAGGTATTCAGTTTCAATAACACTACAAGAAAAACGGCATTTAGCGACGGTTGAATTAGCGATGGCAAAAACTGTCGCTAATTAGCGACGGTAAATAGTCGCTAATAGTCCGGTGAACTATTAGCGACGGCTGTCCGTCGCTAAATTTTAGTGACGGCTGACCGTTGCTAAATTTTAGTGATGTGACGGTTAGTCGTCGCTAAGTTTAGTGACGCTTTACCTTCGCTAGTTTAGTGGCGGTGACCATTCCTAAAGTTAGTGACGGCTTACCGTCGCTAAACTTAGTAATGGTTAGCCGTTGCTAAATTTAGTGATGGCTAACCGTCGCTAATTAGTGACAGTTAGTGACGGCCTACCGTCGCTAAAAGTTAGTGACGGCCTACCGTCGCTAATTTAGGGCCAATTTGTTTTAACTTAAGCCAACTTAATTCAAACTAACTTATTTTTATGTTTACATTTTTTTTACTTGAAACCAATTTTATTTGAAATTCAATATTATTTAGGTGAAATAATCCATTGATTGTAAAATGTTTATAATACTATTATTTTTTATGAATTTTTCTTTTTTAAACATTAAAAAAGAAAATTTCATAGAAATTTAATAACATAATAAAAATTTTGTTTCAAATACATTATTACACCTATATAATATTGGCTTTCAAATGAAATCGGTTCTAGGTGAAAAAGATTTAAAAATAAAAATAAACCATTTTAGATTAAGTTGACTTAAGTTAAAACAAATTGGGTGTTAGTGACGGTTAACCGTCGCTAAATTTAGTGACGCGTAACCTTCGCTATATTAGTTATGGTTATTAGTGACGGTTTGACCTCGATAATTTAGCTCTGGTTATTTAATCTTTATCATGTGACCTCAAATTTTTGCCATTTTATTTTACTTATTGTTCACCATTGTAGAATCTAGTTCAACAAAACCAATTATCATTTTAAATGTCACTAGTTTAATTGTATAATTAAAATTTTTAATTTCATTAATTCAGCATACAAACATATCTCCATATTTTTTTAGTAATGAACACAAAATCTATTTAATGAAACTTAAATTCATTTGAGTTGATTTATTGTTACATGAGACTTAAGCATTTATTAATATTTTATTATGTCATTTTGGGTTAGTAGTAATAGTAATATGTTCACACCTATAGAGGGCAATTAGTGGGTAGTTTTAAGCGACACACAGCCGTCGCTATGCAATAACTTTAATTTTCTTCTGCTCCACTAAATTTAGTGACAGCTTACCGTCGCTAAAGTTAGTGATTTCTTACCGTCGCTAATTTAGTGACGGATAATCGTTGCTAATTTTAATGACGTCTTACCATCACTAATTTAGTGACGGTTAATCGTCGCTAATTTTAATGACGCCTTACTGTCGCTAATTTAGTGACGGTTAACCGTCGCTAAAGTTTACAAAATTCCAAAAAACGGTAATAGTTCTCATGTGTTAGTCATTTTTTACACTAAATTGTCATCTGTTTTAACGTAAATATTTTTTTTAATATATCTACTATAGTGGAGATATGGATCTTAAAGTTGAATTAAAGTTTAGTTGAGGGTGATGAATCGCTGCCTGACATTGGTCATGTAGTTATGGTTATTACTGACGGTTTGACCGTGGTGATTTAGCTATTGTTAGCAGTCGTTAATAATTAGCGACTGATAGCCTTCACTCGGGGCCGATTATTTAATCTTTATAATGTGACCTCAAATTTTTCACTTTTATTTTACTTATTGTTTATGTTACATCTACTTCAACAAAACCAGTTATCGTTTTTTATGTAATATGTTTAATTCTATAATTATAATTTTTAATTTGATTAATTCAGCATACAAATCTCTATATATTTTTAGTAGTAATTAACAACAAATATATATCTATATGAAAATAAAAGTAATGGACTATTGATTTATTGTCACATGAAGCTTAACCATTTATTACTATTTTATAATCTTCTTGTTTAGACTAGCGAGGGCCAGTAGTCGCTAGTCCTAAGCGACTTTAAGCCGTCGCTATACAGTTACTTATTGACTCCTTTAACGCGCCGTGTGTTCTCTCCTGTTTAGTTCCTGTGCGTTGCTTGTTTTCTTCGCACTAACTACTCTTCTCCCATTTTGAACCTCTTCTTCGCACTGACTACTCTTTTCCCATTTCGAACCTCTTCTCCAATCTCCTCTACCTCCCCTTCCCCAGCCGAAATCGGCAGCTCTGGTGGAACGCCCCTGTCTTTCACGCCTCCCCTTCCGCCGCCTCACAGACGCGACGCGAATCGTCCATAATTTCAAGACAGAGACATATCTTTGCTGCGTCACCCCCAATCAGCATAATCGGTCCTCCCTACCACTAGAAAATGGGTGACGATTGTCTTGTTTCTCAAGTAAATCTCTCTTTCACTTTCATTTCACATCGATTTAGGGCTTAGTTTCAGTTCACATCGTCAGTTGAAATTAGGGTTTCACTTGACTTGCATTTTGATTTTTTTTTTTGTGCGTTGCTAGTTTCGGACATTTATCTGGTGGTGTGAACTTGTTAATTAGCTCCATCTGTTGGTGCGCCAGCCGTTCATTTCAGATCCTTCATTGGTCATCTTTGATTTCAACGCTTACACAGTAAGGTTCTTTTTGTTGTTCATTTCGCAGCTAGTTAATTTTCATAACCATTTACAAAATGGGTTTATGTGTTCATACGGATGGATTGAGGAAATTTGTTTGCTGTCTAATTTTTATGTAAATTTAATAGGTTATATACGTATCAATGTATCTGATATCTCAATGTTACTAACATGAAGCCTGCTAAATCTTAAACCCACTTATTAATTGATAATAAACTAGGTGAAATAGCAAAAGTATCAATGTAAATGGGTTGGAAAAAACAACTATAACTTCCTAAACTGACATAAGCCGAACTGGTGCATGCACTCACTACAAAAGGCCTTAGGAGAAAAAAAAATGGTGGCAATATGGGATTGGCAGCACTAGAGGATAGCAACCTATAGATGTTATGAAAACAAAGCTCAGCTACTTATTGAGTCTTGATATTAGAATATGCCAAGTAATTACCATATTGCACTGCTGAATTAAGAAAATAATATACTATACCATAAGGCCAGCGAACGGCACACCCCTCGCAAGCATGGACTAGTATCTGCAAAGTGAATGAGGAGAGTTTTCAAAGTTACTATGACCTGTAGACTTGGAGAATTCAAGTTTAGAAACCAGGCCCTATCTTTTCTGAAATGTTGCATCTGTAAAGTCAATGAGGAGAGTTTATAAGTAGTGCAGTCTAAAAAATTTCAGTTTCTGATAAAAGACACAATTTCTCTATGTGACTAATAAAGTTCTACTTCTTCAAAAAAGCCTCAGTACCACAACATTACAAATTTTCTTTTACTTATCAATCAGGAAAGCAATACCATAACCTTCAGTTCCTTTAATACCTGCTTAGGTCATATCTACTTAGATCACTCCTTCATGTTCGTCGTTGGCTAGTGTACAAGACATTCAGAATGTCTTCCTTTGCTTTGTTTGTTTAGAATATCATACGATAGTTTGATCAGAAATTACCTCTAGCTGTGTCACAGGCTGCCTGTGGTTACCTCTTCCTTTTTCCTACCAATATTTGGCCATCTAGAAATCACAAAGCCTTCATTGGTTTCTAATGTGATTCTACTGCATCCTTCTGGTCAAACCTGGAAAAATAACTTCCAGCTTATTATTTTTCCTTCTTGAATAGTTGTATGTCTTTTTGTCCCTTCTTCCTTTAGCCAGCAAGTTTTTCATTATATCTTTTTAATTCAGTAATTTCTTGCCTCCTGGATTACTCTTGGTTCAAGAACCACTTTATGAACCTTTTTCATTTCATGGCAGAACTATTCTGCCCTGTCATCAAACCAGTTTTTATCCATCCGGGTTTTGAGTCTTAGCTTGGGTATAAGCACCTGAACAAGTCACTTTTACACATAAGGACTTATTCCCAAAGATTCAAGCCAAATAAACCATTCTAGCTCAAAGTAAGCCTGGCATTCAAAGGTGACAATCCTGCAATACACCACAGTATATCCCCCTGCAGCTATTTCTGAACCAAACCACTTTATATTTCTTTCAGTCAATCTTCATTTTATATATATATATTTTTCCCTACTGCATTTGGTTTTGTCTTCCTTTCTTAGTTTGCTTTATAGCATCTTTCTGAGTTACTTCGCCTGATAAAGAACCTTTTCTTCATTTTTTTTTTTAAGTTTCAGGTCGTTCATTTGTTCTAACTCTCTAAACAAGTCTTTGTTGGCCATGCTGACTTGTTCATAAAATTTCAGGCCATCTTGACATCTTTAGGTCAAAGTCAATCTATTTGTCAAAGGAAACAATTGAGCTTAAGATGCAGCAGTCTTCATTATTGCTTCCCCCGGCTTTACAAATGCTTGTAAAACCTCAGACATTGCCAAACTCTTGCATTTCAGACTTGCTACACATTCAACTTTATGTTTCAAGTAGTTTATTATCTTGTCTTCACCATAAACCAGTAACTTGCTTCAAAAGTCAGTCCTTGAGGTCAAGACACAAGTCAAGTTTATGACCTTTCTGCGGCTTAACTTCCTATGTTCACAATTTAGTCAAGCCTTAATTAATGCTTCAAGCTTTCTGTGAAGTTCCTCATTTTTCTGATGTTTTTGGTTTGAAGTCAAGATCCTGGTCAACTTTAATGAACCAGCGAAAGAATCAGAGTTTCTCAGCTCAGTTCCAACAATTTAACTTCAGAGAGTACTCAAACCAGTTTTATATAGCCATTGAAATTTATTCCCCAAGACTCTACTTCGAAAACACTCTTGAGTTGTAAGTCAACCAGTAGGTCAAACCTCCATCAACAAGCAATAGTTTCAGGTTTACCTTTAAGCCATTCTCAAGTTTTAACTCTGGCCTTGAGCTTAGCACCTGTATATGTTGTGATCTTTCAGTCAATGCTCCAATTTAATGATTCCTTTCACCTCTCCTGCCAGTCATATATCAACTTCAGAAGCCCTCCATTTGGTCTCCAATTTTCTGTTTAATAAATCTGTCAATGAAGATTTCAACTCACTTACACCTTCTGATTTCGAAGTCATTCTTTGATTTCCACAATCATCGGCTTAATAGTGTAGACATGATTTATTCCCATTATGAAACTCATTTGAATCTAAAAACTTCAGTAGATAGCCCCTGATTGAAGAGTTAGAAGCTTGCACTTGAAAGGGTCATTTTAAGCTCCATTTGAAATTTTAGGTTCAAACTATGGAAACACTTTTCTATAGTTATCAGAAAGTTTTCAACAATTAAATACTCCAATTCGAAGGCTTAATTCAAGATATGCCCCAAAAATTTCCATAATACATTATCAACATTGCTGATTTCCTGTCTTTTATAGCACTTCCTTCATAACCAGGAAGTTTTCATGGAAAAAATTTCTCAACAAGTTATAATTTACCATGAGATCATAACTGAAAAAACTAAGGTTCAAATGCTTTTCCAAGCTCAAAGTCAACAGTTGGGTCAAACTTTGCTCAATTAAGCTCTCATGCTGATTTTTCTTACTGGCAGCCACCAAATTGAGTCAAGATTTCTTCCTCTTGCTGCAAATGTCTAGGGACTACTTCATAACCTTCTCACAGCAATTTAGACCTCAATGTAACAGCCACAAACACGCAAAACCCTTAAATCCATGTCATCATCCCAAACCTGTTTTTCGACAAATTTATAGCTTGAGCTTGGAATCTTAGGAGGTCATTTTTATTTCTACAGCTCCAAATCCAGCCAAACATAGCAGTATACTGCTATAGGTTATAAGAAACTTGTTCATCACTTTAGACCTCAGTTTAGAAGTCATTCCCCCAAAGTTTGAAGAGCACCCAGTTCTGTAAGTTGTCTTAGTAGCAACCTTGATCTTAAGAGGCCATCTTGAGTTCCATGGCTTCTTTTTTCTGTAATCACACTTATCATTTAAAAATATCTAAAACAAATATCTGATTCTGCTAATTTCTTCTTTTCTGTTCTTTTTTCAGTTTATCACCCAACCCTCCATGGTTATGGTATCCCTTGGGGTAGCATAAACGGATCCAATATCAAAAACCCTATCCAGCAATACTACTTGTCCTGAGTTTGGTTTATATACATTATGCTATAGTCTTGTATACATCAAGCCTTAACAAATCACTGGATTAGACATGGGAATGAGCAAATCTAAGCATGACTCCGTATACATGAATCCTTGTCAATATCTAGGTATCCGAATGTATGTGCAAGAATAAGTGCCCTTCAACAGATTCCATGACTAGTAATCTTACCCAACATATAATCCTTTTGGCCTTTTGCTTTTTCCATATTGAACAGCCAACTTGAAACATTCCTGTGTAATAGCCATAAATTTGTGGAGCAGACGTTGCAGGCATTGTATTTTTTATTGCAATAGAGCCCCAAGATGTTCTTGTACCTTGAACCTGCATTCTTTGCTTCATCACTTCACATGGAACATAAACAAAAGATGCAAGTTTGTCACCTGGAATGAATAGACAAGTACAAGAGTCTAAACATTAGCGCAATAAATATAGATTTTCAGATTGAGCGTCAGACGGGTATTACTATACTTTTTCTAAACTAGTAATTATATACGTGCGTACCACGTAAGTCATAATACCTAATTTTAACTTAAATAACTCTTATTTCAATTATATTGTTGAAAAGAAATAGTTTCAATTATTAGTTTCTTTTTTATATTTTTTACATAGTTTTTATTATAATATTTTATCGTAACTATCCTTACTTGCACCATCCATTATAATATATTGCTCATTGTATTTCATTTCTGTTTATTATAATCTTTACTGACTTTGTTATTGACATTGAACATCTTCTTTCAATTAAAATGAATCAAAGATGCCTAAAGCTTGGTGCTTGGATTTTGTTGGAGGTTGTTGAATTACAAAGAAAATTGGAAATTTTAGTGACGGCTATGAAAAGTAATCCCCATTTATCTTTTGTGCCCTAGCTGGATGTTTAGTGGTTCAAGGAAATAAAATTATTGGATGTCTCTTAATTTCTTGTAAAAACAAGTTATTCTTGTAAGGAAAAGAAAGGGACAAATTGTGGATAAACATCTAGTTCCTAATGATATGTTTCTCTCTAGTTCAAAATAATCTAACTTGTGGTTTTATTTCTTCTTTGCTTGGTAAGAACATTAGAAACTTCTTGCATGGTGGGGCTATAGGGATGCTGGTGGATGTGCTCGGCTCCAGTGCTATTTATAGTCTTGGAGGTTCTTTAAGTGGAGTTCCAGTAAAGATCAACATCACATATGTTGGATACTGCTTCTGTTGATGTGAGTATCTTGCTGATTATGAGTTACGATGCCATTGTTGCCTGTTGAGTTGTTACATGTATTTGTTTGTCAATGCTGAAAAGTTAAAAAGAAACCAAATTAATGAAGCAAACTTCTGTCAATATTCTTCTATGATTAACAAGTTACTAACTGCCAATGATTACGTCATATGTGGAAGTGGCGATATTTAGGATCACAACAATACCATTCATGAATAAAATTAGGCTTCATATTCTGAATAAAAAGCTAGTTCTTAAGCTAGTTCACCATGCCCTCTGACTTTCAACTTCCTTGTCCCATGAAGTTTTAATTACTGTTTTGGACTTTGATAAAAAATTCATCGCTGTTTGATCATTCCATCTCAAAGTCAAATACTTGGTCAATCTTTAGCCATACATCCTTGTTTGATGATTCTTCACCAATAACACTCTGGTTTATCAATAATGCTCCAAATTAATTAAAGTTCGATTCAGAGAAAACACAAACTGTTCTAGGTTAACATCTATTTTTAAGACTTGAGCACTTTCATAATGTAAAAAAATTGACGTCTGCAAAATTTAACCTCATATCTCTTCTTGTAGCTCAAAGTCAAATCTTCAGTCAAATGCACTAATGAATCTGTCAAGAGATTGGAGTCTTTGGTATTTCAACAACATCTTTAACTTTCTGGACTTGTAAATTCCAGGTTCCTACAAGTCCAAAATAATCTGAAGGAATCCTTTTTTAATTTTCTTTTAACCAAATAAGGCTTTGATACTCATTGCCTCAGTCAAACGTTCAGCTTCCTGGTATTCTCAATAAGTCTCAGACTTCATATCACTTCTTACTGTAGCATCTCAGAATCTTCTGTCCAATGCGATAGGATCAGCAAAATCATCTAGTTTAATTTCTGATTTTAAAACAACCAGCATAGTATAATTCTACATTTTCCCAGCAAACTAGAGTTCGTTGTACCCCTATTAAGCTCAAGTTTTTTAACCATTTCATTCATACTCAATAGCTACATTCTCATTCATGCTCAATTCTAACTACTTCAAAGGAAGCACTCCCATCAGTATCATTTAACAGTTGGTAATGACTTTAAAACCTATTTCATTTTATATATGAAGCATGTTGTATATTAAATCCTACCAACATTTGTCTTTCAGTTCACAATATTTAATTTAACTAGGTTGAACAGATAGTTATTTAGGATAAGGAAGTTCTGTTTTAGGGCTTTTACGTTGATCGAATGAAGCATATTTCAGTTATGACCGTTGGTGAAATGTTTTATCCGTGTATGTACAGCAACTTCAGTAGAAGTACAGGGACACAAAATTGCAAATACTGCTGTTAAGACTGTATAGAGAAGTAAGGTAATGTGCCTTCCGTCCTTCCGATTCCTTTGTCTTTTATGGAGAAAATGTTGAGCATATCTTGATTAGTGAACTGCTATTGTTGCAGTGAATTGAAGCAACTTACTTTACCTGTGGTACAAGGTGGTTTTGGGCAGTACATACCAAAATTGTTGCTTCTTGTATATCTAATACCAAATGTAAGTGTCTTTATTTTTTTGTCGTAGTGATTAAACGTATAGTTAGCTAGTTTCGATCACATGTACATCTACCACCAGATGTAGGAGTACCCCTCTTGTTTGGGTAGAGAGATAACAAATATTGTGTAAGCGTTTGGGTTAAAAAACTATTGAATGCATGGGAACTTAGAACAGTTTGATGCTTAAAAATTATAGCATCATTTTGTAGCATGCTTTACTGATCCTATAATGCTACGCTAGAAGGCATTATTTAAGTGTGAAAAAAAAATATTTCAAGTGTCATCAGTTTGGATTGCATATGTAAAAATGTCCCCAGCTACGTTACATTTTTAAAAAGTAAATTACAGTATTATAATATAATTTAACAAAAAAGGGAAACGCTGTGATATGGTTAGATTAAATTAAATTTTCATAATAAATAGATACACTAATTGGTAATAATAAGAAAAAGGTCAAGTTTCAATTAAAAATAAAATGATGGGTTTAAGTCTGACAGAGAGACGTCTGAAATTATATAACGCAGAGGTTATGAATTCTAGTATCGGGTAGTTGGAAAAGCAAGCAGCCACCATAAAATAAAGATCTATATAATTGATGAGTTTCAATAACGAATCCAAATTCAAATAAACCTGTATATGCATTCTAAATATCAATTGTTATGTTTATGATTTTTGGACATGTTTAACATAACATTGGATTATTGGGAACAAGTTTTGTGTTTGAGTTGTATGGAATGAACACGTATAGAGGAGAATTGCTGATTAAATTTTTTAGCAGAAATTAGCGACTGCCAAATGTCACTAACTAGCGACGGCCAAACGTCATTAATTAGCGATGGTCATGCGTCACTGACTAGTGACGGCTACGCGTCATTAACCGTAAGTAGCGACGGTTATGCGTCACTAATTATAACAACTACCGACGTTTATGCGTTACTAACTAACGACGGTTACACGTCACTATCTAGCGACGGATAAGTGTCACTAACTAAGAGCAAGTTTTGTGTTTCGATTTTATAGAATGGACACGTACGGTAGAGGTTTAGGGAATACAATTGTATGCAGTAATTAGGGACGGCAAGTGTCACAAACTAGTGACGGTTATGAGTCACTAACTACACTAATTAGTGACGGTTACGAGTCATTAACTAACGACGGTTATGCGTCACTAACTAGCAATGGTTACGAGTCACTAACTAGCGACGGCTACAAGTCACTAACTAGCGATGGGTATGAGTCACTAACTAGCAACGGTTACAAGTCACTAATTAGCGACGGCTACGCGTCACTAATTAATGACGGCAAAAAGTCGCTAATGTGCCGGCCGATGAACTACCGAAAAATTAGTGACGGTCTGGGTAGCGACATTTAGCTGTCGCTAATAAATTAGTGGTGAGTAAATTAGCAACTGACCATTTAGCGATGGTGTGCCGTCGCTATGTCTTGTGTAGCGACGGTAAGACGTCGCTAATGGCCGTCGCTAAATCACTATTTTCTAGTAGTGTAATATTATTCAGTTATTTATATAATTTCGACTTATAAATTATTAAGATCTTTACTTATATGATTATTTTGTCAAACTTTGTGATTGGCTGTACAAAGTTACTCTAAGCGTTGGTCAGTTGGAAATTAGCATTGGTTAGCGTATTAGCCAAGGCCTAGGCGTTTGGCGGTCGCACTAGATGGCGCCATTTAGGGTTTTTAAAAATCACTAGGTTAAGTAAGACAATCAATTAAGGAATGATTTTAATAAGATCTTGATCCTCTGCTCCCTTTGGAGCCTCAAGATGGAAGCATCAACTCTACAGAAGTCAATGTAGCTCAAATAGAGAATCATTTACATAATTGATCCATTCCAAAACAAGACCCAAAAACCATTTATAGAATACAAAGCTTTCAGTTTAACACAGATTACTCTATTAAAAAAACTGAATAAATGATTCCTTTGAACAATGAACATAAAACAATTAACAACCAATTTATTTTAACTTTAGTTAATTTAATCCAAAATTGCTTATTCTTATTTCTATATCCTTTTTTTCCTTGAACTAATTTTATTTAAAATCCAATATTATATAGGTCTAATAGTTCATTAAAAATATAATTTTTTATAATCTTATTAAATTTTTATGAATTTTTCTTTTTTAAAGCCTAAAAATAAAAAATTCATAAAAATTCAACAACATTTTAAAAATTTGCTTTCAAATGGATTATTACATCTACATAATGGTAGCTTTCAAATGAAATTAGTTCCAAATAAAAATAATTCATTTTAAATTAAACAGACTTAAGTTAAAATAAATTCTTTATAAGTTGTTGTCTCCAGTGGCTATTAATGAACACAAAATAAAATATAAATACTTGCCTATTGGAATGGTTCAAATTGCCATAAAACCTTTATTTAGATTAGGTTTAGATATTCCAATAGTTATGTGCCTTAGAGATGCAAGACACTTAATTGTTTCCATTTCATTTTTTTCTAGCAAGTGACCTAGTCTATTTTAATTGTTTTTCAAACTTCTTAGTCTCTTTACTTGATCCAAACATTTTAGAAACTTTGATGTTAATAGTTAAGACTTAAAATATGGAAGTAGTTACTAATATTAAATCAATATGTATAATTTATAGAGTTTATTATAAAGTTATGTCTACAAGGATTGATCCAAGAGCAAAAGTTCCTTCATTAAAAGATGAAACAATCAGTTTTAAGGCAAATATTCAGAATACTTTTGTACATGTTCCAAGAAAACTAAAATGGAATGAAATTACAAATTTGAGGAAGTGGGATCTAAGTAATATAATGTAACATCAACCCTTAGAAAACATGTCTCAAAAGGCATCCATATATGAAGCTATAGATGGATTTATTCAAATTGATTTTTTAAACTATTTTCCTTAAACTCAAATAAGTCGGTAGGATAATTATAGACCCGTAACTAGTAATAATAGAAGAAGTATTATATAAGAAATGTGGAAAGACCTAAATTAATCTCTGAAATACATAGATCTCCCGTTAATATACCAGTTCCTACACCAAGAGTGCCTCATTTGAATGCTTCAATTATTTTACCACGACAAAATATACAAGAGTCATTAGTCTCTAAAAATCAATAAATACCAACGGATCTAATGCAAGTAGACTTTACAAATCAAATACGCAGAGGAATCTATAATATACCAAAAACTAATCAAGAAAGGAATCAACCAAAATAATAATAATAATAATAATAATTCACCTCAATTATATACTACCCAGCCTCAAATGGAATTCTATACCACTATTAATATGATAACTTATGATTTTGAAATAGATAAAAAAATTTTAAAAGAGAGATTACTTTCATAAAGCTAATGATGAAAAACATGCATGGTTTTTAGAATCATTTGAGAGTCCTGAAAGAATTAAAATTCGAGAACTTTGGTATATAAATATGAGGCAATATAGAACTAATATACCTTTTTTCGTTTGGTTTTCATTACATTGCTCTAATTATAATATAGATTTTTCCATTTTAAAACATAAAGCTAATAAATCAAACCACTAAAACTTGGACTACATCTGACATTAAGAAAATAATCTCTACTTATCCTTCAGAAGAATCCTTTGTTATTATTGTTAAAGATACTTCAGTAGTAACTAGTCCTTTCAAACAGACTCCTGTAGTTACTGCTAACGATTCTATTATGAAAAAAGATATTGTAAATATACAAAATCAGAATAGTTATACAAATCAGTCTTTAATTTCTATAGCACAACAAATGAACAGAATAGAATCAACAGTGAAATACCATTTGAATAGCCCTTCTTCTCCGTCTATATATTTTTTTAAAGAAAGTCCTGAAAAATGAAAAGATTCAGAGAGTAATGGCCTTTTCAAAATTACTCAATCCTTATTCAAAAATTTTGAAATAGATGATGATATAATATTATGAGTAAGTAACAATTAATTTGACAAAAACTTGAGGCTTAATCAAGAGAATTATCACTTAATAAACCATCTACATCTGGTACGAAGGAATCAATTAATATGATATCAACCGAAGAAAATATTAACCAATTAGAAAATTAATTTCAAGAAGAAACTAATTTTATAAACAAGATTCATAATATCGAAACAAAAAGATTTCAACATAGAAAAGACTATTATTCTCGTCCAACTCCTCCTGATCTCCAATATGAAGAGCCATATATAAATCTAGTCACTTATGATGGAAGAGGAATACTAGAATGGAATATAGATGGTGCAAGTGAATACCAAATGTTAAATATATTACAGAAAATGACTAATGGCAACGTTAACATACAAAAACAAAACATAAAACCGATACTCATCAGACTACAAAAATTTTAGTAGCAGGATTTACTGGCCAACTTAACGGCTGACGGGGTCATTGTATGAGCCAAGAAGATAAACAATTGGTATGGAATGCAACAAAGACTATCATTAAAATGGGGAATGGGCAACAGATTCAATCTAATATTAGCTATTCGGTCAATACTTTGATTTTTGGAATAACAAAAGCTTTTTCGGGAGATCCAAATCAACTTCAAAACAGAAGTTCTGAAACTCTGATTAATCTAATTTGTCCTAGGTTACATGATTTCATATGGTAGAAAGATATATTTTTAACCAAATTTTTTACCAGAAGTGATTGTGGATTAGCATTTTGGGATCCTACACAAAGAGTGCCTCCTTTGAATACTCCAATTATTATACCATGACAAAATATTCAAGAGTCATTAGTCTTTCAAAATCAACATCCATTAACGGATCTAATGCAAGTGGACTTTACAAATCAAATACCCAGAGGAATCTATAATATACCAGAAACTAACCAAGAAAGGAATCAACCAGAAAATAATAATAACAGTAATTCACCTCAATTATCTGCTACCCAGTCTTAAATGGAATTCTATTCCGCAATTAATATGATAACAAACTAAACACATTATTCATTTGAATAATGAATATGAAATGACTAAGTTATTATCTCTAGTAGCTATTAATGAATACAAAAGAAACTATAAATACTTGCTTATTGGAATGGTTCAAATTGCAATAAAACCTTTATTCATATTAGGTTTAGATATTCCAATAGTTATGTGGCTTACAGATGCAGGACACTTATGGTTTGAAAACTCTTTATTAGCTTTAACTGAGTCTAATCTAGCAAAATAGCCCAGTCTATTTTAATTGTTTTCCAAACTTGTTAGTCTTTTTATTTGATCCAAACATTTTAGAAACTTTGGTGTTAACAATTATGACTGAAAATATGGAAGTAGCTACTAATACTAAATCAATATGTATAATTTATAAAGTTTATTGTAAAGTTATGTCTACAACAATTGATTCAAGATCAAAAGTTCCTTTAATAGAAGATGGAATAATCATTTTTTAAGCAAATACCCAGAATACTTTTGTACGTGTTCCAAGAAAATTAAAATGAAATGAAATTACAAAATTGGGGAAGTGGGATCTAAGTAATATAATGTCTTAGCAAGCCTTAGAAAATATGTCTCAAAGGCATCCATATATAAAGCTATAGATGGATCTGTTCAAATTGGTTTTTTAAACTATTCTCCTTAAAGTCGCATATGTCAATGTGATAATTCCGTCAACCAATAATAGTAGAAGTATTGATATGGGAAATATGGAAAGACCTAGATTAATCTCTAAAACACATAGATCTCCCATTAATATACCAGATCCTACACCAAGAATACCTCCTTTGAATACTTCAGTTATTATACCACAACAAAATATACAAGAGTCATTAGTCTCTCAAAATCAACATATACCAACAGATCTAATGCAAGTATACTTCACAAATCAAATACCTAGAGGAATTTATAATACACTAGAAACTAATGAAGGAAGGAATAAAAAAAAAAAATAATAACAATAATTCACCTTAATAAATCTTGCTCTCTGCTTTAAGCTTTTTTGTTTATATTTTTAATCTGCTCTCTACTTAATGTATTTTGGTCTGGTTCTAGTCCCCCTTTAGGTTTTAGAGCCAGAAGGTTTCTCAAGACTCATCATTGTAAGTACAGGTGTTCAGTTTTAATAATATTATTCAGTTATCTATATCACTTTGATTTACAAATTATTAAGATCTTTACTTATATGATTATTTTGTCAAACATTGTGATTGATCGTACAAAGTTACTCCGAGTGTTGGTCAGTTGGAAATTAGCATTGGTCAGCCGTACTAGCCGAGCTTTAGGCATCTGGTGTTCCTTCTAGATGGTCCTGGTTAGGGTTCTTTGTACTAAAAATCTCTAGGTTTAGCAAGATAATAAATTAAGAAACACTAAAAGGATGAAGAGTATTTCCTACATCAATTTTCTACGAAAAAAAGTGTAGGAAAAATATTCGCAAGAAAACCGTTGGACAAAAAATTCTGTCCGACAGTTTTCATTCAATAAAACTGTGACAGGTAAAATTGTAGGACATCTGTCAGAATAAGATAGCGGGAAATTATGGCACCAAAGTATCCGATACTTTTTATGTGAATTAAATAGGTAGGGACCACATGTGCAAGAAAAGCGTCAGATATATTGGCCGACGCTTTTTCTGCAAATTCGTGTCCTACGCTTTTGAGACAAACGAAGATATAGACATATTAAAAATGTAAGAAATTTATTCTTTCGATTTTCCTACAGTTTACTTTTCCTACATTTTTTTGACGTAAATTACTACATATTTGCTACACCAGTCTTGCAATTTGACTTTTCATATGTATCATATGATTTTGCTACAAATTTTGCTTAGAAATACCCATCCCTCCCCTCTTCTCCAGTTCGTTAATGCTACTCTTTCGGCATCCATTTTTGTTTCTATTTCAACATCTTAGTCAGCTCAATCGAGGTGTTTTAAAATAATTAAGAGGTTAGTAATTTAAATGGTAATTACCTGTTTTTTAGAAGATATAGTTATATTGTTTTAAGTATCTAATTTATATGACAACATGTTATTGTATATTAAGTATTTATTTATTATACCTTAAATTCTCCATTCATGATTGTGTTGATGACAAATATAATATTGATCCAATTCAGATTGTGGGGACACAAAATGTATTGGATTAAGTTATATTTGTGATTAACATAATCATGGATTGTCCAAGTTGGACTGTTAAAAGTTGCATAAGCAGTATTGCAATTAATGTATTCCTTTCGTAGTAGTAGTTTGTGAATTTTGGTAGACTATTTCCCAAATTGTTCCCGTTGTGTGTTTCTCAATAAGTTGATATTGTTGAAAAACACTGTGAGAAACACTGTGAATGAGAATTGAAGGGAAATGTTGCCAAAATTTACATGATATACTCCTACAATAGAACAGTTAAAATGCTTTACTGCTTATGCAACTTTCAATGGAGTAGGGCCCTTACCTTAATGGAGTAGGTGTTTTAGTTATGGAAAGTTGACATGTATGCATGACATATATAAGTAATTCATTTACATTTTTACTATATTTATATTATATGAAATATAATAAATTTATTACATATTTATGTTGAGGGTTTTTACTGTTTATTTTACAAAGGAACCAAATGACTGGCAATGGACGTGAGTGGATGTACTAAAGGACTGATACAGATGGGTATATGAATTCTGGATTTATGGCTGGTGTTAATGAGTTTTTACAGTTTGCATGTAGTGGAAAGGAGTTAGAAATGATTAAATGCTCTTGTCACAAATGTAATAATAGATTTTATAGAATAGAAGCGAAAATGATAGAGCATTTGTTTGAATATGAATTTAAGTCAAACTTTTACATATGACACTGTCACAATGAATAATATGATAGCAATTTGCACAATTTCAGTGTGGCCTGTAGCTATTTTCCATCGCATTTATATGGAGGGATAAATGGGGAATCATGTAGTGTAAATGCATATGAACAGTTGGTATGTGAATCAATAGGTCTGTTATCATCTAATATAGGATCTGGAAATAATGAAAGAATATTGGTGGATGAAGAGTTAATCGACACTGATGTCGAAGAAGCTGATAATGCCAATGATAATAATAATAATGTGTTCAATGTGTCTGAAATGAGGGAGGGGTTACCTAATCCGACTGCACAACAATTTTATAATTTGTTGGATGATAAAAATGCACCGTTGTGGGATTGGTACACTAAACAAACACAATTGTCTGCAATGACACAATTGTTAACTTACAAAAGTGAGTTTAATATGACGGATCATTGTTTTGATAGATTACTAGAGCTTATGAAAAAAATATTGCCTGAAAGTGAAAGTAATAGACTGCCATCCACCCTATATGATGCGAAATAACTCACAAAAGGACTTGGGTTGTCATATATAAAAATTCATGCTTGTGAGAATAACTATATGCTATTCTATCAGGAAGATGAGAAATTAACACATTATCGTGAATTTGGGAATAGTAGATATAAAGAAAGAATAACCTCTGGACAAAAGATGTTGATTGCCTAAGAAATTGTTACGGTATCTACCAATAACCAGCAGGTTGAAGCGCTTGTACATGTCATAAAAAACAGCAACTCACATGACTTGGCATGCTTATAATAAATCATGCAATGATGGAAGTATGGGTCATCCATGTTAGTCTGAAGCGTGGAGTCACGTAGATCAAACATTCCCATCATTCACTGATGAAATTAAAAATGTTAGGCTCGGGTTGTGTACCGATGGATTTAACCGAAATAATGTTATTGGTGAAACATACACAATATGATTAATCTTTATAGTTGTTTACAATCTTCCGCCAGAATTGTGTATGAAAGAACCCTTCATTTTTATGACTCTTCTAATTTTTAGTCCTAGAGCACTAAGACGCAACATTGATGTATTTTTACGACCATTGATTGAGGAGCTCTAAACTTTATGGTCGAAAGGGGTTGTTGTATAGGACAGTTATTGACAACAAAATTTTTTTATGAAGGCATGTTTATTATGGACAATTAATGATTTTCTTGTACTAGGAAACCTTTCAGGTCGGAGTACCCATGGTAACCTTGCGTGCCCATATTGCATGGATGAAATTGACACATTTATGTTGAAGAAATGCAGAAAGCCATGTTGGTTTGATTGTCACAGGAATTTTTTACTGCATAATCACACATTCCATTCGAATGTAATATTGTTCATCCCAGGGAAGAAGGTTAGTAAGGTTAATAGTCCATATAAGTCAAGTGAGGAAATTCATGATATGTTGGTTGGGTACTGTTTTCCTCCGTTTGGCTCTTCATATGATAAACATTGAGTTGCGGGGTTTGGAGAGTGGCATAATTGGTTAAAGCGGTGTATATTCTGGGAGTTATCGTACTGGAAGCATTTGCTAGTTTGAAATAATTTGGACGTCATACATACTAAAAAAAATTGTTTGAAGAATATTTTTAATATTGTTATGGATATACGTGGGAAAACAAAAGATAACTCGAATTCTCACCTTTCACTTGAGGAGTTAAAAAATATGCGGCGTAAACTACGTTTACGAAATATTAGAGGGAAATGTGTGAAACCAAAAGCATCTTATACGTTGAGTCGGGAACATATAGGAGAAGTTACTCTGTGGTTGAAAACGATAAAAATGCTTGATGGGTATGCCCCAAACTTGGGCCATATGGTTAACCTGAGTGACGGTACATTCTATAACATCAAAAGCTACAATTGTCATGTGTTAATGCAGAGGTTGCTTCCTATTGCATTACGTGGGTATATGTCAAGTCTTATATGGGAGATGATTTCTGAGTTTTGCTCATTTTTCAGAAAATTATGCATAAGTAGGATTCGATTTGATGGCATACAACAGTTGGAGTAAAATATAGTGGTTACCATATGTAAGCTAGAAAAGATATTCCTTCCTGCCTTTTTTTATTTGATGGAACATCTTGTCATCCACCTCCCTCATGAGACAAAGTTGTGTGGTCCAGTTCAATTTTGATGGATGTATCCGTTTGAAAGATAATTTTTGGATTTGCATTCATATTTCTATCAAAAATTTTCATATGTTATATGTCAATAATTTTTGCATATTATATGTAATTAATTGTTATATTTTTTTAACTTGGAAGACTAATGCGGTCATTGAAGGGAAAGGTTAGAAATAAAGCTGCAATTGAAGGTCCAATTGTGAAAGCATACTTGGTCCAGGAAATATGTCTACATTCTGTAGCCATTACTTTGAAGTAAATATTCCTACACGGTTAAACAAGGTCCCACGAAATGATAATATTGATATTCCTGTGGCTCATGTTGAGGGTCAATTGTTATCTATATTCAATATAAGATGTCGTAACATAACTAACTGCGAGCGACAACGCTTACTTGATCCCACTAAGAGACATCAAATACATATCTATACTTTGTGCAATTGCAATGAGATTATACCAATTGTCAGGTGCCATATATGTAAACAACTGTGAGGATTTTTACATCAAGCGGATTGCTTTAATTCATTATTGACGGGTTATCATTTCAGGCACTTTGACTCTTATATATCAACAGGATTTCCCAATTGAATGAAAGTGAATTACAAAGTTATCGAGATGAACATTTGACCGAATGGTTATGGATATACATGAGTATCATGACGTGATAATTTTTATATACCTAATTGTGTTCTGTTTGTATATACTGTGTAGTTATGTTATTATATTAACTATTTATTTTCAGGTTAACAGTTTCAAGGATAAATTAGATCCTCGTATTGTATAATTAGCCTGTGGTCCTATTCGAGTAATGGTCATTTCATACAATGGATGTATTGTGAATGGTTTTCGTTTCCACACACAATCCTACGGCAAAGACAAAATGACACAGAATTATGGTGTTTGCGTGAAGGGTGAGACATGGGGATCCAGTGGGTATGATTTTTATGGCATTATTGATGAGATTATACGTATTAAGTACCACGGGAGTGGGTATGAAGTCATGACGCTGTTCAAATGTACTTGGTTTGATTTGACACGTGGTGTTCGAAGTTACGCACATACCGATGTTATTGACATTAAATGGAAGTCTAGATTATCACTACTTGAGCCATTTATCTTTGTGACACAGACTTAACAAGTTTACTACTGTGAGCACCCTAACAAGACTCTTTATCAGTGGTGGCCAGTGGTTAAGATGAAGCCATGAGGGTTCATCGATTGTTCATTGAATAATTTTAGTGATCGGTCTAAGGACAATGAAGAAATGTCTGATGAGCAAACACGTGTGTTAGAAACAACAGACGAGCCGTTCCAAGAAGCAATTTCAAGTGAAGTACCAATGGTAACAACTGATGGCATTGCCCTTGATGAGATTAACGTAGTTGTCGATTTCACGTGTTATCCTGAAATCGTGCAAGACATAGATCAGAACATTGATGTCACAGAAGCCGATGGGGATACATCAGATGATGAAGCATCGTTCGATACTTTAGAGTCAGATGAAGGCGAGGATGTTTGATTAAGTGTAATTGTTCAAAACATCTGCATGTTTTATTTGAAGTCGTAATATAACTTTGTATGCATTTGTGTTTTGGACTGAAAAGATATTAAATTTATCAAATTTAATCATCACATATCCAAGTACCTACGTTGAAATGAATATATCAATTTTTTTACGTCCAAAAATTGTTGCATGCTATTAAAGAAAATGATAATAATGTTAATAAATTTGGGAGATTAATCTGACCAAATACATTAAATCCATAAATTTAAATTCTAAACATAAATATTTTCATTTTCAACTAAAAAAAAGTAAATCAATTAACTTCCAAACATAGTAATCAGTTCATATATACACATTATAAATTATATATATATATATAGTCCAACGGTTTTAAGTTAATACTAAAAAATTGTAGGAAATATGTAGGACTATATCACCTAGGGCAATGTGTTGTGCGACGGTTTTAAGTTAATATTAAAAGCATGTAGGAAAAGTGTAGGAAATGACCGACGGTTTTAACACAGTTTTAAAAAATCGTAGGAGAGATGTAGGACAATATCACCTAGGGCAGTGCACTATCTGACGGTTTTGAGTTAATATTTAAAATAAGTAGCAAAAATGTAGGACAAGATAGTTATTATAAAACCGTATGACTAAAGCTAGGAATTCATAGGAAGCAAGGTGGGAAGCCAATTAATGACGGGAAGGTTAAATTTTTCAGTTCCTACGCTTTTGATGCATTTTCTAATTTTCATAAAAAAAGGCCGTAGGAAAATTTGCAACACTTGGAAAATTGTAAGACATTTAGGTAGCTTAATTGCCGCATCTTCCCTTTAAATTCGTGGGATCTCTCTAGTTATCACCACTCCATTCCCTCTATTCTGTGACACTCTCTTCCAAACCCACTCCCAAAATCCCCTCCGGAGCTACTTCAACTAGGTATTTTTAATTTTTTAAGCATTTTTTTCTTATATAATTAATGTTTGTTATTATATATAGTCGTTGTTTACATAATGCATGTATTGCATGTTATATTTTTCAATGCCAATTTTTATATTATATGTTTTAAGTAATTTTATATATGGTGTTAGTAATATGTATGTGGTTAGTTATAAATAATTTTTAGTGTAATAATGGTAAGTTATATTTATACAAAAACATGTTACTATCTATGTGGTTAATATAAAAAACTGTTACGTCAATAATGTTAGAGTAATATTGTTGTCACTTTAATAATGTTAGTGTAATCAGTTAAAGTTAGTATAATAATGTTACTTCAGTAATGCTAGTATAATCAGTTAATGATAGTTTAATAATTGTAATTTATAAATAAGTATATGTCGAATAATTGGTAATTTTAAAATAGTGTTACTGCACAAATGGTATTGAAATGATGACAATTTAAAAATTAATGATTTTACTGAAATAATGAAATTTAATAAGTAAATGTTAGTGTAGTAATGGTCATTTATAAATAAAAGACTGTGACGTAATGGTAATTTAGTATTACATATATATGTAATCAACGGTTTTGTAATAATTAAAAAAATTAAAAACATGTTACACTTTAATTTTAGGATGGTTCGCCCCCAACAGTTAGGCTCGGGCAAAGACCCAACAAAGGGCTTACATGACCAGCGACGCAGTCGGGGTCCACGATAGCCTGCTATGACACTTACACAGGTGTCACAGACTGAGACTCAAATCCAGGTGTCAGAGACCTTGTTGCCACATACCTAGGCTTAGACCCCGGTGGCACAGACTTAGCTACAGACCTAGGTGCCATATGCTCCGGTGCATAGACCTCATGTGCCCCAGACATTTAGCGAATCGAGCTCCATATTTTAGTGGTTTTGAGACATGCAGACCGATGCGTATTAGACAGATATGAGCGGAATATCTGGGTCATCTCATTACCAGCATACAAGGATCGGGCAGCCCACATGGGATCTTGATCCTAATTCATTCCTTGATCCAGATGAGATTGGTATATCCACTCATCTACCTAGTCTACACCCGAGTCAACATCAGCAACAGCAGCCGCCTCAGCAGCAGCCAACTGATGGGGCCCCACTCCCTAGATGGTGAGGCCCGCGAGTAGTTGACTTACCACCACGTCCATTTCCGTATGGCCGTTCGATGATCGTCCATCGAGAGTAAGTGTTCCTGACTCCTACAAAATTAATTGTTGATATAATTATACGTTGTTCTTAATTACATCACTTTATATATATATCTTACTATAATCATCATTTGTTACAACTTATTCACTGATGACTCCATTCGTTCCACCGTAGCCTCCATTCATGTGAGGTTGTGGGACGAAAGTTGTATTGCTTGGTCACATGCATTTCGAGTTGCACAAGAGGAGCACGTCACCAAGTTAAAGGTAATTGGTTACTGTGCATTTTTAAACAATAGTTTGTATATGGACTAATTCATATTTTTTTCTTTTTTGTGAAATTGCAGAATTACTATAAATGGGACCCCAGAGACTTCGCCCCTATCAGCCGGATTGTGTTCAACTACTGTTTGCGGTCCGTGCAAAACCGCTTCTATCATTGGAGGTCCGTTGCGATTCAGAAGATCCTTGACTTCTTCGCCAACCCTGACTACAATTTACTGCGGCCACATGCTCCATCCTATTACAGTCAGTAAGTATGGAATCAGTTGTGTAACCAGTGGGAGCAGGAAAGATGGAAAAAGCTATCGGAGGTTGGTTCCCATGCCAAGCACATAGCGAATAGCGAATAGCTCAGGCCTTGTTCCGAAGCACACGATGGGCTCAATCCCAGGCGAGATGCACTGAGATCGTATGGTACCAACTGCTCCCTTCCATACATTATAATTTTTTTTATGATTTATTAATTACTTAAAATTTTAATGATATCTAAAATTGTGCAGAAAAAAGCCCAAGATGGAGTTGATCCATCATTTGATGAGTGGTGGTCTCATACTCATAGACGCAAGAAGATCGGTCAGCCTATCGATCCGATTTCACAGCAGCTGCAGGTAATAAATGTTCATTTACCACTACTAACAATGTTTTAAAAATATAATATATGTCTTACTAACTCTAATTTCTTTTTTTTTGTAGGATGGATATGTCTAGTAGATTCAAGAAAAATACCATAATCCGGATGACAGCCCGCAGTTCGATGCAGAAGTATAGAGCGAGGTACGAGACCCACTAAGAAAAGGCCGACTACCGGGTGTTCTGCTTTGACTCGCTGATCCCCACACTTTTGGACCAAATTGAGTATTTTCCATTCATATTTAACTTAGTTAATTATTTTTATCACTTTTACATTTCTAATTGCTACTTATCAAATTTTTTAGGCTCCACGTGCTGATTCGACTAAGATTGCTCAGCTGAGAGCTGAGAACACCCAACTATGAAGTGATTTTACCCGGTTACAGGCAGACGTTCGCACTGAAGTCCAGCGAGAGACCGAGGCTGCAATGGGTGCCATGCTTAACAGGCTGATTCATCAGGGGATTATACCTGCATCAGCTTTCTCGGACGACCTACAGACCGGATCCTCCACTTAGCATCATGACAACGATCGTAGCCAGCGAGATGGCAATGATCAGCTTGGCACTGCATCCCATTGATTTTATATTAGACTTTCAGTTATTTGTAATTAACTTTCTTCTGTAAAATTTGATTACTTTTATGTATAGTGAATTATTGACCACTTTGATCAATTGTTATATAACAATAACAATAATAATAATAATAATAATAATAATAATAATAATAATAATAATAATAATAATAATAATAATAGTAAAATATTAATTATATATATATATATGTTTTTAATTTGTGTATAAATTAATTTACTAAAATCTTTAACTTGTCACAAAATCGTAAGAACAATATTAATGTCAGAAAGCTGTAGGAGGTAATGGGGTCACAAAACCGTAGGAAAATTGGGGTCACAAAATCATAAAACAAGTGGCGTCACAAAACTGTAGGGAATACTTTTGTCAGAAAAATATAGGAGTTAATGCATCTCAAAACCGTCGGATAAGCTGGGGTCCATAGGCATCACAAAAGTGTAGGAGCATTTTATGCTTATCCGATGGTTTTTATTTCCGACACTATTTTTTCCTACAGTTTTGTCCGACGATTTTAATTGTAGGAAATGACCATTTCCTAAGGTTTCCCTACATTTTTTCTCATCTCAAATGCCTTGTTTTCTTGTAGTGAAAAGAGTTTAATAAGATGTAAATTTATTGAATAGATTAACTAGAATGTTTTCTAGTAGAGAGTCTAATCCTCAGTTTCCTTTAGGGCCTCTAGATGAAATTATCAACTCAACAAAAGTCAACATAGCCTAAATAGAGAATCATTTATATAATTGGTCTATTCCAAAACAAGACCCAACAACCATTTATAGAATAGGAAGCTTTGAGTTTAACACAAATTAATCTATTAACCAGACTGAACAAACGATTCCATTGTTACGCAATATTTCTGGCATTTTAAAATTTTGAATAATTTTAGGCTTTAAAGGAATACAGTTATAAAGTTTATGACTTTCTTTGGAACTCCATTTTTTGATAGATTAGTTTACAGATAACTATAAAATAGTCATTAACTTTAATCTAGGATACATTGCTGGCCATACACTTTAGCTATTGTCAATTTTGTACCTAATATATACACATACCCATACATCAAATATAAAAGCTGAATAATTACTACTATTACTTTGACACATGGAGTAGTTACTAAATTGTCATTAATTTAACAGTTTTTTTAGCATTTAGTGGTGATTAATGATCCTTCTTTAGTTTTTCGGTTTCAAAATTCAACTGTTTTTTTTATTGATTAGTTTTTTGTGAGGCACCAACTTAATCAAATCTTACAATTAATTACACATTTATGTTGACATTCATGTTATAACTTTTGCTTACATAGAATATCTGGTACTGTAAAAATCCATTAAAAGATTGCAACCTACAAATTTATTAAGTCTTACTTGTCATCTAACTACAATGAAAAAAAATTGTAACCAACAAATTTAAGTTCAAAATTAATATAAAAGATATTGTAACCTACAAATTTAAGTCTTAATTCTCACAAATAAACAGCCCATTTTTTGTAGTAATGTTATATTATTGATTTAAAGAGAGAATGACCATAGATTCTCTCTCTCAATCATATCTAATCAACCTTCCCATTATTGCCACAATATCATTCTAGAGATATGGAACATGTGTATTTTGGTTGAAGCCAATGCTACAGAGGACAATGTACATGAAGATTGACCATTGGAGCCCTCGTCTATAAGGCTTTCTAGAATCCAATCAACTGGCATCCACACATGCAAGGTTTTGTACTTTTCTGTATACATTTTTCAATTTTGACTTCACCAAATGTATGTTAATAGAATTTTATTCTCTTTGTTCTTCACTTCTTCTTAAAATAGTGCGAACACTTGCTAACACTCAATTGTAGTAGCTAAGATTTTGGGTTTAATTTGGTTGACCTAAAAAATTAAGTTTTAGAAATTTTAGAATGAGTAAAAACATCTACATAGTCATGATTCCTGAATAATTTATTTTATATATGTTTCCTAAGCCTGTTGGTGTAGTTGATTTTATATCTAATATATAGGTATTAGCAATTCACGAAGCTTCATGATTGGTGGCCACGCATTCTAATATGAGTATATCTACATTGTGGATTGATGTTTCAGGCTTTATTGTCTATGGTGGTTTGCTTCTTCTTTTTTTGTTCTTTCTTTCTTTCTTTCTTTCTTTTTCTTTTTCTTTTTAAGTACAAAAGTGTATATGCTTTGTTTTCTTAAAGGTGTTATTTGTGCTTTTATATTTCAATTTTCTTTTTGTTTTCATTTATTAGTAATAAATATCATCTACTTCTAAAACAAATTTATTAATGTGTTATTACTTTTCTTTCCTTGCATTTAAATGATTGATTGATTAGTTCAATATATCTTTAGCAAATTTCTCATAGCAGCACAATCAATTAGGCTTCCTTTGTTCAAAATTTTAACGCACAATTTTGGTTTTTAATTTCCCATCAGTATCCATATTTCTAGGTTGGGGGATGTTAGGTTTGGTGGTGAACACCAAGAATAGAAAGAAATGAGAAATCAATACATAATAATTTTAATAAAAATAATATATTAGAGAATATTTTAGTTTCCACATGAGTAATTTCAATTATTCTTAACATAAATAACTATATGAAATTTTTTAAAAAAAAAAAGACATTTAGGATTCCAAAAAATCCAATAAAGATTTGGAAGTAAATTGGGACATACAGGCAAGGGAGATGTTAAAATGACTTATTTTAGTTATTTACCACATAAAAACATGCACCAATGCAAGCATGCCATGAGTCAAAAATTCATTTATAATTTTATTTTTTTAGTGCACTTTATGTCATACTAGAGAATTTTTAAATTTCTAATTTTTATACATTCTACATTCTAGTAATTGAATTTAAATTCCATTATTCTTAGTATAATAGGATACTTAACTACTTCTAAGCGTTTTGGTGATATAGAATTAAATAGAAATAATTTCTTTATATCTATTTATTAGCTCTTATTCCCTACTTACTTTCTTTTAAACATTTCTCATTTGTGCTTCTAAAAATTTTGCATTTACTTCCAAGTGGCTATATTTTATCTTTATAGGTTTTCATGACCTCAATGTTAAGTGTATGCACATACATATATACATATAATTTAAAAGCTAATATCCAATATTTACCTCATGATCATTTTAGAAACTTTCAAAAGTAAATAACTTTTATAATTTTTTGTATCCTTATATTATATATATATATATATAATTAACCCGTACATGGTATGGGCCAAACAGCTAGTTGAATAATAAACATGAAACAATTAAGTTATTATCACTAGTAGCTATTAATGAACACAGAAGAAAATATAAACACTTGCTATTGGAATGGTTCAAATTGCCATAAAATCTTAATTCAGATTAGGTTTAGATATTCCAATAGTTATGTGCCTTAGAGATGCAAGACACTTTGGGTTTGAAAACTCTTCGTTAGATTTAACCGAGTCTAATCTAGCAAGTGGCCTAGTCTATTTTAATTATTTTTCAAACTTCTCAGTCTCTTTGTTTGATCCAAGCGTTTTAGAAACTTTGGTGTTAACAGTTAAAACTAAAAATATGGAAGCAACTACCAATTCTAAATCAATATGTATAATTTATAGAGTTTATTATAAAGTTCTATCTACAACAATTGATCCAAGAGCACAAGTTCCTTTAACAAAAGATGAAACAATCATTTTTTAAGCAAATACCCAGAATACCTTTGTACATGTTCCAAGAAAATTAAAATGGAATGAAATTACACAATGGAAGAAGTCGGATCTAAGTAATATAATGTCTCATAAACCCTTAGAAAATATGTCTCAAAAGACATCCATGTATGAAGTTGTAGATGGATCTGTTCAAATTGAATTTTCAAATTATTTTCCTCAAACTATAATAAGTCAATATGATAATTGTAGACCCTTAACTGGTAATAGTAGAATAAGTAAAAGTATAGGAAATAAGGAAAGACATAGATTAATCTCTGAAATACATAGATCTCCCGTTAATGTACCAGATCCTACCCCAAGAGTGCCTCTTCCGGAAACTCTAATTATTATACCAAGACAAAATATACAAGAGTCATTAGTCTCTCAAAATCAACATATACCAATGGATCTAATGCAAGTAGACTTTACAAATCAAATGCCTACAGGAATCTATAATATACCAGAAACTAATCAAGAAAGGAATCAAACAGAAAATAATAATAAAAATAATTCACCTCAATTTTCTCCTACCCAGTCTTAAATGGAATTCTATTCCGCTATTAACATGATAACTTATGATTTTGAAATAGATATTTTTTTTAAATAATAAATCCAATGATGAAAAACATGCATGGTTTTTAGAATGATTTTAGAGTCCTGAAAGAATAAAAAACTGAAAACTTTGGCTTGAAAATATGAGGCAATGTAGAACTAATATACATTTTTACCTATTTTTCATTATATTTCTCTAAGTATAATATATATTTTCCTTTTTCAAAGATAAATCCAATAAATCAAACCACTACTACTTGGATTACATCTGGCAATAAGAAAATAATCTCTATTAATCCTCTAGAACAATCCTTTGTTATTAATGTTAGCGATACTTCAGTAGCAGCTAGTCCTTTTAAATAGACTCCCGTAGTTACTAATAATTGTAATAACCCTATAAGTTAAGAAATAAAATTACCAATTTACACTAAATGTAAAAATTACTATTTTACCCTTAAGGGTGTTTTCATAAGATCAATGTAAAACTAAAAATCTTGATCCTTAGATAATTTCTTTAGTGATCACTAAGCCAAACTCCATGCCGGAAGCTCAAAGTCATGTTCTTTATGCTAGGGATATTTTTTTTCCTTTTCCAACTGATAACTGAATTGAAAATTTAAGTGCACCATTGGATTCTTTACATGGAAACAAGTCAAAATAACTTTTTCTTACTCAATTTTGAATTCATTTGCTTAGATTTCCAAAAAATTTAGCCTATGCGAGAGGACAATTCATATTGGGTTTATACTTTTATTGCGTGGAATAATTTCCCAATTAACCCTAATTTTTATTTAATAATAATAATAAACCTACAATCGTAATGCATCCTAGGATGTTGTTTCTTTTTTTTATTCAAATTCAATTTACTTTACCTATTTAGCTATATTTCCATTCCAATGACATTAACCATTTTCTTACTGGTTATCCTACAATTATTATTATTATTATTTACATTTATTTTACTTTTCCATTTGTTTCCCCATGATCCTATTTAACTAGGAATCCAATTTTTCCATTTGATCGAATTCTAATAGGCTGCTCTTTCCCCCTTTTATCCTCCAACTATTCCCCACCGCCAAGACACAATAGAAAAAAAAATAGCAACCATGGTCGCCGCTCTCCATCCTGCCATCCTTGTTATCTTGTAGTTTTGGCTATATCTCTCTCTTCTATTCTTTTAGTTCAATTAAATAGCCTCATAATTCCTCCACTGTTCCTGGTCATGCTCACTAAAGTAGAGAAAAAGACATCACAATAAAGTGTCGTCATTGTACTCTCCGTATCGTTACCGCCTTGATTGCGCTCCTTGTCAAACCGATTTAAGTGTAGCCCAAAATGTTATTTAATTCTCTATTATTTCCTAGGTTCATTAAGTTGAAGGGAAAACCCATCTGGACACTGAAAGCCATCCTATGCATGCTGGCAATTCCAAATTCATTTGTGTGAGTTTAAATCCTTTTGTATCACTCTTCTATTTTTATTTCCATTACCTAAAACTACTAAATTTATGATATATTTCGTTGGTATGTTCTTCCCTATTCCAAATTTTAGGCTTGTGCACTCGTTTCTGGTGCAATCGAACCCTTACTTGCACCCGAGCCCCGGTAAGCCACCATAGCCTTTTCAAAATTCTTTTGGCTACCAATTTCAAATCTTACAGCCCTAATAAGTTTTTCTCTTTTCTATCCAAGTTATTACAGAGGCCTAGGAAATCTTTACTGAAATTTTTTGCATTTTTTTGGACTCCTAGAGCACTAGAGATCCCAAAAACACATATATAATCAAAATCAAATTTTGTCTTTCTAAGTTTGGTTTTTATAGGCATAAAATGAGCATATAACTCAGTGTGTTGACCACTATAATTTGATGATCAAAATCAAGAAAGTCTCTCGACACAATTCTGAGTAGGCACGAGGTCACCAGAGACTTCCTAAGACCCTTTTCTCCCACTAGGTAAAATTTCAGCCTATATATTAAGAATGTGAATCTTCCAAGTACCATTTAGGAAATATTCAAATTTTAGCATACTTTTTAATTTTCTATCTTACTAATATTTTGTAGGACCATTCTAGGAAACCACTTCATTTTGTTGTGTTATTTCGTACTAGGTAAGCGGGAAGAGCGGGTTAATTTTTGTGGGTCCTCTTAGGCGCAAAATAAGTATCAAATCGAATAATAAATTCTAAGTAAACAATTGGAATAAATAAAACCCTTAAAAATGTGGGCAACATGAGTAGATTAATTAAATTAATTTTCCTAGAATTTATTTTATTTTATTTAGTTTTACTTTTTCCATTGAGATATAATTTTGATAGGTTGGTTGCATTGTTGTAATGATGTAATATATGATATATGTTTGGCATTAGTATCATGCTAGGACCATTTATAACAAAAATTAAGTTAAAAGTATGCTAGGACTGTTTGAATAAACCTCGGTAATACCATGTTTAGGGCTGGTAACGCAAACACTGTTAGTACCATATTTGGGGCCAAAAAACTTTCTAACAGCATGATTAAGGCTGAAAGCAACTGTTAGTGGCATGTTAGGGTCATAAATAAACTACTATAAGTTGGTAAATAGATGATCAGGTTCATAAATGCTAATTAATAAACTTGAAAAGAATTCACGAGAGAGGAGATGGACATTTGTCATAAATATACTTGAAAAGATATAGTTGATGGTCATATCATCATGTAAAACTAAACCAAGATAACAAGATAAAAGAAATAGGATGCACTAGAATGATGTCACTGTACTAAAAAGGGTTGAAATAAAATGAGTTATGGTCATGCATCAATTACTTGTTGTATATGATTGATCCTTGTTATACACGAGACTGGGTTAAGTAAAGGATTTAAAGAGTAAGATAAAATACGATGCATGCAAGGTTTGTGGCGGACCATATCTGCAAGACCTGACAAGCCGTAAATTTAGAAGAGATGTTAGGAACAGATGATTCGAACCTAAGAGGCATGTTAAGGTGGTGGAAAACAATCCCTAGTCTTGACCCGATATTGAAATGGAGTTTGGGAGATATGATTTGTGCACTGCCAGACACAACTGGTAGGGGACCATGCTTATGGATGGTATCATGGAAGGCACTACCTCAACATAGATATCCCGATAGACTCTAGCATCCCTAGTGGCACTGCCTAAAAGTTATCCCAAGAATGAGTGATGTATACACTTACCACCCTAGGTTCATCTGACGGCATTCAAGTAATCGATTAAATGATTTTATCAGAGCACTATGATTTTCTCAATAAAAGGAATTATGCATATGCATATTAATTTCTGATGCTAGTGGGACTTTAGTATTGTTGTTATAATGTTGCATAAAATTGTTCTTTGATTACACTACTATAACTTAAAGTTTATTATTTATTTGTTGTTTGTTGAAGGAATATTATGACCTATATGATGGGCCTGATACTTCTCCCTTATTGAGCAAGTGGTGCTCACCTCTCCTTCTAAATTATTTTTCTTAGGTGAGTACTATGAGGAGATGGAGTATGCTGAACCATCTATTGAGGTTTAGGATGTCGAGTAGATAGAATGAGGACACGCTGTAGCTCCTCGAAAACTGGTTGGGACTGAATTTTAGTTCATTTTATGTTTGGATCATTATTCGTATTTTGATTTTCTTGGGATTATCATTTAATTAATCTAATTTTGTTTAATACTCTTATTATTTGGAAAATAGATTAAAAGAAAATGTTTTACCTCATATTTATTAAATTATTTTTAATTAATTGCTTAATAACTCTAGAAAATTAAAATATTTTCTAAAATTAAGATTTACAAAATTGGGTGTTACAAAAATGATCCTATTATGAAAAAAGATATAGTAAGTATACAAAGTCATAATAATTATACAAATTAGTCTTTAATTACCATAGCCCAACAAATGAACAGAATAAAATCAACAGTGAATAACCATTCGAATAAACCTGGTTTTCCATCCATATTCTTTAAAGAAAGTCCAGAGAAATTAAAAGATTCAGAGAGTAATAGTCATTTTAAAATTACTCAACCCTTATTCAAACCTTTTAAGAAAGACGAAGATATAACATTAGAAGAAAGTAATTATTCAATTTTATAAAATTGAGGCTTAGTTAAGAAAATTATCACTTAATAAACCATCTACGTCGTCTAGTACAAAATCAATTAATATGATATTAGAAAATATTAATCAATTAGAAAATCAATTTCAAGAAGAAACTATTTTTATAAACAAGATTCATAGTATTGAAACAAAAAGATTTCAACATACAAAAGACTACTATCCTCGTCTAACTCCTCCTGACCTCCAGTTTGAAGAGCCATATATAAATCAAGTTGCCTATGATGGAACAAGAATACTATAATATAATATAGATGGTGCAAGTGCATACCAAATATTAAATACATTACAAGAAATGACTATGGTAGCATTGACATACAAAAACAAACATAAATTTGATACTTAGACTGCAAAAATTTTAGTGGTAGGATTTACTGGCCAACTTAAAGGTTGGTGGGATCATTGTTTGAGTCAAGATGATAAAGAATTGGTATGGAATGCAACAAAGGCTATCATTAAAATTGAGAATGGTCAACAGATTCAATTTAATAATAGCATTTCGGTCAATATTTTGACTTTTAGAATAGCAAAAGCTTTTTTGGGAGATCCAAATCACTTCAAAACCGAAGTTCTGAAACTTTGATTAATCTCATCTATCCTAAGTTGCATGATTTCAGATGGTAAAAATATATATTCTTAACCAAAGTTTTTTCTTGAAGTGATTGTGGATTAGCATTTCGGAAAGAAAGATTTATAGTTAGACTTCTTAAATTATTTGCTAAAAAGGTAAGAAATTGAATTAAAAATAATTATAATCAAAATATTCCTATGATCATCTAACCTATGGAAAATTGATTAATTATATAAATATGGAAAGCCTAAGCCTTTGTAATGATATGAAGTTAAAGAATAAGATGAATAATGAATATCCACAAGGTAAAAAAGAGTTAGGAAGTTTTTGTGCTTAATATGGTTATGAAAAGATTGTTGCTCCTTCTACTAAGCATAAGAAAAAATTTATAAAGAACAATCCTAAAAGCTATAGAAAGAATAAATATAAAAGAAATAAATATGTAAAGAATATGACTTACAGACCATATAAAAAGAAATTTAGGAAATATAATAGAAATTAAGCTCAAGTATGTTACAAATGTTAAAGAGTAAGAAATTACAAAAATGAATGCAAAATGAAGATTAGAATTAATAATTTAGAAATATCAAACAAATTAGAAAAACAAATGGTTAATTTATTAGTTTCAAAATTAGATTTAGAAAATTTATATTAGGAAGAATAAATTGATTCAGACTTAGAATTAGAACTTAATGCTATAATGACTTCCTCAATAGAAGGCTCACATTAGGATAATTCTGGGTTAGAAGAATGTCAGTATCAAAATATAAATGTAATAACTTCTAATAAAGAGGAATTATATAAAATAATTACTAAAATTGAAGATCCATAAATTCGACAAGCATCCTCACAAAAATTAAAAGAATTAATCTTATAAGAGGAAAAGAAAATAGAATTTAAACCTTATTATAATTTTTCAGAAATTTTAGAAAGATTCAAAGAAGAAAAGAAAGCTTCGTTGATTCAAGACTTACGAAAGGATCGATGTAAAGCAAATTAAAAAAGAAATCCATAAATATTTAAAAGATAATGAAAAGACTAAAGAGTCAACTTTCAAGGAAATAGAGTCAAAAGACGTTGAAGATGAATTCATAAATATAATTTTAAAAATTTATTTCCATAAATTGTATGTTTCAATTGATTTAGTTGTTAATAATGAATATCATATTAAAACAGTTGCTCTAACAGATACTGGCACTAATCAAAATTGTATTCAAGTAGAAATAATGCCCAGCAAATTTTATGAAAAAACTATTTAAGAATTACATTCAGCTAATGGCACTAGACTTCATGTAAAATACAAATTGAGTAATGTAAAAATTTGCAATTAAGGTGTTTGTTTTAAGATGCCATTTATTTTGATGAATACAAATATTTTTCTAGGAACACTATTTATAACCTCTTTATATCCATTTCAAGTGACTTCTTTCAAAATAAAATCTAATGCATTAGGGAGAAATTTATCATTTCGTTTCACTTTTCTAGTCCAAGAATATGAAGTGTTAGGCTTTTACAAAATTCATTTACACAATCAATCAACATGATACAAAATAAAGAAAAACATTGTAGATTTTCAGTTGAAGAAATAAATTTCTTACGTATTGAAACTCAACTTCAGAATCCTTCAATCCAAGAAAAAATAAAACAAGTTGAACAACAATTTGCTCAAGCTGTTTGTGCTACAATCCCAAATGCCTTTTGGAATAGGAAAAACATATAGTATGTCTTCCATATACCGAAGACTTCAATGAAAGATTGATTCCTATTAGGCCAAGAGCTATTCATATGAATGATGTAACTCCCCCAATCTTATGAACCTTAATTTTGAAAAAATATTTTAACTTGCCAGAGTTAATAAAAATAATTTAAGAAATGCAAGCTAAATTTTTTTAAATTTATTTTTGTCAATTAATAAAAATATTAAACCAAATCAAAATAATTAAATGATAATCCTAGGAGAACTGAAATATGAATAATAATCCAAAAATAACATGAACTAAAATCTAGTCCCAGCCAGTTTTTGAGGGGCTCTAGCGTGCCTTCACTCAGTCTGCTCCATATCCTAAACCTCATCAGATGGTTCAACATACTCCATCTGCTCATAGTACTCGCCCAAGGAAAAGAATTTGGAAGGAGAGGTGAGCACTGCTTACTTAGTAAGAGGGAAGTATCAGGCCCATCACGTGGGTCTTAATATTTCCTCCATAAATAACAAATGAATAATAACCTCAAGTAGCAGTAATTTAATCAAGAACAATTTCATACAACATCCTAGCAATAACGTTAAAGTCCTACTAGCATGCTTGAACTAATATGCATTTGCGCAATTCCTTCTCAATTGAATCATATCTTATTGATCAATCATTTAATTCAATACTTGAATGTCATCAAATGAACCTAGGGTGGTGAGTGTGTACATCACCCATTCTTGGGATAACTCTTAAGTAGTGTCACTAGGGGTGCCACTAGGGATGCCGCCAAGTCATAACCTTTCGGGATAATTACACCGAGGTAGAGCCTTTCGTGATACCGGGCATAAGCATGGTTATTTGGTAGTCATGGTCAAGTAGTGCACAAATCATATCTCCAAACTCTATATCAATATCGGGTCATGACTAGAGATGGTCTATTGTCACTCTAACATGCCTATTGAGTTCGAATCGTCCATTCCGAACCTCTCTTCTAAATTTATGGCTCGTCAAGTCATGTAGATATGGTCCGCCACCAACCTTGCATGCCTCGTGTTTTATTTTTCTCCTCAAATCTTTTACATAATGCAGTATCATGTATGGAAAGCATCAATCATATGGGACTACCAAATGATGCATGACTGTAGCTTATTTTATTTAAAAACCTTTTTAGTATAATGCCATGATTCTAGTCCATCATATTTTCTTCTATCTTGTTATCTTGATTTAGTTTTGCATGATGACATAACAACCAATGATATCTTTTTAAATAAATTTATGCTCAATGTCCATCTCCTTTCTCATGAATTCTTTCCAAATTAGTCATTTAGCTTTTGTGCACGTAATTCCTTATCTATCGACTTATAGTAGTTTATTATGGCCCCAGCACGCCATTGACAGTTGCTTTCGACCTCATCATGCTGCTAGGGAACTTGTCGACCCTAAACATGGTATTAGCGGGTTTGTTTAAGTTGTCCTAACATACTTCTAACTTAATTCTTGTTGCAAATGGTCTTAGTATGATACTAGTGCCAAACATACATCATGCATCACATCATTACAACCATGCAACCAACAAACCAAAATTACATCTCAATGGAAGAGAACTAAAATAAAATAAAATTCTAGAAAAACTAATTAAATACCCTACCCATGTTGCCCACACATTTAAATATTTTGCTTAGCCTAATTTTTTACTTAGAATTTATTATTGAAGTTGATGCTTATTTTGGGCCTAAAAGGATCCATGAGAACTAACCTACCCTTCTCTCTTTCCTAGTATGAAATAACACGGCGAAACGGGGCGATTTCGTAAAATGGTCTTACAAAATATTAGTAAGGTAGAAAATTAAAAAATATGCTAATATTTTGAAATTTCCTAAATGGTACTTGGAAGGTTCACATTCTAGACTTCTAGGCTGAAATTTTACCTAGTAGGCAAAAGGGGTCCCGGGGTGTCTCTGATGGCCTTGTGCCTATGCAGGATTGTGTCAGGAGCTATTCTTGATGTTGATCCTAAAATTATAGAGGCCAACACACTGGCTTATCTACTCATTTAGTGACTATAAAAACCGAACTTGGAAGGATAAAATTTTATTTTGGTTACCAATGTGTTTTTGGGATCTTTAGTTCTCTGAAAGTCCAAAGAAGTTCTAAATCTTTCATTAACGAGTTCCTAGACCTTTGTAACAACATGGACAGCAAAAATGAAAGACCTAACATGACTTTAAGGTTTAAAATTGGGGGCCAAAGAAAATTCGAAAGACACTATGGAGGTTTACCAGGGATCGGGTACAAATAGGGCTATGATTGTATTGAGAACAAGTGCACAGCCTAAAATTTTGAATAGGAAAGAGCCTACCAATGAAATATATTACAAATTTAATGAATTTATGTACTGGAAAAAAAATAAAAAAGAAAAGAAAAAAAAAGAGTGATACCAAATGATTTAGACTTACACAAATAAATTCAGAATCGCTGGCATGTGTAGGATGACTTTCGGTGTCCAGATGGAGTTTCACCCCAACTTAATGAACCAAGGAAAGAATAAGGAATTAAATAACATTCAAAATTGCTTGGATGATGGAGAAACAAAGCCCAAAGGGCTGGACTCACACTAGTTCAACAAAGAACGCGATTAAGCCGATAACAGAACGGAAAGTGCGATTACAATCCTTTAGTGTGATGTCTTCTTCTCCACTTTAATGAGCGAGACAAGGAACAATAGGAGGAATGATGAGGCTATCTAATTGAACCAAAAGAACAGGAGAGAGTGATATGGCCAAAGTTACTAGTAGGTGAAAAGGATGGCGAGGTGGGGAGTGGCGGTCATGGTTTTTTTCTTTTGACATTGTTTCTTGAAGGGCTTGTGGACTAGAAAGAGTGGAGAGAACTATTTTTTCTAGGTTTTAGTTGCTAGAGGCATACCAGATTTTTGACCTAGAGAAATTTACAATGAAAATAAAAAAAAATGATAAAGAGTTTTATTTGGATTATGATGACTTGATTGTGAATTTGTTAACAAACATATAAATAAGTTGATAAATTTAATTTAATTTGATTTTGAAGAGAAAAACAAAATTCTAGGAGAGATGCGGGTATAGGTGTTATTTTATTTTTAATGTTAGGGTTATGTGAGAAATTATCCTATGTAATAGTAGCACGAATTCGGTAGGCTAAATTTTTTTAAACCTAAGCAAACAAATTCAAAATTGAGTGAAACAAATTTCTTTTGATTCATTTTTGCAAGAAGAATCTAACGGTGCTCTCAGATTTCCATTCGATGCTCGGTTGGAAAAGGGAAAAAAAATGCCTTTACCTTAAAGAAGGTCACTCTGAGCTTCTAGCTTGGAATTTAACTTTGTGACCACTAATGGAATTATTTAAGGATCAAGATTATTAGTTTTACATTGATTTTCTAAATTGATAGGTAAAATTATGAAAATACCCTTAAGAGTAAGATGGTAATTTTTTCCTTTAAGGTAATTTGGTAATTTTTTTTCTTTTTTTAATTTCTAGGTTTGTTGCAACCTCCTCCTTTTAAAAGAAATTTGATCTCAAATTTAAAAGAAGGTGTTAAGAAGTACCTAAAAGCTGTGGATACTACTTTTGAAGCTCATCCTCAACTTCCTAGGTTGCTTCCTACTGTCCATGATTATTCCATATAACCTTTGCCAATTTAATGGCTTTGTTGTGCAGAACCTTTTCTTTACAATCCATAATGGCCAAAGGCTCCTCTATATAAGTCAAATGTTCGCATAATTGCAATGGCTCCCATGGAATAACATGCGTTGGATCTAGCTAATACTTTCAAATATTGCTCATGTGAAAAATGTTATGAATTCCAACCAAATTAGGTGGTAAAGCAACTCTATACGCCACCTCTCCAACATGCTCTAGTACTTCAAAAAGTTCAACAAAGTGTGGGGCTAACTTTCTTCTAACTCCATAGCATTAAACTCCCTTGGTTGGTGACACCTTTAGAAACACATGATTAACAATGGCAAACTCTAGAGGACGATGTCCCTAGTTTGTATAACTCTGCTACTTATCCTGAGCTGTTACTAATTGTTCTTTGATTACTTTGACCTTATTTGAAGTTTGTTGTACCAACTCTAGACCTAATAAAGGCTTGTCGCCCACTTCTTCCGAACATATAAGAGTATGGCAACTATGACCATATAAAGCCTCATATGGGGCCATCTGAATGCTGGAGTGATAGCTATTATTATAAGCAAATTTGACTAAGGGCAAGTCATTATCCCAAGAGTTCTTGTAATCCAGTGCACAAGCTTTAAGCGTATCCTCAATTGTTTGTATAGTCCTCTTAGATTGCCCATTTATCTGGGGATGATAAGTGATGCTCATTAATGTCACAATACCTGATTGCTCCTGTAAAGCTTGCCAAAACTATGATGTAAATCATGGATCTTTATTGGAAATAATGCTCCTCAATATTCCATGAAGTCAAACTATATCAGATATATACAATTTAACTAGTATGGCTACAGGCCAAGTCTTTTGGATTGCGAAAAAGTGGGCTAACTTGGTTAACTGATCAACTATAACCCAGATTGCATCAGGTTGATGGCGAGTAGCGAGTAGCCCAACTATAAAGTCCATTGCAATGTCATCCCACTTCTACTGAGGAATCTCCAATGGCTGCAACAGCCCTCCAAGTCTCTATTGTTCTACTTTGACCTTCTGACAAGTCAAACATCTAGATGCAAACTCTGCAATATCCTTCTTCATGCCATTCCACCAAAAGTTTTTCTTCAAATCATGGTACATCTTGGTGCTCCCAGTGTGGATGGTTAACTGAGATACGTGTGCTACCAATAAAACATCATACTTCACCTTACTTTCTTGGGGAACAACTAATAAGTTTTGAAATTTTAGGGTACCATCCACATCGGCACTGAATCTTTTCTGCCCCAGAATTGACCTTTTTTGGCATTATAGATCCTCCTTTTGAGCCTTTTTCACCCTTTCCACAAGTGTAGGCTCCTATGCAAACTAGCCATGAGAACCTGAGGTCTTTTCACTTGAACGCGTATGCTCATGTGACTAAACTCCATTAGTAGTTTCCATTCAAAAACCACTATAGCATTCAGTTTAGCATTCGTATTTCTACTCGAGGCATCAACCACCAGGTTAGCCTTACCCAAGTAATACTAAATGATTCAATTATAATCAGAGAGATACTGTAGGCTTTTTTGGTCAGTGAAGAGCTCAAACTCTTCTCCACATAAATAATGTCGCCAAAGCTTTAACACATGTATGACATGTGCTAACTCTAGATCATGAGTTAGGTGATTTAGCTAATGAGGCTTCAACTGCTTGCATCAATACACAACCAAGCCCCTAATGTGATGCATCTGTATAAACTGCAAAACAACTTTGCCCATCAGGAATAGTAAGAACAGATGCAGAAAATAACCATTTTTCTAACTCTTGGAAACTATTTTCTCATTGTTGGGTCCACTGGAATGGTCAATCTTGCTTAGTCAGTTAGGTCAAAGGACTTGCCAACTTTGAATAAACTTCTACAAAACATCTATAATAACCCGTTAAGCCCATGAAACTCTAAATCTCTGACACGGTCTTCAGCTGTTCCTAGTTCACAACAGCTTCAACCTTACTAGGATCCACTGCAATTCCTTCCTTAGTTACTAAGTCGCCTAAAAAGGTGAGACTATCCAACCAAAACTTACATTTGCTAAGCTTTGCATACAATTTTTGTTCATTTAATGTCTGAAATGCAATCCACAAATGTTTTCTATGGTGCTTAACATCTCGTGAGTAAATCAGAATAGCGTATATGAAAACGATGACAAACAGATCTAGGTATGATTGGAACACAGTATTCATCAGACCCATCAAAGCTGTAGGTCATTAACCCAGAGGGCATTACTAGAAACTCATAATGCCCATAATGGGTCCTGAATGCCGTCTTTGGCACATCTTCTTCTTTGATTTTCAGTTAATAGTACCAAGACCTCAAATCGATTTTAGAGAACACTGATGCTCCCCTCAGCTAATCAAATGGGTCATTAATCCTAGGTTAAGGGTACTTGTTCTTTGTCATCCTCAGATTCAACTATTGATAATCAATGCATATCCTCAAGTTGCCATTTTCTTCTTCACAAATAAAATAAGAGCATCCCAAAGTGAAGTACTTGGATGTATGAACCTCTTTTTGAGCAGTTCTTGTAATTGAATTTTTAGTTCTGCCATTTCTAATGGATCCATATGATAAAGTGCTTGAGAGATAAGAGTCGTACCTAGCAATGAATTGATGGTGAAATCAATATCTCAACTGGTTAGCATTCCAGGCAACTCCTCTAGAAACACTTCTAGAAATTCTTCCACAATGGGAATACCAGCTACTGATTCAGGCTTTTCTAACTCTATACGAACATAAGCTAAATAGTTAACATCTCCTTGACAGAGATATTTGTCAACTAGAAAACAAGAGATTAAGATTGGAGTAGAGCGTTTTCTATCCCCCAACAAACTGCTATTTCAACCCATTAGGCAAGGAGAAACTAACTAGCTTATGGTAGTAATCCACCTGAGCATGGTGCCGATGTAGCCAATCCATGCCCAAGATACAATCAAATTCAGATATCCCAACAAAGAGGTCAGTGTCTAGATCATGTCCTCCGACAGAAATGACTAGTAAGGAAGAGAGCTTTTTAATAGGCATGCTAATTGGTCTGCTAGTTTGGGAGATATAAAAGAATGTTTAAATCTCGAGCCTATAAGAACTATAGTAGGAAACTCATAAATAGAAAGAATACCTATGATCAATTCAAACAATTACTAACCTAAGCATGCCACTACTATGAACTTGAAATTAATGGCTATAAATAACAGCATACCTTGCACCACACCTGGAGCATCCTCTGCCTCCTTGACAGTCATTATATAAACATGTCTAACCACATGAGGTTTCTTTGTTGGTGGTCTTATTGGTGCTGCTGGTGGAGTGTGTGCTGCTAGTGAGGCATCCCTCTTAGGACATTGCCTGGATAGATGTCCTACCTCTTGGCAGCATAAGTAGGTCACACACCGCCCTACTACTGGGCAAAAGAAATGACAAGTCTGGCATATAGGTTTTCCATGGTCCTGAACAATTGGTCTTATTATAGCCCTTCCTACCCCATTAAACGGTAGTTGGGTAACTCTGCCATTGATTGGCTATCCTTGGCCAAATTTCCCTTGCCCCTGAGTTGGCATCAGTCACACTACAGGGCGGTAACTACCTAGCTACCTACATGTGTAGGTCATGATGGCATACGACTACAGCTTGAGTCATTGGGTCTAGCTAACTGCTTGTCTCTCATCCTTGCTTCACCCTATTAAGATAGGGATACCGCCTTCTCAACAGCATCATTCTCCTGTATAATCAGTCTATCTGCCAGCTCATCACACAAATCATTAACATACCCCTTGATTTTATTTGGTTCATGTACCATAATGTGTTCAGCATAGGGGGCCAAGGCATTAAACTTAGTTGTGTACTGATCTACTATCATGCTCCCTTGTACCAGTACAAAAAACTCCTGCTTCTTCTTGTCCCTTATGGCCTTAGAGAAATATCAACCACAAAAAGTTTGCACGAAATTCTCCCAAGTGATATATCCACCCTCAATCCTCAAAACCCCTAGTCAAATGGCCTCCCACCATGTCCATGCCTCCTCAACCAAGTGAAAGGTGCCTAAATCCACCTTATCCTCATCTAGAATTTTCAAAGTTGAAAGTGTCCTCTTAAAAGCCCTAATCCACTCCTCAGCTTTGGTAGGGTTAACCCCACCAGCATACTTACCAGTTAGCCTCTTGAACTGTTCTAGTAGATCAGCCCTATGCTGACATCTAGCTGGGGCATGAGGCCGGTGCTCCTACTCATTCAAATTCTAAAAGTACTGGCCTAAAGCAATGACTGTCTAAAGCAATGGATCATCATTGGCTTGTTGACCAAGATTCTAGCCTTGTTGCCTATGATTCAGCATGTCCTGTCTGTTAATGTTGTGCTCAAAAGCCAATCATGAGATGATTGTATTTTTCACATTGAGTCATGATATTTTATTTAAGTATTATTCCAGTAATTTTGTTTTTTATTTTTATTTCTGTGTGACATAATCAAACATAATTATAACCCTAGAGTAACAGTATTCTTAAATATCCATAGTCTAGTATTACTGTTGAGTGGGTTGCAATAATGCATAAAACTAGCATGTGTAGAGACTGATTGGAGAACTTGTATACTAGACCGACCCACCATGAGAATGCTACATGGATCGTTATCATATTCTCTAGACCGACCCACTATGAGAATGCTACATGGGTCGTTATATGAATGTCATAAGTGATTCTTATAGTAATCATGGTATATGTAGTCCTTTGACCTAAAGTCATCAAGCTTCCGTACATGTGAGTCACATACTTTGATACTTCCTTTTGTTGCTCGTAATTGAGTGAACATGAAGGTGTTAATGGGTATGTCATATATCATGATGAGGGTTTTGTATGATCAAGATAAGATTTATCCCTTTTATGTAACGAGAGTGATATCTTCGGGCCCACTGATTGAGTGACATTGAGGAAATACATGGCCATGCTTAGATTAGTTGATATGGAATATTAATATGATCAGTTTTAGTCAGTTTACTCAGTAATCAAGAAACCTTAGATTGAGCTGTGCAAGAGTGACACATTCCATGTCTGGTGCTCAATCTTGATATCTTGGACAAAGGAACAATGATATATATGAATAATAATCATAAAGGTTTATTCGAATCACCAACTATCTTGTCACTTAGTTAGCAATGATGTGTTGCTAGACACCACTTATTATTTATGATCATAAATGTGATTTATGATAATTGCCAATGTGATGAGAGCTTATTGGGTCACACACATAGAGCCAATTGGATTATTTGAGTGCATGGGCCATGTTGTTTGGTTTTGGTTTTATGATAATTTTGGATTAATAACTAGCTCAAAGGTTGAACCATTATTAAGTCGGAAATTAGACCTAATTGGATTAGGGTTTTAAAACCTATTAGGCTTGAAAGTTAAGCCTCACTATATATACACCATATAGTACGGATTTTCTAGCCCCAGCCTCCCTAAAGACGAAATTAAAAAGGTTTTGAAAAGCTCCAGTCACATTCTCCTTTTGCTTTTCCTTAGAGGACACAACCTAGCATTGCGAGCATAAGAGGAATACACCTATTGGAAACTGGTGGAAGCATGGTGATCCGAGTGGTTTGTGTGGATACCATAGACAGCTTGAGCATGTCAACTATTCAAGTTTGTTATTCAATTCAACAGTTGGGTGAAAGATCCCAGCCAACTAGGTATAAAAATTTTTGAACACCCGATTTACTTCGTTTCACTTGGATCTTGGAAAGGCTTCAGTTAGTTTTTGCTACACTTTTTTGGCTCTTTAAACCCTACACTATCCATGCACTTAAGCATGCTGACCTCAACCCCATGAAGGTCATCCTTGACCATGAGCTTGCGGCTCATCCAATGAACCTCATCCAAAACCCAAGGCAAGATACTCATGCGAGTCCATGACCTAAAAAGGAAAAGGTTTAGTCTAGCTTAGGCAAGTAATTTTTTATGTAACTTTTAATTTATAACACTACGTAGGGCTCTAGTTAGCTTCTATGTTATTTTAGCTATTCAATTATTTGGTGTATTTTATTACGAGTCCCATTATTAAAAGCCAAGTTGTTAACTTTTGTTTCTAACCTTGCCAATATATTATGCTTGATTATGGAAAATTTTCAAAACCTATCTAAGGTCTCTAACTTAGGTAACAAGAAAGAAACATACATACTGAGTGAGGTTGCTGCCTTTCTCGAATCTATATCTGATACCAAACTATAATGACCTAAGTCTAGAACTGATTAACAAAAAACCTACCTGCACCATATGGGCTATCCTTTGGAAAACGATAAGCGCTAGATGCTTGCTTTGGAACTTGAGCCTATATATCTACATAAGGCTCCTTATATTTCACCCATGTGGGATATAGGGGTGTTACAAACTCCCCCCTTAGGTAACTATTGTTGGGTTTCGGGAGCCAAACAGCGCAGCGGAATTTAACCGAAACCCTCCAGGATCCAAGTGAAACGGGGTAAACCGGGTGTTCGAAAATTTCATACCTAATTTTCGGTCGAGATCTCTCACTCAACTGTAGAGTCAAATCACAAAACCTGAACAGTTGACGTGTTCAGGCTCTCTACGGTATCCACACGAGCCTCTCGGGATCACCACGCTTCCACCACGTCCCGGTAGATGCGTTTCTCTTGCGCTCGCAGTGCTAGCTTGCGTCCTCCAAGGAATTGCAAGAGAAGAGTGCGGCTATCCTTTTGGGAGGCTAGGGCAAGGAGACCTGCGAATTTCTCACTTAAAAGTTGTATTTATAGTGAGACTCAACTTCCAGGCCTAATGGGTTTCAAAGCCCTAATCCAATTAGGATTTAATTTCAGGCTTAATAATGGCTCAACTCCTTGGCCCATTATTAATACGAAATTAAAGTGAAACCATAACCCAAATAATTAGCCCATGCACTCTAATGATCCAAATAGCTCTATGTGTGCGACCCAATAGGCTCTTGCCATGTTGGTAATGATCATAAATCACATTTATGATCATAAGCAATGAGCGGTGTCTAGCAACACATCATTGCTACCCAAGTGACAAGATTGTCGGTGAATCGACTAAACCTTTATGATCATCACCGATATATGCCATTGTCCCTTTGTCCAAGATATCAAGACTAAGCACGAGACATGGAATGTGTCACTCTCGTATAACCCAATCTTTGGTTTCTTGATTACCGAGTAGACCAACTTAAACTGACGACATTGATATCATATATCAACTCATCGGAGCATGGCCATGCATTTTCTAAGTCTCACTCTATCAAGGGGCCCAAAGATATCACTCCCGTTACATAGGAGGGACAAATCCCATCTTGATCATACAAATCCCTCCGCATGATATGTGACATACCCAATGACCTCCTTCAAGTTCACTCAGTTACAAGCAACAAAGGAAAGTATCAAAGTATGTGACTCACATGTAGGGAACCTTGATGATCTTAGGTTGAAGGACTACATATACCATGATCACTATGAGAATCACTTATGACACTCATATAACGATCCATGAAGTGTTCTCATGGTGGGTCGGTCCAGTACACAAGTTCTCCAACTTGTACCCATATGTAGACTACATATCTCATATTAGTCTCCACATATGCTAGTCATTATGTATTATTGCAACCCGCTCCACAATAATACTAGACTAGGGACGTTTAAGAATATCATTATTCTAGGGTTACAATTATGTTTATTACGTTACGCAGAAACAAAACAACAAACAAAATTGCTGGATTAATGCCTCAATAAAATATCATGACTCAATGTGCAAAAATACAATCATCTCATTATTGGCTTTTTGGGCACAACACTAACAATCTCCCACTTGCACTAAAAGCCAATCATCCATGTATCTAATACCGATGGACCTAGAATGACTATCATGCTTCTGCTGCGTAAGGGGCTTTGTCAGTGGATCAGTAATGTTGCTGTCTGTCGAAGTCCTGCATATCCTTACATCACCCCTCTCGATGATCTCCCTGATGAGATGATAGCGTCGGAGTATGTGTTTGGATCGCCGGTGAGATTGAGGTTCCTTAGCCTGTGCGATTGCTCCATTATTGTCACAATAGAGCTCTATCGGGTCGACAATGCTTGGAACCACTCCAAGTTCAGTGATGAACTTCTTGATCCAAACTGCCTCCTTCGCAGCATCAGAGGTGGCAATGTACTCAGATTCTGTTGTAGAGTCAGCTACTGTCTCTTGCTTTGAACTCTTCCAGCTCACAGCACCACCACCAATACAAAACACATAACCAGATTGCGATCTAAAATCATCCTTATCGGATTGGAAGCTTGCATCGGTGTAACCTCTTACAACGAGCTGATCTTCACCTCCAAAGACCAAGAATGCATCCTTAGTCCTTCGTAAGTACTTAAGGATGTTCTTAACAGCTGTCCAGTGACTTTCACCGGGGTTTGATTGGTACCTACTCGTCATGCTCAAAGCATATGAGACATCGGGACGAGTACATATCATGGCATACATGATAGATCCAATTGCTGAGGCATATGGAATCTTACTCATGCGCTCTCTCTCCTCGGTTGTACCATGTGACATGGGCAAGAATCCTTTCTTGGAATCTTGCATGCTAAACCTCTTTAGCACCTTGTCAATATATGTACTTTGACTTAGGCCAAGAAGCTTTCTAGATCTATCTCTATAGATCCTGATGCCTAACACATAGGCTGCTTCACCCAAGTCCTTCATAGAGAAACATTTCCCTAGCCAAGTCTTCACAGACTGTAGCTCAGGAATGTCATTCCCGATGAGTAGCATGTCATCTACATACAATACCAAGAAGACAATAGCGCTCCCACTAACCTTCTTGTAGACACAAGGTTCATCTTCATTTTTGATAAAACCAAACTCTTTGATTGCATCATCAAAACGAAGATTCCAACTTCGAGAAGCTTGCTTCAGTCCATAAATGGACCTTTGCAATTTGCACACTTTATTGGCATTCTCAGGAGTGACAAAACCCTCAGGTTATGTCATGTACACATCCTCAAGTAGCTTTCCATTTAGGAATGCAGTTTTGACATCCATTTGCCATATCTCATAATCATAGTGTGCAGCAATAGCAAATAAAATTTGGATGGATTTAAGCATAGCAACTGGTGAAAAAGTTTCATCATAGTCAATACCATGAATTTGCTTGAAACCTTTTGCGACCAATCGTCCCTTAAAGGTAATCACATTACCATCCATGTCAGTTTTCTTCTTGAAAACCCATTTGCACCTTATGGGTTTAACCCCTTCAGGTGGGTCAACCAAAGTCCATACTTGGTTTTCATACATGGATTCCATCTCGGATTTCATGGCCACTAGCCACTTCTCAGAGTCAGGCCCCGACATAGCTTGTTGGTAGGTTGTGGGCTCATCTTGATCCATGAGCATCACATCACCTGTGTGAGTCACGAGAAATCCATATCTCTCGGGCTCACGCCAAATCCTACCAGTCCTACGTGGGCTCTGTGCTACAGGAACAGACTCTTGAACCACAACATCTTGTGGTGTCTGTTCAGGTTCCATTTGAGGTTCGATGTCTCCTTGTTGTTCTTGAATTTCTTCAAGTTCTACTTTCCTCCCACTAGGTCCTTTAGAGATAAACTCTTTCTCCAAAAAGACACCAGTTCAAGCAACAAACACTTTTTGCTCAGAGGGATTGTAGAAATAGTAACCCTTTGTTTCTTTGGGATACCCAACAAAAAGGCATTTTTGAGATTTAGGCCCTAGTTTGTCAGAGGATTGACGTTTCACATAAGCGTCACAGCCCCAAATCTTTGTAAAAGACAAATTGGGACGCCTCTCACTCCATATCTCATATGGTGTCTTTTGAATCAATTTAGATGGAACTCGGTTTAGTGTAAAAGCGGCTGTCTTTAGAGCATGTCCCCAAAAGGAGTTTGGAAGGTCAGCTTAACTCATCATGGAGCGAACCATGTCTAACAGAGTTCGATTTCTCCTTTCAGAAACACCATTCCATTGAGGTGTGCTTGGTGGAGTGAGTTGTGATACTATACCACACTCCTTCAGATAGTCAAGGAATTCTCGATCCAAGTACTCTCCACCTCGATCTGATTGAAGCACTTTGATACTATTCCCGAGTTGATTCTCTACTTCATTCTTGAATTCTTTGAACTTTTCAAAGGATTCTGACTTGTGTCTCATAAGATACACATAGCCATATCTGCTGAAGTCATCAATGAAAGTAATGAAGTATTGGAAACCTCCTCTAGCTTGTGTAGACATAGGGCCACATACATCACTATGTATGAGTCCTAGTAAGTCATTAGCCCTTTCACTTTGCCCTGTGAATGGGGCTTTGGTCATCTTGCCCAACAAACATGACTCACATGTCTCATATGATTCAAAATCAAATGAGTCCAAGAGTCCATCCTTATGGAGCTTGGATATGCGGGTCTCATTTATATGGCCCAAGCGACAGTGCCAGAGATAGGTCGAGTTTGAATCATTTAATCTGACCTTCTTGGTATTCACATTATAGATTGGATCTTCAAGGTCTAGAACATACAATCCATTGCTAAGTTGAGCACTACCATAAAAGATTTCATTCAAATAAATAGAACAACATTTGTCCTTTATTATAAATGAAAAACCTTTCTTGTCCAAACAAGAAACAGAAATCAAATTTCTACTAATAGTAGGCACAAAGTAGCAGTTGTCTAATTCTAAAACTAATCCACTAGGTAAAGTGAGAACATAAGTCCTTACGGCTAAGGCAGCAACCCTTGCTCCATTTCCAACACATAGGTCCACTTCACCTCGGGCAAATCTTCTACTTCTACTTAGATCCTGCACATTTGCACAAATGTGAGATCCACATCCAGTATCCAATACCCAAGATGAGGAAGTAGAAAAGTTAGCCTCTATAACAAAAATACCTGAAGTGGAAGTCTTACTTCCCTTTTCCTTAGCAAGTTCTTCAAGATAGAGCTTACAGTTGCGCTTCCAGTGTCCAGGTTGCTTACAATGGAAGCACTCCCCTTCCTTTGCCACACCACCCTTTGGTTTCAGTGCAGCTGAAGAAGAACTAGCATTGGACTTTCCATTAGCTTTATCCTTTTTCTTGTTGGCTTTTCCTTTTCCCTTGCCCTTTTGAACCATCAAAATGGGCTTAGCCTTTTTAAGGTTTTGCTCAGCAGTTCTCAACATGTTGAGCAATTCAGGGAGGGACTTGTCAAGGTCGTTCATGTTATAGTTCATGACGAACTGACTGTAGCTTTCAGGCAACGATTGCAAGACTACATCAATAGCCAACTCTTTCTGAAGAGCAAGTCCCAAATTCTCAAGATTCTCAATGTACCCAATCATCTTGAGCACATGAGGACCCACGGGACTTCCCTCAGACATCTTGCACTGAAACAATGCCTTAGAGGTCTCAAACCTCTCATGCCTAGCTTGCTCTTGGAAAAGCATTTTGAGATGTTCGATCATATCGAACGCCCCCATGTTCTCATGTTGCTTCTGAAGCTCAGATTCCATGGTAATAAGCATGAGGCATGCAACATCAAAAGCATCATCAGAATGCCTCTTGTGAGCATCCCTTTCAGCTCTTGGAGCAGTGGCAGTAAGCTCATTTGGAATGGGCTGCTCTAGGACATAAGCCTTTCTCTCTTGTTTGAGGACTATCCTCAAGTTTCGGTACCATTTGAGAAAGTTGGTCCCATTCAGTTTTTCCTTCTCAAGGATCGATTGCAACGAAAGTGTCGATGTGTTTTGTGCCATGGTTATCTACAACAGTAAATATGCAGTGTAAGAGTCATGTATTTTAATTCATTTAATAAGGACTTTTATTAAACGATACTCCCACTATTTTCCTCAAAATAATAACCCTCGATATTATTTCGGAACACCTCGGCGCTAAGGTATTCTAGTGGGCCAAGATCCATATTTGACCACAACCTGAGTCAGTTTTGGCTTTTCTCTCAAGTTACAGCTATTTACGTAGGCAACTCCTTGCCAATTGCATCTTATGCAACTCTTGGATAGTTGGGTGAACAACACTTGTCCAAGCTCATCTTATGAACTTAAGCCCAACTCTATGCCTCTAAGTCCCTAATCATATTAGGATGACTTAGTTAAGTCGAACCCAAAGTTAGCAGTTTGGATATCACTATTATCCCATCGCGCCTTACCAAGATGAACATAGGTGCTTTACTTTGGCAAACCCACCTAATGTTGATCAAAGTCTTGACGAGTGCCAACATTTGGAAGGCATCACATTTAATGACTTAATATTTGCTTGAGGGGTTTTTTTTTTTCTTTTGATCTCACCAATTTGCTATCTCCGGTTGTTTTATACATGCATCACATACAAATATAAACACATGCATCTCATGCTTACAAGAAATAAATGTGACATGGTTATAGCCCAAACTATGCGATATTCTCAAGCTAATGAGAATATCATAAAAGCCTAAGAAAAGAAAAGAGTCTTCACAAGCTCCTTCTCTTCCTTTCTTGGTTGCCCTTTTGTTGTCACCTCCTTGGACATACCACCTTGGACGATCCCATAATGCACCATTACATCAATAATAGAAACCTCGAGTTACATTCGAGGGGAGTAAGGTGAGAAGAGAATGTACAATGAGAGTGATAAGAAAAGGCACGACTCGCAGGTCGTATTTACAAGTACAACCAATCAAGGGCTATAACCATGAACCATGCTTCAAACACCAATCAGCATATCATGTCAAATCTCATTCAACAAAGATGCATGCCAATTTTCACGTGTTGATTAACCAGTTTTTATTTATGTGGCGCTTCGCATATGGCGGTCCCGATTGCTTAACCCGAAATCTTCTATTTCGAGAAAGTAGGCACCCGAGACTCCTCCATTCGACCCACCAAAAATACCTTACTTTCGGTGCCCGAACAGGCCGAATCCGAACAAACCTAGGGTTTTTACAACTATTGCAAGAATCCTAATCCATATAGGTATCTTATACCTATCAATTTCGGGTTAATCTCATTAACCAATTTGTGTCATTTCTTCATATATCTCATATGTTCATTACGAATTCCGGTTTCATGCATCATGAATCAATCTAATTAATCATGGCCGAAAACCAATCGAACACATAGCATCATGCGATTCAACACTCAATCCCGATTTAGGGTTTCACCAGTAGCTCTGATACCACTGTTGGGTTTCGGGAGCCAAACAGCGCAGCGGAATTTAACCGAAACCCTCCAGGATCCAAGTGAAATGGGGTAAACCGGGTGTTCGAAAATTTCATACTTAATTTTCAGTCGAGATCTCTCACTCAACTGTAGAGTCGAATCACAAAACTTGAACAGTTGACGTGTTCAGGCTCTCTACAGTATCCACACGAGCCTCTAGGGATCACCACGCTTCCACCACGACCCGGCAGATGCGTTTCTCTTGCGCTCGCAGTGCTAGCTTGCGTCCTCCAAGGAATTGCAAGAGAAGAGTGCGTCTGTCCTTTTGGGAGGCTAGTGCAAGGAGACCTGCGAATTTCTCACTTAAAAGTTGTATTTATAGTGAGACTCAACTTCCAGGCCTAATGGGTTTCAAAGCCCTAATCCAATTAGGATTTAATTTCAGGCTTAATAATGGCTCAACTCCTTGGCCCATTATTAATACGAAATTAAAGTGAAACCATAACCCAAATAATTAGCCCATGCACTCTAATGATCCAAATAGCTCTATGTGTGTGACCCAATAGGCTCTTGCCATGTTGGCAATGATCATAAATCACATTTATGATCATAAGCAATGAGCGGTGTCTAGCAACACATCATTGCTACCCAAGTGACAAGATTGTCGGTGAATCGACTAAACCTTTATGATCATCACCGATATATGCCATTGTCCCTTTGTCCAAGATATCAAGACTAAGCACGAGACATGGAATGTGTCACTCTCGTATAGCCCAATCTTTGGTTTCTTGATTACCGAGTAGACCAACTTAAACTGACGACATTGATATCATATATCAACTCATCGGAGCATGGCCATGCATTTTCTAAGTCTCACTCTATCAAGGGGCCCAAAGATATCACTCCCGTTACATAGGAGGGACAAATCCCATCTTGATCATACAAATCCCTCCGCATGATATGTGACATACCCAATGACCTCCTTCAAGTTCACTCAGTTACGAGCAACAAAGGAAAGTATCAAAGTGTGTGACTCACATGTAGGGAACCTTGATGATCTTAGGTCGAAGGACTACATATACCATGATCACTATGAGAATCACTTATGATACTCATATAACGATCCATGAAGTGTTCTCATGGTGGGTCGGTCCAGTACACAGGTTCTCCAACTTGTACCCATATGTAGACTACATATCTCATATTAGTCTCCACATATGCTAGTCATTATGTATTATTGCAACCCGCTCCACAATAATACTAGACTAGGGACGTTTAAGAATATCATTATTCTAGGGTTACAATTATGTTTATTACGTTACGTAGAAACAAAACAACAGACAAAATTGCTGGATTAATGCCTCAATAAAATATCATGACTTAATGTGCAAAAATACAATCATCTCATGATTGGATTTTTGGGCACAACACTAACACCTATGTCCTTGTTAGGGTCAGTTAGATTACTTGGTTCCCCAAACTAGTAACCTTTCTAATCAAACTACTTAGCTCCTAGCCAAGTAGCCTATTAAATCCAAGATCAATCCTGATAGATGATGCATGTGCATAGCCACTATGGCACACCATCTTTGTCCTGAGTCATCACAGTTGGTATCAGAGTCGACCGCAAACCACGATGGTATGGCATAGTGGGTGTGCATATGCATCGTCTACCAGGACTAAGCTTGGATTTGAGATGTTACTGGGTTAAAGGCTAAGTAGTCCGATTTGAGAGGTTACTAGTTTAGGGAACTGAGCAATCCAATTAACCTTAATAAGGACATTGGGTGATTTTGTAACATCCCCATATCTCACATGGGTAAAACGTAGAAAGCCTTTTGTAGATATATAGGCTCAAGTTCCAAAGCATAAGCACCTAGCGCTTATCCTTTTTCAAAGGATAACCCATGTGGTGTGGACAGTTTTCGTTGATCAGCTCTATACTTAGATCATTACAAATGAAGAATTAAGAAAGTTGTGTGTCAAATAAATAGCTTATCTAGAAGCCAATGGATTGACTGAAAAATCAAAATCACCATGGTCTTCTTCAGTATTCTATGTAATGAATGTCGAAGATATTGAAATAAAAGCCCCCAAATTAGTAATTAATTACAAACCTCTAAATAAATTTTTAGAATGGACTAGATACCTAATTCCTAATAAAAGAGATTTGCTCAAAAAATTACATATTGCAAAAATCTTTTCAAAATTCAATATGAACACTGGATTTTGGCAAGTTCAAATAGATGAAAATTACCACACACTGTCATGAGGCAGAAGTTTATAAAAAACCTTCTCAACCTTAACTCCAATCTCACCTGCAAGTGTATAGTGCCAATTGTAGTAGTGGTGAATTGGGTGTCAATCCCACAAAGAATTGTATGGAAAAGAATCCCATCAAATACCAAGTACAATGACCTTACTTTAGCTAGAGCAAACAAACTGTGGAAAACAAGGAATAAGAAGCTAAACTACCAAAATTGTGGATTACCCAACCACCAAACCAAACAAACATAACAATTATCCTAAACACGTATTTACAAAGTTTCTAAGGAATTCAAACCAATGGCCTGCTAAATAGACATAGCTTTGACACAAGTACCTACCTAACCCAAATATACAGTATTAACCCTTATCTCTCAAGATAGAGCCAATTAGTTCCTTAGAATCCCATTAGACATTCTGATGCTAATCAGTTGTCCTAGAATCCATTAAGCTCAAGTTCTCCTTTAAGGCCTTGTAGGAATAATAGTTTTCTCAAATCTACCAACTACTCACACTTTATTAGCCCTCTTCTAACCTTGGAAACCTCTGTCGAGCCTTTCCTAAGCCTAACAAGTTGTTCAACACAAGTGGCCAACAAATGAAGAACACATTCAAGCATAAGCTAAAAGAGCCAACAAATAATCAATAGGTTATGTATTTACAAGCATCAAATCATCCCAAATGGTTCACAACATCCATGGAAATAACAAATCTACACATATTTACAAGAATCTCAAACTAAAGAAAAAGAAGAGTAAGGGTTAGAAGAACCAAATCCAAGTAGAAATCCTTGTTGTAGAAGAGCTTCCACTCTAATCTAAGTAAGAATCTCTATCAAATCAGCCTCCTAGCTCTCTAAAGCAAGAAAACCCTAAGAAAACTAGCCAAAAAATAAGTCTGAAGGGTTTGGGATCGAAGGGGATCCTCTCTAACAGCTTTTTGCTGATAATTTTTATAAACAGAATAGGTCTCGGCGTCGCATCACCAAGACTCGACAGCACAGACACTTTTTAGTATTTGACCATAACTTTGGGCACAGGTGTGCGATTGATGTAATTCAATAGCCCACTCAAAGCTAAGAAGAAGAGCTATAACTTTTATGCATTTACCCAAGCTAAATCTGCTAAGAATGGCTCCAAAAATTGATTGCAAGTTACCCTTCGTTTGCTCCAATCGCCTTCACCTGCAAAAACATGAGAATAACACTAAAAGGACACTAAATTCTAACAATTATTGCTATGAAGTACACAAGGAAAGGTTAAATGATAGACATGCCATGCACTTAACACACCCCTAAACTTATTACTTTGCTCGTCTTGAGCAAAGAAAGGAGTAATGAATAACTAATGATATAGATAGTGGACAGGTGATTGAATGAACCTAAACTATCCTATCATGCAAGTTAATCTAAACATACAAGTTATGCTAACAAAACAAATATACAAAATGAACAATGAAGAATAATGACCTAAGTTATGCTAATTCTCATGAAAAATGAATGAATCAACCTAATCTAACCTATCATACATTTTCATATAAACATACAAGTTATGCTAACAACACAAACATATAAAGTAAATAATGAAGAATAATGACCTAACCTACACTAACTATGCATCTAATTAAAAAAGTTACTTGCATTAATCATAATGGATGTCAAACCTCAAGAATCAAAACAATTCAATGATCATAGTGATTCTTCCATATTTTTTTTTCCGGACTTTCGACTCAATTGATTTCTTGCTAATTTCATAGTTTCCCACAAGAAAGTGTGTGCTCGACCAAATCTACTTATACTAGCGTCAAAATCAATAAATGTTAATAAATGAACTACTTCACTTTGAGATTAACATTAAGTACACCAACTCTAAATTTTTTTTTTCATATGACTTGATAAGTAAGAGAACTTAAAAAGTGGAGTTAAAATGGCCTTTTCCCATTTCAAAACTTCCTTCACTTTGATTATCTTTTTTTTTTCTTCCTTTTTCTTATTTTTTTCTTATTTTCTTATTTTTTTTCTTTTTTTTTCTTTTTTTTTTTGAATAAATTCTTCAATTATTGCTCTTCTTTGAGTTGTTGCTTACCGTTTTATGCAAAAGTCAACTCTTACCTTAGGAGAAGACTCCCGGTTACTAAGTAAGTACACACTCAAAGTACCTTGCATACTCATATCTCAAGTCACCATTTTATGTGAAGATCGACTCTTGCCTTAAGAGAAGACCCCCAGTTATTAAGTGAGTTGAAACATTGGAGTAGAGAATAAAATAAATTAATCTTTTGAGCACATTATTTAACTAATCAATTACGTAAGGCTTCAAGTGACTCCACAAGCTAAGTGCCAACACTTACTTCAAGTAATAATCAAACAAATACTAGAGAAGGCAAAGTTCCATAGTACAATGATTAACAAACACTTCATTTGAATCAACCACTAAGCTAAGCATATCGGTATTGTGTAAAATATATAGTGGGAAAAAATGAACTTAACAAGACCTCAAATTGGGTAAATCATCCGAGATGAAAATATCCAAGAATTAGAACAATCAAAGCATAGTAATACATATCTTCTTCTTTCATTGGCTTGAACTCAAATATAGTTAAATTCAACCTAAATGAATAAAGAATGAATGAGTTATCTACCTATTATATACAAACAATCGAAATAAAGAATAAAAAATATATATATAAAATCACAAAATTATCCAAAATTTTTTTAACTCACTACAAAAAAATGTAGCTAAACTATAACTACCTAAAACCTATACAAACTACATAAAGAAAAACAAGAGCAAACATCCTAACAAAATCTTCAAGTAGGATTCCCTCCCCCAAACTTAAAATAAACATTATCTTCAATGTTTATAAACAAAGAAGAGAAATAGGAATTTTACCTGAGAAGCGAGGTAATCTCACCTCCGACTACTCCTCCAAACTTGTGGTAGTGGTGGTAGAATGATGATGGTGGTGATAATTAGCTCCATGGATTCTGATGGAGAAGCATGATAGCAGGTGAAATGCCTCCTCAATGACTTCTATGTAGATTTTGAACCTACAAACAAAATGAAGGGAAAAAAATACTCAAATTATAGGCAAATTCCTCAAAACTCAATTCATACTAATCCATTAAGAATTCATGCAACATTAAGGTAATAACATATCTCCAATCATTCATATTCAATGAACAAAGCATAAGGATACCAACAAAAATAAATGATGATGTTCTTCATAACCAAATGCTAGTACAACCTAAAAGCAATCACACAACATCACTTTATTCTACATACAATTCGTAACATCAAACCATGCATTTCCATATAAATCAAGAAATCAAAACAAGATAACTCTTCTACCATACAAAATATATTCATCCATCAAGCAAGAATCCATCTTCACACTCCATAAAAATAAAAAATCACAATTCAAGTTAAAACATCTCAAAGCACGCATTTGAAAAAAAAATCTCTATGAAGCATGAGTTGAAATACTTGCAAAGATTGCTTTTAAAGAAAAGAGCAAAAACTTGATACATGTAATGCAAGGAATGAAGTTTTGGTTAATTGGAAACAAAGCAAGTTGTCTATGTAACATTGGGTTAATTCTAACTTAAACTACTAAAATAACAAAAAATAGAGAGAATATATACAAACAACAAACATAACTCTAGTCTAAAGCAAAATCACCATAAGCATATTGATGGAATTCCTTAACAATTCCCCAGCAACGGCACAAAAAACTTTGTCACGATACAGAAGTTTATAAAAAACCTTTCTAACGTTAACTCCAATCTTACCCGAAAGTGTATGATGCCAATTGTAGTAGCAATGAGTCAGATGTTGATCCCACAAAAAATTGTATGGCAAAGAATCCCTTCAAATACTAGTACGATGACCTTACTTTAGGCAGAGCAAACAAACTATGGAAAACAAGGAATAAGAAGCTAAACAACCAAAATTGTGGATCACTCAACCACTAAACCAAACAAACATAATAGCTATCCTAAACACATATTTACAAAGTTTATAAGGAATTCAAACCAAATGGGCTGCTAAATAGACATAGCTTTGACACAAGTACCTAACTCACCCAAATCATGCTTCCTGAAAGTTGCAAGCTGGAAAACTCTACAGTATCAACCCTTCTCTCTCAAGATAGGGCCAATTAGTTTCTTAAAATCCCGTTCGACATTCTGATGCTAACCAGTTATCCTAGAAACCATTAAGCTCAAGTTCTCCTTTAAGGCCTTACAGGAATAATAGTTCTCTCGAATCTACCAACTACTCACTCTCTATTAGCCCTCTGCTAACCTTGGAAACCTTTCTCGAGCCTTTCCTAAGCCTAGCAAGTTGTTCAACACAGGTGACCAACTAATGAAGAACACATTCAAGCATAAGCTAAAAGAGCCAACAAATCATGGAAGTAATGAATGGTTATGTATTTACAAGCATCAAATCATCCCACATGGTTCACAACATCCATAGAAATAACAAATCTACACATATTCATGAGAATCTCAAACTAAAGAAAAAGAGTAGTTAGGGTTAGAAGAACCAAATGCATGTAGAAATCCTTGTTTTAGAAGAGCTTCCACTGCAATCCAAGCAAGAATCTCTATCAAATCAGCCTCCTAGCCCCTTAATCCATGAAAACCCTAAGCAAACTAGCAAAAAACTGAGTCTGAAGGGTTTGGGGTCAAAAGGGATCCTCTCTAGCAACTTTTTGTCGATGATTTTTTTAAACAGAGTAGTCGGTGACTCGAAGCAAGAGACTCGATAGCACGGATACTTTTCAGTATTTTGAACATAACTTTACGAATAGGTGTTTGATTGAGGCGATTCAATAGCCCACTCGAAGCTAAAAAGAAGGGCTACAACTTTTATGCTTTACCAAGGCCTAAATCTGCCAAGGAAGGATCCAAAAATTTCTTGCAAATTACCCCTCTTTTGCTCCAATCACCTTCAGCTACAAAAACATAAGAATAACAATAGAAGAACACTAAATTCTGACAATTATTGCTATGAAGTACACAAGTAAAGGTTAAATGAGAAACATGCCATGCACTTAACACACACCATCCCCTATAGCCCTTCAAAAATAGCTTTAAAGCCTGTAAGGGACTACCATTGCAGTAAGGGAGAGTATGTAATTTCATAGTTGCAAGTCCATAACCTATCTAGTCAAAACATTCATAATTCTTATTATGAAGTGTAAATTCTCAAATCAACAAATTAAACTTAACAAATTCTAAATTTTCAAGTTTCTACATTTTTTTTAAATACACAATAGCTTAAATACTTAATGTTGCAACAAAATGTCAAGATATAAGAAAAGTCAAAATTGAGTTTGACTGATAGCTTAAACCACAGTGCAACAGGTTTTTGGTTATTAAAAGGTATTAAAATGGAGTTTTCAAAGTTCTCACAAGATTCGATTTCATTTTTAAGCATATCTATAAAATTTGGGAGCAAAACTCCAAGTAATGGTGTTCGTTGGGCTAACCTGGCTCGGCTACGCCTGGGTTTGGGTCTGGAAGGCCCGGGCACGACTTGGGCAAAGCCATGTCGGGCGTATGCTGGGATTTGCCTGAGCTAGGCCTGGCCAAGCTTAGACTGGCATTTATATATATATATATATATATATATATATATATATATATATATTAATTTGATTTTGACACAATTTTTTTGAAGATTACTTATTTTAAGAGAAATACCAACATCGGTGTGAATTTTTTTAAATTTTAAAGCGAAATGGCACTTACATAAGTTGGAACGGGCCTTACATAAGTTAATGGCAAAATGTTCCATAAAACTAAACTTAAAAGAAAACCTAGGGTCCATGCTCAACATCATAATCAAATTGAATACAAACTAGGAAGATAATGAGATCTAAGCATCAACCTCATCAAGGTTTTCATCGTCAAAACTCTTGTGATCTTTCATTCGTAATACTGCAAGACCCTAATCATGGTTGTAGATACAAACTTCAACTTCATCCAGTGATAACCTTGCTCGTGTCTCTGAAATTACACGTTTTCTGGCATTGAAAACAGACTCATATGCAACAGTTGAAACGTGAACAGCTAGAACTTTTTTGGCAATGATGGTGAGTATTGGAAATTTGTTGCTTCTTGCTTTCCACCACTCTAGAATGTTAGTTTCACTATTCTCCCAAACCAAGTTGAGGTATGCGTCCACTTCATTAAGACCAGCAGCTGCAGCCTGGGCCTATTTGAGAAGTTGTTCGACCAAATTGAATGCTGATGAGGCTGATGATGATGAACACTCAACGGTAAAGGAAGTAGTGTTCCCTACTTTATCCTTATACCCATCGGCATAAATATTAAATAACTCCCGCAAATGCTCCTCAACAATGATAGTTATAACGTGAACAAAAATATGCGACATTTTTAATAAACTATAATAACCCTCAAGTAGCTACTGTGTGCCCGTGATTTTGATAGTTGGGTCTAATGCAGATGCAAGTAAATGGATTGGGGGTATATCACTAAACTATAAAATTCATTTGTCTTTCATGGTCTTGATCGTGTCTTTTAAGATTTCATCATCCTTGTATTGGTTCAAAACCCATGCAATATTGACCAAATGTATTAAAACCTTGTGAAAGGTGGGATAGTATATATCGAGGCAAAAAAATAGTAGCCTCATAAAAATATCATAGCATAGCGGATACTTTTGACAGTTTTTCCCACATCTCTTGTTTTAAAATCATTTTCTTTTCTTCAACATTTATAAAAAATGTCATGTGTGCAGCAAATGCCATCGCATCAATCAACATCTCGTAAGTTGAGTTCCATTGGGTGGGGCAATCAAGTTTAAAACATTTCCAACTAAACTTAAGGCCATTTTCAAGACAATATACCTTAAACTCTTTGAAAACTTTGTTCCTTGACTTTCAATAATGAATTGCCTACTGAATGGGAGTAATTTTAGTGCTCAAAACTTTAAGACCTTTTTGGATAAATAAGTTTAAAATAGGGTAAATATCGCTAGTTGTCCCTAAACTATACCCATGTTGCTTAATCATCCCGAAACTATCAGGTGTTCCACCAACTGTCCTGAAACTATTTAATTGTTGCTATTTCATCTCACCATCAACTAAACCGTTAAATATGAATGGAAAAATAACATGGCTACTGATGTGGCATGGAAAATTGATGTGGTTGTTGATGTGGCACCACTTTTCCATCCATATTTAATGGTTTAGTTGATGGCAAGACGAAATAACAACAATTAAATAGTTTCGCAATGATTGGTGCAACACCTGATAGTTTCGGGATGATTAAGCAACATGAGTATTGTTTAGGGATAACTTGCGATATTTACCCTTTAAAATATGACATACACATCTAATGTGAAAAAATACGACATCTTGAACAGGTTCTATTGATTTCTTCAATGTCTCAGCCGTGACATCGTTGTTGGATGTATTATCAAATGTTATGTTAAAAACCTTGTCATGAAAAAAAAACTCTTTAACAATTTCTAAAATAACTTGTAATATGTTCCAACCATTATGATTGACCTCCATCCACTTAATTGCAATGATATGCTTTTGAACGACCCAACTCTCATCAATGCTGATGCCCGGCGGCATCTTTGTCGGAAGACATTGTGACTCCGGGAGGGACTTCCTGAGGGGGAGAACGTATAGAGCTCAAATTTCCCAGGGGAGTGTGCCTGAAAATACTAAAAAAAAAGGGTTATGAGGTCCCCGGGGTGTTTTTCCGGGGAGGAGCCTCCGACGCCCTAGTCAATGTCCTGAGAGGTGAAAGAGGGGGAGCACTAGGAAGTTTAGTGGCCTTGCCTGTTTGTGTTTTCTCAAGGAGGAGGAGTCGAATGGTTTGCCAGGGTTTGTTCCCTGGTATTTATAGGAGTGCCCAGCCCATTCAGATGACGACACGTGTTCGGTCGGATGTTTTCTGAGTTTCTGGGCGTTGGGGACAAGTAGCCGGTGGCAGGCTTCTTGAGCCTTGAACCGAGACAGGTCGTGACAAGACCTGGACGGTGTTGGCGTGTCAGACCGCCGTTTGGGGCGGCATGTAACGTCTGTGGGCGACATGTCAGAGGCTCCTTAAATGCTCATGCCATACTCCCGAAGTCCTCTGGGCGGGGTCGTCCTTTGGTATGGATGCCCTTCTTCAGGAGTTATGCTCGTAGTTCGGGGAGTCCTTTAGTTCGGTGGTTCTGCCTTCAGAGGATTCTCTCCTGCTTGTAAGGGCTAGGCCTCTGTCTCGAAGATGATCCGTTTAGTCCCCTAAAGGAGCCGGAAATACCTTTGGATTTCCTGGCGTATTAGCCGAAGTCCTGACTTCGTGGTGCTCGACTTCGCTCCTGCCGAGGTCAATGACAGTGCTTCTTTTCGGGCTACGCCAGGCTTCCCGAACACAACTTCGGCGGGAAGTACGTACTGGGAGAGGCGAAAGCCCTTCGGCTATCACAGGCCCCCCTCGAAAAAGCCGAAGTGGAAACTTCGGTTTGTCAGCTTTCGGAGGGCGCCTCTTTGGGCCTTGGGTGTCGTACCTGTGCCGAAGATGGACCTTTCGTCCGAAGACGTAGGCTGTTCAACCATAGCCTGTCCTTTGGTGTCTTCGAGGTAACCATACCTGTGTAACGTCGCGTCTCGTAACCAGGCGTGTTAGTCTAGAGCGGTGCGCCCAGGATTTAGGGGTGTCAGAAAGCGTGTCCCTCTTTTGGCGCGATTGCTGACACGTGGCACATTTGTCATTGGTGAGGGCTGCATCGGATACAACAGGCGCATCTTTTAACGCGTAGTAATCAGTTACGGCGACTGTTCACCTTCGTGGGGTACTTATGACGCCGGTTCGCCTACCCCCCTCGGCCTATATATACTCTTGTTCCTTCATAACCCCCTTTTGCTTCTGCTTTTGCTCTCTTCTGCCTTTCAACTATTTTTGTGTTTTCTCCTGCTTTTCGTGGCAGTGCTGTTGACAGAGTTTTTTCCGGCCACCTTTCACGACGGCGTCTTCAAACCCAGATTTTGGCAAAGCATTTGGTGGGTTTTAACCTCCCGAGTCTTCTATTTTTCAAGCTTTTTTCCCGAAGTCATTTTTTCCTTTTTCCGAACTCATTTTTCAGCCGACATGCCTATTCCCGAGAGCTGGTAACCTCTTCTGTCTCACCCTTACTGCACCACTCCTAAAAAACTAAAAAAATGGAAGAAAAAATTCTTCCTTCCCTCGTATGCCATTACAAGGTTGCCACGTTCTGACCAATTTAGCTTTTCGAACCGTAGTAACGAGGTTACCATTTTTCGAGCCCAACTGAAGGCCGGACTTCGGTACCCTCCTCCGAAGATGATTTGCGACTTTTGCCAATTCCATGGCATTGCCGTAAATCAACTTCCGCCGAACTCGTACTGCTATTTTAACGCCTTCCTCTGTATGTGTGGCGTCTTCAAAATAGAACCCCACTTCATTATCTTTATGCAGTACTATAAGCTCTTCGTGGTCCCGAAGGATGGCTTTTACTTTATGCTACCTCGGGGATCAGGGAGCAAAAAGTATATGTTCACTTTTGCCACTAAGGACAGCTCGCGAGGGTGGCAACAAAAGTTTTTCTTTCTGAAGATGAAGGAGGCTTGGTCGCATGTTCCGACCAAGTGGGTCGGGGAAGGCTGGAGATGGACGTCGTAGATCCGAGGATAATGCTGACTCCCGAGTTGGCTCCCGTATTCACGGACTTCGATAGACGTATCCGAGCAGTCTCCGACTGGGATTCCGAGGTCCCTTCGCACTCTCTCTACCCCTTCCCCATCAATTGGAAGCTGATGACCAAGGAGGTTCTTCGGGAGCTAGGGGTAGTGAAGGAGCACAAGACAGACCTTGGGATGCCGGCTTTTATGAGCGCAAGTTATCATCGAGTCCCTTTGTTATAATTTCATCTTGGACTCACACTGATGTCTTCTTTCTTTTCCAGAGATGGGCGACGACACTGCTGCCTTCTACAAATCCCTTTTCCTCGGTCAATCCGAGAAAGGTGAGCAGACGAAGAAGGCCGTCACCCGAAGGCGGAAAGCGACTGGGGCTGGGCCTTCTTCTAAACGGGCGAAGAAGACTGTTCCACCTCCTCAGCCGGAAGTTCTTAAGGAGGTAAGCGGAGAGCCCAAAGCTGTCGCCGCTCCGCCGCCCGAGGTTGCTGCCGACGTCCCTCCTCGGAGTCCTACCTCGTCGCAGGCTCTTTTGGATACCTTGGTAGAGGCCCCTTCTGCCGAGGAGCAGCGCAAGAGCAAAGGCAAGGGGATTTCTACCGAGGAGGTTTTGGATTCTGATGAGAACGTGGCCGAAGTGCCACCAGGTTCATTTTCTAGCGAACTATGATGCCTTCACTTTTTTTGAATTTTGAGATTTACTTGCCTTGACCAGCTTTTTGTTTTGCCGTGCAGAGAAGTTATTTACTCCGGGTTGGGCAGCTGAGCATGCCCGGAAGCAAGCCCTTCGGGATGCCCGTATCCCGAAGGGGAAGATCCCGAAGGAGCCTTTCTGGTCATTTACGGAGGACATGAATTTGTACTCCGGAGACTGCCAGCAAATGGCCAAAGAGATCTCGAAAGGGATCCTTACTAAGGCCTCCTTCAGGGCCATTGCGAAGGATCACCCGGGTGACGATTCCCTCGCTGCGAAAGTTTCCGAGCACGCTGCCCAGGCATGCTTCACGCCTTTCTTTTTCCTTTTGATTTCTTCTAAGTATTTGGCTCTCCTTTTTGCTTTACTGACTTTGCCTTTATTTCTTTGCAGCTGCTGGAGTACGCTGGTTTCCTCATAATTCAGGTGGCGAGGCAGGCGGCGTTCTGAGTCTCGGCCTTATAAGTCATAGAAAAAACTAAGGCCACGTGCTCGGAATTGGCTGCCAAGAACACGCAGCTAGCTCAAGCTGCAGAGAAGGAAGTTGCTGCCGTTCGGGAGGAGTTCCTAAAAGAAAAAGAGGAACTTTTGAAGGACTCATCCCAGAAAATTTCTGACCTCAGCTCCCAGGTGGCGGAGCTGATCTTGGCGAACGAGGCGCATCAAAAGGAGAAGTCAGAGGCTGAGGTTCTCCTGGCGAAGGCGCTTGCTGAGAAGGCTGCGCTCCAAGCCGAGGTTGATTCTTTGAAGAAGGAGCCGAAGAAGAAGAAGATGAAGGCATTGAAGAGGGAAGTCGTAGATCTGAAGAAGGACCTTGAGGACCTTGGGGTCGAGAAGGATAAATCCGACCAGATGACCAAGGTTGGTTTCCAGGATGGGTTTTGCCTCGCTCGGCACCAAGTTCTTCAGAGGTTCCCAGATCTGGACCTCTCTTTCTTGGAGGCCCTAAACATTCCCGAGGGGCCTCAGTGGTCTTGGTCCAAGATTGAGCACCTGAACTTGCCTTCTTCTTTCTCGGCACCAAAGGTGATGGAAAAGGACGCATGAGCTGGTGGCTCCCGGGACGCCGAGATTCCTTAGTTTGTTCTAGGGTCCTTTGCCTTCTTTTCCTTCTTTTTTGTACTTTTTCCTTTGGCACTCCTTCTTCTCTGTAAGCAAATTCATTTCAAGAAAGACTTTTCTTTTTAGAAAATTTGGCTAAGTCTTTTTTCGAGATTTTTCATTTCCCATTGTCCCGAACACGTTCGCTCAAGAGACTTCGGAAAATCATATCTGCGCTCGTTTCGGCGATCACCTTCGCGGAATTCTGACTTGTACAATTTATGCTTAAGAACTTTTCTGAGAAACTTTTGTACTTAGAATATTTTTTCTAATTTTTACAATACCATTTTCCCATCGAAATCCTAAGCATAGAACTTTTTCAAGGCGTCTGAATGCCAAGTATTTTTCAATTCTACGCCTTCGAGATCACCAAGCTTTTACACCCCTTTTCGCACTTCGGCAAGTACCAGGTAAGGTCCTTCCCAATTTGTGCGAAGTACCCCGTGGGATGGCCTTCGGGGTGCAAATTCAGCCTTTTGGAGAACGAGGTCTCTTTTCTTGATTCCTTTTGGCCTGGCCCGTAAGTTTATGGCCGCGGCCACTCTTTGCTAAAAAGCTTTTCTCAGCTCAGCTATTTCTTTGTGTTCGCCGACGAGGTCGAGCTTGGTCCTCATGCCGAGGTCATTTCCCCTTTCATCAAACACTTGCACTCGTACTGATGGTCGTACTACCTCGATTGGGATGATAGCCTCTGTACTGAAAACAAGTGAAAAAGGTGTCTCCCCTATGGCTCTTCGGGGTGTTGTTCGGTAACCCCATAACACGCTTTGGAGCTCTCCTGGCCATTTCCCTTTTGCTTCCCCCAGTCTCTTTTTCAGAGCATCTTTTATGGTCCTATTAGATACTTCTACCTACCCATTGCTTTGGGGGTGAGCTACTGGGGCAAAGTGCATTTTTGTTCCGAGGTCACTGATAAATTCCTGGAATCCCTTGTCTATAAACTGGGACCCATTATCAGCTCCTAGTACCCTTGGTATGCTGAATCTGCATACAATGTTCTTCCATACGAACTTCTGCACCTCTTTTGCCGAGATAGTCGCCAGGGGTTCTGCCTCGACCCATTTGGAGAAATAGTCTACTGCTACCATGCAGAACTTTACGCCTCCAGGCGCTGTTGGGAGCGGCCCAATGAGGTCTATGCCCTAGACTGCGAAGGGCCAGGGATAGTCAGCCGAAGTTACCAATTCCGAGGGTGTCCTCTGGATATTCGCATGCCTTTGGCAATTACCGCATTTCTGGACGAATTGCCTAGCGTCCTTTCTCAAGGTAGGCCAAAAGTATCCTTGGCGAAGTATTACTGCTGCCAGGGCGTCGGTTCCAATGTGCGAACCACAAGCGCCTTCGTGTACTTCTTCGAGGATCATTTCAGTATCCTCTTCGCCAACACACCTCTGTAGTGGATTTGCATATCCCTGCCGATATAATTCTTCACCAATTAGGAAGAATCGACAGGAGCGTCTTCGCACTTTTGCAGCTTCACTGGGGTCTTCGGGGAGCGTATTGTCTGCGAGATATCTTTTTATCGGGTCTTTCCAGCCTTTTCCTGAAGTTGCTATGCTCAGCACTGTGATGCTCGGGTGGTTTAGCACCTCGGTGCATGTTTTTTATTTTGCCAAGCAATCTGCCTCGGCATTATCTCGTCGAGGTACATTTTTGATTCGTACGGTGTCGAACTCCCGGATGAGTTTTGCTACTAATTCATGGTATTTTGCCAAGGTTAGGTCCTTTGCCCCGTAGTCTCCTGCCGTTTGCCGAACTACCAGCTGGGAATCGCTGTGGGCTTTCAAGTTTCTTATGCCAATTTTTCTGGCTAGGCTCAATCCTGCTATGAGGGCTTCATACTCAGCCATATTGTTGGTGACGTTAAAGCCGAACTTGATAGCCTTCGGGACCTCTAATAATTACCCCAGCTCCCTGGTGTTCGGACCCTGAGGCTCCGTCAACATACAAAGTCCATTCGGGCTCACCTTCACCAGGATCCGGATGGCTATCCTCGGTGGTGGGTACTTCGGCGATGAAGTCTGCCAGTGCTTGAGCTTTTATGGCTTTCCGAGGTTCATAAGTGATGTCGTGTTCGCCAACCTCTATACACCACTTGGAAAGCCTTCCCGAATGATCAACTTTCCTCATGACATCCCGTAGTGGTAGACTACTTCGGATGATGATAGGGTGAGCCTGAAAGTATGGTCATAGCCTTCTTCCTGCTAGTACCAGAGCAAATATAGCTTTCTGCAGCAAGGGATACCTGACTTCGGCACCGTGTAGGGACTTGCTTACATAATAGACCGGCCATTGCTTCGGCCCCTCTTCTTTCACAAGGACCGAGCTCACAGCTTTTTCTGTGACGGCGAGGTATAACACGAGGGGCTCTCCCTCACGAGGTTGTCGCAGAATGGGCATACTGGCTAAGTAGATTTTGAGTTCTTCCCAGGCCTTTTGGCAGTCTTCATTCCAAGGATGATCATCATTTCCAAGGTTGTTCTCCTTTTTTGTTGCCTTAGTGAGGACTTTGAAGATCGCTTGACACCGGTCTCCATATCTGGAAATAAACCTACTAAGAGAGGTTATCCTTCCAGTGAGCCTCTGCACATCTTTTATTGTGGCGGGAGTTCGAAATTCGAGCAGAGCCTTAAGTTTTTTTGGGTTAGCATCAATGCCTCTTTCTAATACCATGTACCCAAGAAACTTTCCCGAGGTCACTCCGAAGATACACTTTTCAGGATTAAGGCGGATCCCGAAGGTTCTGAGCTGGTGGAAAGTTTCCTTTAGATCCGCGACGTGGTCACTAGGCAGCTTGCTCTTAACTATCATGTCGTCGATATAGACTTCCATATTTCTCCCTATTTGATCACTAAAGACCTTGCTCATCAACCTCTGGTAGGTGGCTCCTGCATTTTTTAGGCCGAAGGGCATCCTGACGTAATAGTACGTTCCCCCCTCGGTGATGAAGGAGGTTTTCTCCTCATCTTCGGGGTCCATCCTTATTTGATGATACCCACTGAAGGCGTCTAGGAAACTTAGGAGCTCGTATTCGGCAGTTAAGTCTACCAATTGGTCTATCGGTGGGAGAGGGTATGAGTCTTTAGGGCAAGCATCGTTCAAGTTCCTAAAGTCGATGCACATTCAGAGTTTACTACTTTATTCTTTTGTGGCAATTACCACATTGCTTAACCATTCAGGGTATTTGACCTCCTTGACGACACCAGCGTCTAACAAGCGCTGGACTTCGGTTTTGACAAAGTTACTTTTATGGACCGAGATGCTCCGTTTCTTTTGCCGGACAGGTTTTGCCTCCGGACTTACTTTAAGGCTATGCTGTATTAAATATCTTTCGGCGAGTAGGCAAATAGATCTTTATTTGTCAGCAGAAAAGATACAAGTTTTTTCTTGTCACATTCGGCCAAGTTTCTCCCTATTCGGGTATTTTGGCCTGGGACAAGTTCCACTTCTTCTATTTCCGCCTTCGCGGGATCTTCTACCTCGCCCTTCTTTGGTGCATTTGCCTCCATCGTTTGTGCAAAGTTGTTTGCTGGAGCTTTTCGTGCCTTGACGAACACCTTCCTTACTTCGCTCTGATCGATGAAGATTTCCACGTCTCCATCCTTGGTGGCGAAAGTGACAGTTAAGTATTTCACATCACGGCGAATGTGCAGATTTCCCTGTGTCTGTCTTCCAAGGATGGCGTTGTATGATGAAAGGACATCGATGACGATGAACCTTGTCATTGTGGAGGCAAATAACTCAACAGTCCCATCTACCGAAGTCCCTTTCATCATTAGGGGAAGATCGATCCATCCGAGGACGGGTAGCTCGGATGGTCCTACCCTGAAAGTAGGCGAGGTGACAGGCTTGAGGTCGCTGCTGGATATGCCCAAGCTCGGCAGCAAATGCGAAAACAGGACGTCGGCATTTGATCCATCGTCAAGTAACACTCTCTTTACGTCCCAATTTCCTATCCTTGCCATGACCAACAATGGGTCGTCATGGGGAAATATGACGGCGGAACCATCCTTTCGGGCCAGCTTCTTCATTGGACTCTGATATTCCATGACTGCTATTTCGCTGGCCTTCCTCTTTCTTTCCGAGGATGAAAGTCCCGTCGTGATTGTTTGTATTATCCCTGCCGGAGGTGGAGGACGCCTCTTTGGACTTCGGTTCCTCCTTCTGTCAGAGTCGTAATCCTCATCATCTGCCTTTCCTTCCTCATCTTTTCTCCTTTTCGGGGAAGGCATTCGCAGATAACGCCGAAGTTGACCCAATTTGATCAGTGACTCTATGTACTTCTTCAGTTGGAAGCAGTCTTCGGTGTCGTGGCCGTGGTCGCGGTGAAACTGGCAGAACTTCTTTATGTTCTTTTTGTTATTAGTGGTCATGGCCTTGGCAGCTGAATTTGGGTCCCCTGTCTTTCCATTGTCATGAGGATGTTGGTCCTTGTGGTGTTCAGGGGTGTGAAGGTTGGGAGTTTCCTTCCCCGCATTCTCCAAGGTCATCCTGCCTGTTCGGCTGGATATCGGCTTTGCTGGGTGGATCCTTCGGCCCGGTTGTGATCGGACTTCGGTCCACCCATTCTCAGCTCTTCGGCCGTCATGTGCTATTCGGCCCTTCGGTAGAACTCGCCAAGTGTGTCCGGAGGGTCTTTGGAGAATTCGTAAAATAGCTGTGAATCCCTCCAAAGGCCCCGTGTCATCGCGAGGATGCGTATTTCGGGCCGAAAGTCTGGGACACTCAAAGCTTATCTGTTAAACCTTTCGACATAGTCGCGGATGGTTTCTCCACTTCTTTGCGCTATGTCGAACATCTGGACGGGCATCTTCGCCGTCGGCCGACTTCCAATGAATTGTTGTGTGAAGGCCGTAGATAACTCCTGAAACTCTGTGATGGTTCCTAGAGCTAATGAGTTGTACCAGGCTATTGCTGGTCCTGTGAGGGTGACCTCAAAACATTTGAACAAGGTGGCGTCGTCGGCACCGTGCATCATCATGCTATGTCTATACTTGGTCAGATGAGCCTGTGGATCAGTTCGGCCATCGTACGTTTCCAGCCGAGGTACTCGGAAGTCACCTGGCATGGCCGCTTCAACTACAGCTCGGGTGAATGGGGACTCATCCCCACAAAAGGTCCCAGATAGCCTGGCCCAGACGGGCTTACGGGCTACCTGTTTTTCCACCCTGTCCAACCTCGCCAATATCTTCTCCAAAAGGAGCGTGGCGCTAGGCTATTCCTCCTGGTGCTTGTAGGCTTCATTGCAAGGAGATTGCCTGTGCCTCTTCGGGGAGTGACTTTGACACTGAGGGGATGGAGACTTCGCCTCGAGTGATGAGTTCCTTTGGTATGGGACTTTAGGTCGCTTAGACCCCGCTTGTCTTGCAAGTCGTGCCCCGAGGGGCATGTTTTCTGTCAAAGACTCTTCACGGGGGTCCCCACTTCCCGAACTGTGGTAGGTTGGCTTGGGGCTTTTCTCCCGAGGGCGTACTGGTGAGGGAGGCCTTTAGGCCTGAGTTGGTTACGGCCACCTTCGGTCTATCTGTTGTGTCATTTCAGCCACAACAGACCGTTGAAAGTCGCGCAGAAAACTCATGGTGATGACAAAAGGACGCTCCTCCTCCGGCAAAGAAGTCCCTGGAATGGTTTGCTCAATAGCCAGTTGAACTTCAGGCGCGGACGGGGACCTCGGGAGTCCCTTGTCCTTGGAACGCCGAGTCTCAACGACGGCGACCTGAGGGTGGGTTCCCACAGACGGCGCCAAATGATGCCCGACGGCATCTTCGTCGGAAGACATTGTGACTCCGGGAGGGACTTCCTGAGGGGGAGAACGTCTGGAGCTCAAATTTCCCAGGGGAGTGTGCCTGAAAATACTAAAAAAATAGGGTTATGAGGTCCCCGGGGTGTTTTTCCGGGGAGGAGCCTCCGACGCCCTAGTCAATGTCCTGAGAGGTGAAAGAGGGGGAGCACTAGGAAGTTTAGTGACCTTGCCTGTTTGTGTTTTCTCAAGGAGGAGGAGTCGAACCGTTTGCCAGGGTCTGTTCCCTGGTATTTATAGGAGTGCCCAGCCCATTCAGATGACGACACGTGTTCGGTCGGATGTTTTCTGAGTTTCTGGGCGTGAGGGACAAGTAGCCGGTGGCAGGCTCCTTGAGCCTTGAACCGAGACAGGTCGTGACAAGACCTGGACAGTGTCGGCTTGTCAGACCGCCGTTTGGGGTAGCATGTAATGTCTGTGGGCGACATGTCAGAGGCTCCTTAAATGCTCATGCCGTACTCCCGAAGTCCTCTGGGCAAGGTCGTCCTTTGGTATGGATGCCCTTCTTCAGGAGTTATGCTCGTAGTTCGGGGAGTCCTTTAGTTCAGTGGTTCTGCCTTTGGAGGATTCTCTCCTGCTTGTAAGGGCTAGGCCTCTGTCCCAAAGACGATCCGTTTGGTCCCCCAAAGGAGCCAGCAATACCTTTGGATTTCCTGGCGTATTAGCCGAAGTCCTGACTTCGTGGTGCTCGACTTCGCTCCTGTCGAGGTCAATGACAGTGCTTCTTTTCGGGATACGCCAGGCTTCCCGAACACAACTTCGGCGGGAAGTACGTACTGGGAGAGGCGAAAGCCCTTCGACTATCAAATGCAATATGCAGTGATACAATAATAATCTTGCCCTAAAAGTGAAGTCTACATGTCACTAGTAAATAAGACAGAATGATCAAGATTAGAGAAGTATGCTTGTAGTTTTCATTCACCAGCTTCATAAATTTTAAATGTCTCCCTCTTAGTAGTACTCCTAGATGTTCTTTTTAAAACGGCATTTAATTGTGATTTAATCCAATTTTCCGTGTGCCTATCTTTAACTTGTCTAAATGGATTTTCAATCAATATCATTCATTCTACCATGCCTTTTCTACAATTTTTTTGATTAAATCTAAAAATACCTAATCTGCCAGTAATACTCCCAAGCTATCTTTGACTACTGGTACTAGGAGCTACCTATGGATAGAGATTCAAATGCTTATGTTTCATGTGCCGTTTGAGTGTTCCCGTGCTGTAGTTCTTCTTGTGTACAAGCTTTGTCTTGCAATGTTTGCAATTTGTAAAATTTGCAAACCTCACATCGTTGCCATGACCATCCTTCTCAAAAACTTGGTCAAAATGCTCCCAAACCCTTATGGTGAGTCTTGACGTCTTAACTTGTCTCCCAACTTCTAGTTGATGGCTTGTCATGGTGGGTTAAAGGCCATCTCCTCAAACAACATTCTCCACTAGCATGGCCTCTACCTCCTCAACATCATCATCAAAAAGTTGATCGTCAAGGCCAAAGTTGATCACCGCTTTATTGGATGTGGGCCCCACGTGTTACTGGTTAGGAAACCACATGGAAAAATGATCTTAAATCGGTGTGAGCTAGAGGCCTTTTCTTTTCCCTTTAATGCCATTTGTGTGAGAATAAATTAAGAAGATGAAGAAATTTGGAAGTAATTAAGGAATGATTAAGAAAAAATAAAGGAAATAAGCTTGAGAGCTTGAAGAAAATTAGAGAATGTATTAGAAGAAGGGGAGAGATTGTTAAGATTGGTGTGAAGAAATGCTGGAAATGGCCACCCTATTTATAGAGGAAGGCCTATATTTTTTTTTTACCCAAAAGCCCTCACAATATAGTTGTAGGCCGTAGAAAAAAACATTGGAGGGAGTTGAATGGACTAAAAGTGCAATTTTCCCAAAATTTGAAAATTTGAACGTTGCTAACTGTTAGGACCGAACCAGCCCAGCCCGGGACCGCCAGTCCTAGTGCAAGTTGTGTTAGGCCTAATCCCGAGTTGGGCTGTGCCAGTCCCAGGCCTGCTTCCCTCTTCTCCTAGGCCCATACTTGCCCCTCCCTATTGCAAGCCTACCCTGGGCCCGTGTCGAGCCGGGCTTTGACCGATCTCGAGTTGGGTCTGACTTGGGTCTATCCCGAACTAGGTTGGGCCTAACCTGCCCTTTTGAACACCTCTAACTCCAAGAGAATAAAAAAGTGAAACCTTAGTTTGACTTGTAGGCTTGTCTTCAATTATTTGACAATAAAACCAAGAAAATTGCTGGCTAATGGAACTTTATTTTATTTTTAACAGGTCTGATGCATTGGTAGTAGAATTTTTCATGCTTTTGTACAAATAAACATGGTCAACACAATAGGAGATATATCTCTTGTACAAGAATAGGAAATTAAAAAAAAAGTTGTCACTCAGAGCATGGAGTTTAGCAATAACTAGCAGCTGCTGCTAAACATTTTCTAAGCAGGTTTTTTTGTGGCCAAAGTCACTTTTTATTCAGTGCATAAATGACTAAAATGGTAATAGCTAGCAAAACAAAACCACTTCAATTCTCTTGCAACAAAAATGGACTGTTACCTATTTACGTATGCAAAACAATCAAACTTATGAGTTATAGTTTCAAAATACAAAAGCATGAATTGCAAATCCAATAGCAGACCTGATCAGCTTAGCAAACAAGACAAGACAAAATGCCATATGGCTCAGTATTGAACAACACAAAAATCGAACATAATGTTCTTCCATACGTTGCTCCACAAAAATATGGGCTAATGTTGCTTCAGTAAGCTAGACTTAGCCTTACCTTCAATACTTAATATTTGCACAATTAGCCATAGCATCAGTGTCAACAATTAACTCACATTTATCAAGAACAACATCAAGCATATGGCAGGGTAACTTACTCCTATACCTGTCCACAAAATACCAAACTCTATATTTTTAAGGGGAACCACGTTTCTCTGTTGCATCCATGTCCAAAAGGTGAAAGAAACCAAAGAGATAAACTATATCTCAATAAGAACAAACCAAAAATAGTTAAATACAAGAAGATAATATAAAAATTTAATTCATACCAAAATAATATACCCAATAGAGCCATAGGAGACATTGTGCAAGTGTTGTTATGTGGCTTTTGGCTCACACAACCCTTTAACAGTGCTAGCAAAATTAAATCCTCGTATGTATATTAATTGCTATACTTTAATGGGAACAGGACCATCAACAATAATCAGGCCAATCCTGGGAGTCCTTGACCTCTCTAGGTTGCAATGGAAAATGTCAAACTGATCCTCAAGGATCGATTCGCCAATCCCCACCGCCCACAAAAGGTTAAAGATTGCACGACTAAAAGTGTTTGTCCAGCTTCAGCTCATGAGGCGCCTATGAACAACTGGCCTTTTTAGGAACAATCCACGTTGAAACCCGAGTGAGGGGAGGAAGCAGTACAGAAGGCACATCCTTCGAGGGCCTAAAGGCAGCCTTCTACTATTGGGACACCACTGAAGCTTCAGTAGGAGGGTCCTCAAGTGACCTTATGCACTTCTCCAAAGCTATTAGATGGAAACACCCACAAGCAGCACAAAATAACCCATAACCAGTTACTCCTCCGGAGAAGATTTGTGGGCCTTCACCACTTCAAATGGGGGCTTGGATGAAAAGGCCCTTGTAGTATGAGCTACGCTGGTAGGAAGAATGTTTGCCTTACAAGCATCCGCCAAGGCTTCAGCAATGCCTTTATTCTTTTTCAAAAGCTCCTTAGTGCGACTGCTCATTTCTGTAGAAAGAATGATACAATTAAATATCATAAGCATGCACAAAGGCAAGGACAAAACAATAAGTGGAATACAACTCCTTGGTGGGGGGCCCTGCTTGGCCCTGGCAGCAATCCTAAAGGCTTCAACCAGCATTCCTTCTTGGCCCTTTTCCCAATTGTAAGGGTCCCTTATACCCGGATACAACAGGTGGGCCCTGTTGATCCCGGCCCACATGAGGGTTGTCTTATCTATTTCAGTATAGTGGATGGGGAACAACTCCAAAAAATTGTTGTTCCTCACCACCTCCTTCAACTAGCAAACCAATCCAAGCAACGGGCGATGGCCTTCAGAGCCCTCGTATATAGGTAGCTCCCCGACCAAAACGTACTGTAAGGTGTCTGCGAACTCATAAGGGAACCCCTATTCTTACTCCCTCACTATGAAGAAGAAGCGTTCATTTTACCTTGACCATGAGTCCTTGCAGGATACAAAGGCAAAGAACTTGTTCCTGACTCTGTTAATGGGGGTGATGTGGGAAAAGCTAGCATCTTTCTTTAGGTCCAGCATATAAAACTGGAGGAAGACCTCTAGGAGGGGAGACACCCCTACCAGCTTGTAATAGATGGTGAAGTCGTTTGTATGAACAAACGAGTTTGACATCAACTGGGATGGCGAAACCTGATAATGCTCACAAATTTGTTCTACCAACGGATGAAGGGGGAAGTAAAGCCCCGCCTGGAGCTGGTCCATGAAAACGGAAAGCACGTCTTCCCTTTTGCTTGCTCCTACTAGGCCTCCATCCTCAAGGGCCTGTTCATGGAAGAGGGTAGCAACAACGCCGTTTGGCCAAAGATATTTGGTGAGATTTTTCGTCAATGTCTCTTCATTGTGCTGAGTCACAACTTTTTTCATTACCCCAACATTAGGGAAGGAGGGCATCTTGGAGGCTTCATCGACATCGATGGCAGCCCCAGACAAAGATTTCATAGAAGCCATCTGGAACAACCAGCGAGAACACATTAGGGCTGCTGCCAATGCAACAAAGTGATGGAAAGAAAAAAAACCTCAAAAAACCCAGTGCCCAAAGAAAATAAAAATGAAAAATCATAAAATAAGAAGAAATGACAAAGAACTTACTACCTAAACGCGCTGAAGAAGAATGAACACTGCAAGAAGGAGAAAAACTTCAGAGGAGAAATCCTAGAGAACTCTGGCACCAGCAAATCAGGAAACAAGAAAGTAGTAGAATAAGTCAAACAATGAAAGAGAGCAAAAATCCTCATGACATATATAGGAAAGTCAGCGACTCTTAGGTTTTCCTTCAGAAACCGCCAATACAAATGATGGGCTAATCACTGGAAGACACATGGCCACTAGCAGCCACCAAGATAACCACTCCAGTCACTTTCCTGAAGAGCATTTAATGGACATCTCTTCACCTTCCTATCAGCCAATGCACTTAACACAAGTTACAACTGCATTGGAGGAATGGATAAGACAACCCAAAAACATCCCCAGGAAGCTAACAGAGAAGGGGGGATCACACCTCCACCTTCAAACGGCATCACCTAGGCGACCAAGAAACATGGGACCCCCAGCCCATATTCCCTTTTGGATGGGGGACCCATTGGCAGGAAATGGGCCTAGGGGCCCAGATACTGATGACTAGAGGATGTGCCGTGCCTGAAGACCCAGAAAGATCCCAAAAGGAAATCTCTTCCAGAAGAAAACTACATCTCACAAATATAGGATAAGTTGTGGGATTCCTATCCGCAGAATGAACTACTCGGAGCTCAACTTGACTCGACTATATAAAGCTCTTATCAATCCTAAGGTAAAGGAGTTGGGCTTTCCTCTCTGTCTTTCTACTACTCTTTACCAGAAAAATAATTTAAGCATCGGAGGGTTTCCCTCGGAAGCACATCTCAGGGCTCTAACGCTATCTTTGGATGTAGGATTCCTATTTGCTGTTCACCAACCTCTTGGGTCCAGCTTACCTGACCACATTCTTTATTAAAAACTAATATAACCTTTTTACATGGTTTCCAACTTATTTTTCCAGTTATAGTATCAATTTTCCTTTTCCAAATATAAATCTGATTAATCAAACAACTAATACTTGGAGTACATCAAATAATAAGAAAATAATTTTTGTTCACCCTCTAAAAGAAGCTTTCACTTTTGAAATTCAAAATACTCCAATTGTAGCAAGTCCTTTCAAATAAACCCCTATAGTTACTTACAACAAACCAATTCCGAAAAAAGATATAATCAATTTTCAAATCAAAATAATTATACAAATCAATCTTTAATTACAATAACTAAGCAAGTAAATAGAATAGAATCATTCATTAATAGTATTAAACCTTCCACACCTTCTATATTTTTCAAGAAAAAAAAGAGTACAAGAAGTAAAAATCTCAGGCTAAAGAAAACAATTATTTTAAATTATCTCAACCTTTATTTAACCCATTTGAATTGGAAAATGTTATAAAAGTAAGTGATAATAATATACTAAAATACATTCAGGCTTAATTAAAGAATTTAACCCTTAAAGATAAACCATCTAGCTTGGGGTTAAAGAAAACAATAAACATGATATCAACAAAAGATAATATAAATTTATTACAAGAACAATTTAAAAGAGAAACAAATGTTATAAATAAAATCCATGGTATTGATACAAAACGAATTCAAACAACAAAAAATTATTATCCAAGACCAACCCCTCTGGATATACAATATCAAGAACCTTATATGATTCAAGTTGCTTATAATAGTGTTGGAATACTAGAATGGAATATTGATGATTGTAGTGAATATCAAATACTCAATATATTATGGGAAATGACTATGGCTGCTACTGCTTATAAGGAAAAAGACAAAACTAATCCACAAACAGTGAAATTGTTAGTAGAAGGATTTACTGGTCAATTAAAAGGGCGGTGGGATTATGCTGTAAGTGCTGAAGAAAAAGAAAATTATGGACTACTACAAAAAAGAGAAATTAAAGTAGAAAATGGTCAAAAAGTTCGATATGATATTAGTGATTCTGTTAATACATTAATATTCAGAATAACTGACGCTTTTATAAAAGACCACAATCAACTTCAAGCTAAGAGTTCAGAAATATTAATCAATTTAACATGTCCGGAATTACATGATTTTAGATGTTATAAAGATATTTTCCAGAATAAAGTATACACAAGAAGTTATTGTGTTTCATCTTTTTAGAAGGAGAGATTCATAGTTGGTTTACCAAAGTTATTTGCTGAGAAAGTAAGAAACAAGATTAGAAACAAACATAATCAAAATATTCCTTATAATGAATTAGCTTCTCGACAATTAATTAATTACTTTAACATGGAAGGACTAAGTCTTTACAATGACATAAAATTAAAAAATAAAATAAGAAATGAATATGCACAAGGTAAAAGAGAATTAGGGAGTTTTTGTGCTCAATATGGATATAAGAAAATAATAGCTCCTCCATCTAGACATAAGAAAAAATTTAGAAAAAAATTCTGAAACTTTTAGAAAATGAAAATATAGAAGAGAAAAATATTTCAAGAATAAGTCATATAAAACATACAAGAAGAAATCAAATGAACGATTTAATAAGAACAAGGCTCCAATTTGTTACGAATGTAAATGAGTCGGACATTACAAAAATGAGTGTAAAATGAAAATTAAGATTAGTAGTCTGGACATATCGGATAAATTAAAAGAACAAATGATTAATCTTCTATTGTTCGATTGAAATTCTGACTCAAAATAAAAAAATTCTTATAGAGAAGAAGAATTTAATTCTAACTCAAAATTAGAGCTTAATGCAATAATTTCTTCCGATAATGAAGATTTGAATTTAGATGACTCTAGATTAGAAGAATGTCAATGTTCAAATATAAATGTGAATGCTTTTAGTAAAGAAAATTTATTTGAAATAATTATGAAAATAGAAGATCTTCAAATATGAAAATAATCTTTAGAAAGACTTAAAGATCTAATTGTTCAAGGAGAAAAAAATCAGATATAGAACCATATAAGTTTTTAGATACTTTAGATAGATTAAAAAAAGAAAGAGTTCTCAGTATTCATGATCTTCATAAAGAAGTAAAAGAGATTAAAAAGGAAATGCAAGAGCTTAAATCATAAAATCAAGCTTTTAAACAAAAATTTCTAGAGTTAGATTTGCAAGAAACTCTCAAAAGAGAAGAAAAAACAACTTCTAACAACAAACAGTCTAAAGAAATAGAACCTAAAAATAAAGGTATAATAATTCAAAAATCACAAAGTGAAGAATTCATAAATATAATTTCAAAGGTCCAATATCACAAGTGGTATGTTTCAATTGATTTGGTTGTTAATAATGAATATAATATTAAAACAATAACTTTAGTTGATATTGGAGCAAATCAAAATTGTATTCTAGAAGAAATTAATTCTACAAAATTTTGTGAAAGACTACTGAAGAGCTTCACTCTGCTAGTAGTTCTAAACTTAATGTCAAGTATAAATTAAGTAATTTTAAAATTTTGTAATTTTGGTGTTTGTTTCAAAAATGTCTTTTATTTTGATAAAAAAAATTTAATTCTAATATTATTTTACGAAGCCATTTTATTACATCCTTATACGCATTTCAAGTAACTTCATTTGAAATAAAATCAAATGGATTGGAAAGAAATTTATCATTTCCTTTTGCTTTTCTTGTTAAAAAAAAAAGTGTTAGATGCCTTCAAGATTCATTTATTCAATCAATAAATATAATAAAAAAATGAAAAACATTGTAAATACTTAATTCAAGAAATAAATTGTCTTCATATAGAATCCCAATACAAAGTCCTTCAATTCAAGAAAAAATAAAATAAATCAAACAAAAATTCACTCAAGATGTTTGTGCTTTAGTATCACTACAAAAATTTGATAGGTTACCAACGCGCAGTTACCAACTGTTGCGCGTTGGTAAACTGAATTCACCAACGCGAAGCCGTTGGTAAACGCACGTTGGTATTCGATTCGTTGGAAATTTTTTTATCAACACGCAAAAAATAACGCGTTGGTAAATTCTAACGCGTGCACGTTGGTAAAATGCACGTTGGTAATTATCAACGGTCAAGAACCGGCCTTAGTTTCCAACGCGCACAGCAGTTGGTAGTTACCAACGCGCATGGCAGTTGGTAATTCACCAACTGTCATGGCAGTTGGTACTTATCAACGCGCATTGCAGTTGGTAATTACCAACTGTCATGGCAGTACCAACTGCCATGCGCGTTGGTAACTACCAACTGCCATGACAATTGGTAGGAGACCGCGTTGGTCATTACCAACTTACAGCAATTGGTAAGGGGGTTGGTAATTACCAACGTGCGACAAAGTTGGTAATTACCAACGCGTGCGAGTTGGTAGCAAGCCGTTGGTAACAGTGTTGGTAAGTACCAACGCGGATGACAGTCGGTAATTACCAACTTGCGCGAGTTGGTAAACCCCGGTTGCACGTTGGTAATGTACATTAAGCGTTCCAGGCTGCGATTGTTTCGTATTTTTCCCAGTTTGAAACAAGTTCGAAATGGACGTACCAATTCCAAAGTTCCCCCCCAGCCTTGCTCAAAAATAAAGATTACACAGATATGCACACGTAATTTCCATAAAATATTCTCTAATACACCATAATTAAAACAAGAACATATATGTTTGGAACAAACCATACAACATTCAACGGATTACACATCTCAGTAATTTCAACTGAGTCTTAATTAGGTCTAACAATTATTATGTAAGTCTAATAACACAAGAAATTTGGAAATGATTTACCTGTTGATGACGACCATCACGGAGTCCCAACTATCTCCTCGTCCTCCGAGTCCGAGTCATTAGGATACTGTGGAACTAGTTGAGCCGGCGGGCACGGAAGGTTTAGCGAACGACAAATAATCTCCAACTGAGCCCGGTTTGCCTCCAATACGGCTCTATTCGCCTCCATCTCTGCTCTCTATCTCCTCCTAATTCTCTCGAGCTTCCTCTCGTACTCGGCATCCCTTCGTGCATTCTCCTCTGCCATCATCTTCTGTACTTGCTCGTTGAATTGCGGTGTCTGTGTGATGTCGATAGGTGGGATGACACCTGGCTGTCGGCGGCCCGGTATGACACACTGCTCAGATCCTAATCCAAAAACACGCCCTCTCCTTCTATTGCCAGATGCAGTACTAATTATTGCTAGTTCATCAATTGGCTCTAATCCATCCTCTTATTGTGTTTGCTCCTCAATCTCTGCACTGATACGAGTCTACAGAAACATAATAAAATACATTTGAGCCAGACATTATTGGTAAAACATGGTAAGTATCTTAAGAATAGTTGACAACAAAAAGTTATAATACTTACAGCAACTTCTTCACAGCGCTTACTAACATATTTCCCATTCTTCATTTTATGTGTTGCTTGAAGGACTTTAAACAAGCCAGGGTCTTTCTTTTCTGGATCTCTCTCTCTCTAATTGAATGAAACATAAGATTAATATGTAATTTAAGTTCATTATTTACTTAAATGTAAAATGAAAGAACATTTATGAGATATATACCATTTGCTCTCGATGTGCAGACATCGAGATAGATCCCCCTGCATATGTCGCGCTGCAAGAGCCAGACTGTGAATCCTCGTCAGTCACTGTTGCTCGCATTGCCTTGAATCTAGCGGACTTCTGAATGAACTCCGGACTGGCCCAATATGCCTCCATTTCCGCATATGCAGCATCTGACATAAAGTTTGCCTTTGCTCGACGTATAACAGGATCCTTCACACGTCGGATTTCTGACATCATGCTTCTGTAATGCTGTGCTCCCAAAATATTCCACACCCGATACACCTCATTATGGTGTATCGGATCCCACTCACAGCTCCTCTGTACAGGTTAATATGTGTAAACTATTAGCATGAAAAAAGCAAGTAATTGTTTTGACATTAATCATCATTATCATACTAATATACATGTTATACCTAAAAAACACGCCACCATTGCCAAAGGTCTGATGCAGAGATGGAGGATCAATCAGAATAGGGTTTGAAATGTATGGTGAAACATGGTGTCACCAACCGTGTCGCTGCAGCTGGAATGAATCTGCAAAGTTCAAATGATTACTTAGTGACTTCTTGATGATTCACAGTAATGTAAGTAATATTACTATTTTTATAATGTTTGTAGGATATTCATCACTTACGTGTTACCATGTGGGGATATCCTCATCCGCGCTCAGGCTGGTGTTTGTGACATCGATGATGGGATGTCATCAATATGTATATCATCATCTGAGGGATGAGTCGTCACTATCGGGTGCCTAACATGGCGCGCACCAGATCCATGTCCAGATGTCCTCCACCGCCGTCAGATCGGTGCTCATGTGAGTGGACGTGCATCGCTAGCACTGTTGTGTCCTATGTCTCTACACCGACATCGTCTTGTGCCCGGGATGAAGAACCCATCCTCTGTCGAGCATTAAGTATTGGCTCCATGACCTCTTAAAACTGCGCAAATGGTCCTTTCCCAGGTCGGCACTTATAGGTGTTATCCCCTTTACACGGCATCTGCATTTATAATTATCTAAGTAAGAAAATTAAACATAACATATGTTTACTGACATATATTATGGAGTATTAAGGGTACACAAATTTACAAAATATGTTCTAAACATTACAAATGACTTGTGATCATTACACATGCTAACCGTTATCTTCATTCATTCAACCCAGTGCTCCCATTCTCGTGAAACTCCTCATTTTCTTCCGTGTCACTATCATCGGATATAAACTCTTCCTCATCATCTATATCGTCATTAGATCCCCTCTCGTCAAGTACATCTTCTTCAATATCATCACCGACACCTGGGTCAGCTAACTCCTCAACTGGGTCATCTTCAATTCTTTGACAACTCATGGATCCACTGTCTTGATAAACGTCATCCTTGTCAACAATTGCATACTAGATTATCCATCTAGGTTTTATCTTCATAACAATTGACCACCCATTTTTTTCACGTGACTTTGTCGGATATGGTGTGTAGTAAACTTGGTCAGCCTGTGATGCTAGAATGAAAGGATCAAACTTCTGATATCTGCGGCTATCCCGAATCTCAACTAACCCAAACTGTTTATGCATTCGAGTTCCACGTTCAGGTGTTGGGTCAAACCAGTTGCACCTAAACAAGACAACATTCTTATGTGGATAGCCAGGATATTCGAGTTGAATGACTTCTTCTAATATACCATAAAAATCACCTGCAACTTCGCTTGAACCCATGCTTCATATGCAAACTCCACTATTAAATGTTGATTTGTCCTTGCCCCATTCACTTATGTGAAACTTGTACCCATTTGTAAAATAAACCGGCCATGTCTCTACCCGACGTGAGGGTCCACATGCAACATCCCACAAGATGTTATCGACAATATTGTTACCTAGCTCATAAACCTATGCAAAACATTTTCATTTTAGGACAATATATCTGGAAGTTTATAACTTAACATATTGCAATACATAGTGACTAAAAGCACACGTACATAGTGTCGAAGCTAGCTTGAGAAATTGTTTTTAATGTGTATGTCCATCTCAGACATGGTTATATCGGGAGCAGTTTCCCTTACCATGTCCATAAACATACTGTGAGCAAATACAGAAATGATCAAAATATGTTAGTTTTGTCAGATGATTAATCCTGAACTTCAAAATAATCAAAGTACTGGATGATCATGAACGATGACTTACTTTAGATATGGCCTGATCTCATCACAGTTTAGAAGAACGTATGTGGTTGCAAGTCTGAGTTCATCATCCGTGAGGAATCTATATCTACATGCACCATATGGATGTCCCGGACAGGTGAATATGGACCACAACTCACCATTACATGGGACAGGACCACATTCATTATTTCGCGGTACTCAGTTCATCATAGAGGGAACATGGGATTCAAAGTAATGAGAGCAAAATATGGAAGTCTCCTCTATAAGGTATGCTCCACATATCGATCCCTCAATATGAGCAGTATTAGAAACCTTCATTTTTAGGTCATGCATGCACCGCTCAAATTTATACATCCATCGGTACTGAACAGGTCCTCTAACCCTTGCTTCATATGGCAAGTGAACTGGGAGATGCTCCATGACATCAAAAAACCCGGGAGGAAAAATTCTTTCAAGCTTACAAATTATAATTGGAATATTGGCCTCCAACGCCAACAAGTGATTATCATGCAGCTCTAGAGAGCACAAGTCTCTAAAGAATAGACTTAACTCTGTTAATGGCTTCCATATATTCTCGGGAAGAACTTCAAGGGCAATGGGAGGAAGCCTTTGCATCATAACATGGCAATCATGACTCTTCATGCCATACATATTGCAACCAGAGGTATCAACACATCTCCCAAGATTCGAGGCATATCCATCAGGGAGTCATAAAGATTTTACCCAAGCGATCACATCTTGCCTTTGGTTAACATCAAATGTGAACCTCGCCTTTGGTTTGAATGAACGACCATCATCAAGTAGAACCATGTTTAACGCCGGCCGATAACAATAAATTTTGAGGTCCTTCCGTGCTTTAACATTATCTTTCGTTTTGTTCTTAACATCTATCACAGTATTCCATATATTCTCAAACACGTTCTTCTCAATATGCATGACATCAAGATTATGTCGGATTAAGTTCGTGGCCCAATATGGTAACTCCCAAAAAATGCTTCGCTTCGTCCAATTATGTGATTTCCCATAATCGCACGGGCGATGTTGTGGACCATCGTTAGCAATTGATGGAATCTAGGAGATTCTTTCAAATATAGCCTCACCTGATAAGCGATCGGGAGGCAATGACTTCTCTGATTTCCCCTTCTTGAAACAAGTACAATTTCTTCTATATGGGTGGTTCCGGCCAAGAAATTGCCGGTGACAGTCGAAAAATGAAAATTTTTCGCCATACTTAAGTTGGAATGCCTTACTTTTTCCCATACAAATGGGGCAAGACAATCGCCCAAGTGTCATCCATCCTGATAGCATGCCATAAACCGGAAAGTCATTAATGGTCCACATTAATGCTGCTCGCCAAATAAAATTTTCTTTTAATGACACATCCCATATTTCAACGCCATCAAACCACAGATGTCGTAGCTCTTCTATTAGAGGTTGTAGATAAACATCAATCTTATGATTTGGGCTACGTGGACCTGGAATCAACAACGAAAGGAACATATAGGGTTTTTTCATGCACATCCAAGGGGGAAAATTATACGGAGTAACGATAACAGGCCAACAAGAGTATTGTTTTCCAAATGGTCCAAAAGGGGTAAATCCATCGGCACACAACCCCAATCTGACATTTTGTGCTTCCGAAGCAAACCATGGGTAGGTCCGATCAAAATGTTTCCAAGCTTCACCATCTAATGGATGTTTTATAACACCTGGGAACTGTGTTTGTTCCTTATGCCACCTCATCTGCTCTGTTGTTGACATTGACGCAAATAAGCGTTGCAGACAAGGGCTTAGTGGTAAATAATGCATGGTTTTTCTCGGTCGATCTTTACCACAACCTCCCTTTTTTGGCTTATATCTCTTAGCTCCACAGTACTTACAAATACGCAGACTACTTTCATCTTTCCAGAACAACATACAATCATTCATACAGACGTCAATCTTCTGGTGAGACAGACCCAACTGCGAAACTAATTTCTTCGTTTCAAACCAATTTGATGGCATCTTACTATCTGTAGGTTGAGTCTCCTTCATCAGTTGGGCAATGCCATTAAAACATGCTCGTGACATATGATACTCAGACTTAAGGTTAAGAAGACGGACAGCAGCAGATAACTCAGAATGATTTTCGCACCCATCCCATACAGGAGTTGATGCTGAATTCAATAGATTAAAAAAATTTTATGCACTTTCATTCGGCTGCGCAACATTGTCTTCCGGAAATTGTGACAAATTAGGCCCAACGGCATCTAATACCATCCTTTCGTATGGATTCGTCGAAGACCCCTATTCAAACTGATCAAAGCCAGACACACCCGGGTCTGTATTTGAAGCTACAGTAAATGGCTCTCCATGAGTGGTCCAATTCAAGTAAAAAGGCTTAAACCCCCATTTGTACAGATGAACTCTAACCTCGTCACACTCTTTAAATCGCAAATTCTTACACTTCCGACAAGGACAGCGAATGCATAACCCGCTTATTGTTTCAGGATGAGAGACAGCAAATGATATAAATTCATCAACCCCAGACTCCCACTCTTGTGTGTACCCCGTTCGCCTAGGCAAGAAACTGTTACTATACATCCAACTACGGCCCGACTCCATTACAAAAGAAATCTGTTCCTAATCATATGAAAGACATATATAGTCATCAAAGAACGCAATAACGAAACTATTAATAATAAGACGTACCCTTCCTAGATATTATAATTGTTATTATTATGTGCCATGCATATAAACATTATTACTATCAGTATTATTATGGGTATTATTATTACTCAAATTTAAGTACTATGCGTATTATTGTACTTGGTTGTATAATTATTGTAATTATTGTGTATAATAACAATAAGAATTTTTTTAAGTATTGTCAAAGTTATTCTTATTTATATAATAATAATAAGTATAATTATTATAATTATTATTATGACTGTGTCATGCATATAAGTATAATAATTATGATATAATAATTATTATTATATACATTACTAGTATCAGTATTATTATGGGTATTATTATTACTCAAATTTAAGTACTAAGGGTATTATTGTACTTGGTTCGATAATTAAGTTAATTATTATGTATTATTACTATTTGTGTTTTTTTAGTAGTATAAATATTATTCTTATATAATAATAATAATAATAATTATTATTATTATTATTATTATGACTGTCCCATGCATATAAGTATAATTATTATGATGACATAATAATAATTACATACATTATTATTATCATTATTATTATGGGTATTAATATTACTCAAATTTAAGTACTATGGTTATTATTGTACTTGGTTGTATAATTATTTTAATGATTATGTATAATTAGTATTTGTATTTTTTTAAGTATTGTAAAAGTTATTCTTATATAATAATAATAATTATGAGTTATTATTATTATTAGAATGACTGTGCCATGCATATAAGTATAATTATTATGATGTAATAATAATAAGTAATTAAATACATTATTTTTATCATTATTATTATGGGTATTAATATTAGTGAACTTTAATTACTATGGGTATTATTGTGCATGCTTCTATAATTATTTTACTTACTATGTATAATTAGTATTTGTATTTTTTTTAAGTCTTATTATTATTATTATTTAAGTAATTACAATTATTATTATTATTATTATTATTGTTGTTGTTGTTATGACTATGCCATGCTTATAAGTAAAATAATTATGATGTTCCATGCATGTAAGTAAAATTATTTTTAGTATGATTATTATTATAATCATCAATAATAATAATAATAATAATATTATTATTATTATTATTATTAATATTAATAATAATAATAATAATAATATTATTATTATTATTATTCATATATATTGTTATTATTAAACATATTATTACATTATTATTATTCACATTCTTATTTGGTACAAATAATTTTGTTTTTTATTATAAATATAATAATCATTATCATTAATATTATTACTATTTTCCTAATATTTTTTCATATTATTCTTATTATTAAGCGTATAATTATATTATTATTATTCTCATTCTTATTATTCTTTTGATTAACGTAATTATTATTACTTAGTTTCATTATTATAATAATTTTCTAACTTACTACTACTACTACGAAGTATTCTTAATAGTAATTATTACTATTATTATGTTTATAATATTGGGTACATCTTACAATAATAATAATAATAATAATTATTTTATTATTATTATTATTACCCAACACTAAATCACTCAAAGTAAAGCTTAAGTCAACTAATTACGATGTAAAGAATATAGAAAAAATAAATGAAATAAACAATCTATATGGAAATTCAAAATACCTATATATATTCAACATAATTAAATACCATAAATAAATTTCTTCTTCACATTCTCCATCACTAAAATTACCCTTAAATAAAAAATAATTAAGACAAAAAAAAATTGGAAAAACCCAACTAAAATAACCAAAGCAATGTAGAACCACAGTCATAATACATAAATTTTAATCACAACATAAGCAATAAAATACAATTTTTTCCCTCAAAATTTTAAAAAAATTTCGGATTTAGGAAAAAAAATTATAAACTTACCTCTACCAACTTCAGAAGCTAAGGAATGTAACAATGACAAGCAATGGAACCTCAAATAAGAATTCAAACTGAAACAATCATGCCATCAAAATCAAACCACCATTTTTTGCAACTATATCAGTAAAATCAAAAAATACCTATTAAATAAACACATACCTGTCAATATAAGGAGCTGATCTACAAAATGGGGGCAAAAACGGTGCTAAACGGCCGGAATCTCAGCTCTGTCGGCGGCGTCGACAACTACCACGCTGTGCGAGCTTCTCTCTCCCCCTCCCCGCCCGAAAATACGCGATTGGTGCTAAAGCAGGAAGAAGATAAATTTAAAAACCAACTACCAATGGCTAGCCATTGGAAAATCACAAATTTAAACGCACCGTTTCATTTAAAAATTAACCAACGGCTAGCATTTAATAACAGCCCATTTATTGCACCAACGCACGGCAGTTGGAAAAAAGAAATTTAAATATAAAAAATTAGTTTACTGTGTTACCAACACGTGCACGTTGCAAATTGGTACCAACGGTCCCATGCGTTGGTAATTACCAACGGAATTACCAACGGCTAATACGCCGTTGGAAAAGTAACAAAAGTTAGTAGTGTATTAAATGCATCGTGAAATTAAAAGAAACATATAGTCAATCTATGAAGAATTAGAAAATTTATGTATTAAAGAAATTTTGGATTTAGAAGCTAAAGGATTGTAATAATCCTAAAACTTAAGAAAAAGAAAATTACCAAATTACCGTAAATGCAAAAATTATAATTTTGCCCTCAAGGGTATTTCCATAATTTTACCTATCGATTTAGAAAATTAATGTAAAACTAAGAATGTTGATCCTTAGATAATTCCATTGGTAGTCATTAAGTCAAATTCTAAGCTGGAAGCTCAAAGTCATCATTTTTTTAGCTAGGGACATTTTTGTCCTTTTCCAATCAAGCATTGAACTAAAAATCTGATAGTGCCATTGAAATCTTCTTGTGAAAATGAGTTAGAAGAACTTTGTCTCACTCAAGTTTAAATTTATTTGCTTTAGTTCCTAAAATTTAGCCTATGCAAATCCATGGTTTATATCAGGTTCATGCTTTTGTTGTATGTAATAATTTCCCACCTAACTCTAATCTCTATTTAGAAAAAAAAAATAATATACCTATAGCCGCAATGCATCCTAGGAAGTTGTTTCTTTTTTTAATTAAAATTCAAATAACTTTACCTATTTAGCTATATTTCCAATCCAATCACATTCACCATTTTCTTACTAGTATCCTACAATTATTACTACTACTACTACTACTATTTTTATTTACATTTATTTTACTTTTCCTTTTGTTTCCCTGTGATCCTATCTAACTAGGACTCCAATTAGTCCATTTGACCGGATTCTAATAGGCTGCTCTTTCTTCCTTTCTTCTCCAACTATTCCCTACCACCAAGACACAAATGGGAAAAGAAATAGCAACCATGGCCACGGCTCTCCACCTTGCCGTCCTCGTTATCTCCTGTAGTTTCTGTTATATCCCTCTCCCATTCTTTTAGTTCATTCAAACAGCCTCCTAATTCATTCATTATTTCTAGTCTTGTTGTTTGGAGTGGAGAAGTCATCACACTAATAGAATCATCATCGCACTTTCCCTACCGTTGCCGTCTTCATCGCGCTCTTTATCTAACAAGTGTAAGCCTAGACTCTTGGCTTTTATTTTTTTCTCTATTATCTAAGGTACTCTAAATGTTATTTGACTGCCTATTCTTGCCTAGGTTCACTAGATTGAACAGAAATCACATTGGAACACCAAAAATGATCCAACGTGTACCGACGATCCTAAAATCATTCATGTGAGTCTAAATACTTTAGTATTACTCTTTTATTTTTTTTCCAGCACATAAAGAACTTATATTTTTGTTGTAAATCATTGATAGATCATTGTTATTCAAAATTTTAGGCTTGTGCACTCGCTTCCAGTGTGATCAAACCTCTACTTGTACCCAAGCCCCAGTAAGCCATGATAGTCTCTTTGGAATTCTTTTGACTGCTGATTTTGAATCTTTCAGCCCCTATTAAGTCTTTTCTCTTCACTGTCCAATGTTGTTACAGTTGCCTAGGAAATGCTTACTGAAAGGTTTAGCACTTCTTTGACTCCCAGGGCGTTAGAGATCTCAAAAATACATCAGGAATCAAAATAAAATTTTGTCCTTTCAAGTGTAGTTTTTACAACCATTTAATGAGTATATAACTTAGCGTGTTGGCCATTGTAATTTTAGGATCAATATCAGGAAAGGCTCTTGATATAATTTCGAGTAAGCATGAGACCACCATAGACTCGCTAAGACCCTTTTTTGCCCACTAGGTAAAATTTTAGCCTAAATATCAAGAATGTGAACCTTTCAAATGCCATTTACGAACTTTCTAAATTTTAGCATATTTTCTAATTTTCTACCTTCCTAATCTTTTTGTAGAACCTGTTCTAAGATGCCACCCTTTTCAACGGGTTATTTCACAAAAGGTAAAGAGGAAGAATGTGTTAGTTCTCGTAGGCCCTCTTAGGCCCAAAATAACCATCAACATGAATAACAAATTCCAAGTAAACAATTACATTAAAAAAAATGTTTAAAAGCATGGGCAACACTGGTAGATTAATTAAATTAATTATTCTAGAATTTTATTTTATTTTATTTAGTTTTTGTTTTTCGATTCAGATGTAATTTTGATTGGTTGGTTACATAGTTTTAATGATGTAATAGATGATATATGTTTGGTGCTAGTATCATGCTAGGACAGTTTACAACAAGAATTAAGTTAGAAGTATGTTAGGACCATTTGAATAAACCCTAGTAGCACCATGTTTATGGCTGGTAAAACAAACACCGCTAGCACTATATTTAGGGCCGACAAACTCTCTAGCAACATGATTAAGGCAGAAAGCAACCGTTAGTGGTATGCTATGGCCATAATAAACTACTATGAGCTTGTAGGTACATGATTAGGTTCATAAATGCTAATTGACAAACTTGAAAAAAATTCACAAGAGAGGAGATGAACATTTATCATAAATATACTTAAAAAAATATTATTGATGGTCATATGATCATGCAAAACTAAACCAAGATAACATAATAAAAGAAACATGATGCACTAGAATCATGGCACTATACTAAAAAGGGGTTAAAATAAGATGAGCTATGCTCATGCATCAGTTGGTAGTTGCATATGATTGATATTTATTATACACAAAACTGCATTTAAGTAAAAGATATAAGGAGTAAACTAAAACACAAGGCATACAAGGTTAGTGGCAGACCATATCTACATGACCTAACGAGCCATAAATTTAGAAGAGAGGTTCAGAATGGACAATTCAAACCCGAGAAGCATGTTAGGGTGGCCACGAACCATCCCAAGTCATGACCCGATATTGATATAGAGTTTGGAGATATGATTTGCGCACTGCTAGACCATTGCTGGTAGGGGACCATGATTAAGGCTAGTATCACGAGAGGCTCTACCTTGGCATAGGTATCTCGAGAAGCTATGACTTTGTGACATCCCTAGTGGCATTGCCTAAGAGTTATCCTGAAAGAAAGTGATGCATACACTCACCACCTTAGGTTCGTCCGATGACATTCAAGTAATCAATTAAATAATTTGATCAATGTGATATGATTTACTCAATAAAAGAAATTATGCACATGCATATTAGTTCAAGATGCTAGTAGGACTTTAGTATTATTGTTATGATGTTGCATGAAATTGTTCTTTGATTAAAATTACTAAAACTTAAAGTTTATTATTGGGATAAATATTAGTTAGTCCTAAAACTTTTTGCATTTTGCCAACATAGTCCTAAAACTCATCGACTTGCCAAAACAGTCCTAAAATTATGAAATCGTTAGTTATGTTAGTCATGATTTGGATGTCTTGCTATGTGGCACACGAGAAAGTTGAGGTGGCACATAACAATCGTTAAATGCTAACTTATAACCACCATTTCTATTTTAAGGATGAGTTTGCAGTTATATGTATAGTCTAAGGACCTAACTCACAATTATGAAACCCTACGCTCTTAGCAAGAAAAAAAAAACTACACATTTGATCCCTGATTCCCCACTCCTTGGCCCCCAAAACACTATACTCTTCCCTCTATCGCTGCCACATTAGAAACATTGCCCGAGCTTCCACATCATCATTCCACCTCTGCCAGCCACTTTAGCCTGTCAATAATGTTTTCATTCCTAATTGATTCTCAAATTTTATTTCAAATCAGTATTTCCTTTATTCCTCATTGAACCGTCGCTTAGATGTTTCGACGCAAAAATATGTGTTAGCCTTCAATCCTCTTTACAATGTCGGTGGTTGGACGGTCGGAAGGATGGGCTTAGACGACGATAAATGGTGTGGCCTCCAACAAGACTAGAGGTAGGTGGCGGTGTTGGATTTCGTGGATTCAGCACTCAACTGTAACAGGTCTAGGGTCATGAAGCTCCTTTCCTTTAATTCGGTATTGCCAATGGCTAGCGATGCCTGGAATGATGGCTTCTGGAGAGGCAAGAGGTTAGCAATGGGCCAAAATGGTTAATAGAGGTGGAACAGTGGGTAAGCTCGGGTGGTGTTTCATGGGTAGCAGTGGCAAAAGGAGAAAGTTAGGGTTTTAAGGGGTAAAGAGCAAAGAATCAGGGACCAGGGGTGTATTTTTCCTTTTTTCTTTGCAAGGAGCTTAAGGTTTCATAGACTGTGGGTTGGATCCTTGAACTATATGCTTAGTTTCAAACTTACACCCAAAATAGAAAAGGTCGGCATTTAACAGCTATTATGTGCCACCTCAGCTTTTTTGTTTGTCACATAGTAAGACATCTAAATTAGAACTAACAAAGCTAAGAATTTCATAATTTTAGGACTACTTTGGAAACTCTATGAGTATTAGGACTATGTTGGTAAAACATGAAAAATTTTAGGACTGACTAATATTTTATCTCATTTATTATTCATTTGTTGTTTGTTGAAAGATTATTAGGACCCACGTGATGAGCCTGATACTTCCCGCTTACTGAACAAGTGGTGCTCACCCATCCTTCTAACACATTTTCTTAGGTGAGTACCATGAAGAGACAGAGTACACTGAATCGTATGATGAGATTTAGGATGTGAAGCAAATTGAGTGAGGGCACGTTATAGCCCTCGAAAAACTGGTTAGGATTGAATTTTTATTCTATGTTATTTCATTTCTAAAAGAAACATATGGTTGTTGAAATTGGTTCATTATTCGTATGTTAGTTTCAATAGGATTGTCATTTAACTACTCTGAGTTAGTTTAACACTTTTATTATTTGAAAAATGCATTAAAAGAGATTAATTCAAAAATGAAAATCTTCGTGGTCATACTCAGCATTCTATGCTATGGATGCATAAGAAATTGAAAGAGGTGCTCCCAGTTTGGTGATCAATTATAAGCCATTGAATAAACTGTTAGAATGGATTAGGTTCTAGTTACTAATAAAAGAGATTTACTAAAAAAACTTCATAGTGTTAAGATATTTTCAAAATTTGATATAAAGTCTAGATTTTGGCAAGTTCAGATTAATGAAAAGAATATATATAAAACTGGTTTCAATGTTCCTTTTGAGCATTATAAATGGAAAATAATGCATTTTGGATTAAGAAATGCTCATTCACAATTTCAAATATAATGAATGATATTTTTTCCCCTATTTAGAACTTTACAATAGCTTATAGCACTAATGATTTAATTTATTTGGATTCATTAAATCAACATTTTTCTCATCTAGAAAAATTTTATAAAATAATGAAGCAAAATGGACTAGTAGTATTATTACCCAAAATGGTATTGTTCCAAACTCAAATAAGATTCTTAGGACATACTATAAATCAAAGGATGATTATACCTATATCAAGAACATTAGAATTTAGTTCAAAATTTCCTGATGAAATAAAAGATAAAAATCAATTACAACAATTTTTAAGATGTCTAAATTACGTTTGAGACTTCTTTAAAGATGTAAAAATAATTTGTAAAACCTTTATATCAATGATTTAAAAAGAATCCTCCAACTTGGTCAGATGAACATACAAAAGTTGTTAAATTAATAAGAGAAAAGATTACATTTCTCCCATGTTCAAGTCTCTCTCATCTAGAATCTTTTCTAATAGTAGAAACAGATGCATCTGATTTAGGCTATGGTGGAATCATAAAACAGCACTTTCCAAACCAATTTAAAGAAACTTTAGTTAGATTTCATTCAGGATTTTGGAATGATGCTTAGAATAATTATTCTACTATTAAAAAAGAAATACTTTCAATTGTTTTATGTATTACAAAATTTGAAGATGATTTATATATAAAGAAATTTTTACTATGTATTGATTGTAAATCAGCTAAGGAGATTTTAGAGAAAGATGTCAAAATTTTGGTTTCAAAATAGATTTTTGCTAGATAGCAAGCGCTTTTTAAGCAATTTTGATTTTGAGATATAACATATTAAAGGAATTTCAAATATTTTTTTTGATTTCCTATCATGTGAATTTTTGCAGGGTAAGACTAAGAAACCCTTTCTAACCTAAAAATGAGTTCAAAGCTTTCATCCTCAAATTCTCCTCTTCAAAAGAAAGTTATTATGAATTCTTTTGCAATCCTTTCTTCAAAGACTCCATATTCAAAACCTTCTTCTTCTAATTTCTTTAGTGATGTTAAGATTTAATCAAAATATGTATCCTCCTCAAAGGAGAAATCCTCATTTCTTTGGACTCAAAAGAAGGACAATTCTATATATTATTCTAAAAATTAAAAGTTCCCAATATTATTGCTGGAACTTGAATATAGCAATCCTCAAAACCTCCAAATTAAAAATTATGATCACATAATTCAAAATATATTTCCTAAAGAATTTATGTTTGTTCTAGAACATCTACTCAAGAACAAAGAATTTTATGAACAAATTCTTATTGATACAGACTCCATATAACTAACTCATACCTATGACTAAAAAATCCCTAACAAAATAGCTTATTCAAAATGTCAAAATTGATAAGGTTCTTAGTCCTTTTGACTGGAACTAGCCAATATACAATTTCAAAATTATCCCATTCCTTCAAGACCTCCTTCTTATAATTACTTTGATTACATAAATGCATGGTTCAATACCCTTTATGTTCAGAACTATACCCATCCATGGTTTTTCCTTTTCCATAAAAATTTGAATCATAAATTCCCAAATTGGTTTTGGAATTGATGGAACTATTTTGGGTTCACTAGACAAGCCCTTCTAGGTTCAATCAAACGAGGATTATCTAAATACTTGAAAAAAATACCCTAACTCAACAACTTCCCCTCGATAGACTCTTAAATTTTTTCATAACCTTTAGTATACCTTGGATTCGTTCTTGGACATTCATTATCAACAAAGAAGATAACGGATTAACAAATCTTTCAAGAGAATTTAAAATCAAATGGGGAGACACCCTCCAAGAACCTCAAGCAGATGAAGCTGCAATCATACAACAACTGAAAAATCGTCTAATGATGGCTACTATTAAAAAAAAAACTCTTCTCAGTGCTGATCATTTAACCTTTTTAACACAGAAATCTCATATTCAAACAGAGCTAGCCACAACAACTTTAAACGAAGACTACAAGAAGATGATTGAGGACTTAGTCCCTAAATTTGATTTAAACTCAGATGAAGATATTAAAGACAAGTCTTCCACAACATCAGGTTCAAAAGAAGATTGTTATGGAATGGATTTTGCTCAAGACCTCTTCGAAGGCTTCTAATTTGATTAATTTATTAATTTTAAATTATTAGATTCAAAATTATACACTCCAAAATGAAGATCAGGACAGACTACTTCTCCAACACTATTATCCAAGATCTTTAGATGATTTATAGTTCAAGAATATGAAAAAATAATTTATTTTGTGATGAAGTCAAATTTTATGAATGGAAAAGAAAGCTTTAGGAGAATAACGTCCAACCAGTTCGAGTCTTGAGTAGATAGAGCCTAATGTGACTATCGGATATCAGGAGACATTGAACGAAAAAAAAAAAAAAAAAACAACTCAAGCTCGGCTAAATTTTTTTTTCTTTTGCACGTGTAAGATGAAATGATATTAGCTCTAAGATGGCATACAAAACCCACCAAATATCATAATCAACTATAGCGTGATACCCAAGTATAAAATGGATATGGTGCAAACCAAAATTACTCCCATAAAACAATGCCCTAAGGGGCCAATTGAGTCAAGCACTTAGGGATTACCTTTAGAAGATTAATCTTCACTTACTATGGAAGAGAATACTCTGAATACACCTTAAAAAAAGGTTAAAAGAAAGGGCGGTTTGGAATGTTACCCAAGCAAGGTATTTGAAAGGAATCAGAACAATTTACACAATTAAAGGGATTGGTTTGATTTACGCTTTACCCTATGTGTGCCCTACCCATCCAATCACCCTTCTGCCCTCAATCCTATTTATTAATTCCCACCACATCCCTTCCCTCCTAACTAGACCACCATCACATCATCTTCTCCGATACCACTTTCAGCCACTACCATAGCACTGTCTTCTCCGCTACCATAGATATCATCTGGCTATATCATCATTTTCAGGCATCGCTAGCCACCAGAAATGGTAATCATCAATTGGGCTACGGTGGCAACAGTGGTATTAATGCCAAAAACCACCAGCTCGTATATTTCTAGGTGTAGCAAAATTAGTATTTGGTTTCGGGAGCCAAACAAATGTAGCGGAATATAACTAAAACCCTTCAGGATCCAAGTGAAAATAGGGTAAATCGGGTGTTCGAAAATTTTATACCTAATTCAATTGAGATCTTTCACCCAATTGGTGAGTCAAATCACAAAAATTGAACAATTGATGTGTTCAAACTCTCTATGGTATCCACAAAAGCCTCCCGGGAACACCACTCCTCCACCACATCCCGACAGATGCGTTCCTCTTGTGCCCGCAGTACTAGCTTGCATCTTCTATGGAATGGCAAGAGAAGAGTGAGACTAGAACCTTTAGAACCCTTTTGATTTCATCCTTAGGGAGGCTAGGGCAAAACCTATGAAATTCTCACTAAATGGTGTATTTATAGTGAGACTTAACTCTTAAGCCTAATGGGTTTCAAAACCCTAATCCAATTAGGCTTAATTAATGGCTCAACCTTTGGGCCAATTATTAATCCGAAATTATTATGAAACCAAAACCCAAATAATTTGGCCCACACATTCAAATAACCCAACTGACTCTATGTGTGCGACTCAATAGGCTCCTATCATATTGGCAATGATCATAAATCACATTTATGATCATAAACAATAAGTAGTGTCTAGCAATACATCATTGCTACCTAAGTGACAAGATAATCGATGATTCGACTAAACCTCTATGATCATTATCCGTATATGCCATTGTCCATTTGTTCAAGATATCAAGACCAAGCACGAGATATGCAATTTGTCACTCTTGTATAGCTCGATCGATGGTTTCTTGATTACCGAGTAGAGTAACTTAAACTAATGACATTGATATTGTATATCAATTCATTCGAGCATGGCCATGCATTTTCTTAGTCTCACTCTATTGATGGGCCCAAAGATATCACTCCCGCTACATAGGATGGACAAATCTCATCTTGATCATGCAAAACCCTTTGCATGATATGTGACATACCCAATGACCACCTTCATGTTCACTCAATTATGAGCAACAAAAAGAAATATCAAAGTATATGACTCATATGTAGGGAACCTTGATAATTTTAGGTCAAAGGACTACATATATCATGATCACTATGAGACTCACTAATGACACTCATATAACAATCCATGTAGCGTTCTCACGGTGGGCCGGTCCAATACACAAGTTCTTTTACTTGTACCCATATGAAGACTACATATCTCATATTAGTCTCCACATATGCTAGTCTTTATGTATTATTGTAACCCCACAATAATACTATACCGGGGATGTTTAAGAATACTATTATTTTAGGGTTATAATTATGTTTAATTATGTTACACAGAAACAAATAACAAACACAATTATTGGAACGATGCCTCAATAAAATATCATGACTTAATGTGCAAAATACAATTATCTCATAATTGGCTTTTGCTTTTGGGCACAACACGAACAATCTCTCACTTGCACTAAAACTAATCATCCATGTATTTGATACCAATGGACCTAGAATGACTATCGTGCTTCTACTGCATAAGAGGTTTTGTCAATGGATCAAAAATTTTGCTATCTGTCAAAGTTCTACATGTCCTCACATCACCCTTTTTGATGATCTCCCTGATGAAATGATAGCGCCGGAGTATGTGTTTGGATCGTTGGTGAGATCGAGGTTCCTTAGCCTGTACGATTGCTCCACTGTTGTCACAATAGAGCTCTATCAGGTCGGCAATGTTTGGAACCACTCCAAGTTTTGTAACAAACTTCTTAATCCAAACAGCCTTTTTTGCAGCATCAGAGGTGTTAATGTACTCAGATTCTATTGTAAAGTTGGCTACTGTCTTTTTCTTTGAACTTTTCCAGCTTACAGCACCACCACCAATGCAAAACACATAACCAGATTGTGACCTAAAATCATCGTTATCGGATTGCAAGCTTGCATCGGTGTAACCCCTTACAACGAGCTCATCTTCACCTCCAAAGACCAAAAATGCATCCTTAGTACTTGGCAAGTACTTAGGGATGTTCTTAACAGTTGTCCAGTGACTCTCACCGGGGTTTGATTGGTACCTGCTTGTCATGCTCAAGACATACCAGACATCGAGACGAGTACATATCATGACATACATGATAGATCTAATTGCTAAGGCATACGGAATCTTACTTATATGCTTTCTCTCCTCGAGTGTACTCAAACACTAAGATCTAGAAAGTGTTATATCATGTCACATGGGCAAGAATCCTTTCTTGGAGTCATGCATGCTAAACCTTTTTAGCACATTGTCAATATATGTACTTTGACTTAGGTCAAGCAATTTTATAGATCTATCTCTATAGATCCTAATGCCTAACACATAGGCTGCTTTACCCAAGTCCTTCATAGAGAAACATTTCCCTAGCCAAGTCTTCACTGATTGTAGCTTCGAAATATCATTCCCAATGAGTAGTATGTCATCTACATATAACACTAAGAAGATAATAGGGCAACACTAACCTTATTGTAAACACAAGGTTCATCTTCATTTCTGATGAAACCAAACTCTTTGATTGCCTCATCAAAATGAAGATTCCATCTTCGAGAAGCTTGCTTCTCTAGAGTGACAAAACCCTCAAACTGTATCATGTACACATCCTCAAGTAGCTTTCCATTAAGAAATGCAGTTTTGACATCCATTTATCATATCTTATAATCATAGTGTACAACAATAGCCAATAAAATTCAAATGGACTCAAGTATGGAAATTGGTGAAAAGTCTCATCATAATCAATACCATGAATTTGCTTAAAACCTTTTGCAACCAATCAATCATCCTTTAAAGGTAATCACATTACCATCCATGTCGCTTTTCTTCTTGAAAACCCCTTTGCACCCTATAGGTTTTACCCCTTCAGGTGGATCGGCAGATTCTATCTCAGACTTCATGGCCTCTAGCCACTTCTCATAATCTAGTCCTGACATAGCTTTTTGGTAGGTTGTGGGCTAATCCTGATCCGTGAGCATCGCATCACCAATGTGAGTCATAAGAAATCCATATCTCTCGGGCTCACGCCGAATCGAACCAGACCTACGCGTGCTCTGTGCTACAAGAATAGACTTCTGAACCACAATATCTTGTGCTATTTGCTCAAGTTCCATTTTAGATTCGATGTCTGCTGCACTCTAGCAGTTGTAACCCAAGTGTAGGTTGTCGCAAGTAATAAAATCTTGAGAGTCCGAGTGTCAAACCACAGGGAAGTAAATTAAGAAATACAAATTATAGATTTTTTATAAAGAAAGTTTTCATGAAAGGTGTGAACAAGTATTGATTAAAAATTCAAATTTAATTAAAATAGCTAAGGTTAAGGGATCCACTTTTAGTATGTCGATTATGATTAATTTTAGCCCATCTTACCACTCAATTGAGATCCACACATAAAGGAGCTCCCAATCAGGGAATTTAGATAGTATTAACTTTCATTGATCTTAAAAAGTCAATGCTTGCTAATGGGTTCAAGTATCCGTCATGCCAACCTTTGTCAACAATAACTTAAGATTCCAATATAGCCAACAGAGCCATGTTCTATAGAGGGAATCAAGTAGCTTTTATGCCAATGATTGACTATGATGAATCAAGACTTCTACTTAACAAGGAAAGAAATTAAATAGATTAAGGAAGAAAATACCGTTAACGTTGTGATCCATTCAAATCAATCATAACCTTTATACCAAAAGCTTCACCCTTTCACCTTAGTAAAAGGAAGATTAGTTAGTCATGATAAAAGTAAACATGTAGAAAGATGAAATGAACATGGGTTAAAATATCAAAAGAAGAACAAGAAGAAGAACGAGAAAATATTTTAACAAAGTTTTGGTATTAAAAACTAGAACAAAACTAAAGAAGAAAAGCTAAAAATGATACAAGAACATAAAGGAGGCCTAAGAAGTGGCATCCCTTCACCCTCCCCCTAAGGTGCTTATTTATAGAGTTTTGGGGGTGGGTGAAATGGTCAAATAGTAAAATGTAGGTAAATACAAATCAACAAAGGCGGGCTGTAACTTCTTTTAATTTTTTTACTATTGTACACATCGAATCAGCCTTTCCTCAAAGCATGAGATTTGTAGATCTCTTCTTGAGCTTCAAATCTCATGCTCATTCAAATCGGACATCGGTAACTCAAGTTATGAATTTTCTACCAAAACTACTCTTCAGCACACGAAAGAATGAATGGTCTCATCTATAATCAGATTTTGGCAATGAAAATGATCAAACTAGCTCGTGGAATGAAGCAGAGTTGAAGATCTATGTGTTGGCTTTTAAATGAATTTGAAATCACTCAGTTCGTACATCTACAGCTCCAGATATGATTTTTCTCATGAAAGGTCACAAAATGATGATTTTACCTACATAAAAAAATAATTATTTAATATTAATGAATAGTGAAAACATGTATGAACAGTAAAATATGCATATAAATAGTGAAACATGCATATGAATAGTAAGTTGGTGAATAGTGACTCGGTGTATAGTAAAAAGCATGAATAGTAACCCAATGGAAAAAATACTCAGAATAGATAAATTAATTATACTCAAAATGTATAATGATAATTTAAACCTTTAACAGCAATACACTTATGAATATTCATCATACCCCCCCTCAACCAGGTTGTTGCTAATCCTAAGCAAGTAAAGTGATGTACTAAATAAATACTCAAGTTTCATCAATTATTTTCTACTATCAATCTCTATACAATAGATCATAAATTATTCAAGTAATGAGCATCAAAATTATTGTTCTAAAAAATTGCCCAAATTTCATAACGATTTATGCAATTCTCTACCACTCAAACAAGAAAAAAAGTGCAAAAGATTATGAGTTGCTGAGTGCAGTAAGTGTGTGACTGACAATTAGAAGTGTCTAAAAGATTTCAGTAAATCATACCAACGCTTGCAGCTTATCATAACAAATCTAATTCAAAACCGTTGCTTTGGCGGTCTTTCACACTGTTACACTATAAAAGATTCTCTCTTTTTTTTTTACTTTGGCTCAAGCCTTATTTGGAGAACCCTAGTAACAGGCAACCATTTCCAAGAATGAACATCGCTTGTTGTTTTTTTTTTTTCATTTTCCAAGTCTTTTCAACACTTCTTGGTGTTGTTTTTGTTTTTTATTAAATTTTTTTTTTATTCAAATCAAGCTACGATATGGTTCATTAAAAGTCCCAATAGCCACATAGTTGGAGTATTCTCTGAAATCTAAAAGACAATAAAGATTTTTAGCATGTGTAAAAATATCAGCAATTCATAACTTAAACATCCTAATCCCTTGTCAAAGTGACTAAAATTTGACTAAATCAATATGTCAAATAAGATTTCAAACATGTAAAATTTAATGTAGCTCATCACCTCAACAATTTCATCATCAAGCATATAAATTTTTAAGATAGAAAACATATATTACTAGTGAGTGTGTCATTTTTTACTGGTTTAAAAACCTACTAAAAAAAATGTTATGACTAGAATGTCTAATAAGATGCATCTCAAAAGTAAAATTACTCCTTACTCAACCATCCTAAACTAAGGGCTTTGTCCAATGGTTTTAATATCAGCATGAGAATAACTACCCTAAAAGAAGAAAAAAAAATTGTGTCAACTATCCCTCCTCCCAACCGGATTAAGACATTGTCTCCAATGTCAAAATATAGATAAGAAGAGTGCAGAAGAAATTACCTAAAATGATAGTTATTGAATATGAAAATCCTGAAATAACATACACCAAAATAAAAAAAATGCTGATAATAAAACTAAAAAATAAGATAAATAGATCCACAAGTCTGATTGCTCTCTTCCACAATGCTTCATCACTTATGAAGGATTAAAAACCTGTAAAGAAAAAAAAATAACAAAAATAAAACGACATTAATGTACAGTAGTTGTGATTGTGGCTCACATCTTCCACTGGTTTTACGTCCAATAACGGCTTCAACACCTACTATGAGTCCGAGATATGCTTCCCATCCAGTTTTCATACATACTGGCAAACAAGGTCGTTTAAAGTCAGATTCCTAAGACTGTAACGCTCTCATTTTCTATGAAAAATTCTCCATAAACCAAGAAGTCCACGTTGTACTAATCCACAAGAATGCATTTCAAGAGTCAATCGGATATCATCTAAAGAATCCTGATCACACAGGCCATCTTAATGAATTTTCTTTTATCTTCTCGATTATCAGACATTGCCCTTAAAGAACGACATTTAGTATCACAATTTTATCTACCACATTTGTGATAGACACGTAACCTTTTTGCTCTTCGCTTTTTGGCATAAGCGCTTTTGCCTAAGCCAAGCATGCGAGGCACAAATGCATCCAAAATTTCACTAGTCAAACGGACCTTAGCTTCAATTAACCAACACACATCTTTAGGAACACCTTTGTGCATCAAAACTCTAAATCTTTCACATCTACCTTGATAAATCCTTTTAAGAACATTTATTGGGAGAGAGGGAAAGTAATTTCGCAAAGCAAAAAGAATAGAATCCATTAGTGAGAAAAAAATTGAGAGAAGAGAGAAAGAAATCAGTTATTATGGGAAACTGAGATAACCAACTTGAGGGCCACGGAGTACCGTATCCGCCACTTAACCGAAAAGAAATGGATCCTAATTTTTGACAATTTTCAAAAGCTTTGTAAAATGCATGTACGTCTTTAAACAAAGAGGACTAGTAAAATTCAGACTACAAAATCTTTACAGCTGTTTTCTTTAACAAAAAATGTCCTCCGCATGTTTCAAAATGAAAAAATTCAATGACACTTTTTACCCTATCCTCAGGTATGCATCTCGTAAATATCTGGTTAGGACAGTATTTGAAAAGATAAGAATCATCCCAATAAAAATTTATCACCTTATGTAAAAATTTCTTCTTATCTTGGATACTCCATTGAGCTGGTATCCGTCCTGCCACCAAAAAGTTGACAATATTAGCAAACCAATGTACTATAGTGACAGAGAATAAAAATTTATCAAGAAAATAACCATTTATAGGTGTAGCCTCAATTGATGAATCTATTGTCAGTCTTGACAAATAATCAGCGACAACATTTTTCGTGCCCTTCTTATCCTTAATCATAATGTTGAACTCTTGGAGTAATATAACCCAGCGTATCGGCCTTGATTTAGCGTGTTTCTTTAACATTAGGTATTTCAATTCTTTGGGTAAAAGTTTCAACTCAATTGTGTGAATTTTATTTTGCTCTTCAATTTTTTGTTTCCAACACGTGTTTTCTTTCACCTATGAAGAATCAAGTAATGAACATATGTTAGATTTATCCTGATCCATTTGTATAATCGATTTAAATGAATTAACTAGATAATTTTTTAGAGGATCAGAGATACTTCTTTCTTCAATGTGGTTTTTCCCAATAGTGTCAATGAGGCAAACTTTTTCACTTTCATCTTCTTTTTCAGGTGGCTGCATAAGCAAGTTGAAAATATTTAACTCCAATGTCATATTCCCAAATGCCAGCTTCATCAATCCATTCCTGCAATTAATCAAAGCGTTAGAGGTTACTAAAAATGGACGTCCCAAGATAACAGGTATTGAATTCTTGATTTTCACTGGTGGAGTGTCCAAAATAATAAAATCCACAGGACATATGAATTTATCAACTTGGACTAACACATCTTCAATGATTCCTCTGAGCACTTTCACTTATCCTTCAGCAAGTAAAAGAGTTACTTTGGTTGGTTTTAACTCGCCCAAATTTAGTTTTTGGTAAAATGAATATGGAAGTAAATTTACACTAGCCCCAAGATCAAGTAATGCTTGCTCAATTTTATGTTCTCCAATGAAACATGATGGGAAACATATGATGCATATCCTTGAGATTGTTGAAAACTTTGTTGGGTGTGCAAAGATGGTTGTGAAGGTTAAGCATGATTATCACTTCTCCAACTAAAATTTGGATGATTCCTCCAACCAAGATTGTAAGTTTGTGAGTATGAATTTTGGGTTGGCTACTTGAAATTGTTCAATGCATTGACTTGTTCATGGAAACATTCTTTAAAAGAGGGCAAGGTTGGGCAATTGCCAGTGGAATGGTCAATGGTCTCACAAATGTGACAAACAACTTCTTCAACAGATTTTAATTGACCAATTTTCTTCATTTCTAAAGCCTCATCCTTTTTAGCTAGAGATGCAAGTTTTGCTTGGAGGTCATTATCTTCCTTGAGATGATATATGCCTCCACTAGATGCAGGAGATTGAGTCTTACCTACAGCCTCGTAGGTACCAACGGTGTCCCAATTCTGTGCATTCTCTACTAGTAAATCTAGGTAATTCATTGCCTCATCAGGATCTTTATCTTCAAATATTCCATTGCACATCATTTACACTATTTTTATTTCCCTAAGTGTCAAACCTACATAAAAATGTCAGACTAATCTCCATGTTTCAAAACCATGGTGTACGCATGTGTTAAGTAAAACTTTGTATATATCCCAACATTGGTAAAAAGTTTCTCCTGGTTTTTGTGTGAAAGTGGTGATTTGTCTTTTGAAAGAATTTTTTCTATGGGAAGCAAAAGATTTTTTTCAAAAATTGTTGTTACAATTCATCCCATGAATTAACGAAGCCTAGCCTAAGATTCTGTAGCTAAGTTTTAGCTTTATCTTTTAAAGAAAAATGATAAAGCTTAAGCCTAATGATTTTCATACCACAGTTTAGGTTGTTATATGTGTGGCAGACTTCTTCAAATTCCCTCAAATGCAAGTAAGGATTTTCGGAATCAAAGCTGTGAAAAGTTAGTAAAAGTCGAATATACCAAGCTTGAAGTTGAAGTGAGCTGCATTAGGAGGAAAGATTAAACAAGATGGAGTGTTATTTCTTATGGGGTTCATGTGTTCTCTAAGTGTCCTAGGTCAATCTTGGTCATTATGTAGAGAATGGTTATCTTCTTGGTTATTAATTTGTTCAACCATGTTTGAAGAAGATGAAGATTCTCTAACCAGTCTACCACTTGATGTACGTGACCAAGCTTTCATGCATTAACAAAATAATAAAAAATAAATAAATATGAATAACAAGTTAGGTAGGAGGCTTAGCCTTTCATTTAATAATAATAAGAAAAATAAATAAAAAGAAAACAATATGAACAAAAAATAAACGATAGGAGGCTCAGCCTTCCATTCAAAAAAAATATATAAAGAAAAATAAAATTAAAAAAAATTAAGAGGTAGGAGGCTCAACCTTCCATATGATGAATAAAAAAAATGAAACAAAATAAAAAGAACAAAAAGAAAAAAATTGAACTTATAATCTAATTTTACTTCCCTGGCAACAGCGCCAAAAACTTGCTGTACTCTAGCAGTTGTAACCCAAGTATAGGTTGTCGCAAGTAATAAAATCTCGGGAGTCCGAGTGTCGAACCACAGGGAAGTGAATTAAGAAATAAAAATTACAGATTTATGATAAATAAGGTTTTTGTGAAATGTGTGAACAAGTGTTGATTAAAAATTCAAATTCAATTAAAATAACTAAGGTTAGGGGAATCCACTTTTAGTATATTGGTTATGATTAATTTTAGCCCATCTTACCACTTAATTGGGATCCACACATAAAGGAGGTCCCAATCGGGGAATTTAGATAGTATTAACTTTTATTGACCTTAAAACGTCAATGCTTGCTAATGGGTTCAAGTATCCATCAAGCCAATCTTTATCTACAATAACTCAAGATTCCAATATAGCCGGCAGAGTCATGTTCTACAGAGGGAATCAAGTAGCTTTTGTGCCAATGATTGACTATGATGAATCAAGACTTCCATTTAACAAGGAAGGAAGTTAAATAGATTAAGGAAGAAAATACTGTTAACATTGTGATCCATTCAAATCAATCATAACCTTTATAGCAAAAGCTTCACCCTTTCAACTTAGCAAAAGGAAGATTAGTTAATCATGATAAAAGTAAACAACATGTAGAAAGATGAAATGAACATGGATTAAAATATCAAAAGAAGAAGAAAAAGAAGAACGAGAAAACACTTGGACAGAGTTTTGGTATTGAAAACTAGAACAAAACTAAAGAAAAAAAGCTAAAGATGATACATGAACATAAATGAGGCCTAAGAAATGGCATCCCTTGACTCTCCCCCCAAGGTGCCTATTTATAGAGTTTTTAGGGAGGGTAAAATGGTAAAAAAGTAAAATGTAGGTAAATATAAATCAACAAAGGCGGGCAGCAACTTCTTTTAGTTTTTTGACTATTGTACACATCAAATTAATCCTTCCTTAAAGCATGAGATTTTTAGATCTCTTCTTTAGCTTGGAATTGATAGCTTGCTCATTCAAATTGAACATCCGTAGCTTAAGTTATGATTTTTCTACCGACACTGCTCTTCAGCACATAAAAGAACGAATTGTCTCATCTATAATCAGATTTTAGCAATGAAAATGATCAAACTAGCTTGCAGGATAAAGCAAAGTTGAAGATCTATATGTCAGCTTCATATGAATTCGGAATCACTCAGTTCTGACATCTGTAGCTCTAGATATAATTTTTCTCATGAAGGGTCGCCAAGTGATGATTTTACGAACGTAAAAAAATAATTATTTAATATTAATGAATAATGAAAATGTGTATGAATAGTAAAGTACACATATGAACAGTGAAATATGCGTATGAATAGCAAGTTGGTGAATAGTGATTGGTGAATAGTAACTCAGTGAATAGTAAAAAGCGTGAATAATAACCCAATGAAAAAAGTGCTCAGAATAGAGACATTAATCATACTACTCAAAGTGTATAATGATGATTTAAACCCTTAACAGCAATACACTTGAGTATTCATCAATGTCCCTTTGTTGTTCATGAATTTCTTGAAGCTCTACTTTCCTACCACTGGTTCCTTTAGAGATAAACTCTTTCTCTTGAAAGACACCAGTTCGAGCAACAAACACTTTCTGCTCAGATGAATTGTAGAAAAAGTAACCCTTTGTTTCTTTAGGGTACCCAATAAAAAGACATTTATGAGATTTTGGGCCTAGTTTGCCAGAGGTTTGACGTTTCATATAAGCCTCACAGCCCCAAATCTTTATAAAAGACAGATTGAGACACCTCCCGCTCTATATCTCATATAATGTCTTTTGAACCGATTTAGATAGAACTCAGTTTAGTGTAAAGGTGGTTGTCTCTAAAGCATGTCCCCAAAAAGAGTTTGGAAGGTCAAATTTACTCATTATAGCTTGAACCATGCCTAACAAAGTTCGATTTCTCCTTTTAGATACACCATTCCATTGAGGTGTAACAGGTGGAGTGAGTTGTGATACTATACCACACTTTTTTAGATAGTCAAGGAATTCTCGGTCCAAGTATTCTCCACCTTGATCTGATCAAAGTACTTTGATACTCTTCCCAAGTTGATTTTCTACTTCATTCTTGAATTCTTTGAATTTTTCAAAAGATTTTTACTTGTATTTCATAAGATATACATAGCCATATCTACTGAAGTCATCAGTAAAGGTAATGAAGTATTGGAAGCCTCCTCTAACATGCGTAAACATGGAGCCACATACATCACTATGTATGAGTCCTAGTAAGTCATTAACCCTTTCACTTTGCCTAGTGAAAAGGGTTTTGGTCATCTTGCCCAATAAGCATGACTCACATGTCTCATATGATTCAAAATCAAATGAGTTCAACAGTTCATTCTTAAGGAGCTTGGATATATGGGTCTCATTTATATGGCCTAGATGACAGTGCCAGAGATAAGTCAGGTTCGAATCATTCAATTTAACCTTCTTGGTATTCACATTATAGATTAGATTTTCAAGTTCTAAAACATACAAACCATTGCTAAGTCGAGCACTACCATAAAATATTTCATTCAAATAAATAAAACAACATTTTTCCTTTATTATAAATAAAAAACCTTTCTTGTCCAAGCAAGAAATAGAAATCAAATTTCTACTAATAGTAGGCACAAAGTAGCAGTTGTCTAATTCTAAAACCAATTCACTAGGCAAAGAGAGAACATAAGTCCCTATAGCTAAGGCAGCAACTCTTGCTCCATTTCCAACACATAGGTCCACTTTACCTTAGGCCAATCTTCTACTCCTACTTAGATCCTGCACATTTGTAGAAATGTGAGATCCACATCCAGTATCTAATACCCAAGGTGATGAAGTAAAAAAGTTAGCCTCTATAACAAAAATATCTAAAGTAAAAGTCTTACTTCCTTTCTTCTTAGCAAGTTCTTCAAGATAGATCTTGCAATTGTGCTTCCAGTGCCCATGTTGCTTACAATGGAAGCACTCCCCTTCCTTAGCCATACCACCAGATAGTTTCAACGTAGCTGAAAAAGAATTAGCAATGGACTTTCCTTTAGCTTTATTCTTCTTGTTGTTGGCTTTTCCCTTTCCCTTTCCCTTTTGAACCATCACAATGGGCTTAGCCTTCTTAAGGTTTTGCTCAGCAGTTCTCAATATGTTGAGCAATTTAGGGAGGGACTTGTCAAGATCATTCATGGTGTAGTTCATGATGAACTGGCTACAGCTTTCCAGCAATGATTGCAGGACTACATCAACAGCCAACTCTTTCTGAATGGCAAATCCCAAGCTCTCAAGATTCTCAATGTACCTAATCATCTTGAGCACATGAGGACCCACAAGACTTCCTTCAAACATTTTTCACTGAAACAATGCCTTAGAGGTCTTAAACCTCTAATGCCTAGCTTGCTCTTGAAAGAGCATTTTGAAATGTTCAATCATATAACGGCCCCATGTTTTCATGTTGCTTCTGAAGCTCAGATTCCATGGTAATAAGCATGAGGCAAACAACATCCAAAGCATCATCATAATGCTTTTTGTGAGCATCTCTTTCAGCTCTTGGAGTGTTGGCAACAGGCTCATTCAGAATGGGCTGCTCTAGAATATAAGCTTTTCTCTTGCTTAAGGACTATACTCAAATTTTTGTACCATTTGAGAAAGTTGGTCACATTCAGTTTTTCCTTCTCAAGGATCGATCGCAATGAAAGTATTGATGTGTTTTGTGCCATGGTAATCTACAACAATAAATATGTGGTGTAAGAGTCACACATTTTAATTCATTTAGTAAGGACTTTTATTAAACGATACTCTCACTATTTCACTGAACATAATAACCATCAATATTATTTCGGAACACCTCGATGCTAAGATATTTGTTGACACCCAATTTCGTCCGACCATTAAAAAAAAATTTAAAAAAAAATTATTAAATAAAAAATTAATTAAAAAAAAATTATTATTATTACTAAAATTTTTTAATTAGTTTAAAATACATTTTTTTTTGTCTTGTTTTGTGAAGATTTGATTTAAAATGATATATGTGTGTATATGTGTATGTTTGAAAGAAAAAAGAAAACTCCATAAAAATGACAAAATTAAAAAGTTTGAGGTAAAAATGACAAAATTGAGAAGTTTCGGGAAAAATTGACAAAATCTGAAAGTTCCAGGAGCATTTGGTAGTTTGTCACATCAATTTGGGGCCAGCATAACCGTTCTGGCCCAAATTAACAGAAAACGACAAAATTGTAAAAATCAGAAGCTTCAGGAACTTATCCAGAGTCCGAGAAACGTAAAGGACTGAAACTGTCATTTTACCAAATTAAAAGATAAGTTTGAATTTAATTAATTTTTAATTATAAACAGTCCAGAACCCTCCCCCTATAAATAGGAGTCCAAATATCTGTGTTAACACAGAAAAGAGAGACAGAAAAAAATAGAAACAAAGCTTAGAGCTCCGTTTTAGAAAAAAAGGAGAAAATCGCAGCCTTAGTCCCTAGCCTCTCCTCCCTCTGCCCAGAAAATCTCAAAAGTTTGGCCGTTTGACGCTTTAGCCATCTTCCCCCTTTCGTTTCCTTCACTCCCGTCCCCAAGCCCTGCCGTCGTTACTCGCCATCGCCGTTATCCCCGAGCCCCGTCGTTGCCGTCGTTTTCCCTGCTCCGCCCCGCTGTCGCCGTTCCTTCTTTTCCTTTTCCTCCCTCCGACGCCGCCGTGTCCTCTCCCGTTCCGTCGCGCCACCTCCCCGCCTCTTCGCCACCGCGTCTCCGCCGTCTTCGTCTCGTCACGTCGCCGCCGTGCCCTCGCCGTGCTCCGTCGCCCCCCCTTCCTCCCTCGCGTGTGCTCTGTTTCACGTTCCCAGCAAATTCAAAATTTGATTTCAAAGGTAAAACCTTGATTTACTCCTTCATCTTTTCAATTTCTTTCTCTTTGGTCACTAACCTTTTATTTTGTTCTTGCAGAATTAATTACTAACCCTTTTATCTTTACTTGTTTATTTATTATTGTTATTATTATTACTAACCTTTTTTTATTCTTGTTATTAATTAACTTACTTACTAATTCAACTAACCTCACTAACTTACTAACCTTACTAACCTTTTATTATTGTTATAATTGTTATTAACTTACTAACCTTACTAAGCTTTTATTATTGTTATAATTGTTACTAACTTACTAACCTTACTAACCTTTTATTATTGTTATAATTGTTACTAACTTACTAACCTTACTAACCTTTTATTATTGCTATAATTGTTACTAACTTACTAACTTACTAACCTTTTATTGTTATTATTGTTATTAACAACTAACTTTACTAACATTGCTAATTTTTATTATTGTTGCTATTATTATTATGTTAGTAAAGTGGATGGCCAAAAAACCCCACTTTATTATTATTAATTGTCTATTTTTTTGTGATTAAATTTATTTCACTTTTAATTTTTATAAAAAAAAATAATAATAACAAATTATTATCAAAACAGAAATAAAAAAAAGAAAGAAGAATTTTATGTGAATAATTATTAAGGCTAATAAAAATCATTTTTTAAAAGCCAATTATCTTTTGTTATTTTGGAATACATGTTTTTCTTAGTTCTTTAAAGATAACAAAAAGTTAACTTTTTATTCCTTTTGTTAAAAATTAATAAAAATCATAATTAAATAATTCTAAAAATACAAAAAAATCAATTCTGTTTTTAAATATATTTTTAAAGTAATAATTAAAAATTTAGAAAAAGAAGAAAAAGAATAAAAAGAATCCAACAAAAAACAAAAAAAAAACTTAAATTAAATTCCATGTCCAAATGATCCGCCAGGATCCCTGGCTTGGAAATTTTTTTTAAAAGTATATAAAATATTTTTTTAAAATAAAGTATATAAATAAATTTTTATTTATTATTAAAAAATAAAAAAAAATAAAAAATAAAAACTTTGGACTAATATTTTTGCTTATCTCTTTACCCGGCAATATATTAATTATTTATTAAAATAATAAAATATAACTTTTTAGTTTCTTTATTAATAAAAAGAATAAAAGAGTAAAAATTTTTTTGGGTTAATATTTTATTTCTTTATCCAGTAATATTTTACTTATTTCTTTTAAAATAATAAAAAGATATAACTTTTTGTTTCCTTTATTAAACAAAAATAAAAAAAAATCTTAGTCAAATGATTTCAAAAAAAATAAATAAAAAAGAATTGAATTTCTCTTAAATATTTTAGACTTATTAATTAGATGTATTTTTAGACTTATAAATTAGAAAACTATTTGAAAAAATAAATCTTTTATCAAACAAAAAGAACATAAAAAAAATCATATAAATATCAAAACTTTTTCTTTATTTTAAAAACATACATATAAATCTTTGATTTCTTTATTAAATAATCACTTTTTTGGTTAATCTTTTATATATATATATAATATAAATATCAAAAAATTTTCTTTATTTTTATAATATACATATAAATCTTTGATTTTTTTTATTATTAAATAATCACTTTTTGGTTAATCTTTTATCAAAATAAATTATATAAATATCAAAACTTTACTTTTATTTTTAAAATATACATATAAATTTTCAGTTTCCTTATTAAATAATCATTTTTTCTTAATTCTTTTTTATAAAAAATAAAAAAAAATATTAAGACTTTTCTTTTATTTTTCAAATATACATATAAATTTTTGGTTTCATCATTAAATAAATAAAGTTTTGATTACTTTTTGATTCACCTTTTAACAAATACATATTAAGACTTTACTTTTATTTTTAAAATATACATATAAATACTTAGTTTTTTTTTATTAATTTCTTTTGTTATTCTTTTATCAAATAAATAGAATAAACATAAAATAAATGTTAATTTTTTTAAACTTTTTAATTTCTTTATCAAATAAAAAAATCTTAATATTAGATAAATAAATTTATTTATTTTATAAATCAAGTAATTATAGATAATCAAAATTTTTCATTAAACAAGAAATTAAAAGAAAATTAAAAGAAAAGAAAATAAAGAAAAGAAAGAAAAGAAAGTAAAAGAAAAGTAAAAACAAGAAAATAAAAAGAAAACTAAAAGAAAAGAATAAAGAAAATAAAGAAAGAAAGAAAAGAAGTAAAAATATAAAAAAATATAAAATATTATTTAGTTAATATTAAAGATCATTAACAAATCTAAAAATTTCATAAACAAAAAACTTACAAATTAATAATTGAACTAGTAATTAATTCCATAAAAAAATAATAATAATTAAATAATTAATGATAAATTAAAATAATTTCCATATCCGGATGATCCCGCAGGATCTACGGTTTGGAAAATATCAACCTTTTTAATTAAATAAAAATTAAATAAAAAAGGTAAAAATCCATATTTACGATATGGATTAAAATTTCGTCAAATTCCGTGTCCGGGTGACCCGGCAGAGTCCATGGTTCGGAATTAAAACTTCCGTGTCCGGGTGACTCGGCAGAGTCCATGGTTCGGAAATATCAAATTTCATACAAATTAATTACCAAAAATCTACATCTGATTAATTCAGTTAAAATTTCTAATTTTGAAAATAACTGAAGTTGTTAAAAAGCAAAGTAAAACAAAAATTAAAATCAATTAAAGTGCCAATTTTGGGCTCTATAACAATATTGTTTTAGCGTAACCGTACTCCCAAACCCCCGAACTCTCGCAGACCATATTTTAGGTGTCCAATCAACCTAGGTAAACCGATTGGTGGCGACTCCAGAAAACCCGACGTTGCCACAGCTTGGCGACTCCACTGGGGACATGACGTTAGTGAGTCGAGCCTAGAAGTTGATTTATTTTGATTTACTTTGCGTATTATATGTGGATTTATATATTATATTTACTTAGATAAACATGCATAATACATTCACAATATGAAGCTCTATACCCGAGCTTCCTCAAATCGAACACATTCTTTCTAAGTGGAATTGGTATTGTTGTCCTTGTGAGGCCATGGTCTCCAAGCCTTCACCGGTTTCAAAGTAGCAAAGTAGTGTATTGCCTCCTGAGACGGTTAGTCTCTGCATGGGCCCACGAAAAGCTACGACTCGAATTAATCCTTTCCTTACATAAACCCTAGAGGGTAAGGAATTAGGCTGTCACTATAATTTAGTGATTGGATTCGGGAACTATCCCTTGCCTTTTTGATAAACCACCCTATGCATATAGAACTCCCCACTTAACCATAGAACTGACCACAGTATTCCTCCCATTTACCAACACCATAAGCATGTCCTTGTTATGCTATGTTGTTGCTCTACACTTTTATTTTTTCGTGTCTTATATTTATGGTTTTAATTCATTTTTCCATAATAGTTCATGAGTTGTTAATTGCTATTTAACTTGTTAATAACCTTATTTTTCTTTTATTATACTTCCGTTCTGTGCAATTATTCTTCATGCATCAAAACCACGCATCAAACTATGCTAACTTTTTGGTCTTTCTAATAATAACTAGAAGTCTTAAAGTTCCACAATAGTAGATAATCAAACTCACTCATTGCATGCATACATTACATCAATCACATACATGTAGAGTCTAATAAAATGAATCTTACTTTAAAAAAGGTAAAATTGGACCTCAACACCGATATTCAACTCTGCTCCAAACAAGATTAATGGCAGAACAAGCCGAATGACGTCTCATAGAGATGGAGTCCAAGATTGAAAGTATGGCAGAACAGATGAGACAATTGATGGAACTAATCAAGGGGAAAGCAACTCAAGTTCCCATCAAAGAAGCACAAGATCCCACTTATCCTCCGGGATTCACTCCGCAACGAGTCTCAGTCCAAGAAAACCTGTTTCAGGAACCAGGACCGCCTGCTAGTGTTCACCTGAAACAAGACACTGTATATGAAGAGAAAAAGACACCACCAAAGGAAGAAGGAGAATCTCAAAAACTCGAAACAATAGAGAAGAGACTACGAGCCATTGAAGGAGGTACTATATTCAGATCTCTCTCAGTGGATGACCTCTGCTTAGTGCCAGACGTCGTAATCCCTTCAGACTTTAAGGTGCCAGATTTCATGAAATACGATGGAACGAGTGATCCCATCACTCACATCACATTGTTTCTAAGGAGACTACAACCACTCACAAAAGATGAAAAGGTGTGGATTGCACTTTTTCAGGAAAGCCTCACAAAATCAGCATTACAGTGGTATCTAAGTCAAGGTCCAAGAAACATTAAAACTTGGAATGACCTTGCACAGGCCTTCATCAGCAATTATAAACACATTATGGACTTGGCTCCGGATCACCAAACTCTCCAAAACATGGAGAAGAAAAAGCCAGAAACTTTCAAGGAATATGCCCAACGGTGGAGGGACTTAGCTGCACAAGTTCAGCCACCTATGACAGAAAGAGAAATGGTCACTTTGTTTGTCCAAACACTGAAGTACCCATATTATGACAAACTCATTGGCAATTCAGCAACTAATTTCTCTGACGTAGTCATGTCTGGAGAAAGGATCGAACATGGGATTAGGACTGGGAAGATTGATGAGTCCTTTAGTGATCCTATGAAAAGAGGAGGACCATTTAGAAGAAAAGATGAAGAAATACAACAAATAGGACGAGGAAGAGGGATTCCCCTCGTGGGTACTGTGGCCACCGGACCTCGCCTATCCTATTCTGCCAACAGGTCCAATTATTATCCTACCAACAGGCCCAATGATTATCCTCCGAATAGGCCCAGTGATTATCCTCCCAATAGGCCCAACAATTATCCTCTCAACAGGCCTAATCAGTTACGGCCACCTGTTCCGACTCCTCCAGTACCTGCACAAAGACCAAGGGAAGTTTTTGCGCCAATTCCCATGACTTACACTGAGTTGTATCCAAAACTTATTGAAAGTCAACTTATCCGCCCAATTCCTACAAGGCCATTGGAACCCCCATATCCAAGGTGGTATGACCCCAACGTAACTTGCCCATATCATGATGGCACAGTGGGTCATGGCCTAGAGAATTGCATAGCTTTGAAACGCATAGTCCAACAATTAATAGAGTCAAAGTGGTTGGACTTTTCTGATGAACCAAACGTCACTCATAATCCATTGCCACCTCATCAAGCAAAACCAGTCAATATGATAGAAGAACACCGGCCGATGAAGAAGTCAGTCAACGATATCATAACCCCTATTAAGCATATATATTCATGCCTTGTGAAAGAAGGGATCATCATGAGCAAGCCTTCTTTTGGACATGAAGAAGTCGAGGATGAGGAATGGTGTGACTTTCATAACAGTAAAAGTCATTCTATCCAGGAATGCTCAGAATTCCGTGAGAATCTACAAAAACTCATAGACTCCTCCCAACTCATCGTTTTTATGTCAGATAAAGATGATGACGTAAATGTGATCATTAAAGAACAAGAAGTCAAGGCTATGCCAAGACCACTAGTCATACCAATCTCAAAACCTGCTCTTCAGCCTTTAAGAATTCAAGTCCCAAGGCCATTCCCATACAAATCAGACAAAACCGTTCCATGGAGCTATGATTACACTTCTAATATCACATCAACTCCGTTAGAAGTTGGGAGTATGACTAGAAGTGGTAGGTGTTATTCTCCGGAGCAAATGAACAAACTCCAACAAGATAAGAACATTACAGACCCAACAAGTAGACCTCTTGATACAAATACATCCAAAGAGCAAGAGATGCCTCGAGCAGTAACAGATGAACAAGCTACTGAGTTTCTCAAACTCATAAAACAAAGTGAGTACAGCATCGTTGAGCAGTTAAACCACCTTCCAGCAAAGATTTCTATACTATCATTACTTCTAAGCTCTGATGCTCATCGAGAAGCCTTCCTCAAAGTCTTGAATAAGGCCTATGTTGAGCAAGATATTTCCGTGAATAATTTAGACCACCTCGTCAACAACATTACAGCGCAGAATCTCATCACATTCACTGACGATGAGATACCAGCAGAAGGAAGGGGTCACTCTAAGGCTCTACATATTTCGGTTAAATACAAAGATCGAATTATGGCTAAAGTTCTTATTGATAATGGGTCAGCTCTAAATGTAATGCCACTTGAAACCTTACACAAGCTTGGTATCGACCCATCATCCCTCAACAATAGTCATATCATTGTTCGAGCATTTGACGGGACGGATAGAAATATTGCTGGAGAAATAGAGCTACCAATAGGGATCGGCCCTTGTGTCTTCCACATCACATTCCAAGTTATGGATATTAATCCTTCTTATACTTGTCTGTTGGGCAGACCATCGATTCATATGGCCGGAGCAATTCCCTCCTCATTACACCAAAAAAAGAAATTCATTTTTGAAGGAAAGAAGGCATTCTGCTATCACCTATATCAACGGTAGCAAAGACCAATTGACCTTCTCTTTTAAGTTGGTGTGACCCAAATGCCAAATATAACTAAAAATTGTGTGGCACTGAAACTCAAGGTCCAACAGTTGGCCGAGTTCAAGTTGCTAGGCCCGATATGATTGGTAATTGAAAGTGAAGATTTTGAGCTGGAATTACATTGATTTTGGAAGGGCTCCAAGTCAGATCTGACCTAACAGTTCGCACACACTTTTGAATGATAGGGAATCCTTTGAATAAACTTGTATCTTTGATAGCTTGCCAAAGTAATTTAATAGTAAAAATCTCCTAGATTTAGTCCAGAATCTAGGGTGTAGTCTTTGTTAAATGGACACCTGGTATTCTTTTTCTGGTACAACAAAAAGATGTAATGTGTGCATTCTACCACTCTTTACCAAAAATTTCATTTTTACATCTATCTCTCACTCTTACACTACCCATTATTGCCATCACATTTTACTTTGTAAAAGATACTACTCCTGGGTAAAAATGAAAGTTAAGGGAGATTTGATAGTAGTGACCTTGAAAGTGCTTCCAAATCTAGTAAGAAGGATTTCAAATGTTGCACCTCAACCCTCAAAAGGAATTCACAGTGGTTATCAACATCCTTGCAAGAAGTCCGGGGTTAGCTTCCAAAGAAGTTAGCTTTCATATTAAATGGCTTCAATGGCCTCCCAATTCTCATAAATGCTCAACACAAGAAAATGTTCTCAGTTCTCTGCAACACAAACTCCCAAAAAGAAAGAGAAATTCATCCCTTTCATCAAAAGATGACAAGGGAAAATTCAAATCCAAAATCAAAAGAGACTGAGAACAAATACGAGCAAGTAAAGCCACTTGAGTCATCTCACTTCAAGAGAGTTATCAAGTATGTCATCACCATAGCTCACACAAAAAAAAAACAAAAAAAAAAAGGAAAAAGGAAAATAAACGAAGCTCAAGTTAGAGCCAAAGAAAGAAAAAGAAAAAAAGTGAGCTATGGATTCTAGACTGAAAACCTGCAAACGCGGTTTAGAAGACAAAAACAACCCTCAAGCCAAGCGTACATAAAGATTACAATAGTTGGGGGGCAACAGATGATGTCAAACTTTCTAGAAAACGTGGCAAGTTTGAGGTCATCACTATTAAATTTTTTACCATAATCAGATCTGCTCACGAGTAGCATTAAAAGACCCTTCTTTCACACCACTCAAACTTAACTTTACTCAGACCTAATATTTACCTCTTAATATCATTCTCATTCAGCTAAAAGACTGCAAAAAACAAAAAAAAACATTCAAACTTAATTTTCCTCGCGCCTAACAGTTACCTCTCGATATCATCCTCATTCAGCTAAAAGGCTATCCTTGTGAATCATGTTTATACCTTATTGCCTTGCACAGTTTATGTCTTCGAGTTGGAAAGGGAAGAATGGCAGGATATTTTAATTAAAAACAAAGACCGTAAATTACTTTGTCAAGCTTTGCAAATTGATGAAAGTTTTTCTTTAAGGCCAAACCATTATTCATTAATGTGTGTAGACTTAAAAGTGAGGAGATAGCTTGAGACTTTCTTTAAGAAGATGTGGTTCTTGTAAGAGAGATTTACGATCAAGTGCCATCACAAAGGTCTAGAAATGCTCGACCTTCTGTTAAAGGCGAGGTGATACCTTTTATCCACATAAACACCGTATTCAGGGGGGCAAAGTAGTCCCTACGAAGCATAAGAAGGGGACTGCCAACAAAGAAGCTCAATAGACAAGGGGGCAAGTTTTATGGATCAAAACTTGAGCTCAAGGAAGAGCAATCATTCAGACTATAACATGGGAATAAGTAAGTGTCGGCACGGCCACAAGAAAATGGGCAAAGAGACATTAGAAGATAAGCCTTCGATGATATGAAATCCATAACAGGGACAATTGTCCAGAGAGGCATAAAGTATAAGGCGGGTGAACATTAAAGAAATTGAGGCCAAAATTCAAGAACAAGTCAAGAAAAGGGGATTTTGAAAAAGAGTTGGGCTTTTGAGACAATGGACAATAGCTGGAAAGCATAAAGAGATTCAATGATAGTCCAAGAAGGCAATTACAAAGACGATCCAGTAAAGCAAAGATATGAAGAAATAGATCCAAAACAAAAAAAAAAAGAAACATCAGTTACGCATGCTCTGCATTCATGCATTTCACATCATGCATGCATGGCTTTTACATAACAGGAATCAAATGGAAAGCATATCCGCAGCATGATTGCAGCAGTATAAGCTGACATCTCAATGACATCAGCTCTTACCAATCTATCACTGGATACACAGCTAATATACTGGACCCAGCCCCATCAGCAATTCAAGGATAAAGTAGACAATATTGTCAAAAGCCTGGCTACCGATTCAATAATCGAGGCTACACCTGGAAGGATAGGATTGATGCCAGCTTAACAGTATCCAAGATAAGAGATAGCTATGGTCAAAGATAAGGCAGACATCAAGAAATATTGTCGTTGAAAACTTTGTCAAAAGCGGACAAAAGATTCAATAATCAAGGACTGGATCGATGTCAGCCGAATGAAATATCAAAGATAAGAAATATCATTCACATCAAAATAAAGTAGGATCCACTTTTCCGGTTAAGCGGCGGATACGGTACTCCGTGACTCTCAAGTCGGTTCTCTCAGTTGCCCATAATAACTAATTCTTTCCTCTCTTCTTTCTTTTACTTCCCTCTAGAAAATGGATCCTACTTTTTCTGTCTTATGAAAATATTTTCCTTCTCTCCCAATGAACATTCTCAAAAAGATCTACCAAGTTCGCTGTGAACGATTAAGAGTTCTGATGCACAAAGGAATCCCTGAAGATGTGCGGTGGTTAATCGAAGCCAAGGTTCGTCTGGCAGGTGAAATCCCAGAGGCATTTGTGTCTCACATGCCTGGTATAGGCAAAAGCTCTTATGCCAAAAAGCGAAGAGCGAAAAGGTTACAAGTCTGCCATAAATGTGGACGGTGGACTTGTAATACTAAATCTCGTTCTTTAGGGATGATCTCTGATAATCGAGAAGATAAAATACGATTCATTAAGAATGGCCTGAGTAAGGACTCGTTGGATGACATCCAATTGACTCTTGAGACGCATTCTTGTGGATCCGTGCAACGTGAACTTCTCGGTTTATGGACCATTTTTCATGAAGAACGAGACCGTTACAGTCCCGGGAATCTGACTTTAAATGACCCTGTTTGCCAGCTTGTAAGAAAACTGGATGGGTAGCAAATCCTCGACTCATAGAAGCCGTTAATGCCGTTACTGGACGTAAATCAGTGGAAGATGTGAGCCACAGTCACAATTACTGTACATACAATTTATCATATTTGGAAAAATTTGCATTTTCTTTTGACAATAATGTACTTACTCCCATAAGTGTAATCGACACGTTATCCTTTCATCACTATAAATGCATGTTCTTCTTTCCGATTAAGCAGCGAATACGATACTCCGTAACTTCCAAAGTCGGTTGTTTCAGAGTCCTTTCCCTCATCCATTAAATTCTTCTTTCATCAATGGATTCTACTCTTTCTACCCTGCGAAAGTACTTTCCTTCTCTTCCAATAAATGTTCTTAAAAAGATCTACCATGCTAGATGTGAAAGAATCAGAGTTCTTATACGCAAGGGCGTTCCTGACAATGTGAAGTGGATAATTGAAGCTAAGGTCCGTTTGGCTGGTGAAGTTCCAGATGCATTTATGCCCCGCATGCCCGGTTTAGGTAAAAGCCGTTATGCCAAAAGGCGAAGAGCAAAGAGACTAGGCGTGTGTTATAAATGTGGGCGATGGAATTGTAATACTAAATATCGCTCTTTAGGATACATCTCCACAAATCGTGAAGATAAAAGAAAATTCATTAAGAATGGCCTGCGTAAGGAATCTTTGGAAGATATCCGAGAGACTTTTGAAACGCATTCTTGTGGAAAAGTGCAAGGTGAAATTATCGGGTTATGGAGGACTTACCATAAAGAACGAGACCGTTACAGTCTTGGGAATGTGACTTTAAACAACCCTGTTTGTCAGTTTGTAAGAAAACTGGATAGGAAGCAAATCCCCGACTTATAGAAGGCATTGAAGCCATTACTGGACATAAATCAGTGGAAGATGAGAGCCACAGTCATGATTGCTGTACATATAAGCTGTCATTTGTCTTTTCTTTTGACAATAATGTACTTGCTTCTGTAAGTGTAATTAACGCATTATCCCTTTCATCACTATAAATATGTGTTAGTTTCCTACAATCACTAATTTCTTTCTTCTCTTAAATACCTCCTTCATCAATGGAGTCTTCTCTTTCCGCCCTACGAAAGTATTTTCCTTCCTTCCCAATAAATGTTCTTAAAAAGATTTATCAAGTTAGATGTGAACGATTCAGAGTATTTATGCACAAAGGCATTCCTGATAATGTGCGGTGGCTAATCGAAGCTAAGGTTCGTTCAGCTGGTGAAGTTCTAGAAGCGTTCTTTCACCGTATGCCCGGCTTTGGTAAAAGCGCTTATGCCAAAAAAAGAAGAGCAAAGAGGCTAAGCGTTTGTCATAATTATGGATGGTGGATTTGCGGCAATAAATGTCATTCTCCAGGAGTGATCACCAGAAATCGTAATGATAGAATAAGATTCATTAAGAATGGCTTACGTAAGGAATCTCTGGAAGATATCCGAGAGGTTCTTGAAGTGCATTCTTGCGGAATAGTGCAATTTGAGATTGTTGGATTATGGATAATTCTCCAAAAAGAACGAGATCGTTATAGTCTTGGGAATCTGACTTTAAACGACCCAGTTTGCCAGTTTGTGAGAAAACTGGACAAACTGGATGGGATGCAAATCGCCGATTCATAGAAGGCATTGAAGCCGTTACTGGATGCAAAATCAGTGGAAGACGTGGACCAAAGTCACGATTACTGTACATGCTAGCTGTCGCTTTTGAAATTATCCTTCCAATAATGTACCAACTCCTGACATGAGATACAGTTATGACTACTGTATATAGTTGCCACTTTTGAAATTTTCCTTCTCATCCGACAATCACGTGCCTACTCCTGACATAAGCTACAGTCACGACTACTGTGTATGCTAGTTGCTTTTGAAATTTTCCTCTTCTTTTGACGATAATGTACCCATTCCTGACATGAGTCATAGTCACGATTAATATGTATAACTGTCACTTTTGAAAATTTTCTCCTTTTCCGACAATAATATATCCACTCTTGAAAATAAAATTATCTCTTCATCTCTATAAATATATCCTCTTTTCTCCTTCTCTCACAAGGGTGAGGATAGGAATGGAGAAAACCCCAACTCGTAAATCCCGAAGTATTTGTGTATTTTCTGGGGCTTTTCCTGGAAAAGATGAAGAGTATTTAAAGGCAGCCAACCATTTGGGTAGAGTATTAGCTGAGCGAAAAATACATTTAGTTTATGGAGGAGGTAGTGTCGGATTAATGGGAGGTGTAGCATCAGCAGCATCTTTAGGAGGAAGTCAAGTTTTGGGCATCATCCCTGGATCTTTGAAATTTGTTTCTGGGGGCACGATTGGAGAAGAATTAGTGGTTAAAAATTTGCAAGAGCGTGTGTTACAAATGCTTTTAAATGCTGATGCTTTTATCGCTCTACTAGGTGGTTTTGGCACATTGGAAGAAGTTTTTCAAATTGCTTCCATGGCCCAACTTAATTTGCATAAGAAACCCATTGGGCTGTTGAATGTTAACAATTTCTTTACAGGTCTGATAGCTTTTGTGGATTATGTTATGCAGAAGAATTTCATATCAAGAATGGCACGACGAATCATAATATCCGCAACAACTGCTGAAGAATTGCTAGATAAAATGCAAGCTTTTGTTCCTGAACTAGATCCAGCGATGATCCAGATAGACTGGACACGACAGTCTTTCCCAACCAGTTCCGTCCCATAATTGTCCTTTACCCGGCCTGTTGAAGTATTGTGGAAGAAGAAGCGATCCGATCTGTTTTTCTTGTCCTTTATTTTTATTATCAGCATTTTCTTTCGTATTTCAGTTTTTATTTTCAGGGAATTTCGTTATCTTATAAGATAGTTTCATTCATGCTGATATTAAAACCATAGGACAATGCCTTTAGGTTGGAATGGCTGAGTAAAGAGTAATTTTTATTGCTCTTGAGACGCATCCTATTAGGTCTACTAGGCATGACATTTTGGGGTAGTTAAGCTTTAACCTTATTTGGATGACATATCTCACAAGGGAATCTATATTTACTGAAGAAAATATTAGATGAACCTTGAATATTGATTCCAAACATCCGTTCCCTTTACATAATTTGTCAGTGTTATTGTCATCATCAAGATTCACTCATCTTATCGAAGTCTAAATTTTTGCACTCGCCTATTATGAAGATTCACACTTTCGAAAAAAATTATTCCAATTTCAATTGCTTTCATATAAATTTCGCTCGGGGTTCTAAGGATGGAACCTTTGCCTCGAAATCAATCAATTTTCATCAACGATAGGAGAGTTCCTATCGCAGAGGTTTTAAGGAGAATTCCTTAAACCTCAAAAAAAAAAATCAATCAATTTTACTTTCAACGATAGGAAAGTTCCTATCGTTGAGGTTCAGGGAGAGTTCCTTAACCTCATTCAATCAATTTTACTTTCAACGATAGGAAAGTTCCTATTGTCGAGGTTTAAGGAGAGTTCCTTAACCTCATTCAATCAAATTTTCAACGATAGGAAAGTTCCTATCGTCGAGGTTCAAGGAGAGTTCCTTAACCTCATACAATCAATTTTACTTTCAACGATAGGAAAGTTCCTATCGTCGAGGTTCAAGGACCTTTCCTTAACCCTCAAACAATCAATCAACCAGTCCATCTTACAACGATAGGAGCTTTCCTATCGTCGAGGTTCAAGGAGAGTTCCTTAACCTCATTCAATCAATTTTACTTTCAACGATAGGAAAGTTCCTATCGTCGAGGTTCAAGGAGAGTTCCTTAACCTCATCCAATCAATCAACCAGTCCATCTTACAACGATAGGAGCTTTCCTATCGTAGAGGTTCTAAGGACCTTTCCTTAACCTCAAACAATCAATCAACCAGTCCATCTTACAACGATAGGAGCTTTCCTATCGTAGAGGTTCTAAGGACCTTTCCTTAAACCTCAAACAATCAATCAACCAGTCCATCTTACAACGATAGGAGCTTTCCTATCGTAGAGGTTCTAAGGACCTTTCCTTAACCTCAAACAATCAATCAACCACTCCATCTTACAACGATAGGAGCTTTCCTATCGTAGAGGTTCTAAGGACCTTTCCTTAACCTCAAACAATCAATCAACCAGTCCATCTTACAACGATAGGAGCTTTCCTATCGTAGAGGTTCTAAGGACCTTTCCTTAAACCTCAAACAATCAATCAATCAGTCCATCTTACAACGATAGGAGCTTTCCTATCGTAGAGGTTCTAAGGACCTTTCCTTAAACCTCAAACAATCAATCAACCAGTCCATCTTACAACGATAGGAGCTTTCCTATCATAGAGGTTCTAAGGACCTTTCCTTAAACCTCAAACAATCAATCAACCAGTCCATCTTACAACGATAGGAGCTTTCCTATCGTAGAGGTTCTAAGGACCTTTCCTTAAACCTCAAACAATCAATCAACCAGTCCATCTTACAACGATAGGAGCTTTCCTATCGTAGAGGTTCTAAGGACCTTTCCTTAACCTCAAACAATCAATCAATCAGTCCATCTTACAACGATAGGAGCTTTCCTATCGTAGAGGTTCTAAGGACCTTTCCTTAAACCTCAAACAATCAATCAACCAGTCCATCTTACAACGATAGGAGCTTTCCTATCGTAGAGGTTCTAAGGACCTTTCCTTAAACCTTAAAACCAACCAAATCAATTTCTTTTCGATGGTAAGAAGATTCCTATCGTAGAGGTTCTAAGGTAGGGCCCTTAACCTCGATCAATCAATCAATTTTTATTTAACGATAGGAGAGTTCCTATCGCAGAGGTTCTAAGAAAGTTCCTTAACCTCAGGATTTAGGCGGCGAGAAAGTTTTCAATGCCTAGCTAAGCCGGACGAAATTTGGTAACGACTTTGCATACATCATGTCCCATGAAGCATGCAAAGGGGGGCAGCTGTTGACACCCAATTTCGTCCGACCATTAAAAAAAAATTTAAAAAAAAAATTAAATAAAAAATTAATTAAAAAAAAGTATTATTATTACTATTATTATTATTACTAAAATTTTTTAATTAGTTTAAAATACTTTTTTTTTTTTGTCTTGTTTTGTGAAGATTTGATTTAAAATGATATATGTGTGTATATGTGTATGTTTGAAAGAAAAAAGAAAACTCCAAAAAAATGACAAAATTAAAAAGTTTGAGGTAAAAATGACAAAATTGAGAAGTGTCGGGAAAAATTGACAAAATCTGAAAGTTCCAGGAGCATTTGGTAGTTTGTCACATCAATTTGGGGCCAGCATAACCGTTCTGGCCCAAATTAACAGAAAATGACAAAATTGTCAAAATCAGAAGCTTCAGGAACTTATCCAGAGTCTGAGAGACATAAAGGACTGAAACTGTCATTTTACCAAATTAACAGATAAGTTTGAATTTAATTAATTTTTAATTATGAACAGTCCAGAACCCTTCCCCTATAAATAGGGGTCCAAATCTGTGTGTTAACACAGAAAAGAGAGACAGAAAAAAATAAAAACAAAGCTTAGAGCTCCGTTTTAGAAAAAAAGGGGAAAATCGCAGCCTTAGTCCCTAGCCTCTCCTCCCTCTGCCCCGAAAATCTCAAAAGTTTGGCCGTTTGACGCTTTAGCCATCTTCCCCCTTTCGTTTCCTTCACTCCCGTCCCCGAGCCCTGCCGTCGTTACTCGCCATCGCCGTTATCCCCGAGCCCCGTCGTCGCCGTCGTTTTCCCTGCTCCGCCCCGCCGTCGCCGTTCCTTCTTTTCCTTTTCCTCCCTCCGACGCCGCCGTGTCCTCTCCCGTTCCGTCGCGCCACCTCCCCGCCTCTTCGCCACCGCGTCTCCGCCGTCTTCGTCTCGTCACGCCGCCGCCGTGCTGCCGCCACGCCGTCGCCGCGCTCCGTCCCCCCCCCCCCCTTCCTCCCTCGCGTGTGCTCTGTTTCACGTTCCCAGCAAATTCAAATTTTGATTTCAAAGGTAAAACCTTGATTTACTCCTTCATCTTTTCAATTTCTTTGTCTTTGGTCACTAACCTTTTATTTTATTCTTGCAGAATTAGTTACTAACCCTTTTATCTTTACTTGTTTATTTATTATTGTTATTATTATTACTCACCTTTTTTATTGTTGTTATTAATTAACTTACTTACTAATTCAACTAACCTCACTAACTTACTAACCTTACTAACCTTTTATTATTGTTATAATTGTTATTAACTTACTAACCTTACTAAGCTTTTATTATTGTTATAATTGTTACTAACTTACTAACCTTACTAACCTTTTATTATTGTTATAATTGTTACTAACTTACTAAACTTACTAACCTTTTATTATTGCTATAATTGTTACTAACTTACTAACTTACTAACCTTTTATTGTTATTATTGTTATTAACAACTAACTTTACTAACTTTGCTAATTTTTATTATTGTTGCTATTATTATTATGTTAGTAAAGTGGATGGCCAAAAAACCCCACTTTATTATTATTAATTGTCTATTTTTTTGTGATTAAATTTATTTCACTTTTAATTTTTATAAAAAAAATAATAATAATAACAAATTATTATCAAAACAGAAATAAAAAACAGAAAGAAGAATTTTATGTGAATAATTATTAAGGCTAATAAAAATCATTTTTTCAAAGCCAATTATCTTTTGTTATTTTGGAATACATGTTTTTATTATTTCTTTAAAGATAACAAAAAGTTAACTTTTTATTCCTTTTGTTAAAAATTAATAAAAATCATAATTAAATAATTCTAAAAATACAACAAAAATCAATTCTGTTTTTAAATATATTTTTAAAGTAATAATTAAAAATTCAAGAAAAATAAGAAAAATAATAAAAAGAATCCAACAAAAAACAAAAAAAAACTTAAATTAAATTCCATGTCCAAATGATCCGCCAGGATCTATGGCTTGGAAATTTTTTTAAAAAGTATATAAAATATTTTTTTTAAAATAAAGTATATAAATAAATTTTTCTTTATTATTAAAAAATAAAAAAATAAAAACTTTGGACTAATATTTTTGCTTATCTCTTTACCCAGCAATATATTAATTATTTATTAAAATAATAAAATATAACTTTTTAGTTTCTTTATTAATAAAAAGAATAAAAGAGTAAAAAAAATTTTGGGTTAATATTTTATTTCTTCATCCAGTAATATTTTACTTATTTCTTTTAAAATAATAAAAAGATATAACTTTTTGTTTCCTTTATTAAACAAAAATAAAAAAAAATCTTAGTCAAATGATTTCAAAAAAAATAAATAAAATAAATAAAAAAGGATTGAATTTATCTTAAATATTTTAGACTTATTAATTAGATGTATTTTTAGACTTATAAATTAGAAAACTATTTAAAAAAAAATCTTTTATCAAACAAAAAGAACATAAAAAAAATCATATAAATATCAAAAAATTTTCTTTATTTTAAAAACATACATATAAATCTTTGATTTCTTTATTAAATAATCACTTTTTTGGTTAATCTTTTATAAATAAATAAATAAATATATATATATAATATATAAATATCAAAAACTTTTCTTTATTTTTAAAATATACATATAAATCTTTGATTTTTTTTATTATTAAATAATCACTTTTTGGTTAATCTTTTATCAAAATAAATTATATAAATATCAAAACTTTACTTTTATTTTTAAAATATACATATAAATTTTCAGTTTCCTTATTAAATAATCATTTTTTCTTAATTCTTTTTTATAAAAAATAAAACAAATAAATATTAAGACTTTTCTTTTATTTTTCAAATATACATATAAATTTTTGGTTTCATCATTAAATAAATAAAGTTTTGATTACTTTTTGATTCACCTTTTAACAAATAAATATTAAGACTTTACTTTTATTTTTAAAATATACATATAAATCCTTAGTTTTTTTTTTATTAATTTCTTTTGTTATTCTTTTACCAAATAAATAGAATAAACATAAAATAAATGTTAATTTTTTTAAAATCTTTAATTTCTTTATCAAATAAAAAAATCTTAATATTAGATAAATAAATTTATTTATTTTATAAATCAAGTAATTATAGATAATCAAAATTTTTCATTAAACAAGAAAATAAAAAGAAAACTAAAAGAAAAGAAAATAAAGAAAAGAAAGTAAAAGAAAAGTAAAAACAAGAAAATAAAAAGAAAACTAAAAGAAAAGAATAAAGAAAATAAAGAAAGAAAGAAAAGTAAAAATATAAAAAAATATAAAATATTATTTAGTTAATATTAAAGATCATTAACAAATCTAAAAATTTCATAAACAAAAAACTTACAAATTAGTAATTGAACTAGTAATTAATTCCATAAAAAAATAATAATAATTAAATAATTAATGATAAATTAAAATAATTTCCATATCCGGATGATCCGGCAGGATCTACGGTTTGGAAAATATCAACCTTTTTAATTAAATAAAAATTAAATAAAAAAGATAAAAATCTATATTTACGATATGGATTAAAATTTCGTCAAATTCCGTATCCGGATGACTCGGCAGAGTCCATGGTTCGGAATTAAAACATCCGTGTCCGGGTGACTCGGCAGAGTCCATGGTTCGGAAATATCAAATTTCATACAAATTAATTACCAAAAATCCACATCTGATTAATTCAGTTAAAATTTCTAATTTTGAAAATTAACTGAAGTTGTTAAAAAGCAAAGTAAAACAAAAATTAAAATCAACTAAGGTGCCAATTTTGGGCGCTATAACAATATTGTTTTAGCGTAACCGTACTCCCGAACCCCCGAACTCTCGCAGACCATATTTTAGGTGTCCAATCGACCTAGGTAAACCGATTGGTGGCGACTTCAGAAAACCCGACGTTGCCACAATATTTTAGTGGGCCAAGATCCATATTTCACCATAACCATAACTTGAGCCAGCTTTGGTTTTTCTCTCAAGTTATAGTTATTTAGGTAGGTAACACCTTGCCAATTGCATCCCATGTAACTCTTAAATAGTTGGGTGAACAACACTTATCCAAGCCCATCTCATGAACTTAAGCCCAACTCTATGCCTCTAAGCCCCAATCCTATTTGGTTGACTTAGTTAAGTTAAACCCAAAGTTAACAATTTGGATATCACTATTATCGCATCGCGTCTTACCAAGATGAACATAGGTACTTTGCTTTGGTAAACCCACCTAATGTTGATAAAAGTCTTTACGAGTGCCAACATTTTGAAGGCATTATATTTAATGACTTAATATTTTGTTTGAGGGATTTTCCATTTGATCTTACCAATTATTATCTTCGGTTGTCTTATGCATGCATCACATACAAATATAAAACATGCATCTCATGCTACAACAAAGTAAATGTGACATGGTTATAGCCTAAACTATGTGATATTCTCAAGCCAATGAGAATATCATAAAAGCCTAAAAAAAGAAAATGGTCTTTACAAGCTCCTTCTCCTCCTTGCTTGGTTGCCTCTTTGTAGTTACCTCATTGGAAACACCACCACGGATGATCTCAGAATGTACAATTACATCAATAACAGAAACCTCAAGTTACATTTGAGGAAAGTAAGGTAAGAAGAGAATGTACAATGAGAGCAACAAGGAAAGGCACGACTCGTATGCGATATTTACAAGTACAACCAATAAGGGTTATAACCATGCACCATGCTTTAACCATCAATCAGCATATCATGTCAAATCTCATTCAAAAAAATGCATGCCAATTTAACTTGCGTTTATTAACCAGTTTTATTAATGTGGCGCTTCGCATATAGCGGTCTCGCTGGATGGTCAGAGATCCTTTATTTTTCCCAAGGTCTATTATTTTGAGCAATTAAGCACCCGCGACCACCTCCATCCGAGCCACCAAAAGTACTTTACTCAAGGTGCTCGAAAAGCCCCAATTCGTCTCTGCTAGGGTTTTACAACTATTGCAACAATCCTAATTTAGATAGATATCTCATACCAATTAATCTAGGGTTAATCTCATTAACCAATTTGTGTCATTTCTTCATATATCTCATATACTTTATGAGTTCCAGTTTCACGCATCATGAATCAATATAATTCGTCATGATCAAAACATCAAAACACACAATATATCATGCGATTCGACATTGAATCCTGATTTAGGGTTTCACAAGGACATCTAATACCACTGTTGGGCTTTGGGAGCCAAACAAACATAGTGGAATATAACCAAAATCCTCCAGGTTCCAAGTGAAATGGGGTAAATCAGATGTTTGAAAATTTTATACCTAATTCAGTTGAGATCTTTCACACAACTGTTGAGTCGAATCACAAAACTTGAACAATTGATATGTTCAAGCTCTTTATGGTATCCACACAAATCTCTCGGGATCACCACGCCTCCACCACATCCTAGCAGATGCGTTCATCTTACGTGCACAGTGCTAGCTTGCATCCTCCAAGGAATGGCAAGAGAAGAATGCTGCTGGAACCTTCAGAACCTTCTAATTTTGTCCTTATGGAGGCTAGGGCAAAAGCTACGAAATTCTCACTATATGATGTATTTATAGTGAGACTCAACTCCCAAGCATAATAGGTTTCAAAACCCTAATCCAATTAGGCTTAATTTCAAGCTTAATTAATGGTTCAACCTTTGAGTCAATTATTAATCCAAAATTATTATGAAACGAAAACCCAAACAATTTAGCCCATGCACTCAAATAACTCAATTAGCTATAAGTGTGCGACCCAATAGGCTCATATCACATTGACAATGAACATAAATCACATTTATGATCATAAACAATGAGCAATATTTAGCAATACATCATTGCTACCCAAGTGACAAGATAGTCGGTGATTCGACTAAATCTCTATGATCATTATCCATATATGTCATTGTCCATTTGTCCAATATATCAAGACCAAGCATGAGACATGGAATGTGTCACCTTTGTATAGCCCAATCTATGGTTTCTTGATTACCAAGTAGACTAACGCAAACTGATGACATTGATATCCTATATCAACTCATCTGAGCATGGTCATGCATTTTCTTAGTCTTACTCTATCAATGAGCCCAAAGATATCACTTCCGTTACATAGGAGGGACAAATCCAATTTTGATCATATAAAACCTTCCGCATGATATGTAACATACCTAATGACCACCTTCAAGTTCACTCAGTTACGAGCAACAAAAATAAGTATCAAAGTATATGACTCACATGTAGGGAACCTTAATGATCTTAGGTCAAAGAACTACATATACCAAGATTATTTTGAGGCTCACTTATAACACTCATATAATGATCCATTTAGCGTTCTCATGGTGGATCAGTTCAATAGACAAGTTCTCTAATTTGTACCCATATGTAGACTACATATCTCATATTAGTCTCCACATATGTTAATCTTTATGTATTATTGTAACTCACTCTACAATAATACTAGACCAGAAACATTTAAGAATACTATTATTCTAGGGTTATAATTATGTTTTATTACATTACGCAAAAACAAATATCAAGCACAATTATTGGAACAATACTTCAATAAAATATTATAACTCAATGTACAAAATACAATCATCTCATAATTGGCTTTTGAGCACAATACTAACAATCAAGAGAAGAAATTAGGGTAAAGATGTTTGGACGACGAGTTTACGATGATGGCGGCATTTGGACGACGTTATTGCAATGACGGTGGTGAGGCGTGAAGTGGCGGATGGGGAAGTTGAACACGATTACGATATATCCAATTTTGTTTTCTTTTTGGGCCAAACTACGTAAATCACCCTAATTTTATCTAAAACTTGCAACATTGCATTGAAATTTAGAAAGCTACTTTTTTCTCCTCTATACTGGATATTCAAATCGTACTTATATAAGACTTCTTATTTATGTTCTAATATTTGAACAAATGTAATATATCTTTGATATTATTTACATATGTGTCACATGTTTTATACATATTTATCACTTATTTTATATATCAGATTTCATTTATATCTGTCGTCCAACTTATACATATCTTTAATTTTGGAGTGTTATTTCACTGGAAATTGTACCAGTACATACTACAAAAATATATCTATAATCTCATTTATACATGTCAAATATCACTTACTTTCTCTATATGTCAATCTTATACATATCTAATATTTATTTTGTATACATTTCTTATTTTGGAAGAAACACGATATTTGCGATATTCACTTATTTTTGCCTATGAAGAACAATATTGAACTATAAATATGTATAGACATAAAGAGTTACATGCACATTAAACTTACTCCACTTAAGGTACGATAAGCGAGCAGGGTCAGATCACAACTGAATTAGGAAACTCGAAAATCCTACACACCAGAAAAGGAGAAAAATATATAAAAGTTGTACAACTATGTGCCACCCTACATAACAAATGAAACAGGTTGGAGTAGCTGTTTCTATATTTTCCCCTATTTTTTTTCCCTTTTTCTTCGCCCCTAAAAGAACGGCTTCATGAATGACGAATATCTGTACTTCCAAATCCCGGACACAATACAGGGAGAATGCCATACTGAACTTCTACGCAGAAACCTCAAAAACAAAAAGAATAGAAAAAATAAATACAAGCTTCACAAGGCACTTAAATGCCAGCCCCCCAAAAAAAAAATCTGCAAAATCAATTAGAACTTCTACAAAACATTATTCAACCAACCCTTTTGTCGGATCCCTTGAGATTCAGATTAAACCATTTCTTTTTCGCTGATTTATCCTTTCCTTCCACGTTGCCATCTTCTCCCGAGCTATCAGCCTTGTAATCTTCGCTGGGAGATTTGCTTGTACTTCCGTTGCTCGTATTGTTACTAACAGTAACAAGTGACCTTGTTACTGTGAACGATGCATGGATACTGTCACGCTGTTTCAGCAGCTCATCTACCTGAAGCACAGAATCCAAAGAGCGGAGCAAATTGAGCAACAGACAGAAAACATGACCCTCTACTAAGCAAGACTAACGTGCATGTGTACTTTGTGAGCATCCAAAAACCACACAATGGACGAACATCAAGTTTGCAACTTGCTACGCAATTAACAAATTAGAAATTCATATTGATATCATAAATGCAAACAAAAGAACAAATTCAAAGTTGTACAAGGGATCCTTCCCATACAATCCTCTAGTTAATAATTATTTCGAAATTCCAGCTCTCCGTCTCACATTGGAAATACCACAGAACATTGATGACTTAAGACAGTTCTATTACATCAAAATATTGATACTGTGAAAATCAACATGTGCAACATAGACAATCACAGTGAAGGATGCAAAGTAATAGCTAATGGAGAACTGAAATGATGACCAAAATGTTGCAAAACTTACAGACTGCTTTTCCTGGCTGTACCGGTTAGTAACTTCTTGAAAGCGGGCCAATGCCTACAAAACCATCCTATAAGAAATTCCAATTCTAGACTATAGTGGGCAAAAAATCTGAATTGAGTACAGCCTGAATATACTTTTCTGTATTCTGTTTCGAATTGCCGCAATTCATTTCTCTTTGCTAAAATTTGAGCCTCAATCTCCTTCAGCTTCTCAGTGGTGTCCTCATAAGACTTGGCACAAATTGCTTCTATCGTGTAAGTGGCTGTCTTAAAAAAGTTATCACCTGAAATTGTATCAGCCACAATGATTAACACAAAAGGCAAAAGCTTCTTGAAACACAGGAGGTAAAAAAATCCAGTTCAGACCATAAACAGCGAAAATATGGGTGCCGGCTTTTAGTTCTGAAACCTCACAAGGTTGAAGACCTTCCAACCTTTTAAAAAAAGCTGATTCAGGGTCTTTGGCTATTGCTAACTGCATAAACCATAGATAAATTGGTAAGGCTTTCTAGCCATGGTAAGAATCAGAAAATCAATATGTAAAAGTGAAGCCACCATATACGTACTGCATTTACAGTTGAATCCATTCTGTACACTTGAAAATGGAGGAAATACATGCCTGCAGCTGTCGCTTTACCTGTTTTCTCACTATCTTCCTGTATTAAGTAAATAAGAAACTGTGAGAAAACTTGTGCCTTGAACTCAAGCTTGCTTAAGTTTTAAGTTGCATAAACGTAAACATTTGCGCACTTGGTTGAAATTTGTATGAAGCTAAAGTATCACTAATGGATAGATGATGGTAAGATTGCCATCTAGAACTACATAAAGCATAGAACAGGAAAGAGGGAAAACTACATCATTCATTGCTGAAGTATATACTACATTCTTCATATGGTTACTTGAGTTTCATTTCTGCATATGGCCAATAAACTAGTATTTTCTTTTCAACAATGTTACTTAACTTGAGGAAGTATCTAAAACTCATATTTCATGTTGGAACCAGGTTGGATGAAATAGGTCTCCTTCAAGCTGATTGGCATCTTCATTAATTAACAAAACAGTTAACAAACTGCAAAACAATCAAATCTGTTTATTGTTTAATAAGTTTAATTAATAAAAGAGCATTAATTTAATTTAACCAGTTCACTATTATTTCAGTTAATTATATGAATGGATACCATTTTCTCATGGAAGATTAACTATTATTACAGAAACTAGACAAGTACTTACTCCTTCTGACACAAAATGTTTGTCACTTTTGACTTTTTTGTAAATATTGTTGATGCCGTGTAAGATAACATGTTTATCCAATGTTACCCTTTACCAACTAGTATAATTACAATTTACAACCATGAGCATTCATAGGCTTTAAATAATGGGAATGGTATATTTCGAAAAATATGCATAATAAGAGAAAAACACATTTTGGGACACGAGGGGGAAATGGATGGAGGTAGTATTTTTTTCCTTTTAATAGTCAAAAAGAAATTTTCTAATTTACCAACCATTGGTTTTCTTACTTTACCCACCCAGAATGCCACCAAATATTGCAACCATCCACACTCAAAACTATGGCCTAACCCTTCAATGTCCTCAACTGTCAGTAACACACCAACCTGCAAACTTGAAAACTGAACCATCTACCTTCATATCTCTCATCAACAGACAAGTTCTATCCACTTGCACAACTTAACTTCATTCATAACTGCAAACAGATCCCAATGGTCAAAACTCAACCTCAGGTGATCTTAAGGACTAGGGGTCGCATAGAGCATCCATTTCTCTTACGGCATAAAAAAGATTTGACATCAGGCCAATAAATCACTCACCTAAAGAAAAATGGACACTGAAACAATGGCGGTTCTGTCAACCCAAAACTAGAATCAGGAAAAAGAACAAAAATGTACTATTAAATTTCATGTTGATGAATATGAAACTACGTTATCCAAAGGGTTTCAAAAAGCCAAGTCAGAATCAACTATGGGTGCTGATAATGTTAAATGATGGTAGAAGAGCGATGAAGGAGATGAATACTTGCAAGTTAAAGAAAATAAGGCAGAGCCAACAATTACATTGGCTTTTTCTAAATGTAAATGTCAGCTCTGGTATAGGAAACAAAGTTTGTTTTGCCAAAAGTTAATGATATGAATGCTTGCAAGGGAAAGGCAATATAAAAATAATGAAAAAATTATAAACCAAAAGAAACAAGAAATTAAACATCTTTTATTGGTACACTGAGGTGACTTTTTTGGGTACACAGGAGTGGTCAGTGGTCACGATTCTTATCTTGCTGTCCCAAAGCTTCTCTAGGATTAAACTTCTTTTTATTTTTTTAGTTTTCCCTGGTGCTTCAAGAAACTTACCTTCAAGCGCTGCTTGCAGAATGGAGACATAGACTCATGCATGGAACAAAACAAGATTGAGGCTCACATGATTGATTAACAAACCAAGAGATGCACCAAGGGGTTGCATCCATGTACATCAAATGATTTATAGATATATGTTACCATCCCATATCTAGTTATAAGAAAACTCTGTTGTGGAAGTGTTAAGGCTCATTGGAGAGAACCTTACAATCTCAAAGGCTCATCAAAGGGAACCTTTCGGCCTCAAGGCTTGTTAGGGCGAACCTTCTCATCCCATATTCTATATAACAGCTTACAACCGCTTAGCATCCAGTGGAATAAAGATAACTTCCTATCCTGACTCCTATTAACTACTCTCCTGAATTCTACTGGTTCTCCTAAGTATCATGCTCAGTTCCTACTATTTCTCCTAATAACCTGCAGCAGAGTTGCAAGGGAATAGAACAAAAAGTAAAAGTAAAACACTTGCCTACAGAGTACAGACTTCTAAATCTAGCCTAGCTAATTTATACATATAATCTGTACATAAAACATGAGCACATGAAATATACTTTTATGAGGGCTAACACATCAGATAATCCCAAGCATCTGATGCAGAGAAACACACATGCTTCCCACAGCACATGACGAACAAAATAAAATTGCATTGAAGTGGCAGGATGTACACAAAACTCCTCCAAATTCACAACCATCAATGTTAGTACGAGGCTCAGATAGCATTGAGTGTTAACATGACTCTTTATTTTCTTCAGCATATGGTTGACAGACCCACAATGGGCACCTCAACAACCAACATGGAGAAGCATAATACCAAATACATGCAAGGTAGTACTTGAAAATATTGAACCTACCCTTCTTATGAAAAGGTAATTTTTGGTCAACCATATCTGTGTATAACTAATACCGGCATTCACAAATGGCAAAACCTTTTTTACACAACCAGAACAATTGAACATTTATTTTACAACTTTTATTGAACTGCATTAGTGAATCATGCCACTAGGCATCCAATTAAGGTATTGCAACATCATCCACAGAACCAACGTCAAAGTCAAGGTAATTCAAAGCAATGCGAACTGACAAAAAGTTGACCATCTGAGAAAAATAAGACTCAATTCTGCCAAGAATGCTTACTTTAATTGCCACTTGACATCAATGATTAGGAAAAACATGAAATTTGTTCTCTCTTTTTTTCCAACAAGGAAAAGTTACTATCTCTTTAACAAAAGAGGAAAGAGCACTGTGCCGTGGTTTCATTTTTTTTTTAAAGAAAAAAAACAGAAGATAAACAAAGAAGCAGAAGAAAGAACAGCTCAGGAAAGTTGGGAGAAACGAAGCCATCAATATGGAAGAAAGAGTGTATTTCACTTCCATTCTTTTAGGGACTCCAAGGAGAATAATGACATGTTCCAGAAAACTTTTCTAATCTCCATCCAATCAACCAACTTTTTCATTTGCTTATTGGCAACCACTGACACTTGGACAAAGCTGTTGATCTTGTCCTTGAATATTGATTCAAAATGACATCACATTTACTGGTCGAAGACAACAAACTGGAAAGAAATACATTTGATCTTTGGCCTACTGAAGCAAGAGCAACTTCAGAGAAATTGCTCACTGAAGAATGTTAACCATTACATATCTCTATTACTTTTGGTAATGTAAGTACCTTTTTCTCCTGTTCACTCCATTTGTACGACCTGGTCTATACCAAAGCAAGAAAGTGTAATGAATGGTAACTTTTGGGACTGTTAAATGTTAGAACCATATTCTTTTTTCATAATGTAACATTATCATGGGAATATTTTCTTGTCCTGAAAATTGCTTGAGGTCAAGTCATGCCCATTTGCTTTATTCAATTTCTACTATAATTCATTTACTCACAATTAGATTAAAGAAAATGCACTTTTTTTTTTTTTACTTTAGTGTGCTCAATTTCACAATGGCTTTACATAGCAGAAACACAAAAATTTTTGAAGTTTCCTTCTATATAATGATACACTGTAGTAGAAATTGATTTTCCAGTTCTTTTAACACTTCACCAATGGGTTGTGCTTGAATTTTGAATTCCAGTATAAAAGACTTGTGGAGCAAGTTTACTAGGACTTAAAAAATTAAAAAGGAAAATAGTCACTTTTCTGGGGAAAGAACTGAAAAAGCTTCTTTAGTTTCTTTATTTATTTTTCCTTCTAGATATTTCAGTTAATGATTTTCAGAAGTTGAACCATCTACTTGTTTGATTTTTCTTTTCCTGTAAACTTTAGAAAGTAAAACATACATTTCTTTAATTTATTTCTGTTCTTCTGAGTATGTTTTATTTGACAATTTTTAGAAGTTCAATTTTTATTCATTTGATATTTCTTTTTATTTTTAACTGACTTAAATATTTATTTATTGTGTTCTGGATTCTTTCGTATTTTATGGAGTAAGTTGAGTGATGGCACAGATTTACTAGTATCCATACATAGCTGACGCTCAAGCAATAGCCAATGCACCTCATCCCCAAACATTTCAAAGGGAGGGCCATGCCAAGCACAAAAAGGTTTAGAAAGAAGGGGGGGAATGGAACTGATAAACTCCCATAGCTGAATTTTGTGATTGTGTCCTACTAAATAAGCAGCTAATGTGTAGCATAAATGTTTTGGTGGTCAAGGAAAGAAGGGCAGGATGAATGATGAAGGTGGGTGTGGCAAAATTAAAAATAAAGCACAAGAAATATAATTTTGTCTATAAACTGCCAGGCCAGAATGAACATCATAATACTGTTCATTAAGCTAAACAGGAGCTGCTTGTAATAGAAAGCTTAAAGGCAGTTAATAGTACCTGCAAGGCCAAACCATACCCACCATTCACATCTTGTTCAAAGTATAGTAACTGCAAGCGAAGACAGTCAGAGGTATCATCATATGACAGAAACAGCATACATATGAAAATAGTGTGTATAGGATTTTCTCAAAAGCAATTAAAGCATTAAAGTCAACCAAACAAAAACCTTCCTAAATAAGAATACCTTGAATTTGCTTTGGGCAGTGGACGTTACTCTAACAACAATTCCAGCCAGAGCTTGCTGTTCATTTATTGTCACACCGAAAAAGTGCGCACACTGCTTATCTACCTGCAGTGAAGTGCAGAATACTTCAGGAAACCAAACCAAAGGGTACAGCCCTCATGTAAAGATAAAATGTATACCTTCCCACTAACTGATGCTCCAATTGGAAGGGGTCTCACTGTAACTGTTCCATTCAGAGCTTCTTCAAGAACATTAGCTGAAATTGTAGTCTTGATGGGGACACCTAGCTTGCTATACAATAATACAATACGCTAAAGGGAAGAAAGAAGATACATGGATGTGAAGCGAAATGGATGAGGTGAAAACTGTACCTAAATAATGCAGCAAACATTGTGTTAACAGTTCCTAAGTTGGACAAATCAATCTCCATATCCATGTTATCCTCAACAGCCTGAACAAATTTCAAGCCCAAAAAAATAGGTTATCATGACTTTCCATGAAGATGCAGCACAAATGTGGGGAGAGGATTAGAACAGGGAATTTAGAAACATGTAGTATCAAATGATTCTCCACTTTGATAACTTTGGTTTTCTTTTTTGAAGATCAGAGCTAACCCATTGGAATGCGTATGAGAAGTGGACCTGGAATGCTAATTGGTTGAGTATGCAAAAGTTGGAGAAATCAATCATTCATGTAACTCCAATCCCAACGGATTTCAGGTAATGTCGAACGACTAATGTGCAGTCCACTCAATTGTTGACTTTTCCTTCAAAATCTAGTAGAGTGACGTTTTTCTTTGCCACAAAATATGAAAAATTGTAATGCTTGCTCTAAATGAAGTGCACAAGGTAGCAACTTTTTTACCTTTACAGCATTAAAATGGCATAAGAAGTTTTATGGTACATATTAAATTTGCATTACTTTATAGCTTTGTTATTTACAAATAGTTTGGTTTCAAGTTTTGTCAATTTTAAGAATGAAAGGATTCTGGTAACTTTTGGGTTCATTGAAATTTCCAGAATTCAGCAAAGAAATCTATTCAACTTTTAGGCTACCTTTAAGGTTGAGGAATTATTTCATATGATTCTCATCTTGCGTTTAGGTTTTACCATGAATATGTGTTCATTCCTAGAAAATAACATAAAGCATGTGACTTTTTCAAAGAGTATTCTCATAAATTCAGAGTATTATGCTTTCTTTGATTCTGTGACACAACCTAGACCTAGGTATGATGCCCTTCTCCTTGTGTGTGATGATCAAGGTTTCTTTCTTTCTGTCTTTTTTTTCTTTTTTTAAAAATGACCTCACAGTTTTCAATCCTTTTTCAATTTTACGTCATTACAATGAAAACCCAAACCTACAAAAACAACCTATCCAACCCCTTTGCCCTTTGCGCTCTTAACTGTCTAGCCCTACTGTTACACCACTTTCATTGTCCTATATCTTGCTCCTTGCCATTTATTTTTTGTGTCAGGTGAAAAGAAAAGGACAATACTGTTAGAGAATTTCCTTTTCTGTTTTAAGTTCCTAACCAGAAACGCATAATGATAAGGCACCCTAGGTGCAACCTTCAGACATGCACCTCAAGCAAATAGCCTAGCCTAGAATTGTAAAGCACCTAGCCCCTTGGGATTTCTAACATGTGCACGATCTATATTGTGCAACCCATCAACTAAGCCTTAACCTCAAATTGTTGAAGTCCGTAAATAAACCTTTGCCTCCAGAGTATATATATGTATGTATGTATGTATGTATCTCATTGGCAACTTCATCCAAGAAATGAATGCTTAGTTTAACAATCTCATCAATCTCCAGAAAGAAAACTGTAGTAACTGCAACATTTTCTAGTATGGGAAACCTACCTTCTAAAGAGAGGTTTGTAGAGAAAAATAAATTTGAGATCAAAATTATCCATGTTGATGTTTTCTTCTCTACCTTTGTAACAAAAACTCATAGTGAGACAGAATCATATTAAAAATAAGAAACAGATGAACGCGGGAAGCACCTCGAACCCTGCAAGGTCATATTGTCTTCTTTTTTCTGGATCAGATAAAATGCTATATGAATATGCAACCTCTTTAAACAGCTCTGAAGCCTCGGGATTGCTAGCATTCTTGTCAGGATGATATCTGCCAAGAACCCAAAACAGAACATTGGTTGGTACAACATCTGAAATTAAGAGTGCCAGAAAGCTCTCACGTGCATATATAGGTATGTTTTACTTGTGGCCAACTTATTAACAACACCCTCAGCTCACAAATCATCTAGGCTTTTTATAGTTAATAAGGTTGAATGCTAAATGGTGGAATTCAAGTGTCTGCTAGTGCAAGGCTGATACAAAACCTCACCAAGAACCAATCTATAGTTCTCAACCTGCGAGGATAAGATAAATGGACAAGCATAATAATGCAAAATCGCCATGTGTAAGCAAACAACAGCAGCTCGAAAAATTAAACAGCTTGCTCCTGCAATGTTTTCCACCAATCCCGTTTGGAAGTTGGAACACAAATGTCCAACCAATTAACCGTACCAATTTAACAGACAGAAAACTAACGATCTCACGATTTCATATAACTAAGCTTTATAAAACCAACTCAATTGCATTAACCAAGTTGCTCAAAAGCTGATTTTTTTATTAACAGACAAAAGTAAACCTGCGAAAATTGACAAATCCCTTTTATCACCGAAAATTTAATATAAAGAACTCGACAAGACAATCGAAGGATGAACACAAAGGACTTACTTAAGAGCTAGCTTCCTGTACGCAGTCTTAATCTCCTGATCCGTAGAATCCCTCGAAACCGATAAAACTTCATAGGGGTCCCGACGCAACACCGTAGTCGAAGATCCTTCCATCTTCTTCGACCGCATCGTCCTCGCCAAATCCCCCTTCTGAATCGTACAATTTCACTCACTCTCGATCCAATCGGAGCAAATCCGCAAATCAACCAAGCAGCTGAGACAAATGAGTGCAGCATTACCAAAAAGACATAGAGGAACAATTCCAAGAAAGTATAGGATCGCACAATTTCCACTATCGGGAACATCAAAGAGGGTAATATAAAATTTCACATTTCCAGATGACTGATAATTGTTTTAAGCGAACATGAACAGGATTTGAGATGGGACTTGAACTTACTGAGGGGTAGGGTTCTGAATTTTGATTTCCCAGAAAGGAAGAGACACCGCTTGCTCTGTTCCCCTCAATTTCCTGCGTCTGATTATTCCTTGAGGCGATTACTATTACACCAAGTGAAGAAGGAGACGAAGATGACGCAATTCCCCCGTACTACAAAATTTTCGTGGCGTAAACCCACATTTGGCCCCCAAACTTTGTTCACCAGGACACTTAACCCCTTCAACTATAACTCGGGATAACTCAGCCCCCAAACTTTTTTGACTGGCACACTTAACCCCCTCAGATTGCCACGTGCTGTCACGTGCGTTGACGTTCTGACGAAAATGTGAGTTATCATTTTAGAGGGACTTAAATGACAAAAACGTTGAAGCTTGCGGCTGAATGTGCCATTTTCCACATAAGTCTTAATTAAATACGTAAGGCGAGACTATTTTCAATGGAATGAAAGGTTTATTTTTAGTATCAATAAGCAAGGATACCTTATTTACTCTACAACCTTTAGCAGTTAATTTCAGTAATGTGAGTTCAGGTTTTGCAGTTCACAGCCACTGCCATTTTCTTATATCAATCAGTTGTGCTGTCTCATTCAACTAACCTTTTAGTCTTCAAAATGTTTGATCAGATCTGCTGCAATATACCCTACCTGAAACTTAGTTACCCTGTACAATTAGTTTGTACCGCTGTTATTCTGTAGCAACTACACAGCACTATTGGTTTTTGTGTTCTGATTTCTCAACTCACAGATCCCTCAAGAACAAAGGTGCTCTGATACCAATTTGTTAGTTTTTGGAGAAAAATGCAGGAGATCAACGTTGGTTTTTAGAAGCTAAAATAAATGCCAGAATAGCTTTCTAAAAACCAACGTTGATCTCCTGCATTTTTCTCCAAAAACCAACAAGCACCAACACTTACACTATTCCAGGATGCCTAACTTCCAGTCATGGTTATACCAACACAGATAAGTAATCTAACTGGTCCCTGCCGCCGTCTTCTTTTCATAGAGCCAATTTGTTTTGGCGCGACTGAAACGAAAAATCCCCGCCAATTTGGACGCATCTAACACCAGTGAACAAAGACTTATGTGGAAAATGCCACATTCAGCCGCAAGCTTCAACGTTTTTGTCATTTAAGTCCCTCTAAAATGATAACTCACATTTTCGTCAGAACGTCAACGCACGTGATAGCACTTGGCGATCTGAGGGGGTTAAGTGTGCCAATCAGAAAAGTTTGGGGGCTGAGTTATCCTGAGTTATAGTTGAAGGGGTTAAGTGTCCTGGTGAACAAAGTTCGGGGGCCAAATGTGGGTTTACGCCAATTTTCGTCGGACCTCCTTTGCATCTTTCTTCCTCTCCGTGTGCGTTAAATTCCATAATGATCATCAAGCTTTTATGTTTATTCTTGAATTGCCCATAAATTATTTTTTAGTCCAGATCAGCGCTCATACTTTTCTGGGTTGTGGTCCCAATTTCGTGAGCCTGAAAGGAGCTCAGATAGCCAATTCCAATTTTAAACAAATGGGGCTCGATCGGCCTGAAAGGAGCCATTTGCTCCAGTTGCCAATGCTTCCATCGTTCCATCAAAGCTGAAACTAACCTAAAGCCTTAAACCCGATTTATTTAACTTAAGTCAAGTTAATCTAACATGACTTATTTTTTATTTTTATAACTTTTTCATCTGAAACTAATTTTATTTAAAAGGCAATATTTATGAAAATGTAATAATCTTAAACGGTAAAGATCAGGGAGTAGAGATGAAAGTAAGACAAAAAATAGTAGACAAAGGTCTTTTAGGGGGTTGTAAAGTCATTTAGGGATTGTAAAGGATTAAAAAGAAAACGGTTAAGCCTCATTAGTGATCATTTGTTTACAAATGAATAGTGTTTGTGTTTATTCATGTTTATTTGTTAATAATAACATTGTTGTGACTTAAATAAACTGAATAAATGAATATGTTCTTAAATACTATGAACTGATCATTTTTACAAACAATATGACTTAAACATTAATGAAGAACGAGCATAAATGACATGATGAACCAGAACAAAATATTATATATAATAAGAGGGGGAGGTCATGTTTGGATTGATTACATAGAATAATGAATATATAATAATAAACTACTTTGAATATCATGGACATATGTCTAATTAGACATAATGATTAATTTTACAATTTTACCCGTAAAATTAAAAGAGTTCTCTCTTTCTCTTCGATCTCTCGCTTTTCGATCTCTCTCCGCAGGGGGAAATTTACAAAAACCCGCCCAACGTTTGCCCTAACCTACACTTGCCCCCTCAATTTTAGAAAACTTACAGTTTTTCCCCTCAAACTATCACATTTGTCAGCTTATCTAATATGTTAGTGGGCCAAATGTCCTGATTGACAAACAAGATTTTCAACTTGTGCAAATCAACCACAATATTCATCCCATGCCACTTTCAATCCATTTTCCCTAAATATATAATATATTTCTAATAATTTTTCATTCCTGAATAATTTCTATATTTATAAATTTACTATTAATTTCTAATTTAATAGTATATTTCCATGTTTATAAAGCAAGTTTAGCATTAATTTACTTTTTAACGTCTTATTCATTTTTTAATCATTTTTTAATTAATTCAAATAAAGAAGTGCCATTTTTCAAGATAAATATATTTTAATTAATTTGCTGCATCTGTTGTCACTAATTTGATGGATTTTTTTTATCCAAATACCTTCAATATAAACTAAACCATAAGATATAACGTTGAGCTAGTTATATTGATGAAAGCATGTGAGGTTTTAATTAGTAGATGGTGACAAATAAGGGAAGTATAACATGAACTAATCAGCTTAATTAATGACAGAGAGAGAGAGAGAGAGAGAGAGAGAGAGAGAGAGAGAGAGAGAGAGAGAGATTATTGATTGATTAATTGAAATAACATTTAATAAATATGCATATTGGAAGATAAATATATGGAAGCAAGATTTTTTATTTTTTTCTTTCAAAATTTGTTGTAATTACCAATATCACTAATTAAGCTGATTAGTTCACGTTATACATCCCTTATCTATCGTCATCTACCAATTAAAACCTCACATGCTTCTACCCATATAACTAGCTCAACGTTATATCATATGGTTTAGTTCATATTGAAGGTATTTAGATAAAAAAAAATCCATCAAATTAGTGACAACAAATGCATCAAATTAGTTAAAATATATTTCTCTTGAAAAATGGCACTTCTTTATTTGAATTAATTAAAAAATGAATATGTTAAAAAGTAAATTAATGCTAAACTTGCTTTATAAACATGGAAATATATTATTGATTTAGAAATTAATAGTAAATTTACAAATATAGAAATTATTCAGGAATGAAAAAACTATTAAAAATATATTATACATTTAGGGAAAATGGATTGAAAGTGGCATAGGATAAATATCGTGGTTGATTTGCAAAAATTGAAAATCTTGTAGGTCAATTAGGACATTTGGCCTACTAGCATATTAGACAAGCTGACAGATCTGACAGTTTGAGAAGGAAAATTGTAGGTTTTCTAAAATAGGAGGCAAGTGTAAGTTAGGGCAAATGTCGGGGGGTTTTCGTACATTTCCCCTTTGCCGGCCCTGCTATTCGATCTTTCGCCGCTGGCCCCACTCTTCGATCTCTCTCTGCTGCTCTTCACTAACGATTCCGACTTCGATTGTTCCCAATCTCCAATCTCCGATCTCTGATTTCTCATTTCGAGTCGCTTTGATTTATGTTCTCCGCTGGCTCACCGCTCTTCGATCTCTCTCCGCTGCTCTGCACTGACAACTCTAACTCCAATAGTTACCAATCTCCGGTTTCCGATTTCTCACTTCAAGCCGCTTTGATCTCTATTCTCTACCAGCTCACCAATCTTCACTGACGACTCCGACTCCAGCGGTTCCCAATCTCCAATCTTCGTTCTAATTAAATCTCTACTTCATCGTTGTGATCTTGAGATCTCCATTTTGATCAAATCTCCAATCTCCCAATTTTTTTTTATTTTTCACTTTTCATTTGCCGAACAAAACTTTCATTTAAATTTTTTACTTTTTTTTAAGACACTTTTACAATTTCATTAGGACATTTTGCCTTATTTTTTAGAATTTTTTAAATTTAAAAATAACAAATTTTCTACATTTTTAAATATTTATTTAGACATTTTATTATTATTATTTGTTTAAAGCTTCAGACATTCTTTAATTTTTATTTAGACACTTTTACATATTTATTTAGACATTTTTTATTGTTTCAAATAGTTATTTTTAAAGATAATAAATTGTTTATATATTGGCTTAGACACTTTTAAATATTTATTTAGACAGTTTTCGATATCCAATTAGACATTTCTCATTGTTTTGGACACTTCTTACTTTCTGATAATAATAAAATATTTGTAAATTAATTCAAAAAAATTTAATATTATTTTCAGACATATTTGCCTATTACTTTCAGATATGTTTACTTATCATTTTGACAAAGAACAAATAGTTTGTATGTTAAATATTCTAAACATTATTTCAGACATTTATACATACTTGTTCACACACTTTCCCTAATTTCTTTAGACACTTTGCACCTTTGTCTTTAACACTTATGCAGACGCAAGAAATGATAGAAGATTTGGTGGTGATAACAGTGGTGGCGGTGGCGGGATTGAAGGTAGAATTTCTGAAGTGAGAGAGAGAGTTTTGGTGAAGGACAATTTTGTCAATTTTTTTTTTATAAAAGCGACTTATAATATGTCTAATTAGACATAGGTGCATAGTATAATAATTAATAATAAACAAACAAACGAATGAAAAAAACATAAACAAACATTAATCAAACTGGTCGCAAACATAAACAAATAAACAATTCTCATTTATTCATTTGGAAACAAACATAAATTTTTATTTATGCTCATTCTTTTAACTAAATATACACATAAATGTACTTTTGTCGAACTATTAATGAATAGTTCACTGAACATTTTGTTTATTTACAGCCCTACTATAAGGAACTTGCTTACCTTGACAAGTGCTCCCAAGTAGACTACATTGAATTACATGCACTTAGGAAATAAATATCATTATAGTTTACAATTGGCTAGTCATCACTTATGAGTGTGTTAAAACTTTTCATGCTACTATAATTATTTAACGTAGCATAAAATAAGATACATGTGTAGCTTTGGTGATAAGTAACATAGTGATGCCCCAAGGCATCTTCGTTTGCTGTCATGTTGACAGGTGGAGAGACTTCCTGGGGAGGCGAGTGCCTGGAGCTCAGGTTTCCCAGCTGAGTGTGCCTGTAAAGCTCAAAGAAGAGGTTAGGAGGTCCCCGGTTTGCTTTTCCGGGGAGGACCCTCCGACGCCCAAGTCAGTTTTCTGAGTGAAGGTGGAGGAAGAACACTAAGGGATCAAGTGTCTTGCCTGTTTTGTGTTTTCTCAGAGAGAGGAAAAATGCCCATCCTTTGCCCAGTCCCATTTCCTAGTATTTGTAGGAGTAGCTGGTCCGTTCAGATCATGACACGTGTTCGGTCGGATTTGATCTGTCTCTTTGGACCTAGGGGACAGGCAGCCGTTTGCAGCCTCTTTTAGCCCTGGACCCGGACGGGTTGTGTCAGGACTGGGGCGGCTGCAGCATGTCATTTCGCCGTTCAGATGTGACGTGTAGGGCTTGTGGGCGACATGTCAGAGGCTCCTTAAATGCTCATACCGTACTCCCGAGGTCCCCTGGGCGAGGTCGCCCTTCGGTGCGTGCACCCTCTTCGGATTCTATCCGTCCTTCGGTGCGAGCACCTCCTTCGGGATCTATCCCATAATTCTGGGAGCGCCCTTGATGAACACCTTCTTCGGGACTCACATCCATAGTTCGGGGATTCCCTTGTTCAGGTGTTTCTTCTTCGGGGAAGACCTCTTTGGGGCCTCTTCCTTCGGGGAGATTCTCCCTTGCTTCAGGGAGATGGCTCTCTTACCCGAAGACGGTCAGTTTAGCCCCTCGATGGAGATGGTGTTGTCCTCGGAATTCCTGACGAGCTACCGAAGTCTCGAGCTCATAGTGTTTGACTTCGCACCTTCCGAGGTCAGTAAAAAGATCCTCTCTTGGGTGACGTCAGACTCCTCGGCCAATATTCTGGCGCGGAGTTACTATCGAGGAGGCGTTAGCCTTTGGCTATCACAGGCCCCCCTCCGAAAAGCCGAAGTGAGAAACTTCGGTTCATCGGTTTTCGGGTCCTGTGGTTGTGATATCTGCGCCGAAGACGCCTTCTTCTGCCTGAAGCGATGGGCAGTCCTTTTTGCGTCCTCGAGGCGCGAGAAGATAGGCTGTCTGTGTGCCGAAGATACACCTTCTGCCCGAAGTCACAGGCTATCTCTTGGTGTCTTCGTGGCGAGGGGAAATAGGATAACCTTGTACCGAAGATAGACCTTTTGCCCGAAGTCACAGGCTGTCTTTTGGTGTCTTCGAGGTAACCTACTTTTTTGCCTTTATAGGTCTGCTCATGCGTCGTGTCCTATATCGAGCAGAGTCAGTCTAGGGCGGCGCCTCTAGACCAAATGGTGTCAGAGGGCGTGCTCGACGTGATGGACGACACGTGGCACGTTTGCTGCGCGATGACCGACACATGGCACTTTTTTATTGGGTAAGAATGCACTGAGTACAGCAGGCGCGACTTTTCAGGTGCTCTTAGCAGTTATGACGACACTTCGCCTTCCGAGGGGTGCTAATGGCGACGGTTGTTCTGGCCTTCCCGGCCTATATATATCAGTCCTGTCATAACCCTCTTTCTTCTTCTGCTTTTGCTTTCTTTTGCCTTCTAATTCTCTCCCGATTTTCCACGGCGGTTCTCCTTTTTCAGGCGTTTTTCCGACCACTTTTCACGACGGCTTCCAGGAATCCAGATTCCGGCAAGACCTTTGGTGGGTTTTAGTCCCTTTTGCTTTTTTTTCAAAGCTTCTTCTTTGTTTTTCCCGAACTCGTTTTCATCATGCCTGTTCCCGAGAGTTGGCAACCTCTTCTTTCTCACCCCTACTGCACTACTGCGGCAAAGCTAGCGAAGTGGAAGAAAAAGTTTTTCTTACCCTCTTACTCTGTGATGAGGTTGCCCCGTCCTGACCAATTTGCTTTCTCCAACCGTAGTGATGAAATCACCGTTTTCCGAGCCCAACTGAAGGCCGGACTTCGGTATCCCCCCCCGGAGATGGTTAGCGCGTTCTGCAACTTCCATGGCATTGCCGTTAACCAACTCCCACCGAACTCGTATTGCTATTTCAACGCCTTCCTCTGTATGTGCGGCGTTTTCAAAATAAAACCTCACTTTGTAGTTTTTCTTCAGTACTACAAGCTCTTCGTGGTCCCAAAGGGTGGCTTCTACTTTATGCTGCCTCGGGGATCCGGGAGCAAAAAGTATACGTTCACCTTCGCCACCAAAGACAACTGGCGAGGGTGGCAACAAAAATTCTTTTTCCTGAAGAAGTCGGAGGCTTGGTCGCGCGTCCCGACCAAGTGGGCTCAGGGGAGGCTCAAGATGGATGTTGTTGACCCGAAGATACTGCTAGACGCTGATGTAGCACCTATCTTTGAGGACTTCGACAGGCGCATCCGGGCCGTCTCTGACTGGGCTGCCGAGGTCCCTCCTCGTGCCCTTTACCCCTTTCCGATCAACTGGAGGCTCATGACCGAAGAGGTCCTTCGGGAACTCAAGGTGGTAAAGGAGCATGAGACAGACCTCAATATGCCGAAACCGGCTTCTTCGGGGAAAGACTCCTGGCTCGTAAAACTCCTTCGGGGGAAAGAGACTTATGAGTCTTTTTACGAGAGTAAGTTACTTTCTCATTTTTTCCTTCATAACTTCATCTTGGACTTACACTGATCTTCTTTTTCCTTTTGCAGAGATGGGTGACGACGTGGCTGCCTTTTACAAGGCTCTTTTTACCGGGCAGGCCGAGAGGGGCGAGCAGACAAAAAAGGCCGCCTCTCGGAGGCGGAAGCACACTTCGGCGGGCCCTCCTTCCAAACGGGCCAGGAAGGCTGGATCTTCCTCTCTTCCGCAAATTTCGGAGGAGGCAGGCGAGGAAGCCGAAGACCGCGCTGTCCCTTTGCCCGAGGTACCTTTTGCCGACGTCCCTTCTTCCGACGTCCCACCTCAAAGCCCCACGCCTTCGCATGCTCTTCTGGAGGGTGATGGGGAGGAGACCCCTTCTGCCGAGGAGCGGCGCCAAATAAAAGGCAAGGGGATCTCTATTGAGGCGACGACGGTTCCTGACGACGACGTTACCGAGGTGCCAGCAGGTTTGCACTTTGTCAAACATCCTTTTGTCTCTTGCAAACCATTAAGACTTTTCTGGCCTTAACCAATTTTTCTGCCTTGTTGCGCAGCGGAGGTGGCCTCTCCTGGCTGGGTTACCGAACATGCCCGCAAGAGGGCCCTTCGGGATGCCAAAATTCCTGAAGGGAAAGTGCCGAAAGAGCCCTTTTGGACGTTCACGGAGGACATGAATATGTACTCCGAGGACTGTCCCGAGATGGCTAGGCAAATGTGCAAAGGGGTGCTTACTGAGGCATCTTACAAGGCCATTACGGCGGCTTACCCAGGCGATAACTCCTTGGCCGCCAAAATCACTGAACATGCTGCCCAGGTGCTTAGCATTATTTTCCTCAGTGGCAAATTTGTCTTTGACTTTTTGTCCAAGTACTTAGCATTATTTTCCCTCTGTTTGCTTTTCTCTCTCTTTTTTGCAGCTGATGGGGTATGCCGGGTGTCTCCGTGTTCGGGTGGCGCGAGAGGCAGAGAAGAGGGCGGCACTTTGGGATCATTATACCAAGGCGAAGGACAAGTGTTCGGCCCTGGTAGCCGAAAATGCTCATCTCAAGCAGTCTGCGGAGAAGGAGGTTGCTGAACTTCGGGAGGTGTTCAAAAAAGAGAAAGAGGAACTTCAGAAAGACACCTCCCAGAAGCTTTCCGACCTCGGCTCTCGAATGGCGGAGCTGACTTCGACCGTCGAGGCGATTCAAAAGGGTAAGTCAGAAAGTGACGCAATCCTTGCGAAGGCGCTCGAGGAGAAGGCTCAACTCGAAGCCGAGGTCGCATCTCTGAAGGAGCCTTCAGAAGAGAAGAAGAAGGTGAAGTCACTGAAGAAAAAGGTCAAGGATTTGGAGAAGGATTACGCTGATCTGGAGAAGGACTATGAGGATTTGGAGGTCAAGAAGCAGGAGTCCGATAATATGACGAAGTTGGGCTTTCAAGATGGCTTCTGCCTCGCTCGGCACCAGATTCTGCAGAAGTTCCCAGACTTCGACCTCTCCTTCCTGGAAGCAATGAACATCCCCAAGGAGCCTCGGTGGAGTTGGTCCAAGATCGAGCATTTGAGACTGCCTCCTTCTCTCCCGGCGCCGAAGGCTACTGACAAAAGCACGGGGGCTGGCAGTTCTCAGGACGCCGAGGTTCCTTAGCTTGTACTAGGGTCTTTTGTCTTCATTTTCTTCTTCTTTTTTTGTAGTCTTTCAGCAACTTTCTTCTCTGTAAGCGCTCTTTGGCTTAATAGATACAACTTCGGCTAAGTGTTTTTTGCCAGGTTCTTTTGTTTCTCCCTGTCCCGAACATAATTCGCTCGAGAGACTTCGGAGAACCATGCTGTTGCTTTCCTTTGTCCTGAACATATTCGCTCGAGAGACTTCGGAAAACCTTACTCTTGCTTTCCTTTTGTCCCGAACATATTCGCTCAAGAGACTTGGGAAAGCCTTACTCTTGCTTTCCTTTGTCCTGAACATATTCGCTCAAGAGACTTGGGAAAGCCTTACTCTTGCTTTCCTTTGTCCCGAACATATTCGCTCAAGAGACTTTGGAAAGCCTTACTCTTGCTTTACTCGGCGACTGCTTTCGTGAGACTCTTGCCTTGTGCTTCTTCAGAACTTTTTACTTAGACAAATTTTTCCAACTTGTGGAATACAACTTTCCCACCGAACTTTTTAGGCATAGAATTTTTTCAAGGCCTCTGAGTGCCAAGTATTTTTTAATTCTATGCCTTCGGCATCACCGAGCTTATATACTCCTTTTCGTACTTCGGCAAGTACCAGGTAGGGTCCTTGCCAATTTGCGCGAAGTACCCCGTGGGACGGCTTTCGAGGTGCAAATTCAGCCTTTCGGAGAACGAGGTCTCCCTGCTTTATTCCCTTTGGCCTGGCGTGTAGGTTTATGGCTGCTGCCACTCTTTGCTGGAAAGCTTTTCTTCTCAGCTCGGCTATTTCTCTGTGTTCGCTGACGAGGTCGAGCTTGGTTCTCAGGCCGAGATCATTTCCTTTTTCATCGAACACTTGGACTCGTATTGACGGTTGTACTATCTCGACGGGGATGATGGCCTCTGTGCCGAAGACAAGTGAAAAGGGCGTTTCCCCTGTGGCTCTTTGGGGTGTCGTTCGGTAGCTCCATAACACGATTTGGAGTTCTCCTGGCCATTTCCCTTTTACTTCTCCCAATCTCTTTTTCAGACCATCTTTTATGGTCCTGTTAGATACTTCCACCTGCCCATTACTCTAGGGGTGAGCTACTGGGGCGAAGTGCATTTTTGTCCCAAGGTCGCTAATGAATTCTCGGAATCCTTTGTCTACAAACTGGGATCCATTGTCCGCTACGAGTACCCTCGGTATGCCAAATCTGCATACGATGTTTTTCCATACGAACTTCTGCACTTCTTTTGCCGAGATAGTTGTCAGGGGTTCTGCCTCGACCCATTTAGAGAAATAGTGTACTGCTACCACGCAGAACTTTACGCCTCCAGGCGCCGTTGGGAGCGGCCCAATTAGATCTATGCCCCAAACTGCGAAGGGCCAAGGATAGTCTGCCGAACTCACGAACTCTGAGGGTGTTCTTTGGATGTTCGCATGTCTCTGGCAACTACCACATTTCTGGACGAACTGCTTGGCGTCCCTTCTCAGGGTAGGCCAGAAGTATCCTTGGCGGAGTATCACTGCTGCTAGGGCGTCGGTTCCGATGTGCGAACCACAGACACCTTCGTGAACTTCTTCGAGGATCATTTCGGTATCCTCTTCACTAACACACCTCTGTAGTGGATTTGCATATCCTTGCCGATATAGTTCTTCTCCAATTAAGAAGAAACGTCCGGAGCGCCTTCGCACTTTTGCGGCTTCGCTGGGGTCTTCGGGGAGTGTGTTGGTTGTGAGATACGTTTTGATTGGTTCTTTCCATCCTTTCCTTGAGGTCTGTATGCTTAACACCGCGATGCTGGGATGGCTTAGCACTTCGGTGCAAGTTTTGGACTTCGCCAGACAGTCTGCCTCAGCATTTTCTCGTCGGGGTACGTTCTCGATTTTCACGACGTCGAACTCCCGAATAAGCTTTGTTACCAACTCATGGTATTTTGCCAAGGTCGGGTCTTTCGCGCCATAGTCCCCTGCCATTTGTCGGACCACCAGCTGGGAATCACTATGGGCTTTCAAGTTTCTCACGCCAATTTTTCTGGCCAGGCGTAATCCTGCTATGAGGGCCTCATACTCGGCCATATTGTTGGTGGCATTGAAACTGAACTTGATGGCCTTCATTACTTCTAGGCCTTCGGGGCCTCTGATAATCACTCCAGCTCCCTGGTGTTCGGATCCTGAGGCCCCGTCAACGTGCAAGGTCCATTCTGGCTCACCCTCTTTTGGATCTGAATGGCTCTCCTCAGTGGTGGGTATTTCGGCGATAAAATCTGCCAGTGCTTGAGCTTTTATGGCTTTCCGAGGCTCATACGTGATCTCGTGTTCGCCCAACTCTATGCACCACTTGGAGAGCCTTCCCGAATGATCAACTCTCTTCATGACATCCCGTAGTGGCAGACTACTTCGGACAATGATGGGGTGAGCCTGAAAGTATGGCCGCAGCCTTCTCCTTGCAAGCACTAAGGCATATATAGCTTTTTGAAGCAAAGGGTACCTGACTTCGGCGCCATGCAAGGACTTGCTGACATAGTAAACCGGCCACTATTTCGGTCCTTCTTCTTTCACGAGGATCGAACTCACAGCTTTTTCCGTGACGGCGAGGTATAGTGCCAGGGGCTCTTCTTCCTGGGGCCTTCTCTTCGGGGAGCGACTTCGGGACCGAGGTGACTGAGACCTTGCCTCTGCTGACAAACTTCTTCTGGACGGAACTTCGGCTCGTTTAGGGCTCGCTCTTTCCGCCATCCGTGCCCCGAGGGGCAAGTTATCTGTCGAGGACTCTTCTCGTGGCTCCCCACTTCCCGAGCTATGATGCGTTGCCCTCAGACTTTTCTCCCAAGGTCGTGCTAACGAAGTGGGTTTTTGCGCCTGGGCTGGTTGCGGCCATCTTCGGTCTATTTGTTGTGTCATTTCAGCCACAACAGACCTCTGAAAGTCTCTTAAAAAACCCATGGTGATGACAAGAGGGCGTTCCTCTTCAGGCAAGGAAGTCTCTGGGGGACTTCGTTCGGTAGCTGGTTGGGTTTCAGGCGCAGCTGGGGACTTCGGGAGTCCTTTGTCCTTCGAACGCCGAGTTTCGACAATAGCTACCTGGGAGTGAGTTCCCACAGACGGCGCCAAATGATGCCCCAAGGCATCTTCGTTTGCTGTCATGTTGACAGGTGGAGAGACTTCCTGGGGAGGCGAGTGCCTGGAGCTCAGGTTTCCCAGCTGAGTGTGCCTGTAAAGCTCAAATAAGAGGTTAGGATGTCCCCGGTTTGCTTTTCCGGGGAGGACCCTCCGACGCCCAAGTCAGTTTTCTGAGTGAAGGTGGAGGAAGAACACTAAGGGATCAAGTGTCTTGCCTGTTTTGTGTTTTCTCAGAGAGAGGAAAAATGCCCATCCTTTGCCCAGTCCCATTTCCTAGTATTTGTAGGAGTAGCTGGTCCGTTCAGATCATGACACGTGTTCGGTCGGATTTGATCTGTCTCTTTGGACCTAGGGGACAGGCAGCCGTTTGCAGCCTCTTTTAGCCCTGGACCCGGACGGGTTGTGTCAGGACTGGGGCGGCTGCGGCATGTCATTTCGCCGTTCAGATGTGACGTGTAGGGCTTGTGGGCGACATGTCAGAGGCTCCTTAAATGCTCATACCGTACTCCCGAGGTCCCCTGGGCGAGGTCGCCCTTCGGTGCGTGCACCCTCTTCGGATTCTATCCGTCCTTCGGTGCGAGCACCTCCTTCGGGATCTATCCCATAATTCTGGGAGCGCCCTTGATGAACACCTTCTTCAGGACTCACATCCATAGTTCGGGGATTCCCTTGTTCAGGTGTTTCTTCTTCGGGGAAGACCTCTTTGGGGCCTCTTCCTTCGGGGAGATTCTCCCTTGCTTCAGGGAGATGGCTCTCTTACCCGAAGACGGTCAGTTTAGCCCCTCGATGGAGATGGTGTTGTCCTCGGAATTCCTGACGAGCTACCGAAGTCTCGAGCTCATAGTGTTTGACTTCGCACCTTCCGAGGTCAGTAAAAAGATCCTCTCTTGGGTGACGTCAGACTCCTTGGCCAATATTCTGGCGCGGAGTTACTACCGAGGAGGCGTTAGCCTTTGGCTATCACATAGATAGATAATAAAATGAGTAAAACTTGCCAAGGACTAACTCTCAGCTTGTATATACAAGCCAAAGCTAAAAACATCTATCACTGAAACTATAAGTAATAAATGTGTGTACATTATCTAGTATACGTACATCCAAAAGCAAACCCTATCCCTATGTCCCGTCAAATTGATGCACAACACTACTTGAGCCATTTAACATATAAAGTAATCAAAACTAGCATAGAATGAGATCTCTACTCTATGCACACACTTGGGCAAAAGTTGCACTAAGTGTACCTGAGCTCAAAGTGCCTATTTGTGCCTTCTTTGTCCTGTACTATCAAGACATAACTATTCTAATGAATCATATGACCAACAAGGTAACTAAAATCATCATATTCAAATATTGTATACGTACAATAAAAATAAAACTATATCAGCAGCCAACTATGGCTAGGCTCTTCAGTTTCTATATTTGTAGAATAAAACTAAATGGAAGAGAATGTGAGATTCTCAATAAGGAATCTTTTGTACCTGCAAGGAAAACAACTAAGGACTTGCACATGTATATGTTTACAATGTTATATTTATTGAAAACTCATACAATTTGAGGGTTCTAAGCTTATGGCTATAGTTTGATGTTCAATAGGCCATCCTCAAGCTTGTCTTCACTACAGGACCTTGTCTTGTCTACTAGTAACTTGAGCTTAGCAATAAACATTCTTTTCTTATTGTGCAAGAGTGACTATGGTTTAACTTATTTTATTGAGTTCCAAGGAACTCAACTTGGTTATACTAAGGTTCTCATATTAATGCCTATAGACCATGCACTTTCTAGGTCATTAATAAGTACTAAACCTCCGTAAAAAAAAATAGATACTAAGCCTTCACCCTTAACTTAGCACTAGTAGAACTTTAAGCAATTAGCTTAATCCTGTACCTTAGCCCATTTTACGCATATTAGATCCATTTCTAACACATGTCAATACCTCAAGCTCAATTAGATAGCTTATGGCATGTTACTATTCAAGGTATTACTTCATCTTCTAACAATGTAACTTTTAAGCAAGTTACATCTTATACCTAAAACCAGCTAAAAACTCTTGATCCTTATGTTCCAAATGTTTTTTAGGCCTTACTTTAGTTCTTTAGAACCATGCCCTACTCCTTTAACCCATAGGGAACTCATAGTGCACACATGTGCCTATGTCCTTATGGGTCCATAATGGTACCCTGTTGGGCTTTGGTGCTCTTAATTGATTTTCTTCAGCCTCCATGGCTTATTAGCCACTGTATGACCAGTGTCCATACAACTAATTCTATGGCATCTAGTGCCAACAAATTGAACCACATAAGTGCCACACTAACCATGTTTTTGTGCATACAATGCACACACACACACTATTACATGGTCTTATTAAGACAACCATATAAGCTTACTCACTGAATTAAGGCTTCCATATCATAAATCATATATATACAACAAGTATCATATAACCACACCGGATTTTAATTAATCAATTAAAACTATCCCTATATATAGAATAATGAATGCAAGAAAACACCAAGCCTTAGTGCCATTGTATGCCTTGGTTTTGTTCTCCTCTTTATACCCTTATAGTAGCTTAGTTATTAGCACTGGATTGATCATTAAGCATCATAAATAAACCATGCTTAGGCCAATAATTGAACAATTTCCTATATGGTTTAAGTGCTAAATTAATCCTTACCTTGGACTTATTTAATAATTGCCTTACTTGCTTAAGCTCCAAGTTAGTTCCAATCACTTATACCTTAATTTCTATCTTTTGTTCCACTTACAAACAATTAAAGACCAATAATTATAGCAAAAATAAAATTGGAACAGATCAAGTAAGTATTATGTGCACTTGGTGCACAATGTGCACCATGTGTTATTTTATTAGTTCATATGTGTTCTTTTATTGGAAATGTTCTTTTATAAATATTATTTTCTTTTTTGCATTACTATTTGTTCTCTTTGAGTTTCTATATGTTCTTCTTGATATCTGGTATGTTCCCATCTTGCCATTGTTCTATCATCGCACAATACTTGTTCTTTTTTTCTGGACTAATTGTTACTTGATATTTGTAAAACAAAATCTGTGTAGTTTAAAAAGAAAACATACTTAGTGCAAAAGAATATATTCATTATTCTGTTTATTCTTACATAACCGGTTCTCATGTTCTTCTGTTTATGCTCTTTTTTAATTTTTATATATTCTTTCATTTATTTCTGTTTATTCTTTTATAAATTTGTTGTTTTTCAACTCCTATATGTTCTTTTGTATCTATTTTTTTCATTTCCTATTTATTCTTTTACGCATTGCTATTTGTTTTTTTTATAAATCTATTCCTTTTTAATTCCTATATGTTCTTTTGTTTATTTTCTTTTTCAGTTTCTATATTTGCTTTTACTATTAACTGTTAGGGGAAGGTCAAAATTAGTCTTATAACTTTTACAACTTTTCTCATTTAGTCATACAACTTTACAAATTTCTATTTGAGTCCAATAACCTTAAAAACATTATCAATATTAGTCCTATAATTGATAGCCTTGATGAAAATCCTATGTGGTACATAACGGATGCTAAAAAAAAATAAGAAACGTCAAAGTTAGTCACCTAGCTTTCATAACTTTTTTTCATTAAGTTCCACAAAAAATTGCCCAACAAACCACCTAATTCCAGCTTCTTTTTCCTAAACATGCAGAGATAAATGTTCAACTGTCATAGAACGGGGTCCCAATACCCCGAATTACTTAACTTGAAGGCTCTAAGGGACTATGATCCTACTTAGTTACTATTGGCTAACTATTACTCGTAGGTAAATTAAAACAATTTACGTGCAACTAGTTACTTAGCCTACCCTGCAAGAAGATATGCATGCATTAGTCCTGGCAGTTCAAATCAAATAAGTGAACCATTTAAAGAAAACATCACTCAAGCATTCATTTTAAAACATACTTAAAACATGTCATGACAATAAAACACTAGTTACTTCAACTTTAAGCAATAGTTTGTGCACACTCTTTAACATTAGCATGCACCCAAAAGTAGCTCAATGGTCTTACACCATAATGTATCCTAATAGAGGTAATGTCTTAGTACACAAGATACCATATATACAAGGCAAAATACTACTAAGATCATCTATTTAAGCTCTCACCTTTGAGCTATCAAGCTCCAAGTGCAAAGCCCTCACTTGCCCCTGTGTAATACTTAACCTCTAACTGTAAAGGCATAAACACTTAGTTAGTACAAAACTTATATCTTAAGTAACATTAGAATTCCAAGGATTCAAGTAAATAAGTATCTGAAAAAAAAAAAAAAGAAACTTAGCCAACAACTATTTACCTAGTTGTTAGGCTTGATGTTAGAACCTGCACAATATACTTAATGGAGTGAGTATATGAATGAACTTAGTAAGGGTCCTTTGGGGTCCCTGCAAAGAAGATAATAAGCAAGCATGCAAATATAGCTTACAAACAGGCAAACAACCAACTAACAATCAACACAAAAAAATAACATAATAAATATGCAACACATTATTGTATGATATGCAACATGCACAATCCTTGAGACTTCTTACACCCGAAGTGCCTTATTCTTACTGTAAGCTCAAACGGATGAGGTACTTAAGACATTGGCCTAGGTATCTTGAATCCCTTACCTCATTTAAGTCCCACTTACAAGTCCTAGAGTAGGTCATCACATTCTCTCAAAATCATGCTCGTTTTTCCCTTAACTTATCGTGTAAGGTAGCCATCTTATGTGATCCAACTTGCCAAGCTTTTGGAGCTTAGCTTAAGGCTTTTTAGTGGCATACATACCAAATCATAAGGTTTGATTAAGATTCTCTTAGGTTTCCTCTTCATTTCCTGCGAGTCTAAGACCTCTTACTTGGGCCAACAAAGACTTTGAAACCCGCCTTAGTCCCCTTAATGCTCCCTTAACATCTTAAGTACTTTAACTTCCTTAGCCACCCTAGCTTACTCTACCTTAACCACACCAATTAGCTACCACTTAAATAATGTATAATTCCCAACTTAGAAATGAGTCTTAGACCTAACAGAAGCTACCAAACATCTTTGAATAGCCTAGAGATGTTAACTGAGAGATTGAGGCATTCATAAGGTGCTTTGAGCTTAAGGGACTTTGGCCTTGGCGAGGCCAATGGCACCACGTCACCAAGGGCAACAACCCTAGGATTTCTTGGAACACAGTTGGCGATGTGTCCCCAATGTTGGTGACGTATCCCCAATGACATTTTAGCACTTTGCGTCCTTATGCTATCTTGCACAAATCTTGCTCAATCTTTCAAGCCCTAAAGCCAATTCACATGGATCTTGGTTCTACTTCATTCCAACATGTAATACTATAGTTTTATGCTTTATTTAAGATAAATTAACTTCAACCCTTCCATCAAATTCAGCTACAAAGCAAGAACAAAAACACAAGCACACTTGAGCTCAACTTAGCTCTCTTGAGTTCCAGACCTAAAACTAACGTGATATGGCACCAAGAAATTGAAATCAATACCCTTTATAGCTACTTAATCAACTTAGAACTAGATCAATCCAAGCCAAGTAGCTTACCTTAGGGTTTATGTCCAAAACATGTACCAAAGAGCTAAAATGAAGCAAATGCACCAAGAATGAGTTAGGGGCTTCTTGATTTCACTTTGAGACCTTCAAATTTGCTGGAAATTTGTGGGATTAGGAGAGCTTACAATAGATGAGCTACTGGAGAAAGAGAGTCATAAATTTGGGAAAGAAATAGATGAAGAATGATGGTAAACTCTTTCTAGAAATATCTCAACCACTCCACTAAGGCACTTTTCTTGTTTTCTTACCTGTTAGCCCTCAAGTTTTCTTTTGTTTCATTTTGGCTGCTAAACTTACACTAGAAACCATCTTTCCTTAGTCTCAAAGAATGTTTTTTTGCCTTCTACACTTAGTTTCTTGGACACTTAAGCCACTTAAAACATAAATAGTTCATTTGAACACTTAGTGCAATTTTGCACTTTTTCTTGAAATGGTGGTTTTAATAGTTAGAATAACTTATTGTCTTAACTTAATTAGTCAAGAATTCTCACATTACTCTAGTTTTATTGAGATTACAGGCATGCGACTCACTAGGGTCAAAATTACCATTTTGCCCTTATGACTCTTAGGTGCTAAATCACACTTAGGAATTCATATTTACTTTACTTAGCTTATTTTTCTTGCTTAATAAGAAACTAATTTAAGGAGTTTAAGTAAAAAGACTTAAATAAAACATACTTACCAGGTTAAAGCCAGTCACTGACTAGGAGAGTTGTCACATCCTCTATTCATTCAGAAATTTAGTCCCCCAAATTTTGACTTAACCAGGAAAATTCACTTGGATATTGCTTTTGCATATCTTGCTTGGTCTCCTAAGTGGCCTCCTCTTCACCATGGCTAAACCATAGTACCTTGACCATTGGAATCCACTTTGTTCTTAGTTTCCTAGCTTGGTGATCAAGAAGCTTAACAGAGTACTCTTCATAACTTAGGTCCTCCATTATCAATATAACAAATGGGGTTAACACTTGCCTAGGGTTCACAACACACTTCCTCAAGGAGCTTACATGGAAGACATTGTGAACATGGGCTAAACTTGGTGGCAAAGTTAACTAGTAAGCTATTTTCCCTTCTTTTTCAAGTTTCAAGGACTTTAAAAGGACTAATGTACCTTGAAGCCAACTTACCCCATTGGCCAAACCTAGCCACACCTTTCATCGAGGAAACTTTAAAAAGTAATTTATCTTATACATCAAACTCCAATTCATTCCTTTGCATATTAGCATACTTAGCTTGCTAGTCTGAGGCAAGCTTGGATCAACTAAATCTTTTCTATGGTCTCAACAATGATTTCTAGGCTAACAACTATGTCATCTGCCTAATCTACCTAACAATGAAGCATCACACACTTAAGCCCATACAAAACTTTATAAGGCATCATCTTAATAGCTTCATGATAGCTATTATTATAAGCAAACTCAATCAAAGGCAAGTATTGGTCCCAATTCCCTCTAAAATCCATCTCACTGCTTTACAACATGTCTTACAAGGTCTGAATTACTTGCTCAATTTTCCCATCGGTCTGAGGGTGATAAGTAGTACTTAAACTCACAGTGGAACCAATAGCTTTTTAAAAGGCAGTCCAGAATCTTACAACAAAATAAGGTTCTCTATCAGATATAATCTGATCGGGTATTCCATAGAGTTTCACCACTTCCCGAATATAAAATTAGGCCAACTTTTCCTTGGTATATCTAATCTTAATGGGGATAAAATATGTGGACTTTTTCAACCTATCCACCACTACCAACATTGAGTCATGATGACTTATTGTATTAAGTAACCCAACACAAAAGTCCATGGTGATGGATCCCCACTTTTTTTGGGAAAGGGTAAACTTTACAACATTCCTAATGGTTTCTGGTGTTTTGCCTTCACCAATCGACAAGTAAGGCACTTAGACACATATTCATATGTGCCCCTATTAAACTCTGGCCACCAGAAAATGAGTCATAAGGTCATGGTACATCTTATTCACACTGGGGTAAACGTTATGCTTATTTATGTGCACCTCTTGCAACATTTGTTGCCTTAGGTCACTTGGCACATAGAATCAATCACCATAGTCAAGCAATTCATCCTTATACTGAAATTCTTTTAGTACAGTACCATGTCTTTCTTCCCTAAAAATTTTCTTCAAGTTTGGTTCCTTGTCCTAAGCTTCCTTAACCTTAGCCAACTATTTTGACTGAATCTTAAGAACCATAGCTTGAGCCATTTGCTAGTACCTTCAGGTTTCAAATGGGATTAAAAACCATTCCACTTTGGAACCTTCTGAGGTACTAGCCACATAATCCTTGGACAAAATCACCCCAGAGTACTTACAACTCAAGGCATCAGCAACCACATTGCCTTACCCGAGCAATAGTCTATCGAGTAATCATAATCCTTGGTATACTCTATCCACCTTCTTGTCCTTTTTGGTAAACAAATACTTCAAACTCTTATGGTTTGTAAAGATCTTAAATTACCTTCCTATAAAATAGTGTTTCTAAAGCTTTAAGGCAAACACAATAGTTGTCAACTCAAGTTCATGCATAGGGTAGTTTAATTTGTTAGGCCTTAGTTACGTAAACCTGTATACAAATACTTGTTTATCTTGAATTAACATGCATCCTGATCCTGACCCAAATGCATCAGTATACACCATAAATGTCTTATGTGAATCTGGTAGGATTAAGATGGGAGTAGAAGTTAACTTTTTCTTAAGCTCCTAGAAACTTTCCTTACACTTAGTAGTCTAAATAAACTTTTGTGCCTTTTTTGTTGAGGTAGTCCATGGCGAAGCTATCATAGAGAAATTTTTAATGAACCTTTTTGTAATAATCTGCAAACCCCAAGAAATTTCAAATTTCACTTAGCAATGGCTGGTCATTTTTAGGCCATCCCTGCCTTCAATTTTTCTACATTGACACTTAATCCTTAAGCATTTATGATGTGCCTGAGGAATGGAATTTCACTTGCCTAGGATTGACACTTAGATAGTTTTTCATAATATTAGTTATCTTTAAGTATTTGAAAAACTACCTTTAAATGTTCTTTATGTTCTTAGGGAGTCTTAATATACACTCAAATGTCATCAACGAAAATCTCAATAGATTAATCTAGGTAGGGTCTAAATTTTGATTCATGATATCCATGAAAACTGTCAGAGCATTCGTTACCCCAAAAGGTATTACCGTGTACTCATAATGCCCATACTTAGTCCTAAATGCAGTTTTTTAAATATCTTCTTCCTTTACTCTTATTTGGAAGTATCCAGACCTTAGGTCTATTTTAGAAAAGACCTTTGCCCCTCTTAACCTATCAAATAAGTCATTGATCTTTGGCAGTGAGTATTTATTCTTTATAGTTACTACATTCAGTTTCCTATAACCTATACACAAATGTAGGGTTCCATCTTTCTTTTTCACAAACACCATCAGAGCACCCAATGGGGAAACACTTGGCCTTATAAAGCCCTTCTCAAGTATTTCTTCTAACTATTTTTTTAGCTCATCCATTTTAGGTGCTAACATCCAATATGGGGGTATGAAAATTGGTTTTGCACCAAGCTATAAGTATATGGAGAATTCAACCTCCCTTTGTCGAGATAATCCTGGAAGATCTACAGGAAATACATCTAGGAATAGATTAGCTATTGGTATTTCCTTAAGCTACTCCTCAACTGCCACCCCATTTAGTGAGTAATAATCTTCTTCACTCATAATGGGAGTGGACTCCAACAACTTGAGGTGCAAGCTCTTGGCATTATATGTGAAACTACCCATGCAAGTCACACTTACCCCCGAGGCATCTTCAAGTATGACCTTATAACTCCCATAGTCAATCTAGGCCTTATGCCTGCTTAACCAATCCATCTCGATGACAACATCATATAGGATCGAGGCTATAACCCAAAAGTCACACAAAAATCTACAACCCTCTAACTCCAAAAGATAGCTCTTAACCATTTCATCGTTGAAGATAATGTTTTTCCCGATAGTTTTAATAAACAACATCTTATCCATCAAAGTTCTTGACAATCCTATCCTAACAACCATGCTCAAAGAACTAATGGAAATAGTAGCACTAGTATAAAAAAAATCATAATACTACTATCCTGAACATTAAAGTTACCTTACATAGCTGTCGACTACTAGGGTATCTAGCCCATCAAAGGCAAAAACACATGGCTTTATAGGGGCTTCGATAGGTGCATTCCCAGCTCTTGAGGCTCCGGCTCTTCCTTGGCCTTACTCTTGCCTAATCCTTAGGCATTCTCAAGCCCAATATCTAGACTGGCGGCAGTCTTGAGGGTGCAAGCTTTGTTACCATATAATTTCTGACACTTTGGGCAATCACCCTTCCTGTTCTTCTTGCCTTTCTTAGAGGGATCTTGGTCTTCTCCTTGGTTAGGCCTCTTACTTAATAACCTTAAGTGTACCAGGACCCTCGGCTCAACAGCCTTGTCCTTGGGTTTTTCCTTTGACAACTCCCATCCTAAAGCCAAGGCCTTTTGAACAGCCTCATGATAGGTCCAAACCCCTATAAATGCCAAAAAACTTCTTAACTCTACATTAAGTCCTTGAATAAACTTCTTTGCCTTAAGTTCATCCTTCTTGGCCATATGAGGAGTATATCAAAAAAGAAAACTAATTTTTTTCTCATACTCATGGACCGTTATACTTCTTTGGACCAACTTGTCAAATTCTATCCTCTTTTGATCTTGCGCAACCTTACTATTAAATCCATTCCAAAATTTCTTTTCAAATTTTGCCCAATCAAGTTCCTTAGGCCTTTACTAGGGTGCCCTCATTATATCACTTAAGCTTCTTCATGACATCTTTCTACCACAAGGATGTCTTGCCCTCCAAGAAAAAAGGTACTAAATCCATCTTGGCCTTATCATCCAACTTCATGTTTTAAAAAATATTATTAATTTGGTACAGCAGACCTTCGGCCGCATTGGGATCACTCTTGCCATTAAACTTAGGAGTGCTAAGGTTTTAACATATCGAGACAAACCTCATGTGGTCTGGAATAATGGGTCTCCTCATTCTTCTATAGGGGCGAATATCTTCCTCATCCTTCTCTTCATTACCCTCCTCATTGTTGACTTGTACACGCTCATGCACTTACACTTGACCTTGCACTTGCCCTTGGGGTGAGGGATTTTTCCCTTGACCTTGGTGCACTGGTGGTCCTTATTGCACTTCGGCCTTGACCCCATTAAGGTCCTTCAAGGTCTCCCCTCCATTCGAAGGGTAAACATTCGCCTCAAGTAGGAGAGCCATGCCATGTAGCATCTGGTCCATAGAGTCATTGAACCTACATAATAAAGCCACTAGTTCTCTTATATTCGCCCTATTAGGGTTACTAGTTCCCTCACCAAGAACTTGAGCCTTAGTAACAGTGCATGATCGAGTGTTCACCATGATACCTGCAACCAAAGCCAAAAGACCACACCCAAATCAACTTATAAGTAATACTAACTACACTTAGCACAAGGAACACATAGATCTTAGTTTACTTATTGCCTCTACTAGGTCCATTGACCCACTTTGATACCAAACTGTCATGGAGTGGGGTCTCAGTACCCTGAATTATTTAACTTGAAGGCTCTTAGGAACTGTGATCTCATTTAGTTATTATTGGCTAACTATTACTTATAGGTAAATTAAAACAATTTACGTGCAACGAGTTACTTAGCCTACCTTACAAAAAGATATGCATGTGTTTATCCCAACAGTTCAAATAAAATAAGTGAACCATTTAAAGAAAACATCACTCGAGCATTCTTTTTAAAACATACTTAAAACATGCCACAACAATAAAAAACTAGTTGCTTCAACTTTAGGTAATAGTTTGTGAACACTTTTTAACACTAGTATACTCCCAAAAGTAACTCAATGGCCTTACACCACAATGTATCCTAATAGAGGCAATGTCTTAGTACACAAGGTACCATATATACAAGATAAATTACTACTAATATCATATACGTAAGCTCCCACCTTTGAGCTATCAAGCTCTAAGTGCAAAGCCCTCACTTGTCATTGTGCAACACTTAGCCTCTAACTATAAAGGCATAAACACTTAATTTGTACAAAACTTATATCTCATGCAATCTTAGAATATCAAGGATTCAAGTAAATAAGTACCTGTAAAAAGGAGAAACTTAGCCTATAATTATCCACCTAGTTGTTAGGCTTAACGTTAAAACCTGTACAATATACTTAAGGTAGTGAGTACATGAATGTATTCAATAACCTTGAGGTACCTGTGAAAAAGATAACAAGCAAGCTTGCAAATATGGCATACAAATAAGTAAAGAACTAACTAATAATCAACACAAACAAATAGCATAATAAATATACAATGCATGAATGTATGATATGCAACATTCCTAACTTAAGAATGAGTTTTAGACCCAACTATAGCTACGAAACATCTTAAGATAGCATAGGGATGTTAATTGAGAGATTGAGGCATTCTTATGGTGCCTTGAGCTTGAGGGGCTTGGGCCTTAGTGATGTCATTAATGCCTCATTGTCAAGGTTAAAAACCATAAGATTTCCTAGAACACAGTTGGCAATGCATCCCTAATGTTGGTGACGCATCCCCAATGACATTTTAGCACGTCACGTCCTTTTGCTATCTTGCACAAATCTTGCTCAATTTTTTAGTCCCTAAAGCCAATTCACATAGGTCTTGTTTATACTTTATTTCAACATGTAATACTACTTTTCTATGCATTATTTGAGCTAAATTAATTTGAACATTTACCTCAAATTCAGCTACAAAACAAGAACAAAAACACAAGTACCACAGGCACACTTGAGCTCAACTTAGCTCTCTTGAGTTCTAAACCTAAAAACAATGGGATATGGCCTCAAAAACTTGAAATAAATACCATTTCTAGCTACTTAATCAACTTAGAACCAGATCAATCCAAGTGAAGAAGCTTACCTTAGGGTTTATGCCTAAAACATGCAACAAAGAGCTAAAATGACGCAAATGCACCAAGAATGAGTCGGAGGCTTCTTGATTTCACTTTGGGACCTTCAAATTTGCTGGAAATTTATGAGATTAGGAGAGCTTGCAGTAGGTGAGCTACTAAAGAGAGAGAGCCATGAAATTGGGAAAGAAATAGATGAAGAATGATGATAAACTCTTACTGGAAATATCTTAACCATTCCACTAAGGCATTTTTCTTGTTTTCTTACCTCTTGCCCCTCAAGTTCTCTTTTATTTTACTTTGTTTACTTACATTGGAAACCATCCCTCCTTAGTCCCAAAGAATGTTTTTATGCTTCATACACTTAGCCTCTTGGACACTTAAGCCACTTAAAATATAAATGGCTCATTTGAACACTTAGTGGAATTTTTGCACTTGCAGTTTTTCTTCAAATGATAGTTCTAATAGTTAGAATATTATGATCTTAAGTTAGTTAGTCAATAATTCTTAAATGACTCTGATTTCATTAAGATTATAGTCATGTCACTCACTCAGGTCAAAATTACCATTTTGCCTTTATGACTCTTAGGTGTCAAACCACACTTAAGAACTCATCTTTACTTTACTTAGCTTGCCTTTCTTGCTTAATGAGAAATTAATTTGAGGTGTTTAAGTAAAAATATTTAAATAAAACATACTTACCAGGTCAAAGCCAATCATTGACTAAGAGAGTTGTTACATTGGCATTTCGGTCAATAGGCTCCACCTCAACAGACCGATAACTACCTCACTTAACTTAATAATGGTGGTGTAGCTGATTATTAGTTTGCAATCAAAAAGGGAAAAAGAAAAAAGAAAAAGAAAGCCATGTTTTAAGGCCAAATAAATTTATTAAAGCTATGGTTTAAGATTCCTAGTCTTTCTCTTTTTTCATTGCTTGCTAACCAAGCCCTACAATTGGGTTGGTTGGAAAATAAAACCATTCTAGATTCATTTGCCTCAGTTTTCCCCTCATTTCAGTAGTTTCAAACTTTTGCACAAAATCAACGGTGATGATTTTAAATCTATAATCACAAATTTTATTCACTTGATTTAATTAGGCATCATCAGATCAACTACTTACTGATAATCATTCTTTTGGTGATTTTGTACTTGTGTTGTCCTATTTCATGGCGATTATGTTCTTCTGGATGTGGTGGAGATGGTGAATTTGTGGTAAGAAGTGGCCAAAAGTTTGATTGTTGTTGTTTCATGGCAAGTCAGCGACAGTGGGGTCAAGGCTGTAAAAGATCTTGGTGATGTTGCGCCAAGATGACTGGGTAGATAGAAAGGGGAGCAAAATAAAGCACATTTTTTCTGTGAGACTTAATTAAAAAATTTATGAAAGTTGAGTGACCGATTTTGACATTGGCCCCTGAAAGTGCAATAAATCAAGAATTAAAATAGAGTACATGAAGAGTATGTATATGTAGAGATATTAGAATATCCACCCGGTGTATATACACCAATTGATGCCGTTAAGTCCTAGAGAGTTAACTTCCGTCAGCAAGTTTTCAAAAAGGTGAAACATGCGAAAAATTTGGAGATAATTAGGTAGTTATCCTTTTTAAAGTTCTATTTTCATGCAATAACTTCCCAGTAAACCCTAAAAATCATGATCTATGCCTCCCAAAATCCATTCTCGCGCCCCCTCATGGAAAAAAGAAACCAGAGTATAAAATGCACCATCCGCTGGAGCCACTTTTCTTGTCCTCCGCTGCTAGGTTTTTTAATCCATTGATTAATTTGTGGTTACTCACCAATTACCTTCTTAAGGCAACAAGCAAAGAGAAATCAATCTCCTCATCACCTACAACCTTTGCAATCTCCTCCCGCAACTCTTCCTGCCACTGAGGGTGCTCCGCTAGTAGTAGCAGTGTCCAGGTCAGGGCTAGCGCCGTCATCTCGTGGCCGCCAAAGAAGAAGGTCTTGCACTTGTCCACCAGCTCCCTGGTTGTCAACTTCTTCATCTCCTGATCTCCTTTATTCGCCCCCAATAGCAGCCCCAACAGATCTTTCCCTTTCTCCTTTTGACCACCGCATCTACCTCCCCTATTCACACTACTAAAATGACAGACTTTACCAACTGTCATTTACCAACGTGCAGCAGTTGGTAACTTCAATTTTCCAACTGCTGCACGTTGGTATTCGATACGTTGGAAAATTTTTTACCAACGCGCAACTAATAACACGTTGGTAAATTCCAACGTCTAGACGTTGGTAAAATACACGTTGGTAATTACCAACGGTCATGTAAAGGACTCGGTTTCCATCGCGTAGTTGTAGTTACCAACGTGCAGCAGTTGGTAAGTTACCAACTGCTGCACGTTGGTAATTTAACATCGCCTGCCAGTTGGTCAGTTACCAACTGCCAGCAGTTGGTAATTTACCAACGTGCAGCAGTTGGTAAGTTACCAACTGCTGCACATTGGTAACTTACCAACTTCCGGCAGTTGGTAAGTTACCAACTGCTGCACGTTGGTAAACGGCTTACCAACTGCTGGCAGTTGGTAACTTGGCAGTTGGTAATTACCAACTGCCAGAAGTTGGTAAGGTTGCTGTTATGAAGCCGTTGGTATTGACCCTTCGCGGAAGTTCGTAAGTTTCACATTTGCACGTTCGTTATGTATATTAAACGTTCCGGGTTTCGGTTGTTTCGTATTTTTCGCCGTTTCAATCCGCATTCAAAAGTAAAATACCAATTCAAAAGTACGCCCAGATTTACTCAGCAATAAACATTACACAACTAAATCAACGTAATTGAAATAAAATATTGTCAACTACAGCATAATTAAAGCAATCACATATATGTCTGAAAGAAAGCATTCAACATTCAATGGCTTACACATTTCATAAATATCAAGTCAGTCTGATTTACTTCTAAAAATAATTATGTCTAGGGCTGTAACACAAGAATTGCAGAAATTCTCTAACCTGTTGATGACGCCCATCACGGAGTGCCAACTATCTCCTCATCCTCTGACTCCGAGTCATCAGGATAATGTGGAACTGGTTGTGCCGGCGGGCATGGAAGGTTTAGCGAACGACAAATAATCTCCAACTGAGCCCGGTTTGCCTCCAATGCAGCTCTCTGAGCCTCCATCTCTGCTCTCTGTCTCCTCTTAATCCTCTCGAGCTTCCTCTCGTACTCCGCATCCCTTCGCGCATTCTCCTCCGCCATCATCTTCTGTACTTGCTCGTTGAATTGCGGTGTCTGTGTGATGTCGATAAGCGGGATGGGACCTGGCTGTCGGCGTCCCGGTATAGCACACTGCTCAGATCCTAATCCAAACACACGGCCTCTCCTTCTACCGCCAGATGCGGTACTAATGATTGCTAGTCCATCAATGGGCTCTACTCCATCCTCTTGCTGTGTTTGGTCCTCAATCTCTGCACTGATACGAGTCTACAGCAACGGCATAAATTACATTTAGTCATGTCATAATTTGTAAAACATAGTAATTAAGTTAAGAATATTATGGGACCAAACAGTTTTACTACTTACAGCAACTTCTTCACAGCGCTTACTAACATATTTCCCATTCTTTATTTTATGTGTCGCTTGAAGGACTTTAAACAAGCCAGGGTCCTTCTTCTCAGGATCTCTCTCTCTCTAATTAAATGAAACGTAACATTAATATGTAATTTAATTTCATTAGTATCTGAACTGTTGTTTGAAAGAACATTAGCGAGATACATACCATTTGCTCTCGATGTGCAGACATCGAGATAGATCCCCCAGCATATGTCGCGCTGCAAGAGCCAGACTGTGAGTCCTCGTCAGTCATTGTTGCTCGCATTGCCTTGAACTTCGCGGACTTCTGAATGAACTCAGGACTCGCCCAATATGCCTCCATCTCCGCATATGCAGCATCTGACATAAAGTTCGCCTTCGCTCGACGTTTAACCGGATCTTTCACACGCCGAATTTCTGACATCATGCTTCTGTAATGCTGTGCTCCCAATATATTCCAAACCCGATACACCTCATTATGGTGTATGGGATCCCACTCACAGCTCCTCTGTACAGGTTAACATGTTTGAACTATTAGCATGGGAAAATAGCATAATGATATCTTATAACATTATTACATCATTATCATAGTAATATTATTATCATACCTCAAAAACACGCCACCATTGCTGCAGGTCTGATGAAGAGACGGAGGACCAATCAGAATATGGCTTGAAATGTGTAGTGAAACATGGTGTCACTAACTGTGTCGCCGCAGCTGGAATGAATCTGTGACGTTTAAATTATTGGACTTAAGTTAAGCAAGAATGATTCCATATAAATTATTCTCTCCCTAATATTAATACGTGTGTCTGGTATTTATCACTTACGTGTTACCATGTGGGGATATCCTCATCCGCGGTCGACCTGCGGTCTGTGACATCGATGATGGGATGTCATCAATATGTATCTCATCATCTGAGGGATGGGTCGTCACTATTGGGTGCCTCAGGTGCCGCGCACCAGATCCATGTCCAGATAGCCTGCCATCACCGCCGTCAGATGGTCGCTCATGTGAGGGGACCTGCGTGGGTGGCACTGTTGTTCCCTACGTCTCCACACCGACATCCTCCTGTGCCCGGGATGAAGAACCCATCCTATGTCGTTGATTAAGTATTGGTTCCATTACCTCCTTAAACTGCGCAAATGGTCCTTTCTCAGGTCGACGTTTATACGTGTTATCCCCTTTACGAGACATCTGCATTTATTTTTAGGTAAGTTGGTGAATTAAACATAACATATATCTAGATACATATATTGTGCAGTATTAGGGGTACATAGACGTACTCAAATATTTCCATCACATACATAAAAATTACAGGTTACCATTGTTCGTAATACATGTTATCTAATTATTCATTCAGACCCACTGCTGTCATTCGACTCAAACTCCTCGGACTCTTCAGAGTCACTGTCATTGGATATAAACTCCTCACCATCATCTGTCTCGCCATTAGATCCCCCCTCCTCAAGTACATCTTCTTCAATATCATCACCGACACCCGGGTCAGCTAACTCCTCAACCGGGTCATCTTCAATTCTTTGACAATTAACGGATGCACTGTCTTAATACACGTCATCCGTGTCCATAACTGCAGCCTGTATTATCCATCGAGGTTTTATCTTCATAACAGCTGACCACCGGTTTTTTTCACGTGACTTACTCGGATATCGTGTATAGTAAACTTGGTCAGCCTGTGACGCTAGAATGAAAGGATCAAACTTCTGATATCTGCGGCTATTCCGGATCTCAACTAACCCAAACTGTTTATGCATTCGAGTTCCACGTTCAGGTGTTGGGTCAAACCAGTTGCACCTAAACAAGACAACATTCTTATGCGGAAAGCCGGGATATTCGAGTTGAATGACTTCTTCTAATATACCATAAAAATCACATTCAACTTCACTTGCACCCGTGCTGCGTATGCATACTCCACTATTAAATGTTGATTTGTCCTTCCCCCATTAACTTATGTGAAACTTGTACCCATTTGTGAGATACACCGGCCATGTCTGAACTCGCCGTGAGGGCCCACATGCAACATCCCACAACATGGTATTGACAATATTGTTACCTGGGTCATCAACCTATGCAAAACATGGAGATATTTAGGACAATATATATTGAGACTTTTATAACTTAACATATTGCAATACATTCTGTCCTAAAAGCACACGTACATATTGTCGGAGCCAGGCTGAGAAATTGTTTTCAATGTGTATGTCCATATCGGACATACTTATCTCGGGTGCAGTTTCCTTGACTAACTCCACAAACATACTGTGGCCATACACAGAAACAATAAAAATATGTTAGTTATGGTTGATGAGTAGTACTGAATTTTTACATAGTCAATGTTGGAATGTCTTTACATGACTAATGACTTACTTTAGGTATGGCCTGATCTGAGCACAGTTTAGAAAAACGTATGTGGTTGCAAGTCTGAGTTCATCGTTCGTGAGGAATCTATAGCGGCATGCACCATACGGTCGTCCCGGAAAAGTGAATATGGTCCACAAGTCACCATTACCTTGGACAGGACCACCATCGTCATTTCTCGGTACACGGTTCATCATTGAGGGAACATGAGACTCAAAGTAATGAGAGCAAAAGATGGAATTTTCCTCTATAAGGTATGCTTCACATATCGAACCCTCAACATGAGCAGTATTAGAAACCTTCATTTTTAGGTCATGCATGCACCGCTCAAATTTATACATCCATCGGTACTGAACAGGTCCTCCAACCTTTGCTTCAAAGGGTAAGTGAACTGGGAGATGCTCCATGACATCAAAAAACCCTGGAGGGAAAATTCTCTCAAGCTTACAAATTATGATTGGAATATTTTCCTCCAACGCAAACAACTGATTTTCATGCAACTCTGGAGAGCACAAGTCTCTAAAGAATAGGCTTAACTCCGTTAATGGCTTCCAAATATTGTCGGGTAGCGCTTCGAGGGCAATTGGGAGAAGCCTTTGCATCATAACGTGGCAATCATGACTCTTCATACCATACATATTGCAACCAGCTGTATCAACACATCTCCCAAGATTCGACGCATATCCATCAGGGAGTCGTAATGATTTTACCCAGGCGATCACATCTTGCCTTTGGTTAACATCCAATGTGAACCTTGCCTTTGGTTTGAATGAACGACCATCATCAAGTGGAACCATGTTTAACTCCTGGCGATTACAATAAATTTCCAGGTCCTTCCGTGCTTTCACATTATCTTTCGTTTTGTTCTTAACATCCATCACAGTATTCCATATATTCTCAAACACGTTCTTCTCAATATGCATAACATCAAGATTATGTCGTATTAAGTTCGTGGCCCAATATGGTAACTCCCAGAAAATGCTTCGCTTTGTCCAGTTATGTGATTTACCGTAATCACACGGTCGATTTTGTGGACCATCGTTACCAACTGATGGAATCCATGAGATTCTTTCAAATATATCTTCACCTGATAAGCGCGGAGGAGGCAATGACTTTTCTGATTTCCCTTTTTTAAAGCAAGTACAATTCCTTCTATATGGGTGGTTCCGGGGGAGGAATTGCCGATGACAGTCGAAAAATGAAATTTTCCCGCCATACTTAAGTTGGAATGCCTTACTTTCACCCATACAAATAGGGCAACACAATCGCCCATGTGTCATCCACCCTGATAGCATCCCATAAGCCGAAAAGTCATTTATGGTCCACATTAATGCTGCTCGCAGAATAAAATTTTGTTTCAATGACACATCCCATGTTTTGACGCCATCAAACCACAGATGCCGTAGCTCGTCTATAAGAGGTTGTAGATAAACATCAATCTTATGATTTGGGCTATGTGGACCTGGAATCAGCAACGAAAGGAACATATAAGGTTTTTTCATGCACATCCAAGGGGGCAAATTATACGGAGTAACGATCACAGACCAACAAGAGTATTGTTTCCCAGATGGTCCAAAAGGTGTAAATCCATCGGCACACAACCCCAATCTGACATTTCGTGGTTCCGAAGCAAACCATGGGTAGGTCTGATCAAAATGTTTCCAAGCTTCACCATCTGATGGATGTTTTAACACACCTGGGACCTGTGTTTACTCTTTATGCCACCTCATCTGCTCAGCTGTTGCCAATGACGCAAATAAGCGTTGCAGACGAGGGCTTAGTGGTAAATAATGCATGGTTTTCCTCGGTCGATCTTTACCATGACCTCCCTTTTTTGGCTTATATCTCTCAGACCCACAGTACTTACAAATACGATCGGTACTGTCATCTTTCCAGAACAACATACAATCATTGACACAGACGTCAATCTTCTCGTGAGACAGACCCAACTGGGAAACTAATTTCTTAGTTTCATACCAATTTGATGGCATCTTACTATCTGTTGGTTGAGTCTCCTTCATCAGTTGGGCAATGCCATTAAAGCATCCTCGTGACATGTGATACTCCGACTTAAGGTTGAGAAGGCGAACAGCAGCAGATAACTCAGAATGGCTTTCGCACCCATCCCATAAAGGAGTTGATGCTGAATTCAAAAGATTAAAAAAATGTTGAGCACTTTCATTCGGCTCCACAACATTGTCTCCCGAAAATTGTGAGTAACTAGGACCAACGGCATCTAATACCATCCTTTCATATGGATTCGTCGAACACCCCTGCTAAAACTCCCTAAACCCTCCCACACCCTGAGCTGTATCTGATGCTTCATTAAATGGCTCACCATGAGCGGTCCAATTCAAGTAAAAAGGCTTAAAACCCCATTTGTACAGATGAACTCTGACCTCATCAGCCTGATTAAACCGCAAATTCTTACACTTCCGACAAGGACAGCGAATGCATAACCCGCTCATAGTTTCAGGGTGGGATACAGCAAAGGATATAAATTCTTCCACCCCGGACTCCCACTGTTGTGTGTAACCAGTTCGGCCAGGCAAGAATCGGTGACTGTACATCCAACTACGGCCGGATTCCATTACACCCTAATTCTGTTCCTAATCATAAACACCTCAATCAATTATAATGATATACGTACTAAAGTTTTATATTGAGTTAGTAAAAATAAGAAAAAGTATGCTTCAATGTTTACGTTCGGAAGTTTACAGTATTTTTAGATACACCAAGTTTATTCTCAATCTTATTGTTCTTAGTCATTGTTTTTAAATTAGATTGCAGTCACTTTTTACTCATTTTTTTTCCTAATTGCACCACAGTTGCCCTTTCAATGAGTAAATTGATTTAGAGTTTAGGGTATGTGTATTGGGATTTTGTTAGGGTTAAGGGGTTAGGATTTTTAGTCTTTGGGATTTAAGGGTTTTAAGGGTTTAAGGGTATTGGATATAGGGTTTGGGTTTGATATTTTTGATATTTTGTCTAGGGTTTAAAAAGTGTGTTTAGGTATATGAAATTATCTACATCAGGTTTTTGGGGTAAATTGAATTAATTCAATATTATGGTTTTGGGAATTATTTTAAGGGCTATTTGGGATTAATTTGGAGACTTTTTTATGATTTACGGAACACAAATTTTTATGGGGTTTAGAGATATAGAATTAGGATTTAGGGTTTTTAACGGTTTATGATTATTGTAATTATGAATATTACATTATTGAAATTTAGGGTTTAGGGATATATATTTAGGGTTTAGGTTAATGGTATATTAGGTTTAGGGTTTTAAGGATATAGAATTTGGGTTTAGGGTTTTACAGTTTATGGTTTAATGACGCTATAGGGTTATGATTTAGAGTTAATGTTAGTTACTTAGCTAGGGTGTAGGGTTTTAGGGTTTACATTTAATTAACAATGGTTTAGGTTTAACGGGTTGTACTTAGGGTTTAGCATTTTAGGTCTTAGTGTTTAATTTATGGTTATGGGTTTGTGTATTTTGGGTTTAGTTTATGATTTTAGGGTTTTGGGGAAAGTATTTAGGGTTTGGGATTTAAGGTTAATTAATGGTATATCAAGTTTAAGGTTTTACATCTTTGGGTTTAATTGAGGGTTTAGGGATATAGAATGTGGATTTATGGTTTGGTTGCTTCTTTTCGAAGGTTGGTGACAAATTCGCATGAAAATATCTTATCGATTGTCGATTTCGCTATTCTGTGAGTTAAACTTGTCTTTTTTGTGAAACACATTTGCAGACCCTATATTATTTTCCTAAAGTATATTACACCATAAGTAATATAAATTATAGTGTTTTTGTTTAATTCATTGCTTATTTTTATGAATGTCACATTTCCCAAAGTCATTACCATGTTTATATTATTGGGTACAAAAAGTTATAATAATAAATTAGTATTATTTTTATCATTACTGCTTTGTTTGTTATTTTATCCATACAGAAATTATCCCACAATCTAATTTTATCCAAGAAAATTACTAAGAAGTCAACATTTTAATGGCATCACTAAAATTACCCATAATAAAAAATTAATTAACACAACATAAATGGGAAAGAACGAACTAAATCACCAGAAAAATGTAGAATGAACAGTCATAATACTAAAATTTTAAGTACAACATAAATAAATAAATACATATTCTTTCCCAAAAAAAGAATTAATTCGGATAATTAAAAAAATTTAATAAATTACCTCAACTAACTTGCCATACTATTTGAAATTAAACTAAATAATTTCACAGATAAATATACAACCTAAATAATTAACTTCCAACCAAATTATTTATTATACACAAAGTATACAAACTAATGTTACAGAAATATTAAATATACTACCTAATCAATTAACTTACAACTAATTTTCCACAATTTCTGTTTAAACTCAATATTTTGACATATACATATATTACCCACACATTTTACTTAAAAGTAGTTATTTTCTATTTTTAATTTAATCCCAAAATTCAGAAAAAAGTAAGAAAATGTGCATAAATGTTAAATTATAATGGGTCACCCAACTAGTTCAAATCCAACCATCAACAACAATACATCACCAATATTTCAAAAATTTTACTACAAAATACCATGAAATAATCGGTATATTACCTATTTATTGGAAAATAAAAAAATTAAAAATACGTTGTACACAAATAAAAATTTAAGTGTAGATTACTAACATAGTCATTTTACACAACAATTAAATAAACTACCTAATAAATTTACTTACAACATATTATTAACTTTTTTAAATTAAACTAAATAATTTCACACATAAATATACAACCTAAATAATTTACTTCTAAAGTACTTATTTATTATATCTAAATATAGAAACTAATTTTACACAAATATTAAATATACCACCTAATCAATTAACTGACAATAAATTTTTGACTATTTTTAATTCCACTCAATATTTTGACATATACATATATTGCCCACACATTTTACTTAAAAGTAATTATTTTCTATTTTTAATTTAATCCCAAAATTCAGAAAAAGGTAAGAAAATGTACATAAATGTTAAATTATAATGGGTCACCCAACTAGTTCAAATCCAACCATCAACAACAATACATCACCAATATTTCACAAATTTTACTACAAAATACCATGAAATAATCGGTATATTACCTATTTATTGGAAAATAAAAAAATTAAAAATACGTTGTACACAAATAAAAATTTAAGTGTAGATTACTAACATAGTCATTTTACACAACAATTAAATAAACTACCTAATAAATTTACTTACAACATATTATTAACTTTTTTAAATTAAACTAAATAATTTCACACATAAATATACAACCTAAATAATTTACTTCTAAAGTACTTATTTATTATATCTAAATATAGAAACTAATTTTACACAAATATTAAATATACTACCTAATCAATTAACTGACAATAAATTTTTGACTATTTTTAATTCCACTCAATATTTTGACATATACATATATTACCCACACATTTTACTTAAAAGTAATTATTTTCTATTTTTAATTTAATCCCAAAATTCAGAAAAAAGTAAGAAAATGTACATAAATGTTAAATTATAATGGGTCACCCAACTAGTTCAAATCCAACCATCAACAACAATACATCACCAATATTTCACAAATTTTACTACAAAATACCATGAAATAATCGGTATATTACCTATTTATTGGAAAATAAAAAAATTAAAAATACGTTGTACCCAAATAAAAATTTAAGTGTAGATTACTAACATAGTCATTTTACACAACAATTAAATAAACTACCTAATAAATTTACTTACAACATGTTATTAACTTTTTTAAATTAAACTAAATAATTTCACACATAAATATACAACCTAAATAATTTACTTCTAAAGTACTTATTTATTATATCTAAATATAGAAACTAATTTTACACAAATATTAAATATACCACCTAATCAATTAACTGACAATAAATTTTTGACTATTTTTAATTCCACTCAATATTTTGACATATACATATATTACCCACACATTTTACTTAAAAGTAATTATTTTTTATTTTTTATTTAATCCGAAAATTCAGAAAAAACTAATAAATTGCACATAAATGTTAAATTATAATGGGTCACCGAAATAGTTCACATCCAACCATCAACAACAATAAATCACAAATATTTCACAAAGTTTACTCCAAAATACAATGAAATAATCCAATATTAACTAATTTTCAGAAAATAAAAAACGTTAAAAATACTTTCTAAACAAACATACCTCAAATCCGACTTCAGTTGCTTCAAATACCTCCAAATACCTTCAAATCAGCTACAACAACGCAAATCAAAACCCATTATCAACAAACAACCGATCCAAATTCGAAAATCAAAATTGAAAAAATATTCACAATAACCTACAGATCAACGAAATGAAGACCAGATCCACATTTTACTAAGCTCAACGAAGCAATTTCACCCCTTAATTTGTCAAACGAACGTGCTGTGTGTGCGTGTGGGAGGAAATTCAGCGTTTTCGGAGACAGGCGAAGAAGAAGAAGAACAGAGGAGGAGAAGACGAGCTCGGGCGCCAGGGGGGGGGGGGATTTAAAACAAAAGGTAATCAAAACGCAGCGTATAACTTAAAAATTTACCAACGGCTAAAGCCGTTGGTAAAGTTCCCTTAAAAAAAAGAAAACACCAACTGCTGGGAAGTTGGAATTTTACCAACGGCTAAGACCGTTGGTAATTACCAACGGTTTGCACGTTGGTAAAAAAAAAACTGTAAGTTTTTTTTTGAAACCCTCACCAACGCTTGCACGTTGGAAAAAAAATACCAACGGTTTTACGCGTTGGTAAAATTGCCGTTGGAAAATCAAGTAATTTTAGTAGTGTCATGGCTTTTTTTTTATTGGGGTTTTGGGTCTGATTATAGTATGTATCACGTAGTTAAATAGTTTAGTACAACGAATGTATATATTCGATTCCTAGATTAATACATTGGATTTTCAGTTTAATACAATAAATGTATAGAATGATACTTTGGATTTTCAAAATGATACATTAGATTTCCAGGGTAATACATTGAATTTCTAGTTTAATACAAGGAATATATATAATGGTATATTGGATTTCCAAATTAATACATTGAATTTATAGTTTAATACAAGGAATGTATAGAATGATACTTTGAATTTTCAAAATAATATATTAGAATTCTAGGGTAATACATTGAATTTCTAGTTTAATACAATTAATATATATAATGGTACATTGGATTTCCAAATTAATACATTTAATTTCCAGAATTATCTTCAACCGGTTGGTTTTCTTTCAAGTAAAAAACTATGATATATCAACTATCAAAACGTAGAACTATTTCAAAAATAAATAAAAAAAATTGATATAATGGTCAAATAAATTATAAGATGGGTGAAGAAGGAGGGAATCGCTGAATTCAAAATTGGTATGGATAATAAATATATTAAATATTTTATTAAAGGTAAATGGATCACACTTATCACCTAATCGTGCCAATTATCCTAACTGAAACTAGTTTTCATATTCTCTTAAAATAACCACCTGCTTAACGTTTTTTAACCGGGTGTATGTCCACTCAGTGAATACAAGAATTCTCGGTATATGTATGTATGTATGTATGTATGTATGTATGTATGTATGTATGTATGTATATATGTATGTATGCACACACACACACACACACACACACATATATATATATATTTATTTATTTATTTATTTATATGTATGTATGTATGTTTTTAATAGAATCTTTAGTGGTTCTCGTACTTGTTTGCCCCTAAGCAAAAATTGTTTTCAAAGAGCAAAAAAAAATTTTAAAATCTTAGACTTTTATACTATAAACACTAAAGAAAATACAAATGAAAGTCAAATTCAAACCACAGGTCCCTATGAAAATTGATCACATGGCACCTTCTTTGTGAAGTTCATGTATATAATCAGAATAGAATTAATAAGCTAACATAGCCTTTTAGCAAATATAAATAAAACTCAAATTCAAACCACATGTTCCTATAAGAATTGATATTTACATAAAATCCTTTGCCCCTTATTTGTAAACTTCATGTATATAATCAGAACTAATATGGATAAACTAACATAGCATTTTAGCAAGTAACCTATTTCAGCAGAGATGCATAAACCAACATTAAATGAACAAATCCTAATTAATCCAAGTAGCTAAGACACCTCTTTTCCTTGTCATTTCCCTTCTCATTTTGTTTTAATACAACTTTATCACAACTAAACAGAAAAAAATGAGAAACCTAATGCAGTTAACACAGTCAAAATAGAAACCATAAAACCAATGCTTAAATACATCATATTCTCCTGTGCAATTAAATGAAATTGAGCTTTAACTACAAAATCTGACATACAAATTCCAATGTTATTGACTTTTTATTGTTTGCGCTAACAATTCATTGCACACACAAGATGAATTAACTAATTAATACCTCTTTCCTTATCAGGGTGGTTAGCTTCACCATTTCCAGAAAAAAAAAATCAGCAGAAGAAATCAGTTGGGAAAAAAAACCTAGGAATCTCGTTGCTTCTACATAACAAAATCTTAAACCAAATTAAGATTTCTAAATTGGAAGAGGAAATCTGATCCACTCCTAATTGCTGGAGCCCTTTTATATATCTATACCTAGTTGAGAACAAATTGTTATTTTAGTTGCGAGATTCATGTTCGAGCTTTGAATTATTAATGACCAGACACAAAGAGCTTTAAAAGGATCAAGCCAAGAAAGGGAAAAGAGAAAAAAAACTCATAGCAATACAAAAGCTTTGTCCTTTAGAATTTTTTTCTTTAAAACAAAACTAAAAGGAACAATTCTTTTTAACAAAAAGAAGATATTTTTCTAAAAAACAATCCCAGACTATGAAGAGGCCTATAGTATAAATCCTATAAGAGGGTATAGAAGAGGCCTCAAATTAAGGCAAATTCTTACGTGTGCCTGGCGCATATGTCCATTAAGTCACACATAAGTATTTATATAGTTTCTTTTCAATTACAAACAAATTCCTAGGTTTGGTATATATAGTGGTTATGCGAGCGGGAGCCGACCAGGGGATAGGTTTGAATACCAGCTGCCCCCTTCTATTTTTTTTTAGATTTTCATTCCTTTTTTCAATTTTTTAAAATTTTTATTTTTTTAAACTTTTATGTTTTCCCTTTTTTTTCTTCTTTTCTCTTTACATTTTTCTTTTCTTTTCTTTTGTTGTGCTTTTATTTCCATTTTTCAGTTTTATTTTGATGTTTTCTTTTTCTAAGTTTTCAACTTTCCGTTTTTTCTATTCCCAATCTTTTTCCAGTTCTTTTATTTTTCATTTTTTGAACTGATAAAAAAGTTTATTTTCATTTACCTAGTTTTATCAACATGTGTTTTTTATTTTACTAATTCATTTTTGTTTATTTAGATAAACTAGTTGTTTGTTATCTTATTAGTAGTTATTTGTATTTTTATTAGTAACAATTTGTTATTCAATTAGTTCCTATCAAATCTTTTAGGTACACTAATATTTTTATTTGTTCTTTTATTTTTAATTCTTTGTTCTTTTATTAATATCTATTTGAATTTTTATTAGTAACAATTTGTTCTTTTGACAATGCCTATTTGTTCTTTTAGAGACACTAATTTTTTATTCTTTTGTTATTAGTTGTTTGTTCTTTTATTTGTAAGTCTTTGTACTTTTACTAGTAGGTAATTGTTCTTTTATTTGTTCATATTTGTTCCTTTAGATGAACTTGATATTTGTCCATTTATTAGTAACTATTTGTATTTTTATTAGTAACAATTTTTTCTTATAAATACTAGAAACTTATAAATGAACAAATAGCAACCAATAAAAACTATCTATAAAAGAACAAGTAGTTAGTTTCTCTAAAAATTCAAGTAAGAACTGATAAAAGAATAAATAAATACTAATAAAAGAATAAACAACTATCTGTAAAATAACAATGAACTAGTTTCTTTAAAACAACATCAAAAACTTATAAAAGAACAAATAATTACTAATAAAAGAAAAGAAAACTATTAATAAAAGAATAAATAACTATATATAAAAGAACAAGCATAAATTGATAAAAAAAAAATAAACAACGACCATCATCAAGTGGAACCATGTTTAACTCCTGGCGATTACAATAAATTTCCAGGTCCTTCCGTGCTTTCACATTATCTTTCGTTTTGTTCTTAACACCCATCACAGTATTCCATATATTCTCAAACACGTTCTTCTCAATATGCATAACATCAAGATTATGTCGTATTAAGTTCGTGGCCCAATATGGTAACTCCCAGAAAATGCTTCGCTTTGTCCAGTTATGTGATTTACCGTAATCACACGGTCGATTTTGTGGACCATCGTTACCAACTGATGGAATCCATGAGATTCTTTCAAATATATCTTCACCTGATAAGCGCGGAGGAGGCAATGACTTTTCTGATTTCCATTTTTTAAAGCAAGTACAATTCCTTCTATATGGGTGGTTCCGGGGGAGGAATTGCCGATGACAGTCGAAAAATGAAATTTTCCCGCCATACTTAAGTTGGAATGCCTTACTTTCACCCATACAAATAGGGCAACACAATCGCCCATGTGTCATCCACCCTGATAGCATCCCATAAGCCGAAAAGTCATTTATGGTCCACATTAATGCTGCTCGCAGAATAAAATTTTGTTTCAATGACACATCCCATGTTTCGACGCCATCAAACCACAGATGTCGTAGCTCGTCTATAAGAGGTTGTAGATAAACATCAATCTTATGATTTGGGCTACGTGGACCTGGAATCAGCAACGAAAGGAACATATAAGGTTTTTTCATGCACATCCAAGGGGGCAAATTATACGGAGTAACGATCACAGACCAACAAGAGTATTGTTTCCCAGATGGTCCAAAAGGTGTAAATCCATCGGCACACAACCCCAATCTGACATTTCGTGGTTCCGAAGCAAACCATGGGTAGGTCTGATCAAAATGTTTCCAAGCTTCACCATCTGATGGATGTTTTAACACACCTGGGACCTGTGTTTGCTCTTTATGCCACCTCATCTGCTCAGCTGTTGCCAATGACGCAAATAAGCGTTGCAGACGAGGGCTTAGTGGTAAATAATGCATGGTTTTCCTCGGTCGATCTTTACCACGACCTCCCTTTTTTGGCTTATATCTCTCAGACCCACAGTACTTACAAATACGATCGGTACTGTCATCTTTCCAGAACAACATACAATCATTGATACAGACGTCAATCTTCTCGTGAGACAGACCCAACTGGGAAACTAATTTCTTAGTTTCATACCAATTTGATGGCATCTTACTATCTGTTGGTTGAGTCTCCTTCATCAGTTGGGCAATGCCATTAAAGCATCCTCGTGACATGTGATACTCCGACTTAAGGTTGAGAAGGCGAACAGCAGCAGATAACTCAGAATGGCTTTCGCACCCATCCCATAAAGGAGTTGATGCTGAATTCAAAAGATTAAAAAAATGTTGAGCACTTTCATTCGGCTCCACAACATTGTCTCTCGAAAATTGTGAGTAACTAGGACCAACGGCATCTAATACCATCCTTTCATATGGATTCGTCGAACACCCCTGCTAAAACTCCCTAAACCCTCCCACACCCTGAGCTGTATCTGATGCTTCATTAAATGGCTCACCATGAGCGGTCCAATTCAAGTAAAAAGGCTTAAAACCCCATTTGTACAGATGAACTCTGACCTCATCAGCCTGATTAAACCGCAAATTCTTACACTTCCGACAAGGACAGCGAATGCATAACCCGCTCATAGTTTCAGGGTGGGATACAGCAAAGGATATAAATTCTTCCACCCCGGACTCCCACTGTTGTGTGTAACCAGTTCGGCCAGGCAAGAATCGGTGACTGTACATCCAACTACGGCCGGATTCCATTACACCCTAATTCTGTTCCTAATCATAAACACCTCAATCAATTATAATGATATACGTACTAAAGTTTTATATTGAGTTAGTAAAAATAAGAAAAAGTATGCTTCAATGTTTACGTTCGGAAGTTTACAGTATTTTTAGATACACCAAGTTTATTCTCAATCTTATTGTTCTTAGTCATTGTTTTTAAATTAGATTGCAGTCACTTTTTACTCATTTTTTTTCCTAATTGCACCACAGTTGCCCTTTCAATGAGTAAATTGATTTAGAGTTTAGGGTATGTGTATTGGGATTTTGTTAGGGTTAAGGGGTTAGGATTTTTAGTCTTTGGGATTTAAGGGTTTTAAGGGTTTAAGGGTATTGGATATAGGGTTTGGGTTTGATATTTTTGATATTTTGTCTAGGGTTTAAAAAGTGTGTTTAGGTATATGAAATTATCTACATCAGGTTTTTGGGGTAAATTGAATTAATTCAATATTATGGTTTTGGGAATTATTTTAAGGGCTATTTGGGATTAATTTGGAGACTTTTTTATGATTTACGGAACACAAATTTTTATGGGGTTTAGAGATATAGAATTAGGATTTAGGGTTTTTAACGGTTTATGATTATTGTAATTATGAATATTACATTATTGAAATTTAGGGTTTAGGGATATATATTTAGGGTTTAGGTTAATGGTATATTAGGTTTAGGGTTTTAAGGATATAGAATTTGGGTTTAGGGTTTTACAGTTTATGGTTTAATGACGCTATAGGGTTATGATTTAGAGTTAATGTTAGTTACTTAGCTAGGGTGTAGGGTTTTAGGGTTTACATTTAATTAACAATGGTTTAGGTTTAAAGGGTTGTACTTAGGGTTTAGCATTTTAGGTCTTAGTGTTTAATTTATGGTTATGGGTTTGTGTATTTTGGGTTTAGTTTATGATTTTAGGGTTTTGGGGAAAGTATTTAGGGTTTGGGATTTAAGGTTAATTAATGGTATATCAAGTTTAAGGTTTTACATCTTTGGGTTTAATTGAGGGTTTAGGGATATAGAATGTGGATTTATGATTTGGTTGCTTCTTTTCGAAGGTTGGTGACAAATTCGCATGAAAATATCTTATCGATTGTCGATTTCGCTATTCTGTGAGTTAAACTTGTCTTTTTTGTGAAACACATTTGCAGACCCTATATTATTTTCCTAAAGTATATTACACCATAAGTAATATAAATTATAGTGTTTTTGTTTAATTCATTGCTTATTTTTATGAATGTCACATTTCCCAAAGTCATTACCATGTTTATATTATTGGGTACAAAAAGTTATAATAATAAATTAGTATTATTTTTATCATTACTGCTTTGTTTGTTATTTTATCCATACAGAAATTATCCCACAATCTAATTTTATCCAAGAAAATTACTAAGAAGTCAACATTTTAATGGCATCACTAAAATTACCCATAATAAAAAATTAATTAACACAACATAAATGGGAAAGACCGAACTAAATCACCAGAAAAATGTAGAATGAACAGTCATAATACTAAAATTTTAAGTACAACATAAATAAATAAATACATATTCTTTCCCAAAAAAAGAATTAATTCGGATAATTAAAAAAATTTAATAAATTACCTCAACTAACTTGCCATACTATTTGAAATTAAACTAAATAATTTCACAGATAAATATACAACCTAAATAATTAACTTCCAACCAAATTATTTATTATACACAAAGTATACAAACTAATGTTACAGAAATATTAAATATACTACCTAATCAATTAACTTACAACTAATTTTCCACAATTTCTGTTTAAACTCAATATTTTGACATATACATATATTACCCACACATTTTACTTAAAAGTAGTTATTTTCTATTTTTAATTTAATCCCAAAATTCAGAAAAAAGTAAGAAAATGTGCATAAATGTTAAATTATAATGGGTCACCCAACTAGTTCAAATCCAACCATCAACAACAATACATCACCAATATTTCAAAAATTTTACTACAAAATACCATGAAATAATCGGTATATTACCTATTTATTGGAAAATAAAAAAATTAAAAATACGTTGTACACAAATAAAAATTTAAGTGTAGATTACTAACATAGTCATTTTACACAACAATTAAATAAACTACCTAATAAATTTACTTACAACATATTATTAACTTTTTTAAATTAAACTAAATAATTTCACACATAAATATACAACCTAAATAATTTACTTCTAAAGTACTTATTTATTATATCTAAATATAGAAACTAATTTTACACAAATATTAAATATACCACCTAATCAATTAACTGACAATAAATTTTTGACTATTTTTAATTCCACTCAATATTTTGACATATACATATATTGCCCACACATTTTACTTAAAAGTAATTATTTTCTATTTTTAATTTAATCCCAAAATTCAGAAAAAGGTAAGAAAATGTACATAAATGTTAAATTATAATGGGTCACCCAACTAGTTCAAATCCAACCATCAACAACAATACATCACCAATATTTCACAAATTTTACTACAAAATACCATGAAATAATCGGTATATTACCTATTTATTGGAAAATAAAAAAATTAAAAATACGTTGTACACAAATAAAAATTTAAGTGTAGATTACTAACATAGTCATTTTACACAACAATTAAATAAACTACCTAATAAATTTACTTACAACATATTATTAACTTTTTTAAATTAAACTAAATAATTTCACACATAAATATACAACCTAAATAATTTACTTCTAAAGTACTTATTTATTATATCTAAATATAGAAACTAATTTTACACAAATATTAAATATACCACCTAATCAATTAACTGACAATAAATTTTTGACTATTTTTAATTCCACTCAATATTTTGACATATACATATATTACCCACACATTTTACTTAAAAGTAATTATTTTCTATTTTTAATTTAATCCCAAAATTCAGAAAAAAGTAAGAAAATGTACATAAATGTTAAATTATAATGGGTCACCCAACTAGTTCAAATCCAACCATCAACAACAATACATCACCAATATTTCACAAATTTTACTACAAAATACCATGAAATAATCGGTATATTACCTATTTATTGGAAAATAAAAAAATTAAAAATACGTTGTACCCAAATAAAAATTTAAGTGTAGATTACTAACATAGTCATTTTACACAACAATTAAATAAACTACCTAATAAATTTACTTACAACATGTTATTAACTTTTTTAAATTAAACTAAATAATTTCACACATAAATATACAACCTAAATAATTTACTTCTAAAGTACTTATTTATTATATCTAAATATAGAAACTAATTTTACACAAATATTAAATATACCACCTAATCAATTAACTGACAATAAATTTTTAACTATTTTTAATTCCACTCAATATTTTGACATATACATATATTACCCACACATTTTACTTAAAAGTAATTATTTTTTATTTTTTATTTAATCCGAAAATTCAGAAAAAACAAATAAATTGCACATAAATGTTAAATTATAATGGGTCACCGAAATAGTTCACATCCAACCATCAACAACAATAAATCACAAATATTTCACAAAGTTTACTCCAAAATACAATGAAATAATCCAATATTAACTAATTTTCAGAAAATAAAAAACATTAAAAATACTTTCTAAACAAACATACCTCAAATCCGACTTCAGTTGCTTCAAATACCTCCAAATACCTTCAAATCAGCTACAACAACGCAAATCAAAACCCATTATCAACAAACAACCGATCCAAATTCGAAAATCAAAATTGAAAAAATATTCACAATAACCTACAGATCAACGAAATGAAGACCAGATCCACATTTTACTAAGCTCAACGAAGCAATTTCACCCCTTAATTTGTCAAACGAACGTGCTGTGTGTGCGTGTGGGAGGAAATTCAGCGTTTTCGGAGACAGGCGAAGAAGAAGAAGAACAGAGGAGGAGAAGATGAGCTCGGGCGCCAGGGGGGGGGATTTAAAACAAAAGGTAATCAAAACGCAGCGTATAACTTAAAAATTTACCAACGGCTAAAGCCGTTGGTAAAGTTCCCTTAAAAAAAAGAAAACACCAACTGCTGGGAAGTTGGAATTTTACCAACGGCTAAGACCGTTGGTAATTACCAACGGTTTGCACGTTGGTAAAAAAAAAACTGTAAGTTTTTTTTTGAAACCCTCACCAACGCTTGCACGTTGGAAAAAAAATACCAACGGTTTTACGCGTTGGTAAATACCAACGGTAAAGCCGTTGGTAAAATTGCCGTTGGAAAATCAAGTAATTTTAGTAGTGTCATGGCTTTTTTTTTATTGGGGTTTTGGGTCTGATTATAGTATGTATCACGTAGTTAAATAGTTTAGTACAACGAATGTATATATTCGATTCCTAGATTAATACATTGGATTTTCAGTTTAATACAATAAATGTATAGAATGATACTTTGGATTTTCAAAATGATACATTAGATTTCCAGGGTAATACATTGAATTTCTAGTTTAATACAAGGAATATATATAATGGTATATTGGATTTCCAAATTAATACATTGAATTTATAGTTTAATACAAGGAATGTATAGAATGATACTTTGAATTTTCAAAATAATATATTAGAATTCTAGGGTAATACATTGAATTTCTAGTTTAATACAATTAATATATATAATGGTACATTGGATTTCCAAATTAATACATTTAATTTCCAGAATTATCTTCAACCGGTTGGTTTTCTTTCAAGTAAAAAACTATGATATATCAACTATCAAAACGTAGAACTATTTCAAAAATAAATAAAAAAAATTGATATAATGGTCAAATAAATTATAAGATGGGTGAAGAAGGAGGGAATCGCTGAATTCAAAATTGGTATGGATAATAAATATATTAAATATTTTATTAAAGGTAAATGGATCACACTTATCACCTAATCGTGCCAATTATCCTAACTGAAACTAGTTTTCATATTCTCTTAAAATAACCACCTGCTTAACGTTTTTTAACCGGGTGTATGTCCACTCAGTGAATACAAGAATTCTCGGTATATGTATGTATGTATGTATGTATGTATGTATGTATGTATGTATATATGTATGTATGCACACACACACACACACACACACACACACACACACACATATATATATATATTTATTTATTTATTTATATGTATGTATGTATGTTTTTAATAGAATCTTTAGTGGTTCTCGTACTTGTTTGCCCCTAAGCAAAAATTGTTTTCAAAGAGCAAAAAAAAATTTTAAAATCTTAGACTTTTATACTATAAACACTAAAGAAAATACAAATGAAAGTCAAATTCAAACCACAGGTCCCTATGAAAATTGATCACATGGCACCTTCTTTGTGAAGTTCATGTATATAATCAGAATAGAATTAATAAGCTAACATAGCCTTTTAGCAAATATAAATAAAACTCAAATTCAAACCACATGTTCCTATAAGAATTGATATTTACATAAAATCCTTTGCCCCTTATTTGTAAACTTCATGTATATAATCAGAACTAATATGGATAAACTAACATAGCATTTTAGCAAGTAACCTATTTCAGCAGAGATGCATAAACCAACATTAAATGAACAAATCCTAATTAATCCAAGTAGCTAAGACACCTCTTTTCCTTGTCATTTCCCTTCTCATTTTGTTTTAATACAACTTTATCACAACTAAACAGAAAAAAATGAGAAACCTAATGCAGTTAACACAGTCAAAATAGAAACCATAAAACCAATGCTTAAATACATCATATTCTCCTGTGCAATTAAATGAAATTGAGCTTTAACTACAAAATCTGACATACAAATTCCAATGTTATTGACTTTTTATTGTTTGCGCTAACAATTCATTGCACACACAAGATGAATTAACTAATTAATACCTCTTTCCTTATCAGGGTGGTTAGCTTCACCATTTCCAGAAAAAAAAATCAGCAGAAGAAATCAGTTGGGAAAAAAAACCTAGGAATCTCGTTGCTTCTACATAACAAAATCTTAAACCAAATTAAGATTTCTAAATTGGAAGAGGAAATCTGATCCACTCCTAATTGCTGGAGCCCTTTTATATATCTATACCTAGTTGAGAACAAATTGTTATTTTAGTTGCGAGATTCATGTTCGAGCTTTGAATTATTAATGACCAGACACAAAGAGCTTTAAAAGGATCAAGCCAAGAAAGGGAAAAGAGAAAAAAAACTCATAGCAATACAAAAGCTTTGTCCTTTAGAATTTTTTTCTTTAAAACAAAACTAAAAGGAACAATTCTTTTTAACAAAAAGAAGATATTTTTCTAAAAAACAATCCCAGACTATGAAGAGGCCTATAGTATAAATCCTATAAGAGGGTATAGAAGAGGCCTCAAATTAAGGCAAATTCTTACGTGTGCCTGGCGCATATGTCCATTAAGTCACACATAAGTATTTATATAGTTTCTTTTCAATTACAAACAAATTCCTAGGTTTGGTATATATAGTGGTTATGCGAGCGGGAGCCGACCAGGGGATAGGTTTGAATACCAGCTGCCCCCTTCTATTTTTTTTTAGATTTTCATTCCTTTTTTCAATTTTTTAAAATTTTTATTTTTTTAAACTTTTATGTTTTCCCTTTTTTTTCTTCTTTTCTCTTTACATTTTTCTTTTCTTTTCTTTTGTTGTGCTTTTATTTCCATTTTTCAGTTTTATTTTGATGTTTTCTTTTTCTAAGTTTTCAACTTTCCGTTTTTTCTATTCCCAATCTTTTTCCAGTTCTTTTATTTTTCATTTTTTGAACTGATAAAAAAGTTTATTTTCATTTACCTAGTTTTATCAACATGTGTTTTTTATTTTACTAATTCATTTTTGTTTATTTAGATAAACTAGTTGTTTGTTATCTTATTAGTAGTTATTTGTATTTTTATTAGTAACAATTTGTTATTCAATTAGTTCCTATCAAATCTTTTAGGTACACTAATATTTTTATTTGTTCTTTTATTTTTAATTCTTTGTTCTTTTATTAATATCTATTTGAATTTTTATTAGTAACAATTTGTTCTTTTGACAATGCCTATTTGTTCTTTTAGAGACACTAATTTTTTATTCTTTTGTTATTAGTTGTTTGTTCTTTTATTTGTAAGTCTTTGTACTTTTACTAGTAGGTAATTGTTCTTTTATTTGTTCATATTTGTTCCTTTAGATGAACTTGATATTTGTCCATTTATTAGTAACTATTTGTATTTTTATTAGTAACAATTTTTTCTTATAAATACTAGAAACTTATAAATGAACAAATAGCAACCAATAAAAACTATCTATAAAAGAACAAGTAGTTAGTTTCTCTAAAAATTCAAGTAAGAACTGATAAAAGAATAAATAAATACTAATAAAAGAATAAACAACTATCTGTAAAATAACAATGAACTAGTTTCTTTAAAACAACATCAAAAACTTATAAAAGAACAAATAATTACTAATAAAAGAAAAGAAAACTATTAATAAAAGAATAAATAACTATATATAAAAGAACAAGCATAAATTGATAAAAAAAAATAAACAACTATAAATAAAAGAACAAACAACCATCCATAAAAACAATAAAGAACTAATTTCTATGCAAATATATTAGACATTTATAAAAGAACAAATAATTACTAATAAAAAAAAAATAACTATTCTTAAAAGAACAAGTAGTTAGTTTCTTAAAAGAATAAATAGGAACTGATAAAAGAACAATCAACTACTAACAAAAGAGTAAACAACTATCTATAAAAGAACAAGCAAATACTTTCTCTAAAAGAACAAATAGGAACAAATAAAAAAAATATTTATTAAAAAAAACAAACAACATATAAGAAAAATAAAAAAAATAGTAAAATAAAAATAATATATTGATAGCATAAAGAGGATAAATCTACAACAAAAGAAAATATTCATATAATGAATAGAACAACTTCATAAAATAAACATAAAAAACTAATAGAACAAAAAAATCATGTAATAAAAAGACCATATTCATATTATAAAAAGAATAAATGCCATTGTCAAAAAACAAATGGACATCATGTTACTTTAATTTCTTTTTATAAGTTTTAAATGGGCATGAAAACTAATTGAATAAGTAACAAATAAACAAGAAATTAATTAAATGAACATGAACCAGACCTAAGAAGATCATTTTCATTTATTCATATTTATTTGTTCTTTTATTGATTTTTATTTGTTCATTTGTATATCATAATTATGATTCATATGAACTCTAATTAGATGTTATTTATTTTTCTTTAATTTGTGGTTTCAAGAACATATGTGACAAAGAATTATTGAAAAAAAATTATTAAAGAACAATGTTGAAGACAAAAGTAAACAAATTTTAAAAAAAGCCAATAAGCTAAAGAATCTAAGTGAAGTGGAAAAAAGAAGAGTAGTAGCAAACAAGCAGGGAAAACTACAAAGGGCAAAAAAGTAACAAAACAAGAAGAGATGGGGATTAGACATTCGAAATCAACTTGGATATGAACAGTTTTAGGATAGTTAGAAATTGTTCGGATCTCCCAGCTCAAATGATAGTTTGTTGGGTTCATGTAATACATACTCAAAATGGTTTGATTGTCAATTTCAATAGTTGGGGATGTTTAGAATTTATATATATAGTAGGATGGTGGCTTATGGCATTAGCCTAGTTCACATAAAAAGTACTCCAAATTAATGCCTCTTTCCTTATTTGGGCAATTAGATTATTCACCATTTCCTGGAAAAAAAAATCAAATTAACAAAGTGAAAAAAATCAACTGCAAAAATTAAAAAAAAATTAAGGAATTTGCTCTTTGGATGATGTTATTATATGTAACATTGGTAGTAGACTTCTTCCACCTTCTTTTATTCAACATAACTCTCAAGTTGGAACTTTGAAGACAAAGCTCTAGACTCTTCTTTATGCACAAAAACAATACAAACTTTTTTTATATAAAGACCAAAATTTTCATAACATGATATTCACGAAGCTTTGGTTTGTCCATTTTTAGACTAACACTATGGATTTACCATTTATTGTAACCATATGTCCATTTCCAACTATAGAATGGAAACCTTAATCAGTGAATAAGAGTTTATATATTCACATACATATATATTACTTGGAAGACACTGACAATGTTAGGAGCAGCAGTAAGGTGATAAATGGACTGAAAAGCGTCAACAAAAACTTAGAGATTGAGGGTTTCAAGAAAAGACTAAGGCCAAATGTTGTTGTTGGAATGGTGGGGAGATGCCAATAACAAAAAATAAGCTGACGAAACAAACTTAATTTACTAGCTAATTAGCCATAAAATTGAGGAACAAGTTAAATGACACACTACAACTAATCGGCATTGAAGTGGTTTAATTTAGCAACTGAACATTAAAGTTACCTTTACAACAAAGAGGACTAAGTCTTCCAATATTGCTACTGAGTAGGTGTAGAATATCCTAATTATATGAAATATATAAAAGTAGAAAGTAAAAGTCTTCACATACTGCCCACTTGAAAATGTTTAAAATCACATCTCAATTGAGAGTGCACATAAAAGTTCCCTATCAATATTTATGCGTGCCAAAATAAATTTCTATGAGCTTCATGAACAACAACAACAACAATATTAAGAAAACCCACAAGAACATAAATAAATTAAAAGGGTGAAGATAAAAAAAAAAGCCACAAATAATTGAACCCCCACAACCATGTTCAGCTGAAAACAAAATAAAGAACCTTTTTTGGAGCTAGATGAGAAAAAATAAAAAAGATTGAATGTTGTTATAGGACCAGATCGTAAAACTGAAACTGCCACCTCCAAGGGCATACAAGCACTTGTGTAGCATCCAACAAATCTTGCAACTCTATGGTACTTTTCAATTTTGTTGGCAAAAAAGAACATGTGATGGAAAGTAAAAGAATATAAAGAGATGATAAGCACTTCAGATCTAAGTTGTTTACCATTAAATTTTAGTTTTATCTTCTGATTAGGAGTTCTGTCACCACCTTTAATATAAAACGTATGTAACAGAAATGAGGAGTGCCAAAACTTGCATGAAACAATATTGCCCCCCACCTTTTATGATTAGTACCAAATTCTGCGCTAAACAATCCTCTTTACCCATATGCATAATATCTAATCACTGATTGAAACTGTTGGAATTCTTGGCGCACCAAGATCCTTTTAAGATAGGATTTGAGCTCGTTGAGCTAACTATAGCTTGAAAAGGTATCTAAGGCAGCTAGAAGTAGCTCCCCTTAGCTCAAGTCAGCTCACTTCAGCTATAAGTAGCTCAAAGTAGCTGGACTTCAGCTCAAGTTAGCTCAAGTCAGCTCAAGTCAGCTCACTTCAGCTTATGGTAGCTGAATGTAGCTGGACTTCAGCTCAAGTTAGCTCAAGTCAGCTCAAGTCAGCTCACTTCAGCTTATGGTAGCTGAATGTAGCTGGACTTCAGCTCAAGTCAGCTCACTTCAGCTTATGGTAGCTGAATGTAGCTGGACTTCAGCTCAAGTTAGCTCAAGTAAGCTCAAGTCAGCTCACTTCAGCTTATGGTAGCTGAATGTAGCTGGACTTCAGCTCAAGTCAGCTCACTTCAGCTTTTGGTAGCTGAGTGTAGCTGGACTTCAGTTTACTTCAGCTGAAAGCAGCTAACTCCAGCTCAAGGTCAGTTCTTGGAGCTGGACCTTAGTTCATGGTGCTAGGTTGGAGCTCAAAGGAGCTCAATGGTGCATAAGTAGCATATTGAGCTAGCTTTGTGCCAGCTCACCTTGTTTTTAGCTCAAAACCACCAAGAGACACATCTTTTGTGTAAAGGTATGTCTCTTCATCAAAAGAAATAACTCTTGGCTAAAAGAACATGTCCTTTCATCCAAAGGAAGTGTTCCTTGGGTGAATGGACATGTATATTCGGCCATAGGGTGCTTATAGCACCAAGAGTGATGTCCTTTAACTTTAAAGGACATGTATGTTCGGCCATGGAGGTGGTTGAGGTGGTTATTGCACCAAATGTGATGTCCTTTAGACTTAAAAGACATGTGTTTTCGCCCATAAGGTAGTTATGGGTGGTTATAGGCCAAAGGAAGTGTTCCTTGACTTAAAAGGACACCTTTCTTGGTGTAAAGGTGTGCCTTTTGGTCATCTATAAATAGCCTTTAGTGGCTGGCCATTGAGAGTACGAATTTTACACTCAATTTGCACCATTTTTCTTGAGAGAAAAATTCCTCCTTTCATTCCTTTAAAGAGCCGAAATATTAGACACTTTCTTAGAGCATTGTGGGTGGAATTACATTGAGATTCTTCATCTCAATTCAAGCCTCAAGGCGTATCTCTAAGATCAAGTCCTTCCTTTTCCTTTTCGGCACAAGACTATCAAAAAGGAAGGTACGCATCCTTTCTTGCTTTAGTAGCATGCTAAGGATTTAAGTTTTATGAATGATCTTAGTGGCATGCTAAGTTTGTTTGACTGGATAAGTATGTCTATATTCATGTTGAACTCAAATAGCATGCTAGATATTGTTTTTGAGACAATATGTATGGAAAACTTATATGCATGTGGCATATACACAAATGAATAACATAAGAGTATGTTATTATTGAGATCCTGAAAATCTTCAATTGGTATCAGAGCCTAGGTCATGAATATGTATATGTTACATGTTGTGAGCATGATTTAGGATCATACATATGTGTATGATTTCGATGAAGGTTAATAAAGGATATGTGTATGAAACAATGAAGGCATGTTTATATATTTCTGATCGAATGTTATATGCATCTCTTTTGCCATATATGAGCATGTTAGAAGTTGTTTTCATACACATGTTGCTTTGTTGAGTCTTGTTGTGTAAATTGAACTAAAACATGTGAATTGCATCAATGTAGATGGCTTGTAAGAATATTGTTGCTGAATTAAACCGTGACCTCAAATTGGATGGTGAAAACTATTCAATTTGGCAACAGAAAGTCAAATTCATTTTAACTGAGCAAGATACTCTTGATGTACTCACTCAAGAGATCATGCCTCCTGCTGAGGGAGAGGATAAGACTGCCTATGAGGCATTCCTAAAGAAGAACTCTATGTGTAGAGTCACTCTCCTTTCCACTATGGTGGATGAGATTATGGTGGAATTCTCCATGCTTGAGGGGGCCAGGGCCATATGGGACTCTGTCAAGGCCAAGTATGGAGATGTTTCTGTAGAGAAACAACGCTCGATGATTCTCAGGTTTGAGAATTATGTGAAGCGTGCTGATCACTCTATGAGTGCTCACTTGCGTGAGATGTCACGCATGATCCACCAACTCAAGACGGCAGGGCATGTGCTCACTGATGAGCAACAAGTGCAAGCAATAATTCGTTCCTTGCCTGATGAGGAATGGCAGTTGATGAAGGTCAACTTACGCCATAACCCTCAAATAATGTCATTTGATGACATTGCCCGTCACCTCCTCCTTGAGGCTGAGGTAATGGCCCTCAAGGACCATTCTAAGGCATATGTTGCCTCATCTTCTATCCAGAAGGGATGGAAGAAGAATGGTGGAAAAGGAGGGCCAAGGAAGGGCAAGGGAAAAGTTCCTGCTTCTAAGAAAAGGTTCAAGAAGAAACGGGACATAAGCAAGCTAAAGTGCTTCAACTGTGGGTATAAAGGACACTTTGCAAAGGATTGCAAAGGTCCACCCAAGGTACATACATACCCTTCTACTTCCATTGTACATGTTGTGTCATGTACATTACTAACTGAGTGCAATTCTTTGTGGATTGTAGACTCGGGAGCAACAGACCACATAGCATGGGAGAAGTCCTGGTTTGTGGCCTACAGGAAGCTCTCAAAAGGAGCTAAGCACATTTCAGTAGGAAATGATGCCAGGCTGGAAGTGGAAGGCATAGGAACATGTAGAATTCCTATAGATATTGGATATTTGTATCTAATAGATGTATTGTATGTACCAAACATTTTTAGAAATTTGATTTCTATAAGTTGTATGTTGAAGTACAATTATTGCTTTAATTTCTTTAATAATAGTGTGTCTATTATTAAAGATAATCAGATAGTGTGCACTTGTTCAGTTAATAATGGGCTTTATGAGTTAAAGCCAACTGACCATTCTGTTGCAAGTCCTAGTTGCTATGTGACAGAGGTCACAAATGAAATGAGACGGCATGAAAGGTTAGGTCATATTCGTCAAGATAGAATGAACAAGCTAGCCAAGGGTGGCTTGCTAGGTTCCTTGACCAAGGTTGTCCTTCCAAGTTGTCAATCATGCCTAGAAGGCAAAGCCACAAGAAAGCCTTTTGGCAAAGCAACTAGGAGAGGTGAGGCACTTAGTTTAGTTCACTCTGACCTGTGTGGGCCAATGAGGGTTGAATCTAGAAATGGATTTAAGTATTTCATCACATTCACAGATGATTATACTCGATTCACCCATATCTACTTACTCAGAAACAAGGCAGAGGCCTTGGCATGCTTTGAGAAGTATGTGTACTTGGTTGAGAACCAAGTAGGTAAGAAGATTAAGTCCTTGAGGACAGATAGGGGTGGAGAGTATACATCTAATGCATTCAAAGCATTTTGTGACTTGAAAGGTATTGAGAGGGAGTTCACCCTTCCTTGGACACCCCAACAGAATGGAGTATCTGAGAGGAAGAATAGAACTCTTATGGACATGGTACGTTCCATGATGGCAAAGGCCAATTTAGACATCACTTATTGGAGTGATGCACTGCTGTGTGCAGTTCATGTCCTTAATAGAGTACCTACCAAGAATGTGAATTCTTCTCCATATGAGTTATGGAAGAAGAAAACTCCTAACCTAAGCTATTTACGCCCTTGGGGTTGTTTAGCTTATGTTCACCTAACGGACCACCCTTTGGGAAAGTTGGGTCCAAGAGGGAGGAAGTGTGCCTTCCTTGGTTATGCTGAACAATCTAGGGGTTATGTGTTCTTGGATGTAAGTCACAAAATTGGGAACATCTTTGATGCAAGGAATGCTAACTTTGTGGAGGATGAGTTCCCCAAAGTTGGTGAGTGTGGTGACTTAACCTCATTAAGCCAGATCCTAGATGAGGGTCAACCAAGTGTCATAAGGACACTTGGGACACATGCACCTACTCTAGAGGGAGTACCTCAACCACGTGGAGCAATGGCTCTAGAAATCCCTGTTGTTGTGGACCAACATGAGCAAGACTTCCAAGAGGAAGGTTTTGTTCAAGAGGGAGTTGAGGATACTCAAGGGCAAAATGTTGAGCCTCAAGAGATGGAGCATGAGTTGCCTCCATCTCAGCCTATATTGAGAAGATCAATGAGGAAATTTGGACCACCTAAAGAATGGTGGATCCTGGATAGTGAGGCAAACTTGGTTGCATCTGAGATAGATGAGCCAAGTAACATTGAGGAGGCTCTTGAGGGTGAACAAAGGGAAGAGTGGCTAAATGCAATGAAGGATGAGTTGCATTCGATGCATCTCAATGGGGTTTGGGAGTTAAGTGATCTTCCTCTAGGCCGTAAGGCAATTGGGAACAAGTGGGTTCTCAAGATCAAGGTGAACTCTGATGGAAGTATCGAAAGATACAAGGCCCGGTTGGTGGCCAAGGGTTTCACACAGAAGGAGGGTGTTGATTTCAAAGACACCTTCTCTCCTGTTGTGAAATTCACTTCCATCAGGATATTACTTGCCATTGTGGCAAATCTAGACTTAGAGTTACATCAGATGGATGTAAAGACCGCCTTTCTCAATGGTGAATTGAGTGAGGAGATATATATGAGATAACCTGAGGGGTTTGTCCAACAGGGTCAAGAGGACAAGGTATGTAGACTAAAGAAGTCTATCTATGGTCTTAAGCAAGCTTCAAGACAGTGGTACTTGAAGTTTCACCATGCAATCACAAACTATGGCTTTGTGATGATGCATGAAGACCATTGTGTATACTTGTACTCTTCTGGGTCTAGTTTTGCAGTATTGACTCTATATGTAGATGATATACTGATTGCAAGTAATAGGCTTGCATTGTTAAGTACCATCAAGGGATGGTTGTCTTCCACTTTTGACATGAAGGATATGGGAGAGGCTGCTTTTATTCTAGGGGTGAAGATCCTGAGGAATAGAAAGGCAAGGCTATTGGCCCTTTCTCAAGAATCTTATATTGATAAGATTCTTGCAAGGTTCAACTTAACAAATGCAAAGCCCATGAGTACACCTCTTGCATATGGTTGCAAGATTGGAGAGGACTTATGTCCTAAGACTCCAAAGGAGAAGGAAGAGATGGCTCAGATTCCCTACCTAAGTGCCATTGGTAGCTTGATGTACGCCATGTTATGTACAAGGCCAGACATCAGCCAAGCGGTTGGTCTTTTAGCACGATATTCTTCCAACCCTGGTCTGGAGCATTGGAAGAATGTCAAGAGGATCCTAAGGTACCTCAAGGGTACTAAGGATTATTGGCTTTGTTACCAAGGTAAAGACCTTGGTTTACGTGGCTATTCTGATGCTGACTGGGGTGGGGATAGAGACTCCAGCAAGTCTACATCTGGTTATCTTTTCATGCTAAATGGTGGTGCTACTACTTGGTGTAGTAAGAAGCAAACTTGTACAGCATTGTCCACAATGGAGGCTGAATTTGTTTCATGTGCCTCAGCTGTACAAGAAGCCCTTTGGCTAGGTTATTTCCTTAAGAAATTGGAGTCCAAGGTTTCTATTGAGAGACCTATTACTATCTAAAGTGATAGTATGGCAGCCATGGCTTATACTAAGGACCCCAAATACCATGGAAAAACCAAGCACATTAGCATGAAATATAACTTTGTAAGGGATGCAATTGAAGAGGGTGAAGTTAGGATTGAGTACATTTCTACAGACCTGATGGTGGCAGATCCTCTCACTAAGCCATTGCCACCACTTGTGTTTGCTCGACATGTTAGAGCAATGGGTCTTAGAAGAATGTAAATGTTGGATGTACTTCACCTCTTTGGTGTCACACATGTTAAGTATTATTTTTGTGATAATATAGATTATTTTATGAAATAATCAGTTCAATTTTAGAAAACACAACGAACAAATGAACATGTCAAACATAGGTAGAGAATGACTTTCTCACACGAGTCATTCGCCCTTGATCTTTATGTAAGATTAAGGATGAGACTGGCTAAAGACTTAAATGAATGGTACATTTAAGTGGGAGTCATGCTCCAACACATGACACTTTAGCCTTTCATGGTCGCCTAGATTATGAGTAATCAAGGTTCAATGCTTTGGTGCATTCAGTTTGTATGACCATTCATACATCCTAGCCTATGTTAGATGTAAGCAAGGGCTTACATGGAGAAATTTCATGGTTATTGACATGTCCTCCTTTTATATGTTAAGAGGAGTACACTTAATGGTGTTTTAAGAGGGAGAAATGACACACTCCTCAATTGGAATGGAGATCACTCCAAGTGGGAGTGACATGAGTAAAACACCTTAGAAGTGTATTCTGGAACTTTAATGGATGTGTTTCCAAGTGTTCCATGACCATGAAATACGACCATAGAAGAATTTAAGCAAGTTGTCTCTGTTCTTGCTTAGTGTGAGATTCTTCAAATCAGACTCTTAGTGACTATAGCTTGCTATTAGGAAGTTGAGTTAATTATGATCACTTTGATTGGTTGTCGAAGGTCTTAGAGAAATGAGACTGGAGTATCCTCCTTTTGGGTGATCATGTTAATTCATTGACCTAAGTAGTTGAAGCTCAAAGGAAAGACATTAAGATGGTACACGTTCACTAAATTCAATCTTGGGCCCACATATTACTGTGAGTAGTATGATAGATTGAATTGTGATTTAAATGAGTACACAATGCTTAATACAATCATGGATTTCAAGGAGTTGAAATTCAGAGAAAGAGACTGATTGTGATTAAGAAGTGTATCATATGTCTGGGGTCTGAAAGGCAAAACTTGATGTGTTCAAGAAAAACTTGATGTGTTCAAGAAAGCTTGATGTGTTTAAGCAACACACTTGTACTTGATGTGTTCAAGGAAAGTTTGAAGAAGTTCAAACTATGAGGAGAGGACAATCTTCTATTGAGAGTCTAACAACCTCAATAGAAGAGACTTAGTGTGTGTGCCTTGAGGTCGCACCCACAACTCTATATATGTAGAAGTGTCTAGATTATTTCGGCTATAAGGATTAAGGAGTTTTGTTTTGAGTGGGAGCTGGGAGTTTTAAAAGCATCTTAGTGCGAGTGGGAGTTTGTTGGAATTCTTGGCGCACCAAGATCCTTTTAAGATAGGATTTGAGCTCGTTGAGCTAACTATAGCTTGAAAAGGTATCTAAGGCAGCTAGAAGTAGCTCCCCTTAGCTCAAGTCAGCTCACTTCAGCTATAAGTAGCTCAAAGTAGCTGGACTTCAGCTCAAGTTAGCTCAAGTCAGCTCAAGTCAGCTCACTTCAGCTTATGGTAGCTGAATGTAGCTGGACTTCAGCTCAAGTTAGCTCAAGTCAGCTCAAGTCAGCTCACTTCAGCTTATGGTAGCTGAATGTAGCTGGACTTCAGCTCAAGTCAGCTCACTTCAGCTTATGGTAGCTGAATGTAGCTGGACTTCAGCTCAAGTTAGCTCAAGTAAGCTCAAGTCAGCTCACTTCAGCTTATGGTAGCTGAATGTAGCTGGACTTCAGCTCAAGTCAGCTCACTTCAGCTTTTGGTAGCTGAGTGTAGCTGGACTTCAGTTTACTTCAGCTGAAAGCAGCTAACTCCAGCTCAAGGTCAGTTCTTGGAGCTGGACCTTAGTTCATGGTGCTAGGTTGGAGCTCAAAGGAGCTCAATGGTGCATAAGTAGCATATTGAGCTAGCTTTGTGCCAGCTCACCTTGTTTTTAGCTCAAAACCACCAAGAGACACATCTTTTGTGTAAAGGTATGTCTCTTCATCAAAAGAAATAACTCTTGGCTAAAAGAACATGTCCTTTCATCCAAAGGAAGTGTTCCTTGGGTGAATGGACATGTATATTCGGCCATAGGGTGCTTATAGCACCAAGAGTGATGTCCTTTGACTTTAAAGGACATGTATGTTCGGCCATGGAGGTGGTTGAGGTGGTTATTGCACCAAATGTGATGTCCTTTAGACTTAAAAGACATGTGTTTTCGCCCATAAGGTAGTTATGGGTGGTTATAGGCCAAAGGAAGTGTTCCTTGACTTAAAGGACACCTTTCTTGGTGTAAAGGTGTGCCTTTTGGTCATCTATAAATAGCCTTTAGTGGCTGGCCATTGAGAGTACGAATTTTACACTCAATTTGCACCATTTTTCTTGAGAGAAAAATTCCTCCTTTCATTCCTTTAAAGAGCCGAAATATTAGACACTTTCTTAGAGCATTGTGGGTGGAATTACATTGAGATTCTTCATCTCAATTCAAGCCTCAAGGCGTATCTCTAAGATCAAGTCCTTCCTTTTCCTTTTCGGCACAAGACTATCAAAAAGGAAGGTACGCATCCTTTCTTGCTTTAGTAGCATGCTAAGGATTTAAGTTTTATGAATGATCTTAGTGGCATGCTAAGTTTCTTTGACTGGATAAGTATGTCTATATTCATGTTGAACTCAAATAGCATGCTAGATATTGTTTTTGAGACAATATGTATGGAAAACTTATATGCATGTGGCATATACACAAATGAATAACATAAGAGTATGTTATTATTGAGATCCTGAAAATCTTCAGAAACTGCAGGCTCCTTGAAGGTCTTGCTAAAAGTGAGCTCATTCTCTGTGTTATTGGTGCGATACACCCAAACACGTACGATCCCGCTAAAAGGCTTGTGCCACGGTATGAATGTCTTGGTTCTTGAAGAACAGAGGATGGTGGACATGAATCTTACTAGCAAAGACAGGGAGTGGATTAGACCCTTGTCCTTGAAGGTTATCTGAATGTCGATCATCAGAGATCCAAAAAACAGAGAATGGCAGAGATGAGAAACGAAGCGACTTGGATATACTTGGTTTTTGAACGTTTGATGGTTTAATTGAAGGGAAACAATCCATAGTGAGCAAGGAACTAAATTAGGATTGAAGCGGCGAAAGAAGAAGGATGATGCAATAACGATAGCTAGTGGGCAGTGATTGTGAATGACAGGCAGACGATGATCATGAATAGCTTGCGGGAGGAGATCATGAATAGATGGTGTTGGAAGTAGCGATTTGGCGTGGATGAGTTTGCGATTTGGTGGCTGGCGATGATCATGAACAACCAGCTGGAGGAGGTCATGAGTGGCTGGTGTTGCGGGTAGTGATTTGGCATGGATGAGTTTGTAAGATGAGTCTGGGATCTCATAGTGAGGATCATAATTTACAAAATAATACAAGTAAAAAATTGTATAAGGTAATTGATGAAAATTGAATGAATAGAATTAAAGTTATTAAAAAAAACTAAAAGTTCAAATTAGCATTTAAAACATTCCAAACTTAAAATGGTCAAAATTGAGAGAATACAATTAAGGGTAGTTTTGGAACTTAATTGTAAAATTTTTTTGAATTCTTCCACCTAAAATAACAAATCTACCATATGTCACCTCTGTATCATATTTATTAAGTGAAAAGTCTCTTTATTTCTTAAGTGTATCCTACTTTATATATATATATATATATTACAACATTGTTGTCAATTAACAGACAACTTGGTGTGTGGACACACCTTGATACATATGAGGCTCTAAACAAATAGAACATTTGGTCAAATCATCAACACATTCATTTATTAATTAAATGAACGAACACAACAATATCATTTTGTGGTCATTTATTTAAATGAACGAACAGGAATAGGGGTCTCATTTATTAGTTTATATTCATGAACATATTTGGTTAGTGTTTGTTTATGTTCATTTATTTATTTGGTTGGTTAGTTTGTTTATTTATTATTTACATACATACTTCTTATTTATTACCATTCATGTTGTTTGTTTGTCAACTTTGATATGCATTTTAGTTTATAGAAACTTATAGAATATTTTTTTTTTGTTTGAAAACATTACTTGTTTTTTTATTAATATGTTGTGAATATTAATGCATCTATTGGTTTATTTAGTCATTCATTTATATTTGATTATTTGAATGTGAAAATCTGTGTTCCTATTATTATATGAAAGTAAGTTCCTAATATATAAAATTGAGATGTTTACATATGAACTTGATGTCTAAATGTGTGTAATCAGTTTGGGTGTTGTAAAACTAAATTCTTATTTTATGAGTGCAGATTTTAAAAGTATGAAACTGGATTCTTAATATTATATGCAAATGAGTTGCTGACACAAAAATATGATGATGTACGAACTAAGTTTCTATTGCATGAAATTGAGTTTTTATTATACGAACCTTCGTTCTTATTATAGAAGTATAAAGTTCATTTTGTACAAAATTGAGTTCTTATTGTACCAGATTTTGTTCTCGTTGTATGGGCATATAGCTCTTTTTTTTTTTTATGAAATTAAAATGTTAATGTATGAAACTAGATTATTATTGTATAAAATTAAGATGTTAATTTATGAAATTGCATTCTTGTTGAATGGAATTAAGTTCCTATTATCTAAAATTGGTTCTTATTTTATGAAATCCAAACTTTCCTAGAGTCTCCTATGAAAACTCTCTTAATATTATTATTTGTAGAGGAAAAAATGAGGAGTATCATTTTCATAATTATCATACTTAATGTCAAAAAAATCCTTCAATCTTGCTAACTCTCATCCATACTTAATGTTTTGAAAAATAGAAAAACTTATGTTGAATTATCCCTACACCTGCAGATTTATCCTAATCTTTGTTGATTTCTATTTATTCCTCTTGCCAATATTTAGAAAATTATAATACCTATTAAGGTGGAGTATATACTCAATGTGTATATTAGAAAGTGATCTCCAAATAATATTTTGAAAAGTCTTCCTTACTTAATTTACTAATTCATGGGTGATATATCATACAATTATGCATTAATAAAGTATGCAATTATATTAAAATATCATTCACATTCTCCTTATATATAATATATCTAAATCAGTTAATGCATAGGCTAAAAACATAAACAAATCACCCTTTTTTTCAAGCAAAGAAAAGCAATTCAAGGTATTTAATACTTACTATAATGATCTCATCTCTTCTATGCAATTCAATTTTCTACCTCTATAAAAGCATATTAACTCAATAGTCCCACTTGTATTATTAGAATTTTCTAATTAAAGAAGTAGAAATGGCATTGGGTTCCAAAGTGTGTTTGGTGAATGCGTTCGCTTACTCTTGCTCCCTGCTTCTTGCAGTTTTTGCATGGGGCACAAACAACTTCATTACCAGATGAAGAGGCTAGTTCCATAGGGACACAATCCCTCACAATCACTAGATCCACCATCCTTTCACATTCATGGGACCAACAAATTGTCACCGAGTGGGCCAAATCTTATGCACCATGATACCCCAGCGGCCTTTTCCCTTTATGAGATCAAGAAGCTTTCTCCTGGTGGGTCGAATCTCGAACACCGTCGCAGCCCACCGACTTGATGCAACATCCATATATTTTTAGCATAAAGTTAGTAAATAAAGATATTATTTGTGTTCAGTCGAGCTGCAATAAAGATTTTCTCTTTTTTATATATTTTTTGTTTTATTTGTTTGCTTTCTTATCATTTTCTATCATATAAAATAGGGGAATTAAACCTTTGTTGACAATGATGGATGTTATGGAATTGAATGATTAAGTCCTACTCGTGTTCATCTATTTATAAATGAATGGTGTTTGTGTTTAATCATGTTCATTTGTTAAAAATAACTTTGTTGTGAATCAAATAAACTGAATAAATGAATATGTTCTTAAATACTATGAAATGATCATTTTCATAAACAATATGACTAAAAGCATTAAATAAGAACAAGCATAAATGAAGTGATGAACCAACAAGACCAAACTATTAGATATAATAAAAGGGGGAGATCATGTTTGGATGAATTACTTAGAATAATGAATATATAAATAATAAACAAATGAATGAATGAGAAAAACATAAACAAACTTTAATCAAATTGTTCGTGAACATAACAAATGAACGATTCACATTTATTCATTCAAAAACAAACATAAAATTTTATTTATGCCTATTCCTTTAACTAAATATAAACATAAATGCACTTTCGCCGAACTGTTAATTAATAGTTCACCGAACATTTTGTTCATTTACAACCCTACTATAAGGAACTTGCTTACCCTGATAGGTGCTTCTACGAATACTAGATTGATTTACAAGCACTTAGGAAATAAATTCCATTATAGTTTGTAGTTGGCTAGTCATCACTTATGAGTATGTTAAAACTTTTCATGCTACTATAGTTATTTAACCTAGCTTGAAATAAGATGCATGTGTAGCTTTGGTGATAAGTAACATAGATAGATAACAAAATGAGTAAAACCTCCCATGGACTAAATCTTAGTTTATATATACAAGACAAAGCTAAACACATTCATTACTGAAAGTATAAGTATTAATTATGTGTACATTACCTGGTATATGGACATCCAAAAGCAAACCTTGTCCCTATGTATCATCAAATTGATATGCAACACTACTTGAGGCACTTAGCATATAAAGTACTCAAAACTAACATATAGTGAGATCTCCATTCTAAACTCACAATTGGGCAAAATTTGCATCAAGTCTACCTGAGCTTGAAGCACTTGTTTGTGCCTTCTCTATCTTGTACTGTCAAGACATAATCACTCTAATTAATCATCTGACCGACAATGTAACTAGAATCATCAAATTCAAATATTTTATATGTACAATATAAATAACACTAGCTCAACAACCAACTATACCTACTAGGCTCCTCAGTTTCTGTATTTGCAAAATAAAACTAAATGGATGAGAATGTGAGATTCTCAGTAAGGAATCTTTTGTACCTGCAAATAAAAACAACTAAGGACTTACACATGTATATGTTTATGATTTTATGTCTATTGCAAACTCATACTGTAACACCCCCATGTCCCACATGGGTGAATTGTGGGAAGCCTTATGTGGATATATAGGCTCCAATTCCAGAACATAAGCACCTAGCGCTTATCCTTTTCTAAAGGATAGCCCATGTGGTGTGGGCAGGTGTTCCGTTGACCGGTTCTGGACTTGGGTCGTTACAGATGGTATCAGAGCTGACCCGAGACCACGATGGTGTGGCATAGTGGGTATGCACATGCATCGTCTACCGGGGCTGATCCTGGATTCGAGAGGCTACTTGGCCAGGGGCTAAGTAGTCCGATTAGAGAGGTTACTTGGTCCGGGGAACCAAGTAATCCGATTGACCCCAACGGGGACGTTGGGTACATAAGGGGGGGAGTTTGTAACACCCCCATGTCCCACATGGGTGAATTGTGGGAAGCCTTATGTGGATATATAGGCTCCAATTCCAGAACATAAACACCTAGCGCTTATCCTTTTCTAAAGGATAGCCCATGTGGTGTGGGCAGGTGTTCCGTTGACTGGTTCTGGACTTGGGTCGTTACAGATGGTATCAGAGCCGACCCGGGACCACGATGGTGTGACATAGTGGGTATGCACATGCATCGTCTACCGGGACTGATCCTGGATTCGAGAGGCTACTTGGCCAGGGCCTAAGTAGTCCGATTAGAGAGGTTACTTGGTCCGGGGAACCAAGTAATCCGATTGACCCCAACGGGGACGTTGGGTACATAAGGGGGGGAGTTTGTAACACCCCCATGTCCCACATGGTTGAATTGTGGGAAGCCTTATGTGGATATATAGGCTCCAATTCCAGAACATAAACACCTAGCGCTTATCCTTTTCTAAAGGATAGCCCATGTGGTGTGGGCAGGTGTTCCGTTGACCGGTTCTGGACTTGGGTCATTACACATACAGTTAAAGGGTACTAAGCATATGGCTATATCTTGGTGTTCAATAGGCTACCTTCAAGCTAGTCCTCACTAAATGACCTTATCCTGCTACTAGTAACTTGAGCTTACCAATAAACTTTCTTTTCTTATTGTACAAGAGTGACTATAGTTTAGCTCATTTTCTTGTGTTCTAAGGAACTCAACTTTGTCATACTAAGGTTCCCATATTAATGTCTTAAGTCCATAGACTTTCTAGGTCATTAATAGTTACTAAACCTTTACCATTAACTTAGCACTTGTAGCACTTTAGGCAATTAGCCTAAACTTGTACCTTAGCTCATTTTAGGTGTATTAGATCTACTTCTAACGTATGTCATTACCTCAAGCTCAACTACATAGCTTATGGCACATGACTCTTTAAGGTACTACTTTGTCTTTTAACAATGTAACTTTTAAGCAAGTTACCTCTGACTCCTAAAACTAGCTTAAAACTCTTGATCCTTAGGTTCCAAATGTGTTTTAGGCTTGATTTTAGTTCTTTAAAACCATGCCCTACCCCCTCAACCTATAAGGAACTTATAGTGCCCACACGTGCCTGTGTTATAGCCTTCATAGTGGAATTCTCAATTAGCGAGGTAAGTTTATAAATTCCTAGCTTAAATATCTTTAATTAGAGGTGAATTAGCAAAATCAAGTATGTTTTTAAAGGTTTAGTAAGTTCCAAGTGGTTTATGGTAGGCTTAGTAAATTCCAAGTGGTTTATGGCACTGAGTTTTGCCCAGGGGCAAAACTATCATTTTGCATCTTGGTGGGTCGAGACAAGTCTCGAGAGTAAAAATGGACTTTTTAAAACCCAAAGCCTAAGTTAGAAAGTTTTGCTTAATTTTTTATTTACCTAGTTACTATTTTAGGAAAGGGTAAAGTTGCAAAACTTAAAAAAAGTTTGGGGGGGGGGGGGGGGATGGAGAGGTTTTGTGTTTAAAACACATTTGGAGGGAAGATTGCCGCCACTATTCACCCAATTTATAGCCTAAATTCATAGCTCTTCTCCTTCTTCTCAATCTCTTGCCAAATCTTTTTCAAAACCAAGAATTCTTCATGTAATTGGAAGGCTTTGGTGTTGCCCAAGTCAAAGGGAGCATGTTTTGCTTGTTTTTCATGTTGTTGAAGCTCTTGGAAACGTTTTTTAGCTTGGGCAAGGTTTTGGGCATGAGGTGAGCTTTTGTTCTTGATGATTTCAAGTTTCTTGAGCTTAATCAAGCTTGGGTTTTGTAGGTTTGTGCTAAATTTGTGCCATATGCCTTGTATTTTGTTTGGAACCTAGGAAACCAAGTGGAACCCTTTAAAGCTTATGGTTTGAGCTTGTGGTGCTTGATTATTGCTAGTTCAAAGTGAATTGAGGTAAGGGAATTTTGATTTAAGCATATTTGATGCCATTCATAGCTTGTTTGCTTGTTAAATTTAAGTAGTTTGATGAATAGCATTAGTTGGTGGATGGTGATGAACATGTTGGACTAGTAAGGTTTTGATGGTTTATGTGGTGTTTATGGACACCATAGAATTGGTTTAAATGGTGCATTGTGGCCTATTGCATGAGTACTTGAAGGCTTAAGGCTTTTCAAGGCATCCTTAGGGCCATTGGAAAGCCTTGGAAGGCCCAAGAGTAGCTATGGCACAAAATTTGGAATTTCTGGGCATGAAATAGTTGGGGGCACATCGCCAACCATTTTGTGAAAATTCTAGGGGGTTTTGTACTGTGGCAATGTGCCATCGACAGCTTTGACACCTTGTAGTATTTTCAGCATAACTTTTCACTCTGGTGTCCGATTTAGGTGATTCTAGATTTCACATGAAGCTAAGAGAAAGCACTATCATCTTCATGCGTTCAACAAGCCTGGAATTACCTTGGTTTAAAGGTATTTTAGTTCAAATTGAAGACATGTTTGGCCACAATAGAGCACCACTAGTTGGGTGCAAGGTTTAGAGCCATCAGAAGCCTAGTTGGGCCTATGGATTTGAGGCTCCAATGTAGGAAACTTAGTGCACCTAGGACGGTCCCAAAAAACCTAGTAAATGAGTCCAACCATGGTCATTTCCACTTCACTGGTGTGAACCAAGCAATGGTGGATAGAAAAGCGCCATGGATGAATGCTTAGTACACTTGTTGCCTAGCCAAGTTGTGACTTGAGGCACAAGTGAAAGCTTACTGTATCCTTGGTAGGTTAAATGGTAATGCTAGTACCTTGGTGATCTAGGTAAGCTGATTAGCTCAAGACACAAATTGGGAGCCTAATGCGCCTATTGGGTGGAGGCTTAGTACCATAGTGGCTTAGGTAAGCCAATGGCTCAAGGCACTATGTGGGAGCCTAGTACACCTAGTGAGTTTCTTACAACATAAGCAAGGAGCATCCACCATGTTCACCTGCACAACAACCAAAGGAAGGTTAAGTTACTGCGTCAGTAAGCTAAGGCTTACTAGGAGCGAGTTAGTGGCCAGAACTCGCAAGGCACAGAGTGACGCCCGTGAGAGGACTAGGATGAGGAGGAGTCCCAAGGGACTCAAGTATATGCGCATATATTAGCCCTCAAACTACAAGCGTGTGTAGTAGACTTTATATATTTGTATATATGTGTGTCCTCAGTATTTTTCTTGCAGGTTGAAGGATCCCTTATTGAGAATCTTCGATTCTCACTCCCTAAGCTTTTGTTGTGCAGTTTTGGGTATTGTTAAGCTAGTAACCATTGAGGGTTGTTAAGCTAGGCTCATAAGCAGGTATTTGGTTTATTTAAATCTTTAAGATTCTAGTTTGTGGATCACTTGTTGGTTAAGTTATGGTACTAACTACAGTTGTATTTTTGGCCAATAGAGGCTAGTGAAGCATAAGGAAGGGCTTTGGAGCTTACCACCGGGAGTTGCTTTAAGGTGGAAGCTTAGTTATGGATCTCAGTAGTGTTGTTCAGTGTATAGTTCTCATACACTAGTTTGCCTCCAATGTTCATGTATGAGTAGTCTACTCTAGAGTCGCTCTTAGGTGTGAGCATAGTCTACTTTTTCTTGGATGTTCACACGCAAATGATTATGTGTAGTTAACCACATAAATGTTCTGTATACTTTGACAGTTTTGATGTTTGTGTTTAATGAAATGCCATGGCACTGTTTTAAGTATCATTTCCTTATTTTATTGAACAAGTCAAAGCACATACTCATGCATGATTATATAGTAGGATTAATTAACTAAAAGCATAATTGTTTTAACTAGTGTGCACATAATCAATTAGCCAATTACGACTATTGTAGGACAAGTTCCTATAGGCTTCCTGGGTAGGCCCACGGGGGGCCGTGTCAGCTTGTGTCCCTATGGGGTCCATAATGGTACCCTATTGGCCTTTGGTACTCTTGATTGATTTTTTTTAGCCTCTATGGCTTATTAGCCATAGAATGACCAGTGTCCTTGCTGCCAATTCCATGGCATCTAGTGCTAGCAAATTGAGCCACACAAGAACAACACTAACCATGCTTTTTTGCATACAATGCACACACACTATTACATGGTCTTACTAAGCCAACCACATAAGCTTATTCACTGAATTAAGGCTTCCATATGGTAAATCAAATATAGATGATAAGTATTATATAACCATACCAGATTTTAATTCATCAATTAAAACTGTCCCTATATATAAAATAATAAATGCAAGTAAACATCAAGCCTTAGTGTCATTATATGCCTCGGTTTTGTGCTCCTCTTTATACCCTTATAGTAGCTCAGTTATTGCCACCGAATTCATTTTTAAGCATCATAAATAAACCATATATAGGCCAATAATTGAACAATTTCCTATGTAGTTTAAGTGGCTAAATTAATCCTTACATTCGACTTGTTTAATAACTACCTTACTTGCTTAAGCTCTAAGTTAGTTACAATTACTTATAACTTAGTTTCCATCTTTTGTTCTACTTACAAACAATTAAAGACCAATAATTCTAGTGCTAAAAAAACTTGAATAGATCGAGTAAGTATTGTGTGCACCTAGTGCACAGTGTGCACCATGCGTTCTTTTATTAGTTTGTATGTGTTTTTTTATATTGGATAAGTTCTTTTATAAATATTATGTTCGTTCATGCATTATTGTTTGTTTTTTTTTTTTGTCTAGCATGTTCCAATCTTTCCATCATTCTACCATTGAACAGTATTTGTTCTTTTGCTTTGGACTAATTGTTACTTGCTATTTGTCTAACATACTATCATCTCTAAAAGAACCTTTGCGTAATTTAAAAAGAAAATATACATTGTACAAAAGAATATATTCATTATTCTGTTTGTTCTTATACAATTCGTTCTTATGCTCTTCTGTTTATGCTTTGTTTTTTCAATTCCTATATGTTCTTTCGTTCATTTTTGTTTATTCTTTTATAAATTTGTTGCTTTTTAGTTCATATATGTTCTTTTGTATATGTTCTTTTTTCATTTTCTATATGTTCTTTTTTGCATTGCTATTTGTTCTTTTATAAATCCGTTCTTTTTTTAATTCTTATATGTTCTTTTGTTTCTTTTCTTTTTTAGTTTCTATATTTTCTTTTACCATTAATTGTTGGGGAAAGGTCAAAATCAATCCTATAACTTTAACAATTTTTCTCATTAAATCCAACAACTTCACAAGTTTCTATTTGAGGCCTATAAATTCGAAAACAATATCAACATTAATCCTATAATTGACAGCCTTGATGAAAATCCTATGTGGCACATAACAGATGTTAAAAAGTAAGCATAAATGTTAAAACTAGTCACCTAACTTTCTTAACTTTTTTCACTAAGTTCCACAAAAAAATAACCCTCATATTCAATCACCCAACAAATCACCCTATTCTAGCTTCTTTTTCCCAAACATTTAGAAACAAATGATCGGCTCTTCGATCAACAAGCTCCACCCTTCCATGCTAATAACTACCTCCCTTGACTTAGTGGTGCTACTGCAGCTCATTACTAGTTTGTGATTAAAAAAAAAAAGAAGGGAAAAAAAGGCCATGATTTGAGATTGAAGAAATTTATTAAAGCCATGGTCAAAGATTCCCAATCTTTCTCTATTTTCATTGCTTGTTAACCAAGTCCTGTGATCGGGTTGGTTGGAAAAGAAAACCATTTTAGATTCATTTGCCTCAACAATATTTTCCCCTTATTTCAGTAGTTTCACACTTTTTCACAAATCAATGATGATGATTTTAAACCCTTAATCACAAATTTCATCTACTTTCTTTGATCAGGCATCATCAGATCAACTACTTATTAATAATCATTCTTCTAGCGATCTTGTACTTGTGTTGCCTTGTTTCATGGCTATTGTGTTCTTCTAGATGTGGTGGAGATGGCGAATTTATGGGGAAAATGATTGTAAGTCTAACTGCTGTTGTTTTATGGCGAGCTAGCGATGGTGGGGTCAAGGTCGTAAAGGATCTCAGTGGTGTTGTGCCAAGATAGCTGGTAGACAGACATATGAGCAAAATGAAGCATTTTTTTTTTTGTGAGACTTAATTAAAAAAAAGTTATGAAAGTTAAGTGCTGATTTTAATATTTCTCCTTTCTTTTCTATTATGTGCCACATAGGATTTCCATCAAGGCCGTCAATTATAAGGCTAACGTTGATTGCATTTTTGAAATTATAGAGCTCAAACAAAAATTCGTGAAGTTATAGAATTGAAAGAGAAAAGTTGCAAAAGTTGTAGGACTGATTTTTGCCTTCCCCCTTAAATGTTCGTTCTTTTGGCTCAACAAACTATTTGTTTTTTATTAGTTGGCAAATTTGATAAAAAAAATGAAGGAAAAAGTTAAATACAAAAAATACTTCCTCTGTCCGAAAAAAGATGACAAATATTTCTTTTTGGGCTATTTCCCATTTTGTAAAGTTTTAACATCTAAGTTGCCTTTCTAACTAGGGGTGGAAAAATGTGACCCAACCAGAAAACCTGGACTGACCACCCGAACCCAAACCCGATCTGATCCGATTTAACCAGAAAAGTCAATGACCCGAACCCAGTTGTACCCAACCCAACTTGAACCCGAACCCGATTAAAGTGAAACCTTAAAAAACCCAAAACTCGAATGGCCGAAACTCGAAATACCCGACCTAAAAAAAGAATCTTTTCTTTTCTTATGCTCATTTAAACTCTCACTACAAAAAATCAAAAAGGGAAATTTTTTTTTAATTTTAACATCAATGGTAAAAATTGAAAGAATAACATAAATTACATATATATTAATCTCTGTGGCTAAAGAAACACATCGTTCAAAATGGGGTTGAGGAAGTAAGATAAAAAATTAGGAAGAGAAAAAGAATGAAAAAAATTAAAATGAGAAAAAATGAAAATGTGAAAAACAAAACTAGAAAAAGGAAACAAAGTGTAAAAGAAAAACACTATAAAAAAGTGTAATATAAAAGCTAGATGCGAGTGAAATATGAAAGAAAAAGGCAAAGTCTCAAATTTGCTACTAATGTTTTAGGTTGAAACCAAATCTACAACTAAAGTTTTCTTTCATCCCAAATTCCCACTAATATTTCAGAATTGGCTCAAATTGTCAACTGATGTTAAAAAACTAACAAGATGGGGAGGGGGGGAGGGGAGTAACATTTTTTAAATTATAGGGTTATAATGTAACTTTTAACAAGGTTGAGGACTTTGGGGAATTTATGCATGTTTTTCAGTGTGAAGTAAAAAAGTAAGGATTCTAATTAACCTGGCCTGCGACTATTGCTCCGACTATGTGGCTCGGCAGCCTTGTCAACTGAGTCACTTGGCTTGCCATCTGAAAGATTGAATTAATTTTTTTCAATTTTCCTTATCGACAACTGATGCTCTGATTCTAATTGAATCTTCCAATTAAACTCCTTTAAGCCCCAACCCTAGAAGTTATTCTCTGTCTTTATCTAATTCATTCGTATCTGCTCCCAAAAGTCTAACCCACTAGATAAGAAATAGACGTGCCCAAAGCAAGAACAAGGATTAGAGGGAATTAGCAAACAAAGAACTGGAGGTGACCCCATCTTCAAGAACTTGTGTTCTTTGAGTTCAGCAACTTGTTCTTTTAATCTCTACATGAAATTCCTCTTGTTTTGATCTTATTTTATTCAATTCTATTTAGTTTTCTTCATTTTTAATTCATTCGATTCAGGTTTTGCTTATTTCAGGTCAAAGTGTGCAAAAAATGCTTGATAAGCATAATTTGCACCAAAACATGTTTCAATGTCCCAAACCCATGCAATTCATCCAAAACCTTTCTGTTTTGTTTTGTTTTGATTTTTTGCATCCACCAAAAACAACAAAAATCCAAAAAGAAGGTCCAAGAATCAGGTTATTTTGATCCAACAAATTTTATTTCAAATTGTACAAGAATTTAGTTTCATTTAATCTTTGCTGCAAGCAATCATTTCTTTTGCTTTCTTTTGTAGCAACAAACTATCAAACTATCTTGGAAGTTTTTTCAGTAAGAAAACAACAAATAAAAATGTTTCTTCTTGAAAAATATTGTGTTGTTGCACAAGTTTCTTTGGTTTTGCACAAAACAGCATTTTAAAGCTCGATTTTGAATTTTTTTGTTCTTTCCAATAGTTCTTTCAATATTTCTTTGTGGGAGATTCCAAAACCCTAAATCTTCATTTTCCTATCTTAGTTTCTATCGAAAAACCTTATTTTCAAGGGAATTTAAGTTTTCTTGTGTGCTTTAAGATTAGTTTGCTTAGAACTTTAGAAAAATTCTTTGATTGCAATATTTCACTAAAAAATTGATTATGAGTGACATTTTTTTAGAGTGAAACATGTAAGAGAGTGTGGGAGGATTTTCGTTCATAAATTTATTATGGAGAATGATCAAGAAATTGCAAGGGAGCCTCACAAGCTCGTGCAAATAATGAAGCAAGGTCTTGATGAGCTAGAAGGTTGTAGTAGTAAAAGAAGCCACTAAAAACCTGTTGCCCATGTTGAAAGAAGGCATAGCCATGCCCCATATGATGGATATGAGGAGAAATATAAAGTTACCTTGTCTCTAAATGTCCAATGCAAGGTTTTGAATTTCATACCGTACCGGCCAGTACGGTTGGTACATACCAGTACCGGACAAAAAATGGAACGGAATAGGCTGCTGGTGTCTCGGATTATGTACCGGTCTGTATCGGTTTGTACCGGCGATTCGGATGTACCGGTTCTATGCGGTACAGCCTTTAAGAAACGTAAAAAAAGAAAATGGAAAATCCTAAGAAACCTAAATTCCTAATTCATTTCATTCTGCCGTTAGCAATTTCAGTGGGCGACAAAACAGTCGAGCGGCAGAGCGTGCGTCTTCATCTCCCGGAAGGAGCTCTGCCTTTGGCTCCTCGTCTATTTTGCTACGCTCCGCCACAACAGTGGCACAGCCTCTACCCATCCAGCACCACCCCCATTCCACTTACATCTGTTGATTCTGTCCACTAGCAAGCAGCAAGCACGCCAAGCAGAGCAACGAGCACGCCGAGCAGAGCAGCCTACAGTATCGAAGCTTCTCCTCCTCATTTCTACAGCTTCGCCACTACATCCTCCACCGTCCACCAGCACTTCCACTCTATTGCCGGAAAAAGCTCTTCACGGAAGGTTTGTTTTATTGCTTTTTTTTTTTCATTTTACATTTGGTTCGGTTTAATGTAATTGATTTGTATTTAAGTAGTTATATTGTTATTGCTTTGTGAATTATGAGTGAAAATTAGTTATGTTTTAATTCTGCTGGCCATCATTTCTATCCCTAAAAGAAAATATTGGTTAACTCAATTTATTTCTTATTATAAATTGAAGATTCATCCACAATGGGTTCCTATTATTATTGCTATGTATTCATTTTTCACATCTTGGAAGTGCTCGAACATGAAATGATTTCTTGATAACAAAACATTGCAAACACGAAATTGTTGAATTGGTCATGTCCAATTACATGTGCGTTTTATTTTTCTTAAGTATTATTTAAAAAAAAAGTTAAAAGAGTTTTCAACTAGAGCAGCAAAAGTCAGTGCTTTAATTTCAATATCTTATCCACTATAGCTATAATTTGCCGAAGTTAATTCTTTTCCTATAACTTCCTGATTTGTTTCGGCTTGAGTTCTCATTTTTTATTTGTGAATGGATGTAATTAGAATAAGAATTTGGGTTCATTTATTGCTTTTGGTTAACTACTACTGTTTAACTACCAATGTTATTGCTTTTTTATATTCTAACTTTTGTGTTCTACTTCTATGCATACCTCTTAGTCCAACTAAAACTATAAAATCTTATTTGTTTTCTTTAAACAAATGGAAACGTCTAGTGCTGTAGTATCTAACAGTGCTACACCGAGTTCTGACAATGCAACTCTTACTCAAAATTCAAGTTCTACACGAAATGATGATCCTGCTTGGGCACATTGTAAAAAAGTGGAAGGAAAGAGAAACCAATGCATTTGTTTATACTGTCAGAAGCTCATTAAAGGTGGTGGAATTACTCGTTTCAAGGAGCATTTAGTTGGAGTTGCAAGAAATGTTTCCAAATGTCCTAAAGTATCTAGGGATGTTTAGTGGCAAATAAAGCAACTCCTAGATGATAGCAAACAAGAAAAGGGGAGAAGAAGGACAATCAATAAAGAGATAGGAGGTCCAATAATCCCTGACCTTGTTGATCAATCTTTGAGTGAAGATGATGAAGAGGACATCCTATTAAACCAACCAATATCAGGGGAGAAACGGCCGAGTAGCAGTCAAAGTATGGCTAATTTTTCAAAGAAAATGAAATGAGTCAAGAGTTTCTTTGCTCCTGGAGTAACTGTCGATGCCCAACCTACTATCAAAAGTATATTATAGCCCAAGAATGTTGTGCATCGAGCGAAGATGAATATGCCTAAATGGTGGTATGATGCTAATATTTCTTTCAATGCTGCGAACTCAAAGTTTTATCAGCCAATGATTGATGCAATTGCAAGTATGGGAAGTGGTTTCAAAGACCCAAATGTCTATGAGCTAAGAGGTATGCTTCTTAGAGACTATGTGAATGAAGTTCAACAATATCTCTTTGATGTTAAAACAACATGGAAAACTTATGGTTGTTCTATTATGGCTGATGGATGGACAAACCAAAGACAAGAACCAATTATTAAGTTTTTGGTTTATAGCCCAAAAGGTACCATGTTCTTGAAATCTACTAATACTTTTGGACTTACAAAGAATGCTGAGACTTTGTTTAAGATGTTTGATGAAATTGTTCAACAAGTAGGTCCTGAAAATGTTGTGCAATTCATTACTGATAATGATGCATCATATAAAAGTGCTGGAAAAAAATTGCAAGACAAGTATGGTAATCTCTTTTAGACTCCTTGTGCTGCGCATTGCATCGAGTTGATGTTAGAGAACTTTGCTAACCCGAATAGTTTCCCTCACATTGATGAGTGGGTACAAAAGGCTAAAAAAATCACAAAGTTCATTTATAATCACTCATGGGTGCTTGCTTTGATGAGAAGAGATTATACATGTGGTAGAGATCTTTGTCGCCCTAGTATTACAAGGTTTGCCACAAATTTCTTGAGCATACAGTGCATTCTAACATTCAAGGGACCACTTATGCAAATGTTTGCAAGTCCTACTTGGATGAATTCCAGGTTTGAAAAAACCAATGGGGGAAGGGAGGTTTCATCAATTATCCTTGGGGATAGAGGTTTTTGGATTATGTGTCAGCACATAGTGAAAGTAAGTGAACCATTTGTTAAGGTGCTTCAACTTGTTCATGGTGATGAGAAGCCAAGTATGGGCTATTTGTTTGAAGCAATGGACAAAGCAAGGGAGACAATTAGAAAAAAGTTCAAGAACTGAGTGTCTTCAAACAAGCCATATATAGATGTTATCGATGCACGGTGGGATAGGCAAATGCAGTCTCCATTGGATGCAATTGGTTGCTTTCTTAATCCTGGAATTCATTTCAAGCATGACTTTAACAGAAAGGTAGAGGTTTCTATATGCTTCTTTGATTGTGTGTCGAAACTTGTTCCTGACTATACTATTCAAGAGAATATCACAGTTCAACTTGAAGATTATAAGAATAATGTTGGTCAGTTTGGATCATCAATTGCTATTCGTATGAGACAGAAATTAAATCCAGGTATATCTTATATCATTTTATTTCTTTTAGTTATTATTGTATTGGTCACTTTAGTTTCCTAATAGTTGATAATGTTTTTATTTGTTTACTTTCCTAATAAATAGTTGCATGGTGGGATTCATTTGGAAATGGAGCTCCAGAGTTGCAAAGCTTTGCTAAGCGACTACTCAGTCAATGTACAAGTGCAACGGGATGTGAGAGGAATTGGAGTGTCTTCGAGTTCATTCATTCAAAGCGCCGAAACAGACTAGAGCACAAAAGGTTAAATGATTTAATTTTTGTTCGTTACAACTTCAAGCGTCGAGAAAGGTAATTTTTCAATATACTATAGTCTATACAACTTTTGGTTATCTTGCTTTTGTATTAATTATAATAATTTTATACTAATAGGATAATGAGTATGACCTCAAGATCATTGGATCCTATAAGCCTTGATAATATTGATGTGATGGATGATTGGGTCACTGAGTAACCAACATTGCTAAATGAAAATGATGTTGATGTTGATTGGGTTAGTTTGGAGGAGTCTCTTGCTAATTTAGGAACAACAAACATTGACTTTGCGATGGAAGTTCCTCCTCTTGATGAAGAAGATAAACCTGACGCTGAGCCTTCACCTGTGTCAGCAGTAGCACAATATGACTATGTGGAACTTAATGATGGTTAAATCTTTTGTTTTTTTAGGTTGAACTTGAATTGGACGTTGAGACATTTTAATGTATTGTTATGTTTTATGTGTTATTTGAGACCTTATATCTTGAATATTGAGACTTTAAATATGTTGGTGTATCACTTGTTGATATGTTCTTTTTATATGTATGTGATTTATATATATATGTATAAATTTATTATAAACCGGTACATCTGAGACATACCGCCGAGACGATTCTGGTACCTGAGACTGTACCGTACTAATAAAAAAATGGTACAGCTTCCGGTATGAGATTTAAAACCTTGGTTAGAAGTCTCTGATCCACCCATGATCACCAATTTTTCTTTCATGGCTGTAGAATTTCAACTTTCTCTCTTTTTCTCTTACACTTTGGGAGTGGTGACTGGAGAGAGATGGTGAGGCTTGGGATTGAAGATTGGAGAAAGTCCTCGGCGGCCATGTAGTTGAAGTAGTAGTCATGGGCGAAGTGGACCAAAATCCATGTTTTTTACCTTCACATAGAATAAATGGATAAATTATTTAAAGTCCTTAGATTTTTTTAAAATTTACCTTTAGAGTTTTTTAAAAAGTTATGTTATCACCCAAAAATTTCTAAACATGCAACTTTCCCCAATTTTTCATTAGCCTTTTAACCATGAGTGGTCAATTTTAGGCAATTGTGAAATATTAATGAGCAATTTTACTTAATTGTAAAACATTAGTGGAAATTTGGGACCAAATAATACTTCAGTGTCAAATTTGGTCCCAACTCAAAACATTAGTAGTAAATTTGAGACTTTGCCAAAGAAAAAAAAGATTAATACTCTCTCCGTCCCTAAAAGAATAAAATGTATTCATTTTTTAATTGATCTAGCAAGGATGAAGTGTTTCCTTATTTAGAAAGTTTTTGGCATCCAATTTACCTTACTACTTTCATTTAAACTCTCATTACACAAAACCTGAAAAGGAATGTTTTCTTTTTTAATCTTCATTAAAATTTTCACAATACAAAACCCAAAAAGACTCTTTGCTTTTTTAATTATCATTTAAACTTTTACTACATGACCTAATAATGATTTTTTCTAATTTTAGTTTCAAAGAAAAAATGGTAAAAAAAAACATCATAAACTACAAACACCTTAATCTCCATATCCAAATAAATATATCATTCTTTATAAGACGAAGAGAGTATACTAAATAAAAACAAGAAGTAGAAAACACACTGAAAAAAATGAACAAGAAAGGGAAAAAAAGCCAATGAAATTCAATGTGATGAAGGGAATCAAACCCATATATGATGCCCCCTACTGACACTTCACTCTGTTCCTCTAGCCACTTTACCAAACACAAAAAATTGTGAAAATTCAAAATAAAGTAATATAATAAAGCGTCTGCATGTGCATGACTCCTTTTGGTGTACACAAGATTCTTTGTAAGTATAATTAGGAAATAAACAGGAAACTGAATCTCATCTCATAATTGGTCCTTTTAGTTCATCCATACACCCAGAGGTTTCTTATTGCTAGCTTCCCCCTATAAGTTTGGCAATTAATTTATGGTTTTTATAGTTACCTCCCTAAACTTTATGTGATATTACATTCCTTCCCCCCCTCATGAGGTTTGAAAACCTACACAAACCTCTTTCTTTTTTAACGCCATTAGTTAAAGTTATAGCTAGCCTTATTGAATTTATTTTGGCTTATAATCACACCTAAAACTTTAGAAATCTACAGTTTTCCTCTAGCTTTTATCATATTATCTAGCAGCATCTTCAGAAATTCTAATTCAAACTATTTGGTAACTTATAGTAATCTCAAGTTATCTGATATTTTTTAATAATTAATTAACATTCGAAATCCTCCATTTGTCAAAGGTTTTTTTTTTTACTTCATTTACCATTTTGGGTCATCCTAAATTATTGCACTATTTTCTTTTTTAGTAAGTTTTTCCAAGAAACTTTGCATTTATACCCTCCCATTATACTTTCTACTTTAGTTTGATAGATTCTTATTTATGCATGGACTCCTTCTGAAAGCTGAAGTTGTTGGCTTCTCATTTGTTTTTCTTGTGTAGGTAAATCAATCCTAAATTCTCCTGCACCAACTACCTACCTTGCATTATTTTCTCCTCACTCATTGTCATTTTCTTTTAAAGTTTTTCAAAGGGACGAAGGAAGCACAACTTGAAGTTCTTTTTCTATAAATTGTTTTGTTATATTTCATCAAATTATCCTTCTATCGTTCCTTTTTCTTGTTTTTTTTTGGGCAATGAAATGCCTATTTCTCTAGAGTTCCTCTTCATTTAGTCTAGAGTATGTTTCTAGATGTAAAAATGTTAAAGTTAGTATTCTATGTAATTTTTTATAGATGAGTTAATGGAAATTCTTGTATAATTTATCTTATTTCTCTTGAGGGATGAGTTAATGGCAATGTTTTGTATAATTTAGCTTATTTCTCATTATCTTGGGGATAGGGACATAAGTGGGAATTTTTTTTGTAAGAAAATCTCGAGTGAATGTTTTTTTCCGCTAAAATGAGTGTTGGTTTTAGGCATCACATGATGATTGTTCATATTTGTTCAGCGTTTTCATTAGTTTCTCAATTTATAAACAAAGTAATAAACTTCCTTTTGAAATTTTGAATGTTTTGCATCCTTAAAGCTAGTGAAGGTTCCTGCTGTCATAAGTCAATTTATGTCTTCATATTTTCTTTTCAATATTCCCCAAACGAGGATAGGGAAAGAGGCAATGGAGATGGTGGAAGGACTGATGGATTGAGGCTGGGGAAGGAAAAAATGAGGCCATAGGAGGAGGTCTGTGAGGAGATGAGAAGCGGGTAGGGAAGCGAGGAGGCACTGGAGTGGCTAGACGGCATCAGATAAGGGCAAATATGGCAGATGTTGTGAAGGTCATCCAAGTACTTCCCCTATTTTGAGTGAAAAAGTAATTAAATCCCAAGTTATTTGCCTCAAATTAGTTTTTCTATTAAGTAAGAAAGACAAGCTAAGTAAAGTGAAGATGAGTTCCTAAGTGTGATTTAGCACCTAAGAGTTATAAGGAAAAAAGTGGTAATTTTTTACCCGAGTGAGTAGCATGATTGTAAATTTGATGCAATTATAGTCATGTAAGGATTTTTTGAATAAATAAGTTGATGCCATAAGTTATTTTAGCTATTAGAACCAACACTTGAAGAAAAAGCACAAAAATAGCACTAAGTGTTCAAATGAGCCATTTATGCTTTTAAGTGGCTTGAGTGTCTAAAAGCTAAGTGTGGGAAGCACAAAAACATTCTTTAGGGCCAATGAGTGATGGTTTCTAGTGTGAGTCTAGTGACCAAAGTGAAACAAAACAGATCTTTAGGGCCTTAGTGGAGTGGTTAAGATATTTTGCAAAACTTGAACCCAATGCTTCATCTCTTCTATTTGCAATTTTGTGCCTTTTCCTCTCCAATAGTTGACATTCTGTAAGCTCCTTTAATCCCATAAATTTTTAGCAAATTTGAAAGTCCCAAAGTGAAATCAAGAAGTCTCAAGCTCATCCTTGGTGTATTAGCTTCATTTGGGCTTTTTGTTGCTTGTTTTGGACATAAACCCTAAGGTAAGCTCCTTGGTTTGAATTAAGTTGATTCTTAGCTTGTCAAGTAGCTAATAATGGTCTTGATTTCAAATTCTTGGTGCCATATCATATTGGTTTTAGGTCTAGAACTCAAGAGAGCTAAGTTGAGCTTAAATGTGCTTGGTGATGTTTGTAGCTTGTTCTTGCCTTATGCTTGATTTGAGGTAAGGGATTCAAGTTAATTTATCTCAAATAATGCATGGAAATGTAGTATTATATGCTGAAATAAAGTAAAAACAAGACTCATATGAATTAACTTTGAGGATTGAGAGATTGGGAAAGAGTTGTGCAAAATAGCAAATGGACGCAAAATGTTAACAGGCTATTGGTGATGCGTCACAAACAATGAGGATGTGCCGCTAGCTGTGTTCTAGCAAACCTAAGTGTTGTTGCTCTTGGTGACGCACCATCAAGGCCCAAGCCCCTCAAGCGTGGGGTACCGTAAAAACAACTCAATCGTTTGGTTATCATCCCTAGGCCATTCTAAGATTTTTTGTACCTTCGGTTCAGTCTAGAACTCATTCCTAAGTCAGGAATTATGCATTATTTAGGTGGTAGCTAAGTGGTGTGGTTAAGGCAGGGTGGCTAAGGGGTTAAAGTGCTCAAGTTATTAATGAAGCACTAACAAGATTAAGGCGGGTTTCAGTTTCTTCCTTAGCCCAAGTGGGAGGTCTTAGACTTTTGAGTAATGAAGATGAAAGCTAAGGGGATCACAACCAAACCTTGTGCATTAGCAAGTAATCCACTAAGGAGCCTTGAGCTAAGCTCTAAAAGCTTTACAAGTTGGACCACATAAGATTGCTACCCTGCACAATAAGTAAAGGAAAAGAGATGGGTAAGAGATGGGTAAGAGGTGAGTAAGAAACAACTTGCTCTGAGTAGCCCATAAGATGTGGGCAAGGTTTTACTAGGTGATGGCTTACTCTAATGTGCCCGTAAGAAGACTTCATAGGGTTGGTTAAGTACTAGCATAACATACAAGGGCCAATATCCAAGCACCCTAGTTGTAGGAGCTCACGATAAGCTTAGCACCTACGGGTGTAAAGAAATCCTATGTGTATTTGCATGTGCATATTTCCTTCATCCATTATTTGAATTGTTTGTTGTTCTTATTCTTGTTATCAACTATGTTGTTGATTGTGACAGCCGAAGTGCTATCGCCCTGACCACCTGCCGACCATGGGAAAGAGGGAGCCAGACACCTGAGGCATACGACCTCGGAAAGGACTCTGGAGTGAAGGAAGTCATACACCTGAGGCGCACGACCTCGGTAGCTCACCAAATTCCAACTTCGGGAGCCAGTGTGGCGCCTCCTTCTGGAGGGCGACCGAAAGAGCTTTGGGGGAGAAAGACCAACCACCCTCTGCGGGAGAAAGCCCCCTGAAGATGTAGACACCGAAGTTCCAGCCCGACTCCGGGAAAGGGTCTATCACCCTGAAGTGAGACATCAACCAAAGGGACCTCGGTTGTACGGCAAGAGCCATCAAGGAGTCTTTGACACTCCGCTCATATATGTCTCCGACATGCCACCCCCAGACATGCTCTACCACGACATCGCAGCATACATCCTGTCGCACAGGGCTACACCTACTACGGCTCGCGGCCCGAGGAGCCTGTAGATGGCTAGGGGCCCCCACGCCCAAAAATACGAACACCATCCGTCCATACACATGTCATAATCTGAAGGGATCACCTCCTCCCTTATAGACCAGGGAAATGGTCATAGGCAGGGGGTTCTCCGCCCGGAGGACCAAAAGGACAAGAGGACGCTCTCCTCTCTCCACCTGAATACTCTCCCTTCAGCCCTTAGAAAGACACGCCAGGCAAGAGTCCCTTGTGCTTATTACTGAGTATCTCTCTTTCTCGGAGCACTAACTTGGGCGTCAGAGGTCCCCCCCCGAAAAACCACCCCGGGGGCCTCCTAACCCTTGTTTTCTGAGTGTTTCAGCCAGGTCTCTCTGAAGTATCTCCGCTCTGGGTTCTCTCCCACACCGAAAGTTTTTCCCGTCCTCACCAACCACGGTACCAGGAAGCTGCCAGCCATCACTGAAGGTGACCCTCTCAGGGTACCTTCTTGTACCTCCAGGACCCTCTGCTGCCCACACCGCTGCACACAGTGGAGATGCTGGGTCCGCCTAACCGGACTACATTAGATGCTGGCTCCGCACCCTCGGACCGCATCATCTGGCACCATCTGTGGGAACTCACTCCCAGGTTGCCGAAAGTTGAAGCTCGGCGTTTTAAGGAGAGGGGACTCCCGAGGTCCCCGTCTGCACCAGAGATTCAACGGGCAACCAAATAATGGCAGCAGGGATTTCCCTACCCAAGGGTGAACGTCCTCTGATTACTATCATAGGCTTCCTAGGTGAATTCCCACGCTCTGGCTTGGTCGAAATGACACAGTAGTCAAGCCAAAGAAGGCCGCAGCAAAAATTCGGGCCGAAGGCCCTCCTCATCAGTACCTCGTGGGGTGGAGAGTCCCATGCCAATTCACAGGAATTGGGAAAATGGAGATCAACGGGGATGAGTCCTCGGCGGGAACCATGCTCTCCGGAGTACGTCCTACGGGAAAAGCAGGGTCGGGATGACCCAGACCTCCTCGCCGAAAGAGTTCTGCACCCGAGGAAAAAATTGCCATCTCCTCGGCAACGAAGTCAAAACCCATTGCCCCGAAAGGTCATCTGTGACTTGACGTGCGGGTAGAAGGCGCCGACTCTATTTCCCTGGACACGCTATCGTTGTCCAAAGTGACCCACTTCTGCGCGACGTCGCGAAAAAAGAGTAAAGCATTTGGAAAAGACTATCGAAATGGTGCATCGAACTCGGAGAGTACTACATCACGTATAAGCCTAGAAGAGCAATGAACGCCCAGGTACTGGCAGACTGCATTGCTGAATTCCTAGAAGAAGGGAAGGTTGAAACCAACAAAGGAGATAGAGCGAGGGTAGATCCAGAGTGGAAACTCCTTGTCAGTGGAACCCCAAGCGCAGAACATCGGGGCGCTGGGATACCCCTTTGGGGGCCCGAAGGCAAGGAGGCCGCTAAGACGATCAAATTTGATTACCAAAAACATTGGGCCATCCGAGCATGGCAACGCTAGGTATAATAACCTCACACAAAAGGCGGAAAGATCCTACAAAGAGGAATCTCGTGACCAAAGAAGTCCCGAAAATCCTCATGAAGAGGCAAGAAGTGCGAAGACATCCCGGACGATATTTCCTGATTAAGGAAAAGCTATACAGGCAAAGGTATGCAATTCTGTTATTAAGATATATCGGTAAAATAGGTGCAGGACAATTCGTCCAAGAGGTGTGAAAATGGCCAGAGACACGCCAGCACCCGAAGACTGCCTTCGAAGCGGATAACCTCAGAAAGATTGCACCGAGCCACTCCAGACAGCACCCGAAGATGTGAAGTTATGCGTGATAGTAGATGACTACTTCACTGAGTGGGGTAAGGCAGAACTCCTAGCAACCATGTCGGCAAAAGTTGCACAAAAAGTTCATTTGGAAGAACATAGTATGCTGATTTGGCATACTGACAGTGACACCGGCCAGTAATGATTTCCAGTCTATGGACAAAGGATTTCACGAATCCGTCACCGACCTCGGAATAAAAAGGTACTTCAGCCCACCAGCTCAGCCCCCGAGCAACAGACAAGTAGAGGTAGCCAAAAGAGGGACTATAATAGATGCAAAGGGAAAGTGGCCAAGAGAACTTCCTACTGTACTAAGGAGTTATCAAATAACTCCCCGAGGGGCCAACGCGGAGTCACCTTTCTCACTTATCTCCAGTGCAGAAGCCACTATCCATTTGAAGTAGTTTGGCCATCATACAGATGTTTGACGAAAAAGGAAATGACCTCGGGTTGAGAACTAACCTTGACTTAGTTGTCAAACACTGAGAAAAGGCCGAGCTCGAAAGCAGGCCTTTCCGGCAAAAGGTGGCCATAAGTGCAAACCTGTATGATAGGCCAAAAGGAATAAGGAAAATGAGACCTCACCCCCGAAAGGCCAAATTAGAACCCCGAAAGCCGTCCTATGGGGTACTTCGGCATTTGGTCCTAAACAAGGTCCGAAAGGGAGTATACAAGCTCGGCAACACCGAAGAAGGAAAACTGAAAAATACAAGGCACTCGGGCGCCTTAAAGAAATTCTACACTTAGAATTTTTAGACAAGAAATGGTGAAAGCCAAAAATTTGTCTAAGTACAGAAAGTTTTCCCCTGTCTAAGAATGTTCGCCGAACAAAGCTGAAGTATGGACTCCCGAAAGTCTCCTATTCCTTTCGAAGTTAGTTGGGTTATAGGCCCAAAAGAGGGCAAATCTACCGAACACGGCCGACAAGGGGTAGGCTAAACTTTGCCTAAGGAAACTTCGCCAACTACGAAAAACCTCCCAAAGAATGGCCGACGAAAACAAGAAAAGAGAGTACCGAAGTCCCTTGACCGAAAGTGGTCAGGACAAGTGGGAAACAAAAATTGCTCAAACAGACTTAGCCAAAATAATGAAGGAAAATTCATTGAAGAAGGTCTTGATACAAGGAGAAGATCACAAGAAGAAGAGTACAAAGAAAAAGAAGAAGGTAAAGGTCCTAGAATATCTAAGGGACCCGGCGTCATGGGAAGCTTCGGCTCCTGAATCTTTCGCCGCCACCTTCGGTGTAGGAGGAGGAAACGGCAGGTTAAGGAACTCGACTCTTGACCACATCCACCGAGGCCCCCCAGGAATATCCAGGGCAGCCAGAAAGGAAGGATCGAGGTCCGAATACTTCTTCAGAAACTGATGACCGGCTAGGCAGAAGCCGTCCTGAAAAGCAACCTTGGACGTCTAGACGGCTTTGCCTCTTTCAACGTCCAACTCGTCCGCCTCATGTTGTAGATCCGAAACCTCCTGCTGAAGGTTGTAAATCTCCTTCTCCAGCTCCTCAGTTTTCTTCTTCTTCTTCAAACCCTCCTTCAGCAAGTCGACCTTGGCCAGGAGTTCAGCATTTTCAGCCATTGCCTTCGCTAGGAGGGCAGACTCCCATTCCTTTTCCTTTTGAAGGGTCTTGTTGGCCGAAGTCAGGCTGATTAATTTGTCGCCAAGGTTGGACATCTTCTTGGAAAAATCCTTCAAAAGCCCCTTTTGGCCCTTTAAGAACTCCTCCCGAAGACTGGCAATCTTCTCCTTGCATATTTGGCTCAACTTGGTGTTCGTCAGCACCGAGTTGGCACAAAAAACTTTGGCCTTCTCCAATTTGTCTTCAGCCCAAGCTCGAGCCGAAGACTGCTTTGCTGCCCAAGCTCGGAGGTATCCACTATACCCCAAAAGTTGCAAAAAAAAGAGAAAGTACTTAGCAAAATTTGCACAAGGAAAGCCAAAAACACTTAGGCAAAAAGCGGGAAGGAAAAGTGAAGAGCCTGAAGAGTTACCTGAGTAGCATGCTGGGAAAGTTTTGTAGCAAGGGCATCCTCGAAGGCACACTCCTCGGCGACTGCCTTGAAGGATGCCTGAGTAAGCACGCCCCTCGCCATTTGGGGAGCCATTTCCCGACAATCCTCGGAGAACAGATTCATGTCCTCCGTGGAAGACCAGAATGGCTCCCTTGGGACTTTGTCCTTCGGGACATGAGAATCCCGAGATCCGTCATTCGAGCGTGCTTAATCTTCCAAGCCAGGGGCGCCGGATCCTCTGCAAAAAGAAACATGCATCTTATCAAGTAAAAATTCCTTGATTATAAAAAATGTAAGTTGATTGTAGGGAAAAAGAGACAAACCTGGCGCGACCTCGGCACAGTCGTCATCAGAGTCACCGACCTCCTCCACGTCGGCAGGAACATGTTTGCCCTTGGCCCTTCGGCGCTTTTCTAAATCTTCGACAGAAAGATCCGCCAAAGAGCCCAACAAATCCACCGACGTGGTGGGACTCGGAAGGGCAGGAACGGCTACCTCGGCAAGAACCCCCCCCGGCAGTTTCAGGCTTGGACAAAGTTGCAACCTCTGTAGAAGTTGCAATGACATCGCCAACCTTGGTGGAAGTAGCAATAACATCGCCGACTTCTGAAACGTCTTCTGGAGGGGGAAGAGGGGTGTCCTTCTTGGCCTTCTTGGCCGAAGATAATCCGCTCCCAAAAGCCTTGCGCCTCTTCTTTTGTTCTCCCTTCTTGGCCTGACCAAGGAAGAAATACCTGTAGTAGGCGGCAGACTCATCGCCCATCCCTGAAAAATAGGGAAGAAATCAGTGTAAGTCCACAGGCACTTATGCTGAAAAAACTTTGAAAGAAACTTACTTTCAAAAAAGGCTTCGTAAGTAAGCTCGCTCCGAATGAGCTTCACCAGCCAAGAGTTCTTCCCCTCGGTAGCAAGAGCTGCCATCCCGAGATCCGTCTTGTGCTCTGTAACCACCCCCAAATCCCGAAAGACATCCTCGGTCATGAGTTTCCACATGATCGGGAAAGGGTAGAGAGAGCGTGAAGAGACCTCGGCATCCTAGTCGGTGACAGCATGGATTTGTCTGTCAAAGTCCCCAAACCTCGCCGCCAACTTGGGAGTTAGCAGCTTCCTGGGATCCATGACATCCGCCTCCAGCTTTCCCCGAGCCCACTTAGTCGGGACGTGCGACCAGGCCTCCGCCACCTTCAGGAAGAAGAACTTCCTTTGCCACCCTCACCAGCTATCCTTGGTAGCGAAGGTGAACATAAATTTCTTGCTCCTAGATCCCCGAGGCAGCATGAAATAAAGGCCACCCTTCGGAACCGGATAGAGCTTATAATACTGCATGAACAGGATGAAATGGGGTTCTACCCCGAAGATCCCGCACATGCAGAGAAAGGCGTTGAAATAGCAAAATGAGTTGGGAGGAAGCTGATTCATGGCTATGCCATGAAATTGGCAAAAGTCACAAATCATCTTTGCAGGAGGAAACCGAAGTCCGGCCTTCAGTTGGGCTCGGAAAATGGTAACCTCGTCACCCCGATTCATAAAGCTAAACTGGCCAAGGCGAGGTAACCTTATGATGGCATACGAAGGAAGGAAAAATTTGGTCTTCCACTTTTCTAATTTTTCAAGAGTGGTGCAACAAGGGTGAGACATAAGAGGTTGCCAACTCTCGGGAACAGGCATGGTTGACCAAAAAATGACTTCGGAAAAAGGAGAAAAACGATTTCGGAAAGAGGAAAAATGACTTCGAGAAGCGAAAAGAAAAGCAGAAACCGAAGGAACTCTAGAAATCAGAACCCACCAAAAGTCTTGCCGAAGTCTGGGTTCGAGGACACCGTCGTGAAAGATCGCCGGAAATCGCTCCGCTGCTAAAACCGCCACAAAAGAGGAGAAAAAGGCACAGAGCAAAATGAGAGCAAAGAAACAAAAATAAAGAGTATGACAGGAGGAAGGCTTATATAGATTGAGGAAGGGCAGCCAAAAGGGCGTCATAAATATTGCGTGAAAGCAAAACGTAGCCATAATGGCCCCTCGCGCGCAAAACGGCGTGCCCATCCCAGCTGATGCCTGCCACATGTCACCCGTCACGAGAAACTAGAACGCGTTTTCTGACATTTAGAAAACCCGGGCATGCTACTCGAGACTGGCACGACTAGTTTCAAGACACCACGGTTCACTAGACTATGGCAGGAAAAATAAAAAAGTTGGGTATCTCGAGAACACCGAAGGATGGATAGATGACATCTATCCGAACAAGGCTTATCACCTAGGAGGCGAAGTGCCTCCCCAACCGACGTCATACTCCGAGTGTAAATCCATAAGGTCCGGGGTTCAAGGCTCCGTGCCGCCTTGTTCGACCGAAATGGACATACTATCACGTGGGCCTCCGGGAGTCCACGGGGTCGTCCTGTCAAAACTGCCAATTGGACGATAGACGGACACCAAAAGGACTACTTGCGGAAGTCTCCACTTCGGCTTTTCCAAGGGGGGCATGTGATAGCCGAAGTGCTATCGCCCTGACCACCTGCCGACCATGGGAAAAAGGGAGCCAGACACCTGAGGTATACAACTTTGGAAAGGACTCCAGAGTTAAGGAAGTCATACACCTGAGGCGCACGACCTCAGTAGCTCACCAAATTCCAACTTCGGGAGCCAGCGTAGTGCCTCCTTCGGGAGGGCGACCGAACCAGCTTCGGGGGAGAAAGACCAACCACCCCCTGCGGGAGAAAGCCCCCCGAAGACATAGACATCGAAGTTCCATCCCGACTCTGGGAAAGGGCCCATCACCCCGAAGTGAGACATCAACCAAAGGGACCTCGGTTGTACGGCAAGAGCCATTAAGGAGCCTCTGACACTCCGCTCATATACGTCTCCGACACGCCACCCCTAGACACGCTCTACCACAGCATCGCAGCATACGTCCTATTGCACAAGGCTACACCTACTACGGCTCGCGGCCCGAGGAGCCTGTAGATGGCTAGGGGCCCCCACGCCCAGAAATACAAACACCATCCGTCCATACACGTGTCACAATCTGAAGGGATCACCTCATCCCTTATAGACCAGGGAAATGGTCACAGGCAAGGGGTTCTCTGCCCGGAGGACCAAAAAGACAAGAGGACGCTCTCCTCTCTTCGCCTGAATACACTCCCTTCAGCCCTCAGAAAGACACGTCAGGTAAGAGTCCCTTGTGCTTATTACTGAGTATCTCTCTTTCTCGGAGCACTGACTTGGATGTCGGAGGTCTCCCCCCCCCGGAAAACCACCCCAGGGGCCTCCTAACCCCTGTTTTCTGAGTGTTTCAGCCAGGTCTCCCTGAAGGATCTCCGCTCCAGGTTCTTTCCCACACCAGAATTTTTTCCCGTCCTCACCAGCCACGGTACCAGGAAGCTGCCGGCCATCACTGAAGGTGACCCTCTCAGGGTACCTCCTTGTACCTCCAGGACCCCCTACTACCCACACCGCTGCACACAGTGGAGATGTTGGCTCCGCCTAACCGGACCGCATCATATGCTGGCTCCGCACCCCCGGACCGCATCAGATTGCTTGATTGTTCTATATGATATTTGTATATGTTTGTTGTGCTTTGCATGCTTGCATATGTTTCCCCTTGTAGGTGCCGAATTCCTTATTGAGTACTTTAGAATACTCACCCCTTAAGTGTTGTGTAGGTATTAAGGGGGCTGGTTGTGCTTAACAGTTGGTAAAAGGGTAGCTATTAAGGCTAAGTTTTATTGGTTGAAATGTACTCTCTAAGTAGGAAATCTTATGTTTCTAAGTTACTTGTAACATAAGTTACTATTGATTAAAGTGTTTGCCTTTCAGTTTGAGGCTAAGTGAGCATAAGGAAAGTATGGCTTAATACTTAAAGCTAATGTGCTTGGGTAAAGAGCTAAGGATGGATCTTAGTCGATATATGATGCCTCTTGTATGTGTATGGTATTTTTATACTAAGTGTTGCCTCTATTAGTGTCCATTGGTGTGTATAACACTAGGGTTACATTTGGATGCGCATACGATTGAGATATAAGCACATAGTTGTTACTTGAAGTTAGAGTAAATAACGTTTTTATGTTTTGGCTTGTTTTGAATTGTGTTTTCATTAACTTCCATATCACTATTTTCAATGTTATTTTTATTTATTGTTATTGCATAGCCAGGACAACGCATGCATATTTTTTATGCAGGGTAGGCTAAGTAAGTAATTACACGTAAAATTTTTAAGATAACTCGTGAGTAATAACTTGCCAATTGTAACCTAAATGGGATCACAATTCCTTAAAAGCCTACTAGTGTTAGTAAAACCAGGGTACTGGGATGCTATTCCATCACAGTTGGTATTAGAGTAGGTGAATGGTCCTAGTAGAGGCAATAAATGACTAAGATCCAAGTGTGTCCTTGTGCTAAGTGTGGTTAGTACTACTTATAAGAGTGCTTACAGTTGATGTCTAGTATTGGTTGTAGGTATATCAATGGAAACTCGGTAAAGTGCTTGTATTGAGGTAAATGACCAAGCAAGGGTCCAAATGGCCCTATGGTGTTAGGCATAGGGAAGGTGACAATGTTGTTTTATAGTACCAGTAGCACTATGGCATAAATAGCCTAAAGAGGATCCCTAGCCCTTGAAGGAAGAGAGACCTTGGTTGATGCCTAATGAGTAAAGGTCAAAGTGTACTAAGGTCTACCAGTACACTGAGGCCAATGGAGGAATCCTTACCCTGAGGGTAAGGCCAAGGTCAAGGAAATGTCTACAGTTATGTGGATAAGGATAAAATTCAATGAGTAGTTGAAAAGCCCAAGGATAAGGGCCAAAGAGCACTAAGTTATTAAGAGTAAATTAAGGCTGAGTGAAACATCAATACCCAAGGGTAAAGAATGACATGGACACCAAGAGAGCAATAGACCACAAGGTATGGGCTAAGGTGTGCTAGGACTATATGTGCACCCGGGCTAAGAGAATAACGTCTCCAACCCAAGGTAAGTTGAGGCCCCAAGCAAGAACTTGGGCAAGGACCATTTAATTTGAAGTCTGATGCCCCAAGGCATCTTCGTTTGCTGTCACGTTGACAGGTGGAGAGACTTCCTGAGGAGGCGAGTGCCTGGAGCTCAGATTTCCCAGCTGAGTGTGCCTGAAAAGCTCAAAGAAGAGGTTAGGAGGTCCCCGGTTTGCTTTTCCGGGGAGGACCCTCCGACGCCCAAGTCAGTTTTCTGAGTGAAGGTGGAGGAAGAACACTAAGGGATCAAGTGTCTTGCCTGTTTTGTGTTTTCTCAGAGAGAGGGAAATGCCCATCCTTTGCCCAGTCCCATTTCCTAGTATTTATAGGAGTAGCTGGTCCGTTCAGATCATGACACGTGTTCGGTCGGATTTGATCTGTCTCTTTGGACCTAGGGGACAGGCAGCCGTTTGCAGCCTCTTTTAGCCCTAGACCCGGACGGGTTGTGTCAGGACTGGGGCGGCTGCGGCGTGTCATTTCGCCGTTCAGATGTGACGTGTAGGGCTTGTGGGCGACATGTCAGAGGCTCCTTAAATGCTCATACCGTACTCCCGAGGTCCCCTGGGCGAGGTCGCCCTTCGGTGCGTGCACCCTCTTCGGATTCTATCCGTCCTTCGGTGCGAGCACCTCCTTCGGGATCTATCCCATAATTCTGGGAGCGCCCTTGATGAACACCTTCTTCGGGACTCACATCCATAGTTCGGGGATTCCCTTGTTCAGGTGTTTCTTCTTCGGGGAAGACCTCTTTGGGGCCTCTTCCTTCGGGGAGATTCTCCCTTGCTTCAGAGAGATGGCTCTCTTACCCGAAGACGGTCAGTTTAGCCCCTCGATGGAGACGGTGTTGTCCTCGGAATTCCTGACGAGCTACCGAAGTCTCGAGCTCATAGTGTTTGACTTCGCACCTTCCGAGGTCAGTAAAAAGATCCTCTCTTGGGTGACGTCAGACTCCTCGGCCAATATTCTGGCGCGGAGTTACTACCGAGGAGGCGTTAGCCTTTGGCTATCACAGGCCCCCCTCCGAAAAGCCGAAGTGAGAAACTTCGGTTCATCGGTTTTCAGGTCCTGTGGTTGTGATATCTGCGCCGAAGACGCCTTCTTCTGCCTGAAGCGATGGGCAGTCCTTTTTGCGTCCTCGAGGCGCGAGAAGATAGGCTGTCCGTGTGCCGAAGATACACCTTCTGCCCGAAGTCACAGGCTATCTCTTGGTGTCTTCGTGGCGAGGGGAAATAGGATAACCTTGTACCGAAGATAGAGCTTTTGCCCGAAGTCACAGGCTGTCTTTTGGTGTCCTCGAGGTAACCTACTTTTTTGCCTTTATAGGTCTGCTCATGCGTCGCGTCCTGTATCGAGCAGAGTCAGTCTAGGGCGGCGCCTCTAGACCAAATGGTGTCAGAGGGCGTGCTCGACGTGATGGACGACACGTGGCACGTTTGCTGCGCGATGACCGACACATGGCACTTTTTTATTGGGTAAGAATGCACTGAGTACAGCAGGCGCGACTTTTCAGGTGCTCTTGGCAGTTATGACGACGCTTCGCCTTCCGAGGGGTACTAATGGCGACGGTTTGTTCTGGCCTTCTCGGCCTATATATATCAGTCCTGTCATAACCCTCTTTCTTCTTCTGCTTTTGCTTTCTTTTGCCTTCTAATTCTCTCCCGATTTTCCGCGGCGGTTCTCCTTTTTCAGGCGTTTTTCCGACCACTTTTCACGACGGCTTCCAGGAATCCAGATTCCGGCAAGACCTTTGGTGGGTTTTAGTCCCTTTTGCTTTTTTTTTTTTTTCAAAGCTTCTTCTTTGTTTTTCCCGAACTCGTTTTCATCATGCCTCTTCCCGAGAGTTGGCAACCTCTTCTTTCTCACCCCTGCTGCACTACTGCGGCAAAGCTAGCGAAGTGGAAGAAAAAGTTTTTCTTACCCTCTTACTCTGTGACGAGGTTGCCCCGTCCTGACCAATTTGCTTTCTCCAACCTTAGTGATGAAATCACCGTTTTTCGAGCCCAACTGAAGGCCGGACTTCGGTATCCCCCCCTGGAGATGGTTAGCGCGTTCTGCAACTTCCATGGCATTGCCGTTAACCAACTCCCACCGAACTCGTACTGCTATTTCAACGCCTTCCTCTGTATGTGCGGCGTTTTCAAAATAAAACCTCACTTTGTAGTTTTTCTTCAGTACTACAAGCTCTTCGTGGTCCCAAAGGGTGGCTTCTACTTTATGCTGCCTCGGGGATCCGGGAGCAAAAAGTATACGTTCACCTTCGCCACCAAAGACAGCTGGCGAGGGTGGCAACAAAAATTCTTTTTCCTGAAGAAGTCGGAGGCTTGGTCGCGCGTCTCGACCAAGTGGGCTCAGGGGAGGCTCAAGATGGATGTTGTTGACCCGAAGATACTGCTAGACGCTGATGTAGCACCTATCTTTGAGGACTTCGACAGGCGCATCCGGGCCGTCTCTGACTGGGCTGCCGAGGTCCCTCCTCGTGCCCTTTACCCCTTTCCGATCAACTGGAGGCTTATGACCGAAGAGGTCCTTCGGGAACTCAAGGTGGTAAAGGAGCATGAGACAGACCTCAATATGCCGAAACCGGCTTCTTCGGGGAAGGACTCCTGGCTCGTAAAACTCCTTCGGGGGAAAGAGACTTATGAGTCTTTTTACGAGAGTAAGTTACTTTCTCATTTTTTCCTTCATAACTTCATCTTGGACTTACACTGATCTTCTTTTTCCTTTTGCAGAGATGGGTGACGACGCGGCTGCCTTTTACAAGGCTCTTTTTACCGGGCAGGCCGAGAGGGGCGAGCAGACAAAAAAGGCCGCCTCTCGGAGGCGGAAGCACACTTCGGCGGGCCCTCCTTCCAAACGGGCCAGGAAGGCTGGTTCTTCCTCTCTTCCGCAAATTCCGGAGGAGGCAGGCGAGGAAGCCGAAGACCGCGCTGTCCCTTTGCCCGAGGTACCTTTTGCCGACGTCCCTTCTTCCGACGTCCCACCTCAAAGCCCCACGCCTTCGCATGCTCTTCTGGAGGGCGATGGGGAGGAGACCCCTTCTGCCGAGGAGCGGCGCCAAATAAAAGGCAAGGGGATCTCTATTGAGGCGACGACGGTTCCTGACGACGACGTTACCGAGGTGCCAGCAGGTTTGTACTTTGTCAAACATCCTTTTGTCTCTTGCAAACCATTAAGACTTTTCTGGCCTTAACCGATTTTTCTGCCTTGTTGCGCAGCGGAGGTGGCCTCTCCTGGCTGGGTTACCGAACATGCCCGCAAGAGGGCCCTTCGGGATGCCAAAATTCCTGAAGGGAAAGTGCCGAAAGAGCCCTTTTGGACGTTCACGGAGGACATGAATATGTACTCCGAGGACTGTCCCGAGATGGCTAGGCAAATGTGCAAAGGGGTGCTTACTGAGGCATCTTACAAGGCCATTACGGCGGCTTACCCAGGCGATAACTCCTTGGTCGCCAAAGTCACTGAACATGCTGCCCAGGTGCTTAGCATTATTTTCCTCAGTGGCAAATTTGTCTTTGACTTTTTGTCCAAGTACTTAGCATTATTTTCCCTCTGTTTGCTTTTCTCTCTCTTTTTTGCAGCTGATGGGGTATGCCGGGTGTCTCCGTGTTCGGGTGGCGCGAGAGGCAGAGAAGAGGGCGGCACTTTGGGATCATTATACCAAGGCGAAGGACAAGTGTTCGGCCCTGGTAGCCGAAAATGCTCATCTCAAGCAGTCTACGGAGAAGGAGGTTGCTGAACTTCGGGAGGGGTTCAAAAAAGAGAAAGAGGAACTTCAGAAAGACACCTCCCAGAAGCTTTCCGACCTTGGCTCTCGAATGGCGGAGCTGACTTCGACCGTCGAGGCGATTCAAAAGGGTAAGTCAGAAAGTGACGCAATCCTTGCGAAGGCGCTCGAGGAGAAGGCTCATCTCGAAGCCGAGGTCGCATCTCTGAAGGAGCCTTCAGAAGAGAAGAAGAAGGTGAAGTTACTGAAGAAAAAGGTCAAGGATTTGGAGAAGGATTACGCTGATCTGGAGAAGGACTATGAGGATTTGGAGGTCAAGAAGCAGGAGGCCGATAATATGACGAAGTTGGGCTTTCAAGACGGCTTCTGCCTCGCTCGGCACCAGATTCTGCAGAAGTTCCCAGACTTCGACCTCTCCTTCCTGGAAGCAATGAACATCCCCAAGGAGCCTCGGTGGACTTGGTCCAATATCGAGCATTTGAGACTGCCTCCTTCTCTCCCGGCGCCGAAGGCTACTAACAAAAGCACGGGGGCTGGCAGTTCTCAGGACGCCGAGGTTCCTTAACTTGTACTAGGGCCTTTTGTCTTCATTTTCTTCTTCTTTTTTGTAGTCTTTCAGCAACTTTCTTCTCTGTAAGCGCTCTTTGGCTTAATAGATACAACTTCAGCTAAGTGTTTTTTGCCAGGTTCTTTTGTTTCTCCCTGTCCCGAACATGCTGTTGCTTTCCTTTGTCCTGAACATATTCGCTCGAGAGACTTCGGAAAACCTTGCTCTTGCTTTCCTTTTGTCCCGAACATATTCGCTCAAGAGACTTGGGAAAGCCTTACTCTTGCTTTCCTTTGTCCCGAACATATTCGCTCGAGAGACTTCGGAAAACCTTGCTCTTGCTTTCCTTTTGTCCTGAACATATTCGCTCAAGAGACTTTGGAAAGCCTTACTCTTGCTTTACTCGGCGATTGCTTTCGTGAGACTCTTGCCTTGTGCTTCTTCAGAACTTTTTACTTAGACAAATTTTTCCAACTTGTGGAATACAACTTTCCCACCGAACTTTTTAGGCATAGAACTTTTTCAAGGCCTCTGAGTGCCAAGTATTTTTTAATTCTATGCCTTCGGCATCACCGAGCTTATATACTCCTTTTCGTACTTCGGCAAGTACCAGGTAGGGTCCTTCCCAATTTGTGCGAAGTACCCCGTGGGACGGCTTTCGGGGTGCAAATTCAGCCTTTCGGAGAACGAGGTCTCCCTGCTTTATTCCCTTTGGCCTGGCGCGTAGGTTTATGGCTGCTGCCACTCTTTGCTGGAAAGCTTTTCTTCTCAGCTCGGCTATTTCTCTGTGTTCGCTGACGAGGTCGAGCTTGGTTCTTAGGCCGAGGTCATTTCCTTTTTCATCGAACACTTGGACTCGTATTGACGGTTGTACTATCTCGATGGGGATGATGGCCTCTGTGCCGAAGACAAGTGAAAAGGGCGTTTCCCCTGTGGCTCTTCGGGGTGTCGTTCGGTAGCTCCATAACACGCTTTGGAGTTCTCCTGGCCATTTCCCTTTTGCTTCTCCCAATCTCTTTTTCAGACCATCTTTTATGGTCCTGTTAGATACTTCCACCTGCCCATTACTCTGGGGGTGAGCTACTGGGGCGAAGTGCATTTTTGTCCCAAGGTCGCTAATGAATTCTCAGAATCCTTTGTCTACAAACTGGGATCCATTGTCCGCTACGAGTACCCTCGGTATGCCAAATCTGCATACGATGTTTTTCCATACGAACTTCTGCACTTCTTTTGCCGAGATAGTTGTCAGGGGTTCTGCCTCGACCCATTTAGAGAAATAGTCTACTGCTACCAGGCAGAACTTTACACCTCCAGGCGCCGTTGGGAGCGGCCCAATTAAATCTATGCCCCAAACTGCGAAGGGCCAAGGATAGTCTGCCGAACTCACGAACTCTGAGGGTGTTCTTTGGATGTTCGCATGTCTCTGGCAACTACCACATTTCTGGACGAACTGCTTGGCGTCCCTTCTCAGGGTAGGCCAGAAGTATCCTTGGCGGAGTATCACTGCTGCTAGGGCGTCGGTTCCGATGTGCGAACCACAGGCACCTTCGTGAACTTCTTCGAGGATCATTTTGGTATCCTCTTCACTAACACACCTCTGTAGTGGATTTGCATATCCTTGCCGATATAGTTCTTCTCCAATTAAGAAGAAACGTCCGGAGCGCCTTCGCACTTTTGCGGCTTCGCTGGGGTCTTCGGGGAGTGTGTTGGTTGCGAGATACGTTTTGATTGGTTCTTTCCATCATTTCCCCGAGGTCTCTATGCTTAACACCACGATGCTGGGGTGGCTTAGCACTTCGGTGCAAGTTTTGGACTTCGCCAGACAGTCTGCCTCAGCATTTTCTCGTCGGGGTACGTTCTCGATTTTCACGACGTCGAACTCCCGAATAAGCTTTGTTACCAACTCATGGTATTTTGCCAAGGTTGGGTCTTTCGCGCCATAATCCCCTGCCATTTGTCGGACCACCAGCTGGGAATCACTATGGGCTTTCAAGTTTCTCACGCCAATTTTTCTGGCCAGGCGTAATCCTGCTATGAGGGCCTCATACTCGGCCATATTGTTGGTGGCATTGAAACTGAACTTGATGGCCTTCATTACTTCTAGGCCTTCGGGGCCTCTGATAATCACTCCAGCTCCCTGGTGTTCGGATCCTAAGGCCCCGTCAACGTGCAAGGTCCATTCTGGCTCACCCTCTTTTGGATCTGAATGGCTCTCCTCAGTGGTGGGTATTTCGGCGATAAAATCTGCCAGTGCTTGAGCTTTTATGGCTTTTCGAGGCTCATACGTGATCTCGTGTTCGCCCAGCTCTATGCACCACTTGGAGAGCCTTCCCGAATGATCAACTCTCTTCATGACATCCCGCAGTGGCAGACTACTTCGGACAATGATGGGGTGAGCCTGAAAGTATGGCCGCAGCCTTCTCCCTGCAAGCACTAAGGCATATATAGCTTTTTGAAGCAAAGGGTACCTGACTTCGGCGCCATGCAAGGACTTGCTGACATAGTAAACCGGCCACTGTTTCGGTCCTTCTTCTTTCACGAGGACCGAACTCACAGCTTTTTTCGTGACGGCGAGGTATAGTGCCAAGGGCTCTCCTTCCCGAGGTTGCCGCAGAGTCGGCAGTCTGGCCAAGTAGACTTTGAGTTCTTCCCAGGCTTTTTGGCAATCTTCAGCCCAAGGATGGCCATCCTTTCTGAGGTCGCCTTCCATTTTTGCCGCTTTTGTGAGGACTTTGAAGAAGGGTCGACACCTATCTCCGTACCTGGAAATAAACCTGCTCAGAGAGGTTATTCTTCCGGTGAGTCTTTGCACGTCTTTGACTGTGGTAGGTGTTCGGAATTCAAGCAGAGCCTTAATCTTCTCAGGGTTAGCGTCGATGCCTCTTTCGGACACCATGTACCCGAGGAACTTTCCCGAGGTCACCCCGAAGATGCACTTCGATGGATTAAGGCGGATCCCGAAGGTTCTGAGCTTTTGGAAGGTTTCCCCTAAATCTGCAACGTGGTAGCCAGGCAGTTTGCTCTTGACTATCATATCATCAACATATACCTCCATCTTCCTCCCCATTTGGTCTTTGAAGACCTTGTTCATCAGCCTTTGGTAGGTGGCTCCTGCATTTTTTAGCCCGAAGGGCATTCTGATATAGCAATATGTTCCTCCCTCGGTGATGAAGGCAGTCTTCTCTTCGTCTCCGGGGTCCATCCTTATCTGATGGTAGCCACTGAAGGCGTCTAGGAAACTTAAGAGCCCGTACTCGGCAGTTGAATCTACCAGTTGGTCTATTGGTGGAAGAGGATATGAATCTTTTGGGCAAGCATCGTTCAAATTTCTGAAGTCAATGCACGTCCGAAGCTTGCTACTTCCTTCTTTTGTGGCAATTACCACGTTACTTAGCCATTCGGGGTAGTTTACCTCCCGGATAACACTAGCGTCTATCAGACGCTGGACTTCGGTTTTGACGAATTCACTTTTGTGAGCTGAGATGCTCCGTTTCTTTTGCCGGACAGGTCTTACTTCCGGACTCACTTTAAGGCTATGCTGGATTATGCAAGGTTTACCCCAGGCATGTCCTTCGGCGAGTAGGCGAACAGATCTTTATTTGCAAGCAGAAAAGATACAAGTTTTTCCTTGTCTTCATCGGCCATATTTTTCCCTATTCGGGTACTATGGCCTGGGACAAGCTCTACTTCTTCTGTTTCCACTTTTGTGGAATCTTCTGCCTCGCCCCTTTCCAGCTCTTTTGCTTCTACAGCATGTGCTAAGTTGCTTGCTGGAGCCTTTCGTGCTCTGACGAACACCTTTCTCACCTCGCCTTGATCAATGAAGATCTTTGCGTCTCCTTTTTTGGTGGCGAAGGAGACGGTCAAGTACTTTACATCAGGGCGAATGTGCAAATTTCCCTGTGTCTGTCTGCCGAGAATGGCGTTGTATGACGAAGGAACGTCCATGACTATGAATCTTGCCATGGTAGAGGCGAACAACTCAGCAGTTCCTTTCTCCGAAGTTCCTTTCATCATCAAGGGGAGGTCGATCCACCCGAGGACAGGTAGCTCAGATGGTCCTACGCCGAACGTGGGTGAAGTAACAGCCTTGAGGTCACCCCTGGATACGCCCAAGCTTGGCAGCAAGTGTGAGAACAAGACGTCTGCGTTTGACCCATCATCCAGCAGTACCCTCTTGACGTCCCAGTTTCCTATCCTCGCCATTATCAGCAATGGATCGTCATGGGGAAATACGATGGTGGACCCATCCTCGCGGGCCAATTTTTTCGTTGGGCTCTGATATTCCATCACCGCTATCTCTCTGGCCCTTCTTTTTCTTTCCGAGGATGGAAGTCCGGTTGTGATCGTCTGTATTACTCTTGCCGAAGGTGGAGGACGCCTTCTCGCACTTCGGTTCCTTCGCCTGTCCGAATCGTAATCCTCGTCCTCGGGCTTTCCTTCCTCCTCTTTTTTCCCTTTCGGGGAAGGCATTCTCAAATAACGCCGAAGCTGGCCCTGCTTTATCAGTGATTCAATGTACTTTTTCAACTGAAAGCAGTCTTCGGTGTCATGACCGTGATCACGGTGGAACTGACAGAACTTCTTCATGTTCCTTCTGTTGTCAGCAGTCATGCCCCTTGGTCGTTGGATTTGAGCCCCCTGTTTTTCCAACGCCATAAGGACGTTAGCCCTCGTGGTGCTCAGAGGTGTAAAGTTTTGGGGCTTCCTTCCTCCTACTCGCATTCTCCGAGGTCGGCCTGACTGTTCCGTTGGACACCGGGCTTGCTGGCTGGACCCTTCGCCACGAGCTTGAATTTGGTCATGTTTCGGTCCAGTCATTCTCAGTTCTTCGGCTGTCATGTGTTGTTCAGCCCTTCGGTAGAATTCTCCCAGCGTGTCCGGGGGATCTTTGGAGAATTCGTAAAACAAGTGCGAATCCCTCCGGAGGCCCCTCGTCATGGCGAGGATGCGGATTTCGGGACGAAAGTCCGGAACACTGAGGGCCTCCCTGTTGAACCTCTCGACATAGTCACGGATGGTCTCCCCGTTTCTCTGTGTTATGTCAAACATCTGGACGGGCATCTTCGCCGTCGGCTTGCTCCCAATGAACTGTTGGGTGAACGCTGTGGACAACTCCTGGAACCCCCTGATGTTTCCGGGAGGCAGGGAATTGTACCAGGCAGTTGCTGGTCCTGCGAGGGTGACTTCGAAGCACTTGCAGAGCGTAGCATCATCAGCCCCATGTAACACCATGCTGCGTTTGTACTTGGTTAGGTGGGCCTGGGGATCAGTCCGACCCTCATAGGTCTCCAGCCGAGGTAGCCTAAAGTCACTTGGCATGGCCGCCTCGACCACTGTTCGGGCGAAAGGAGTTTCATCTCCAGAGACCGTTTCAGTTAGCCTGGCCCAAACAGGCTTGCGTGCTACCTGCTGTTCCACTCTCTCCAGTCTTGCCAAGACTTTCTCCAGGAGGAGCGTAGCACTGGGCTCCTCTTCCTGGTGCCGTCCCTTCGGGGAGCGACTTCGGTACCGAGGTGAGGGGGACCCTGCCTCTGTTGATAAACTTCTTCTGGTCGGGACTTCGGGTCGTTTAGACCTTGCTCTTTCCGCCAGCCGTGCCCCCAGGGGCAAGTTATCTGTCGAGGACTCTTCTCGTGGCTCCCCACTTCCCGAGCTATGATGGGTTGCCCTCGGGCTTTTCTCCCGAGGTCGTGCTGACGAGGTGGGTTTTTGCGCCTGGGCTGGTTGCGGCCATCTTCAGTCTATTTGTTGTGTCATTTCAGCCACAACAGACCTTTGAAAGTCTCTTAAAAAATCCATGGTGATGACAAGAGGGCGTTCCTCTTCAGGCAAGGAAGTCTCTGGGGGACTTTGTTCGATAGCTGGTTGGGTCTCAGGCGCGGACGGGGACTTCGGAAGTCCTTTGTCCTTCGAACGCCGAGTTTCGACAACAGCTACCTGGGAGTAGTTTCCCACAGACGGCGCCAAATGATGCCCCAAGGCATCTTCGTTTGCTGTCATGTTGACAAGTGGAGAGACTTCCTGAGGAGGCGAGTGCCTGGAGCTCAGATTTCCCAGCTGAGTGTGCCTGAAAAGCTCAAAGAAGAGGTTAGGAGGTCCCCGGTTTGCTTTTCCGGGGAGGACCCTCCGACGCCCAAGTCAGTTTTCTGAGTGAAGGTGGAGGAAGAACACTAAGGGATCAAGTGTCTTGCATGTTTTGTGTTTTCTCAGAGAGAGGGAAATGCCCATCCTTTGCCCAGTCCCATTTCCTAGTATTTATAGGAGTAGCTGGTCCGTTCAGATCATGACACGTGTTCGGTCGGATTTGATCTGTCTCTTTGGACCTAGGGGACAGGCAGCCGTTTGCAGCCTCTTTTAGCCCTGGACCCGGACGGGTTGTGTCAGGACTGGGGCGGCTGCGGCGTGTCATTTCGCCGTTCAGATGTGACGTGTAGGGCTTGTGGGCGACATGTCAGAGGCTCCTTAAATGCTCATACCGTACTCTCGAGGTCCCCTGGGCGAGGTCGCCCTTCGGTGCGTGCACCCTCTTCGGATTCTATCCGTCCTTCGGTGCGAGCACCTCCTTCGGGATCTATCCCATAATTCTGGGAGCGCCCTTGATGAACACCTTCTTCGGGACTCACATCCATAGTTCGGGGATTCCCTTGTTCAGGTGTTTCTTCTTCGGGGAAAACCTCTTTGGGGCCTCTTCCTTCGGGGAGATTCTCCCTTGCTTCAGAGAGATGGCTCTCTTACTTGAAGACGGTCAGTTTAGCCCCTCGATGGAGACGGTGTTGTCCTCGGAATTCCTGACGAGCTACCGAAGTCTCGAGCTCATAGTGTTTGACTTCGCACCTTCCGAGGTCAGTAAAAAGATCCTCTCTTGGGTGACGTCAGACTCCTCGGCCAATATTCTGGCGCGGAGTTACTACCGAGGAGGCGTTAGCCTTTGGCTATCAAAGTCCATGGAATCCAAGGAAGAATTAAGAAAGAATGACATAAACCAAAAAAAGGGGGCTATGTGCCAGGTGCATGCAAACAATGAAGGTAAAGGACAAAGGGCAAAAACATGCTCGAGGTCAAGGCCTGAACAAGGCTAAGCTCAAGAATGCCTCAATCACCAGGGTAGCACCACCAATACTCAAAGGCAACTAGGAAGACTTAATTGGACCAATTGATTGGTGATAGAGTCGACAATGGAAAGCAGTACCTTTAAGTTTACAACATAATGGTAAGTAGTTATTGTTGTTTGAACTGCTATGTTCGTGGTTATGATTAGTTTTCCTAGAAAGCTAGGATTGTGAAGGAAGTGTGGGTATGTGAACCCATTAGAGCCCCAAAAGTGCTATGTTTTTATTAGACCCTTACAATGGTTAAGGTTTTGCTTAGAAGCTTAGGGGTAGTAAGTATGCAACGATCTGTGGTTGTGGTTTAATGAACAGTGCGGCAACGCTTAGGAAAATGATCGATTAGGGGCATAAAAGCTGACTTAACCATGGCGATCATAAGTGAACCTTGTGTTAGTGTTGTGCCCAAAAAGCTAATCATGAGATGATTGTATGTTTGCACATTGAGTCATGATATTTTATTAAGGCCTTAATCCAGCAATTATGTTTGTTGTTTTGTTTCTGCGTAACTTAACAAACATAATTGTAACCCTAGAATAATGATATTCTTAAACGTCCCTAGTCTAGTATTATTGTGGAGCGGGTTGCAATAATACATAACGACTAGCATATGTGGAGACTAATATGAGATATGTAGTCTACATATGGGTACAAGTTGGAGAACTTGTGTACTGGACCGACCCACCATGAGAACACTACATGGATCATTATATGAGTGTCATAAGTGATTCTCATAGTGATCATGGTATATGTAGTCCTTCGACCTAAGATCATCAAGGTTCCCTACATGTGAGTCACATACTTTGATACTTTCTTTTGTTGCTTGTAACTGAGTGAACTTGAAGGAGGTCATTGGGTATGTCACATATCATGCGGAGGGATTTGTATGATCAAGATGGGATTTGTCACTCCTATGTAACGAGAGTGATATCTTCGGGCCCTCTGATAGAGTGAGACTTAGAAAAATGCACGGCCATGCTCGGATGAGTTGATATACGATATCAATGTCATCAGTTTAAGTTGGTCTACTCGATAATCAAGAAACCAAAGATTAGGCTATACGAGAGTGACACATTCCATGTCTCGTGCTTAGTCTTGATATCTTGGACAAAGGGACAATGGCATATATCGGTGATGATCATAAAGGTTTAGTCGAATCATCGACAATCTTGTCACTTGGGTAGCAATGATGTGTTGCTAGACACCGCTCATTGCTTATGATCATAAATGTGATTTATGATCATTGCCAACGTGGTAAGAGCCTATTGTGTCGCACACATAGAGCTATTTGGATCATTAGAGTGCATGGGCTAATAATTTGGGTTTTGGTTTCACAATAATTTCGTATTAATAATGGGCCCAATAGTTGAACCATTATTAAGCCCGAAATTAAAGCCTAATTGGATTAGGGCTTTGTAACCTATTAGGCCTGGAAGTTGAGTCTCACTATAAATACAACTTCTAGTGAGAAATTCGCAGGTCTCCTTGCCCTAGCCTCCCAAAAGGACAGCCACACTCTTCTCTTGCAATTCGTTGGAGGACGCAAGCTAGCACTGCGAGCGCAAGAGAAACGCATCTGCCGGGACGTGGTGGAAGTGTGGTGATCCTAAGAGGCTCATGTGGATACCATAGAGAGCCTGAACACGTCAACTGTTCAGGTTTTGTGATTCGACTCTACAGTTGAATGAGAGATCTCAACCGAAAATTAGGTATGAAAATTTTCGAACACCCGGTTTACCCCGTTTCACTTGGATCCTGGAGGGTTTCGGTTAAATTCCGCTGTGCTGTTTGGCTCCCGAAACAGTGGTATCAGAGCTACTGGTGAAACCCTAAATCGGGATTGAGTGTTGAATCGCATGATGCTATGTGTTCAGATGCTTTTTGGCCATAATTAATTAGATTGATTCATGATGCATGAAATTGAAATTCGTAATGAACATATGAGAAATATGAAGAAACGACACAAATTGGTTAATGAGATTAACCTGAAATTGATAGGTATGAGATACCTATATGGATTAGGATTCTTGCAATAGTTGCAAAAACCCTAGCTTTGTTCGGATTTGGCCTGTTCGGGCACCAAAAGTAAGGTATTTTTGGTGGCTCGAATGGAGGAGTTTCGGGTGCCTACTTGGTCGAAACACAAGATTTCGTGCTAAGCAATTGTAAGACAATTTTTTACACCGGGGGGCGCTACCCCCCACGCCCCCCTCAAGGGCGGCTCCCCTTGACCCCATCCGCTGACCGGTTAGCGGAACCACCGCCCGCTGACCGGCTAGCGGGACCGTCGTATGCGAAGCGCCACATAAATAAAAACTGGTTAATCAACGCGCGAAAATTGGCATGCATCTTTGTTGAATAAGATTTGACATGATATGCTGATTGGTGTTTGAAGCATGGTGCATGGTTATAGCCCTTGATTGGTTGTATTTGTAAATACGGCCTGCGAGTCGTGCCTTTTCTTATCACTCTCATTGTACATTCTCTTCTCACCTTACTCTCCTCGAATGTAACTCGAGGTTTCTATTATTGATGTAATGGTGCATTATGGGCTCATCCAAGGTGGTATGTCCAAGGATCATCAGATGAGGTATGTCCAAGGAGGTGACAACAAAAGGGCAGCCAAGAAAGGAAGAGAAAGAGCTTGTGAAGACTCTTTTCTTTTCTTAGGCTTTTATGATATTCTCATTGGCTTGAGAATATCGCATAGTTTGGGCTATAACCATGTCACGTTTATTTCTTGTAAGCATGAGATGCATGTTTTATATTTGTATGTGATGCATGTATAAAACAACCGGAGATAACAAATTGGTGAGATCAAAAGAAAAAATCCCTCAAACAAATATTAAGTCATTAAATGTGATGCCCTCCAAATGTTGGCACTCGTCAAGACTTTGATCAACATTAGGTGGGTTTGCCAAAGCAAAGCACCTATGTTTATCTTGGTAAGGCGCGATGGGATAATAGTGATATCCAAACTGCTAACTTTGGGTTCGACTTAACTAAGTCATCCTAATAGGATTAGGGACTTAGAGGCATAGAGTTGAGCATAAGTTCTTGAGATGAGCTTGGACAAGTGTTGTTCACCCAACTATCCAAGAGTTGCATAAGATGCAATTGGCAAGGAGTTGCCTACCTAAATAGTTGTAACTTGAGAGAAAAGCCAAAGCTGACTCAGGTTGTGGTCAAATATGGATCTTGGCCCACTAGAATACCTTAGCGCCGAGGTGTTCCAAAATAATATCGAGGGTTATTATTTTGAGGAAAATAGTGGGAGTATCGTTTAATAAAAGTCCTTATTAAATGAATTAAAATACATGACTCTTACACTGTATATTTACTGTTGTAGATAACCATGGCACAAAACACATCGACAGTTTCGTTGCAATTGATCCTTGAGAAGGAAAAACTGAATGGGACCAACTTTCTCAAATGGTACCGAAACTTGAGGATAGTCTTCAAACAAGAGAGAAAGGCTTATGTCCTAGAGCAGCCCATTCCGAATGAGCCTGCTGCCACTGCTCCAAGAGCTGAAAGGGATGCTCACAAGAAGCATTCTGATGATGTTTTGGATGTTGCATGCCTCATGCTTATTACCATGGAATCTGAGCTTCAAAAGTAACATGAGAACATGGGGGCGTTCGATATGATCGAACATCTCAAAATGCTTTTCCAAGAGCAAGCTAGGCATGAGAGGTTTGAGACCTCTAAGGCATTGTTTCAGTGCAAGATGTCTGAGGGAAGTCCCGTGGGTCCTCATGTGCTCAAGATGATTGGGTACATTGAGAATCTTGAGAATTTGGGATTTGCTCTTCAGAAAGAGTTGGCTATCAATGTAGTCTTGCAACCGTTGCCTGAAAGCTACAGTCAGTTCGTCATAAACTATAACATGAACGACCTTGACAAGTCCCTTCCTGAATTGCTCAACATGTTGAGAACTGCTGAGCAAAACCTTAAGAAGGCTAAGCCCATTTTGATGGTTCAAAAGGGCAAGGGAAAGGGAAAAGCCAACAAGAAGAAGGATAAAGCTAATGGAAAGTCCAATGCTAGTTCTTCTTCAGCTGCACTGAAACCAAAGGGTGGTGTGGCAAAGGAAGGGGAGTGCTTCCATTGTAAGCAACCTGGACACTGGAAGCGCAACTGCAAGCTCTATCTTGAAGAACTTGCTAAGGAAAAGGGAAGTAAGACTTCCACTTCAGGTATTCTTGTTATAGAGGCTAAATTTTCTACTTCCTCATCTTGGGTATTGGATACTGGATGTGGATCTCACATTTGTGCAAATGTGTAGGATCTAAGTAGAAGTAGAAGATTGGCTCGAGGTGAAGTGGACCTACGTGTTGGAAATGGAGCAAGGGTTGCTGCCTTAGCCGTAGGGACTTATGTTCTCACTTTACCTAGTGGATTAGTTTTAGAATTAGACAACTGCTACTTTGTGCCTACTATTAGTAGAAATTTGATTTCTGTTTCTTGTTTGGACAAGAAAGGTTTTTCATTTATAATAAAGGACAAATGTTGTTCTATTTATTTGAATGAAATTTTTTATGGTAGTGCTCAACTAAGCAATGGGTTGTATGTTCTAGACCTCGAAAATCCAATCTATAATGTGAATACCAAGAAGGTCAGATTAAATGATTCAAACTTGACCTATCTCTGGCACTGTCGCTTGGGCCATATAAATGAGACCCGCATATCCAAGCTCCATAAAGATGGACTCTTGGACTCATTTGATTTTGAATCATATGAGACATGTGAGTCATGTTTGTTGGGCAAGATGTCCAAAGCCCCATTCACAGGGCAAAGTGAAAGGGCTAATGACTTACTAGGACTCATACATAGTGATGTATGTGGCCCTATGTCTACACAAGCTAGAGGAGGTTTCCAATACTTCATTACTTTCACTAATGACTTAAGCAGATATGGCTATGTGTATCTTTTGAGACACAAGTCAAAATCCTTTGAAAAGTTCAAAGAATTCAAGAATGAAGTAGAGAATCAACTCGGGAAGAGTATCAAAGTGCTTCGATCAGATCGAGGTGGAGAGTACTTGGATCGAGAATTCCTTGACTATCTAAAAGAGTGTGGTATAGTATCACAACTCACTCCACCAGGTACACCTCAATGGAATGGTGTTTCTGAAAGGAGAAATCGAACTCTGTTAGACATGGTTCGCTCCATGATGAGTCAAGCTGACCTTCCAAACTCCTTTTGGGACAAGCTCTAGAGACAGCCGCTTTTACACTAAACCGAGTTCCATCTAAATCAGTTCAAAACACACCATATGAGATATAGAGTGGGAGGCGTCCCAATTTGTCTTTTATGAAGATTTGGGGCTGTGACGTTTATGTGAAACGTCAATCCTCTGACAAACTAGGGCCCAAATCTCAAAAATGCCTTTTTGTTGGGTATCCCAAAGAAACAAAGGGTTACTATTTCTACAATCCTTCTGAGCAAAAAGTGTTTGTTGCTCGAACTAGTGCCTTTTTGGAGAAAGAGTTTATCTCTAAAGGAACTAATGGGAGGAAAGTAGAACTTGAAGAAATTCAAGAACAACAAGGAGACATCAAACTTGAAATGGAACTTGAACAGACACCGCAAGATGTTGTTCAAGAGTCTGTTCCTGTAGCACAGAGCCCACGAAGGACTGGTAGGATTCGGCGTGAGCCCGAGAGATATGGATTTCTCGTGACTCACACCGGTGATGTGATTCTCATGGATCAGGATGAGCCCACAACCTACCAGCAAGCTATGTCGGGGCCTAACTCTGAGAAGTGGCTAGTGGCCATGAAATCCGAGATGGAATCCATGTATGAAAACCAAGTATGGACTTTGGTTGACCCACCTGAAGGGGTAAAACCCATAGGGTGCAAATGGGTTTTCAAGAAGAAAACTGACATGGATGGTAATGTGATTACCTTTAAGGGACAATTGGTTGCAAAAGGTTTCAAGCAAAATTCATGGTATTGACTATGATGAAACTTTTTCACCAGGTGCTATGCTTAAATCCATTCGAATTTTGTTTGCTATTGCTGCACACTATGATTATGAGATATGGCAAATGGATGTCAAAATTGCATTCCTAAATGGAAACCTACTTGAGGATGTGTACATGACACAACCTGAGGGTTTTGTCACTCCTGAGAATGCCAATAAAGTGTGCAAGTTGCAAAGGTCCATTTATGGACTGAAGCAAGCTTCTCGAAGTTGGAATCTTTGTTTTGATGATGCAATCAAAGAGTTTGGTTTTATCAAAAATGAAGATGAACCTTGTGTCTACAAGAAGGTTAGTGGGAGCGTTATTATTTTCTTGGTGTTGTATGTAGATGACATACTACTCATCGGAAATGACATTCCTAAGCTACAGTCTGTGAAGACTTGGCTAGGGAAATGTTTCTCTATGAAGGACTTGGGTGAAGCAGCCTATGTGTTAGGCATCAGGATCTATAGAGATAGATCTAGAAAGCTTCTTGGCCTAAGTCAAAGTACATATATTGACAAGGTGCTAAAGAGGTTTAGCATGCAAGATTCCAAGAAGGGATTCTTGCCCATGTCACATGGTATCACTCTTTCTAGATCTCAGTGTCCAAGTACAACCGAGGAGAAAGAGCGCATGAGTAAGATTCTATATGCCTCAGCAATTGGATCTATCATGTATGCCATGATATGTACTCCTCCCGATGTCTCATATGCTTTGAGCATGACGAGTAGGTACCAATCAAACCCTGGTGAGAGTCACTGGACAGCTGTTAAGAACATCCTTAAGTACTTATGAAGGACTAAGGATGCATTCTTGGTCTTTGGAGGTGAAGATGAGCTCGTTGTAAGGGGTTACACCGATGCAAGCTTCCAATCCGATAAGGATGATTTTAGATCGCAATCTGGTTATGTGTTTTGTATTGGTGGTGGTGTTGTCAGCTGGAAGAGTTCAAAGCAAGAGACAGTAGCTGACTCTACAATAGAATCTGAGTACATTGCCGCCTCTGATGCTACGAAGGAAGCAGTTTGGATCAAGAAGTTCATCACTGAACTTGGAGTGGTTCCAAGCATTGTCGACCCGATAGAGCTCTATTGTGACAACAATGGAGCAATCACACAGGCTAAGGAACCTCGATCTCACCAGCGATCCAAACATATACTCCGACGCTATCATCTCATCAAAGAGATCATCGAGAGGGGTGATGTAAGGATATGCAGGACTTCGACAGACAGCAACATTACTGATCCACTGACAAAGCCCCTTACGCAGCAAAAGCATGATAGCCATTCTAGGTCCATTGGTATTAGATACATGGATGATTGGGTTTTAGTGCAAGTGGGAGATTGTTAGTGTTGTGCCCAAAAAGCCAATCATGAGATGATTGTATTTTTGCACATTGAGTCATGATATTTTATTAAGGCATTAATCCAGCAATTATGTTTGTTGTTTTGTTTCTGTGTAACTTAACAAACATAATTGTAACCCTACAATAATGATATTCTTAAACGTCCCTGGTCTAGTATTATTGTGGAGCGGGTTGCAATAATACATAACGACTAGCATATGTGGAGACTAATATGAGATATGTAGTCTACATATGGGTACAAGTTGGAGAACTTGTGTACTGGACCGACCCACCATGAGAACACTACATGGATCATTATATGAGTGTTATAAGTGATTCTTATAGTGATCATGGTATATGTAGTCCTTCGACCTAAGATCATCAAGGTTCCCTACATGTGAGTCACATACTTTGATACTTTCTTTTGTTGCTTGTAATTGAGTGAACTTGAAGGAGGTCATTGGATATGTCACATATCATGCGGAGGGATTTGTATGATCAAGATGGGATTTGTCCCTCCTATGTAACGGGAGTGATATCTTCAGGCCCTTTGATAGAGTGAGACTTAGAAAAATGCATGGCCATGCTCGGATAAGTTGATATACGATATCAATGTCATCAGTTTAAGTTGGTATACTCGGTAATCAAGAAACCAAAGATTAGGCTATACGAGAGTGACACATTCCATGTCTTGTGCTTAGTCTTGATATCTTGGACAAGGGGACAATGGCATATATCGGTGATGATCATAAAGGTTTAGTCGAATCATCAACAATCTTGTCACTTGGGTAGCAATGATGTGTTGCTAGACACCGCTCATTGCTTATGATCATAAATGTGATTTATGATCATTGCCAACGTGGTAAGAGCCTATTGGGTCGCACACATAGAGCTATTTGGATCATTAGAGTGCATGGGCTAATAATTTGGGTTTTGGTTTCACAATAATTTCGTATTAATAATAGGCTCAATAGTTGAACCATTATTAAGCCCGAAATTAAAGCCTAATTGGATTAGGGCTTTGTAACCTATTAGGCCTAGAAGTTGAGTCTCACTATAAATACAACTTCTAGTGACAAATTCGCAGGTCTCTTTGCCCTAGCCTCCCAAAACGACAGCTACACTCTTCTCTTGCAATTCGTTGGAGGACGCAAGCTAGCACTGCGAGCGCAAGAAAAATGCATCTGCCGGGACGTGGTGGAAGTGTGGTGATCCCGACAGGCTCGTGTGGATACCATAGAGAGCCTGAACGCGTCAACTGTTCAGGTTTTGTGATTCAATTTTACAGTTGAGTGAGATATCTCAGCCGAAAATTAGGTATGAAAATTTTCGAACACCTGGTTTACCCCGTTTCACTTAGATCCTGGAAGGTTTCGATTAAATTCCGCTGCGCTGTTTGGCTCCCGAAACCCAACACCTTGGAAGTATCCCGAGGGTAAGCGTGACTTACACGGAAGAGTTGGTAAGTTATACCATAAGTTAAGCCTTAAGTTGATTGAACTTGTACCTATAGTGTAAGAAATGCTTGATGCACTATAAAGACAATTTAAGGAAGGACAACTTTAAGATAGTTATGACCAGTCTAATTTTGAGAAGTGTTGCACACTATTTTATAAAGGTTACGAAGTAAAGTGAGATTGAATTCTCCAAGCACCACAACTAGGGTAAGAGGGCTTGAAAAGCCAAGAGTTAACTTCAGAAGCTTGAAGTTGCGATTGAAGAGAAAGAAAGTGGTACCCCAAGGACTCATAATAACTACAAGAAGATGATTAAGTGAAGGTTAAGAATCATAACCCAGAGGTCTCAGAACCATGAAGTTATCTTTGATGTTACAATTCTCTAATAAAGGCAGTCCATTGATTTTGGTAAGTTGGTCGAGGTTCAAGAGCTAACTAAAAATTTAAAGACCAAAAAGGTATTATCAGGATTCTTAAGAAATTATAACCTAGATTGGGAGTTAAGGATGAACCATGGAAGCACCATTAGCAGAGAGGCTTTAAGGACAACCTAAGTGAGTTAAAAAATGGATGTTGTAAGGAGTTTTAAAACCGAAACCTAATGACTGTTAAGAGCTCTCGTGGAGGTAGAATGAACTCCAAGTAATAAGCTTATGCTCAGTATTTTTTGTTACGGTCCTTGTTGACTCAAGGCTATTCATAGAGAGTGAAAGTGACTTGAACAATATTCTCGTATGTTTGGAAGTTCAATCATTTTAAATAGTGGGGCTCATTGTAAGTTCAAAAGAGGTAAGAAAACCTTAAACCAAAAGGCTATGAGTACAGACATAAGTTAACCTAAAGGTTCGTAAGAAAGAAGACCCTGAGATCCAAAAGGTACTCCATTATCAAAGGGTCCTAAATAAAGTAGAAAAAAATCGGCAAAGGTATAGATGAGTGAAAATGCCGGGTTAAGGTATTAAATACCAGAAGTTTAAGATGGAGCTAAGTGTAAGTTGAGGTAATATCCTCACTAATGGGATTCAAGGCAATCAAAAATTGAGGTTTATTGAAAAATTAAATGAGCTTAAGGAGCCTAAGAAACATTTGGAATTCTTTATTGTCCTAAAGGGTAAAAGGTACTTAAGTAGTCTAACAGTCTATGTGCGGTCAGGTGATGGCGAAGAAAGGCTCTTTGATAAGTAGGTGGCCAAGAAAGGAATTGAAACCCTAAGGTAAAATTGTTGAAGCTAAGGTAGTTGGGACTACCCAGTGAGTCATAGAAGTTGAGCTACTGAATAATAGCCTTGAATCACAAAGAGCCCATGAGAATGAGTCATAGTAAACACTCTAGAAAATCATAGTGTTTGAAGAGACTTGAAGTGCCTAAGAGGTACAGAGTAAGACTTCCCTGGGCATAAGGAGGTTGTAGGCCTCAATTAAGACTAAAGGTGAGAATATTGTGGGCTATGAGTGTGTAAATCACACTAAGTAGCCACAATGCTTAGTGCATAAGGATGGGCTCATGAGGCAACAACCTAAAAATGTACCTAAGTATCGGGAAGCAAGGTATAGGTACCAAAGTTACCCCAAAGAGGGTATAAGATTTGTAAGTCTCGTTTAGGCACAATGGTATGGTGGGCAGTACTCAGGTTGTGTTATTGGGGTATTAGCAAATACTCCTACGAATTCCATGAGGAAATGAGATAAGTATGAGGGCCCCAAATGGCAAGTGCTTAGTTGGAAGCAAGCGAAATGAGATTCCTGAGAAAGGCCAAGGGTGTGGCTTGAGCTATGGGACACAAAGTGTACCCAAGTGTAGGAGCTAACGAGGGGAACCATGAAATACTAAACACCAAGAGTCCCCAAAGCTTCCTAAAGAAATCTGAGAAAGGTAGTAAAGCCTAAGAAAACTCAATGCTAAGTATAAACCCATAGTGGCCGAGTACTAAAGGTAAGACCGAAAGGCCATAGTAATGACATGTTGAGCAGAGTTAAGTGTTTAGAACACTTAAGTAAAGTTGACTAATGGTGCTAAGGATTGGTTTTAAGTAATATTAAGAGACCTAAGAAAAGGGCTATAATGGCCAACAACACCTCTCTGCTGGAAGAGGTCAAGCTGATTAAGGAATAAATCCTAGGTAATAGAAAGGAAATAAGGGAGCATGCTAAGGGTGCCTTAAGAATTAAAAGCCAAGAAATGGTTAAGTGACTAAAGAGTAGCCAAGGACCCTAAGCATGTAAAGTCATTACCTAAAGGAGTCAAGTATTGAAGAATTGGGTAGTCTATGGTACACCTAAGGACACCTAAAAGATGTAAAATCTATGTGAATTTAGGTGCCTATACCATTGCTTGAGTGTCAAGCTTGTGGGTGTCTAAAGTGGCTAAGAAACCCTAGAGTAATAAATAGGTACCTAAGAAAATTAAGGGTAAGTCTCCACAAAAAGGTACTATACTTAAGGAGCTAAAAGGCAACGTTGCCAAGGGTAAGTTAACATGAGAAGTATGTGCCCGTGGCATTAAAGGGCAACAAGATTAAAGATACACCTAAGAATTAACTTGAGTGCCTAAGTCAAGTGTAAGAGTTGTTAAGTAAAAAAAATGTGACCTAAGTATTAAGAGGTACTAAGTGACAATAAAATGGTGATGTGCCCAAGGTGGCTTAAATGTCTAAGATGGGTGCAAGCATTGCCAAGTTGAATTGTGCCAAGAGCCCTAAGGTGATGGTGAGTCTAGTGACTATGAAACATCTAAGTATGACTTGAAAGCCTAAATGAGGTATAAGATTATGTTAAGTCCTACCAAGAGGAAAGACTCAAAGTAAGAGGCTAAATACTCCTAAAAGTACCTTGATAGGATAAAGGGCCTAAGAGGAGTAAGTTTGCTCCAAGTTGCAAAAGCCTAAGTGGAAATTTGGGAGTATGGGGAAGTGTATTATTAGCCAAGGCAAAGTGTTTACCCCATAAGTAATGTCCCTATAAGAAGTTTACTAAGGAGTAACTAAAGAAATTTCTTAACTGGTAAGTCAAGAAACTAAGAACATGAAGTAAGCTCATGGTTAAGGGCTATAGGTAACCATAGTAAGAGGAAGGCCATGATTAAAAACCAAGCGGGCTGTAAAAGGAATAGCATCCAAGTGATATGCTCGGTTAAGAATCAAAATTGGGATGACCAAATTTCTTAAGGATGGGAGAATATAAAGGCCATCCAAGTACTTCCCCTAGTTCGGATGACAAGGTAAGTAAATCCCAATTTATTTGCCTCAAATTAGTTTCTTATTAAGCAAAATAAACAAGCTAAGTAAATTGAAGATGAGTTCTTACGTGTGATTTGGCACCTAAGAGTCATAAGGGCAAAATGGTAAATTTGACCCTAGTGAGTGGCATGACTGTAACTTTGATGTAATTATAGTCATGTAAGGATTTTTTTTTTACTAAATAAGCTAAGGTCATAAATTATCTTAGCTATTAGAACTAGGGCTGATCATTTGGTCGATTCTATTATTGACTGACCGAATTGCTTAAAACCAATTGATTTTTGGTTTTGAATTCCATCAACCGAACCACCCAAACTTATAACAAGAACCGAAACCAAACTAAACTAAATGCACTTTGGTTGGTTCAGTTCTATAATTTGGTTTCAAAATATGTATAATCTACTCAAAGTTCTACAACTTTTATCCCCTAATTCTTTAGGAACCAATCTAGACTTTTCTTAAATCAGAATAACCAAACACACAAGAAGCGATAGAAAAAGAAGAATCCAGAATTTTCTTTTCAATTTGTTGCTAATAACCACAAATTTTCTCAAATCACAATAACCAAACACACAATAAGTGATAGAAGAAGAAGAAGAAGAATCAAGGATTTCCTTTTTGATTTGTTGCCAACAACCATGAGTTTGTTCTATTTTCATCAATGGTCCCCTTGACGGCGGCTGAACCAAATGGATGACATTGAAGGCAGTCCACGCCTGGTATGTATTGTCAAAGACGTCAGAATAAGATAACTTTTAGTTCCTGGGGAGATAGGTTGGCCGTTAGAGTTAGCAATACGATTCAAAGAAGACCATGGCCATGGTGGTGATTTAAAGCAGATGATGAAAAAGGCTGGGGGTGGTGACTCAGTGAGACAAATCTAAGGCGAAAAAAGTGGGTTGCACAGAAGTAAGGTAAAAGAAGGTTTATATAGCTAGGTCAAAAAATTGAGTAAATTACACTTATTTTCTATAGTTTCATTCAAGTACACTTTACCCCTTATGGTTTACAAAATGACAGTTTGGGTGTTTCAAGTATTTTGATTCCTACTCAATTGTCCAATAATCGAACTGATAACCAAAAATATATTTTTGATTACAGGTCAAACCGGACCAAATAACCAAAAACCCAATCCATTTTGTCCAAATTCATTCTATTTTTTTGGGTTTTTCAGTTTTATCCAGATAATGTTTACCCCTATTTAGAAGCAACACTTGAAGAAAAGGCACAAAAATAGTACTGAGTGTTCAAATGAGCCATTTATGCTTTTAAGTGGTTTTAGTGTCTAAAAGCTAAATGTGGGAAGCACAAAAACATTCTTTAAGACCAAAGATGATGGTTTCTAGTGTTAATCTAGTGACCAAAGTGAAACAAAATAAAACTTGAGGGCTAAAAGGTAAGAAAGCAAGAAAAATGCCTTAATGGAGTGGTTGAGATATTTTGCAAGACTTGGGACCCAATTCTTCATGTATTCCATTTATAATTTTCATTCCTCTCCCTCTCCGAAAGCTCACATGCTGCAAGCTCCTCTAATCCCACAAATTTAAAGGTCCCAAAGTGAAATCAAAAAGTCTTTAGCTCATCCTTGGTGCATTAGATTCATTTGCGCATCTTTGGTGATTGTTTTGGGCATAAACCCTAAGGTAAGCTTCTTGGTTTGAATTGAGTTGATTTGAACGTGTCAAGTTGATTTCAAATTTTTGTGTCATAGCACGTTGGTTTTAGGTCTGGAATTAAGGAGAGCTAAGTTGAGCACAAGTGTGCTTGTTGGTGTTTCTTGTTTATTTGTGCTTTGTGCTTTATTTGAGGTAAGGGATTCAAGTTAATTTAGCTCAAATAATGCATAGAAATGTAGTATTACATGTTAAAATGAAGTAGAAATAAGACCCATAGAAATTGGCTTTAGGGATTAAGAGTTTGAGCAAGATTTGTGCTAGATAGCGAATGGACGTGAAATGCTGATAAGCCATTGGCAACACATTGCCAATATTTAGGACACTTCAGTAGCTATATTCCAGGAAACTTGAGTGTTGTTGCTCTTGGTGACACGTTGCCAATAGCATTACCAAGGTCCATGCCCCTCAAGCTTAGGGCATCCTAAGAGCAGCTCAATCTCTCAATTATCATCCCTAGGCCATTCTAAGATGTTCCGTAGCTTCGGTTGGTTGTATAACTCATTCCTAAGTCAGGAATTATGCATTATCTAGGTGGTAGATGAGTGGTGTGGTTAAGGTAAGGTAAGGCGGGGTTGCTAAGGGGGTTAAAGTGCTCAAGTTATTAATAGAACACTAACAGGATTAAGGCGGGTTTCAGTTTCTTCATTGGCCCATGTAAGGGGTCTTAGACCATCGGGCAGTGAAGAGGAAACGTAAGAGGATCCTAACCAAACCTTGTGGATTAGCATGTAAGCCACTAAGGAGCCCTAAGCTAAGCTCTAAAAGCTTGGCAAGTTAGACCACATAAGATGGTTACTCTGCACAATAAATAATGGGGAAAAGACAGGTACGAGGTGAGCAAGTGATGACTTGTGCTAAGTAGCTTGTCAGATATGGGCAAGGTTTGAGTAGGTGATGGCTAACTATAAGGCGCTCATAAGAGGACTTCATGAGATTGGTTAAGTGCTAACATAGAATATGAGAGCCAGTATCCAAGTACCCTAGCCATAAGAGCTCACGACAAGTTTAGCACCTACGGGGGTAAGGGACTATTTTCAATGTTGTTACTTGAAGTTAAAGCAACTAAAGTTTTTAAGATCTTGTCTTGTTTTGAATTGTGTTTTCATAAACTTCCATGACATTATTTTCAATGTTGTTTTTATTTATTGTTATTGCATAGCCAAGATGACGCATACATATTTTCTATACAACGTATGCTAAGTAACTAGTTGCACGTAAAAGTTTTAAAATATCTCGCTAATAATAACTAGCCAATTGTAACCTAAGTGAGATCACAATTTCCTAAAAAGTTACCAGTGTTAGTAAAATCAGGGCACTAGGACCCTTTTTTGCCATAGATGTGGTTGCCAGTGATTGCCAAACGAAGTGGGTCAAACAGCGGCAGATGAAAAAGGAGAAATAAAGAGTAGGGGTAAAATAGTCTAGAAATATATTATCGGAAAATTTGGTACTTTCCCATGCAAAATTATATTTTAAATGTTAATTAATTATTAAAAAATATCACGTAACTTAAGATTACTATAAAATAGTTACCAAATTATTTAAACTAGAATTCCTGAAGCTACTATTAGATAATAAGAAAAAAGGAAAAAGGAAAGTATAGATTTATAGATTTTTTAGTATAATTGTAAACCAGATTAAATTTAAGGAGGCTAGCTATAATTTTAACTAATGGTTGATTAACGGTGTTAAAAAAGTAGGGGGCAAGTGTAGGTTTTCAAACCTCGAGAGAACAAGTGTAATATCACCTAAAGTCCAAGGGGTAACTATAAAAAACCCATTAATTTATAAACAATGTTTTTCTCATCATATAGCTCTCTTAAACTGAAATGAAATAAGAAATAAAACGAGAACATCAAACAAAACAAGAAACCATAGCCATAGGTTCTTTTTTCAAAATAAGCTTGTTACTCATTGTACAAGCATGGGAGCAATTTAAACAAGAGATCCCAGCAGCGATCCGACCAAACTAAATACCAAAAAAATTATAGAAAAGTAAAATATTTACTTAGTGATCTTAAACTCTAACTTCTCATGCAAGAACACCAAATTTTCCATTCCAAATGTTGTTAAAATAGGTGTGACTAATTCAGTTGGGTAAGCTCGGTTGGAGCTTATGCTATGGTTGTTCATGGAGGTTTGAGAGATAAGACTTTTTAGGTTTTTCAGGCTGGAAGAAAGTGACCGAATGGCTTAGTTAAGCCTCCATCGCTTCACTCACAAGTGTCTCACACCTGGTGCCTTTAATGGCCTATCTAGTCTATTTGGTCCTCACTTAAAAAAATTTAGAAAATTTAAGACCAAAACCAGCATCATGCATACAATTACATGTCCAATCCCTAGCTTTTAGGAACACATAGTTTAGTCGCTAGATCTCTAAGGGTCACACTTAAACCACCTAATAGCAATCTAGTCATACAATAAAAATGGGTCATTATATGAAATTACCTCTCTTACCATGGCTTGCCTAATAACCAATTTTACCACTTTCGAAGCTACTACACTTTTCCAAAATCAAGATTTTGCTCACAACAAATATTCAAAGCATATAAGTTAAATCAAGATTTTGCTCACAATAAATATTTAAAGCATATAAGTTACTAAAATAATTGAGGTTACCTTAGTGTTCTAGGATATTAACTGGAGAAGCTGTTACACCTGCTTTCATTCCTCTTATATATTGTTACATAATAGGAAGACATTTCTATTATTCATGATTTTACAACATTGTTGTTGAGTGACAGACACCTTGGTGTGCGAACACACCATTATATGTATAAGGCTCTAAATAAATAAAACATTTGGTGAAATCGTGAACATATTCATTTATTAGTTAAATGAATGAATACAACAATATCATTTTGTGGTCATTTATTTAAATGAACAAATAGGAATAGGGCTCTCATTTATTTGTTTATGTTCTTGAAGATATTTAGTTTGTGTTTGTTTATGTTCGTTTATTCATTTGTTTGGTTTGTTTGTTTATTTATTATTTACATACATACTTGTTATTTATTACCATCCAAGATGTTTGTTTGCCAACTTTGATATGCATTTTAGTTTATAGATACTCATTGAATATTTGTTTTTTTTTTGTTTGGAAACATTCCTTGATTTTTATTAATATGTTAAGAATGTTATACATTTATTGGTTTATTCATTCATTCATTTATATTTGATTATTTGAAAGCGAGAATCAGGGTTCCTATCAATACTTGGAAGTAAGTTCCTAATATATGAAATTCAGATGCTTACATATGAACCTGATGTGTAAATGTGTGTAATCAATTTGGGTGTTGTAAAACTAAATTTCTATTGTATAAGTGTGGAGTTTGAAAGTATGAAACTAAGTTCTTAATATTATATGCAAATGAGTTATTGATACAAAAAGATAATGATGTACGAACTGAGTTCCTATTGTATGAAATTAGGTTTTTGTTATGTGAACCTTTGTTCCTATTATAGAAGTGTGAAGTTCCTTTTGTACAAAATTGAGCTCTACAAGATTATGTTCATGTTGTATGAGCATATAACTCCTTTCTAACAAAATTAAAATGTTAATGTACGAAACTAAATTCTCATTGCATGAAATTGAGATGTTTATGTATGAAATTGCATTCTTGTTGAATGGAATTGAGTTCCTTTTATCTAAAAGTCGGTTATTGTTTTATGAAATCAAATCTTTCCTAGAATCTCCAATGAAACTCTCCTAATATGATTATTTGTAGAGAAAAAAAATGAGCAATATTATTTTCATCATTATCATAGTGAATGTAAAAAAATCCCCAAATCTTGCTAACTCTCATCCATATTTAATGTTTTGAAAAATAGAAGAACTTATGTTAAATTATCCCTATACCCACTGACCTATACTAATCTTTGCTAATTTCTATTTATTGCTCTTACCAATGTTAAGAAAATTTTAACAGCTGTTAAGGTAGAGTACAAACTCAATGTGTATTTTAGAAAGTGCATTGCAAATAGTATTCCGAAAAGTCTACCTTACCTAATTTACTAATTCATGGGTGATATATCATACAATTATGCATTAATAAATTATGCAATCATATAAAACTATCATTCACATTCTCCTTATATATAATAATATAAAGCAATTAATACATAGGCTAAAAACACAAGGAAAACCTTTTTTTTTTTCAAACAAAGAAAGGCAAATCCAAGGTATTTAATACTTGTTATAATGATCTCATCTCTTCTATGCAATTTGGTTTTCTACCTCTATAAAAGCATATTAACTCATCAGTCCCACTTGTATTATTGAAATTGTCTAATCAAAGAAGTAGCAATGCCATTACATTCCAAGGTTTGTTTGGTAAAAGCATTGGCTATACTCTTGCTCCTTGCATCTTGCAATTTTTGCATAGGGCACAGACAACTTCATCACCAAATGAAGATGCTAGTCCTATTAGGATCCAATCCCTCACAATCACCAGATCCACCATCTTCTCACATTCATGGGATCAACAAGTTGTCACCTAGTAGGCCAAATCTTATGCATCATGATACCCCACCGGCCGTTTTCCTTTGTGGGATCAAGAGGCTTTCCCCTGATGGACCGGATCCCGAACACCATGGTAGCACACCGACTTGATGCAACATCCATATATTTTTAGCATAAAGTCAAAAAATAAAGATATTATTTATGTTCGGTTGGGCTGGAATAAAGATTTTCTTTTTTTTGTCTTTTTTGTTTTATTTGATTGCTTTCTTATCATTTTCTATCATATAAAATAGGGGAATTAAACATTTGTTGACAATGATGGATGTTATGTACTTTATTGAGCTTTTCCCCAATCATTTTTCCCTCAACAACATTACTTTCTTATTATTTAATGATATGATAGTCAGAGGTCCTATCTTCCTCCATCATGTTAAATCAACAAATGCTAAACAAAAAATATTTGTTAATAAATAAAGAAATCAAAACATAACCTTGTTAGGATTGGAGCCATATGTGCACCAACCTAGAAACTTGGATACCAACAGCACACAATTACAGCACAATGGAAACATACACCCATATTTAAGTGTGTTCGGTAAAAACTAGTGGCTCCACTCTTGCTCTCACTATATATCATACAGCCTTTTTGTGGGCAACACACAATTACAGCATAGTGGAAACATACACTCATACTTAAGTGTGTTCGGTAAAAACTAATGGCTCTACTATTGCTCTCGCTATATATCTTACAGCCTTTTTGTGGGCATACATCTTCTTGACTTCATTACTAGATGAAGAGGTTAATACCATCAGGACCCAATCTCTAGCCATCACCTGACCTACCAATTGAAGAGGTTGTCACAAAGTGGGGTAGAACCTATGCACCATGACTAACAAATGAAGAGATTTGACTTGATAGGATGGCAGAAATTCATCTGATGCTCAGAAAAAGATTGTTGCGGTGTTCTCTCTATGCTCGTGTCACAAATCATACCAAGAGGTAGGAACACCATATGTGAGATTTGGGATAAAAGTTGATGGCAACCCTTAATTTCTAGCACTTGGGACTTTGGAAGCCTTTTTTGTAGCACAGTTATGCTAGTCACGAAGGCCTGCATGTTGCACAACCGAGGTCCGAATTCCATCCTGACTTAAGTTGACTAAAGTCTAAATGAAATGCGATTGTATATTCATAATAATCACTTCAATACTTTTTTAACTTAAAATAATTCAATTTTTAGATTTTTTTTTAATTTCTAAATCCTAAGAAAGAAAATTAGTAAAAATATACTTGTTTTTCAAGAAAATGTTATTTTAAAGCACTTTTTAGACTTCCTAAAGTGTAAAATTTTAATAGATATATCATGTGCATAAACAATCACTACATATAAAAATAAATATTTTTAATTAATTATTAATAACCTAAAAATTTTCAAATTCTTAAAGTATCCAGCCCAAAACCGATTGGCAATAGATGAAAAGGCATCATCACCATATAAAGCCTTTGCCAATTCCTTTTCTTGGCCATATGTGATTTTACCACTGAATGCACCCCCTAACGTGTAGGCCAGTTAGCTCTATCACGTGGATTATTTTGGCAATAGCTCGAACAGCATAGTGAATCTATGACTCTAGTAACATGTTAAAGCATCTAACCCAAAACTAATTTGTATTAACTTTCACCACCATTGTTATGTCAATAGAAGAACAACACAAAGAGTCATTCATTAAAAACTAAGTACACCTAAACCACTTTAGAACACCTTTGTGTATCGTCAACCATCTCCTCATGTTATCTTAACACTCTATTTTTTGTCGATTTTGCAAGCAAGAGCGGACCCATTTTTCTTAAAAAGTAAGGGTAAAAGGTAAGTTTTTCTTAAACTTTGTTTCTTACCAAAGGCATTTTAACAAATTTTAAGGAGCCAAAATGTATTTTACATTAAAATTTAAGAACTAATAATACAATTTTACCACCACCTGCTAGGTGGGCATGCAGCCATGGTTGCAGAATTGGTTCACCTATATGAAACTCGGTCATGAAAGAAAAGAATTAATAAAATTTTATCACATTATAAAAAAATATTATTTAACCAATAACTAAAGCTATGTTTTAATAGCTTTTGAATCAAATGGTTGGATTAAAAAAATCCATGAAAATGAAAATAATCTTTTTGGATTAATCAAACTTAAATTAGAATGAATTGGACCTAAACAAACTTGATTTGTTTTTAAAACTTACTGTTCACCCAACCGTTAGGTTGTCTAGGACCTCCAAGTCACAATATAATAGATGTAACCAATTAGACCACGAAGTCAAAGCCTTTTCCTTAGTTTTGTTGGTGTATACCTAAAGATTGGGGAGGGGATCTACTATTCCTTTTAAAACTAGAGGTATAAATAACACGCAAAGAAAATATGACAACTAGATTTGGAGTTCACTTTTCCTAGCCAAAACCTAATTGCTAAACATTTGATTCTCTCTGTTTCTTCTCAACTTCTATTCAATGTCACATGACCTGCACTACACCAACTTTCTTTCTTAGAATTGCTTAATATTTTCTTCAGTGGAAGCTATTTTGTTGTAATTTCCTAGGTGCCCCAATTCACCTAAAATAGATGCTGCTTCTCTTCTAAATTGCAAATTTCCATTTTTTTTAATACTCGAAATTAATTACAGTACAAAGTTTAAGGGTTTAGGGGCAACGGAGAGGAAGAGTGTCTCAAGCCCAGGCCTGAACCACATAAAGGCAAAGCCTTATCCACTCCGCCAAGGGTTCATAGAAAAATTCTTACTTTTTTTTAAAGAGAAAACGTGCATAATTTAAGAATTTTTATTTTTATTTTTGTGATGGAATATATTTTCTAATTAAAATGGCACCAAATTATTGAAGGAAGTGTTAATAGATAAGATGCAATAGACAAGAAAAAAAACAAAGAAAAATTTCAAGGGTTTCTTCTTTAATTTTTGAATGCATTATTTATGAAAGGCCAAGATAACCTACATCTGGCCTAGGTTATACACATACCCTTTTGGTATATTTATGATTTTTGCCATGCACAGCATCTTTTCCTCATTAAATTACTGACTAGAACGAGCCTTCTCTGTCTTACCATTATCTTCTTCCTCACCTCCTTCATTGTCTAGGATTCTAGCCTTGCTAGAAGCTCATCTCCAGTTGCAGTGCCCAAGTTTTACTCCAATGACCTAAACCTAGAGACGTGGCACATGTTTTCTTTTTGCAGGAAATAGTACAGTTTGATGGCAAACCCTAAGTGATGGTGGAGGCTTTCTCAAAGGAGTATTTATGCTCAATGTCTTGATCGGCAAGGAGATTGGTGTTTTAGGGTTGGCCAGGGGATTGGGGGAAGGGCGACGAGTTTGGTAGAAAGTCCTGAAATTCTCCTACAGAAGGACAAGGCTACCACGCTTAAAGCAAATGTTTGGCGGCCAAGCGTAGGCAAATGTTGGCCTTAGTGATCAGGAGACTAATTATCTTTTCATGAAGCACTGCAAGGGTTCTTTATGTAAATCCCTGTATATCTGACAGTCTTCCATCCTTGATATAACTAGGCAATTTAAATTATTTTAAATATATTTCATATTTATAACTATATTACATCATCTCATAAAGAATCTTACTACAAGATTATATATACTATTTAACATTTCTTATATGTAATATATTCATGGTTTATCATTTTGTTCCATTTAGTAAAAAACTATTGTTCCAATTCATATAAATTTGTTGTTCCATAATATGTTGTTCACTTCGTAAGAAATGTTATTCCATATTGTTCCAATTATACAAATGTAATGTTCTATAATATGTTATTTATTTCATAGGAAATGATGTTCCATAAATAAAGTTGTTCTTTTCAGTAAGAAGTGTTGTTCCATTCATACAAATGTTGTTTAGGCACAGTCGCAGCCTTGTAAAAAGTTTTGTTCATCTCACAATATATGTTGTTCAAACACTGCTAGAAGAGGGGCATTTAGTGACAGCTAAAAACAATCGCTAATTAGAGACAGTAAGCCGTCATTAATTTTTTTGGGACAGTTTAGTGAAGACTATTTGTCGCTAAATATTAGTGACGATTAACCGTCGCTAATATTAGCGATGACTTGCCCCCGTTAATTTAGCGAAAGTTAGCCATCACTAATATTAATGACGTCTAGCTTTCGTTATCGTTAATATTAGTGACGGTTTGCCTTAGTAAACTTCGTGTGCGTTGGCCGTCACTAAATTTGGTTAGGCCTTACCCTCACTAAAAGGACAAAAAATAGTGACGACTAGCCCTCACTAGGTTGTCAAATACTAGTGTTGGCTAGCTATTAGTAGCTTTTGATTATAATTCTCTCCCATTTTCATTTCATTAGTTTTGAGAATGATTAATTTTAATTGATTTTGGTTTTTTTTTTATTGAGATGTGTGGATCGATGGATCTATGTGTCTATAAAAAAATATAGGTTACAATTTAGGATAAAATTTTGCTTTATGGTTAAAAGATTCATTATCTTAGTTATTTTTTAGAAAATCAAGGAACAAAGTTTAGTGAACGTTCTTCATTAAGGTTTAACCGTTGCTAATGTAGCGATGGTTAGCAGTCGCTAAATTTAGCAACGGTTTCCTCTCGCTAATTTAGTAACAGTTAACAGTCGTTAATTAGTGACAGCTTACCCTCACTAAAATCCCAAAAATTAGCAATGGTTAGCCTTCGCTAAATTAGCTAAGTTATAGCCAGATTTAGCTAATCAAATTATCCTATTAATTTGTACATATTTACACACACACACACAGACACACACACATATGTATTTTATGTATATAAAGATGTACAAATTAATACGAGTCACCCATAATATAATTTGATTTATACAGATGAAATTATTAATGGTGCAACAGATTACTGTATAGGTTTAGAGTAACTTATGTTGGTGAAGTGTATTAGTTATTTTTTAAAATATTTAATAGATTCACTTAAAAAAATTGGGTTCAGAGAGTCGTCTCTATGGCATCTCTATGACAAGTAATTGGGAAGAAGGTCATATGTCACTAACTAGCGACGGCTATGAGTCATTAACTAGTGACGACCATGCATCACTAACTAGCCACTAGTTAGCTACGGTCAACTAACGGCAATGGCCATGCGTCATTAACTAGCAACAGCCAGTCGTCACAAATTAGCGATGGTCATGCCTCACTAACTAGCGACAGCTAAATCTACAACAGATAACCGATGCCAAAAAATAAGTTACCGTCATAATTATGACAGTTTGAAATTGCTAAATTTAGTGACAATTAGCCCTCGCTATAATCTTAAAAAAGTGACAATTAGCGTTCGCTAAGTCTCAGCCATGATTACTAATTTTAATTTGATTAATTTGAATTACAAGTCTCTTAATATTTTTAAGTAATTAACAAAAAATCTAGTTAATGAAAATTAAATTCATTTGAATTGGTTTATTGGCACATGAGGCTTAGCCATTTTTTAAAATTTTATTATCTCATTGTAGCATAATATTATTAGAAATAAATTAAAATGTTAAGAAATAGCAAAGGCCAGAAGTCACTACTTTTAAGCGACAGTATGCCGTCGCTATGCGTTTTATTTAGGTATGTTTAAGTCACCATGTCTTCTCTCCTGTGCAGACGTCTACTTGACTGTTGCAGTCTTCCCACATCCTTCATGTATTTACTGTCTGTTTTCATTGGGTTTATTTGGTTTTTGGATAATTTTAAATTATATAAGATGACTGTGCATGTTGACTTTGATTTGTGGCCATCCATTAACTTCCTAGTTAGTCGAACCCTTTCACAACTTTTGGATCTTAGCTTTAAGACCAATATGATGATTTTTGCTACAAAAGCTATGTCCTTCTAACTTTTATCATACTTTTTTATTGTTCTGCACTTGCTCCAAACTTTTGATCTTAGTCTATGCCACTATTTTACATCCTGATTACAGTTTTTTTCTATTATGATTCAAGATTATAGAATGCTTTTCATTTCTGCTAAAGTTGGGAGCCTACTAAAAGCAAGTTGTGGCAATGCTACAAAGCTAATCCTTGGAACTTTTTCTCTACCCAATCATAGAATAGATTTAGTCAAATATTCCCCCTTAGGATTTGTACTTTCAAACATGATTTTGGTTAGTGGGACCTCTCTTGTGGTAAAATTGCCAATTTACTAAGAACATGAGGGTAGAATTGTCTCCCATGTGCTTGTTTTACTATAACTATTAAGACTGTACATTTGCCAAAATACATTCTGACACTGTATGTGTTATAAATATCAATTACCATGTTTCTATGTAAAATATTTCAGATTAATGGGAACAACTTATGTTTATGGTTTTTGGAAGTGTATGACATTAGTTTGGATTAATGGGAACTAGTTCTATGTTTGGTTGTTGGAGTTGTATGGAATGGATGCGTATAGTGGAGGTCTGGTAATGAAATTGTTGTTGCCAAGATTTATGAACTAGCAACGGCTATTAGTTACAAAATATCAGCAAGTAGCGACGGCCACGCGTGGCTAATTAGCGACGGTAGTGCGTCGCTAACTACTGAAGGCCATTAGTCACTAACTAGCGACGGCAGCATGTTACTAAACTAGTGACTGTCACATGTCACTAACTAGCAATGACCTCACGTCAATAACTAGCAACGGCTACTTTCAATAACTAGCAATGGCTAACAGTTACTACATAGAACCGGCTGATTGTCGCTAAATCTCCGGTAACCCACCGTGCCAATAAATGTGACGATCTACATTACGATGGTTTGATGTCGTTAATTTACGACAGTAGCCGTCACTAAAAAATTAGTGGCGAGGAAATTAAAAGCGAACTTATTAGCGATGGCTGACTGTCTCTAAAGTCCGTCGCTAAATCAACTTTTTTTAGTAGTGAAAATTTATTACTCCCTCTGTCCCAATTTACTTAAAACATATTCCTTTTTGGGAAGTCCCAAAAGGTTGAAACATTTCCTCTTTTGGAAAAGTTTAAACAATTAAATTATCATTTTACACAAAACCCAATAAAGACTCTTTTTTTAATCTCCACTCAATCTCTCACTGCGCAAAACCTAAAAAAGAATCTTTTCTTTTTTAATCATTATTTAAACTTTTACTACATAAAAAAATAACACAATTTACATACACCTTAATCTCCATGCCCAGGCAAATGTTTCAACTAAAATGGGACGGAGGTAGTATCATTTTTTGAAATTAAGGTGATACTAAGTGAGTACCAAGTTGCACTGGGTGCCGCATATACCTATTCTTTTTAACATCCCTTGTCCTAACCAGCAATAATGAACATTTTGCTTAAGAATCTTCATGATTATTTGCCAGCTTCCCTCCTCCACTAGTAGTCCAGAACGCATTGCACAACTCCTCCATAAACGGCTCCATATCCAACTTGTCCTCCATCACTTGTAGCAAATCCAATCAATCATAGCTTATGATTTGCGTATCTCCTCTCTTCCTCTTCGACTGACAACAATGATGGCTTGAGCCTTGTGAGTAGGGATGAAACCAGAATTTTAAGTTTAGGGGGGGTGGACTTCGTTTTGAAAATGTTAGAGAATCAAGAAGTAGATGTATTTTCACAATGTACAACGAAAATAACAAAATAACTTAAAATCTATTAAAATGCTATGTTTATAGGTTATGCACTTCTAAAATAGCAAGTAAAACTTATTAAATCCCAGATTTCATCCATATAATGAATTGATGATCATAAGCTTCAAATCCATATCAAATCACGAGCTTCTCTGTCAATGGAAAATTAGTTATATTATTATATATGTACACATGTTCGATTAATATCACATAACAAATAAAAAGATAATACCTTTTGCAATTTAAAGTAGGCACGCTTTTCTTTCAATCCATAAAAATCATATATTATCTTGTCTATTGAAAAGGACTCAACAATCTTTCTTTCAATATAAACAATTAAGTGATTCTTGAGAAAATCATTACCCATGCTACTACAAAGCCTTGTTTTTACAATTTTCATTGCTAAAAAGACTTATTCCGTTGTTACAATCGAAACAGGAAAAATCAATATAAGAAAAATCAATCTCTCCATCAAAAGATAAATTTATGACTTTCATGTTTCTTTTAGTCCTCTAAACAATTTAGCAAATGTAGTAATATTTTTTAATTGTCGATGATGAGGTGCATCAAGCTCATAATGTTGCAGCTGATACATTAAATGAATCTTTTCTTATTCAGTGAAATCTGAAGGATAAAACTTGTCGATTAATCTACGTATGTTCTTAATATTAAAGGCCTCATAGGAATCTTTGGGATCCAAAGCAATCTAAAAACACGAAGCTCCGTCATCTATTTGCTAAAGGACTTCTTCCATTTTTCATGAGACATGCCTTGGCTAATGCAAAATTTACAAAAGTGGAAAGGTTGTACTTTTACATTTCTAACTTTTTAAAATATATTTAATTATTTTTTATTAAGAGAGTAAACTTAATTGCTTAATGTTGGACTTTTCTTACATTTATCACACAAATAAACCACATACATTTATGTATAATTTTAGTGAGATAGAGAAAATTATTATCATTTTACATATATACTTCTTAAAATTATTGTTATGTTTTATAATTAAAAAATTTAGGGGGCCACAAGAGAGATAATATAATTTCTTTTGTCTTTATTTTTACAAATACATATATATAATACATATAATTTACAAAAATGTTGGGGAGAGGGGCACCCCCAGCCCTTTATTCCCCCCGCCACTACCTATGACGACCCAATATTTTGAACTTAGGCTTCAAAGGTGGCAGACTAGTGGCAATGGAAGGCTAATCTTTTTCTTTGATTTAGTGCCACCAACAATTGGCGAAGCTCAATATAATGCTAGAGGACTTGAAATAGCAGCATCAACCACTTGGGTCAAACAAAAATGATGTTGATCGATGGTGAAGGTGGTGGATGAGTGTCTAGAGGTGAAGGTGGTGGATGAGTGTCTAGAGGCAAAGGTGGCAAGAGGAGAAAGAAAGGGGGTAGAGCTTAGAGCTTTTGAATTCTCAGGGACTAAAAGAAAAAAGAAAGAAAAATGTTTAGGATTAAAAATGACATTTTCTTGTTCTTTTGCCATAAATCAGGGACAAAATAAAAAATTGAAAGTAGAAAATGCTTCACTTACAGAAGATTCTAAAATACAGGGGTTGTGGTGCACCCCCAATCTCCACTATCCATTCATCAGGATTTTCATTCTAGTCTCAATGGTTTACTTCCTTCTGATTGAGCCATCAAATTATGATCAGATAAGAGGGAATTTGGTGCCAACCCCTTTTTGTCAGTTACAGGTGTGCTTCTTCCTCAAATCTTATGCTCTCATCTTCTTCCTCGATTCGATCTCTCTTTTTCTCTTGTTCGTCCTGAGATTGCTAAAGTCATTCCCATATATCCATCACACCTAACCCTCATCCCCTATTTCTCCTAATCCATCTTCCATGCCCATCTTTTTGAAATCCTTTTAAATCCTCCCATTTCTTTCCTTGGCCAACCCTTTAATGCATGATGAAAATGTCTTTATAGCCAAGCTCATTGAGCAGGCTGAGCACCATAGGGAGACGGCCAAGTTCAAGAAGAGCATCATTTTTGTCGGTAATGGCACCGAGCCCATCATGGAATAGTGAAACCAATCCCCATCGCGTACAAGAACATGATCGGCGCCCCATTGTGCCTCCTGGCTCATGCATATCTCCTCCATCGTGCAAAAGGATGAGGTCGTCGCAATGTTGATCACGTGGTTGCCATATAGGAATATCGGATCAGGACCAGATTTAATCCGTTTGACTCCTTAGCCAAACTCTTGTATAGTCCTACTTATAATGTGTTTATTCATTTTAGTCCATATCTCCTCTCTGTTTTATGGTTCAATCACTTACAACATTCATTTACTTAATCATTTTCACGTGATTTTTGTTTTATTTTAGTTTAAGTCATGAATTGCATTAAATAAAAATTTTAATTATAGAATTTAATGTAGTTATTTAATTTAAGTAATGTTTTATTAGTGATAGTCATCACAAAAGGAAACAATCATTAGAACTATTAATATATTCTATTTTTAAAAGGTAAGCAAATGTTTAATTTTTTAATACTTTTTAAAAAAATCTATAGTTTTTTAAAAGAAAATATAAATAGGAGGATTAACAACAGTAACCCTAAACCCTAAACCCCAAACCCAAACCCCAAATTCTAAACCGAAAATCCTAAACCATAACATAACCTAAACACTAAACTCTAACCCTTAACCCTAACACTAATTCTAATCTCAAAATCCAACCATAACCTTAAACTCAATCATTTTTCAAATGTACCCGCACATAGCAAAATGTGAATTGGCATAAAAACCTAACACTAAACTACAAACCCTAAATCCTAAACTATAAACCTAAACTTTAAACTTAAATCATAAACTTGACATTAACCTTAATCCCTAAATCTCAAACACTATACCCTATAAACTTAAACATAACATTAAACCCTAATCCTAATCCTAAACCCTAACTCTAACTCTAAACCCTAAACCCTAAATTTTAAATCTCTAAACCTTAAACCATAAATCTTAAATCCCTAAACTCTAAACTCTAAACCCTAGACCCTAAACCTTAAATCTTAAATCCCTAAACATAACCCTCACCTTAATCCTAATCCTAATCCTAAACCCTAAACCAAAAACTAACTCTAACCATAAATCCCTAAACATACTGTAACCCTAAACCCTAAACCTAAAACTAATCCTAATCCACATGCCTAAACTCTTGCCCTAAACCTTGACCCTAACCCCAACCTTAAACCCTAACTTGAAATATTAAAGTGATCCCTGATATTAAACCCTAACCTTAATCCTAAACCCTAACTTTAAATTGTAACCCCAAACCCTAAACTTCAACTGATAGAACTAGTAATTGGTCAAACTTAACCTAAATCTTATATCACATGAACTTGAATCTGATACCACTTAACCTGAATCACATGCTATTTTAACTAGTTTAACTGGTAACTAGTTGCACTTAATCTAAATCTCATACCATATAACCTGATTCTTATACCACATAAACCTAAATCTCATACCACATATATATCACAAGAACTTGAATCTCATACAACATAACTTGGTTCTTATACCACATGAATCTGAATATCATACCACATATATACCACACGAAGTGAATCTTATGTCACATATATACCACATGAAACTAAACTTCATACTACATATATATCACAAGGACCTGGATCTCATACCACATATATGCCATATGAACCCGAATATCATACAATATATATACCACATAAACTTGAATCTTATACCATATAACATGATTCTTATACTACATCAACCTGAATATCATGCTACATATGTACTACATGATATATATACCACATAAACCCAAATATCATACCACATATATACCATATGAACCTGAATCGTATACCATATATATACCACATGAAACTGAATCTCATACCACATAACCTGATTCTTATATCACATGAACCTATATCTCACATCATATATATACCACATAACCCTAAATCTCACACCATATATATACCACATGAACTAGAATATTATACCACATATATACCACATGAACTTGAATCTCATACCACATATATACCACATGAATCTAAATCTCATATCATATAACCTAATTCTTATACCACATGAATCTGAATCTCATACCCACTAGACCTAAATCTAATACCACTTAAACCTGAATCTGATACTATTTGAACTTGAATCTAATACCACAAGAACTTGATACCACATAAGCCTGAATCTCATACCACCTTAATTTAAGACCACATGAACCTGAATATCATAATACTTAACCTGAATTTGATGCCATGTAACCTGTAAACTATAGATCAGGTTATGAGCCCGTCCCCTTATTTTGCCTAATTTTGCTGCATTTATAAATTTAGGGCCCTTAACTATCAAACATTACAATTTTGAGGAAAAGTCAGAAAAAATGGGGTATAAGTATCCCACATCCCTATACCAACCTATTATGCACATATGTCTAACTAGACATAGTGATGATTTTTCAATTTTACCTTTTAATATCCTAAAAAATTTCCATGATGTACCTAACCCTAAATTGTGTTTCTCTCCAGCCACCTTTAATGGTTCTAGTCGACCAAAGAAAGATGATAATGATAATGCACGATGGTGATGATGAGACGAGCGGTGATCGTGATGATGGTGCGATGACAATGATGACAAGATGAATGACAACGATGATGGGACGAGTGGCGATCATGATGGGACAAGTGGCAACAATGGTAATGGTGATGAGATCAAAGTCAAAGAAGACAATGTTGATGACGATGAGATGAGTGACGACAATGAGATTCTGAAGGGAGTGACAATTGATGCGACCTCGATGCAAGAGGTGAGCAACGGTGGCGGTGAGCATTGGAGGCTAGCGATGATGAAGGAATTTGGAGGTGAGCAGTGGACAGGACTTCATTGTGATCTGTTGTGCCCAGAAAATAAATTTTATATATTGTTTTAGACACTTTTTTATGTTACTTTACGCATTTTCAGATATTTATTTAAACACTTTTTATATAGTAATTTACATACCATTATTTATAAGGAAAACAAATTATGTGCATATTACTTCAAATATTTTTTCATTTTTCTTAGACACTTTCACATATTTCTATAGACACTTTCACATATTTCTATAGACACTTTCACATATTTCTATAGACACTTTCACATATTTCTTAGACACTTTCACATATTTCTTTAGACATTTTTTAATATATATTCAAACACTTTTTAATTATTTCTTCAGGCACTTTTATTTTCTCATGATAATAAATTGTTTATATATTATTCCATCCACTTGTCACATACAACATCAGACACTTTTTCATATTGTTTGACACTTTTACATATTAATTCAAATATTTTTACTTATCGTGTAAGACACTTTTATTTTTTAATGGTGTAAATTTTTTTTATAATCAGAAGCAACTTTATAAGCTGCAAAATTATGAGGTATTATGTATTTAAAGGAAAGAGAGAAATGATAGTTCTTTCGATACCTAGAAGATACCTAAACCACCATTAAGTGGCATTTTGTGAGAAAATGATGGAGGTCGGAGTCAAACTCCAAACCTCCACCATATATATATATGTGTATGGATATGTGTGTGTGTGTGTGTGTGTGTGTGTGTATTGTTTCAAACACTTTTACACATTGCTTCAGATACTTTCACATATTCTTTCAAACTCTTTTACACTTTACATATTATCATAAAAACAGAATATCTTCATATTATGTCATATACTATCACATACTCTTTCGGATACTTTTGCCTATTGTCGTACACATTTATGCATCTTGTCTTTGATACTTTTCCAATTTGTTTGTGGGCACAACTCGTTGGTGGTGGCGACTAAGGCAAAGACCGAAGCCTTAACCGACATGATTTAGAGGCAATAGCTAGTAGATCTAGAGGTAAGCGAGGACAACATGATCCAAAGGTAAACAACGATCACACGTGATCGTGGACGCAAGTGATGATTCGAATATGAGGTGAGCGGCTATGGCTGGATCGTGAAGCAGAGCAATGATCCAGAGGTGAGGTATGGCTATGTGATTCATAGGAGAGTGGCAGTGAGATCCGAATACCAGTGGCGATGATTCAATTTGAAGACGAGTGATGGAGAGATTTAGAAGCAAGCAACGATGAGATCCAGAGGCAAGTGATGACGAGATTCAAAGGTAAGCAATTGTAAGATCCGGAGGCAAATGTTGAAGATGAGATCTCATGATGATGATTTGGAAGCGATGCTGGTTCATCAGAGGCGGCAGCGGTAGAATTAACAGCAGTAGCAAGGTAGGGTTTCTAGGGGTAAGACTTAAAGAGTAAGTTTCGATCCAGAGGTAAATTAGCCATTTTTTAAACTGAATTGAGGTTTATATATAAAAAATTAGGTATTAGTTAGTATGTTTAATTAGACATATATTTATGGTATGATAATTATAATTGTCATGTATTTTAGAACGCTACTTCACTTGCCTTACTCAACGACAGTGAGCTGGTCATGGTGTCTCGAAACATTTCTGCTCCAACCAACCTTCTACGTCAACTCTTACTCGTCCGGATTTCCGGGAAGATTCTAAAATACGGGGGGTGGTACCATACAGGCTGCATTTCCACCGTCCATGATGTTAGATGGAGTATTGGTCTAACTACTTCTACCAACTACATTTTTCTTCTTATTTCATTCTGGTCCTAACAGTTTATTTCCTCCTTATTGTGCCATCAGATTGTGGTGAAATATACTTGGGTTTGTTGGCAACCCATTTCTACCAGTTATAGGTGGGCTCTCATTCTTCAGATATCGTCTTTTCATTCTCTTACTCAGATCGGTCTCTCTTCTTCTGATCTTCCTCGAATATCATCCTCTCTTCATTTTCTCGAATCAATCTTGTTCACATCACTTATTTGCATGATCTCAGGTTCCGTTCTCTCCATCACCAAATCGTCAGTTCAGCACACAGCTGTCTTTCCATCTTTTCATCTGTTCGGCGGTTGAGAGAGATAAGAGATCGTGATTTTGGTTGTTTCAAAAAAAAGACGAGCGAGTGTTGTGGTGAAGGAAGTTGTGCAGGGCTTCCCGCATCGACCTAGCCGAAGCGTCTCCCCTGGTGGCTCCGATATCACCTTCTCGCTTCGCTTCACCGATCTCATTCAGGTAGTTGATCACTCTTCAACTCCACCATTTAATTTATCTATGTTTGAAATTCTCTTCAAACTGTCCATGGACCACTTTTTGATTCTGTAGTCGTCGTTAACCAGTTAGGGATTGTTGTTTGGCCACTTCAGTTCACGTGAAAGTCAATCTGATTTGTGGGATTTTGGGGTTGGTGAATTTGTCTTAATATTTTATGGGTTCCAAAAGAATTTGGTTTAACTTAATTAATTTGTCTTAACCTGTTATGAAAATTGTTGGGTATTAAGAAAGCATATACATGAGTAAGCATTCAATATTTTGAATAACGCCATGCCCTGGTCTGTAATAATCTGGCTGGATGTTGAAAATTAGGAGAATAGGTTTTAGAGCAATTTTTGTTGTAGATTCTCAGCATGAACAAGAACATATGTTCTTATGTTGATCTATACACTTAGAAAATGTGCCATAATTTGTATGTTGTGTTTCTAGATGTGCAAAATTATGGTAGGACTATGTCTCTAGTTTATCCACTATGTTATGGCATTGGATTTGGATTTTTGGTTGATTTTATAGAGGTTTTTGACTGAATTGCAGTTTTGCTGGAATTCGGGCCAGTAGTCCTGTCTCTGTGGTTGTTACAAAAACCATGATAAATTATAGGCTATGCATCTACGGATGAAATTTTGTGTACTAATAACTATGTTGTCTACTTTGTTTCTGATTTCACATAATCCAATTTAGATGTTTCTGTGATTTTATATAATTGCTTTAGTGGAGACTAGTGTATCTGGAAACTAGTTGTGTGTTGTCAACTGAAGGGCTTGATTACAAAATTTATGTATTTTAATTTCTAGGCTAAAATTTTGTATGAAAGTTAATGTATATGTCTACTTTATGTGCATAGTTTTATATTATGGATTGGACATCCATGAGTTTTATCGAATATTATTCTGCAGCAAACTCTCTGCTGCCACGAAGCTGCTGGATAGGAAGAGGGTGTGAATTTGGAGCACAATTAATCAAGGGTATGTCTTTATGAAGAAAGACCATTTAAAGGTTTGAAGTGGTGGGTTGGACTATTACTTTTTGTTTTGCACCAGTATTACATCTTGGTCTCGTGCAAGTACTATATATTCCTTACCTTTCTCAGGCAGCACTTCATCCTACTATTTGAAATGGTCTTTTTTGGGGAAACATGTAAAGTGGCATCCCCTGTTAATGTGTAGCTTGATGATAATAACTGCCATTGTTTTTTTCAGGTCAAACTTATGTTTGTTACATTAAGATTGGATTGAAAGGAAGAAATTAAATACTTGAATCCATTACGGGTATGTTTCCATGTTTGAGTAATATATGATTTTGGTTGGTTTAGATGTTAGAAAGACATATACTAGTATTTGCGAAAGAAAAAAATTGTTCATGCTAGGTGGTGTGATTTTAAATGTGCTATCGGCTAAGTGCTATGGATATATAATGTATGGTTTTTCCGTTTACCCAGCTGATCACACAAGTTACAAGTTGTTCTATTAGTAGTTGGATTTTGAGTCCTAGATCTGGTTTCGTACAATGATTGGTTTAAAACTGTCATACCATTTTTTGGGTGATTGTGGCAACCAGCTTTTATTGTTTGATTTGGGTCATCGTTTGTTGTTTGATTGGGTTTGGTTTGGTTCAGGGTTTAACCTATTTGGCTGAAGTTTAAGGTTTCTTTCAGCGACTGTCGCCAAAGGCTGTAGTCGAAGTCGGCAGTCATATATTGTTGTACGTTGTGTGAAGAGTGTGGAATTGATTTAGGATTTGAGATTCGAGATCGATAAGCAACTCTGTACCCAAATTCATCATTGCAGCGGGTTGGCCTATTTCCACATGGTTGAGTTTTTTTTATTGTCTTTTCTAAGCATTTTGAAAACCTAACCTGTTGTTTATGCGGAGTTCAAATATACATCCACCCCAAGTAAATGTTTACGAGCTAAGGGAATTCTGTACGCAATTTGATAGTCTTCTTAATGCTAAAATACATTTATTTTGAGTTAACTTCCGCTTTGTTTGCGTTTTGTGTGAAGGTATGACTTCATTGGTGAATTAAGTAGATTTTGAAGCTAAAATAAGTTATGAAATACATTTGGTTTTAGTACTTCTCTACTGGATTGTGCAGTGTCTGAATTTTTGGTAGGAAGTTGTGGTTAAACAAGGAAGGTTAAATACTTTGAAATTGACTAAAGTAAATACTGGAGGTTATGTGTTGCAATAGTTGTTTGTTGTCATTTTATAAAAATATTTTTATTGCCCAATTTGGAAGTAGTGTTCATGTAACACTTGGTTTTTTTCCCTATTTTCTGGACTATTTGACTATTTGCAAGTTCATTCCTATTTTTTGGAAGGGGAAAAAGTCCCGGTCGCATGAATAGTAATTTTCTCGGTTTTTTCCTGCTTCACTTTATTGTGGTTATATGTGTTTGTAGTCCTACATTTTTTAAGCTTTTCCAGTTAAGCATGTAATGCCGACAATATTATGTTTTGGTCCGGAAACTTAATTATTACTTTATATTCTTTCTATTTGCTCACTTACTCTCCAAACTTGTTTGTTGTTTTTTTTATGTACAATTTTCGAATGCAAAATTAATTAAACATGATTTTTCTATTTGCATCATTTGTTTTCATTATTAACAATTGATTATTGTAGCATGATTTAATTAGTTAACCTGCTTTATAGTTTCATAAAGTGAGTTGGTTCATAATTGTTAAAATTATAAAGTGAATTTTGGTAACTAAATTTTTCATGAAGATTAAAAATTAAAATTTTTTATTGAATATAAAATAATTATTCTTTCACAATACAAAAAAATCCATCATATCTTTTTTTTTTCTTTGGTGGTGACATGATCGCTTATTGTTTTTGAAGTTCAGTTGCATTCTTTAAATGAAATTCTGTCTTTGGGTGCCTGTAGTGTAATTTCTTTAGTGTCCCTTCTTTCACTTTTGGTTATAGTTACATTGCAATTTAATGCCCATAATTTATTTTGCTTCCCAATTCAGACACTAACCTCGAACTATCTTATCTTCGATTGTGAAACTTAATTAATAATAACTACACGAACTATATTCTTTCTATTCCTTCAGTCTTGAATTTTTTGTCCTAGTTTTTTATGTACTATATTCTAAAGTAAACCACTAGTCACACACAATTATTAAATTGTAATATCTCAACATTTTCCATTTCATTTCTTAGTCGCTGAATTTCGTTTGGCCAATATTTTTTTTGTTTTAATATTGATTAATTGTTTTATGTCGAATGATTTATTTAATTCAAAAGTTATATGGCTGAATAAATTAATTTTATACATAAGTGTTACAATTTAAATAAAATTCATCGTAATACAATTTCCATGAATAGTAAATTTTTAAATTTAAATTGATAGAATGTGAATTTTGGTCTACTGACAAAAAAAATATATATTCATCAATTCAAAGCATCTACATGTGTTATGTTTTGATCATAAGCAATCATTTGAATGCTAATAACCTGATATTAAAATTTCCCAACTTAAGTAATGATTTTAATCAATTGAAAGCATCTGCATGTGTTATGTTTTGATCATAACCTTTAAATCATAACTAATCATTTGAATGGTAAGAACCTGATATTAAAATTGCCCAACTTCAGTTATAAATAAATAATAGTTGAATTTATTAGCATAGTTTTGATACTAAAAAAATATTCATTTATTTCCTGCTATTATTTATTTTAATTAGAAATTAAATAAATAAAAATACCTGCTTCAAAGTGCGGGTTAAAAAAAATACTTTGTGAATATTGCTTTATTAAAGTTTAACCATTATGTTACAATTTACAAAAGCCTAATGTGATGCTTTTGGTATACTAATAACATTTTCTTTTCGAAAATGCTTGTGTGGGATTATTTTTTTGAAGGTGTTCATTTGTCTGTTGATGCTTATCAGGACTGACAGAAGGTACTTCCGTGGATTTTTTGTCACTGTGTTGACATCCTTGACCATCATGAATCCCAAGGACAGCATTTAAAAGGTGGGCAATAATTTGTTTTTTTCTGTGGGTCTGTTCAAGGTTTAAGATATGCTTTGTCATTTGAAAATAAAGTTGTGGGTTTTATATTTAGCTACAACTTGCAGTTTGTACAATGTATTTAATGTATTTAAGGTGTGAGTTTTGGGTAAATCTTGTTCTACTAGTTTTCAAATAGTGATGCAGTTACGAAGTAATGTGCGTACGTATATGTTATTTGGTTTTGTAGGGAACAGTGCCAGATGAAGAGGGTCGGGTAGTAGGAAGGTACATCGCGGTGATGATGTCGAGAATGTGAAAGCAAACCTCAAGAATGCATATAATAAGTTCATGTAATTTTATGTTCTCCATGTTCTGTTCTTTTTTTGGCCTTCTCACCGTTTTATTCTAATGTTTCTTCCATAATGCAGTACTGGTGAGAAACAACATTTTCAAGAGGAGAATAACCGTGTCATGACTCAACAGGTATGTGCTATACGGCTTCATCTCTATGCGGCTTAATCTGAATGCGATATTTAGTTTGTGTACTTCATTGATCAGAATTGTTATCCTATAGGAGTGGGCTAATATGAACAAGTGCTGGAAAACGTTTGACGTCCGGCAAAAGTTATGTTTTACGGATGAGGCTCCCGATCGGGTGAAAGATAGTGATCCTTTCGTTCATCTGTAGGATGTTGTGTGTCGGTCTTCATACTTTGCGAAACATGTGAAAGGGTTGAGTGCAGAGCAACGAAAATTGGCCAATGAAACTGGGCTTGGATGCTTGTTAGACAACAACGTAACCCAGTTGCGAGGTGATCTGATTTGTTGGCTTGCCCGGTCTTTTGATATGAGTACACGTAGCCTCATTGTCTATGGAAGGAGGTTCCATCTTAGTGCCGCAGATGTTACATCCGTTATAGGATTAGTGGATGGAAGCAGCTGTTTTTATCTGAAGAAGAAGTCCCTCTTGGTCAGCCGGTATTGCAAGCAAGCAAGCGGACATTTGGTTATTGACCTCAGTGGCATAGTTGAGAAGTTGGCAGACAGTCATGGTGAAGAGTTTAAGAGGTGTTATGTGTTGTTCGCTCTTGCAACAGTACTATGTCCATCGACACGGCAATACCTTCATCACAAATGGGTTTCCGCTGTTGATAATGTGGATATGTTGAGCGACTGTCAATGGGCGACTCTCACACTTGATTATTTGGTTAGCTCAATCAGGAATGTGTTCGAAGAACGTGTCTAGAAACTTGGGGGGTATGCCCTATTTTTACAAGTAAGAACAACTTTATTCTAATTTTCCCTTCACAGTAGAAAATTTTTTTATGTGTTGCTCCACTTTTTCATTCCATTTTGTTGACATAATATCATCGTTGGTATATTTTAGGTGTACTATTTACGGTACATTCTTCCGGGTGCGTACCTAGTTGGATAACTCACCCTTCCCATTCAATATTTCAGTAAAGATGTGACCTCCAAGTTACTAAATAAACGTCCATTCCGGGATACTGAAGAGGTTAGTGTTCTGTTGTTAACATATGATGTAGTGGTATGATGGTTAGGTTGGTACTGAATTTTGTATCTGTCGCTTGGTTCTTAACCCTATCTCTTACGGGTTGCAGGTTTGTCTTCCCTATGACCCAAAACGTGCAAAGAGGATCCGGGAAACCCCTACCAAATCCCCGTATGAGTCACCATCTGCCCTTCCTGGTTTTGGCAATCGTGACATCGGTGTTGATCACGACCTTGGTGGTTGTATGGATGACGATGGGAAGGGTAAGGGCAAGGTTGGGGGCAGTGCGGAGGAATTTGAGGAGGTTAATGAGGGTGTAACCTGGTTGGGGGTGTTAGTTCGAAAATTAATGTCAGATGTTGGGGCAATTAAAGAGGAACAACACCAGCAAGGTCGGTTGTTAGAATATTTGAAAGAAGAGCAACAACTGCAGAGAGCATTGCTTGATGAAGTTAATGCTAATGCCACAATGCTTGTTCAAGCGTTGAAGATGACCTGGGTGAAGGAGGTAAATGAATGTAAGAGGGCTAGATCTGAGGAGACACACGGTTCCAATGCTCCGTTCCATGCCCCACCCCATTTCCCTCACGTAGAACTTGGCCAGCGATGTCGTGAAGGACAGCATGATGGCTTGAAACGTCCAAGAAATCTTAATCTTGAAGATGCTGACGGAGGAAAGGTTATTGGAGGTGATGATGAATTTGACAACCCTGATAAGGCTGTCACTATTAATACCGCCACTCCTCTTGTCTACCCAACTACCGTTGAACCGGTGTTGGTACCTTCTGGGGATACACAGTTGGACGGTAAGCCAAAATCGAAAGTAGTTATTTTCAATTTGGACAAAATAAAATTAGGATCTGTAGATATGTTTTCTGAGGCAATAGACGTGTGTGATGTTAGAGGCCAGGTATGTCAAATTGGCAGCTTGGTTTATAAATCCATCACTCCATTTACCTTTGCTTTTTTTTATCGATTATGGTGATTTATTTTATTTTTGTATGCAGGTGAAAGGAAAGAAGAAGAGGCAACTTATCTTGAACCTTCTGGAGCGGCCGATTCGAATCCCAAAGCTCTCAAGGGCGCAAACATCACCCTTCACTATTCTTGACATAAAAAAAGTCGGGCAGGTCCGCGTTTCGGTGCGGGTCCATTTGGTGTGTGGCACCCTGTGTCACCAGAAGAGCACCATGTCCTTATGTATGTCTTTTATGGCCCTTGCAATAACAGGTTAGTGTTTGTTCTATAAATTTACTAAAATTTATGTTGTCATTACCATGTCCTTATGTATGTCTTGTACGGGCGTCACGATGACATGTTATTGTTTCTTATAAATGAAACTGTTAAATTGATTGGTTGTGATTTGCTTTCTCCTTTGTATTACGTTGTTGCTCATGTGCATGTTTTAACTTTTTTTTTTTTCCCAGTGAGCTGTTAGTTAAACTCGGCGGGCCGTACGATATTCGGCGCTGTGATATAAAGATGTTGCCAACTGAATGGATTAGCAATGTCCTCATCAACACATGGGCAGTTATACTCATGAACCGCGCTCGGGCAAGAGGATCATTTATATGGAATTGGTACATGACCCTCGACTTCACGGTATGTGTTCTCCCTCACATTATTCATGCCTGCATCACTTAACTCCCTTACTGCCTCATGTTTGTTTTCCTGATTTCTGAAAACATTTCACCGTCCTACCCTATATCGTTGTTATTTGTTATTTTCTCAGTAATATGTTGCTACTTTAGTTCATTCTCATATGGTTTTTGTGTCACTACTTGTGTGCTATTTTCATTGTAATGTTGCAATCAATATTACATTTGCATATGTTCTTCATTTTTTATTATTCCCTTATTGCTCTTTTAATACTAGTTATGATTTGACAATGCTACTGCTTGTTTCTTCTATCATCAGTTATTTGACAAGTTTTGCTTAATTTTTATTTGTTATGTAGGCAAAGTACTTGTATAGCACTAATTACTACTTATTTGCTCTTTTGTTGCTACACTTTCTTGTTACTTTATCAATTCATACTTATTCCACGATTCAACTAGCGATCTCTTACATTATTATTAGCTATTCATTTTTGTGTAGTGATAAAAGAACAACAACACATGAAAGAAAGAATAGATAAAAGTTGTATAAGCTGAATGTAAAAAGGCATCACAGAACTAAGACAATTTTGCAAAAAATATACAAAATTGTTTAAAAACACCAAGAACGGATACAAGTGCATATTAATTTTTTTTCAAACGGGATAAACAAAATCATATCTTTAATGATAACTAATAACTATCTATTTAGTTTTCTATACCAAGTAGTCGGTCTTGTACCAGTAAGTGTACGAGGTTCTTTTGTCTCACTGAAAGACATGTTATTCAGAAGTACAAAAACCAAACAAATTTCAAAAAAGAAAAGCTAAAACAACTAGTTCAAGAAATGGTGCAAATAATATTGAAAAATCAAAAAGAAAATTTATTAAAACAGCCTTTTTTCCCATCTTCTTAGTTTCTTAATATCATTTTGTTCTTTTACATTATTAAGTTTTTTTCCCCCCGAGACTGTATTTGTTATTTACATTATATGAAATGTATGTTTTGTGTTCGTAGACTGTCTTCAAACTATAAACCTAATTATACAGTCATTTGTTGAGCAAATTAATATATGACGTTACCAAAAATAAATTAACTAGGAAGTAGAAGAAAGAAACTGTGGCAGTGCTTGCCATATCCTATTTAAAATCCGAAGCAACCAATTATATAAGCTTTATTGATTAGTGCACCAGTTCTAAAAATGTTACGTAATCTCATAGTTTGTAGTGTTAGAAGTTTGACATTGAGTATTACTAAAATATGGAAAACTACCTTAAATATTCATGCTGATAGCTGTAATGGGGTCATTCAGTGAAAAAAGAGTTTAAAAAAAACCATAACAACATAACTTTACCTTTAATTCTTTAATCTTGACCTATAATTATTTATGCCACTTATAACAGTAATCATGAATACTAGGGGCTTTTTTTTTTAAGAGTAACTAGATGAATCGAACACCGAACTATTTGTTTACACTTTACAGATACAAAAGTCAGTGAATATGCAAAAAGTGAGGTTATGTGCTTTTATATGCAGAACCTAATATGCAAAAATGCTGCCCTCGCCTAATTGAGTCTGATCTGTGATTGAATTTTATGTTCAATTGCTTTCCAGTTTATGGCATCTAGGCCAGCACAATATCTGCAAAACTTGCGTACGAATCAGCAGTTAAGGACTTTACTTACGGATGATATCAACAACTGTGATAAGGTAATTTTAAACCAAATATATGTTATTTGTATGTTGCTGGATTAAACGTATGGAATCAAAATGATGCTGGTGTGATGTAATGTTGGTTTATGTTCAGATCTTCCTTCCATGCATGAACCTGCCTATTTCTTTCTGCTTGTTGTTGATGTGAATTTAATGACAATCTCCATGTAGGACACACTAGGAAAAGGGCATACAATTGATTATTATTCTAACGTGATAGATTTACAGGTATGTACTTCACAAATTTGTAATGAAAATTCGAATATCCAACGTAATAGTATTGCATGAAATAACTGAAGTTTTCCTCTTCCTATGGTGTCATACTAGTGTGCGACCTTGGACGAAGTAGTTGCTCCAACATCATTCAAGTTCAGCGAGTTTCAAAAGGTGAAGCCAAAAGATTTCTCTGTGCAACCAAATTCCTGTGACTGTGGTCTGTTTGTTTGCTATTTCATGGAACATCCAACAAGGGTAACGATGAGTGTGAAGAAAGAGGTTCGTCCTCATTTCAGTTGCAGTTTTACATTAGTTTTATTAAATAATTTGAGCTATACTAACCTAGTTTTTCTGTTACTCACCAGTCGGACACACATGAGCGTAGATGCCAGTTTGTACTAGATCTATTGCTGTGCGATGAAAACCTAGTGAAGGCCCATATTCAATCGACGGCCAGCATCCGGTTTGAGTCGCATTGCAAAGATTGTGGGGGTGTTGATGTTAGGAATGAGCAAATACTATCCGTTGATGAAGTTGCAGTTAAACCAAAGGGCAGAGGGAAGCGTGGGCAGAAATAAAGCTTTGTAGATTAATCTGCAGTCGTACATGTTTTTTGTGCATATAACGGGTCTGTTGTAGTCCTATGGTTGGCCGGTCGTTTTGTTGGCCCGATCATCCCCTGCTAACTTTTTTTGTATATGGGGTTGTCTATAGAGTAGTTGTTGATTTTGGAGAAGGGATCGATACATATCTTCAAGGACTCAGCTGCATCTGAAAAGGGGCTGTTGTTACCTAGGTTGGGAATTTTTTGTTGTCAAGGCCAATTTTTTTGCTGCGTTAGTGTATGGACATCTAAGGCTTTGTACATTCAGTGACATTACAACCAAGTATTTAATACAAAATAGAAATGTTTTTCAGTGGTTGATGGAAACATCAGTTGTTTACAATATAAATTACCTTCAATGTCACTTCCAGTACACAGGTAAAGTAAAAGCTGAAACCTTGCAGATATGGCAAGTACAGAATTTGCATATGTTCGGCAATGGTTTGTTTGTGAAATGCTGAATTATAGTAAAGAAACAAATGCCACATTTTGTTGCAGCCATTGATTCTGTTTATAGAGTCGAATGCTTATAAAAGTGCTATTTCCATCACAGTTTTCCCATACATTCAATTAAATGTGTTTTACAGCTGCAACTGCAATTGATACGTTCTCATCAATGACAATATTAATTTCACAGGGTACTAACTACAAACATGGGAAACAACAAGACGAACATCAACAGGATGTTCGTCATATCCCTTATCCGATTTTGGGACTCCATAGCACTTCTGACAAGTAGGCAATTTCGAACCTAAATTTCATAATACATCAGTTTACAATATTTGATAACCATCCTTCCCAATAACACATCTTTGTTACATATTAATACGAGGACAGTAATTCTTCTAAAACATTTGTCCTTTATTTGATACATGTCCCCATACATCAACCCAAAACAAAAGACTACTGAAATCTGCAAATCGCCCTATATGATTCAATTTTGTCAACCTGGGTGTTACAAAATGGAATGACAATGTCAGTTCCCACATTCGATGTGAACTTTAATGTGCATCATGCAATAAAGTACTTTTCAGCATTCTGTCTTGAACTTAACCCATCCCCCGGCTGGCCAAGCATCTGAGACTGTCGCATGTATTGAAAAGAACCAGGGTTCGGATAGGAAGCCCATGTTGATGGGTTTACTGGCTGTGCCTGTAGGGAGACACGGAATGCAGAGTTCATATAAATACTGTAACTCTGAAAAGGTGAACTTGATGATGCTGGCTGTGCATATGAGGCTGTCTGTTGAGGCAGTGAAGGTGTTATCATATTGACCAACCTTTCTTCTGCGGTTTGCGGTTCAAATTTGTGAATGGCCTTAGCCAGCAGTGAAGGCTTCTCCGGCTTTGACTTCTTCTTCCTCAAACGCTTCCTTATTTTATTCGTCATCTTCTTCGATTCATTCGACTTCTTCCCCATCACCCGTATAGGATCCCTTATGATACTGGACTGGTCTCGTCCAACCTTGCCATCATGTAGCGTACTTTGGTGTTGTTCAAACAACTCCGCTGCTCTGACAGTCAAGGCACCAATCTGGTCCTTCATTTCCAAATATCCATCTTCTGATGCTCGAGAAGCAAAGAACGCAAGTTTGTTACATATGCCAGCCAACTGTGCTCGTTTAACCAAAATTGCTGCTTCAACATCATCCGGAATGACACGATAAATGTAACATGGATCTTTTTTTGCATTCTTTGTCCACATTCTTAATACACAACTGTCAGGGATAGTTACTACATTCTCTAGCTTAAGGACAGCAAAGATATGACTACAAGGAATACCTAAAACATACATGGTAAGATAAGTAACTTCATCTCCATTGCGCAAAGTTGTAACAAATAAAAATAACGATTTAGTGTGTATGTGGTACAAACCTAAGTAAGTAAGTAGCTTACAACTGCAATCATACACACCAGTAACAGCATCAAATTTGATGAGTGTCGGTGCCGTTTCGCTTGCATATTTATGGACCTGATATAAACGAGTAGCGGCACGGACATTTTCTCCAACAACAACGAAGTAAGATAGCTCTTCAAGAATTTGTTGGCAGATACGAACCAAGATCCGAGGGGTGTACACCTCGGCTGCATGTCTCTCCAGATGCTTAAGATGGGTAACCATCTGAGGAATTGTATGTCGACTATAGAAGTGTTGCTAAACTTCTGCTTCCCGCAGCCTCTCTAAAGCTACATTAAGCCGCCGAACAAAGTCGTACAGCTTCAACTGTGAAGATAAGAATCTTTTCTGGGAAGCGTGCATGCCCTCGGCCCTCTACGTGCTTGTCATCCCAACAAAGAACGTATTCTTCAAAAGAGCTATAGCCCAATATTCCCACTTATCCCAAACATCCTTAACCCACTGATTTTGTTGTAGCCCATGCTCTGTGATTGCTAAATGCCACTTCGCTTCAAGTTCATCTGGGTTGTCAATATTTAGCATCATGTGTACGAACAAACCAGCGAAGGCAGGTGATTCTTTTACATTTGTCTTGCAATTGCACATCAGATGCCAAGAACATGTTTGGTGGCGAGCTGCAGGTAATTCAGACTGAATCACTAGCTTGAATCCTAGGGCACCATCCATTATAACTGCAGTTGGCATCTTGCCTCCCATACAGTGAACAAATCTGCTGAGTAACCACTTGAAGCAATCCTCAGACTCATCACGCACAAGAGCACAACCGAATATGGTTGTCATAAAGTGGTGGTTCACGCTAAGAATGACAACATATGGTAGCTTATATCCATTGCTATTGTAAGTTGCATCAAAACAAATAACATCTCCAAATACTGCATACTCCCGCCGCATCCCCTCATCTGCCCAAAATAGATATCGCAATGTATCCTCCCCATCAACCGCATACCTACAGTAGAAGTCAGGGTCGCACTGTGCTCTAGAAGTAAGATGGACAATTGATTTCTCACAATCTGTTGGGAGCTCCCCAACCCTGCCATCCGAGTCAACCCAATTGTACAGGTCCTTTCTTGTGAAACCAACATTTTTATATCCACCGTTTGTGAAAAAATATAGTCCATCACCCGTGCCGTACCGACTCCGACCCTTCGCATATCCGTTTGAACATGTTTAGCAGTAGGAGTGAACATGTTTAGCAGTAGGAGTAACTAGTCTCCTTAACCGTAGGAAATGTGACTCAAACTCTGATGTAAGGACATGGTTATGGGTAACCTCAAACTCATGGACATGATATTTTTGATTTTCAGAACAATAATGAACACGAAAAGCAGCTTTGTAGCCACACCGCAAAACACGCCGAAGTTCCCTGCCGGACTGATGAGCTTTATTTTCCCTTACTCTAGCCTTCCCCTCCCTTGCACAAACCCAGCGCCGCCGCTGAGCCACCTTGTACTTAGAGCTCATCCTCAGCTCATCTTTACGCACAGAAAAGCCCATCAAACATGCGTACTTACGGTAGAAATTTTCAACATCATTTACAGTGCCAAACTAAACGGCTTCGACATCATGATACTGCCACTCCTCAACTAGTTTGTTAATCTTCTCGGCAATGATGGCCAAATCATAAGCACAAGACTCATCAATAAATGCTTCTACACGTCCATCAACATCTATTTGCTTCAAGTCTGAAAAGTTTTCCAAAATGGTTATGGTAGTACAACATCGAATGGAACTGTTATGCTATATCAACTTCATCAACCTTATAAAAACTGGTCGTAGCATGTAATGTGAATGAAGTAGTAATCAACTGGATGTTAGGATAGCGTAAAGCAGAACAATGTCAGGAAAAAAGAAATGTGAAAACAAGTAAACAAATAAACCTGAACGTCAACAACAGTGGTTATCTGTGAAGGCAGATATTATGACGAACACTTGGTGGACATCCATAAAGCTTAACGTTGCTGCAAAATATGTCGACCATGGCGTTGCTGTGGAACCATGTAAGAGCAGAAAACCTAGGACATTAGTAACAGTCGCAAGACGTAGATGGAGCCTAGATGGAGGAGGAGTGAAGTAGCGTACCTGGCGAAGGCAAGCGAGCAGTTAATGTACAGCAGCGACTTCAAATGCAGCAGGCAGAGATGTGAAGGTGGCTGACGGAACACAGTAGACTAGGCAACTGAGATATGCAAAGGTTCCTGGAATTTGAGTGTTGCTTTCCTTTCATTAATACCGCTAATAATTAACTTATGTTGCAGCAGCTCAACATTTTCAACTGTATATATTTGTATTTAAATTGTCGTAAGTAAATATATAGAGAAATTGAACTGTAAATTTCGGGGCAATAGTACTATGCTTTTCTTTAAACCTAAAGTTTGTGGACATCCTTTAAAATATATGCTGTTAAATATTCTGGTATAAATAATGAAAATTCAAATGTGTCAATGATATTTTCATTTAACATTTCATAATGTTATTATTGTAACCCCAATAATTTCTCAAACATTATTTTGTAACAACCATAACCCCAAACCCATGTGTTTTAATTTAAGCCAACTTCTATTTACTTACCTATATGAGTGTTTTATAGTCTGAAATTTTTTTTTCAACTTGTACATTTGAGTGTTCGCTCTTTAATATGTACATATTCAATTGGCTATTAATTACTCCCTCCGTCCCAAAATCTTTGCTCCATTTGAGTTTTTGTTGTATTTTGACTTGATTTTTTTCACATTATTGTTTGTTAGAAAAAATTAAAAAAAAAATATTTAGAAACTACATGTCTTGATTTATCATTTTTATGCAAAGATTTTTCATTTATATATTAAAATGTTGAAAATAAAAAATCCTACGTTAATTGCTGAAAACAAATGGAGCAAAGATTTTGGGATGGGGGAGTAGAAATTAGAGTGAAATAAATTTTATTTCAAATAATCCATATATTTTACTAAACGGTTCATGATGTTTGTTTACTTTATATGGTTTTTAATGAATTTTGATACTACTAAACAATAAACAAATATATATTCAGTCAACTGTATTAGCATGATAAAAAATATAATAAAAGGTATTTTGATGTTTTATTATGTTGGCCAAATGTACTAAAGAAAAAGGTTAAAGAACACATAAATTTTGGATCTTTGCTAATTTATCAACTATTTGCGAACGGGTGGTAATAATGTACATATATGGAGTAATATTTATTTCATCCAACCCTTTCTATTATTCATATCATATACGTTAATAATTATAATGTGTAAGGGTCAAAATAAGTCGTTTATTGGTTTGAAAATAATTAATTATATATGTGATGATTACATTGAATAAATTTCAATGTAATTGCTTCTTTGCTTGACCCATATGTGAAATTCCTAATAATTAAACTTTAATCTTAATCCCTAACTCTAAATCTTAATCATTAACCCTAAACATTAAACCTTGATCCTTAACCCTATTCCTTAAACCTTACCTAAACCTTAATCCTTAATCCTTAATCCTAAACCCTATTCCCTAATCCTAAACCGTAACATTAAATATTTGACCCTAAATGTAATCCTAATCCTAAACCCTTAATCTTAACCCTAATCCTAAACCCTAACCATAACCCTATTCCCTAAACCTTAACCCTAACCTTAATCTCTAATCCTTAACCCTAAACTCTAATCTTAATCTCTAATCCTTGACTCTAATTCCAAATCAATAACCCTAATCCTTAACCCTAAACCCTAATCCTTAACCCTATTTCCTAAACCTTAACCTAACCTTAATCCCTAATCCTAAAACATTAAAGCATGATCCCTAATCCTAAACCCTAACATTAAATCTCTAACCTTAAACATAATCTTAATCCTAAACCCTAAACTATAACCCTAACATTAAATCTTATTCCCTAAACGTAATCCTAATCTTAACCTCTTAATCTTAAACCCTAAACCTAAACCGCAATCCTTAATCTCATACCATAACCTGATTCTCATATCAGGTAACCAAAATCACATACCACTTAGCTGGAATCGATACCAAAAAAACCTAATTATCATACCACAGTAACCTTTATCTCATACCATATAAACTTAAATCTCATACCACATGGACCTGAATCTCATACAACTTAACCTAAATTTCATACCATTTAACCTGAATCTCATACCATAATCTCATACCATTTAACCTTAATATCATACCATTTAACCTCAATCCGATACCATAACTTTAATCTCATACCATTTAACCTGAATCTCATACCAAGTACCCAGAATCACATATCACTTAACCTGAATCTGATACCACAAGAACATAATTCTCATACAATAATAACCTTAATCTCATACCAGATGAACCTAAATATCATACCACTTAACCTCAACCTCATACCATTTAACCTTAATCTCATACCATTAAACCTTAATATCATATCATTTAACTTCAATCCTAAACCATAACCTGAATGTCATACCAGTTAACCTGAATTGCATACCACTTAACCTGAATCCTATACCGCAAAAACCTCATTATCATACTACAATAACCTTAATCTCATACCAGTTAACCTGAATTTGATACCAGTTGACCTAAATCTCATACCATTTAACCTAAATCGCATATCACGTAACCTGAATCCTATACCACACTAACCTAATTATCATACCACAAGAGCCTTAATCTTATACCATATGAACCTCAATATCATACCACATGAACCTGAATCTCATACCACTTAACCTCAATCTCATACTAGTTAACCTGAATATCAAACCAGTAAACCTTAATGTCATACCATTTTACCTCAATCCTATACTGTAAACGGAATCTCATACTAGTTTACCTGAATCTCATACCATTTAACCCGAATCGCATATCACTTAACCTGAATCCTATACCACAACAACCTCATTATCATATCACAATAACCTTAATCATATACCATTTAACCTGAATATGATACTATTTGACCTGAATCTCATACCATTTAATCTGAATCGCATACCACTTAACCTGAATCCTATACCACACTAACCTAATTCTCATACCACAACAACCTTAATCTGATACCAGATGAACCTCAATCTCATACCACAATAACTTTAATCTCATACTAGATGAACCTCAATCTCATACCACAATAACCTTAATCTCATACCAGATGAACCTAAATCTCATACCACTTAACCTCAACCTCATACCAGTTAACCTGGATCTCATACCATTAAACCTGAATATCATACCATTTAACCTCAATTTGATACCATAACTTGAATCTCATACCAGTTAACCTGAATGTCATACCAGTTACCTCGAATCGCATACCACTTAACCTGAATCCTATACCGCAAAAATCTCATTATCATACCACAATAACCTTAATCTCATATCAGTTAACCTGAATTTGATACCAGTTGACCTAAATCTCATACCATTTAACTAGAATCGCATACCACTTAACTTGAATCCTATACCACACTCACCTAATGATCATACCACAAGAGTCTGAATCTCATACCATATGAACCTCAATATCATACCACATGAACCTGAATCTCATACCACTTAACCTCAACCTCATACCATTTAACCTCAATCCTATACCATAAACGGAATCTTATACCAGTTTACCTGAATCTTATACCATTTAACCTGAATCTCATACCATTTAACCCGAATCGCATACCACTTAACCTGAATCCTATACCACAATAACCTCATTATCATATCACAATAACCTTAATCGTATACCCTTTGACTTGAATCTCATACCATTTAACCTCACTCCTATACCACTTAACCTGAATCCTATACCACACTAACCTCATTCTCATATCACAACAACCTTAATCTCATACCAGATAAACCTTAATCTCATACCACAATAACCTTAATCTCATACCAGATGAACCTAAATCTTATACCACTTAACCTCAACTTCATACCAGTTAACTTGGATCTCATACCATTTAACCTCAATGTGATACCATAACCTGAATCTTATACCATTTAACCTGAATCTTATACCAGTTAACCTAAATCGCATATCACTTAACCTGAATTCTATACCGCAAAAACCTAATTATCATACCACAATAACCTTAATCTCATACCATTTAACCTTAACCTGATACCATTTGACCTGAATCTCATACCATTTAACCTGAATCGCATACCACTTAACCTGAATCCTATACCACATTAACCTCATTCTCATACCACAATAACCTTAATCTCATACCAGGTAAACCTAAATATCATACCACAATTACCTAAATCTCATGCAAGATGAACCTAAATCTCATACCACTTAACTTCAACCTCATACCATTTAACCTGAATCTCATACCATTAAATCTTAATGTCATACCAGTTAACCTCAATCCTATACCATAACCTGAATCTCATACTAGTTAACCTGAATCGCATACCACTTAACCTGAATCCTATACCGCAAAAACCTAATTATCATACCACAATAACCTTAATCTCATACCATTTAACCTGAATCGTATACCAGTTAACCTGAATCACATACCACTTAACCTGAATCCTATACCACACTAACCTAATTCTCATACCACAATAGCCTTAATCTCATACCATATGAACCTAAATCTCATACCACATGAACCTGAATCTCATACTATTGAACCTCAACCTTATACCATTTAACCTGAATCTCATACCATTAAACCTTAATATCATACCATTTAACCTCAATCTTATACTATAACCTGAATCTCATACCATTTAACCTGAATGTCATACTAGTTAACCCGAATCGCATACCACTTAACCTGAATCATATACCAAATTAACTTTGTACCACATAAACCTGAATATCATACCATATTAGCCTAATTCTCATACCATCTACATTTTATATCACATGAACCTAAATGTAAAACCATTTAACCTAAATCCGTTACCACCTAACCTAATTATTATACCGTTTAGCCTTAATTACATACCGCAGAACCTGTAACCTTTTGTTCAGGTTACAGTATGATTTTCTTAATTTGTATACTATTGTGATATTTCTAAACTTGGGTCCTTAACTGATCAAAGACCAAAAGTTGAGGGATGAGCCATGAAAAGGGGGTATTGGTACAACCCCCGTATTTTAGAGCGACCCCGGATTTCCGGTACCGGTCCTTAAATATGTTCTTCATTTCCAGTGGCCTCCCCTCAAGCAGCTTGTTGACCCGCAAGAACCATGGCTTCCTACAACCTCGCACTGATCATAGGAAACTCAACGAACGAAGCCCAGTTCCTTCTTCTCAAACAAACCCCGCCGCCCATATTCGGCGACGACGAGTACGATTCCTTCGTTGATTCCGATCTTTGGGACCTTCCTTCCACAACTCTGACCCTGTCTGGAGCTCAGTCCGATACCCAGATCTCGATCAGAGGCTCGGAATCCTGTTTGGACAAGATAAACTTGAGAAAGTCCGATGTTGCACTGGGGATTGGCCGGGTAATTGCCGATTGAACTTCCTCTTTTCAATATCTCCAATGTGGGGTTTATGGGTTTAAGGATTTGTAGTTGCTGGGTTTTTGCAGGCGTTGGAGCAAGCAGGACTCAAGCTTGAGGATGCTGGTGACTGGGAGTTTTTCAATTACGTTGAGGAACCCGAGTTTGGACCTGGTCTTCCAATTACTACAGTGTTCATTGCGGGGAAATTGTTTGCTGGGGCTCAACATTTACAAGGTTTGTATTATTTTATAGTCGATGCGTAGTGCCACTTTAACGTTTGATGTTGAATGTATATTCGAATTTTATGAAATGTAGTATTCCTGAGGCCACAGAGTATAGCATAGCCAGACGGTGTTGCTTGATTTCAATTTTATCTGTTCATCACACAAACACTGTGATGAAACCCAGAATTCACAGATTTTCAGTTTATTAATAACTGTATCTGGCAGCCAGACCGTAGAGTGATTTGGACAGAGTTGTTCTGGTGAGGAATTCCTGATAGAGAGCATATTTTGTGCAAAGATGAAGTGTTTCGGTGCTTTATGAGCAAGACATGACATAGGAAAAAGAAAAAAAAGGAGAAAACAGAAGTATTCCCAATAACTGTTTGTTCTGGCAATCATACTTTGTTGTGTTCTTTCATTGTTCTGAAAGTAGCTGCTGAATTGATGAACTTTATATGGAGTAGTTGTTGAATTAATGAACTTCATCATTCTTGCTCAGAACTATGTAAATGGATTACTAAAGAAAGCTGTCTCAGCTTGCTTCTGAAGGTGAAGCCCCATACTGACCGACTGGGGCCATTGGCTGTTGCTGGGCCTTTGAAAGAGTCTGATCAATCTGCAGCTCATGATATGCTACCCTCATTGCATTATCAGGTTAGCTTCCTTTTCATCATTTAGGAGACGAGATTGAATTTTACATTAACCAAAAAAGCGATGCTCTGAACATTGAGTAGACGCCTTGAGGACAATTTTTTCATTAAAATAATCAGATGATGGGTACATAAAGAAACACTGCAGAAGCCTAGTTGTATCTCCTATGATCAAGTGAAACATGTGATTCATGAGTGAGACAATGTTGGTCATAAACTTTTGTCAACAACTATTCTGGTTTTTCCTCTTAGTAAACCAATGTGTTCAATGCAATAACAACAAATAAATAGTGCTCCATTTCTGTCTAGACATCTCAACGGGATGGTGCGATGTAAGCTGGGACTCTAGTGTAACCTGCTGGGCGATATAGCAGCTTTGTCAAGGGGTTCTATTGTTGGTGGGTTTTTATTCATCTCTTTTTCTTCTTTTATTGGTTGGGTTTTGGGACTAGCTTTGTAGGGAATGTACTCTGATATCATGTCAGAAAGTGAAATACAACAGCAAAAAACAGAGAGAAGGGGCAAACAGTAGGAGAATGAAGAAGAGAGAAGAGGTAGTAGTCAAGGGCTACATTTTTTTATCATTTATGTTGATCAATAAGCTGATTACAATTATAGACAATCAATTATAATCACTATGATTTCTCTACCCTTCATTCCCAATCAGTCACTCATACCAATCAACAAATTAACTCTCCCTTCTTTCCCTAGCTCTCTAGCCTGCAGAACAAGCCTAAATATAGACATCTGTAGACATAAGAACTCTATCTAACATTTAGTAATCTCACTCCTTGAATGAAAAGTGTAAACATAGTCAACTAAGTTTGGAAATTTTGAGAAGTTGATAAAGGGACAAAAATGACTTCAATATTATTTAGGTTCCATTGAAGTTATTTGCTTCATTTTCTCCATTCGTCCTCTATCAAATTCTACAATCCAGATCTTAGGCAACCACACTACCCTTCCATGCTATTAAAATTATTACATGTTACTGCAATATGCATCAGGTGGTCTTGATTTTGGTTCTCTTTTAGATTTTCCAGATTTTGGTTCTCTTTTAGATTTTCCACATCCTTAAGCAAACACTGTTTAATTTATTGATTGCCCTTCCAAAATTTTATGTGAATTTTTGAATTGGAAATTTCCTTTTTTGCATGCTTTTGAAGAGCTAAGGTTCTGTTATTCTTTCATGAAGTGTTCTGTCATTCTAGTGGCCTCTTTATGGTACTATACTTTTGTACCAGAGTAATGGAACTACAAACTACAAAGCTTTCCACACCATTTCAGTTCCAATTGTTTCATTTGGTTTTTGAGCTATGATTATGTCATTTTCAGGAGTATCCGCTAGGTGTTATACTTGTACCTATGAAGAGCCAAACAACGAAGCCCTTTCATACCACAAACCTAGTCATATTCTCGGTTGAAAATGATTCAAGTGCTAAAGGAGACACTGGTGGTGTTGTGCAAGGAGATGCATTGATAGTTGATCCTGGATGCCACTCTAGTTGCCATGAAGAGGTAAATTCATTGTTATGGTATGGTATGAAGAGGTATAATATGGTAGTCATTGTTAGATGGGGTTGCATTTAGCACAAAAGCAAAATGAAGCACATAAATCATTTTAGTGGAGAAAAGTAGCAGCACATGACCTATTGATGTGTCGGTTTATAAATATTCCATGAGATTCTTTAATTAGATTACCTCACATTAAGTACACTGACCATTCAGCTTGCAGTTTGGCATTCATATGAAGATAGCAACTCTTAAAATTGATGTGTCATTCTACTGGTCTCTTAGATTAACCTAGACCAATTCCCCTTTCTGCCTGTCCAGTGTTTTCTTATGGTGTATTTGTTATTCTTGCTTTATGCATGGACAGGTGTTTCTTCAAGATGATTTTGTCACTTGGAGGAACTAAGGAGATGAATTCACAATTTGCTTAAATTTAAGGCGAAAAAAGAACTTTTTTACTTCATCTGTTTTTGTGACTAGCAAATTGAGTAGAGAGACAGAGAGAGCGGGCTCAAATTCTCTTCTGAATTCTGATATATTTTTTTTCCTTGGTAGTATTTGAGCATTTTGAATATTTTGCATAGTACACTTACAGAGTATTCCTTAGAGTTGCATATGCTTCGTTTACAGTGTCACAGTAAAAGATTAGTTCAACTTTTGAAAAAAAAATACTGCTTCAAAATTTTTCTTTTCCTTTTTTTTTTTTTTGTAAAATTTATATCTCTTGAAGCATAAATGTGTGCACTTGTAGAAATATGGGTCGTGCTCCTCGTTTATTATATTGTGCTCTTGATATATCTAATAGAAATAGGATATATCTCAATTTGACTTAATATAAGTCCTTCATTTAGTTAGACCACTGATGTTTACATAAATAAATTAGCAGTCTTGGATTTGGAATATTTTATGTTCAATTCATCTTGATAGAAATCACTGGTACTACATAATGTTTGATCAGTTGAGGAAAATCATCAGTGCGTTGCCAAAAAAGTTAATTGTCTTTGTGACTCATCACCATCGTGATCATGTTGATGGTGAGTTTTCTGTTACAGTCCCTTTCAACCAATCCTGCTAGAGGTTGTTTCCTTTTTCTCATATATATTGAACAACCTATTGTCCTCTTGACACAATTTGCATGGTTGTATATCTTTTCTGTAAATTTTAGATTTACAATTCGATTTCAAGTATCGTTCCATTTTTTGAAGTCAACTTCAAATTTTGAGCTCTGTCTCGATAACATATCCTGTGTCCCATGATTTATCACTTTTTAGTGAAAAATGAGGAAACATGTAAACATAGGCGCATGTTGATGAAATGGATAAACTTTTTGGGACATCCTAGAATGAAAGTTATGTCATCCTATTTTGGACAGATATTCTGTTATATGTGTGCAATGTATTTGATAACACTGAAATTGTTGTCGCAGGAATGTTAGGGCCTTAATAAAAGGGGGTTTGAGAGTGAGTTTGCCCATCCCAAACTCATACTCAATTTTGTTTTGTGGGGAAACTAATATTTAAATGAAATGACCTGGCAAACAAGCAGGAGCAAATCAAAACTATTTTTTCCTTCCCTTTTCATCAATTTTCTTTTGTACTCCTACTGTCTTTTCAGTCTTTATGAGAATGGTATTCTTGTTGTAAATCTTCGCTTGTTGGTGTACCCATCGGTGTCTGATGATTAACATTTCGAATATCACCATCTATGGCAAAAAATTATTACAATTTAGCTTATCATCATCCATTCTATCTGAATTAAGGTTAAAGCATTGGTACAGGCGTATAAACATTTTAATAAAGTGAATTCTACAGACTAAAGAGATGGTTGATCTTAAATAATTATCAATTTAGGCAGCAAGTGTACAATTACCTAGCCTCAAGCTACTAGTTTAGAATAACTTAAAACAGTAAGGAAAGACAATAATGTGCTGATAAAGCCCTAGGCTTTGCACAAACAGTATATAAAAAAAAGTTGAGTGCTAATTAATCTCTTCTCTATTAAATCTTGCGTGCTTTTCAAGTTCTTGCCATAATACTGACATTTTAAATATTGTTTGTAGGTCTAGTTTTGTTCTTAAGATGGTTGGTGGAAGTATACAAACTTGTGCAGTTGCACCACCGATTACATAGATTCATTGTGAAGATTTGTTTCTGGATGAGATTAAATGCAAAAGTCCAGGCATTCTGCCATTTTTTTTTGTTTCTGAATCATCAGCTAGCTTTATTTTGTTCCCTGAATTGAACAGGTCTTTCTGTCGTTCAAAATTGCAATCCTGATGCAAAACTGCTAGCACATGAAAACACAATGCGTCGCTTGAGACAAGGTGAAAAAGTTTAGATCTCACTTTTAAGAGTATCATTATATTCTTACATATGTGGTTAGTTTCTGCTATGGAAGATATCCGACATTTGAAGTGTGTTTGAAAATTGCTACTGGAAATAATAGAGTTAGAACCAACTACATTTCACAGAACAAGATCTAGAGGTTGAAACACTCCCAATGGAAAGGCATACCTTGCTGTGTTGGTTTGAAGATCACTGTAACTTTTGATTCTAAATTAGAAAGGGAAATTGGTAGATATATTTGGGTGGTAGAAAGTTGACTGATTGATGCTAAGTGTGTTTGTGGGCTGATGGTGGGAGAAGGAGGGGCATGAAACAGCTTGGTCCGTGGATTATTCAAGTATTTGATGAAAAGTTTACAAATCAATTTTTGGAGGTTGTGTAGCAGTTGACTCCGTCATGTAGAAGAGCTGCTCCTACTTTAGTAAGAAGACTAAGATAGTTTGGTGATGTATTATATTTTCCATTTGATCATATGCTTCTGGTTGGCAGTCAAGTACTGAGACTCCAATATTTTTGTCATTACAACTTTTACGTACAATAGCATATATCTAGCTTCTCTGTGGACCTCTGTTCTGCATGTGGGTGTTTTGAAGGGTTTTCTCTTCCAGACAATGGGGTTTTTTTCTTTTTAATGTTTGTTTTGTTCTATTTATTTATTTATTATTTTGAGGGAGGATTTGTTCTCCTTTGCAGACTTTCACTCTTTTAACATAACTTGCTTTTATATGTAAATAAAACGTATGACCAGCATCATCTTTCCAATAGGTTCCATTACCAACTTGCATTTCATTTTCTTTAGTTTTATTAGTAAATTTTCTTTAATGTTATTAGCAGTTGGTTACTCCTCTACGAAACATTAATGTCTCCTTAATTTATTTGTACTTAGTTAAATTCATTTTGTGACAGGTGACTGGTCTCGCAGCTATACCTTGGTTTCTGGAGGAGAGGATATCTGGGTTGGTGGTAAAAAATTGAGCGTCATTTTTGCTCCGGTACCTCTAATTCCACTGGGTATTATTTTTTAATTTAGCTTGACTGGGAAGAAAGAGTGATGTTGGGCACTAGAAAGGGTCTAGTACTAGGTCTAGGAGACTAAGGTACAGGTGGGTTGAAATTAAGGGAAGAGCTGGAGGTTTAGGGGTTTATGTAACTGGAACGAGGGGTAGAAACAAGCAAGGAACCAAACTGGATTGAGGAAAGGAGAAGATGAAAGCCTTGGACTTCAAATCCAAGGGTCACTGAGCATCCTAGACCTAAGTCCGGATTTTATCACACTATCCAAGTAAACCTAAAGCTCAGAAATTTTCTAAATAATTTTAATGCTTAGATAGACCTTTAGGAGTTCCATTCCTCCTAGGACATGAACACCTACTCCTAGAAGAATTAAAAAAGCCAACAAAGCATTCAAATAACTGCTTAAACTGAAAATAATAAATATTATGATTCCTGGGACAGATAGTGTAATCACCAATACATTTAAAAACATGTGCATTTATTCTTTAATTTAAGGGAACTTAGTTCCAAACTTTTCTAGACTTCTAATAACTTAATAATTCATCCATAGGAACTTCCATTAAAAAAAAAAAAGAGAAAAACTACAGAAACTGGACTGGACTTAATGTTATTATCGTTTCTGATGCGAACCCTGATGATACAAAGACCATGAAACGCGCCCAAGATGTTTTTTAAGCTCCACAAGACATCAAAGAGACTGAATTTGAAGAACCCCACCCCTAATCAACCTGTGACTAGAAACGAGAAGTATAAGAACACCAAGTACACAAGCACACTTGTGCACCAAGGTAGTCCACAAAGAACCAAAGAGAAATTCTCCCCAAAGTAGCAATATTATTTCATGTCAAGGATGTTGTTTTACAACCAGAATATGTGCCTATTTAGAGGCCTAAACTAGGGTAAAAGACTCATCAAAATTCGCAGCCCAAGTCACCTAGGAAACCTAGTTACAAAGGACTCAAGAAAACCTAGTCAAACTAGGATTCCTACACCCTTTTAACATATGTTTAAGGTGTGCAGCGAATTCCATTTATCCTAAGTGATCTGAATCACTTCCATGGCCTAAATAACATCCTAAATAATGTAAATAAATAGGAAACTAAAATAAAATACGTTACAAAACAAGATTGGCCATAAAAACCCAAAAATAGTCTTCTCGGGTGGTTCCTGCTTGTGTCTTCAACTTCAAGCTGAAATTCGAACTTGATGTAGCCATAATTTTTCAAAATGCAAAGAATGAAAGTTGTAGATCTCTTTCTTAGATTCGAAACCACACCTGAACCAGACAAAATGGACATCTAAAGCCAAAGATATGCCCAAAATACTGCAACTGCTTCTGAACCAGTGATAACTCGCAAATCGCGACTTTGAAGTTAAATTCGACCTCCTTAACGTGCAAAATGGGTTTCATGGTCTTCATATGATTTTTAGCTCCAGATGTTATCTTTCTAATGAATAAAAAATTACCCAATTCTGATCTGTTTAGATCAAGATATGATTTTTCTACCAGAACATCGCCAATCTGTCAACATTCAAGCTTGGCCATCATCTCCATATGATTCCTTGTATGTTCCAGCAGCTCCTTTGTGAAATTCTAAGATGATTTTCCTTGAAAAAGCTTGAGACGAAGGCTTGTAGTGTACCAGTGAGTTCCTAAGCCTTCTTCCTTGTCAATGGTCCACTAGAAACCTTCAATGGGTCCTTGCCTTCCTTGATTGTGCCTTCTTTGATCATATCATCTCCCCCCTCCTTAGAAGGATTCGTCCTCGAATCAAAACCTGCATTAGAAAAGGGAAATGAACCAATAACAATGAAATAATTAACACATAAGCACTTATCTTTCACATAAGCACCAATAGCATGGAATGTTTGTGTATGGAGCTTTAATATTGTGAAAAACCTGAACCAATATCCAAATGCAATGATAATTTTGATACCTTCAGGGTCAAAAACAAAGTTAGAAGCAATTAGCACAAAAAATCTGAAAGTTTGCATAATTTTCATCCTAACTCTAGGCATCACTTTCATTGCCTTTTCCATCTCAAAAACATTACTCCCATAACTAGGAAAGGTGTTGGAAGAATTTACCTTAGGAATTATGTATGCACTTAAAACAAATGGGCCTAAACTCACATAAGTGTCATGGTTATGAAAAACACAAGTTATGCATGTCAAGACAATAGTTTGCGTAGGCCATTCAAACAAACAAGAATTGAACACAATGTGGCCTAAACTAATAACAAAACAAGGATGCACGAATTTCACAAAAATCCTAAGCATTTTAAATGAAACAAGAACAAACTTATTTTTGTATGTGTATGCATCACAATGCATGAAATTTATGAATTTGCATGGAATGTGACACAAAACAAAGGACTCAACATATCTCCTCAAAAAGCTGAATTTAAAACCAGAATTTTTACTCAAAATAAAAATTTTCAGGTTTGCACATAAAGCAAAAAAATCAATGCTCAAAAGTTTGTGTAATGCATGTGTCAAGATAAAGAAATGCTTGCTGAAAATTAAAGATTGACACACAAAAATGGGCTGAACATGAATGGCAATCAAAGAAGTGTGTAATGTATGTGTATGAGCTAATTTATGCATGAAAAATTCCAAAGAAGCAGATTTAACTTGAGGCAAAACAAAATAATGTGACATGGATGCAAAGCAAACAAAATAAAAAACAAAAGACTCCAAAACAAATTTTTCATTAGAGAAACTCAGACAATTCCAAAGAGGATTTGACAAAACTAAAGAATTAGAAGCTTTAAAACCATATTTTGTCAAAGTTTCATGCTTACTTCCTTCTCTTAATCTAGTTTCATGAAAACCATTCTTCAAAATAACATTGCAAGCAAACACACTTTTTGAGATTTTCATGCAAAACCACATTAAATCTAGGTGTTAGGAAGAAATACATTACAGTGGTTGGACGTAGTCTCCAAGTATCTTCCTTTGGAACTTCAAAATTTTCACCTTTGCACTCAATGGCTTTGGTTGGAGTTGCATTAATTTCATCCCCTTGAAACATAGGATAAGAAACAATGTTAGGCAAACTTTTGCATATGAAATCACTTGGACTCACCTCAAATTGTTCCTTTTCAACCTCCTTCATTAGTTTGATGCATGGGACATGACTTGGAATGTTGGGAACACCAACTTCTTGGATGGGCGGTAACTCACTTGATTCTTGAAGTTCATATCCACTTAAGTCCTGAAAAGAAGACAACACAACACTAGAAGAAGACTCGATTATGTTAGATGAAAGTATGGCTTCTCTGTAGGTCTTTCTCTCTTCATTCAGCTTGGGTTCATTGCACTCTTGTTTTCTCTCAACTTCGCACTCAATTTCTTCTCTCGGGAACTCTCCACTGTTCTTCCCCTCATGTTCACTCTTCTCACATAATCTCTCGGTTGTTCTCTCAGCTTTCCCCTCAGCACTTTTGCCCTCAACTTTTCCCTTTTTTTCTTTTCTCTCAACCTCACTTTGAAGTTTTCTTTGATCTTCCAAGACTTGTTGTGGTGTGAGTGGTACAAGCATGATAGACTTTTCTTCTTGAGGCCGAGACAAGTCTTCTTTTATGGCCTTTACTTTTGGCTTGGGTACTTCTCTCACATCCTTGCTCCATGCTCCTCTCCATGTGGAAATGTCCTCCATATTGAAATAAGGCTCCATTTCCAATTTGTTGGCTATCTCATGGTTGAGACCATTGCTGAATCTAGCAATGGTGGTCTCCTCATCCTCAATGATGTTGGCTCGAGTCAAGGTTATCTCCAAGTCTTTATGGTAGTCCTCCACACTCCTTTGGCCTTGCACTAGCTTTTGAAGCTTGAGGCGTTGATCTCTAGTGTAGTAGCTAGGCACAAATCTCCTCCTCATTAATGCTTTAAGGGCTTTGCATGTGTGTATGGACTCCTCCTCATTCCTTCTCCTAGAAGTAACATCTTGATTCCACCATACAAGAGCATAGTTAGTGAACTTTATGGTAGCCAATTTAACTTTCTTTTCCTCGGAGTAATGATGGCAATTAAACACCATCTCAATCTTTTGCTCCCACTCGCAATATGCATCGGGATCACTCCTCCCTTGGAAAGATGGAATGGTAAGTTTGATGGAGTTAAGGTCATTGTCCTTCCTTGGCTCCTCTCTCCTTGGAAGCCCATGGTCATACCAAATTCCTTCTTCCTCAAGAGGTTCTCTCATTGGACCTCTCCTTGGTTGCAAGATGGGGTTAGGTCTCCTTGGCAACCTCAAGTATATGTCCTCAATCCTCCCCACAAGTCTATTAAGAGTTTCTTGAAGCTCTCTCATGGTTGGCTCCGCATTGTGTCTTACTTCCATCCTCTTATCCTCCTGGCCCTCTATACTCCTGAAAAACAAAAATCCTCACAAATACTCACCTCATGTGTTTCACTCAAAAGATGAACACTCAAACACTCAATTTGTTAGTGAGATATTACTAATCAAAGAGTTCTTAAATGTTCTAAGAAAACTATCCTCAAAGCACACAAGAAAACTTGAATTCTTGAAGAACTATTTTGACTCAAAAAGAGGTGGGCTAAATAAGCTTTAAAGGACTCTAGGAAACTCTTGCAATTGATGATCACAAGAACCACACAGAAAGCTTTTTGACTCAAAAACAATGGGATAGGTTTTGGGGCGCAAAACTTTCAACACTTTGAGAAAACTTTTTTTTTTGCAAAGTCTTTTCTTTGTTCTTTTCTTTTCCTTTTTCTTTATACCAAAACTTCTTGAACTTGGATCCTTCTTTGTTTTGGTATTTTCTTGACCCTAGGATGCTAGAAACAATGAAAACAAAAGAGATTAATAGGGCTGGACACGAAACAGAAAGATAAGAAACAAACTAGAACAATTGAATTGAAACCGACAACACTAGACAACAGACAACGTGGATTGACTTCTTTTTGTTGTTTTTGTGATTTTTGGACTTGAACAAGGATGGAATAAAAAGGACATACTTGAAACAAGAAGAAAAAGGATTAAAACAGAGGATTAAAACATGAATTTACTGAACAAAAACTGAAGGAAAAACGAAGATAAACAAGAACACAAGATATGTCCTTCAATGGAACTTGTGGCTCTGATACTAACTGATACGAACCCCGATGGTATAAAGACCATGAAACGCGCCCAAGATGTTTTTCAAGCTCCACAAGACATCAAAGAGACTGAATTTGAAGAACCCCACCCCTAATCAACCTGTGACTAGAAACGAGAAGTATAAGAACACCAAGTACACAAGCACACTTGTGCACCAAGGTAGTCCACAAAGAACCAAAGAGAAATTCTCCCCAAAGTAGCAATATTATTTCATGTCAAGGATGTTGTTTTACAACCAGAATATGTGCCTATTTAGAGGCCTAAACTAGGGTAAAAGACTCATCAAAATTCGCAGCCCAAGTCACTTAGGAAACCTAGTTACAAAGGACTCAAGAAAACCTAGTCAAACTAGGATTCCTACACCCTTTTAACACATGTTTAAGGTGTGCAGCGAATTCCATTTATCTTAAGTGATCTGAATCACTTCCATGGCCTAAATAACATCCTAAATAATGTAAATAAATAGGAAACTAAAATGAAATACGTTACAAAACAAGATTGGCCATAAAAACCCAAAAATAGTCTTCTCGGGTGGTTCCTGCTTGTGTCTTCAACTTCAAGCTGAAATTCGAACTTGATGCAGCCATGATTTCTCAAAATGCAAAGAATGAAAGTTGTAGATCTCTTTCTTAGATTCAAAACCACACCTAAACCACACAAAACGGACATCTAAAGCCAAAGATATGCCCAAAATACTGCAATTGCTTCTGAACCAGCGATAACTCACAAATCGCGACTTTGAAGTTAAATTCGACCTCCTTAACGTGCAAAATGGGTTTCATGGTCTTCATATGATTTTTAGCTCCAGATGTTATCTTTCTAATGAATAAAAAATTACCCAATTCCGATCTGTTTAGATCAAGATATGATTTTTCTACCAGAACATCGCCAATCTGTCAACATCCAAGCTTGGCCATCATCTCCATATGATTTCTTGCATGTTCCAGCAGCTCCTTGTGAAATTCTAAGATGATTTTCCTTGAAAAAGCTTGAGACAAAGGCTTGTAGTGTACTAGTGAGTTCCTTAGCCTTCTTCCTTGTCAATGGTCCACTAAAAACTTTCAATGGGTCCTTGCCTTCCTTGATTGTGCCTTCTTTGATCATATCAGTTTCTAATATTATGAAGCATGTAATGTGATTGCCTGTGTTCTTCATGAGGGATTGGGTACATTTTTGAATGAGAAGGGGGTAAGCTAAGAAACTAGTATGGGGGGAGAGAGCAGAGATACTGCTTCTGTCAGTAGAAGATGTTACTTAAAGGAATGGGGTTCCCAGTGAGAGGCTGTTCATCCTAGGTGCACTGTCTATTTATGATCCTTTTGTAAACATGAAAACTCTATAATGATGAAACCCATATCATGCCTCTTCTGGGAATTTTGTTAGACTTTGGTCATGTATCTGTGTATCTTTTCTTTAATTTGCATGAAATTATTCTCATGCATAGTCTAAAAGCGCTATTTATTTTCACTCAGGGACATACAGATGGCCACTTGGCTTTACTTCATCATGATACTCACTCTTTGGTTGTTGGGGACCATTGTGTGGGGTAAGATCTGTTTTAGCAATTTATGCATGGCAGTTAATAACTAGCGAAGATGCATGATCATTGGCTTTAGAGATGTTTACTTGAGATATAATTATTGTTTGACATGTGTTACTACAAATATTTGCTTCTCTCTCTCTCTCTCCCCCCTCCCCTGGCCCCCCTTCATGTGTCTGTCTGTCTTTTTGTCTCCCTCTCTCTTCTAACACACGCAGAAGCAAATTAACTTGGAAGAAATTGATATTAGTTGCACGAGAATCTGCAGTCACAAATTTATTCAACATATGATTTGTTGTATCAAGTTCATTAAAAAGTTACTCAATCTAGAGATAGGCAAGGACAAATTTTGTTCGATATTGTAGCTTTCATTAGGGTGCTAGGGGCTTCAATTTCATTGCCTTAAAGGTGAATGGAAGAGGCATGATGCTGAATCCTTCATTGGAGCTTGGAGGTCCATTGTTGCAACTGAACAAAAGCTCTGATGTTGTTGTTGAAGCTGAGAGGAAAGATGATGTTCCATGGATAAAGACAGAGCATTGACGATAAGCTGCCTTTTCCTGAGCATTAAAAGAATAGACTGATTGGTTAATTCTGAGTTCTGTTTTGAGAATAACTAGCAGTCATGGTTGAGAGAACGTTCGTCATTGATGAGGGCCCTGCAATTTGTGCTAAAGCACAATAGTGTCAGGAAATTTGGAGATATTTTATGAGGCCTCGACAGTTATCCTCAGTGTTGAAAATGAAAAGTTTTAGAAACATGGTTTTCCACTTTTATAAAACAAGGTGCTCAAAATTTTGTTTGCAAGAGTTTGGGGAAGAAAAATGGGAAGTACTCCACAGCTGAATGCCACCTACAATTTTCTGTAATAGTAATGAAGTACATAGTTTCATTTTTCCTCATTTTTAATTGGGAATAGAAGTACAAATGGATTATGCTATCCTATGAAAGTATCGAAACACAGGTTGAGATGAGTTCCTATATCACCCATATGCACCCAAATATGGTATAGGATATTGCAACATCATATCCCATCCATTGTATCTTATTCAGGGTTAGGATGACAATCAGCTCACCACCCCAAACGTTGGATAAATGTTCTAGATGGGATTAGACTCATTTCATCTTATCTTGTTGTGCCCATCAATTAAAGCAGTAGATTCTAAAATATTCCTCCACATTTTTCTAGCCTATATTTCGCCGTAGCTGTTTATTGTTACCATAGACCAACATATGCCTCTTGCATGTTCCTACTAGTATCATCTCTAATAAATCTGAGAAGAGCAAGGACATAAAGTGGCTGCACCCATTACAGTAGAATCCCACAAGCAATCCTAACGTGGAAAGCCTCCCTAATAATTTTGCATATACTTGTTTTTGTGTATGCGGACATTTGTTTGCTTACCTGCTTCCTAACATACTTTTGGGTCTGTCACAGTCAGGGAAGTGCCGTTTTGGACATTACTTCCGGTGGAAATATGACTGTGAGTGCAACTGAAAGTTTCAAATGTTATTTTGAAAATGGTTATGCTTGCTTGCCCTTGCAGAAGCAATTTATCAACCCTGCAATCAAAATTTTCCTGAGTGATGGAAAATAGTTTCATCTCACTGTTGTTTTTTCTATGCTCTTCATTGGATGTGTCTACGAGAAAATGTCTCATTTCCTCACTAAATTCTGCTTCTTTTGCAGGAGTATTTTGAATCAACATACAGATTTATAGAGCTCGCACCACATGTTTTGATTCCAATGCATGGAAGAGTCAACCTATGGCCAAAACATATGCTCTGTTCATATATCAAGTATTAAATTATTTTCCTTTTGCTAAAGTACCTCTTGGAGTTCATCATGATTACTCGAGTTAAGGCAATAAACTGTTTTCAATCATTACTACATGTAATTTTCATGTAGTCTCATGCTAGAGCGTGCGGCTGATCCCTTTATGAGTGAGCCTGTAACATTTGTCGTTCAGATGTCTGGGCTTGTAACACTTATTGCATAATTCTGCTAAATAAGCTAGATTTTATGTTATCACTCCTGTTCCTTCATCCCGCTTTTACAGACACAATGGGATCATATCAGTGTTGAATTGTTCTATACAGGAACCGCAGAAGCAGAGAAGCATCCATCTTGAAAGCCATAGAGAATGGAGCACAATCACTATTTGATATAGTTGCCTATGTGTATTCGGAGGTAGATCGCAGTTACTGGATTCCTGCTGCCTCAAATGTTAGGCTACATGTTGATCATTTGAACCAGCAAAATAAGTTGCCAAAGGTAATTTCATTAAAGTGAGATATTAAATGAAATTTAGCATCACACTTTTCAACCTATTATGCTAGATGAAATTTGTTGAATATGCTTGTACAAAAATTTTGATTTCCGAATTGAATTTCTGTTGTTTATTTTCTCTCTGCCTTTACTTCATTCATTTTTGTTTTCTTTTACTCCTTTAAGGGGTAACACCACCATCCCACCCTATCTCACTCCCCCCCCCCCCCCCCTCCCCCTTTTTTTTGAATGTTTTAGCTATTGTTGCAATGATGGTCAATTAGGATATTGATTCAGGGATCATATCTCAGTTTCTTCTATGTTGGACTCATTTTAGTTACTTCATTGGGTTGTTTACTCACAACGTATTTATTCGACCAATCAATTAATCAGCTCAGCCATAATCCCAACTAGCTGAAATCAACTACTTGAATCATATGTCTCCATTTTGCTCAATTGGTGACAAGCCCCTTTGGAAGCCCCAATCAAAATCCTTCTGCATTAAATCTACCCGAATTTAGGTCTCCCGTTTTAAGCTTTTAATACAAGTGCCCATTTCTATACAGACGGGGATCGGTGGTCTTGGAGCTTTATCCAAGTTGTAAACAGCATTGGTAGACTGATGGAATGAAATCGCTGTTTGACTGAGTTGTTATAATCGATGAGGAATTGAAATAGATTTGATTCACTGCATGTTTTTTTTTCCTGATTAAAATCGCAACGTCTCATTTGAGAAGGTGCAGGGCTTCTCTATAGAAGCTTTCAATAGCAGTTTGGTTGAATTTGGTAGCGCCGTCGGTAAATTGTGAGCCAAAACGAGGAAGGCTGCTTGCTATTACTTACCTACCTTATTGCAATTAGGTTGGACTTTTTCTCTCTCCAGCTGATCTCTTTTACCTGCACATTCAGCTTCTCTATGTAATTGAACTTGACATGTTGGCATGCAAAAACAAGCTATCATTTTAGCAGAAACCAGATAACCTCAATTGTTTGACATAGTTTGATGCTTCATGAATGTGTGTGTGTGTGTGTGTGTGTGTGTGGGTGTGTCCAGGGTGATTCATACTTCTATTTGCTGTCGTAGCAGGTATTTTCAGTTCAGAATTTCCGCAAATCTTGCGGAATAAGTTTTCTATGCAGATGGGTGTGCACGTACTTGAGCAGCAAGTTTCCATCAACTTGTATGAGGCGAATGATGACCGGCCTGCTCGTCTCCGGTGCCATAGCTGGATTTGCTGTATATTACTCTTCTGTGGGAAAGTCTACCTCTGAGAAAAATGAATGAGAAACAGTAATAATGTCGAGGTTATTCTGCTTCATCTGCGGCTTTTACCTAGTTATCTTTCAGAAATCATTGTTGTAAGTTCAATAATAAGATGCAGAACGGCGCCCCAATTCATGTGTGTGCAACGGCTATACTTATATCTAGTTCCAGCTTCAATATTTGTTCTCAATGACTTGATCGATTAAACATTATAGCCATAAATTTTCAAGATTCAATTCGATTTTGTAAAGTGCTCTATATGTGACAAGTTCTTTATAACTCTCACTTATTTTTTACGGTAATTAATTTATAATTTTTTTTATCTTGAAGATCTATAGCTTTTAGATATAATTTTTTTTAAATTTTTCTAGCAAATAATGAAATAATAACTCCAAGTCAAATTAAAGTTGAAATGAATTAAAAGAGCGGAAGTTGAAAATATTTGTGACTAATTCAGTTGGGTAAGCTCGGTTAATCATGGAGGTTTGAGAGAGGAGACTTTTCGGTTTTTAAAGGAAGAAAGTGACCGAATGGCTTAGCTAAGCCTCCACTGCTTCACTCACAAGAGCCACACACATGGTGCCTTCAATGGCCTCTCTGTTCTATTTGGCCCTCACTTATAAAAATTTAGAAAATTTAGGACCAAAGATGACCATCATGCTTGTAATTACACGTCCAGTCCCTAGCTTTTAGAAATGCATAGTTTAGTCCCTACATACCTAAGGGTCATACTTAAACCACCTAGGGGTAACCTAGTCATGCAATAAAAATGGGTCACTATATAAAATTACCCCTTACCCCAGCTTGCCTAATAACCAATTTTACCACTTTCAGAACTACTACACTTTTCCAAAATCAATATTTTGCTCACAATAAATATTCTAAGCATATAAGTTACTAAAATAATTGAGGTTAGATTAGATTAACTGGAGAAGCTGTTACACCAACTCTTGTTCCCCTTATATATTGTTACATAATAGCAAGACATTTTTTATCATTTACAACTAGTTTAAATATCTAGTATTTTTTTTTTTGGTACTCAGAAACAAACAGAAGGAAAGGATTAAGGGAGATGAGCTGTTACTAGATTGTGCACAGGAGAAACATTCTGCCATGGAACTATCACCAATGAACAACAATCAAACTTCTCCATTTCTGCAACTATTCGTGAAGCTAGACTTACCAAAGTTGAGTCTTGTTGGTGATGATGGCAAAGAATCTAGAGCGCTTGCAAGCAGTCAAACAAAATAGTGATATAAGTCAATTTAAAATAAGAAGTAGTTTTAACAGCTCCCTGAATTGCCTCAAGCTCTACCTTTAAAGCTGATGAATAATTCTACCAAATTTTGAAATTTGGATATTCTAAAGGGGCATTCAAACCCATCTAGAGTCAAGCAGCAGCTCCTAGACCTATAGATTGCCTCCACGCCCCATCCATCTTAAAGATAATCGGGTTTTGAATCAAAGCCAAAAGTCTCTTACTTCCCCAACTATGACAAAATAAAAATATCTGACATTGTCACGGGATCCAAAAAGTTGGTAACATGAATAAAAAAAATTTATAGTAATTCTTTTATTTTAAAAATCTGGTAAATAATAACATGAACCATAAAAATGTTTGAGTTCAATATTTTTAAAGTGTAAAGAAACCTAAAAAATACATGTATTAATATAGTTTGAATGATAAGGTTCTTATCCTGCTGACTTGCATAAATTGTATAAATTGTTATGATTGATATAAATATTTTATAAAAAAAATTGTTAATGGATTTTTGTTTCTATATCATTAATAATGATATGCAATAATCTAGACAAAATAAAACAATCGATATAAACTTATATTATCTATCCAAAAAAATCTAGCATAATATTTATATCATTAATAATGATATACAATAATGTAGACAAAAAAAATTAATAATTGATACAAACTTATATTATATATCCAAAAAAATATGCAATATTATGTTATCAAATTCACTAAAATGTTTTTATCATAATAAACCTAGGTAGTGAACCTAAATTTAAATAAAACTTGATGAGCCTGTTTAAAATTCTCTTAAAATGAGAGAATAATTTGACTTGTGTTGACACAAACATAAATAACTTGGTCCAATTGATGACAATCCACTTTATTTAAATCATCTTGAATAAAAATAACATTGCTTTAAGTTTATTAGAAAAATGGAATTATGTGTCAATTGAAATTGAACTTGGCTTGCCACCAAAACCATTGTAATCATACAAATGTTCTTTGCTACCTGTATACGATTAGGTAATTTCTATGAGCACCATTCTCACACAGTAGCAAGCAAGGAAAGGAATTTGTCCTGATAAACTACCTATAATATATTAGTCAAGATTGACATAAACTGTTTGAAGATTTTTGCCAATTAATTTTTTTCCTTCATTCATTATGATATATAGTAACTTAGCACACTTAAGAACAAAAAAATTCATAGAAACTTATATTCCATATTAAGAACTACTATAATATACTATATGAAATTCAATAAAAGGTTTTTTTTATGGAATATATTATAATATATTATTACAATATACTTTTGGTCCATCGAATTATGCTAACTCGGGCATTTTCATCCTTGTACTATGACTCAAGGCAACCTGGTCCTCAAAGTATTGATTGTGGGGCATGTTGTCTCTTTAACACTATTAAGTTTTTAAATGTGCACTCCCATATTTGTGAGAAATCAAAGTTCAAGGCCTTAAATTACAAAATTTTATAATTTTAAGCACTTGGTGATAATTAAGCCTAAACTTATTTGGGGTTAAAATTTTGTATATAATAAAAAATAATAAAAATACAGGAAAAACAAAATAGAGAAACTTTGAAAATGCAGTATTTTCACTTTCATTCCATATAGAATTAATAGCATTTGAATGTTAGTACTCTATCTACATAATAATATTTACTTAAGTTGCTAAATATCATCTAATAATAGTTTGTATAAAAATTTTAATTTATTTAATTTTTTAATTTACTGTATTTAATTTTCTAAATTTTGTATATTATTTTACAAAGGAATTTTATTTTTCCATAAAGCGTAATGATCTAATAATTATGCTGAATTATATTTTAAATTTATTTTTTTTTCATATCTAATATTTTTATTAATATCTTATATTTCATATTTTAATGCTATTTATTTAATATTTTAAAAATTCCATATTAGTTGGTCTTGTTGGGCTGGACCAAAGAATTAGAAAAGAAACGGAAAAATGATAATTAGATTGAACCCATAATTGTAAAAAATATGGGCCAACAGTATGGGTCCATAACAAGAAAAAATAGAAGGAAAACTTGACCATTGTATCAGGCACAACACCCTAAGCCCTTTAATTTTATAACACCAATGATGTTATTGTAAGAAAAACAAATGCAAAGGTTGTAACAGAAAATTAGAAAACCATTGGGACCAGTGGCACTTTATTTAGAAATTTAGAGGGCTAAAGCATCATTTACCTCCCTATATAAACCCCCACCTTACGTCGTTTTTTCTCCGTTTATTTCGGTCATCTTCTTTTTCTTTTTCTCCTAGAGTTTCTATTAATCCCAATGTCCGCCATGTGTAGTGACCGTTTACGGTGTGCCCTACGGCCGAATACAGCTAGATCTTAATGACTTGTCTCAATTTTCATTTAGATTTTTTATTTGTCGTGGTTTTTTTTAGTTTGGATGAATAACAATGATTTAGTGTGCAATTGACTACCATCCGAAGTCATTTCCTGCAAAAGGATGATGGTAGTATTTGGCATGAGATGTGTTAAGGATAGCACTAACATCTTCCATTTTACTTTTTTTTATTGTTTGAATTATTTTCATGTAAGATTTCTTATTTTGTTTCTATTCTAGTTGATTGTTACTTTGTTACTTTTTTTATTTTTTTTATTTTTATGTTTTTTTTAATTTTCCTTCCATGGGCTGCCTCACAATCTGTCTCTTCTCTGTTCTGTTTTTTTTTTTATTGTTCTCACATGATTTCTTTTTTCTTTTTTCTTTTTTTTTTATCTTTGCCTAATTTCTATTTGTTTTTTTGCACGATCTTGGCCTCGTTCTGTTTCGTCTCAGTATTTTTTTCTATGATCTTTGTCTCGATTCATCATTGGCCACAACTAAAGTCATTTCGGCAAAGGATGGCCATTCCTAAGAAATCATATATTTTGTGTGATTTGCATAAGAAATTGTTTTACTCTGAATTGAAATTGTGTTCATACATAACTATTGGAGAAAGTATGAGTTTTATACTCCCTAATTTTGGTTGTCATTTAACTTTTATGTAATACTCCCTCCGTCTTATATTCTTTATACCATTTGACTTTTTCACATAGTTCGACTTAAATTTATTCATATTAATATTTATTAGAAAAAATTTTAAAAACTATATTTAGAAACTATAAGTCTTGATTTATCATTCTTATATAAAGGTTCTTCATTTATATACTAAAATGTTAAAAATAAAAAATCATAGATTAATTGCTAAAAAGTGAGTAGTGCAAAGAATATGGAACAGATGGAATATTATATATAACAAATTTAAGTTCATATCTATTAATTATATAGTAATCTGTAATTTTGGCTTCTACTGTCTAGGGTTTATAAGAAAACTTTGCACAATTGATTCCTGAATTATTGTTAATTTGTAAATTGACATTAAAAAATTTATATTTACGTTTTTTTCTTAATTTGTACAACCAAATTGCTTGTTTGATAGTCAAATTTTTATTCCATGTTACATTGTTACCTTTGCTAATGTGTCTGATGCCAGATTTTCTGTTGCTAATGCATCTAATTCCTTAATTATTTTTATATTCATTGATATGGTAAATAACATATAATATTGATATGGTAAACTGATCCATAATTTTCTCAATTAGCATTTCTTAATTAATGCAGATTTTACCTTCTATTGGTGTAATTACAATGTAAACCCAACGGCTAAAAGTGATGTTTGACACACCAAATGTAGTGTTTCATTAAAGTTAACTAACGGCATTAAACTTCTGTTAATTTTAATCAAGGGCAATTTTAGATTTTTGCTTTTCATCTCATAGTAGACAGTTCATTGAAAGATAAAAAAGTTTTGAAAAAATGGTCACATGACAATTAGTGAGAGTGTCAATTAAGGAAAAGACAAAAACCTCTCTAGAGATTGTCCTACTTTATATATATATAATTAGATTTTACAACATTGTTGTTGAGTAACAAACACTTGGGTGCGTAGACACACCTTGATATGTATAAGGCTATAAAACATTTGGTAAAATTGTGAACATATTCATTTATTAATTAAATGAACAATACAATAATATCATTTTATAGTCATTTATTTAAATGAACTAACATGAATAAGGGTCTCATTTATTTGTTTATGTTCATGAAAATGTTTGGTTAGTGTTTGTTTCTATTCGATTATTCATTTGTTTGGTTTGTTTGTTTATTTATTATTTACATACATCTTTTTTCTTACCATTCAAGATGTTTGTTTGTCAACTTTGATATGCATTTTAATTTATAGATACTTATAGAATATTGGTTTTTTTGTTTGAAAACATTACGTGATTCTTTATTAATATTTTGTGAATGTTAATGCGTCTATTGGTTTATTGATTCACTCATTTATATTAGATTATTTGAAAGTGAAAATCTAGGTTCCTATTATTATATGAAAGGAAGTTCCTAATATGTGAAATTGAGATGCTTACATATGAACCTGATGTGTAAATGTCCATAATCAGTTTGGGTGTTGTAAAACTAAATTTCTATTGTATGAGTGCGGAGTTTGAAAGCATGAAATTGGGTTTTTAATAGTATATGCAAATGAGTTGTTGACACAAAAAGATGAAAATGTACAAACTGAGTTTCTATTGTATGAAATTAGGTTTTTATTATATGAACCTTCATTCCTATTATATATAGAAGCATGAAGTTCCTTTTGTACAAAATTGAGCTTTTATTGTACAAGATTATGTTCTTGTTGTATGAGAGTATAACTTTTTTTTTTATGAAATTAAAATGTTAATGTACGAAACTAGATTCTCATTGTATAAAATTGAGATGTTGATTTATGAAATTGCATTCTTGCTGAATGGAGTTAAGCTCCTATTATCTAGAAGTTGGTTCTTATTTTATGAAATCAAACCTTTGAAAACTCTCATAATATGGTTGTTTGTAGTGAAAAAAATGAGCAAAATCATTTTCATAATTATCATACTTAATGTAAAAAAATCCCAAAATCTTGCTAACTTTCGTCCATATTTAATGTCTTGAAAAATAGAAGGACTTATGTTAAATTATCCCTACACCCACTGGCTTATCCTAATCTTTGCTGATTTCTATTTGTTCCTCTTACCAATATTAAGAAGATTTTAATAGCTATTAAGGTTGAGTATATACTCAATGTGTATTTCAGAAAGTGCATGCACTCCAAATGGTATTCTGAAAATTCTACCTTACCTAATTTACTAATTCATGGGTGATATATCCTACAATTAGGCATTAATAAATTACGCAATTATATAAAAATCTCATTCATATTCTCTGTATATATAATATATCTAAAGCAATTAATGCAAAGGCTAAAAATACAAACATACAATCAAAGCAAATCTCCCTTTTTTTTCAAACAAAGAAAAGCAAATCCAAGGTATTTAATACTTACTATAATAATCTCATCTCTTCTATGCAATTTGGTTTTCTACCTCTATAAAAGCATATTAACTCATCAACCCCACTTGTATTATTGGAATTTTCTAATCAAAGAAACAGCAATGACATTGCGTTCCAAGATGTGTCTGGTAAAAGCATTAGCTATACTCTTGCTCCTTGCATCTTGTAACTTTTGCATGGGACGCAAACAACTTCATTACCAGATGAAGAGGCTGGTCCCATCAGGACCCAATTCCTCACAGTCACCAGATCCACCATCCCCTCATATTCATGGGATCAACAAGTTGTCACCAAGTGGGCCAAACCTTATGCACCATGATACCCAACCGACCTTTTCCCTTCATGGGACTAAGAGGTCTTCTCTCGGTGGACCAGATCCTGAACACCATGATACCCCACTAGCCTTTTCCCTTTATGGGATCAAGAGGTTTTCTCCCAGTGGACCAGATCCTGAACACCATGGTAGCCCACCGACTTGATGAAACATCCATATATGTTTAGAATAAAGTCAGGAAATAAAGATATTATTTATGTTCAATCGGGTTGGAAATTTTTTTTTTTTGTTTGCTTTCTTATCATTTTCTATCATATAAAATAGGGGAATTTTCCTTTGTTGAAAGTGATGGATGTTATGGAATTGATTGAGCCTTTTCCCAATCCTCTTTCCCCTCTATAGCATTGCTTTCTTATTGTTTAATGATACCAAAATCTGCGGTCCTAGTTTCCTCCATCTTGTTAAATCAACAAATGTCAAACAAAAAATATTTATTAACAAATAAAGAAATCAAAGCACAACCTTGTTGGGGATTAGAGCTATACGTGCACCAACCCAGAAACTTTGATACCAATAGCACACAATTACACCATAGTGGAAACAGCTTGCTTTACTCTTGCTCTTGTTGTCTTACAGCCTTTATATAGGCACACATCTTCTCGACTTCGTTACTAGATGAAGAGGTTAATACATTCAGGACCCAATCCCTGGCCGTCATCACCTAACCCACCAAATGAAAAGGTTGTCACAAAGTGGGGTAGAACCTATGCACCATGACTACCAAATGAAGAGCTTTGACTCTATAGGATGGCGGAAATTTATCCCATGCTTAGACAAAGGTTGTGGCGGTGTTCACTCTGTGCTCATGACACAATTCGTACCAAGAGGTAGGAGCATCATATGTGAGATTTGGGATAGAAGTTGATGGCAACCCTTAATTTCCAGGACTTGGGACTTTGGAAGGCTTTTTTTGTAGCACGGCTTGGGCTGGTCATGAAGGCTTTGCATGTTGAGCAACCGGAGTTCAAAATCCATCATGACTTGAGTTAACTAAAGTCTAAACGAATTGCTCCTGTTTATTCATAATAATCACTTCAATAATTTTTTAACTTAAAATAATTCAATTCTTAGATTTTTTTTAATTTCCAAATACTAAAAAAGAAAATTACTAAAAAAATACAGGTTCTTTATATTATTTATGGTAATTAATTTATGATTTTTTTTAAAAAATGTAAATTTTATATCAAAGAGAAAATGTACAATGATCACTTGGCATACTAGGATAAAGAACAAAAGAATCATAACTTAAACATAGAGCCCCACCCAATAGCTTTCGTTAGATCTAAATAATTTACACAAATATAGATATTAAAATAAATTTAATCGACCATTTGTTGCACAGTGCGGTGACTCCCCCTAAAGTATCAATTGTTTCTCTCCTTCCATATATTATAAATGACTACCGCAAAAGTAGTTTTGCATATTTTTCCTAGGACAGATCTCGTCTTAAGATTCGTATTTAATGCCTTGTTTATTTTCCCTCTGTATTCATAGTGTAGTCTCCTTTTTAGGGTGAAAAGAATGGCTTGAATTTGTGCAGTTTAAGTTTGCTGTGATTGTTACTTTTCTTTACATCTGTGCTGTAGGACAATAATATATGTGGAATCAACAACACAAGTGATAGCCGAGGTGCCCATCACCGGCTGAGCTCCCAGGTCTGACGGAGTACCGACTTCGCCAAAGGTGAATAGCCTGCCGAGGTCGGAAGGATGAACGATCCCCCTGGCCTAATGTAGGGAATTCGCTTCCTTGGGAAATGGTAAGACCAACCTCGGTAGAGAGATCAGAGCCCCTTCGGAAACAGGTGTATCCCTCGGAGGACCCATCCTCGGGGAATACATTACCCGAGACATCAGAGTAACCTCGGAAGGTACGAACAAAGCATTTAAGGAGCCTCTGACACCTCCCCATAAAAGTCGTCCCCCAAGTACATTCTGACACGCTATCACTGGAGCACGCCATCAGAGGGACATCTCGATACGACACTCTCGGAATGCCTAGGCTGTCAACCAGGCGACCTTTGCTGAGATAAACATCCCTTCACTCCCGGAAAAGCAGGGATCGCATCCCACCGGACACGTGTCGTGATCTGGAGCGGCCACAAGAGGAAAATGGCTTATGTACGCCTCCTTTATAAAATACCCAGAAAGCGTCTTAGCGGGGTAAGGTGGAGAAGAAAAAGAGTTCTCTTTGAATACACAAAAGAGCACGTAATCCAATTATCTGAAAATATTGACTTGGGCGTCGGAGGCTCCTCCCCGGGAATACACACCGGGGACCTCCTGACCTGTGTTTTCTGGAGTATTTCAGGTACGTTCCACTGGGGAATCTCCTCCAAAACTGCTCTCCTCCATCAGAAGTCTTCCCTACCCGTACAATGACACATGATGAAGCCGCCGCAGGCCACCACTTGGCGCCGTCTGTGGGAACTCTATCCCATGTCGCCGTCGTGGAGACTCGGCGCTCGAAGGACAAAGGGATTACAAGATCCCCCTTCGCACCTGAGACTCAACAGGCGACTACTCTGCCTGTGGCAGAAACTTCTATGATGGAGGACGATCGTCCCGTGACAGTAACGATGAGTTTTCTACGGGATTTCCAGCGTTCTATCGTTGCTGAAATCACTCAGCAGCTTGACCAGAGGTTGCCCCAACCTCCACCCACTCAAAGAGCCTCACCCCCCGACCATTTGTCGGGAAAGAAGCTCGCGATCTACTCACCGGAGTTCAGGGAGTGGAGACTCCCTTGACACATATTCAACAGATGGTGAACCCGTTGAAGCGCGCCCCGCTAGAGGGGGAGCCCCAAAAGAGACCAGGGCCTCCTGTCAACGGAGCGCATCCCCTTACCAGAGGTCCCCCTCTCCTCCTCGCCGGAGTCGTTCTCCAAGGCGAAGAAGAAATTCGCCACTACCAGCAAGCACACGATGGCAGGAAGGAACCAGCACTGCCGCCCTTATGGAAAGGATCCTGGGAAGGCTGGAAAAGGTCAAAAAACAGATCTCCCGAAAACCAGTCTGGTCTCGGTTGTCCGACTCCTACACCGGAGAGGAGTCGCCTTTCGTACGCGAGGTAGTAGAGGCACCTATGCCCAGTGATTTCAGGGTTCCTCGCCTGGAAACATATGACGGGCGAAGTGACCCGCAGGCGCACCTGACAAAATATAAGCGAAGTATGGTGCTCCATGGTGCGGACAACGCCACGCTTTGTAAATGCTTTGAGGTGACACTCTCAAGACCAGCAACAGCGTGGTATGGCTCTTTGCCCCAGGGAAGTTTGTTGAGCTTCCAAGAGCTATCTACTGCTTTCACCCAACAGTTTATTGGTAGTAGGCCAACTGTCAAAATGCCAGTGCAAATGTTTGACATAGCTCAGAAAGGAGGGGAGACCATCCGCAACTATGTTGAAAGATTCAATCGAGAAGCACTAAGCGTACCAGATTTTTGGACGGAAATTCGCATCCTGGCAATGGTCAGAGGACTGCGGAGGGACTCTCAGTTGTTCTACGAGTTGTCCAAAGACCTTCCAGAAACTCTTGGGGAATTTTACAGAAGAACCGAGCAACACATGACGGCCGAAGAACTCAGAATGGGAGGACCTAAGGGCGAACACCCTCGCACCTAAGGGACTGGCCATCAGCCGCGCCAGCAGAACGAGGGAGAGCAGCTCCGCAGGCAAAAAGGAAAGAGGCCCGCAGCATTCACTCCCTTAAACACCACAAGAGCTAGCATTCTAATGGCGCTAGAAAGGCAAGGGACTACAGTTCCAAGGCCGAAGGCCATGACCCCGGAGAATAAAAGGAATATGAAAAACTTCTATCAATTTCACCGGGATCATGGCCATGACACTGAAGCTTGTTACCAGTTGAAGAAGTACATCGAGTCCCTGATCAAACAAGGTCAACTTCGGCGATACCTGCGGATGCCCTCTCCAAAAGGGCGAAAAGAAGAGCAGAGAAGAGCAGACGATGAAGAGTATGACTCAGACAGACGGCGGGACCGAAGTCCCCGGAAAAGTCTGCCACCCTCGGTAGGGATTATCCAAACCATCACTACTGGGATACCCTCGGCCGAGAGAAAAAGAAAAATGAGAGAAGTCTCCATCATGGAGTACAGGAACTCCCCGCGAAGGCTCAACCGTAGGGATGGGACTGTAATAAAGTTCCCCCACGACGACCCCCTCCTAGTGATGGCAAGGATAGGGAACTGGGACGTCAAGAGAGTGCTCCTCGATGACGGCTCGAACACGGACATCATTTTTCTCATCTGCTGGATAAATTAGACATCTCAAAAAGTGATCTTAGCCCAGTCAGTTCCCTCACCTTCGGCGTTGGGCCGTCTGAACTCCCAGTCCTTGGGTACATCGACCTGCCTGTGATGCTGAAAGAGGTCTCACCCAAGAGCAAAGAAGAGCTAATCACCTCCGGCAGGACAAGATTTATAGTCATTGATGTGCCGTCAGCATATAACGCCATTCTGGGAAGACAGACTCAAGGCAATTTTCACATTCGGCCAGACGTAAGGTACCTGACGGTCACTTTCGCCACCGAAGACGGAGATGCTGAAATCTTCATAGACCAGGCCGAGGTTAGGAAAGTATTCACAAGGGCCAGGCAAAGCCCGACCAAGATCCAAGTGCAAACTTCGGCAGAAAGAAAAAAGGTCTTGATGGATGAAAAAGCAACAGTAAAAGAAACGGAAAGCCTAAAAAAAATAGATACAGAAGATATAGAATTGATCCCCGGCCGAAACACCCGAATTGGGAAGAAACTGGCCGAAGGGGACAAAAAGAGGCTTGTATCCTTTTTGTGCATGAACAAAGATCTATTTGCTTATTCGCCGAAGGATATGCCTGGGGTTGACCCCGGCATAATCCAGCACAATCTTAAAGTACAACCACACGTCAGACCAGTGCGATAGAAAAAACGGAGTCTATCAGCTCACAAAAAGTCCTTCGCCAAAGTCGAAGTTAGTCGCCTCACTGAGGCCGGGGTAATAAGGGAAGTAAAATACCCCGAATGGCTCAGCAATGTGGTTATAGCCACAAAAGAGGGTAGTGAAAAGCTCCGAATGTGCATCGACTTCCGAAACTTAAACGACGCCTGTCCAAAAGACTCATACCCATTACCGGCCATAAATCAGCTGGTAGACGCAACTGCCGAGTACGGACTGCTTAGCTTCCTTGACGCCTTTAGCGGGTATCATCAGATCCGGATGAACCCCGAGGATGAGGAAAAAATGGCATTCATCATAGAGATAGGTACTTACTGCTATGTCAGAATGCCTTTTGGGCTCAAAAACGCAGGAGCCACCTACCAAAGACTGATGAACAGGTTATTCGACGCGCAAATCGGTAGGAACATGGAAGTATACGTCGACGATATGATAGTCAAGAGCAAAATACACAAAAATCATATCACCGACTTAACCGAAACCTTCCAACGACTTCGAGAATTTGGCATTCGCCTTAATCCCGAAAAGTGTGTGTTCGGGGTAAACACAGGAAAATTTATCGGGTTTATGGTATCAAAAAGAGGAATAGACGCTAACCTTGAGAAAGTGAAAGCCCTGCTGAATTTCCAGACACCTACGTCTATCAAAGACATACAGAGGCTTACCGGGAGGATCACCTCCCTAAGTAGATTCATCTCCAGGTATGGTGACCGATGTCGCCCGTTTTTCAAGGTACTCACCAAAGTCTCCAAGGAAGGTTGTACCTCCGGAATCCAGGAACATCCATGGAATACAGAATGCCAGGAAGCCTGGGGAGAGCTCAAAAGTTATCTAACTCACCTCCCAACACTTCGGCAACCTCGGGAGGGGGAACCTCTCATTCTTTACCTCGTAGTCACTGAAAAGACGGTGAGTTCTGTCTTAGTGAAAGAAGAGGGTGGGAAACAATGGCCGGTGTATTACGTAAGCAAGTCCCTGCATGGCACCGAGACAAGGTACCCGTTGCTCCAAAAAGCTATTTACGCGTTAGTACTGGCGGGTAGAAGATTGTGACCCTACTTCCAAGGACACGCCATCACCGTAAGAAGTAATTTGCCCCTGCGAGATGTGATGAAAAAAGTGGAGCATTCGGGAAGACTCTCAAAAGGTGCATTGAGCTCGGTGAATACGACATTACATACGAGCCTAGAAGGGCAATAAAATCTCAAGCACTTGCAGACTTCATTGCCGAGATCCCCGAGATTGAAAAGACCAAAGCACTTGCGGGAGGAAAAACAGAAACTGATCCAGAATGGAAACTCTTCGTCGATGGAGGGTCAGGCGTAGAGCATCAAGGAGCTGGAATAGTCCTTCAGGGTCCCAAAGGCATGGAAGCCTCTAAAGCAGTCAAATTCAGTTTTAACGTTACTAATAACATTGCTGAATATGAAGCCCTCATAGCCGGACTGAAAATGGCCAGAAAAGTAGGTGTGAAGAACCTTGTAGCCCACAGTGATTCACAGTTAATAGTCCGACAGACAAAGGGAGAATATGCGGCAAAGGACCCAATTTTGGCCAAGTATCACGACCTCGTTCAGAAACTCATTGAGGATTTTGACTCGGTGCACATAAAGAATGTGCCCTGAAGGAATAATACCCAAGTGGATGCCTTGGCCAAGGCTAAGGAACCCACCGAAATGCTAAAACACCCCAGCACAGAGTTAATGTGCGTAGAAACCTCGGAGAAGGTATGGAAAAGCTCCCTCAAGAGATATTTGGCAACTTCAGAGCTTCCCGAGGATCCTAAAGAAACCGCAAAGATACGAAAGCGTGCAGGAAGGTACTTCCTCATTGGGAAAGAACTGTACAGGCAAGGGTACGCTAGCCCTCTACAAAGATGTATAGGCAAGGATGACGTCAAAGTAATACTCAAAGAAGTACACGAAGGAGTGTGTGGCTCCCATATAGGAACGGACGCCCTCGCAGGAGTAATACTTCGCCAAGGTTACTTTTGGCCTACCCTAAGGAAGGATGCAAGGCAATTCGTCCGAAGATGCAACAATTGCCAAAGGCACGCCAGTATCCAAAAGCTACCCTCAGAGAAAATAAATGCAACAGACTATCCCTGCCCCTTCGCCGTCTTGGGCATTGACCTCATCGGACCTTTCCCAAACGCCCCCGGCGGAGTAAAATTTTGCATCGTCGCAGTGGACTATTTCACTAAGTGGATAGAGGCAGAACCGCTTGCATCAATCTCAGCGAAGGACGCTCAAAAATTCATATGGAAAAACATTATATGCCGATTTGGCATTCCGAGGGTAATAGTGGCTGATAACGGAACCCAATTCACGGATAAGGGGTTCCAGGAATTCATGGAGGACCTGGGCGTCAAGATACATTTTGCCCCAGTGGCTCACCCTCAGAGCAATGGGCAGGTCGAGGTATCTAACAGAACAATAAAAGATGGCCTGAAGAAAAGGCTAAAAGAGGCAAAAGGGAAATGGCCAGGAGAGCTCCCAAGTGTGCTGTGGAGCTACCGAACAACTCCCCGAAGAGCCACGGGAGAGACTCCTTTCTCGCTCGTATACGGGACCGAGGCCATTATTCCCATTGAAGTCATGCAGCCCTCGGTAAGAGTACAGGTGTTCGATGAAGGAGGAAATGATCTTGGACTAAGAGCAAAACTGGACCTTCTCGAAGAACACCGCGAGATGGCCCAGTTAAGGAGAAAGGCCTTCCAGCAACGGATAACACGCACCACCAATTTACATGTAAGAAAAAATGGGATCAAAAAGGGAGACCTTGTTCTCCGAAAAGCCGAGTTCGAACAGCGAAGGCCATCAGAAGGGGTACTTCGGGCAAATTGGAGTAGACCCTATTTGGTTCTCGACGAAGTCCGCCCAGGGGTCTTTAAGTTGGGTAATATTGAGGGAGTAGAGTTGAAGAATACTTGGCATTCAGACTCTCTGAAAAAATTCTATACTTAGATAATTTTTTTCAAAGAAAGCCGAGGGTAAGATACTCCTCCCCAAAGTCGTCAGTAAAATACATGACGAATTTGCCCTCATTATCAAAAAGGTGCGCCTTGATGGTCCTGCCTTACAAAATTCCTTACTAAGACCCGTCTGAAAGATAAGGTGCTAGTGTTCGCCAAAAGTACACACTTAGAATCGTACCAGCTGCTGATAAGGCATATTCAGGAGAAAGAATGGAGAATGGAGAAAAAATCGTTCATTAAAAAATCCCAAGAAAAAAAAATTAAAATTACAAAGAAGGAAGAAAAAAGCCTATGACTGAGCAAGGGTATCAGACGTTTCGTCAAACATTGTCATCTCCAGAGGGCTCAGTCAAAGACGCAGGCCGAGCCGAAGGAAGATTGAGGAACTCGACTTTGGACCATGAAGATCTGGGCTCTTGGGGAAAGTCCAAAGCAGACAAATGCGAAATGTCAAGCCTAGGGTGCCGAGCGAGGACCTGATGACGAGCCAAGCAAAAACCATCTTGGTAAGACGTCTTCGACATTTGCTCGCTACGGTTCTTCTCGGCGCCAAGAGCCGCCAACTCAGCTTTTAGCGCGACAATCTTCTCCTCCAGCTTCCTCTTCTTCCTGCTCTTCGTCTTCTCCTTCTTCAGGGACGCAATCTCAGCTTGGAGATCGGCATTCAAAGCGAGTGATTTCGCAAGGTTCTCGCCGTCTTGAACGGTCTTCTTTCGAAAGGCCTCATTCTCTAAAGAAAGAGTCACGCACTTTGAACCGAGGTTTTTAACCTTGGCTGAGAAGTCGGTAAGCAGCTCCTGCCTGCTGGACACAACCTCGGGCCGAAGACTCCCAAGATCGTCCTTCGCGATTTTGTTTAACTCGCCATATTTTAGGGCATATTGGGCGAGAGACTCCTTCGTCTTCCGCAAGGAATCTTCGGACCAAGAGCGGGTCTCCGTTTGTTTCGCTGACCAGGCGCGGAAGTATCCGCTATATGCCAAAAGCTGCGGAAAACAGAGGCACCAAGTAAGTATCGGAAGGCAGTGATGGCTTGGATGAACAATTTTCTAAGATACAAGAAAAGAAAGCATCACCTGAGCAGCGTGCTCGGTCATCCTCGCCGCGAGAATCTCTTTGCTGGGACATTCGGTGGTAAGGGACTGAAAAGTGGCATTAGTCAGCACCCCCAATGCCATTTGCGGAGCCATCAGCTGGCTATCCTCAGAGAACAAATCCATGTCCTCTGTGAACGACTAGAAGGGCTCCCGTGGCACCTTGCCCCAAGGAACCCGTCGGTCCCGGAGAGCCCTCCGATGGGCATGAGCTTCCACCTAGGAAGCAGTAGGGGCGTTCTCTGCAAGGTCACGCCGAAGTTCCATCAAGACATCATCCCTTAGCCATTCATCCAAAAAATCGTAGATAGGAAAAATACTGAGATTGGTAGCGGAATGGCTAAAGAAAAAACCTGGTGGAACTTCGGGGACGCACTCCTCAGAACCGACCTCCCGAACATCCTCATTGACATTCTTTCCCTTCCTCCTCCTACCCTCTTCAAACTCCTGGGCAGACGTTCGCTCTGCTGGGATCTTGGTAGCAGGGGCAGGACTTAGCGTCTCCCCGAGGATGTCAGGTTCCGAAGAAGGGTTCTCGGCGGTCGGAAGTTGAGCAGAAGACTGGTCTTCCACCTCAATTATGTTCTCGGGGGAAGGAGGAGTGGTAGCCTTGGCCTTCTTGGACTTGGAAGGGCCGGCAGTCGACTTCTTCCTCTTACCAGAAGTCTTCCTGCGTACTTGTTCTCCCCGCTTAGCCTGATTGTCATAGAGTGATTTATAAAACTCAGCAGACTGATCGCCCATCTCTGCAAAAAGGTAAAATATCAGTGTAAGTCCAAAAGGAAAGCAGATAACAAACCCTGGAAGGTGACTTACTCTCGAAAAAAAACTGATAAGAAATTTGACGCCGAAGAAGCATGACTATCCAGGCTTTCTTCCCTGGAAGGACAGGCACGGGCATGCCGGGGTCACTCTTGTGGGCAGTTATCACTCCCAGTTCCTGAAGAACTTCCTCTGACATAAGATCCCACTTAATGGGAAAAGGGTAGGGTGAACCTGACGGAGTCCCGGAGTCCCAGTCCGCCACGAACCGAATACGCTTGTCGAAGTTGTCAAAATCGGCAAGCAATACCGGAGTAAGGAGCTTCCGGGGATCGACGACGTCGACCTCCAAAGTCCCCGAGGCCCATCTAATAGGCACATGTCTCCAAGACTCGGGGACACGGAAAAAGAAAAACTTCTTCTGCCACCCTCGCCAACTATCCTTATTGTCAAAGGTAAACATAAACTTCTTACTCCCGGACCCTCGGGGAAGGAGGTAGTAAAAACCACCCTTCGGGACCGGGTGGAGTTTGTAGTATTGCATGAAAAAGAGGAAGTGCGGGTTTATGACGAACACCGCGCACATGCAGAGGAAAGCATTAAAGTAAGAGTAAGAATTTGGGGGGAGTTGGTTCACAGCAATGCCGTGGAATTTGTAGAATTCGCATATCACGCGATGAGGGGATACCGAAGACCGGCTTTCAGCTGAGCTCGGTAAATGGTAACCTCCCCTGAAGAAGCTGCGTAACCGTAAGATCCCGGGAGAGGTAACCTCGGTGTGATATAAGAAGGGAGGTAGAACTTGGCCACCCACTTTTTCATCTTTTCCAAAGTAGTGGAACAAGGATAAGCCTCAAGGGAAGCAAGGTTTGTAGAAAGAGGGCGCACAGTCATCAATGGAGTCGGACTCAATGGAGTTGGATTTGACATTTTTCAAAAAAATAAGAAAAAGAGAGATGACTTTGGGAGAAATAGAGGAACAACGACAAACCACAAAAAGGGAACACCCACCAAAGACTTTGCTAATACCCGGGCTGCGAAACACCGCTGCAAGGAGTCGCCGGAGGTCACTCTGCCGCAAGAACCGCCGCCGGAAAGAGAAAAAGGGCAAGAAAAGGCTCTAGAACAGACGAGAGTTAAAACAAAAAAGTGAGACAAAATGGGACGGAAGGTGCTTATATAGACCGAAGAAGGATAAGTGAAATGTCGTCATAATCACCCTTTGAAGATGTAACGGCCTCATTATTACTCCTTGAAGGCGAAGAGGTGCGGTTGATGTAACCAGCATAATTGTTTGGCCATCCAACAGCGTCCACGTGTCACACAGCGCGAAGAACCAGGGCACGTCCCTCTAATATTGCGAAAACCCAGGCACGGTTACCCATGACTGACACGCCTGGCTAAAGGACGCGACGATTCACAGACTCGTGGCAGAAAAAGCAAAAAAGAAAAAAAGAAAAAAGTAATATGCATTCCGAGGACATCAAGAAAACTGGAGGAGGGTACCTCGGCTCCGAGGAAACGCCTTCTGAAGCAAGGCAACTTTCCAAGAAAAGTTCCAGCCGCCAGGTCGGCAAAGGGACCTCCTCGAAAACATAGCTGAAGCCCCCGCTCCGGCTCTCCAGGAAGGGGCATGTGATAGTCGAGGTGCCCATCACTGGCTGAGCTCCCAGGTCTGACGGAGTACTGACTTTGCCAAAGGTGAACAGCCAGCCGAGGTCAGAAGGGTGAACGATCCCCCTGGCCTAATGTAGGGAATTCGTTTCCTTGGGAAATGGTAAGACCAACCTCGGTAGAGAGATCAGAGCCCCTTCGGAAACGGGGGTATCCCTCGGAGGACCCATCCTCGGGGAATACATTACCCGAGATGTTAGAGTAACCTCGGAAGGTACGAACAAAGCATTTAAGGAGCCTCTGACACCTCCCCATAAAAGTCGTCCCCCAAGTACATTCTGACACGCTATCACTGGAGCACGCCATTAGAAGGATGTCTCGATACGACACTTTCGGAATGCCTAGGCTGTCAACCAAGCGACCTTTGTTGAGATAAACGTCCCTTCGCTCCCGAAAAGGCAGGGATCGTATCCCATCGGACACGTGTCGTGATCTGGAGCGGCCACAAGAGAAAAATGGCTTATGTACGCCTCCTTTATAAAATACCCAGAAAGCGTCCTAGCGGGGTAAGGTGGAGAAGAAAAAGAGTTCTTTTTGAATACACAAAAGAGCACGTAATCCAATTATCTGAAAATACTGACTTGGGCGTCGGAGGCTCCTCCCCGGGAATACACACTGGAGACCTCCTGACCTGTGTTTTCTGGAGTATTTCAGGTACGTTCCACTGGGGAATCTCCTCCAAAACTGCTCTCCTCCATCAGAAGTCTTCCCTACCCATACAATGACACATGATGAAGCCGCCACAGGCCACCACTTTGCAGCCTGATGGTTAGACGCGACTCTCTCTGAGGAGTGTAAATCCCTGAGGTCTTGGGTTCAAGGCTGAACAATGCCGCCCATTAATGTGCCAAAAGGGACAATACTACCACGCTGGTCCGCCCACATGGTCGGCGGGGCCTAACCCCTGCCATCAACAAGCACCTGTCTTTGATACATAGCAGTATATATCTTTGTATTAATTCTCTAACTAAAGCAAAGAAAATTAAACAGAAATTAAGAGAGAAGAGAAAAGAAGAGGGCTCAACATTGGTGCGAATTAGTAGTGACTCATGAGATATCGTCGATTGACTAAGAGAGCAAAATCCTAAGATTTATTCACCTGCAAACACCTAGCCTGCCGAGTGAATAGAGCACGCTGGCCTCGAGCTTGCATTTAGGCCTTTGGGGTATCGATGGGGAACATCGCCATGTGTTCGATGGAACCGATGACGGAGCTGGTGATTATGAACTGCCAGAACTTGAGGTTGTCGTGGGTGGATAATGGTGATATCGTGATCTCTGGATAGAAATCAAGCGATACCGATGATGTTGAAAACTGGAGGGAGGAGTCTGTGGCCATGGCAGAGAAAAGAATGTCAGAACAAGAGTGTTGAAGACAAATAGTCTGACACCTATAAAGTGAGCCATCACTTTTTATTGGATTGGAAATTTTTGTTGGAATGCTCAAATTATTAGGCTGATTTTGAAACTTCTTTTTTCGAGGAAAAACCAAATTGTTTTTAGTTTGCTGCATATAGTATCACTTAGTGAAATTTGGTATTAGAATTTTGGTAAAAGTGTAGCCCCAACCAAAACAAGCAGAAAAAGACTTTGGCCTTTGAGTGTATTTTTACAAAATAAGGTGCTAGGAGGAATTTAAGACAAAATAAAATAAATTTTCATATTTTTTTTATACTCAGAAGCATCGTTATAAGGTATATTAAGGTATAAAGGTCATTTATGAAACTTAGGGAAAAACTTTCTGCTTCTGCTTTTTAAAATTTGAGAATGTCAAACCCTAATTAATAGTATTTGACGCACAATACTTCTAGTGATGCAATTAAGTTTATCAAAGTTTTTGAGCCAAAAAATACCTATAATTCATATTCCATGTTCTTCTGTATTTATTGCAATGAAAAGGCCTCTGCCCGCAGCGGAGCAACGAAAATTTTTCTAGTAAAGAGGAATTGATGAAAGTATCTCTAACATCCTTTACCCTTGCCTACAGGTTTCCACAAGTATATGAATTTAGAGGTTTACAGCTATGGTTAAACCTGAGCTATTTTTTTTTCTTGGAGTTTTGCTATCTAACTTACTTGTTACAGTTTTTCGCTATTAATCCAATGACTAAAAAATCAGTTGAGATTATTACTTATATATTAAAATTTTATTTTTATATGTAATGATTATTTATGAACATTCTATATTTATTTAAGTCTTATAAAGAAACTAAAAAAAATATGTGATAATTTTTATCAAAGAAGCAAGTAGTATTTTTTACAGAGGAAGGCTTGAGCGAGTCTAGTTAGTATGATAAGCACGTATATTGATTTGGTAGCCTTTCTCTGTTGGTTTTGGAGCTCCCTTCCAGAGCTAACATGTTGTTATGAACCTTTGGATCAAGACAAACTCTTCAAAAGACAACTGTCGGATGAAGTCAAACTCCTCAGGAAGACAGTCGAGGCAACAGGGGGGTTGGGGGTGCTCGGCTTCCCCCCCCCCCCCCCCTCCTCAAATTTTTGTAAATTATGTATATTACCCATGTGTAAATGTAAATATAAAGCTAAAAAAATCCTATTATCTCTACTATGTCCCCTTAATTTTTTAACCATTTTAAAATAAAGTTTGACCCCCAAACTTAAAATCCCAATTCTATCCCTGTTGATGGAGGCATCTTATAGTGGGAAACTAGATCCTACCTATGATCATCAGAATTTTTTTTATGATCTCCACCCCCAGTCACTGCATAGCCAGCCTTATCCCTATAAACGAGTCTTCATGTGACCGAAAAAAGGTACGGACATATCTTACTCACTATCACATTACCAACACTCCTAGAAACTTGACTAACTTGAGCGTTTGACGGCCCTCGAGACACCCATCTCGGGGCCTATTTCATTGTTTTTCATGTAGGTTATCTAGCGTGCCAAGTCATCATTTTTTGTGATTAGCCATCAGTTTGACTATCAATTGGCACCATTTGTAGGAACCTTTCACTTTTTTTTCTCCCCATGAAGGATAGCCATAGTTGGAACAAAATCTGGACTAGGTTATAACAAACATCGCCCAACGGTTTGACCTTCTTGTGAAAAGTTGGTCATTGGTCCTCTTTTGCCATCCGAAGGGTTTAAGCCTAATTCTTTTCTTCAACCATAGAATTACACATACCCCTTCGCATAGGACTAGTTTGGAGGAACCATGGGCTGAAGAAATTAATCAAGATCTCTCTCGTGGTAAGGCCTCTATTATTTTCACTAATGAGCAGGTGCCACAGTTATAGGGAATAATACCCTAGATTGTGTAAAAACCCTCAATTTATTAGGTAATTAATTTATTTTATTTGCATGATTCTTGATTAGATTACAGTTGTAATCTACGTCTAAATCAAGTCAATGAGTCAAATAGTTATTAGAGTTCATATTATTAAAATCTAAAGTAAATTTACCAGACCATATAGGTGAATAGGGGCAAAATGGTAATTTGGCAAGTCATCAAGAAAGATAGAATTGAGCTTCTAGAGAAGAAATGAACATCTAGATGAAATTCGAACTTAATTTGATCAAAGATTGGCTTTTTCTTGCTAAGGAAGTATGGGAGGGGAAAATGGTAATTTTCATATCAAACATGGTCAAAATTGGTTTAAGAATGCGAGCAATTGTGTTTGAGATCATTTTACGGATTATGGTGAGGTTTGAAGTTAAATTGACCAAATTTGAGACTTTTCTTGCAAGTGAAGCTAAGAAAGGTATTTTGGTAATTTTGAATGGTCAAACCTTTCCAAACCTAAGTCAAGATGGTCAAACTTGGGTCAACCATGGTAAATGGCAATTTAGGACATGGGTGGTTTTGGAGGGAAGCCAAATGATATTTAATTTTCAAAGGAAACTAATTAGAATTGTGGAGGCTGGATCCTTTTACCTAAGGATTATGAGACCTAAATACTCTTTCACCTAAAGCACCACTTGGAAATTTTAAATAATGAAGCAAGGTCTGAATAAGGTAGAATTTACAGCCTAAAAAAATGTGGAGGGAGCCTTATGTCCCTTATATAAGTGTCATAAACTACCAAGGTCCATGTAAAGCCCTTAATTTTTATTGCTTTGTCCCTCATCGCTCCTTCACCCATTTTCACACCCACAAATGACTACAACCCTAGAAAATCACCTTTCTCTCTGCCTCTTTTCATGTTCTCAGCCAAAACACCTCAAATCCACTAAGCCCTCACAAAAAATCCAAAGCAAATCAAGAAAAGAATAGCCCTTACTAAGTATTTTATATACTCACCCTTATTGTTAATGTGCAGATAATGTTGTGCAGAAGCTGAATAATCCACAGTGATTATTTGGTATTTGTTTGCTAGTACTTATAGGTACATTTTGCATACATTACATGTCATTTATTTCCATATATTTCATGCACTTATGATTAGAGTCTAACTCCAAACTTATTTGCCTTGTATAACAAGGTAGTTGGGCACAGACTGCTCGAGTCACTCCTTGCTTGGGCTTCTCTCTCTTAGGCAAAGGTAGACCTATTGACTATTTGGGATCACGATTATTTTGTAGCATAGTGGTAATAGTTAGTAAGAGGTCTACTAATATTAACTTTGACTTACTATAACCATGACATGTATTATTATTACTTCGGGTTAGGCTTATCAACTTATGGCATTGCTTGCTTAGGTTGATAGGCAAAAAACACTTAGACATTGTGTTTCCATAGTATTTACTTGCTATGAGTGTGGTTTTCATCAATGGTTTGACATGATATTTTAGTTGTGCATGCATGAACATTAAAATTTTTTCTTACATAGTTGTACATATTTTATTCATGTTTTGTTTAACTCCATCTAAACCACTATCTTAGTTTAATAAACTTAAGTATTTTATTACAACTAAGTAAAGGTTTCTTGACTCACAAGTAAATATTAAAAGCTAAGCAAACATATAAGATTTACATAGTAAGTCTTGGCAAAAAGATCCTGGAAATGAGGAACAATTTCTAGCTTAATTAAAAGTTTGGATTAGGCAATAGAATGATATAGCCTAATTAAGGAATTAATTAGGCATTTATTTGGATGATTCCTCACAAACTGTGCACCTTGTAGTCTCTAACAAGGTGTGACAACACCTACATAGTGTCGAGTCGAGCATTAAACCTCGGCCATCCAAGAATTGCGGGCCTAGGAACCCTCGTTATGAGCAAAAGATTCATATCAATGACCAGGATGCATAGAGTAGGACTATTTCCCCTCAGTTGGAGCCTTGTGAGCATGGCATGAAGTAAGCCCCTATTAATGAAGGAAGAGCTAGAAATTAGATCCCATTAGAGTGAGGGAGAACTTTTCAAGGGCCACAGTGATACCCTAATGTCTGGAGGGACACCCAAACGCCAATTGTGTTGAAGGAGATGTTCCAACAAATGGCTTTGCTAAAGCAACAAGTTTAGGGAATCTATCCTCAGCCTTTAGCTGTTTATTTAATAAATACTACTGGTTTGCAAAACTAACCTTTTGCTCTTGACATTTTGCAGGAACCTAACCTTGAAAGATTTAGGTTATCGAAGTAAACTTATGACGAGATCATTAATCCTAACTATTACATCTGATAGCTGAAGGGCTTTTGCCCCTCCCAGTACATACTTCCCGCCGAAGTTGTGTTCGTGAAGCCTGGCGTAGCCCGAAAAGAAGCACTGTCATTGACCTCGGCAGGAGCGAAGTCGAGCACCACAAAGTCAAGACTTCGACTAATATGCCAGGAAATCCAAAGGTATGGCCGGCTCCTTCGAGGGACCAAATTGATCGTCTTCGGGACAGAGGCCTAGCCCTTACCACCAAACTAAAGGACTCCCCGAACTACGAGCATAACTCCCGAAGAAGGGCATCCACACCAAAGGATGACCTCGCCCAGAGGACTTCGGGAGTACGGCATGAGCATTTAAGGAGCCTCTGACATGTCGCCCACAGACGTTACACGCCGCCCCAAACGGCGGTCTGACACGCCGACGCCGTCCAAGTCTTGTCACGACCTGTCTCGGTTCAAGGCTCAAGGAGCCTGCCACCGGCTACTTGTCCCCTACGCCAAGGAACTCAGAGAACATCCGACCGAACACATGTCGTCATCTTAACGGGTTGGGCACTCCTATAAATAATAGGGAACAGACCCTAGCAAACGGTTCGACTCCTCCTCCTTGAGAAAACACAAACAGACAAGGCCACTAAACTCCCTAGTGCTCCCCCTCTCTTTCACCTCTCAGGACATTGACTAGGGCGTCGGAGGCTCCTTCCCAGGAAAACACCCCGGGGACCTCCTAACCCTCTTTTCTGAGTATTTTCAGGCACACTCCCCTGGGAAACTTGAGCTCCAGACGTTCTCCCCCTCAGGAAGTCCCTCCCGGAGTCACAATGTCTTCCGACGAAGATGCTGACGGGCATCATTTGGCGCCGTCTGTGGGAACCCACCCTCAGGTCGCCGTCATTGAGACTCTGCATTCTAAGGACAAGGGACTCCCGAGGTCCCCGTCCGTGCCGAAAGTTCAACCGGCTATTAAGCAAACCATTCCAGGGACTTCTTTGCTGGAGGAGGAGCGTCCTCTTGTCATCACCATGAGTTTTCTGCGCAACTTTCAACGGTCTGTTGTGGCTTAAATGACGCAACAGATAGACCGAAGGTGGCCGCAACCAACTCAGGCCCAAAGGCCTCCCTCACCAGTACACCCTCGGGAGAAAAGCCCTAACCCAACCTACCGCAGTTTGGGAAGTGGGGACCCCCGTGAAGAGTCTTCGACAGAAAACATGCCCATCGGGGCACAACTTGTGGGACAAGCAGGGTCTAAGCGACCTAAAGTCCCATACCAAAGGAACTCATCACCCGAGGCGAAGTCTCCATCTCCTCGGCGTCAAAGTCACTCCCCGAAGAGGCACAGGAAATCTCCTTGCAACGAAGCCTACAAGCACCAGGAGGAAGACCTAGCGCCACGCTCCTTTTGGAGAAGATATTGGCGAGGTTGGACAGGGTGGAAAAACAGGTAGCCCGCAAGCCCGTCTGGGCCAGGCTATCTGGGACCTTTTGTGGGGATGAGTCCTCATTCACCCGAGCTGTAATTGAAACAGCCATGCCAGGTGACTTCCGAGTACCTCAGCTGGAAACTTACGATGGCCGAACTGATCCACAGGATCATCTGACCAAGTATAGACGCAGCATGATGATGCACGGTGCCGACGACGCCACCTTGTGCAAATGTTTTGAGGTCACCCTCATAGGACCAGCAACAGCCTGGTACAATTCATTAGCTTCAGGAACCATCACAGAGTTTCAGGAGTTATCTACGGCCTTCACACAACAATTCATTGGAAGTCGGCCGACGGCGAAGATGCCCGTCCAGATGTTCGACATAGCGCAAAGAAGTGGAGAAACCATCCGCGACTATGTCGAAAGGTTTAACAGAGAAACTTTGAGTGTCCCAGACTTTCGGCCCGAAATACGCATCCTCGCGATGACACGGGGCCTTCGGAGGGATTCACAGCTATTTTACGAATTCTCCAAAGACCCTCCGGACACACTTGGCGAGTTCTATCGAAGGGCCGAACAGCATATGACGGCCGAAGAGCTAAGAATGGGTGGACCGATGTCTGATCACAACCAGGCCGAAGGATCCACCCAGCAAAGCTGATATCCAGCCGAACAGGCAGGACGACCTCGGAGAATGCGGGGAAGGAAACTCCCAACCTTCACACCCCTGAACACCACAAGGACCAACATCCTCATGACAATGGAAAGGCAGAGGACCCAAATTCAGCGGCCAAGGGCCATGACTGCTGATAACAAAAAGAACATAAAGAAGTTCTGCCAGTTCCACCGCGACCACGGCCACAACACCGAAGATTGCTTCCAACTGAAGAAGTACATAGAGTCACTGATCAAACTGGGTCAACTTCGGCGTTATCTGCGAATGCCTTCCCCGAAAGGGAGAAAATATGAGGAAGGAAAGGCAGATGACGAGGATTACGACTCCGACAGAAGGAGGAACCGAAGTCCAAAGAGGCGTCCTCCACCTCCGGCAGGGATATTACAAACAATCATGACGGGACTTCCATCCTCGGAAAGAAAGAGGAAGGCCAGAGAAATAGCAGTCATGGAATATCAGAGTCCAATGAAGAAGCTGGCCCGAAAGGATGGTTCCGCCGTCATATTTCCCCATGACGACCCACTGTTGGTCATGGCAAGGATAGGAAACTGGGACGTAAAGAGAGTGTTACTTGACGATGGATCAAATGCCGACGTCCTGTTTTCACATTTGCTACCGAGCTTGGGCATATCCAGCAGCGACCTCAAGCCTGTCACCTCGCCTACCTTCGGTGTGGGACCATCTGAGCTACCCATCCTCGGATGGATCGATCTTCCCCTAATGATGAAAGGGACTTCGATAGACGGGACTGTTAAGTTATTTGCCTCCATAATGACAAGGTTCATCGTCATGGATGTCCCTTCGTTATACAACGCCATCCTTGGAAGACAGACACCGGGAAATCTGCACATTCGCCCTGATGTGAAATACTTAACTGTCACTTTCGCCACCAAGGATGGAGACGTGGAAATCTTCATCGATCAGAGCGAAGTAAGGAAAGTGTTCGTCAAGGCACGAAAAGCTCCAGCAAACAACTTTGCACAAACAATGGAGGCAAAGGCACCAAAGAAGGGTGAGGCAGAAGATCCTACGAAGGCGGAAATAGAAGAAGTGGAACTTGTCCCAGGCCAAAATACCCGAATAGGGAAAAACTTGGCCGAAGGTGACAAGAAAAAACTTGTATCTTTTCTGCTGACAAATAAAGATCTATTTGCTTACTCGCCGAAAGATATGCCAGGGGTAAACCCTAGCGTAATACAGCATAGCCTTAAAGTAAGTCCGGAGGCAAAACCTGTCCGACAAAAGAAACGGAGCATCTCGATCCATAAAAGTAACTTTGTCAAAACCGAAGTCCAGCGCTTGTTAGACGCTGGTGTCGTCAGGGAGGTCAAATACCCCGAATGGTTAAGCAACGTGGTAATTGCCACAAAAGAATGAAGCAGTAAGCTCCGAATGTGCATCGACTTCAGGAACTTGAACGGTGCTTGCCTTAAAGACTCATACCCTCTCCCACCGATAGACCAATTGGTAGACTCAACTGCCGAATACGGGCTCCTAAGTTTCCTAGGCGCCTTCAGTGGGTATCATCAAATAAGGATGGACACTGAAGATGAGGAGAAAACCTCCTTCATCATCGAGGGGGGAACGTACTATTACGTCAGGATGCCCTTCGGCCTAAAAAATGCAGGAGCCACCTACCAGAGGTTGATGAGCAAGGTCTTTAGTGATCAAATAAGGAGAAATATGGAAGTCTATGTCGACGACATGATAGTTAAGAGCAAGCTGCCTAGTGACCACGTCGCGGATCTAAAGGAAATTTTCCACCAGCTCAGAACCTTCGGGATCCACCTTAATCCCGAAAAGTGTATATTCGGAGTGACCTCGGGAAAGTTTCTTGGGTACATGGTATCAGAAAGAGGCATTGATGCTAACCTAGAAAAAATTAAGGCTCTGCTCGAATTCCGAACTCCCGCCACAATAAAAGATGTGCAGAGGCTCACTGGAAGGATAACCTCTCTTAGTAGGTTTATTTCCAGATATGGAGACCAGTGTCGAGCGATCTTCAAAGTCCTCACTAAGGCAACAAAAAAGTAGAACAACCTTGGAAATGATGATCATCCTTGGAATGAAGACTGCCAAAAGGCCTGGGAAGAACTCAAAATCTACTTAGCTAGTCTGCCCACTCTGCGACAACCTCGCGAGGGAGAGCCCCTCGTGTTATACCTTGCCGTCACAGAAAAAGTTGTGAGCTCGGTCCTTGTGAAAGAAGAGGGGCCGAAGCAATGGCCGATCTATTATGTAAGCAAGTCCCTACACGGTGCCGAAGTCAGGTATCCCTTGCCGTAGAAAGCTATATTTGCTTTGGTACTAGCAGGAAGAAGGCTACGACCAAACTTTCAGGCTCACCCTATCATCGTCTGAAGTAGTCTACCAGTACAGGATGTCATGAGGAAAGTTGATCATTCGGGAAGGCTTTCCAAGTGGTGTATAGAGCTTGGCGAACACGACATCACTTATGAACCTCGGAAACCCATAAAAGCTCAAGCACTAGCAGACTTCATCGCCGAAGTACCCACCACCGAGGATAGCCATCCGGATCCTGGCGAAGGTGAGCCCGAATGGACTTTGTATGTTGACGGAGCCTCAGGGTCCGAACACCAGGGAGCTGGGGTAATTATTAGAGGTCCCAAAGGCCTAGAAGTAATGAAGGCTATCAAGTTCGGCTTTAACGTCACCAACAATATGGCTGAGTATGAAGCCCTCATAGCAGGATTGCGCCTAGCTAGAAAAATTGGCATAAGAAACTTGAAAGCCCACAGCGATTCCCAGCTGGTAGTTCGGCAAACGGCAGGAGACTAAGGGGCAAAGGACCCAACCTTGGCAAAATACCATGAATTGGTAGCAAAACGCATCCGGGAGTTCGATATCGTACGAATTGAAAACGTACCTCGATGAGATAATGCCGAGGCAGATTGCTTGGCAAAATAAAAAACATGCACCGAGGTGCTAAACCACTCGAGCATCACAGTGCTGAGCATAGCAACTTCGGGAAAAGGCTGGAAAGACCCGATAAAAAGATATCTTGCAGACAATACGCTCCCCGAAGACCCCAGTGAAGCTGCAAAAGTGCGAAGACGCTCCTGTCGATTCTTCTTAATTGGCGAAGAATTATATCGGCAGGGATATGCAAATCCACTACAGAGGTGTGTTGGCGAAGAGGATACTGAAATGATCCTCAAAGAAGTACACAAAGGCGCTTGTGGTTCGCACATCAGAACCGACGCCTTGGCAGCAGTAATACTTCGCCAAGGATACTTTTGGCCTACCCTGAGAAAGGACGCTAGGCAGTTCATCCAGAAATGCGGTAATTGCTAAAGACACGCGAATATCCAGAGGACACCCTCGGAATTGGTAACTTCGGCTGACTATCCCTGGTTCGCAGTCTGGGGCATAGACCTCATTGGGCCGCTCCCAATAGCGCTTAGAGGCGTAAAGTTCTGCGTGGTAGCAGTAGACTATTTCTCCAAATGGGTCGAGGCAGAACCCCTGGCGACTATCTCGGCAAAAGAGGTGCAGAAGTTCATATGGAAGAACATTGTATGCAGATTCGGCATACCAAGGGTACTAGTGGCTGATAATGGGTCCCAGTTTATAGACAGGAGATTCCAGGAATTTATCAGTGACCTCGGAACAAAAATGCACTTCGCCCCAGTAGCTCACCCCCAAAGCAATGGGCAGGTAGAAGTATCTAATAGGACCATAAAAGATGGTCTGAAAAAGAGACTGGGGGAAGCAAAAGGGAAATGGCCAGGAGAGCTCCAAAGCGTGTTCTGGGGTTACCGAACAACACCCCGAAGAGCCACAGGGGAGACACCTTTTTCACTTGTTTTCGGTACAGAGGCTATCATCCCAATCGAGGTAGTACGAACATCAGTACGAGTGCAAGTGTTTGATGAAAGGGGAAATGACCTCGGCATTAGGACCAAGCTTGACCTCGTCGGCGGATACAGAGAAATAGCTGAGCTGAGAAGAAAAGCTTTTCAGCAAAAAGTGGCCGCGGCCCTAAACTTACGAGCCAGGCCAAAGGGAATGAAGAAAGGAGACCTCGTTCTCCGAAAGGCTGAATTTGCACCCCGAAGGCCATCCCACGGGGTACTTCGCGCAAATTGGGAAGGACCTTACTTGGTACTTGCCGAAGTGCGAAAATGGGTGTACAAGTTCGGCGATCCCGAAGGCGTAGAATTGAAAAATACTTGGCATTCAGATGCCTTGAAAAAGTATTATGCTTAGGATTTCGATGGGAAAATGGTATTGTACAAATTAGAAAAAATATTCTAAGTACAAAAGTTTCTCAGAAAAGTTCCTAAGCATAAATTGTACAAGTCAGAATTCCGCGAAGGTGATCGCCAAAACGAGCGCAGATATGATTTTTCGAAGTCTCTTGAGCGAACGTGTTCGGGACAATGGGAAATGAAAAATCTCGCAAAAAGACTTAGCCAAATTTTCTAAAAAGAAAAGTCTTTCTTGAAATGAATTTGCTTACAGAGAAGAAGGAGTGCCAAAGGAAGAAGTACAAAAAAAAAGGAAAATAAGGCAAAAGACCCTAGAACAAACTAAGGAATCTTGGCGCCTCGGGAGCCACTAGCTCCTGCGTCCTTTTCCATCACCTTTGATGCCGGCAAAGAAGAAGGCAAGTTCAGGTGCTCAATCTTGGACCAAGACCACCGAGGCCCCTCGGGAATGTTTAGGGCCTCCAAGAAAGAAAGGTCCAGATCTGGGAACCTCTGAAGAACTTGGTGCCGAGCGAGGCAAAACCCGTCCTGGAAACCAACCTTGGTCATCTGGTCGGATTTATCCTTCTCGACCCTAAGGTCCTCAAGGTCCTTCTTCAGATCTATAACCTCCTTTTTCAGTGCCTTCATCTTCTTCTTCTTCGGTTCCTTGTTCAAAGAATCAACCTTGGCTTGGAGCGCAACCTTCTCAGCAAGCGCCTTCGCCAAGAGAACCTCAGCCTCTGACTTCTCCTTTTGATGCGCTTCGTTCGCCAAGATCAGCTCCGCCACCTGGGAGCCGAGGTCAGAAATTTTCTGGGAGGAGTCCTTCAAAAGTTCCTCTTTTTCTTTTAGGAACTCCTCCCGAACGACAGCAACTTCCTTCTCTGCAGCTTGAGCCAGCTGTGTGTTCTTGGCAGCCAATTCCGAGCACGTGGCCTTAGTTTTTTCTATGACTTCTAAGGCCGAGGCTCGGAACGCCGCCTGCCTCGCCACCCGAACTTTGAGGAAACCAGCGTACCCCAGCAGCTGCAAAGAAATAAAGGCAAAGTCAGTAAGGCAACAAAGAGAGCCAAATACTTAGAAAAAATCAAAAGGAAAAAGAAAGGCGCGAAGCATACCTGGGCAGCGTGCTCGGAAACTTTCGCAGCAAGGGAATCGTCGCCCGGGTGAGCCTCCACAATGGCCCTGAAGGAGGCGTCGGTAAGAATCCCTTTCGAGATCTCTTTGTCCATTTGCTGGCAGTCTCCGGAGTACAAATTCATGTCCTCCGTAAACGACCAGAAAGGCTCCTTCGGGATACGGGCATCTCGAAGGGCTCGCTTCCGGGCATGCTCGGCTGCCCAACCTGGAGTAAGTAACTCCCCTGCACGGCAAAACAAAAAGCTGGTTAAGGCAAGTAAATCTCAAAATTCAAAAAAAATGAAGGCATCACAGTTCGCTAGAAAAGAACCTGGTGGCACTTCGGCCACGTCGTCGTCAGAATCCAAAACCTCCTCAGTAGAAATCCCCTTGCCTTTGCTCTTGCGCCGCTCCTCGGTAGAAGGGGCCTCTACCAAGGCATCCAGAAGAGCCTGCGATGAGGTAGGACTCCGAGGCGGGACGTCGGTCGGAGGGACGTCGGCAACAACCTCGGGCAGCGGAGCGGCGGCAGCTTCGGGCTCTCCACCTACCTCCTCAAGAACTTCCGGCTGAGGAGGTGGAACAGTCTTCTTTGCCCGTTTAGAAGAAGGTCCAACTCCAGTCGCTTTCCTCCTTCGAGAGACGGCCTTCTTCGTCTGCTCACCTTTCTCGGATTGACCGAGGAAAAGGGATTTGTAGAAGGCAGCAGTGTCGTCACCCATCTCTAGAAAAGAAAGAAGACATCAGTGTGAGTCCAAGATGAAATTATAACAAATGGACTCAAAGATAACTTACGATCATAAAAAGTTTCGTAAGTAACTTCCTCCCGAAGGAGTTGCACCAGCCAGGAGTCTTTCCCAGCGATGGCAGGAGCCGGCATCCCAAGGTCCGTCTTGTGCTCTTTCACTACCCCTGGCTCCCGAAGAACCTCCTCGGTCATCAGCTTCCAATTGATGGGGAAGGGGTAGAGAGAGCGCGAAGGGACCTCGGAATCCCAGTCGGAGACGGCTCGGATACGTCTGTCGAAGTCCGCGAATACGGGAGCCAACTCGGGAGTCAGCATTATCCTCGAATCTACGACGTCCATCTCCAGCCTTCCCCGAGCCCACTTAGTCGGAACATGCGACCAGGCCTCCTCCATCTTCAGAAAGAAAAACTTTTGTTGCCACCCTCGCCAGCTGTCCTTAGTGGCAAAAGTGAACTTATACTTTTTGCTTTCTGCTCCCAGAGGTAGCATAAAGTAAAAGCCACCCTTCGGGACCACGAAGAGCTTATAGTACTGCATAAAGATAATGAAGTGAGGTTCTATTTTGAAGACGCCATACATACAGAGGAAGGCGTTAAAATAGCAGTACGAGTTCGGCGGAAGTTGATTTACGGCAATGCCATGGAATTGGCAAAAGTCGCAAATCATCTTCGGAGGAAGGTACCGAAGTCCGGCCTTCAGTTGGGCTCGGAAAACGGTAACCTCATTACTACGGTTCGAAAAGCTAAATTGGTCAGAACGTGGCAACCTTGTAATAGCATACGAGGGAAGAAATCCATCTTGCTAATTTTTTAGGAGTGGTGCAGCAAGGGTGAGACAAAAGAGGTTGCCAACTCTCAAGAATAGGCATGTCGGCTAAAAAACGAGTTTGGAAAAAGGCAAAAACGACTTCAGGAAAAAAGCTTGAAAAACAGAAGACTCGGGAAGATTAAAACCCACCAAATGCTTTGCCAAAATCTGGGTTTGAAGACGCCGTCGTGAAAGGTGGCCGGATAAAACTCTGTCAAACAGCACCGCCGCGAAAAGCAGAAGAAAACGCAAAAACAGTTGAAAGGAAGAAAAGAGCAAAAGCAGAAGCAAAAGGGGGTTATGAAGGAACAAAGGTATATATAGGCCGAGGGGGGTAGGCGAACCAGCGTCATAAGTACCCCATGAAGGCGAACAGTCGCCGTAACTGATTACTGCGCGTGAAAAGACGAGCCTGTTGTATCCGATGCAGCCCTCGCTAATGACAAACATGCCACGTGTTAGCAATCGCGCCAAAAGAGGGACACGCTTTCTGACACCCCTAAATCCTGGGCGCACCGCTCTAGACTGACACGATTGGTTACGAGACGCGATGTCACATAGACCTGGAAAAAGGAAAAAAGTAGGTTACCTCGAAGACACCAAAGGACAAGTTATGGACGAACAGCCTACGTCTTCGGACGAAAGGTCCGTCTTCGGCACAGGTACTACACCCAAGGCCCAAAGAGGCGCCCTCCGAAAGCTGACAAACTGAAGTTTCCACTTCGGCTTTTTCGAGGGGGGCCTGTGATAGCCGAAGGGCTTTCGCCCCTCCCAGTACATACTTCCCACCAAAGTTGTGTTCGGGAAGCCTAGCGTAGCCCGAAAAGAAGCACTGTCATTGACCTCGGCAGGAGCGAAGTCGAGCACCACGAAGTCAGGACTTCGGCTAATACGCCAGGAAATCCAAAGGTATGGCTAGCTCCTTCGAGGGACCAAACGGATCGTCTTCGGGACAGAGGCCTAGCCCTTACCACCGAACTAAAAGACTCCCCGAACTACGAGCATAACTCCTGAAGAAGGGCATCCATACCAAAGGACGAGCATTTAAGGAGCCTCTGACATGTCGCCCACAGACGTTACACGCCGCCCCAAACGGCGGTCTGACATGCCGACGTTGTCTAGGTCTTATCACGACCTGTCTCGGTTCAAGGCTCAAGTAGCTTGCCACCGACTACTTGTCCCCTATGCCCAGAAACTCAGAGAACATCCGACCGAACACGTGTCGTCATCTGAACGGGCTGGGCACTCCTATAAATACCAGGGAACAGACCCTGGCAAATGGTTCGACTCCTCCTCCTTGAGAAAACACAAACAGGCAAGGCCACTAAACTCCCTAGTGCTCCCCCTCTCTTTCACCTCTCAAGACATTGACTAGGGCGTTAGAGGCTCCTCCCCGGGAAAACACCCCGGGGACCTCCTAACCCTCTTTTCTGAGTATTTTCAGGCACACTTCCCTGGGAAATTTGAGCTCCAAACGTTTTCCCCCTCAGGAAGTCCCTCCCGGAGTCACAATGTCTTCCGACGAAGATGCTGACGGGCATCAACATCCAACATTGTATGATATTAATAGAGGTAGTAGGGGCTAACAAGAGAGTTATGTGAAGGGCCTTTAAAGGCATCTTGGTTAGGCCAGCAAGAAAGTAATTCACTTATCTGAGAATGGATTATTTCTAGGTTATTAAAGTCAGGATTCTACCTAGAGTCATTTCGATTTTTCTAGAGTTGTAAAGTTGTAAAAAAAAGTAAAATCGTCAGACTCTACAAAAAAGCTCAACATCGCTAGTTAATTAGTTTGCTTGTCTTGTCCCACATGAACAAAAAAGAAGGAAAATTGGAAGTTTGGGGCTATAAAAGGAAGATAGTTCAACCAAAAAAATTTGGGAAGTGTTTCTCCTTTCTTGTCCTACATTGACGAAGAAGAAAAGGAAATCTTGACTTTGGGCTATAGAAATTAGACATTTCAATCATATAAGTGTGCTATTATGTTATTATTTTCGTCCCACATGGACAAGTAAAAAGCGTAAATTTGGGGTTTCTGATATAAGAAAAATGGCGTTCAACAAGGCCATTTAGCAAAGTTGGAGGAAAATTAGTCAGGAGAAGCGTATGTGATGTTTTTTTCTCCATCATCCCACATGGTTGAATGGAAACAAAAATAAGGTCAGGAAAGTTGTTAAAATCCATTGCTATGGGTCATTAAAAGGCATTGGTTTACCATGGAAGAAGGCTGATCATGCTTGGCAACAATTCTTGGCAACTACTCTTCTTTGTCCCACAATGGGCGAGTTAGAAAGGAGCAAGGCCTTGAATAGTTATAAAAAGGAATAGCTAATGTTAGGTCTGTTGAGTTTTAGTTCTAAATGACATTTCTTGGTATTGCTAATGCTGGTTTCTCCTATTCCACATGGACAAGGTATGGAGAAACTAGATTGTAAGGCTATGAAAATGAAGAACAACTCTGAGATGGTGTTGTTCTATTTCTCACATATCCCACTGGAAAAATGGATCACATATCCCACATGGAAAAATGGAAGGGGAAGTAAGGGTAGGAAGGCCGTTTAAAGGCATTAGTAGTAGCTTCTTCCTCCATAAGAGAAGATGTGTGGTTAGCTCTTTGTCTAGCATGGGAGAGTTAAAAGAAAAACCTGGCCTTGAAGAGTTATAAAAATAATGGATGATGCACTTATAGTTCTACCGGGTTGGAGGCCTAGGAGTAACATTAAAGTTTTTTAAGTAATTTTTTGTTAAATTGTTGAGTCGTAGAGTTTTGGCATTCTTGTGTTTCTACATCTTGGAGCGTGATTCCATATGACTCTACCATTGAGTACATTTCTAGCATGACTTGGAACGGTTTTACATTCTGAAGTTGTCAAAACATATGTTTTTATGACTTAAAACATAATTTTAATAACCATGGATTGTTTTGCTTCCCTATAAGAACACTTCAAAGGCATTCACTCAATAGTTTTTATGAACCCATTAGGTATAGAAAACTATAATGCATTTGCTAAACTATTAGTAGCATCTTGATAAACCCCTTTAGGACTTCATCAATAACTTTAAGATAGAGGCCTTGTAGGTGCCCAATTTGACCCCTGAACTTAAGAGTGTGGCCTTGACCAGGAGGCTAAGGCAGACAACCAAGCTTACATGGGACTTGAGGGAAAATCTTTGCACAAACATCAATAATCATTATAGCCACAACCATAAGTATTTGGTGACCTTCATGCCAGCAAGTGCCATAAAGAAGATGGCCACATCACAGATACCAGTTCATTCTAATAAGAACAAATTTGATGGTAATGGCAACTCTAGCACAAGTGGGAGAGAGGTCTTAGCATCACATACACACCACTTATAGAGGAAAGGAACAACATTTTTTATGCTTTAAAGCACAAAAATATGGCTAGTGGGTAGCCAAGGTCATTTCATTTAGCATAAAAAAAAAAGATTTGTATAACAGGTACCATAAAGACTATAAGTGTGACACAGATCAATGCATGGGGTTGAAACAGTTTATTGAAGAATTCGTGAAAAAAGGCAAGCCCAACTAATGCCTCTTATTAAAAGAGGCTGACTTGCGAAGAAAGAACCTACATGTTGTTTTTGCACACTGGCCAATTGGTTATAGAAGCTAGAATTAAGGCCCATGATATAAAATAGATTCTAATTAACAACAGGTCCAACATTAATTGCATATTTGCTCACTTCTTAGAGATCTTGGGAATTCCAAGAAGGTCTTTGAATCTGTTTATTGGACCTATGCATATTGTTGGTAAGAATGAGGTCGCCACATTGACATCAATTTAGTTTCCATAAATGCTTCGAGGGTGTTTACTAGAAGATGGACAGGAGCTTTATAATAACCATCTGACATACTTTTTGGTTTTGGATGTCCTTTCTCCATGTAACGCACTATTAGGTTGCACAATCTAGGTTCTGTTTCAAATCCATTTTTGACATTAGGATGTTAATGCTAACTTTCAACTCCTTGGGAATATGCAAGCATTTTTGTAGACTAGGCATAAGCACGAAAAATTTATATGGTTGTGCAGAAAGGGCCAATAAGAGAAAAAAAAGGTTGGAAATAGCTTGATGATACCTGCAACTCCTCCATCTATTTACATTAGAAAAATCAAGAAGTACATGGTAAATTCACTAATTGTGTGATTGCATGTTATCCTAGAATTTATTTTCAATCCCTTTAATCACTTCTGATTTTGTGATAGCCCTCAGAGCTATAGGTCTAATTGACAAGATAATTACATGAAGTTCAAATTACTAACTAACTAGTTAATTTAATAAATTAACATTTTAAATAATTTATTTGCAAGCCAAGTCTCTATATTAGATGGTTCGGTAGCTTAAAAGATATGAAATTGGTCATTTAAAACAAGTTGGCCAAGAAGGGCATTTTGGTCATTTCACATAGTGACCCATTTTTATTTCATGGTTGGATAGAAGACAAAGAAAATATGAAATCTAGGATACCATGAAATCTTGTGATTCCTGTTTTATCTTTGTAAAATTGTGTAATGACTAGATTATTCATAAGTGGTTTACCTGTAACCTTTAAAGAAGTTAAGGTCAATTTGAATATACCTAAAAGCTTGGGACTGGTCATGTAATTAATTGGGTTTTATAAAAGATTTAGTTACTGGGCTACCTCGGAACCTATTTAGTATTAGAGCCATAAGTTCTTCCCATCATTATGAAGGTGAGTTATTAAGAATTTCTTGTTAATCCCTTGACCCAGATACTTACAGATATGTCAGGAACCTCTACCCCTATTCTCACTAATTCTACCTCCTTCAGATTTACTTCTCCTTCTCACTTGGATTCTCTCTGTGAGTTCAAGTATCTTTCTGATGATGAGAAGATCCCTCTTATAGACCTTCCCCTCATTAATCCATATAAAGCTTTTACCAAACCTTCCCACTCTCTTACCAAAACAATAAAGAGTATTGTTTCCCCTTCCCAAAAACATGTCAAAGAGTATGTTCAAGTAAGGGTGATTATTCGGTTTGTTCGGTTTAAATCGAACCGAATTAGTCAGTTTATTCGGTTTTCGGTTTTGGATGCTAAGAAACCGAATTAGTATATAAAATCGAACCGAAATATTTCGGTTTGGTTCGGTTCAAACTGAATTAACCGAAAAAATTGTAGTTAAATTCTATAAAAAAATTAAATGAGATAAAGATATTGTTTTTCTTTTCAAATTCCATTCAATATAGAAGATTCATTGTCCATGGAAAGAAAAGAAAAAAAAAGAATTTAAGCTAATTTGGGTTATTTGGTAGCATTTTAAAGAATTTAAGCTAATTTAGGTTATTTGGTAGCATTATTATTTATGAAACAAATAAAAAAAATTTGGTATAAACAATTTCGGTTATTTCGGTTACCTAATTAACCGAATTCTAAAACCGAAACTGAAATTTTTGTTATTCGGTTTCGACCGAAATCGAACCGAATTACCGAATTAACCGAACCGAATTTCAAAATTATTTCGGTTTTTCGGTTTGAACCGAATACTGATCACCCCTATGTTCAAGGTATAAAGTTTTGACCAACATGCTCTTCCTGCAACATCCAAAGAACAATACATCACCTTAGAGATCCCTTCTCACTTTCCTCGATAGTGGATAGCAGAAGGTTATACCCATCTCTACTTCGAAGCTGTTCGACTTGCTTTTGCCTACTACGAAAGAAAAGGATTACCAGTAACCACCTGACTAGCACTTCTTAATTCCTGATACAAGAAGTATAAGCATGTCTGCATCGGCACAGTTGAGACCACTCTCAACGCTAGTACCATCCTTATCACGTTCTTCCCTAATTTTTGTATGTCTCTTTAAGACCCACATCTCCTATCAGCCTTAAAGATCCAGCTATAGATCATTGGTGCAGAACAGGTTTCCACCACTCTGGCATCCACACTTCACTACCAGATGGCATATAGAGTTCAGAACCATGCTCTTTACTTCTTTATGCTCAGCATGAGCAATGATGCCTTATATCTCTCTGTAGATATTGTTAGTGTTGTGCCCAAAAAACTAATCATGAGATGATTGTATTTTTGCACATTGAGTCATGATATTTTATTAAGGCATTAATCCAGCAATTATGTTTGTTGTTTTGTTTCTGCATAACTTAACAAACATAATTATAACTCTAGAATAATGATATTCTCAAACGTCCCTAGTCTAGTATTATTGTGGAGCGGGTTGCAATAATACATAACGACTAGCATATGTGGAGACTAATATGAGATATTTAGTCTGCATATGCGTACAAGGTGGAGAACTTGTGTACTGGACCGACCCACCATGAGAACACTATATGGATCGTTATATGAGTGTCATAAGTGATTCTCATAGTGATCATGGTATATGTAGTCCTTCAACCTAAGATCATCAAGGTTCCCTACATGTGAGTCACATACTTTGATACTTTCCTTTGTTGCTCGTAACTGAGTGAACTTGAAGGAGGTCATTGGGTATGTCACATATCATGCGGAGGGATTTGTATGATCAAGATGGGATTTGTCCCTCCTATGTAACGGGAGTGATATCTTCGGGCCCCTTGATAGAGTAAGACTTAGAAAAATGCATGGCCATGCTCGGATGAGTTGATATACGATATCAATGTCATCAGTTTAAGTTGGTCTACTCGGTAATCAAGAAACCAAAGATTGGGCTATACGAGAATGACACATTCCATGTCTCGTGCTTAGTCTTGATATCTTGGACAAAGGGACAATGGCATATATCGGTGATGATCATAAAGGTTTAGTCGAATCATCGACAATCTTGTGACTTGGGTAGCAATGATGTGTTGCTAGACACCGCTTATTACTTATGATCATAAATGTGATTTATGATCATTGGCAACATGGTAAAAGCCTATTGGGTCGCACACATAGAGCTATTTGGATCATTAGAATGCATGGGTAATAATATGGGTTTTTGTTTCACAATAATTTCGTATTAATAATGGGCCCAATAGTTGAGCTATTATTAAGCCCGAAATTAAAGCCTAATTAGATTAGGGCTTTGAAACCCATTAGACCTGGAAGTTAAGTCTCACTATAAATACAACTTTTAGTGAGAAATTCATGGGTCTCCTTGCCCTAGCCTCCCAAAAGGACAGCCGCACTCTTCTCTTGTAATTCCTTGGAGGACACAAGCTAGCACTGCGAGCGCAAGAGAAACGCATCTGCCGAGATGCGATGGAAGTATGGTGATCCCGAGAGGCTCGTATGGATACCATAGAGAGCTTGAACACATCAACTGTTCAAGTTTTGTGATTCGACTCTACAGTTGAGTGAGAGATCTCAACCGAAAATTAGGTATGAAAATTTTCGAACACCCGGTTTACCCCGTTTCACTTGGATCCTAGAGGGTTTCGGTTAAATTCCACTGCATTGTTTGGCTCCCGAAACCCAACAGATACAACACATGTTCCAAATGAGACATATGGTCCATAACAGATTCCTTGTAAGGAACTCCAACGGCTGATTCCTGCCTCCTGGATATCTGCATATGAATCTCTCCATCAGCAGACGGAGCCAGTTCAGTCAAAGTAGCCTTTATTCCTTAATAGAGGAGAAGGCAAGACGAAAATCTTCTTCCAAAAGGAAGAACCGTCTTCAAATGCTGATGTTTTCTCCACACCAGCAGTTTTGACTTTCATCAGGGAACCACAAGAATCTCTTCAAGTTCCTATCTAGTCTTTTGACTTTTAAGGCAATCCAGTCTACTCATTTTGAGATGTTAAAGTTCACAAATGCTTTGATATATTTGTGATTGCCCCGATTGCTACCAATCTCCTTGTGATGATGCAAAAACTGCCAAGAAAATGAAGAAGAAGTTTAAGAAGAAATCTTCTCAGCAACTTCTTCAACAACGATATGAAAAAGATGATCCCGAAGTTGGATTACTTGGAGAACCCTCTGGCAAGTACAACTTCTACGTCCTCTACTCCCAGAAAGAAGAAACGACTGACGACATCTTCATAACTCCGGCAGAACCTTTTGATCTCCCTCTACCATCTCCGGAAGTTAAGATGCCATGTCATCCCTACTACAAAAAAGCTGTCAAACAACTTAGACAGGAGCAACCTCCTATTGTTACTCCTGAGGTATGTGTGTTTGAACACAGACTAGAGGATTTTCCCCCTCTAAAGTTTGATGACCTTTCTACATCAACAAAGCATATATGATGCAGAGACAAGAAAATTTCTCTGCCCAAGAACAAGAGATCCATCACCTAAAGGAACAATTACGATACATCCAAGACTAGCAACGGCCCAGCTATCCTACTCCAATTTCTTCACTATTTAGAATAGTTGACCTATTCAGCCCAACTTCAGGCCCAGCATATCACTATATTCCTCGGGCTATGAATAATCCATTTTTTAAGTCATTACCGGAGATTCCACCAACGCCAGTCTATACAGCACCAGTCCCTACTGTTACTTATACTAGGCCCATTAGGCCTAGTCAGTCTTTCCGGCCCAAACCTTCCCAGGATCAAAAGATGAAAGGCCCTGAATATCCTTAACGATCTTTGAAGATCCAGGAACCAAAACCTTCCTACGAAACATGGACCCTCCAGTCCAATCCTATTATGAGTTTCCTAGATCAACAACTTCAGCAAAGCCCAGTGACTCCTGCAATTCTTGCAGTAGTCCAAGACTTGAGTTCAGACTAATCCAGTGCTACGGAAGAAGTTGATGATGAAACATGGTCAACCTCCTCTTTTTCTGAAGCCCAAGTCTATATGGCCCAAAGATCTACAAGCCACGCTCAACCAACACATTCAACCAATACAGAAACTGAATCTCAGGCTCCTCAAAAACCTCACCACCAGCAGCAACCTCCTCCAGCTGCTCCACCTCCACCGCCACCTGATCCTTAACCACAACTTCATATGGCTATGGAAGAAGATATTCTTTTTGTGAATATCCAGCAACCCACTTGGAGTCCTTAATCTCTTAATGTCAGTTTATCTCTTGATGGCATTCCAACTACAAAATGGCACGAAAAATTCCTTGAATTTCATGCCTGGTGTCTTACACAATTACAACGAGAATGAGCAACACATCAAAAGGTTATCATTGCCTTCGTTGCTAGTAGGACAGGTGATGCGGTCCGGAGGTGCGGAGCCAGCATTTGATGCGGTCCGGTTAGGCGGAGCCAGCATCTCCACTGTGTGCAGCGGTGTGGGCAGCAGGGGGTCCTGGAGGTGCAAGAAGGTACCTTGAGAGGGTCACCTTAAGTAGTAGCCGGTAACTTCCTGGTACCGTGGTTGGTGAGGACGGGAAAGACTTTCGGCACGGGAGAGAACCCGGAGCGGAGATCCTTCAAGGAGACCTGGCTGAAACACTCAGAAAATGGGGGTTAGGAGGCCCCTGGGGTGGTCTTCCGGGGGGAACCTTTGACGCCCAAGTCAGTGCTCCGAGAAAGAGAGATATTCAGTAATAAGCACAAGGGACTCTTGCCTAGCGTGTCTTTCTGAGGGCTGATGGGAGAGTATTCAGGTGGAGAGAGGAGAGCGTCCTCTTGTCCTTTTGGTCCTCCGGGCGGAGAACCCCTTGCCTGTGACCATTTCCCTGGTCTATAAGGGGTGAGGTGATCCCTTCAGATTGTGACAGGTGTATAGACGGATGGTGTTCATATTTTTGGGCGTAGGGGCCCCTAGCGATCTACAGGCTCCTCGGGCCGCGAGTCGTATTAGGTGTAGCCCTGTGCGACAGGACGTATGCTACGATGCCGTGTTAGAGCATGTCTGGGGGTGGCGTGTCGAAGACGTATATGAGCGGAGTGTCAGAGACTCCTTGGTGGCTCTTGCCATACAACCGAGGTCCCTTTGGTTGATGTCTCACTTCGGGGTGATGGGCCCTTTCCCGGAGTCAGGCTGGAACTTCGGTGTCTACGTCTTCGGGGGGCTTTCTCTCGTAGGGGGTGGTTAGTCTTTCTCCCCCGAAGCTGGTTCGGTCGCCCTCCTAAAGGAGGCGCTACGCTGGCTCCCGAAGTTGGAATTTGGTGAGCTACCGAGGTCATGCGCCTCAGGTGTATGACTTCCTTCACTCCGGAGTCCTTTCCGAGGTCGCATGCCTCAAGTGTCTGGCTCCCTCTTTCCCGTGGTCGGCAGGTGGTCAGGGCGATAGCACTTCGACTATCAACAGGTATTCTCAAACACTGGTATATTAGCATATGAGAATATCATCAGCTACTTCTGGTTCAGACACCTACCACAAATGAATTAGTCCTCAAGCTTTATCAAGAGTTCATTAGTGATCTTTTAGCCCTCCTTGATATTGCTAGAGAAGAATTCTTCAAGATGAAATGCTACTCTTACAACAAGAAAGACCTTGAGAAGCATTAAGAGAATATGCTCAAGCACTTCTATCTTATCTGTACTGGCTATGAAAATGACAACAACCTGAAGTAGGCATATATCAATTCAGTCCCTGAGGCTATTAGCCAGGAAGCTCTTCGCATCATCCAGTAAAGTGGTTAGCCACTCAACAACTACTAATTTGGAAAGCTTCACCAAATTATCATGATTGCCTTGACAAAACTGTGCAACACTCACTCATTCTTCAAGGAATTCAACCAGACACAAAGTCTATTTGACAAAGCTTGCCAGCAGCCCGGTTTGTCTATCAAGTGCAAGGATAAAAGCACTTGCCACTGCAATCCCCAAAAGAAGCATCACCGACGAAAAGTCTTCTCCCCAGATAAGCCTTGGCGACTCCAAAGAAAAAAGAAAAGATTATTTAGATACAAGAAGAATAACGAAAAGTTCAAGCGGTGTTTTATCTATAGACAACGTGGTCATTTTGCCAAAGACTGCCCAAAGAAAAACACCCAGTCCAAAAAGAAGATGGCAAACACCATCTCCTAAGTTACTGGAGCTGATCTTTCCAATGATGACATGGAGTCCCTATTCTCTAAGACAGAAGACGAAGCATCTGCACTCTTCACCATTGACGCTTACTCTTCAGAATCAGAATCTGAATTAAAATGAGCTTCCATCTACACCATGCAGATTGCTCCTATGCAGTCATCTCTGTTTACTGCCCAAATCATCCCTCAAGCCAAGATCAACATTCTCCTGGATAAGTATGCAAAACCAGTCCCGGTTATTGCTTTATTTGATACTAGTGCCATAAACACTATTATCAATCCTTCCTTACTTCCAAAAAAGAATATGGCGACCCTGCAATAAAAGATTCAAAGTGACAAATAGTGTCTTCTATGTCACCCAGATAAGTAAACCCATTCGAATCAATTTCTCTCCAACAAAGTACGTAGTTACTTCTGTGTATGGTTATAACTATGGCAGAGATATGATTATTGGGTTTGACATTATCAAGAAGTTATTAGTTCAAAGATGGACTGATAAAGGTCTGCAAATGCATAAGTTTTTCCTTCCCTAGACATCTACTCCACGACTCTACTCAACAGAAGGAGAAACACTCTCAGCAAGTTAAATACAATCTGAAAGTGACCTAGTATACGGCTTGATCATGTAGACTCTCATCCAACAATCCTGTGCTAAGTCCCAAGCTGAGTTTGAAAAGAAACATCCTCTTCCGTTATAAAAGAATCCTAAATTCTTCATTGAGATTCCATTTAAGAAAAATGAGGATGTTAATCCCACTAAGGCTACCCACTCAGGAATAAGCCTAAAGAAGAAAAAAATGGCAATCTAAGAGCTCCAAGATTTGAAGGCCCAAGGTCTTATTGAGCCCACTATCTCTTTGTGGGCCTGTCAGGCATTTTATGTCAACAAACACTCAGAGCAGAAAAGGAAAAAGCCCAGACTTATTATTGACTACAAGCCCTTAAATGAGTTTCTTGCCGACATTAAGTTTCCATTACCTCACAAGAACCTCTCTTCGCTAATCTGACAAATGCCAAGATCTTCTCAAAATTTGAACTCAAATCTAGATGCTAGTAACTGTCAATCTCTCCTCCAGACAAGTTTAAAACTGCCTTCTGCATCTCAGATCTCCATTACCAATGGACGGTGCTTCCTTTTGGTCTGAAGACGACACCCTCATTATTCCAGAAGGCAATCATCCAAATATTCGAGCCGATCCTTCACTTGGCTTTTGTTTATAGTGACAATATTTTATTTTTTTCCCCTTGTACAAGTTTACACTTATGACTACTAGCTCAGTTCGGCCAGATAGTAAAAGATAATGGAGTAATGCTCTCCCAGAGCAAGATGGTCCTTGGTTAGACTTTCATTGAATTCCTTGGAGTTCAAATCAAAGATAGCAAGTACCATCCTTAGCCTCACATTGCTTCAAAGATCATGAACTTCCCAGATGAAAATCTCACGAGACGACAAGTCTAACAAGTTCTCAGGCTGGTCAATTATATTCGTGAGTTCATACCGAAGCTGTCCTCCATTCTCCATCCTTTACACGTGTATCTTTGAAAGGACTCTCTGCCCTGGTCTTCCCTGCATCGACGAGCTACCCTCAAGCTTAAAGAAGTGGTTTGGAATCTACCACCTCTCAAGATTCCCGACAAGGGAAAAAGAATACTCCAATTGGACGCCTCAGATGAGTATTGGGGAGTGGTCCTCCTTGAAGAATCTAATGGTATACAACACGCGTGTTGCTACAACAGTGGAGAATTCAAAGAGTTAGAGAAGCACTATTACTCCACCTATAAAGAAATCCTAGCCGTCAAACATAGAATTAAGAAATTGCAGTTCCACCTTATTGGTCACCATTTCCTAGTAAAGACGGACATGTCAACATTCCTACGAATGCTGAACTACAGGCAAAAACAACTTCTAAATGCTCTGTTGCTTCGCTGGCAACAGTGGTTCATCTGCTCCAGCTTCGACGTCAAGCATATAAAGGGCACCTCCAACACTCTTGCTAATATCCCGATTAGACCATCCAAATCTTTCCTCAAACCACCAAAGCCTCTTAAGCCTAAAAACTAAATGGTCTTTTCTTCTTCCAATCCCCTAATTTTTAACAAGGATAAAAATCTCCTGGTTGATGTTGAACGTTATGAACATTAGTTGTTCACCTTCACCTAGAGACACAGAATCTTTCACTACCATGTTTCTTTCATTAAGAGGTATGATTTTGATGATTGCCTTGTCAAGCCTATTGGGATCCATCCCCAGTATCCCATTGCTCACCTTTTCTCCATCCCTGACGTTTTCACCTTTCCTCCATTGGCCCTCTGTTTCTTCTAGTACCTATGCTCTGTCCATACCATAGGTATTATTTTTAATATTTCCCAACTTCACCAGCTCATCTTCTTCTCTAGAAATTTCCATTCTGACTTCTCCTCTAACCTCCTTATTTTCCTCTCCTAGTTTGATCCTCTCTGTAAATGGATCGACAACCTCCACCAATCCTATAAAGCCCTTAATCCTGCCATCCCTAACAACCATATTAGCTACCAGCTAAATAATATCTCTCCCTTTAACTCTTCTATGCTTTATGGAGTTGCCCATGTAATATATATCTTCCACCGACCCATTACCTTTACTAAATCTATTAATGGGTTAAACTTCTTTTCATCTCCCTTCTACCATCACTATAAGAACCTAGACTATAACTTAGCTCGGGTCCTTTGCCAGCACCCTGCTGATTATTGTGCTTTCCTCCACGAAGCTTATCGGTACAACCACTCTCTGTTCACTATGTAGGTTTGGCCTCATAATACTCCTGAGTAGCCGTCCTATCCAATGGACTATCAAGAAATGATCCATGAAGCCTTTTAGTATTTTGATGATCTTCAACGACTTCACCGTGCAATGGAAAGATGTGAAAGAGCTGAAGCTTCCCAGAAGGCTCTTGATCAAATTAATTATCCTGCACTGGCATCATCTTCTCCAATCACCATTGTAGAAGAAGAATATCTCCCGCTAACCCAGTCATGTGAGCACCTTATTATGCTTGATTGTGGTTGCGGATTCATCTACATTCACTGGAAGCGGCTTAATAGTCCTAATCCCGATGATCCATCCATGGATGATCTTCGTATCGATGACTCATACTTTTGGCACAAAAGACAAACCGAAGATGAATCTGAAGATTCAAACCACAATCTGGTTTATGACCCAAATGCTCCATTTGCCTTTCTACAACGTGATGGTATAATCCAGTACACGTACACCTCCGACAATGACAATACATAGTGCATCACAACTAGAAAATGAATTATTGTAAAAGTAAATTCCTAGTTAAGTGGCCTGTCACTTCCGGTTCAGAATTATTAACTAGTGCCATAAGTCCTTACCTCATTAAGTTTGTTTGTTTGTTCCTGCCTTCGCCTATAGAAGGAGGCCTTGTTTCTCTTGTAAGAAAACCCCGGAGCAAATATAGAATTCCTTTCTTATATCTTCCCTCTATGTTCCATTTTTCTCACTAAAAATTCTGGTTAAAGGGTGAGGTAGAAGTTCTTAATCTCTCAACTTCTCTAATAATCTGAGTTGCCATTTCCGTGGATCCTCTCAGGTTCAGATCATCTTCAAGCTTATAATAATTAAGCTTGAAGGCAAATGATGACTTAGGAGTTGCCGCCATGCGGATCCTCTTTTCAAGTCATCCTCTGCCTTCAATCATAATTATTGTAATCTATCGGCCTCGATTCCCGATGATACGTCCAGATAGTCCAGTAATGATTTTTTAAAAGGTTTTCAAAATAGTCTTCAGGAAATGTTTGATTAGTGTGGAAAAGTCTTTGAGAACACCTTTGTGAATTCTGGTGCTCGGGGACTCATTTGAGTTGAAAATGGCTAGAGCTTATGAGTTCATGTGTGTGTTTTCAGACTGTATCACTGTTAATCTTCCCTACTGATAGTTAAATACATTTTTTACGGTTCTACTTATGGTTGGTATATTGGGCTGGAAACTTCTTCATGACACAATTAGGCGTACCATTTGGCAATTCTTCGAAAATCCCAGTGGAAGGTCTGGCTGATAACAACGCCACGTACCAAGCAAAAACCTCATTTTCTAAAAGATTTAATTACTGGGCTACCTGGGAACCCATTTGGTATCAAAGCCACAGGTTCTTCCCATCATTATGAAGTTGAGTTATTAAGAATTTCTTGCTGATCCCTTGACCCAGATACTTACAGATATGTTAGGAACCTCTACTCCTATTCTCACTCCTTCTACCTCCTTCAGATCTACTTCCCCTTCTCACTTGGATTCTCTATGTGAGTTCAAGTATCTTTTTGATGATGAGAAGATCTCTTACCAAAAACAGTAAAGAATATTGTTTCCCCTTCCTGGAAACATGTCAAAGAGTATGTTAAAGCTACAAAGTATGACCAACACACTCTTCTTACAACATCCAAAGAACAGTACGTCACCCTAGAGATCCCTTCTCACTTTCCTCGACAGTGGATAGTAGAAGGTTATACCCATCTCTACTTCGGAGCTGTTCGACTTGCTCTCACCTACCACGGAAGAAAAGGATTACCAGTAACCGCCCGACTAGCACTTTTTGATTCCAGATATAAGAAGTATAAGCATGTCTGCATCAGCACAGTTTAGACAACTCTGAACGCTGGTACCATCCTTATCACGTTTTTCCTCAATTTCTATATGGCTCTTCAAGACCCACATCTCCATTATGAAATCCTTGGTATGATGCAGAGACAAGAAAATTTCTTTACCCAAGAACAAAAAATCCATCACCTGAAGGAACAATTACGATACATCCAAGACCAGTAACAGCCCAGCTATCCTACTCCAATTTCTTCATTATTTAGAACAGCTGACCCGTTCAGCCTAACTTCAGGCCCAGCATATCACTATACTACTCCCGCTATAAATAATCCATTTTTAATTCATTACTAGAGATTCTTGCAACGCCAATCTATAGAGCACCGGTCCCTACTGTTACTTATACTTGGCCCATTACGCCTAGTTAGTCTTCCCGGCCCAATCCTTCCCGGGACCGAAAGATGAAAGACCTTGAATATCCTTAACGGCCTTTGAAGATCTATGAACTAGAACCTTCCTACGAAGCATGGACCCTCCAATCCAATCCTATCACGAGTTTCCTAGATCAACAACTTTAGCAAAGCCCAGTGACTCATGTAATTCTTGCAGTAGTCTAAGACTTGAGTTCAGACTCATCCAGTGCTACGGAAGAAGTTGATGATGGAACATGGTCAACCTCTTATTCTTCTGAAGCCCAAGTCTATATGGCCTAATGATCTTCAAGCTACGCTCAACCAGCACAGTTAGCCAATACAGAAGTTAAATCTTAGGCTCCTCCAGAGCCTCACCAGCAGCGGCAACCTTTTCTAGCTACTTCACCTCTATCGCCACCTAATCCTCAACCACAACCTCATGTGGCTATGGAAGAAGATATTCCTTTTATGAATATCCAGCAACCCACCTGGAGTTCTCCATCTCTTAATGTCAGCATATCTCTCGATGGCATTCTAACTACAAAATGGCACGAAAAATTCCTTGAATTTCATACTTGGTGTCTTACACAACTATAACGAGAATGAGCAACACATCAGAAGGTTACATTGCCTTCGTTGCTAGTATGGCAGGTATTCTCAAACATTGGTATATGAAGATAAGAGAATATCGTTAGCTACTTCTGGTTCAGACACCTACCACAAATGAATTTCTCCTCAAGCTTTATCAACAGTTCATCGGTGATCCTTCAGCCCTCCTTGATATTGCTAGAGAAGAATTCTTCAAGATAAAGTGCTGCTCTTACAACAAGAAAGACCTTGAGAAGCATTATGAGAATTTGCTCAAGTGCTTCTATTTTATTTGTACTAGCTATAAAAATGACAACAACCTGAAGTAGGCATATATCAATTTAGTCCCTGATACTATTGGCCAGGAAGCTCTTCGTATCATCCAACAGAGTGGCCAGCCACTTAACAACTACTCCTTTGGAAAGCTTCACCAAACTATCATGATTGCCTTGACAAAGCTGTGCAACACTTACTCCTTCTTCAAGGAATTCAGCCAGACACAAAGTCTATCTGACAAAGCTTGCCAGCAGCCTGGTCTGTCTATCAAGTGCAAGGATAAAAGCACTTTCCATTGCAGTCTTTGAAAGAAGCATCACCGATGATAAGTCTTTTCCCCGGATAAGCCTCAATGACTTCGAAGAAAAAGGAAAATATTCTTCAGACACAAGAAGAACAATGGAAAGTTCAAGTAGTGTTTTATCTGTAGACAACGCGGTCATTTTGCCAAAGACTGCCCAAAGAAAAACACCCAGTCCAAAAAGAAGATGGCAAACACCATCTCTCAAGTTACTGGAGCTGATTTTTCCAATGATGACATGAAGTCCATATTCTCAAAGACTTTTCCACACTATATAAAGGGCACCTCCAATATTCTTGCTGATATCCTGAGCAGACCATCCAAATCCTTCCTTAAACCACCAAAGCCTCCCAAGCCCAAAAACTAAATGGCTTCTTCCTTTTGAAGAATTATTCTCTAGCAATATCAAGGAGGGCTAAAGGATCACCGATAAAATCTTGATAAAGCTTGAGGACGAATTCATTTGTGAAGGTGTCTAAACTAGAAGTAGTTGACGATATTCTCCTATGCTCATATACCAGTGTTTGAGAATACCTGTCATACTAGCAATGAAGGCAATGATAACCTTCTGATGTGTTGCTCCTTCTCATTGTAGTTGTGTAAGACACCAGGCATGAAATTCAAGGAATTTTTCGTGCCATTTTGCAGTTGGAATGCCATCGAAAGATAAACTGACATTAAGAGATGGAGGACTCCAGGTGGGTTGCTGGATATTCACAAAAGGAATATCTTCTCCCATAGCCACATGAGGTTGTGGTTGAGGATCAGGTGACGGTGGAGGTGGAGCAGCTGGAGAAAGTTGCTACTATTGGTGAGGCTCTGGAGAAGCCTGAGGAATCAGGCGCAACCAAATGCTAAATCTAGTCCTAAATTTTTCTGAGTGCTACATACTGGTGCTCACATTTACAAAGTAGCCGCATATGGCATCAGCTTACATGTCAAATATAGGTGAAGCGGTGGAATGGTAACTAACCCCACCCGGTCACCTTCTCCTTCATTTAGCGACTTAAAACCTCTCTTCCCACCATGAACAAACCCAGGCCTGGTGCTCCAAACAAACTAAATCTTAGCTTATTCCACCTAAATTAAATACAAATTAGCAAACATTTGGGGTTAAAACTATATGTTTAAACAAGAGAAGCTAGAATACGAGCTCAATCTTTCTAGGTAAACTATGTTCAATTACTTCTAAATTTCCTGTTTAATTCAGACCTATAGTTGTTAGGATTATGGATTAAAATTAGCTCATTATATGCTTATTAGCTTAACCAAGTATGGGAAGCTTGGAAAAAAATTGAATTGAATTATGGTTTTTTTCCATTTTGTTTTACTAAGAAGGGTAGGAAATAAGTAAAATTGTTACTCTTAATTTATTTGCTAGTTGTGGAAGATTAATAAATGAGAAAAAGGAAAAGATTGGGTCCAAGAAACATTAAGGGGCTAGATATATGGAGACCTATGTAAAAGTTAATTTAGTCACTTAAACCATATGAAACTTTGTTAATTATTGGGCTAGATATCCTCTATTTATGTTTTGAAATGATCAATATAGGTTATGAGCTTAAGCTACTAAGAGAGGTCCTATGTTTGGCTTAAAACCAAGATAAAAGGCTAAGTACATTGAGCTTGCAAAATAAGTTATCTAAGGTAGCTCACACCAACAATTCTTGTTTTCATTTCGATGGTGTTCAAATTTGAGGTTGTTTATGCTACTTGTGTACATCCTAAAGACATTAAAGATAGAAAAGTTGAGTCATTGACCTTGTCTCCATTTTGATTCTAAATTCAAAACTTGTACTCTTTTGTCCACCAAGGGAAACCAATCATGGTTGTTTCACTTTTACCATAACAAGTCTTGGAGGATCAAAGAAAGCTTCAAAGTAAAGTTGAGAGAAAAGAAAAAGAAGGGAAAGTTGAAGCCAAAAGTGATGAGAAGCAAGTTGAAAGAACATCCAAGAGGCTATCTAAGAAGAGTGGACATGAGGGAAAGAAGAGAGAAGAGTTTCTAAGAGAAAAGAATGAGGGGAAGTTGAGTGAAAAAAAAGAATGTCATATAGCAAAGATGAGTGATGTGAAGAATGTCATTCAAGCACAAAGACTAGTGCTTCTTTTACTTTGCAAGGGTTCTTTGCTTGCATCTAACACATCTTTATAGTATTGTGTTATCTTTGTTGAAGGACTTTGAAGATGTTTTCCCTAAGAATCTGATAAGGTTGTCACCCATAAAGGGCGTGGAGCACCAAATTGACTTAGTCCTGGGTGTTACTATTCCAAATAGGCTAGCCTATAGGACCAACCCCGAGGAGACCAATGAGATTCAAAGGTAAGTAGAGGAATTGTTGGCTAAAGGCTTTGTAAGATAGAGTATGAGCCCTTATGCGGTGCCTATCCTTTTGGTTCTAAAGGAGATGGCTCATGATGCAAATGCATGGATTGTAGGCCTGTCAACAAGATCACTGTATAGTATAAGCACCCTATCCCTACACTTGATGATATGCTTGATGAATTACATGGTTCTACTTTGTTTTTTAAGATTGATTCAAAAAATGGTTACCATCAAATTTGGATGAGGGAAGGGGATGAATAGAAAACAACTTGCAAAACAAAATTGGACTTTATGAATGGTTAATGATGCCTTTTAGATTGACTAGTGTTCCTAGTACTTTTATGAGACTCATGAATCATGTATTGTATGACTTCATTGGTAGGTTTGTTGTTGTTTACTTTGATGACATCGTAATGTATAGCAAGGACCGAAAAGAGCATGTTGGACACTTAAAACAAGTGCTAAGTACTATAAGAGAGTAAAAGTTGTTTGCTAACTTGAAAAAGTACTTTTTTTTTGTGTTGGCAAAGTTATATTCCTTGGTTTCATTGTAAATTCCCAAGGTATGGAAACAGATCAAGAGAACGTAAGGGCCATACAATAATGGCTGTAATTTCCATCATTAAAGTAAGATCATTCCATGGGCTAATTAGCTTCTATAGGAGGTTTGTAAAAAAATTTTCTTCTATTACTGCACATTTAACTGAAGTTATTAAGAAGAATATAGGATTCAAGTAGGGGAAAGCTCAAGAGGAAGCTTTCGGGTTGTTGAAGGAAAGGTTGTGCAATGCATCAATTTTAGCTTTGCCTAACTTTGCTAACACTTTTTAGGTTAAATATGATAATTCATGTATAAGCATTGGAGCCGTATTGATGCAAAGAGGCTACCCCATTCGCATACTTTAGTGAGAAGTTTAATGGTGTTACTTTAAACTATCCCACCTATGACAAGTAGCTTTATGCTTTGGTAAGAGCTTTGGAGACATGACAACACTACTTATGGCCAAGAGAGTTTGTCATTCATACCGACCATCAAGCCTTTAAGTTTCTTAATGGGCAATGTAAGTTGAATAGAAGGCATGCAATGTGAGTGAAGTTCATTGAGTCATTTCTTTATTTTATCAAATACAACAAGGTAAGGATAACATAGTGACAGATGCACTTTCTAGAATATATGTTTTACTTTCTGCCTTAGATGCTAAAGCGTTGAGTTTTAAGCAATTGAAGGACTTGTATACCTTGGATCATGATTTTGGTGAGATTTATGCTAAGTGTTCTAAGTTTGCTTTTGAAAAATTTTATCAAGTTAATGGGTTTCTTTTTAAAAAAAATAGGTTGTGTATCCTTAAGACTTCATTGAGGGAACTATTCATAAAAGAAGCGTATTATGGAGGACTAATGGGACACTTTAGACAAGCCAAGACCTTGCATACTTTGAAGGAGCACTATCATTGGCCTAACATAGCAAAAGATGTGAGGAAGGTTTGTGAACAATGCATAGCATGTAGGAATGCTTAACCCACTCACACTTCACAAGGTTTATATACACCACTTCCAACACCTACTCATCCATTGGTTGATGTTTCAATGAATTTCATAGTTGGATTGCCTAGGACTAAAGGAAACCAAGATTCTATCTTTATTGTAGTTGATAGGTTTTCTAAAATGGCTTACTTTATTTCATGTAATAAAATGAACGATGCTATACATGTGGCTAAGTTGTTTTTCAGAGAAGTTGTTAGACTTCATGGAGTTCCAAAGACCATAATCTCAGATAGGGACTCTAAGTACCTAAGCCACTTTTGGAGGACTTTGTAAGGAAAGCTTGACACTAAGCTTTTGTTTTCTACTCCTTGCCACCCACAAATGGATGGGCAAACTTCTGTAATAAATAGAACCTTAGGATTTATGCTTAGAGCTATCATTGGTAAGAATTTGAAATCTTAGGAAGATTATTTCCCTCATGTGGAGTTTGCTTATAATAGGGCTACACATACTACTACCGGTTATTCACCTTTTGAGATTGTGTATGGTTTTAATCCTTTTACTCCATTGGATATTTTACCTTTACTTATTCATAATGTTTCTAGTTTGGATGGTAAGAAAAAAGCTGAGAGTATAAAGAACTTACATGAAAAGGTTAAGCAACATATTGAGCTAAAAAATCAACAAGTTGCCAAGAAAGCCAATCGAAGGAGAATTCTCTCTGAGCTTGAAGATTTGGTGTAGCTACACATAAGAAGGGAAAAATTTCTAGCTACATAGAGAACTAAGTTTCACCTAATAGGAGATGATATATTCCAAGTGATCAAGAGGATTAGTGACAATGCATGCATGCTAGACTTGCTGGGTGAGTATAATGTGAGTGTCACCTTCAATGTTACTAATTTGTCTTTGTTTGAACATGCAAATTCATGGACGAATCTTTTTAAGGAAGGAAGATTTTATGTGAGTTTAAAAGGTACACCCAAAAAAGGCAAGGAACCTTTGAAGATAACTAGTGACCCTATGACAAGAAAGAGGACTAAGGAGCTCACTAATATACTTCAAGCCTTTGTCATAAGTTATTTCATGGAGGATGGACTTGGATATTCACATGGAGCAGCTGGAACACTTAAGGGAGCATATAGAGAGGATGGCCAAGCTTTGTGCTCATTTCTAAAGTGCCTACACAAGCAAAGCAACAAGGACACCAAGGACACCACTCAAAGTGCACTCTTGGAGCCTCCTTGAAGTGTCTCATGGGTCATTTTCTTCTATAGGCTGAATCTTTAAGCCCTAAAGTTTCAAGACATCTTTTCAACACCTAAGGGAAGGTCTCAAGCCAAAAGGTCTTAAATATCTCACCTAGAACTTGAAGGCACAAGCATAAACCCTAAAAAAAGCCTAATGATGCATTCGAAAAGCATACTTAGGAGTTTTAGGGCCAATCTTGTGAACCTACATAATTTCCTTTAATTTCTTATTTCATTACATTATTTAGGATGTTATTATGACCGAGGAAGTCATTTAGGTCACATGGGATAATTGGCATACGTTCATACTCAAAACAAGTACAAAGCGTGTGTTTAAATCCTAGTTTGACTATGTTTTCCTATGTCTTTTGCACTTAGGTTTGCTAGCTGAATTTGGCTTAGTTTAAACCATAATTTAGGCTTATATAAAGGCTTACTTTTTGGTTGTAAAACAAAGTTTTTGAAATCAATAATATTGCTCCTTGAGAGGCATTCTTTTTGGTTCTTGGTGAACTACCTTGGTACACAAGCAAGATTGTGTTCTTTGTGTATTTTTTATACTTCTCGTTTCTAATCACAGGTTGATTAGGGGTGGGAGTCTTCAATCTAGTCTCTTAGGTGTTGTTTGTGGAACTTGTTAAAACCTTGGGTGCATTTCTTAGTCTTTATACCAATGGGGTTCGCATCAATAACTAACCTTCAAACATTGTAAAGTATGATTTTCCCTCTATTCACTGAATTGGTAGCCATAGAACTCCTAACATGAGTAATTTGATAATGAAAATTTTAAAAAGGTATAAGTGAATTTATGCAAGAGGTATAGGTCTCGCCCACCCAACTAGACATCTCTAGGTATCCCCAACCCAAAGTCATTTCCCAAAGAAGATGGAAATTTTTTAAAACAAATACCACATCAACAATTAGAATCCCTGAACCTATGAACCCAGAAGGAAGAGCACCTGGTGCTTAAGAAACTCTGAGTCATGGTATCTGACCCTTTCACCAAGGCGTCACTTTACTCTCCCAAAATTGTGTGAACCCAAAACTTGTGGATATTACTGTTGCTTATCTTATGCGGAGATCGTGAAGCAAAATCTGAATCCTAGTAGTCATTACGCTACTAATGTAATACAATGGGGGATGTGAGTTTTCAATGATATAGGAGTTGTGGGTCGTGAAGGAAGGGTAGACCAACTTCAGCTTCATCCACATAACCTTCTGCTACCTGCCTATGGAAAACCCTAAACCAAATAAGAAGAGATAAGATAAGACAACATGAGGACTACATTTAATTTTTTTTTCACCAAAGGAGAAATCATTTGAGATGAAAAAATTTATTATTTTTTTTACAAAAGGGAGAAGATTACAGATTTAAAATATTATTAATTTTCAAAGGAAACTCTAAATTGGTTTTGTCTTTAACCATGTCTGATGAGTAAAAAGGTATATTTGTGTGCTTGTGTGTGTGCGTGTGTATAAACATACCACATTTTTTCATCAAAAGTTTCACATCCTAAAACCTTAATACTCGTTATTCATGACCATATACATGAATTCTCACACGTGGCATAATGGAAAATACACTTTATATAGGACATCAAATGACCCTTAGTGTCATCCGCAACTTAACTTAGAAGGTCTTTTGGTGGTTGCATTCATACATTATTGATTATGGCAAACAAAGAAGAACATTACAAAAGAATATTATTAAACATGGTAAGCATAGAAATATACAAAATGCTGAGTGTTTCAACACACAATATGATCATATGAACTATTTCAGGAACTCAGTTATGTGCATCCCCATTATATTTAGACAGATTTGATTACTCAGAACATGCAAACATTGTCATCGTTCAAAATAAGCTTATTGCACTACTCACTGTTTCACTCAACCCTCATAGACAATGGAGAATGAGTAGGCCTTCGTGGTATGATTGATGATTGAAATATGTAATCCATCACTTTCTCTTTAACGCAAACCATTAATGGATGGTGAACAATGAGTACAATTTAATCATAAACCCATAAACCCTAAACCATATATCCAATAACACTTGAACAATAACTAATAAAATATAAATAGAAAACCCTAGACTCCAAATCCCTAAATTCGTAACTCTAAACTCATGTAATCCATATACAGTAAACTTTAAACCCAAAATTTAACCCTAAGCCCTTAAACTCAAAATCGTGTACATGTAAACAATAAACTAGAATCTAGCAACTGTTGACCATCTATCATTGTGATGAATGCGTCTTTGTCAAATTTCCTACGACCATCTATATTTAGGGCCATACTGTGCATAGAGTTAAAAGTTTGAGTAAATGGCATATATAATCCTCAAACTATCACCCATGTCACACTTTCATCCTTAAATAATGAAGTGTTGAATAAGTCGTCCTAAATTATGAAGGATGTTGAATCGTTCGTCCTCCATCCATTCCAATTGTTGAACACTAACATAAAATAATGGAATTGCAAAAAAATGGAAAATTATGACCAAATTGAACAACTTAGCGAAGTTGAAGGTCTTAAAATTCCAATAAAACTGTAAAAATAAAATTATAACTTACGTTTTAAGAAAAATAGTGTTATAGAAATAAAAAAATAAAACTAAAATAGAAGATGTAATAGAAAATAGAAACAATGATACAATTTTTATACAATTATTTTATTAATAATAATGTAATAAATAATAAATAACAATAATATATATTAATAATAGGTAACATAATAAAAATCCAAAAAATAAATAATTTAAAAAATTAAAATAAAATATTAAATAATAATAGAAAATAAATGAAAAGGAATAATAAAAAATAAAAATAAATTTATTAAAGAAAAAAAATTATACATAATAATAAAATAAAAAATAATATAAACATAAAAATAGAGAAAGGGAGAAAAGAAAATACAAAAATAATATAAAATAATAGGAATTATTAAATTCAAATAAATAACTTAAAATAATAAAAATTACAAAACATAAAAATAAAGTATAAAGTAGGAATAAAAATACAAATATTCTTAAAAATTTTGAAAAAATAGTAAATGATAATAATATTTTCTCTTTTTGTTTTCGTTTTTCAATTGTACCTTTTTTAATCGTTTTCCTTTTTTCTTTGATAATTTTTCAAATTTTTAGGCACATTTTTATTTTTAGTCGTCATTCATTTTTTAAAAGTTTTATTATTTTTATTTATTTATGTATATTTAATAATTTATATTATATTATTTGATTATTTTATTTACCTTTCTCTTTATTTATGTTTTTATTGTTTTACTATATTGTTATTTTGATTTTTGTCTTTAATAAGATTTTTCAATTTTTTATTCCCTTTTATTTATTTATCTATTATTTTCTCGTTGGTTATTTTAATTTTATTATTCTTTATTTTATTTTATTTTCATTATTTTACTTATTATCAATATACATTGATTATTAATTATAATTTATTATTCATGTTATTAATAAAATAAAATACAGTTTTATCTCTTCTAATTTTTTTTATTTACTAATTTTTCAAATTCTTAGGAATATTTTAATTTTTAGTCATCCTTTATATTTTTAAAGTTTTATTATTTTTATTTATTTATTTATTTTAATTTAAGAATTTATTTAATTTAATTTAATTTTCTCTTTCTATTTATCCATTTTGATTATTATATTATTATTTATTATTTTCTATTTTTATTTTTGACTTTGATAAGATTTTTTTTATTTTTTTATCCCCTTTTATCTATTTTTCTATTATTTTTTAGTATGTTATTTTATTTTTAGTAATTATTTATTTTTATTTTATTTGCAATATTTTACTTATTCTTAATTTATATTGATTATTAAGGATATACAAAAAACTATATCATTATTTCTATTGTAGTTGTAATTTTGTTTTATTATGACATTTTTTTCTTAAAACGCAAATTTTAATTTTGTTTTTTTTTGTTGAATTGCACTTTGGACGTCCAATTTTTCTATGATATTGAGTCTAGTCATAATGTTTCCTTTTGTTGCACTTCAGCAATTTTCAATTAGTGTTTAGCGGTGGGAATGGATGGAGGACGAATGATGCAACATTATTCATAGTTTAGGATGACTCATGTAACATTTTATGGTTTGAAGATGAAAGTGCAACAGGGGTAATAATTTGATGACAATGGGTGCCATTTACTCTAGAAGTTTGAGGTAATTATAAAAAAAAAAAAGTTGATTTTGGGGCGAGAAGACCATATTCATGAAAGTTCAGGGTTTAAAAGTTATGGCACCGGATTTCCAATATCAATCCCCCAATCCTATCATTGATGGGTAAAATTTACATATGGTCCCGTTACTATAATGATCATCTTAACGTCTTACCTCAATTAATGCTATTTTAAAGTCTCGTAACTCATATATCATTTCCGATGTGAGTCCATTCTATTAGTGTATCCATTATTTTGGATGAAAATTGCTTATGTTGCATTTTATATACTATGGTGGGTCCCAAACTGCCACATGGATGACTATATTTGAAGGAAAAAAACTTTAAGTTAAAATTGACACAAACAAATAAATATAAGGACTTAAAATGTAATTTTTCATTCTTCCCCAAATTTTCTTGTCTGCTCCTGAAGTTGCCGGTGGAATAAGCGTCCAAATCAAAGAAATTGAGCGAATTGGATCAATTCTCATTATCTAACAACAACAACATGATAGGGCACAATTAGGTTAGGTGCGAGATGGCGCTAGTCACAAAAGGATCTTGGGCATGAAAGTTGGAGGTAGAGCTTAGGAAGTTGATGTCAAAGCTAGAATCCAACCATTATTAGGTAGATCTTTACTAAGGACCAGGCTAAGGTGTGAAGAGCCTCACAAAAAGTGCTTGTCTGGTTGAGTACTTGAAATTTCATTTTCAATCTGTTTCTTTGTATCCACGATGAAGGGTCACAGGTGATATTTATCCATAGAGAAAGGAAAACGGAGTCGCTTTGTGGTATCATGTGCGAGTTCAAAGGGCTTATTTACTCTGATTTTAAAAGTTTGAGGATGGTTTGTACTTCAGGGATTGTCTGAGTAAACAAAGGGCCAAAATCCAAATATTAGCCCTTGCACTTGAGTGAGACTGACGCAAAACCACTTGAATGTTAACTCGGGACACATAAACCCTTACACTTGGTAAAACTCGGACCTAGGGATGATCAGTATTTGGTTTAAATTGACAAAACCGAAAAATCGAAATTTTTTTGAAATTCGGTTCAATTTCGGTTGAAACCGAATAACAAAAATTTCGGTTTCGGTTTTAGAATTCAGTTAATTCGGTAACTGAAATAATTGAAATTTTTTATACCAAATTTTTTTTTATTTGTTTCATGAACAATAATGCTATCAAGTAACCCAAATTAGCTTGGATTCTTATTTTTTTTCTTTCCATGGACAATGAATCTTCTATATTAAATGGAATTTGAAAAGAAAAATAATATCTTTATCTCATTTCATCTCTTATAGAATTTAACTACCATTTTTTCGGTTAATTCGGTTTAAACTAAACCGAACCGAAATATTTTTCGGTTCGATTTGAATTCGGTTTTATAGATTAATTCGGTTATTTCGGTTTCTTAGCATCTAAAACAAAAAATTGAATAAACCGACAAATTCGGTTCAGTTTAAACCAAACAAACCGAATAATCACCCCTATTCAGACCCATAAGTCCCTCTTCGACCACTGTTAGTCACGCGCTCGCACGTGACCAGTTTCCGTAACTGAGCCACCCCCCCCAAGTTTTCTTCTGAAGCCACCGTCGTTCATCTCCTCCCTAACGAGCTCCGCTCTGGTAACCAGCCACGCCATCTCACCCCCATCGCCCTCCATCGCCACACACTTCACCCCGTGTCCGGCATAACCATCGTCACTGGCAGATACATGGATTTTCATTGGTTAAAATTCATAAACAGCCGTGGATAAGGACTAGGGAGCAGCGGCCAGCCCAGTTGTCTCGTTTTGGGTTTGGCGTTCCCATCGTTCACGTTAGTTTGATTCGCCCCTTCACTCTCCTCAAGAGAATTCTAATGCATCTGATTTTGTGGAATTTAAATCTGTTTTCCAATTTTGTTCCTATTACGTTTTATTAATTTCACCCACATAATCTCTAGCCGATTTTAACCAATTGCTTCGACTCGGATTTGGACCATTTGGTTGCCCCGAAGAAGAAAGACGAAGGCCCGTGAGTTTGACAGGTTGAACCCTCATCTTTCCATACATGTTTCTGAATTTGATCAATTCAATATCTCTCATCCTGGTGCTCTCAGGAAAAGACCTGAGTCCTAACTGAAGTAAGTCATGTGCTCGGACGTTGTTGTCTTTTACTGTGGGCTTATGTGTGAGAGTCTACTGAGTCCGAAAGCTTTTGTGTTCCAAGTTTATGTTTGGGGTGTCTTTCTTGCTCTAGTTGAGGGGCTAAGTTTAGATTTTGGCCGTAAATAAATTATGCGTGACGCATTTGTTAGGCCCACGTACAACTGAACTTGTAGCGTTCAGGCCGCTCTACTCTAGTCGACCTCCAGCCATCCTCAACCTCAACTGCTTTCGTCCTGCGGTTCTTTCTGTTTAAGTTCTCATATCCTTGAGAAGTCGCAACTCGCAAGGTCAGAATCTCAATCTGGGTTAGCTTTTGCTCCTGGTCAGAAGATCATGATTTTAATCGGATATTTGACTCCTGTCACTTTTTTATGATGTAGTTTCCTTTGTTTCCGCGTGATTGGTTATATTTGATACATCAGATGGTGTTTTGTACCAATTGTGCTAGAAACGTGACGGGAGTCCGGCCCTATGATGGTCATCTGTAAGTGCTTTTAAAACCAATTCTTTCCTTGTCTTTTGGATATGAAGATAGAAAATTTAGAAGGATAAAAAGTCTGGATTTTTTTGTTGATTGTTTTAATGTTTTGGTTAAAGATGTTGCCCTTTATGCGGGAAGGTTCTTGAGGATTCGTACTTCTCGTCTGAACCCCAATTTGTGAAAGATTCATCTGGTCAGGTATGTACTTACAATGTGTTTTGTTTGCTTTCTGTTTTTTCTTTTTCCAATCGAAATGCTAGATATCTTTAGGTTGAATATTCTAATTTTGTTCCCTCAACAGTGAACACTTCAACATACTCGTAGTCAAGTTCATAGGATATCCTCCATCCAGTTTATAGAATGCCGTTTAGTAGGATGGGTGTGCTGACTCTTTGATGCTTTAAACTATTTGTTTCTGTGTTGAAGATCTCTCTTGAACAATTGTGAGCAATGATGGTATTGGTTGCTGTCCTAAAAGCAATCAGGATGTGTTGTTTGTTTCAGAGGAGATTGGTAAAAGCTGTTTTGGTGGATAAGAACATTGTATCAGTCTAAATTTTTTTAAGTATTGAAGCTCAGGAGCTAAAAAGATGAGATTATTAAGTTGAAATCTGCAAAATTTGATATTTCCTTCTCTGCATTGTGAGCAAGCTTCTATTTATATATTGTTGTTAGTTATCACCTCATTTTTTTGCACTAAATTGTTTCTTTTTTCTCATGTGAAACTTCAAATCTTTACTGTTTGTTCGTAAACTTTAGTTGTATCTTTCAGCTTATAAAGATAAAAGTCCTTGTGATTGTAAATATTCCAGTTATACTATTACTGAAAAGGAGGAATCTTAATTTACTGAAATCTTAACATTTTTGTTGTAGATTTTCCAAAAGGAAAAGTAACAAAAACAAGTCTAAATTCTAAACAACGATGCCTGTGCGCTGTCATCTGCTAAGTGTTTTTTTGTTTTTTTTAATAAGTAACCTTATTCAGTGTGAATGCTAGATTGGTCAGTTGTTATAAACCGTGTTCTGTGTGAATGCTAGCTTGCCTTAACCAAGGTTTCATCTAACGTCAGCATATAAATATATATGTGTGTGTTTTACTTACAAAAATAATTATTGAGTCAAACTGAGTTTTTAAAAGTCAACATGTGTCAAACTTTATGGGAAGGAGGTAGTATTTGTTTCCAAAATTTGCTTGTAGATTTTAAAATGGGTTTTTTCTGTTTTATGCTACTCTTTAGTGTTGGAAACTTTTTCTTTGAGGACTTTTCTAGTGATTGCTTGAGAAGAATTGGTGTTACTGAGTTGTGATGCTGGGGACCTGTGTTGTGTAATCTTAGTTGGACTTCTGGTTTTGCTCGTTTCTGTTTCCAATATGGCTTTCATTCGTCTAACAAATACAAGAGACCATTATCAAATATTATAATGACTCTAATCCTATGCCCCTTTTGCTGCCTTGTTTGCTTACATTCACTGTAGTCAGGATAAACAGTAAAATGTGAATTCATGGTATGTTGCATTATTCAACTTTTGGTTGTTTTTTAAGTGTTGCTGCTGTTGTTCTATTATCTTTTACTGCAAAATTCTGGTTCATTTTCCTAGCCATGATGTCTTCTTGTGCTAATTTATGCCTTGCAGGCCAAACTGTCTGGTCAATTTGTGAGATCTGTTCAAGATGGCTTAGGGTCCCGTCAAAGAACATTGGACAGAGGTGTGTTTTAACTAAGTTTTATTTTCTATCATGCAAAGAGATTTATAGCTTTGTCTGTTCTATGTTCATGCAGGAATGTTAAGGCCAAAGAAGTCAGTTTCTTAAAGTTTCTATTCAAGATGCGGTTCGTTTAATTCTTGTTAAGATAGATATTGTTTTGTTAACTTCCAATAGCTGGACTTTTCTGCATCAGTAGATTGGTCACATGTGTAAGTGTGTGAGTGAGGCTTAGGATTAGTCGTTAAAGCTTATGATTGTTACCTCAAGGTCCAAGGTTCAAATTCCCACTTCCCCCTAGCTTTGCTTATATCTACTAAAAATATGTGTAAATATATAGTTGGAAATTGAGCGCATCAAATGGATGCAATACAAAGCTTAACACAGGGAAGGTAACTTAAAATATGTATCATTGCTTAGAATATTCTGTTCAATGCAATACAAAGCTTTAATACTGTGAACAATTTATCCTGTCCCTATTAACATCTAACAGGAAGAGAAAATAAAGTTCTTACTGACTGTTCAGTTGTGCTTATTAGAATAAGCTGAATGGATATATAAAGCTATCTTGGATAGGAACTTCTCGTTGTTTTTATTACAACCTCCAGTCAGACTAAGATTTCATCTTCAATACTCCAGGAGCAGACTGTGGAACATGAAATATGGTGTTTCAAACTTCCCTTTCCTGAGAAAATGCAAGAGAACTCATGTCTATGTTGGGCTCTGTTACACGGAAAACAGTCACCAACAGTCTACCTTTTTATGACAAGTATATTAAAAGATGCACCCAGTTCCAATGGGCCACTTGAGAGATGGGGAATCAAAGAAGAATATTTTCAGAGTCTGTGCAGATCATTGACAGTTGAGAGTGGTGTTACTTTCTGCTTTATGGATAATTAGATTTGACATGGAGTTGAAATTTTAATTTGAATGAAGTTAAAAAATTATGAAAATCTGTTTGGAATTTGATGATCTTCAACTCTATACAACTAGTGAACTTTTTGGAGCCTTTTAGGAACAGTTCGCAATCTGTGAAAGCAAAAGCACTTACCAGGAAAAGTAGAGCACAATGGAGACATGGTTCCACTATGAGAGCGTCACTTCACACTTCACTGCTGATTCTTTTACGAGTTACTGGCTTCTATGTTAATAAGCATATGCGTGCAGAATTAAAATTACCCCATGGATGCAAACTGTTGATCGGATGGGAGTTATGGGGAAATCCCACATGGACAGTAAAAGGGGTTAGTCTAGACTTTATAGTATTATGATTTGGGCCTATCCACTCATTGCCAATTGATTTTGAGTTGGATGCGTTAACATGGTATTAGAGTTCAAGGTTCGCCACTATCTTAGCCTTTGGCATAATAACCCACGTGGTGTAGCTGAGCTGCTTTACACATGAGGGTGTGTGTTAATTGAGAAAAGCTCCTGTGGACAATAAAAGGGTTAGTCAAAGCTTTATATTATGATTGGGGCCTCTCTACTGATTGTCAATTGGTTTGATGGAGCTGACCTAGTTTACACATGAGGGGGTGTATTATTTGAGAGAAGCTCACATGGACAATAAAAGGGGTTAGTCAAAGCTTTATATAATGATTGGGGCCTATCTACTCATTGTCAATTGGTTTTGAGTTGGTTGTTTAATAGGAGTAAAGGATTGAACATGGTGATAGAAGAAATAATAGAATTACAATTACTAGTATGAAGTTTGTAGATGAGAATCTCGCTTTTCTCTGCTCTGTTTCATGTGAGGTTCTGTGGTTAAATTGACAAATGGTACCCTTAAAGATCTTTTTCTCGAAAGTAAAAAAGTTCAAACTCCCAGTAAACGTCTTTTAATATTGAAAAATCTCTCAAGATTCTAAACTTCTTGTTTCTATTTTTTTTACTGGTTGTGTAGTTAGTGATGAGCTGAGATACATGAAAGAAGGACTAAATATCGATGATTACAGTGATAATGTTGTTGAGATGGCTTTAAAATTTTATGAGGTATGTGTTTTTGTGCATAAGTTCGTACTTTCTCATATTTTCATCTCATGTTGAAGTCTTATATTGTTTAAAAGGTTGCACTTGATCGGAATTTAACTAAGGGGCGTAGGACTGAGCTGGTGGAGGCTGCTTGCCTTTATCTTGCATGTAGGTGAGGAGTTTCTCTTAAATACCAAACCCAAGTGTCATTTATTCCATCATATGTTACACTTCATAGTTCATGAAAATGTCAGCATAATGTCATTACTGCAGAGTGTTGCTGAATAGAATTAGCAGGTATTTCTTTTGACAAGAGAAGAGATACTCTTGCTAAATTGACTGAAAAAAGCATCAAGGCAGGCCTTCTAATCCATGTAGCGTTGTGCATGATAAGAACCTCATGAAAACACTACGAAGCAGAGGCCCGTAATAAGCTAGAAAACTATATTCCTTTAAAGCGAATCACTAGAAGAGTTTTATCCCCAAAAATCATAGCTTCCTACTTCAGCCGAATAGCACATCGCTACAAAGATAATGGGGAACATGTGCGTACTAATGGCATTTTTTACTTGCTTTGTGCAGGGAAATGGAGAAGCCATTTCTTCTTATTGATTTTGCAATTTACTTGAATATAAATGTGTAAGGAGCCCTTCTCTCTCTTTGTATCATTCTCTCTTATGTTTTGAGTTGCAGATTTAGCCTTTTCAAATTAATGTAGTAATTTGTTTTGCACGTGACTTAGTGGTGCAGGACAAGCTTGAGAATGTTTTCTTTTATTTTTTTTCCCTTTTTAGTTTTTAATATGGTTTACTCTCTTGCAGTTTCTTGAATAATCTGAAGGGAGAGGTGTGAGATCTTCTTTTAGCCTTTTTGAGTGGAGATAGTGAGATAATCTTAGGTTTTGGGTAATACAAAACCTTCTTTTTAAAGACCTAAGAGATTTTATAATTTGTAGACTTGTTCTTTTGTGCATAATTTCTGTTCATTGGCTTGCTCTTATAGTTACCAGATTTGCTAGCCCTCCATTATACCCTGTTCTCATATGTGTGTACCAAAATGCAAGTCATTTGTGTTCGAATTTGCTTGGCTATGAATTTCGTTCATACATGGTGAAGAATCTGTCTTCAGATAGGAAAGAGAGATGAAGTCCTTAATAGAGGAAAGAGAGTTAAAACAGATATAGTCGAAAAGGAAAGAAATAAGCAGAGATGAATAGGCGAGATAAATAGCAGACTTAAAAGCTCAAAGGCAGTTGTTCACCTTTGAAATTTGGATCAATTGTATTATGTATAATACTGAATTTCAAGAAAAAGACAACAATGTCCTTTAAAAATCCCACATGTTTAAGTCAGGGGTTTCGCTAGTGCTTTATAGTACAGCAAGTCCTACTCAGCCATTGCCAGTTTTTTATGGCTTGGGTGCTTTAAAATGGTAGTTAGAACACAGGGTTATCATATCCCCGAAGTCAGTCATCACAACATTGTTGTTGTCATAGTCCATGTGAGATGCCTGTTTTCAGTTGCTTCAGTGGCTTGCACATGTTAAGTGGTAAAAGCTCACATGGTTAAGTCAAAGGAGTTAGGGCTTTATGTCATGTGAGGCCTCTTCATCTATTGGCCATTGGATTTGATTAGATGCTTCAACATTAGTTATTACAAGATCAAGTGGAGGTAGATGTGCCTTTAATGGCTATGTGGCTAGTTTTGGAGAAATTACTGGACTTCAAGGGTTCTGATTTTGAGTCCCTTCAACTCTACCAGAAGTGTTTTAGGAGTGCCCTGAATATAGCTTTTTTTTTTTTATGCGAATCTTTTTATTTTTTTTTTCTTGGAGTCATTACATCTTATTATTGCTATAATTTATTTTTTTTCATCTCACTGGTGCTTATAATTTAAGTTCTGCATGAGATGAGTTAGGAATTCATTTACTCTTGCAGTTTTGACCTTTGCATGATTCCTTTGATTGTCATATTGCATAAGAGTTAAGCAATTTGTTTTCTCATTTTGCAGTTACGAAATTGGTGCTGTATATTTGCAGCTTTGCCAAAAGCTATACTTGGCAGATGATCGCAATGGTCGAAAAGCTCTGTCCTTAGTTGATCCATCAATTTTCATTCCTAAATTCACTAACGGTAGGCTCCTGGACAGCAACTTCCAAGATTTCTCTATAAAAATATTGTTGGAAGTAAATTTCTTTTATTGGTGGCCGATAAACCTGTATTTCTGAGAATAATTTGTTCTGATTATTAATTGGATTCAACTAAGAGCATTGACTATGACTAATATGCTTTGCAGCATTGTTGCTAGAAAGGAATGATGAAGTGGTTCAAACTGCAAAGGATATTATAAGCAGCATGAAAAGGGATTGGATGCAGGTCTGATTTAGTTGTAAGATTTGTATTGTGAATCTGTGTTGTGGATTATTTGCCTTCTGGCTATTATTCAGAAACCCAAATGCTCATATAAAATGGTTCAGAAACAAAACTGTTCTGATAAACTACGCTGATGTGTTTACAGACAGGGAGAAAACCAAGTGGTTTATGTGGTGCTGCACTGTATATATCTGTGCTTTCACATGGCCTGAAGTGTTCTAAATCAGATATTGTAAGTAAAAGCTATGCTCTAAATTTCTTGCTTATTCATTCTAAATATTTGGGTTACGGTATCAAACTCTAAAATAGGGGTGTGAATGGATCCCTGACCAAACCTGCATCATGTAAGCTTCTTACTCATGTTTGTTAGTGGGGTGGCTACCTGGCGTGAAACATGTTCTATCCAAATTTTGCAGTTACGTGAGAATTTATATTCTATGTTAAAAAAAACAAGCTTTACATAACATAATTAAAATAAAAAAAAAAATAATCAGCAAAAAAACAAAAATCAGAGGAAAAGAAAAAGCATGCCAACTTTAGTTGTGTTCTATTGTAAAAACACGACAATCATAACTAAGACAGGGAACAGCAAGTAACTAAGATGAGCAGCATAATTAGTTGTCTTAGTTATACCCTGTTGCTTACTTGAAGGTTATTTTTATTTATTGTCATGGTTATACTGTTATTGCTCATTGTAGCCATATATGTTTTGTTGTTTTAGTAGGGTGTAGCTACACCTGACACACCATGGTTCTAGTGAAATTTAAAATGCACAAGCTGCAGGATCAGCAATGTAGCAACACAAATCCCCTTTCTTGCTTGCCATTTCCAATCGGCCATTGGCCTCTCATCTTACTAAAGTCAACTACCACCCTTTTGGCACTCTGAGTTTGCTGTCTTGGCTCTTTCTCACCTCTTTTGTTCTGATCCTACCTCCATATGCCTAACTCGGCTAAACCCTGTGATAGCTCTTAAACCTTGCTTCAAAGATAATCCATTTGAAAATTTTTCTTAGTCATTCTGTGATTGAAATATCTAATCCAGTGTTTAATAAGCAACAGTTTGCTATGCCCAATTGTCAAGGGTTTTGAAAAAAATTGTGAGGTATCAATTGATCCTAGCACATATACATGTACTGAAACAATTATAGGAAGACAACAAAATTGCTCATTTCATTGTTTGCCTATTATAAAAAAGTTAATGGAGCCCTCCTAACTTTTTATACAGCAACATGTACAACTTTGTCGTGATTTTGTAAAATATTTGTACCAAAAGTAAAGATTTCACATAAAAGTATTATCCATATAAAAATAGAGGTTATAGAAGGTGTATATATGTAAATTTGGAATTGGTAAGCTAACATTTTGTAAGTTAGCATTTACTCATATACCCAGGTTTAGTTTAAAAGATATACTAAACTGCTCTCTTGTCTTTGAAGTCAATAGTTTTTTCTCATTTCCACAACAATGAGATTTTGATTTCTATTTTCTCCATGTGATTCTCAACCACCATTTCCAGTTTTCTGCAATTGAAGTTGTTCACTTTGAAATTATTCTTGATTGTTTTGTTCTGCTAATCATATCATAGCTACACAGACGTTCTTTCCTCTCTTTTCTTGAATCTAATGGAATTCAGTTTAAAGGTTCACATGTGTTAGTGGTAAAATCACACAGGGTTAATTCATGGGCTCAGTTGGCTTTATACTGCAGTAAGGTCTCTCCACTTGTTGCCATTTGGTTATGGGTTGATAGTTTAACACCACCCCTTCTATTGTAAGCAGGGGTGGTACTGAGCAGAACTGAGCTTAATCCCCTTGGGCTTGAGCTCGAGCTAAATGATCTTGGTATAACAAGCCTCGAGTTTGACTCGATAGATGTTCAGCCTCGATTTGAATGTTTGATAGGCTCGATACGCATTCAAATGGCTCGATGTGTGGGGCTTGGTTCGAGCTAGATAAGGCATGCTTGAGCTCGTTTTGAACATCCTGTTAAATAGACAGTAGAAATCCTATAAGCTGGCTATCTCCACCCTAAACCAACAGAAGAAAGAACTATATCCCACAAATACAACAACTAAGTTCAAAATCTTTTGTACTAGGCATTTATTTGAATTTTCTTGTTATGCTCTTCTTCCAATCTTACATATTTGAGTATTCCACGTTTGTCAGATAAAGATTATGCATGTTTGTGAAGCAACACTGACGAAGCGGTTGACTGAATTTGAGAATACAGAATCAAGTAGCTTAACGGTATGTACAATGTCAGCAATGCTTGCACAATCATTTTGTGTATGTGATCATTTTGCAACAACATTTTCTTTCTGGACCATGATTTGGTAACTAACTAGCAGTTTCTCACAATCTTGGCATCTTGATTCAGAACCTTTTTACTGTAACACTTTCAGTTTTTTTGTTGTTGTGCTTCTCTAGAAAACGTTTTTGTCATATATGTATGCATATAGCTTTGCTTTTGTCGTAGTACTCACAGAAGGCCAAAGTTTTTTTTGGGGGGGGGGGGGGGGGGGTGAGATCTGAATTTATGCCCTAGGTCTGACGGCCACCAAGCTAACCTTGTATCCTGTTTTATTTTAGTTTGAATCAGTTTTCTGGCTACTGTTTTCTTTTGCTTCCCTTGTTCAGCAACAGCTGCGTCGTCATGTTGACTAGCTACTTTTCTGAGTAGAGAAAATATTTGCTGTTGTCATTGCTGCTGTGTCATATGTAACTAATTTTAAGAAAAGGATTGTCTGTTGCCAAGTGTGATACAGATATTTTTGGTTTTTCATGTTTTGAATTGTCTGATGGACCTTTCCTCTCATATCCATGGATAATTTCTTAGAAGTTTGCTTCTTGTTTTGCCTCATCACCAGATTGAAGAGCTCAGGGAAAAGGAGAAAGAGCTTCAGAGTAATTTCGCAATGAAACCATTGAGTAATTCATTTAGAAACTCCCGCTTGACTGAGATACTTTGCGAACATAAGCAAGAAAAGCCTTATGCGTATGGACTCTGTGAAAGGTGTTATAGAAAGGTATTCTCTTCTGTTAGGTTTTGTTGTCCATTTTATCACTATTTTCAACACTTGGCATCAAATACTATGAATTTTCATTAAGATTTTATATTTTATGTGCTGGAGCAGTTCATGGAAGTATCAGGGGGGCTAGAGGGAGGTTCAGATCCTCCAGCCTTCCAATGTGCAGAGAAACAGCGACTAATGTCATTATCTTATGAGGAAAATGCTGGAGTAAGTCTTTATCGCTGGTTCTCTAGTGCTGAATGATAGCAATGCAGAATTATTTCACAAATACCATTTGTCACAATAAACTTATATCTTGAAAGGGCTGGTGTATATCTTTGGTTGCATCTTCATGATGGGGCATGTTGGTTACCAATACTTGTATTCTCAGTATGCTATTCAACCTCATTCATGAGAAGGATGAACTGTGTTGGTTTCTCAGATTGTTAGGGGCAGAATTTTGTAGGAGTTCAGAGAATTAAAAAAGAAGTCAAGATCACTTCCAGTCATGAATTCTCGTCATGCAGTTCAATGTTACATTGTTATTCCTAGGCATGTTGTTTTGTCTTGCTTTCTGATTAATGTTACCAATTATTTTTTCTCCTTCCTGCTGTGCCTCTGAAACAACCATATGACTCAAGAAGTTTGTGATTGTGTCATGCTAAAGCTTTTGCAAACGCGCACACACACACTCTGTACATCCCGTATTCTTTTGCTCTATTGCTCTTAAAATTTCTTATTATTTTTCTTTCTGACCTGTTCGTAGTTAAAGGAGGAATCTCATAAGCCATTTGGTTATGGGCATGAAAAACTAGAAGCCACTTGTAAGTGTCTACTTTAATGCTTCATGTAGTATTCAAGTGCAATGTAATTTCTCCAGACAAATCAATAATTAGCATAATTTTTAATTCTTCTGAATTTTACGGGGATCCCAATGAGGAAGCAGCTACTGATGATTATTGTGCGAATAAACCACTTGATGTGGATACTGAAGCTCATGAGGAATCTGGCAGCTTTTCTGATATTGATGATGCTGAGGTATTGAATGAAGTCTCAACTCTTTGCTCTTCTGTCCTGGTTTTATGCATAATAGCTTGGATACCAACAGTCTCAAGGTGTAATAAAATAGTTTTTTCTATGATGTAAAGTGTGCTGGTTAAAATGTCCTGTTTTTAGGTTGATGGTTATCTACATAACGAGAAAGAGGTGCAATACAGGACAATTATTTGGGAAGAAATGAACCGTGAATACCTTGAGGTAATATGAATAATCATAGATGACTGTTGTGCCAGTTCTATGTGTATTTTGCATTGCTTCTATGTGTATTTCTAGTTTACGTTTTTTCACTTTTTCCTATGTAAGGCATAGTCTTCGTCAATTCCAAAATTTTTATTCCATACACCAGATCCATTTGGTAATGCTTTTTAAGATGAGAGAATAGTTAATTTATTTCCAAATTTTTGTTTCATACACCAGATCCATTCAGTAGTGCTTTTTAACATGGAGCAACTTCGTGATTTTCACATTCTGTTTCTTTTTTAGTACTAGCTGATTGCATGTTTGTAGGAACAAGCTGCGAAGGAAGCAGCAGCCGCAGCAGCTAGGGATGCTGTGATGGCGCAGTATGATAATTGTCCTGAGGGCCTGCAAGCTGCAAAGGAGCTTGCTGCTACAGCAGCTGCTGCTGTGGCCAAATCTAGAAAGGTAACTTTACTATAACTTCACTATCAGGAATTATGTTCTGAATCATATGATCTTTAGTATTTACTTCCTTGTACCACTTTATTTGACCTCTTTTGCTCTATTGGATGTACAAAAACGTGTTGCATAAAATAGCAAGAAGTTCTCTGTATGTCTTGTCTGGACTCGTACCTAATTAGTTAAATTTTCTGCTTAAGCCATTCTAAGAAAATGGTTGGATGTTTTAGATTTTGTAAGGGCCAGTTTATAGGTTTAGAGGTTAGCTTCCTTACATGATGCTTTGGAATGAGTTGACATTTGAATGCCATTGTTCTTCCCCTCAACCACCTGCGCGCACATGCAGAGACACTTTTTTGTTTTTTTGTTATTTGGTTGGTAAAGTTTCCTTTATATGAATAGCTGAAGCTCATGAGCATGATTTCAGCTTTGAACCAAACATCTAAATGTGATTGCTTTGTGAACTGAACTTGTTTCTTCTTTTAAATTCAATTTCTTTAAATACTTTGATAGAGTTTGTTTGGATTTCTTTTCTGTTTTTCTGACTGAACTACTAACTTCCTGTTGAGAAGGAAGAAATAGAATAATGCTAAATTGGGGTAAAACTTTGGTTGATAGTGTTGTTTTCTTAAATCCCTGAGGGCTTTAAAAGTATGGAGATGATGCTCCAGTGTTTTGCTCAGATTTTAGGCCTTAAGATTGATCTTAAGTGGCATTCGGGTTTCAAGTGTGTCAAATATTCAGTATCTGAAATGTTTACCTGCTCATACTTTGTACATTCCAGAATTGCTAGACAAACCTTACCAAAGTTTTCTTATCTGTCTGACTGCCATGTACCCAGCTGAACCACATGTTTCAGACACTCCCTTGTTCTAGAAGTACATCTTCTCTCAATAAGAACTGGACAATGTTGGTACCAGGACAACTACTTTGCATAACTCACCATTTAAATTGCTTGTTTTAAAGTACATTATGCGAAAGCTTACACCTTTGTATCTCTTTCAACATTAGGCACTTCCCAACACAGCATCTTTCTCTCTTTGATTTTTGCTGTGCCTCTCTCTCCTCTTGAATCAATTCATTTTCATTGACAGCCTTTTTCTCCTACAAATTGTTACTACTATTTCTTTTTATTTTTTCTCTCCATAATTATTTCATTGCTCAGTTGGCCTAGTCTTGGGAGGAATTCATAGGGATAACTATAGTGCCTAAACTATAGAGCACTCTTCTATAGTTACTATAGAGCAATAGAGTATGATGTCAAAGTTAAGTAGATGACATTGGCCATAAGTCCACTTTCCTAAGCTATGATTTTAATTTAAGACACCCCAAGTTGGAGCATATAACCATAAGCACCAACTTATTGGCAATGGATTTTGCTCGGGTGACTCACCCTTGGTGAATGGATCAGCAAATAAATACTCATGGAAGGCTTGGATAGCACCAAGTAAAAGCTGCTCACAAACAAAATAACAGTCTACTATGCTTTAATGTGCTTGGTTGGCTAATGAAAGACTAGGTTAGATGCAATGTGAGTCTCAGCTTGATTGTTGCAGATCAATTATGCAATGATTGAGTGTTGAAAACCAGGTTCCTTAAAAAGATGCTTGTCCATACTAGTTCAGTTATGCTTTATTCTTGGTCTTTGCATTTAATCATGCCATAGTTTTCCCCTTGCTTCCCCGGAGACACCATGTTCTGTGTACAAACACACAATTAGTGGACCAACAGTTGCAAGAGCCAGACCAATTTCCATCAGTATATCCTTGAATAATGGTATGACCTTGGTTCCTCTGTACCCAACCTGTCCGTGTGCTCCTGTAACTCGGACTACGAATAATGGCACACTCATGACTTGTGTGAGGAGACTCCGTAAATGAGCTGACCACACTGGTTATAGTTTGGACATCTAGATACTCCTTTGGTGGCTTTAAGTCTCGCATTAGGACCCATCAAGCTATAATTGTGCTTAACTTGTGGAAGATCAGTTTCTTCCACAAAAATGATAGTAAATCTTTTCTCCAAGGAAGACACTTTCCTTCTTTCAACCTTCCCACTTCAATCGCAAGAAATATTTCAGAGGATCATGATCTGTTTTTGGATTTGTTTGTAGAAAAGGCCAATTCCATTTTCTATAATAACAATATCATCCACGTAAACAATCAAAAGAAATGAACCAGAACTAGACTGACAGAGTGAGTGTGAAACCGCTGTGGAATTGAGGGCCACATTTTTTAGGACCAAAGTCCATGACTAACTAAATTGATCAACCAAGGTCATGGAGAAATTTCAAACCGCACAATGGATTTTTCAATTGGTACAACTAGCCTCTCTCCACTAGAGTAACAAATCCAGGTGGTTGCTCCATTCCATATAGATGGTCTCCTCCAATTTGCGATTTAAGGAATGCACTTTTTTATGCCAAGTTGATGAAATAGCCAACGGGATGTTGCTTCTTAAGGGAGAAACAATCAAATTGTAAACTTACCAGTAATAAAAAGAGCTTTTGAACATCAATAGAACCATTGAAGGACTTTTGAGAGTATAAAACTATTGACATCTTAGAAGACTGACCTTTTGGGAGAGACATCAACCCCCAGGTGACATTGCAACATACAGTAAACATCTCCATTTCTGATCCTGAAAGATGGTCAATGTTTCTAAATATTTCTAATTATTAAAGGTACAATTAACTACCTAGCTTTGAGAGAGATGTAGGAATCACTACCGTTTATATAAACTAGATCCCTTTTAGTTTTTCTTGTTTGACAAATGCATTTTTCAGTTTGTTTCTGTTTGTCTTGATGAAGTTATTGCTTGTATATTTTTCATTTGAATCTTAAACTATTTTGTAAAGGGTTTCCATGAAAAGTCTGGAATCTAAGGTTTGTTTTTGGAAATAGCTTTTTTCCCTACATTAATCAATGTTCCATTTCCTCTTATGTTCAGGAAAGGCAACAAAAACGAGTTGCTGAAGGAATAAATTCTCCTGCTCAGACTGCTGCAGAGGCAACTCGAAGGATGCTCACAAGGAAGGTAATATGAAAAGGACATTTTTCCTCAACCCTTGTTCAATACTTGTGAACTGTAAGAATTTTGTCCTAAAAATATGGTTCATGTGGTGTTCCAACAATTTGACATGAGATTTTTTTATGTTTTCGTAGATACTCATGACTCAATTGATGTTTGGTAGTGGCTTATGTAAACTGAACCAGAATGGGGAGCATTCCATCTCTAATGACAATTGGTTTCTTTTTCTTAGCGGCAGGTCTTATGTTGATTAGTGATACTAGTCTTTCTGGAAATGGATGATAGGTTGTAAACAATAGAGCAGAGAGAAGCATAGCAATCATGGTTGAGAATCAAGGAAGATAAGCCTCCCTATTGGAACCTAAGGGCTATCTATGTATATGTGTTGGGGTTTTCTACCTTTCTATATGCTTGTTAGGGCTCCTTATTGAGTTTAAAGATGTTTCCTGAGTGATGGTTGCTTTTTTTTATATCTGTCTTTGTTTATGGTCAGTTTTCTTTTCTAATTTGCTTTTTTTTGGGTTACATGGGTTGGTACGCCTTGATCTCTTATTAAAAGAAAATATGAAAGCCTCATAAAGGGCAGAGCTGTGTGCTTTATAACACTTTTTCTAAATAAATACACATTGCGTTTTCAAATTTAGGTAATTGTCTGATCAGATTAGGCTTGGTATGAGCTCTGCTGCACTGCAGTTACCGGAAAAATTGCTTAAGAGATTAAACAGAAGCGTAAAGTTCCTCAAAAGCACTTGAACAATTTGACTACTAATGTCATTGGTCTTCTGTTTTCTGGCCATCAAGCTCTCTCTTATTATGTGTTGGATCATTTGTCTCGAGTATGGTAGCCACGTGATGACCATGAAAGAATGTACACTAGTTGAAATAAGATGTTTATGCTAATGGTGATAAGAAAAGTGATTGATTTTGTCAAAAGAAAAAAATATGGTGCCGTTAATAAAAATTAAATCAAATCGAAATGTGTTGACATATGAATTGCAAACCTTATATTCAATTATTTCTACGGTTACTTTCTAATAAAGAGGTCAAAACCAGAGTTAACTGTGTCTAATATTGATAACGGCTGTAGAAGACAAGCGGAAATAATTTTGAAGCCACCTACCCATTAGGGAAAGAGAAAGGATCTCGATGTGGATTTTTCTAGATTTAGAGAAAGCATATGATAGGGTGCCTAAACAAGTACATGTACTGTTGATACATTTTTCTTTCTACTCTAAGTTACTGATAGTTAATTATACGAAAATGAAGTATATGATGTGTTGAGGGCTAGCTATCGTGATACCTGTGGTAAAAGTTTGAGCTTGAAGTAGGAGAAGCAGAAACAATGAAATCATTTTGATAGCAGAGTTACCAGATCATTAACTCTAACAATTGATTTGATATTGGGGTCAGTATGTTAATATTGCAATCGTACCTGTTACAAGTTTGTCGCTGACATACAGAATTGGTTATTTGAATAGTTCACTGCCTATTTTATTGATATGTGTCAGCATGTTCCCTTTTCAGGGATTCAGCTCAAAAATAAATTATGAAGCACTGGAGAAGCTGTTTGATGAATCAGTATGTGTGCATCACATTGCTATCCTAGTTGTATCTACTTTGCTCTACTCTCTCTTGCTTTCTCGCTTCCTTTGAGACGTAGCTTTTTGTTTATATCTTCATTGTTGTTGTTCGTGGCTGTTACAGGTGGGGCAAGACAAAGTGAAGAAAAGACGGACAGAGTCAGAACTTCATACGGATGGAATCGCCGACACCATCACGGAAGATCATGACATCGGGGACAGATCTGAAACTGATGATGTGCAGCAGAAAGATAATAATGTGGATGAGGAATGGGTACAAGAATCATTTGTAGATGACTTCGACAATGTAGATGAAGCATATGAATATGGTGAGGGCTATGATTATGATGGCCTCTAATTAGTAGCTCTCACAAGCAACTGTTATTTCTGATGGGGCCTTCCAAAAGGTGAGCTGAAATTTTCACAGGAGCGGAAAACCAAATTGATTCAACCTTCTTATTCGATGTTGCTAATTCCACCCGTGGTTCTCATTCTTTACTTCCCATAGCGCCATTCTTGTAGCCCAAGAAATTGAACTTAGGGCAATGGATAAAACCCTCCATTGATTAGGTGAAGTTGTAGCCTTAGCGTCGCGCTGGGAGGAGCGGACCTTTGTAAAGAGAAGTGCCTCTTTCCCCGCAGATTATGTTATACGCGTAGATGTTTGAGTGTTGTCTTGCTTTTAGGGATGTTCAGGATCTTCTACAAAACTACGGAATTTGCTACACTGAGAATCTGGTTATGTTACATGGAAAAAACATTGTTTTGCGATCGGCAATTCGATAAAACCTTTTTCTAAATCCTTTTTCAAAGGTTTGTTACCAAGTTCGAAGTCTGGACTCTGACTCTGGTCTTGATTCAGCACAGAAAAATGGTGATAGCCAAAGGGCTATTACCCTTCAAACTCTCAAGCTCAGACGAGCATCACCCTCGGAGAAAATGAGCACCAACCTTGAAAAGAAGGTCCGCAGTCCTTGACAATCTAATTTCGGTAATCCATCATCACCCTCTGGGAATGGCAAGACTGGCCTCGGAGTATAGTGCGCTACTACCCTCGGTAAGATGACCTGGCTAACTTCGGGAAAAATAGACTTACCATCCTCGGTAGGGGAAGACAACCTCCAAAGGGGATCCTTTGTGCTGAAGGGCGTTTCGAATGATCGAGGCAACCTCGGCAAAAAGTTTTCATATCTCGAAGAGGTCTTTTTATCCTGAAGGGGTCTCTTTCACCAAAGGGGTCCTGTCGACAACAAAAACGGTTAAGGAGCATATGACACAGAAACCTCACACACGCCCCTAACACACAGGCTTCCCACGGCCCTGACTTCTGGCCAGAATGGCCTACGACCAGCTGGAGATCCCCATCCCCGAAGGTACGAACCGCATCTGGCCGAGCACGTGTTATGATCTGAGCGGGCTGTGTCAAACGGACTTCTCCCAATGCCCTCCTATAAATACTTAGGGAACGACCTTGGTAAGGGAACATGCTGAACTCTTGAGAGAATTCTGCCCTTTACTCTTCAATCATTACTCCTTACTTGCCAAATACTAATTTGGGCGTCAGAGGCTCCTTCCCCAGAAACACACTCTGGGAACCTCCTAACCCCTGTTCTTTTGAGCGTTTCAGGCAATCTCATGCCGGAAGTCTCCTCTAACAGCATCTCCATACCAGCAGTCCCTCTCAAGCCTACCATTTCGTACAACGAAGATGTTGCCGGGCATCATTTGGCGCCGTCTGTGGGAACTCACCCCCAGGTTGCCGTCGTTGAAACCCGATGTTCTAAGGACAAGGGACTCCCGAAGTCTCTATCCGCGTCGAAAACTGAACCGGCGACCAAACAACCCGTCGTAGGGACTTCCTTGCCTGAGGAGGAATGTCCTCTAACGATCACAATGAGCTTCCTACGTGATTTTCAGTGCTCTGTTGTGGCTGAAATGACGCAACAGTTGGACCAAAGGTGGTCACAACCACCTTCAGGTTGAAGGGCCTCTTCACCAACTCCCCGTCGGGAGAGAAGCCCGAATTCCACTCACCGGAGTTCAAGGAGTGGGGACTTCCGTGACGAGTCCTCAACGGAGGACGTACCCTTCAGGGGCCGACGTACTGGAGAAACGGGGTCCAAAGGGGCTAGGACTTCCCGCCGGCGAAGTTCATCATCGGAAGAGAGACAATCCCTCCGCCGCCGAAGTTACTCCTCGAAAAAGAGGCGTCGTTCTCCGTTGCCGGAGGCCTCTAGGCAATGAAAAGAGCCCAGCACCACCATCCTCATGGAAAAGATCCTAAAGAGGTTGGAGAAAGTGGAAAGGCAGGTGGCTCAGAAGCCTGTCTGGTCAAGGTTGTTAGAGACCTTCACTGGAGAAGAGTCACCCTTTATCCGAGCAATAATTGAGGCACCTATGCCAAGCGACTTCCGGGTGCCACGCTTGGAGACGTACGATGGGCGCAGTGATCCGATGGGCGCAGTGATCCCCAAGCCCACCTCACAAAGTATAGACGCAGCATGGTGCTACACAGCGCTAATGATGCCACCCTCTGCAAATGCTTTGAGGTCTCCCTCTCAGGGCCGGCAACTACCTGGTACAACTCCCTGGCCCCCGGAACCATAATGGGTTTTCAGGAGTTGTCCACTGCCTTCACTCAGCAGTTCATCGGGAGCAGACCGATGGTAAAGTTGCCCATCCAGATGTTTGACATAGCCCAAAAGAGTGGGGAGACCATTTGGGACTATGTCGAAAGGTTCAACCGAGAGGCTCTAAGCGTGCCGGACTTCCGTCCTGAAATTCGTATCCTCGCAATGATCAGAGGACTTCGGAGGGACTCTTAGCTTTTCTATGAATTCTCCAAGGATCCCCTAGACACCCTGGGAGAATTATACCGAAGGGCCGAGCAGCATATGACAGTCGAAGAGCTAAGAATAAGGGGACCGAAGTCTAATCACCATCAGCCCGAAGGTCAGAGTCACCAACCTCGGTATTCAGCCGAGGGCGAGAGAAGACCCCGGAAGCAGAGGGGGAAAAAACCCACGTCATTCACTCCCCTGAACACCTCTAGAACAAACATACTACTGGCCATGGAAAGGTAAGGCAACCCAATCCAACGTCCAAAGGCCATGACTTTGGAAAATAAGAAGAATATGAAGAAATTTTGCCAGTTCTATCGGGACCATGGGCATGACACAAAGGATTGCTTCCAGCTGAGGAAGTACATCGAGTCTCTAATAAAGCAGGGCCAATTTCGGCGCTACCTGCGGATGCCTTCCCCGAAAGGGAGAAGGGAAGAGGAGAGGAAAAGAGATGATGACGACTATGATTCTGATAGACATCGGAATCGAAGTCCCAAAAGGCATCCACCACCTTCGGCAGGAGTAATCCAGACGATCACCACTAGGATACCATCCGCCGAAAGGAAGAGAAAAATACGGGAGATCTCGGTGATGGAGTTCGGTCACCAGTCGAACAAGCTTGTTCGGAAAGATGGATCCACCGTGGTGTTCCCTCATGACGACCCACTCCTAATCATGGCAAGGATAGGGAGTTGGGATGTCAAAAGAGTACTCCTCAACGATGGTTCCAACATCGACGTCTTATTCTCTCATCTGCTGCCGAATTTGGGTATCTCAAAATGCGATCTCAAGCTTGTCACCTCCTCGACCTTCGGGGTAGGTCCGTCTGAACTCCTTGTCCTCGGATGGATCGACCTACCTCTGATGCTAAGAGGAACTTCGCCACAAAACAAGGATGAACTCTTTGCTTCCATAATGACAAGGTTCATCGTCATAGATGTCCCTTCGTCATACAATGCCATCCTTGGAAGGCAGATGCGAGGGAATCTCCACATCCGTCCAGATGTAAAGTACTTGACTGTCACATTTACAATGAAAGATGGGGATGCTGAGATCTTCATTGACCAAGCAGAAGTAAGGAAGGTCTTTGTGAAAGCAAGATAGGGTCCAGCAAAGATCCATGCATAGACTTCGAGAGCAAAGACCGTGCTCGGAGAAGAGGCTAAGGGAGAAGAAACAGTAGACCTCGAAAAAATAGAAACTGAAGATGTAGAACTGGTCTCACACCGAAGTACCCAAGTGGGGAAAAAATTGGCTGAAGATGACAAGGAAAAACTTGTATCTTTTTTGTTAATGAACAAAGACCTGTTTGCCTACTCGCCGAAGGACATGCCTTGGGTAGACCCTTGCATAATCCAACATAGTCTTAAGGTGTGCCTAGAGGCAAAGCTTGTTCGACAAAAAAAGCGAAGCCTCTCAGCGCATAAGAACAACTTCATCAAAACCAAAGTCCAACGCTTAACGGAAGCAGGCGTAATAAGGGAAGTCAAGTACCCCGAATGGCTGAGCAATATTGTTATTGCTACGAAAGAAGGGAGTGACAAACTCCGAATGTGCATCGATTTCTGAAACATAAACGATGCTTGCCCTATGGATTCTTATCCTCTACCACCAATAGATCAGCTGGTGGACTCTACTTCCGAATATGGCCTACTCAGCTTCCTTGATGCCTTCAGTGGATACTACCAAATTCGGATGGATCCTAAAGATAAGGAGAAAACTGCCTTCATCACCGAAGTTGGGACTTACTACTACATTAGAATGCCCTTTGATTTAAAGAATGCTGGAGCCACATACCAAAGGCTAATGAACAGGGTGTTCAACACCCAAATCGGGAGGAATATAGAAATATATGTCGATGATTTGATAGTTATGAGCAAATTGCCAAATAGTCATATCTTAGACTTAACAGAAACATTCCACCGACTTTGAGAATTCAGAATCCGTTTCAACCCGAAGAAGTGCGTGTTCGGGGTGAATGCAATCAAGTTTCTTGAATTCATGGTATCGGAAAGATGCATCAATGCCAATTCAGAAAAAGTCAAGGCCCTGCTGGGATTTTGAACTCCCACAACAGTCAAGGATGTACAAATGCTAACTGGGAGAATCACTTCTCTTAATAGATTTATCTCCAAATATGGGGATCGGTGCCGACCGTTCTTCAAAGTGCTCACCGAAGCCGCAAAAAATGACGGTACCTTCGGCTCTGAAGAGCACCCTTGGAACGAAGATTGCCAAAAAGCTTGGGATGAGCTCAAAACCTACTTAACCCACCTGCCGACACTTCGACAGTCGAAGGATTGAGAACCCCTCATCCTTTACCTCATCGTCAGCAAAAAAGCAGTAAGTTCGATGCTTGTAAAAGAAGAGGGAGGGAGACAGTGGCCGGTATACTATGTAAGTAAGTCACTACATGGAGTTGAAGTTAGGTACCCTCTTCTACAGAAGACCATCTATGCCTTAGTATTGGCAAGTAGAAGGTTATGACCTTACTTCCAAGCACATCCTATTATTGTCCGAAGTAACCTACCTCTTCGGGATATCATGAGGAGGGTTGATCACTCAGGAAGACTGTCAAAATGGTGCATTGAGCTCGGTGAATATGACATAACCTATGAGCCAATGAAGGCCATAAAGGCCAAAGCATTGGCAGACTTCATCGTCGAGGTCCCAAAAACCGAAGATACCTCGGAAGACCTCGTAAAAGATAAACCTGAGTGGATGCTATTTTTCGATGGAGCCTCGGGTTCCAAACACCAGGGAGCTGGAGTAGTCCTCTGAGGTCCTGAAGGAATGGAGGCCATTAAGGCTATCAAGTTCGGATTCAATGTCACCAACAATGTTGCTGAATATGAAGCCCTCATAGCAGGCTTACGGTTGGCAAAGAGGGTGGGTGTGAGAAATCTTAAGGCCCATAACGATTCTCAGCTAGTGGTTCGGCAAATGGCAGGAGATTATGGCACAAAGGATCCAATCTTGGCAAAATATCATAACCTCGTCAAAGAACTCATGCAAGAGTTCGACACGATGCATATAGAAAATGTACCTCGACGAGATAACATGGAGGCTGACACACTGGCCAAGTCAAGAGAGTCAACAGAGGTACTGCACCAGCCGAGTATAGCGGTAATGTGTGTAACAACCTCGGGAAAAGGATGGAAGGACCCTATCAAAAAATACCTCTCAACCTCGGAACTCCCCGAGGACTCGTTGGAAGCAGCTAAAGTTCGAAAACATTCAGGAAGATACTTCCTGATATGGGAAAAGCTGTACCGACAAGGGTACGCCGCCCCATTACAGAGGTGTATCGATGAAGAGGATGTCGAAGCGATCCTCAAAGAAGTCCATGAGGGAGCCTGTGGTTCGCACATAGGAACCGACGCCCTTGCCGGGATTCTCCTTCAACAAGGGTATTTCTGGCCCACTTTGAGGAGGGATGTAAGGTAGTTCGTCCAAAAGTGTGATAATTGCCAAAGGCACGCTCCTGCTAGAGACTACCCTTGGAAAAGATAATTTCGGCCAACTATCCCTGTCCCTTCGCCGTATGGGGCGTCGACCTCATTAAGCCTCTCCCAATTGCACCCGGAGGAGTGAAGTTCTGTGTAGTCGTAGTAGATTACTTCACTAAATGGATTGAGGCAGAGCCTCTGGCAACCATATTGGCGAAGGACGTACAGAAATTCGTCTGGAAAAACATCGTATGCAGATTCAGCACACCGAGGGTGATAGTGGCCGATAATGGTTCCCAGTTTATTGACATAGGGTTCCAAGAATTTACTACCGACCTCGGGATAAAAATGCACTTTGCCCCGGTAGCTCATCCTCAGAGCAACGGACAGGTAGAGGTGTCCAACATAACCATAAAGGATGGTTTGAAAAAGAGATTGAAGGAAGCAAAAGGAAAATGGCCAGGAAAACTTCCTAGTGTGCTATGAAGCTATCGGACAACCCCCCGAAGGGCCACAGGTGAGATGCCTTTCTCACTCATATTCGGCACGGAGGCCATTATTCCTATCGAAGTGGTTCAACCATCAATAAGGGTATAAGTGTTTGACGAAGAAGGGAACAACCTTGGTTTGAGAACCAAGTTGGACCTCATTGACGAACATAGAGAAATGGCCGAGCTGAGAAGAAAAGCTTTCTACCAACCTATATGTAAAATGGAAAGGAATAAAAAATGGAGACCTCGTTCTCCGAAAAGCCGAGTTCGAACCCGGAAGACCATTGCATGGAGCACTTCGTGCAAACTGGGATGGGCCCTATTTGGTTCTCGAAGAAATTTGACCGGGAGTGTACAAGCTCGGTGACACTGAGGGTGGAGAGTTGAAAAATACATGGCATTCAGATTCTTTAAAAAAATTCTATACTTATAAATTTCTAAGGAAAAAGAAAAATTGTACTATTCTCCTCATAGGTAACTGGCCGAGCAAGGTGTAATGAGATTTTTTTCGAAGGCATCTGAGCAAAACTTGACCAAACATGCCCGCTCGCGAACAACGACAACACCCGATTCCGAGGTGGTAGACCGAACATGGGCACGCCGAAACGATAAGCTCGTAAAAAGGGGCCAACCTTCGGCAAGTGTACGACGTTAGTTGGCGCCAAAGGCGTTTATCCCTTAAAAGCACCTAAATGGACACTTGGAAAAAAATTTCAAGAAACACCAAGGAAGCATGACCGAGGACGGTTATTCCCGAAGATAGGTGTTTCCCTCGGTCGAACATTGTTCCCGAAGGAGAATTTCCCCAAGTGCATGGCTGTAACTTAGAAAAATTTTCAAAATAAAATGCCAGATATGCCGAAGCTAGTCATCCGAACGTGTATATTACTGAGCCGTACCTTTGTATAAAAAACATTGATCAGACATAATTCGAACAAAGGTTAAGTTTTGCAAAAGGCAGCGCTTTCCGAAGAAGTACTGACCGAATACAACAGAGTTTGAAGAAGGCGAATTTTATTAACACTGATAGAAGAATACAACAGATGGATTACAGAAGGAAAAGAAGAAAAAGGACGCCTATTCGCGATCCTGGGCATCCATCGGTTCCTCACCATCCTCGGGCTCCATGCCTTCGAAATCTTTATCAGCAGATCTCGGCGTTGAAGGTGGAACGGCAGGAAGGTTGAGGAACTCCGCCCTTGACCACTGCCAGGATGGCCCTTCGGGGATGTCCAGGGCCGACAAGAAGGAGAGGTCGAGATTTGGAAATCTTGATAAGACTTGGTGACGAGCGAGGCAGAGGCTGTCCTGGTAAGACCTTTTGGTCGCTTGGTCGGACTTAGCCTTCTCCACATCCAAATCCTCCAGATCTTTCCGAAGCTCCACGATCTCCTTCTCCAGCTTCTTCTTCTTCTTCTTCTTCCCCTCCTTTTTCAACCTCTCGACCTCGGCCTGAAGCTTGGAGTTGAGATCAAAGGCCTTCGCCACTTGGGCACCAACATCATCCTTTTCCTTCTAAAAAACCTCGTTGGCCGAGGTCAGAGCTATCAACCTCGCTCTGAGGTCTGACATCTTCGAAGATAAGTTTTGGATAAGCTCCCTGTGGCTTTTGAGCATCTCCTCCCGAAGATTGGCCAAATCCTCCTTCGCTATTTTATTTAGCTCGCCATACTTAACGACAAAGCTAGCCAAGAGTTCTTTTGTCTTCGCCAGAGACTCCTCAGAACGACTACCGACCGAAGATTGCTTCGCTGCCTAAGCCCAATAGTACCCTGTGTACGCCAAGAGCTGCAAAAGGGAGAGATCCTGAGTAAAGAACAAAAGGCGAACAAAAAATCACTAAGTATCAAAAGGGTAGGAGTTTACCTGGGCAGCCTGCTCGGTCATCCTCACGGAGAGGATCTCCTCATTTGGACACTCCTCAGTCAGAGACTGAAAAGTGGCGTGCGTGATGACACCCATCACCATCTGAGGAGCCATCTTCTGGCTATCCTTGGAGAACAAGTTCATGTCTTCCATGAACGACCAGAAAGGCTCCATCAGGAGCTTCCCCTTCGGGATCTTGGCGTCCCGAATGGCCTTCTTCCAAGTGTGATCTTTCACCCAGGGAGCTTGCACTGCTTCGCTTGCAAAGTCTTGCCGAAGTTCCATCAGTACGTTATCCCTTAGCCTCTCGTCTATAAGATCTAAAACACAAAAAATTCCCAAGCTCATAGAAGAATGGCTAAGGGACAAACCTGGTGGAAACTCCGCGTCATCGCCCTCGGAGTCACTGACTTTAAGGACCTCGTCGAGGACGTTCTTGCCTTTCCTTTTTTGGCACTCCTCTAGCTCCTCGGCAGAAAACCCCCCAACCGAGGTCCCCAAAGTCTCCGCCATGGTGTTGAGACTAAGGGGAGTAGAATGGATAGCTGGCTCCGAAGGTGGATCCTCCCAAATGTGGGTATGGTCCACAACCTCCACTTTGTCTTCAGGAGGCGGGGGAATGAGGTCCTCCTTCGTCTTCATCGGCCTCGGAGCCGAAGAAGGTCCCCCAGACGGCTTCTTTCTCTTCGATGGCGCCTTCTTTTGGGTCTGCTCCCCCTTCTCGGCCTGACCGAGGAAGAGGGACTTGTAGAACGCAGCAGATTTGTCACCCATCTCTGCAAAAAGAAGAATATCAGTGTAAGTACACAGAGAGAGAGATGAAAAATTTGGAAAGAAACTTACTCTCTTTAAGGGCCGAATACGTGAGTTCGCCCCGAAGGAGCATTACCAACCACGACTTTTTCCTGTCAAAAAGAGGCTTCGGCATGTTCAGGTCGATAACATGCTCCTTGATCACCTCTAGTTCCCGAAGGACCTCTTCGGTCATCAAGTTCCATCTGATAGGAAAGGGGTACAGGGAACGGGGGGACCTCGGGGTCCCAGTTCGCGACAACCCGAATACGGCTATCAAACTCCTCAAACTGTGCTTCTAACTCTAGGGTTAGCAGTTTTCTGGGGTCAACTACATCTATAGGCAAAGTCCCCCACGCCCATTTAGTTGGCATGTGCTCCCACTGGTCAACTACCTTTAGGAAGAAGAACTTCATTTGCCACCCTCGCCAACTATCCTTAGTGTTGAAGGTAAATGTGTACTTCTTACTCCCAGAACCCCGAGGAAGCAAAAAATAGAAACCACCTTTTGGGACGGGGTGGAGTTTGTAGTATTGCATGAAAAAAATAAAGTGAGGTTCTATCTTGAAAACCCTACACATGCAAAGGAAAACGTTGAAGTAGAAGTAAGAGTTGGGGGGAAGCTAATTCACGGTTATGCCATGAAATTGGCAGAAGTCGCAAATCATCTTCGGCGAAGGAAACCGAAGTCCGGCATTCAGTTGGTCCCGAAAGACGGTAACCTCGTCCGAGTTATTCATGTAACTAAACAGGTCAGGACTAGGTAGCCTGGTAACCGTGTAAGAAGGAAGAAAGAATTTAGTTGTCCACTTCGTTAACTTCTCCGAAGTGGTACAACTTGGATGAGAATTAAGGGGAGTCCAGCTCTTGGGGACAGGTTGGACAGACATGAGCAGAATTGGGGTAGACATTCGAAAAAGGGAAACCTAACTTTGGAAAGATGAAAAAAAAGAAAGAAGGAAATAATGCCGAAGAATGACTTCGGAAAGGAGGACCCACCAAAACTCTTGCCGAAGTGGGGATTTGTGGACGCCGTTGTGAAAAATGACGGAAATCGCTCCCCTGCTAGCATTGCCGCAGAAAAAAGAGAGAAGCTTGAGAGCAAACGAGAGCAAAACAGAAGCAAAAGAAAGCAAGTAAGGAGAACTCTGAGGAGATGAAGGTTTATATAGGCCGAAGGGGGTAGGCGAATCGTCACCATAATTACCCCTCGAAGGCGAAGAGATGCGGTTAATGTAACCAACGCGACTGTCCACCAATTACCGTGTGACATGTGTCGCCCGATGCAGGAAACGAGGGCACGCCTCCTGATAGCACAAAGGCCTAAGCAAGCTGATCCGAAGTAACGCATCTGTCTGATTAACGGGACATGACGATTCACTGACCTGTAGTAGAAAATTAAAAAGGGGGAATACACACTTCGGAAATACTAAGAGCCTAGCCAATAAACGAGAAGTAACACTTATAAACTATCTCGGTGGAGAAGACACACCCTCGGAGAACGAAGTATCCCTGCCCGAGAAGGCCAATAAGTTACATCTATGGTAACTGATAGCTTCCACAACGAACTCCACGAAATGCTCCCAAAGACTCTACTCACCGAAGTTATAACTTTGGCTTTCTGATGGGGGCATATGATAGCCAAAGGGTTATTACCCTTCAAACTCCCAAGCTCAGACGAGCATTACCCTCGGAGAAGACGAGCACCAACCTTGAAAAGAGGGTCCGCAGTCCTTGACCTCCTAACCTCGGTAATCAACCATCACCTCGGGGAATAGCAGGACTGACCTCGAAGTACAGTGCGCTACCACCCTCGGTAAGATGACCTGGCCAACTTCGGGAAAAGTAGACTCACCATCCTCGGCAGGGGAAGACAACCTCCGAAGGGGATCCTCTGTGCCGAAGGGCATTCTGAATGACCGGGGAAACCTCGGAAAAAAGCTTTCATATCCCGAAGAGGTCTTTTTATCCCAAAGGGGTCTCTTTCACCGAAGGAGTCCTGTCGACAACAAAAACAGTTAATGAGCCTCTGACATAGAAACCTCACACACGCCTCTAACACACAGGCCTCCCACGGCCCTGACTACTGGCCAAAATGGCCTACGACCAACTGGAGATCCCCATCCCCAAAGGTACGGACCGCATCTGGCCGAACACGTGTCATGATCTGAGCGGGCTGTGTCAAACGGACTTCTCCCAATGCCCTCCTATAAATACTTAGGGAACGACCTTGGTAAGGGAACATACTGAACTCTTGAGAGAATTCTGCCCTTTACTTTCCTATCACTACTCTTTACTTGCCAAATACTAATTTGGGCATCGGAGGTTCCTTCCCCGAAAACACACTTCAGGGACCTCCTAACCCCTGTTCTTTTGAGCGTTTCAGGCAATCTCACGCCGGAAGTCTCCTCTACCAGCATCTCCATACCAGAAGTCCCTCCCAAGCCTACCATGTCGTACAACGAAGATGCTGCCGGGCATCAAATGGTGTACTTGATTAAAAAACTCTGCATGGAGGACACAAGAAAATTAGAGGAACGAAGGACACATAGTTAATAAAGAAACATTGGGTAAAAAGAAATACTTTCTCAGTTTCAAGAAAGATGACAAGTAATTTTTTTTTTTTTTGATATTCTGAAAATGGAAAGTTGTTTTTTCCTGGAAAAGTTTTTAACATTTAATTTATTTTACTATTCATATTTAAACGCTCTACATAAAACCTAAGTTGCACAAAACCCAAAAAAGAACATTTTTTTATAATTTTTATTTAAATTCTTTCTACACAAACCTTAAGAGGGATTTTTTTTTTAATATTAGCTTCAAGGGTAGAAAATGTAAAGAATAATATAAATTACATGCATTGAGCCTCCATAACCAAAGGAATATATCATCCAAAATGGGAGGGAGCACTTATTAGAGAACAAGTCCAGCATTTGCCTGGTGGCAAAAGTTTTGAAGTTGTTACCTAGGTCACTGAAGTTCAATTCCCCTGCCCCATTGGCATCTCGATCATTTCACATGCCCCTCCCCCAAAACCCACCCCACCCATAAGTCACAAGGATGGAAGAGATTTCATAGAATGATGGTGCTATTTCAAGTGTTGATTATATTGCATATGCTCACTACTCGTCTAGAATAGGAATGGCGTATGATTTTGGAGGGATGGTAACAGCAGCAATGGCGGCCTACAAAACTTTTGATGAACATCGTTGCATCGATTGACAAAGTTGGCAGCAGTCAAGATAGTGGCAAAATGTTACCATCTTCACTAAACTTTTGCTCTTTTGATTCATTTCAAGTTAAATTTGACTTGAATTTATTATTTCATTATTTGCTAGAAAAATTTTAAAAAATTATATCTAAAACCTATAGGTTTTCAAGATTAAAAAAATCATAAATTCAAAAAACGTGTTAAAAAAGATAAACTCTATATGCTGGAATTTTCTTTGGTCAAGGAAAGCAAAAGGGAGTAAAAAATCTTTAGTTGGTTAGGATGAGGTGTGTAAACCGTAGGTTGAAGATGGCCTCAACTTGGGGGATATTCTCTTATGGAACTATTGCCTAATTGCTAAGCTCCTTTTAGATATCAATGCTAAGAATGACCATCTTTGGATCCATTGGATTTATACTTACTATATCAAAGGGAAAATCGATGGACTTTAAAAACGTACTTGATGTCATCATAGGTGTGGAATAATGTTATCAAATACAAAGATTGGCTAATTAAAAAGTTAGAGAACAAGAATGCGGTCTTAGTTGTCATGACGAGCGAAAACATGTGATCAATATTTTACAAAGGGGCTCGATACCGATGTTCCCACTCCTTTCCAAGATCACTTTCCACCATCGCATTTAATGCCTTGTTTAGCCCCTTATATTGAGGGACAAGTAATCAATATTCTTTAAGCACAAACTCCCAACACTCCACAACACGCCATGTTCCATCTACTGATAGTTGCATCTCGTTATGTTGATAGATAAGTAATCATGAAACAACTTCCCTCTTACGGTACAACAAAACATCGAGTAACCAAACTACAACTAAAATCTTTTTTGGAGGCCTAGTAGTAAACTTATCCCAATAATCAAAAGGCAGATTTACTATTGACTCGAAACTTTACCTCTTAACACCTAAGACCATCTTAAAAATCACATCTTAACATAACCAACCATTTTAAAATCACCAGAAGATTAATGTATATGTCTTATATAAACATGGGAATTAATGAGAACAAACATTTTAAAAAGGCAGAAAAACTCATAGATTAAACTTTTAACCCAAGGGAGCGAAACGTACATCAAACATAGTCAAGGATCCAAACAAATCAAGATACCAATTTGTGGGATCACTCCAGAGTTAGGGAATCAAGTCTATGCCACGTGTCACAAGTCTCTTCTCCAAACCTACCACATGTATAATGCTAGTAACCAAAACAAAAGGAACTTAAAAACCTAAGGATGAAAACCCGCATTTCCCACAAAGTCAGAAGCTCACGTGTCACTACATGCTCATCCTCTTGTACTTTATAGTGTGTGTGTGTGTGTGTGTGTGTGTGTGTGTGTGTATGTAACGTATTTCTTTATTTTCTTTGAATACTTTGACTTTGTAACCGATTCTTTGTAATAATGAAAAAAATAATAATAAGTATTTTGATTGTATAGTGTTTAGTGCTACCTCCATCCCATGTTCTTTACTTAATTTCAACTTTCTTACTTGAACTTGAATTGAATTTATTATATCATATTTACTAGAAAAAATTTAAAAAATATCTATGATTGAAATGTCTTATTTCTATAGCCCAAAGTCATAATTTCCTTTTCTTTTTTGTTAATGTAGGACAAGAAGACAGAAACACTTCCCAATTTTTTTGGTTGAACTATCTCTTTTTTATAGCCCCAAACTTCCAATTTTCCTTCTACTTTGTTCATGTGGGACAAGACAAATAAACTCATTAACTAGCAATGTTAAGCTTTTTTGTAGAATCTTACGATTTTGTGACTCTAGAGAAACCACAACAACTCTAGGTAGAATCCCGACTTTAATAACCTTGAAACAATCCATTCTCAAAGAAGTGAATTTCTTGCTTGCTAGCCCAACCAAGATGCCTTTAAAGGCCCCTCACGTAACTCCCTCATTAGCCCCTTCTACCTCTATTGATGTCATACAATGTTGGATGTAATATTTAAGATTAGTGATCTCGTCATAAATTGACTTCAGTAACCTAAATCTTTCAAGGTTAGGTTCCTACAAAATGTCAAACGCAAAAGGTTGGTTTTGCAAACTACTAGTATTTATTAAATAAACAGCTAAAAGCTGAGGATACATTCCCTTAACCTGTTGCTTTAGCTGTGCCATTTGTTGGACCATCTCCCCAACAAAATCGTCGTTTGGGTGTCCCTTCAGACATTAAGGTATCATTGTGGCCCTTGAAAAGCTACACCTTTAACCCAAGGGAGTGAAATGTACATCAAACATAGTCAAGGATCCAAACAAACCAATATACCAATTTATGGGATCAATCCAAAGCTAGGGCATCAAGTCTATGCCACGTGTCATAGATCTCTACACCAAACCTACCATATGTATAATGCTAGTAACCAAAACAAAAGGAACCTAAAAACCTATGGAAGAAAACTGGCATTTCCCGCAAAGTCAGAAGCTAACGTGTCACTACATGCTCATCCTCTTGTACTTTAGTGTGTGTGTGTGTGTGTGTGTGTGTGTGTGTGTGTGTGTAACGTATTTCTTTATTTTCTCTGAATACTTTGACTTTGTAACCGCTTCTCTGTAATAATGAAAAAAGGTAAAAAAACTAATAAGTATTTTGATTGTATAGTGTTTAGTGCTGCCTCCATCCTATATCCTTTACTCAATTTCATTTTTCTTACTTAAATTTGACTTAAATTTATTACAATTCCCCCGTCTTAAAATTTTTGTTCTATTTGACTTTTTATTATATTTTGATTTAAATTTATTTATAATAAAAATTTAAAAAATATATTTAGAAACTACATCTCTTGATTTATTATTCATATATAAAGATTTTTCATTTATATATTAAAATGTTAAAAATAAAAAATTTTAAATTAATTGCTGAAAATAAATGGAGTAAAAATTTTTGGAATAGATGGAGTATTATATTTACTAGAAAAAATTAAAAAAATATCTATTTAGAAACTATAAGTTTTCATAATTTTATTTATGTATAAAAATTTTACATTCAAATACTTAAAATGGTGAAGACAAAAAAAATTATAAATTAATTATTATAAATAGTATAGAATATTTTTTTATATAACAGGACTAATACATCGACATCATGTCCCTAAAAGGTAAAAGAAGATGAAAACCAAAACGGAAGCAAAGCAAAGCTACCAGTCAACAAAGCATCAAAGAGGGAATAAGAGGACTGGTAATGGCCGATGGCCGTAAAGCCCCTGCAGATTGCGACATTTAATTATTGGCCATCAATATATATAAATGATTCATGTGTACAAGAGAAAGTGGAGAGAACAAAGGAGCTAAAAACAAGAGAAAGGCAAGAAAATGGAAAGCAGCAGCAACGTCGAAAGCTATTCTGCAGGAGACTACGTCTCTATAGAAGATGACGACGTCTAGAAAACGCAACAGGTTATTCACTACGACCATCACCTTAGTCGCAGCCTCACGTGCGTATATACATACATACATACATGTTTCCTCTACTTATCTTTTCTATTCTGCTTAACTTTACCTCAGAGTGGGTTCTTCCTTTTTTCTTCTTTTCTAAAACTTTGGTTCCAACGTGGAAAATCTTTACTTACGACGGCTTTATAAGTAAGTGAAACCTGTGTGAATAAAGGCGAAAATAGAAACTGCTGCAGGGCGATAGGGAACTTTTCGGTGACGTTCTTGGTGGTGTCGGTGCTGACGCGGCTGAGCATGACATATGGGCGGGGAATGACCTACGGGGGGCCCCTTACCATGGTCTGGGGTTGGCCCATCGTTGCCGTGTTTACAATGGCCATGGCGGTCTCCATGGCGGAGATCTACTCCGCCTATCCTGCCGGTGGTCTGTATGCTTGGAGCGCTAAGCTCTCCGGCCACCATTGGGGCCGTTTCGCTTCCTGGTTGACCGGCTGGTATGTTAATTTCTAGTCTACGTAATTTTGAAATTACAACACTTCTATATAGCGGACAATGGTAAAGTAAAATTTATCATATAAAAACTTGTACCAGCTGATTGTTCGATAACCAAACGTTTAATTTACTCCGATAAGTTATGCGTAAACATGTAACTAATGTGAATTAAAAAGAGAAAAAAAATATATATTGTAGGCCATTCTTAGGGCTCTTCTTTTAGAATATAACCACTACTAAAATTATCGAGTTTACCAACTGCCACTTACCAACGCGCAGTAGTTGGTAAGTTCAATTTACCAACGCGCAACCGTTGGTAAATGCAAGTTGGTATTCGATTCGTTGGAAATTTTTTTACCAACACGCAAGTAATAACACGTTGGTAATTTCCAACGCATACACGTTGGTAAAATTCACGTTGGTAATTACCAACGGTCAGGAATTGGCCTTGGTTTCCAACGCGTGGTTATAGTTACCAACTGCGATGTGCGTTGGTAACTACCAACTGCCACGGCAGTTGGAAAATTACCAACTGCCATGCGCGTTGGTAACTAGCAGTTGGTAGTTACCAACGCGCATGGCAGTTGGTAGGGGACCGCGTTGGTAATTACCAACTTACAGCAGTTGGTAAGGTGGTTGGTAATTACTAACGCGCATGGCAGTTGGTAATTACCAACGCGTGCAAGTTAGTATTAAGCCGTTGGTAATTACCAACTTGCATACACGTTGGTAATAGTGTCTGTAAGTACCAATGCGGATGACAATCGGTAATTACCAACGCGTTTGAGTTGGTAAATCCTGGTACCGCGTTGGTAATGTACATTAAGCGTTCAAGGGTTCGGTTGTTTCATATTTTTCCCACTTTGAAACAAGTTCGAAATTACCATAGCAATTCCAAAGTTCCCCCAGCCTTGCTCAGCAATAAAGATTACACAAATATGCAAACGTAATTTTCATAAAATGTTCTCAAATACACCATAATTAAAACAAGAACATATATGTCTGGAACAAACCATACAACAATCAAAGGATTACACATTTCAGTAATTTCAACTGAGTCTTAATTAGGTCTAACAATTATTATGTATGTCTGATAACACAAGAAATTTGGAAATGATTTACCTGTTGATGACTACCATCACGGAGTGCCGACTATCTCCTCATCATCCGAGTCTGAGTCATCAGGATACTGTGGAACTGGTTGAGCCGGCGGGCACGGAAGGTTTAGCGAACGACAAATAATCTCCAACTGAGCCCGGTTTGCCTCCAATGCGGCTCTATTCGCCTCCATCTCTGCTCTCTGTCTCCTCTTAATTCTCTCGAGCTTCCTCTCGTACTCGGCATCCCTTCGTGCATTCTTCTCCGCCATCATCTTCTGTACTTGCTCTTTGAATTGCGGTGTCTGTGTGATGTCGATAGGTGGGATGGCACCTGGCTGTCGTCATCCTAGTATGACACACTGCTCAGATCCTAATCCAAAAACACGCCCTCTCCTTCTACCGCCAGATACAGTACTAATGATTGCTAGTTCATCAATTGCCTCTACTCCATCCTCTTGTTGTGTTTGCTCCTTAATCTCTGCACTGATACGAGTCTACAGAAACATAATAATTATACATTTGAAAATGACATTATTGGTAAAACATGGTAAGTATCTTAAGAATAGTTTTGAAGCAAAAGTTATAATACTTACAGCAACTTCTTCACAGCGCTTACTAACATATTTCTCATTCTTCATTTTATGTGTTGCTTGAAGGACTTTAAACAAGCCAGGATTCTTCTTCTCTGGATCTCTCTCTCTCTAATTGAATGAAACGTAAGATTAATATGTAATTTAAGTTAATTATTTACTTAAATGTAAAATGAAAGAACATGTATTATTGTACATACCATTTGCTCTCGATGTGCAGACATCGAGATAGATCCCCCTGCATATGTCGCGCTACAAGAGCCAGACTGTGAATCCTCGTCAGTCCCTGTTGCTCGCATTGCCTTGAATCTAGCGGACATCTGAATGAACTCCGGACTGGCCCAATATGCCTCCATCTTTGCATATGCAGCATCTGACATAAAGTTTGCCTTTGCTCAACGTTTAACAGGATCCTTCACACGTCGGATTTCTGACATCATGCTTCTGTAATGCTGTGCTCCCAAGATATTCCACACCCGATACACCTCATTATGGTGTATCGGATCCCACTCACAGCTCCTTTGTACCGGTTAAAATGTGTAAACTATTAGCATGATAAAAACAAGTAGTTGTTTTGACATTAATACATCATTTCATACTAATATACGTGTTATACCTCAAAAACACGCCACCACTGCTGAAGGTCTGATGCAGAGACGGAGGACCAATCAGCATAGGGTTTGAAATGTGTGGTGAAACATGGTGTCACCAATCGTGTCGCTGCAGCTGGAATGAATCTGCAAAGTTAAAATGATTACTTAGTTACTTCTTGATGATTCACAGTAATGTAAGTAATATTAGTATTTTTATAACATTTGTAGCATTTTAAAGCACTTACATGTTACCATGTGGGGATATCCTCATCTGGGCTCGGGCTGCTGTCTGTGACATCGATGATGGGATGTCATCAATATGTATATCATCATCTGACGGATGAGTCGTCACTATCGGGTGCATACCACGGCGCGCACTAGATCCATGTCCAGATGTCGTGCCCCCACCGCCTTGAGATCGGTGCTCATGTGAGTGGACATGCGTCGCTGGCACTGTTGTGTCCTACGTCTTTAGCCCGACATCATCTTGTGCCCGGGATGAAGAACCCATCCTCTGTCGCTCATTAAGTATTGGCTCCATGACCTCCTTAAACTGCGCAAATGGTCCTTTCCCAGGTTGGCGTTTATAGGTGTTATCCTCCTTACGCGACATCTACATTTATTATTATCTAAGTGAGAAAATTAAACATAACATATGTTTACTGACATTTATTATGGAGTATTAAGGGTACATAAATTTACCAAATATGTTCTAAACATTACAAATGACTCGTGATCATGACACATTGTATCCGTTATATTCATTCATTCGACCTAGTGCTTCCATTATCGTCAAACTCCTCATTTTCTTCCATGTCACTGTCATCAAATATAAACTCCTCCTCATCATCTGTATTGTCATTCGATCCCTCCTCGTCAAGTACATCTTCTTCAATATCTTCACCGACACCCGGGTCAGCTAACTCCTCAACTAGGTCATCTTCAATTCTTTGACAACTCACGGATCCACTGTCTTGATAAACGTCATCCTTGTCAACAATTGCTCCCTAGATTATCCATCTAGGTTTTATCTTCATAACAGCTAACCACCCATTTTTTTCACGTGACTTTGTCGGATATGGTGTGTAGTAAACTTGGTCAGCCTGTGCTGCTAGAATGAAAGGATCAAACTTCTAATATCTGCGGCTATCCCGTATCTCAACTAACCCAAACTATTTATGCATTCGAGTTCCACGTTCAGGTGTTGGGTCAAACCAGTTGCACCTAAACAAGACAACATTCTTATGTGGATAGCCAGGATATTCGAGTTGAATGACTTCTTCTAATATACCATAAAAATCACATTCAACTTCGCTTGAACCCGTGCTTCGTATGTAGACTCCATTATTAAATGTTGATTTTTCCTTGCCCTAGTCACTTATGTGAAACTTGTACCCATTTGTGAAATAAACCGGCCATGTCTCTACCCGACGTGATGGTCCACATGCAACATCCCACAAGATGTTATCGACAATATTGTTACCTGGATCATCAACCTATGCAAAACATTTTCATTTTAGGACAACATATCTGGAAGTTTATAACTTAACATATTGCAATACATAGTGACTAAAAGCACCCGTACATAGTGTCGGAGCCAGATTGAGAAATTGTTTCCAATGTGTAGGTCCATCTCATACATGGTGATATAGGGAGCAATTTCCCTTACCATATCCACAAACATACTATGAGGAAATACATAAATGATGAAAATATGTTAGTTTCGTCAAATGATTAGTCCAGAACTTCAAAATAAGCAAAGTGAAGGATCATCATCAAAGATGACTTACTTTATATATGGCTTGATCTCAGCATAGTTTAGAAGAATGTATGTGGTTGCAAGTCTGAGTTCATCGTCCGTGAGGAATCTATATCTACATGCACCATATGGACGTCCCGGAAAGGTGAATATGGACCACAACTCACCATTACATGGTTTTGGCCCACCATCATCATTTCGCGGAACTCGGTTCATCATTGAGGGAACATGGGATTCAAAGTAATGAGAGCAAAAGATGGAAGTCTCCTTTATAAGGTATGCTTCACATATCGATCCCTCAACATAAGCAGTATTAAAAACCTTCATTTTTAGGTCATGCATGCACCGCTCAAATTTATACATCCATCGGTACTGAACAGGTCCTCCGACCCGTGCTTCATATGGCAAGTGAACTGGGAGATGCTCCATGACATCAAAAAACCCGGGAGGGAAAATTCTCTCAAGCTTACAAATTATAATTGGAATATTGGCCTCTAACGCCAACAAGTCATTATCATGCAGCTCTGGAGAGCACAAGTCTCTAAAGAATAGGCTTAACTCCGTTAATGGCTTCCATATATTCTCCGGAAGCGCTTCAAGGGCAATTGGGAGAAGCCTTTGCATCATAACATGGCAATCATGACTCTTCATGCCATACATATTGCAGCCAGAGGTATCAACACATCTCCCAAGATTCGAGGCATATCCATCAGGGAGTCGTAAAGATTTTACCCAAACGATCACATCTTGCATTTGGGAACATCAAATGTGAACCTCGCGTTAGGTTTGAATGAACGACCATCATCAAGTGGAACCATGTTTAACTGCGGCCGATGACAATAAATTTCGAGGTCCTTCCGTGCTTTAACATTAGTTTTCGTTTTGTTCTTAACATCCATCACCGTATTCCATATATTCTCAAACACGTTCTTCTCAATATGCATGACATCAAGATTATGTCGAATTAAGTTCGTGGCCCAATATGGTAACTCCCAAAAAATGCTCCACTTCGTCCAATTATGTGATTTCCTATAATCGCACGGGCGATGTTGTGGACCATCGTAAGCAATTGATGGAATCCAGGAGATTCTTTCAAATATAGCCTCACCTGATAATTGATCGGGAGGCAATGACTTCTCTGATTTCCCCTTCTTGAAACAAGTACAATTTTTTCTATATGGGTGGTTCCGGCCAAGAAATTGCCGGTGACAGTCGAAAAATGAAACTTTTCCGCCATACTTAAGTTGGAATGCCTTACTTTCGCCCATACAAATTGGGCAAGACAATCGCCAATGTGTCATCCATCCTGAAAGCATGCCAAAAGCCGAAAAGTCATTTATGGTCCACATTAATGCTGCTCGCAGAATAAAATTTTGTTTCAATGACACATCCCATGTTTCAACGCCATCAAACCACAAATGTCATAACTCTTCTATTAGAGGTTGTAGATAAACATCAATCTTATGATTTGGGCTACGTGGACTTGGAATCAACAACGACAGGAACATATAGGGTTTTTTCATGCACATCCAAGGGGGCAAATTATACGGAGTAACGATAACAGGCCAACAAGAGTATTGTTTTCCAAATGGTCCAAAAGGGGTAAATCCATCGACACACAACCCCAATCGGACATTTTGTGCTTCCGAAGCAAACCATGGGTAGGTCCGATCAAAATGTTTCCAAGCTTCAGCATCTGATGGATGTTTTATAACACCTGGGGTTTTTTTTTGCTCCTTATGCCACCTCATCTGCTCTGCTGTTGACATTGACGCAAATAAGCGTTGAAGCCGAGGGCTTAGTGGTAAGTAATGCATGGTTTTTCTAGGTCGATCTTTACCTCCACCACCCTTTTTTGGCTTATATCTCTCACTTCCACAATACATACAGACACGAAGATTACTTTCATCTTTCCAGAACAACATGCAATCATTAACACAGACGTCAATCTTCTGATGAGACAGGCCCAACTGGGAAACTAATTTCTTCGTTTCAAACCAATTTGATGGCATCTTACTATCTGTAGGTTGAGTCTCTTTCATCAGCCCGGCAATGCCATTAAAACATGCTCGTGACATGTGATATTCAGACTTAAGGTTAAGAAGACGGACAGCAACAGATAGCTCAGAATGATTTTCACACCCATCCCATAGAGGGGTTAATGCTAAATTCAATAGATTGAAAATTTTTGTGCACTTTCATTCGGCTGCGCAACATTGTCTTCCGGAAATTGTGTGAAATTAGGCCCAACGGCATCTAGTACCATCCTTTCGTATGGATTTGTCGAAGACCCCTGCTTAAACTGATCAAAGCCACAGACACCCGGGACTGTATTTGATGCTACATTAAATGGCTCTCCATGAGCTGTCCAATTCAAGTAAAAAGGCTTAAACCCCCATTTGTACAGATGAACTCTAACCTCGTCACACTGTTGAAATCGCAAATTCTTACACTTCTGATAAGGACAGCGAATGCATAACCCGCTCATTGTTTCAGGATGAGACATAGCAAATGATATAAATTCATGAACCCCATCCTCCCACTCTTGTGTGTACCCCCTTCGGCCAGGCAAAAAACGGTTACTGTACATCCAACTACGTCCCGACTCCATTACAAACTAAATATGTTCCTATTCGTATAAAAGATTCATGTTGTCATCAAAGAACACAATCACGAAACTATTAATAATCAGGTGTACCCTTCCCACATATGCATGCATGCATACAAACACATTACTACTAACAGTATTATTATTACTCAAATTTAAGTACTATGGGTATTATCGTACTTGGTTCTATCGTTATTGTCATTATTATGTATAATTACGATATGTAATTTTTTTAAGTATTGTCAAAGTTATTATTATTTATATAATAATAATAATTATTATTATTATCATGACTGTGGCATGCATATATGTATTATTAATACTTCCATTTAAGTACTATGGGTATTATTGAACTCTGTTTAATAATTAATTTAATTATTATGTATTATTACTATTTGTCTATTTTTAAGTATTATAAATATTATTCTGATATAATAATAATAATTATTATTATTATGACTGTCCCATGCATATAAGTATAAAGATTATGATGTAATAATAATAATTACATACATTATTACTATCAGTATTATTATGATGTAAGTAGTATTACTCAAATTTAAGTACTATGGGTATTATTGTACTTTGTTTTATAATTAATTTAATTATTATGTATTAGTACTATTTGTATTTCTTAAAGTAGTATAAATATTATTCTTATATAATAATAATAATAATAATAATAATAATAATAATTATTATTATTATTATTATTATTATTATTATTATATTATGACTGTCCCATGCATATAAGTATAATTATTATGATGTAATAATAATAATTTATTAAATACATTATTTTTATAATTATTATTATGGGTATTATTATTACTGAAATTTAATTACTATGGGTATTATTGTACATGCTTCAATAATTATTTTAATTATTATGTATAATTAGTATTTGTAATTTTTATAAGTCTTATTAATAATAATATTGTTATTATAATATTATTATACTTATTATTATTATAATTATTATTACAATAATATTATTACTAATCTTATTGTTATGACTGTGCCGTGCTTATAAGTAAAATTATTATGATGTTCCATGCATATAAGTGAAATTAGTTTTAGTATGATTATTATTATAATCATCATCAATCAAATTATTTTTATTAATAATATTAATATTCTTAATGTTATTGTTATTATTAAACATATTATTACATTACTATTATTAACATTCTTATTGTTCTTAGTATTAACGTTATAACATTGAACATTTCATACTTAATGATTATTACTTAGGTTCGGTACTATTATTTTATAAGTTCCTACTACTCATCTCGTACACATATTAATTAATTATTATCATTACTCTTAATATTTTGATATTATTGGTACATCTTTTTATTATTATTATTATTATTACACCATACATAATATAACCATTTACAGCTGATCACTCCAAGTAAACCATAACTAAACCCATTAGCATCAAATTATACAAATAATGATTTCATAAAATAATCTATATCATAAACTAAAAATTTGTACCTCTAACATAATTAAATACAACGCACAATAAAATTGCATATTCACTGTAATCCATCACAAAATATATCCACAGATAAGAAATAATTAACATAAATTGAATATTCAAATACCAACAACTATGTTCAAACCATAGTGACAACACATAAGTTTTATTATCAATATTAATAATTAAAAAAAATTTCCCTTCATAAATCCCGCTTTCAATTCGGAAGAAAAAAAAATGAAACTTACCTCGAACGACTTCGAACGGAGAGGAAAAACAATGGGTACGTCTTCAAGGTCACAGATACAGGGATGAACTGAAAAAAAGGAGGGAAAAAACTTAATATTCTGGTAATATAACAAATTTCTTCAAATGAAAAAAAACCTACAAACACCACGCGTATTTTCAAAAAAAAATTGTTACTCAGATTATTATTATTTTTAGAATTATTATTATTATAATTATTACTATTATTATTATTATGATTTTTATTATTTGGAGGTAATTGTGACTATTATTAGAACTATTCCTATTATTATAAAACTTTGGTACAATTAATTTTGTTTGTATTATTATTATAGTAATCATTATCATTATTATTATTGTTGTTGTTGTTATATTTTTCATATTATTCTTATTATTAATCGTATTATTACATTATTATTTTCCTCATTCTTATTGTTCTTATGATTAAGGTAATTATTATTACTTAGTTTCATTATTATAATTTTCTAACTTACTTCTACTACGATGTACTCTTAGTAAAAATTATTATTACTGTTATTATGTTTATATTATTGGGTACAGCTTATAATAATAATTATTATTTTATTATTATTACTATTACCCAACACTAAATCACCCAAACTAAATCTTAACTCAACTAATTACGCTCTAAAGAATGTAGAAAAAAAATAAATGAAATAAACAATCTATATGGAAATTGAAAATACCTATCTTCAACATAATTAAATACCATAAATAAATTTCATCTTCACATTTTCCATCAATAAAATTACCCATAAATAAAAAATCATTAACAAAAAATAAATAGAAAAAACCTAACTAAAATAACCAGAAAAATTTTGAACTACATTCATAATACATAAATTTTAATTACAACATAAATAAGAAAATACAATTTTTTTCAGTAAAAAAAAAATAAAATTCAGATAACAGGAAAAAAATTGTAAACGTACCTCCACCAACTTCAAAAGCTACGGAATGTAACAATGAGAACTTATGCAACCTCAAATAAGAGCTGAAACGTCAACAATATTGCATCAAAATCCCTCCACGATTTTTTCCCACGTATATACCTAAAATTAGAAAATATCTAGAAAATAAACACATACCCGTGCTGAGGAGAACCAGATCTACGAAATGACGCCAAAAACGTCGCAAAACTGCCGGACTTTGGACGGCAATCGACGGCGTCCGTCACGGTGGAGGCGGAGCTTCTCTCTCTAGTTCTCCTGACCGAAAACGCGAATGAACCTGGAGAAGAAGGAAGATGAATTTAAAAACCTTTTACCAACGGCTAGCCGTTGGTAAATTAGTCTTAATTAAAAAAAAAAAAACCTACCAACGCAGGGAAGTTAGAATTTTTCCAACGGACTGTTGCTACTTACCAACGGCTAGGCCGTTGGTAATAAAAAAAAACCTGAAAAAAAAATGTTCCTCTTCTACCAACGCGTGCATGTTGGAAATAATTACCAACGGTTCTACACGTTGGTAAATATGCCATTGGAAAAGGTCCAAAAGTTAGTAGTGAATTAACCAACCAAACATAGTTCTTTTTGGGACCGCTCTAAAATACCTGGTCGGCACCTATACACACCCATTTTCAACCGTTCAATCAAGAGATCTAATTTTGGTTAAAGTATTCATGGACTCCTATAGTTTCATCTTTTGGCTTGATTGGGGCTAAAGTTTTCAGTATTCTCATCAAAGCTCATCATAGTGAAGATCAGATAGGAGAAACCCGTTCAAGCAGTATTGCCGGTTATCCCCACTTGCTGCCACCCTCTCGCCTTACACCGATCTACCCATCGCCGGTGACAGGAATCGGAAGGAAAAACCTTTTGCCAAGCCATCCCCACCGCTGATGTACAACCATCCTCGTCGCAAAAAACATCCCCATCACGAAATCGAGGACAAAACCATCCCCATCGCAAAAGACCATCCTCGGCAACAAAAAACGAGGATGAAACCCATTGCTCGTTGCTGTTTGCGATCTCATCTTGTTTTTGTCCGCCCCTTGCTCGGTCGTGGCTGCGAATGCCATCCCGTCATCCAACCATCCCCATCGCTCAACCACGATCGTTGCCCAACTCACGAAACCATAACCAGTGCAAAATCGACGACAAAACCATCATCGGCGATGGAAATCGAGGACAAAACCATCAGTATTTTGGTTTTTAAAAATCAGAGTAAATTAAAGTAACTTAATGTTGATGACCATATTTCAGTACTTTTAAGATTTTTCATATTGTTTTCGTAGCTAATCGAACTTTACAAAATATTGATATGATCGGTCTTTTATTTTTTTCAATCACTTTTATCAATTTTTTTCTATTTATCTCATTTTTTTACTTTAAAACGCTTTTTCTTTTTTTATCGCTTTTATTAAACCGTTGTTGCCTTTAAAATAAAATTATGGCCTTTCTAAAAATATTGTCTCTTTTTAAATTTTATCCATTTTTAAATTTTTATCGTATTTTAAATAATATTCGCTCCTTTTAAAAATTTTTATCACCTTTTCATAATTTTTATCTCTTTTTATTGAATTTAATATTTTTTAAAATTTTTCTAAATAAAATTATCACGTTTTAAAAAACAAATTCACCTTTTCATAAATTTTAGCTGTTTTCCTAAATTTGTATCATTTTTTAAAAATATTTATACTTTTTTTAGAAAAAAATTATCATTTTGACGCTTTTTTCAAATTTTTATCATTTTTTTAAAACTATTGTCGCCTTTTATAGGTATTAATCGCCTTTTCATATCGTTTAAGCCTAATGACAACATGCCCTTATTGTGTAACATAACTTACACTTTAACCCCTATCTTTAAAAACTAATATTTTACCCCTACTTCATTTGTAACCTTTTACAACAACTCCTGACTTCCAAAATTGATACATCTCATAACTAAATTTTATTAAATTTAATATTTCTCATATTTGTTTCATTGGTAATTGAGCTTCAAAAAATATTTAAATCATTTTACATTAAAAAAAATGAATATACAAGAATTATCACTTTTTTTTTTTACAAATTATCACTTTTTTTGATTTTTTAATCGGTTTCTAGATTTTTTTATTTATCACTTTTTTAATTAGTTGTCACTTTTTTAAAATATTTTTCACATTTTTAATTATCTATCACTTTTTTAAATATTAATCACTTTTTTTAGTTATTTATCACTTTTTTCAATATTTAATCATTTTTTTGAAATTTTTTTCAATTTTTTAGTTGTTTGTCATTTTCTTTATATGTAATCACTTTTTTGAGAAAATTTTTGCTATTAAATATGTAAAAAAGAGATAAATAATTTCAAAATGCAATAATTATTTTTAAAAAATGATTAAATAATAAATAAAGGGATAAATAATTAAAAAATGAAATAAATATTTAAAAAAAGTGATTAAAAATACAAAAAAGTGATAAATAATTCAAAAATGCAATAAATATTTTTATAAAGTGATTAAGTATAAAAAAGTGATAAATAATTAAAAAATGAAGTAAATATTTTTAAAAAGTGATTACATATAAGAAAAAGCCATAAATAATTAAGAAAAAGTGATAAATATTTTAAAAAGCTATAAAAACAAAAAACAGTTATATTTTGTAAAAAAAACGATAATACTTATGAAAATTCTTTTTAATATTAAAACGGTTAAGGAATTTTAAAACAACAAAAAGAATTAATATGTAACATAACGCTAGCTCATCATCACCTTTTTATTATTAATAAAAACATCTCATTCACGAAAAAAGTTACTTAGTAAAAATAAAAGCGATTTAGTCCAAACAAATGCGATTTGGTCAAAAACCAAAGCTTCCTCAACCAAACAAATGTGTTTTAGTTATAAAAGCTCCTTCGCTGGCAAACCTTCAAAATTAAACATTCACAAATAAATTAAGTATCACTACTGAGCTAATCCTTCACAAACTCTTTCTAATTTACACATCCTCCCTTTATGATTTTACCTATAATTGACACTTACATTCTCTTCTCACATGTTTACATTAGTTTTATATATGTTGAGATATAAATATGGAAAAGATGCACTTAAAACTTCTGAATCTCTACTTCCACACTTACTCCCCTCCACCTATCTACCTTCATTAGTTGTATTAACTCCCTCTTTCTAACAAACACAAACTACTACTCCTACGTTAATTCACTTCTCCAATTTAATTCAAATTTCTCACATTAATCCTCATTCCTTTTTTATTCCACCCATCCTCTTCTCATTCTATTAATACATGATGCTCATTCTCTCAACTTCTTTAAAACTATTTTTTTTACTTTTATCTCACATTAAATCAAACTCATGACATTTCCTCTCTTTCTCTCAAAGTATTTAATATAATTTTTCTTATTTCTACCTAAATTAATTACCACTAATAAATTTTTTAATATAATATTACAAATTATTTTATCTTTCTAATCCTTATTCCCTTTATAAACAAAACTTATCATTACATTTACAACCGAAACAAACTAGTTAACGGGTAAAACTCTTTCATAACTTATTTTTTACATTTGAAAACCATGTTACTGGATATGTAATACTAGAAGATAAAACGGAAAATATGATGATAAATAAATTTTAAAAAATAGGAAATAAGTTGCAACCATTTTGATATAAATTATTAAATAATTTTTTACTGTTGAAATTAAAAAATAATTAAATTCGGTGAACTAATAATTACATTTAATAAAAAATGTTTCAAATATAGAAAAAGCGTTTAGGGGGAAACAACAACGTTTGTTAGAGAAAAAGAGCGTTTAGTTAGAGAAAAAAAAAGTTTAGTTAGAGAAAAAAGCGTTACCACCGTTTTAATTTGGGCTAAAATTACACTTTCAGGTGTAAAACTTTTAGTGTTTTATCAACTTAGTCCTAAAACTTATGAAGTTTCTAATTCAGTAATAAAAAAATGTTTCGGAAGACAAAATTAGTGGTTGACTTTTCGGGGCCACAATATTAACCGTTTTTCTTTGGCGCCATTTCTGGGCCATTGCGGTTTACTTTGAAGGGCTTGAGTTGAAACAGCTGGTATACGGTTAGGGGCCAATTTTTTAACCGCTTTACCTAGAATTTATACCGCCAATATGTATTTATGGGCCACTTTGTGAACCATATTCCCCCAAAAATTCTCCGCAAAATTAGTAGTTGACTTTTAGGAGCCAGTTTGCTAACCGCTTTTCTGTGGCACTTTCTGGGCCCTTGTGGTTTAATTTGAGGGGCCAGTTTATGCAACCGCTGCATTTATGGTAAGCTTTTTGGGGGCCATAATATAAACCGCATTTTTTTGTGGTACAAATTTGAGTTAGTCCATCAACTCAAATTCATTTTTGTTGGTCCTTTAACTTGTAACTTAGTTTATGTTAATCCTCTAACATTGTAACTCGTTACAAGTTAGTCCAGTCACCTCATATATTCATAATGTCATCACCATTTTTAGAATGTTTAGAAACATTGGGGACTAAAATACAAAATAAGGAAAATAATAGGGATTAGCACAATATTTATCAAAAAGAGATTCCAATAGGTCTAATTGATGATTTTTTTTGGCCTAAAAAGAAATGATTTATTGGTTTCAAGATATTTAATTATGTATGTGATGATTACATTTAATAAAGTGAATACCGTGAAATATAATTATATTAATTAATTATACTTTTTATTGAATACATATTTCTACTTATTATTATATTAGTTTTATTATTATTATGATTACTGTAAAAAAATAATAAGAACAAATTGTCTGAATTATATATTCCAATTTTTTACAAGTGATTAACTAGTAACAATGAACAATTATGTATTTCATTTTGGAAAAAAAAATAAGTACATATTTTAAGCAAAAACCCCTAACACTAATTCCTAATCAATAACCATAACCCTAAACCCTAAACCTTAACCTAACCCTAATCTCTAATCCCAAACCCTAAACCTTAACTCTAAAAACCTAAAAAACTAACCCTAATTCTATTTCTAATCCCTAATCCTAAACCCAAAACCTTAAATCTGTAAACCAAAAAAAAAAAAAAGCTAACCCTAACTCTAATCCTAATCCAAAACCAACAATTACTAAGCCTAACCTTAAATCCCTAAACATAACTATAACCCTAAACCCTAATATTTAACCCTAACCATAACCCTATTCCTTAAACCATAACCTAACCTTAATCCTTACTCCCTAACCCTAAATCCTAAACCTTAACATTAAATCCTTAACCCCAAACGTAATCCCAATCCTAAACCTTAATCCTTAACCCTAACCATAACTATATTCCCTAAACCTTAACCTAACCTTAATCCCTAATCCCTAATCCCTAACCCTAAACCTTAATCCTCAATCCTAAACCCTAACATTAAATCCCTAACCCTAAACGTAATCCTAATACTAACCCCTTAATCCTAAACCCTGATCTTTAACCCTAACAATAACCTTATTCCCTAAACCTTAACCTAACCTTAATCCCTAATCCCTAACACTAAACCCTAATTCCTAATCCCTAACCCTAAACCCTAACTTTAAATCTCTAACCCTAAACGTAATCCTAACCCTCACCTCTTAATCCTAAACCCTTATCATTCACCCTAACCATAACCTTATTCCATAAACCTTAACCTAACCTTAAACTTTAACATATTTTAACTTAAACCATAAAATAGTAACAAAACCCAAAAAAGAGAATGAAAATTAAACCATAATTGTGTAGATATTGATTGCCAATTTTTGAGAAATAAATTTGAATAAAATTTTATTTGAAATAATCCATCGATTATGATATTTCTATGATATTGTTATTTTTTTATGAAATTTTATTTTTTAAATATTAAAAAAGATAATTTTTTTCATCTTTCTTAATTTATGTACTATTTAGAAATGAAGCAAATAATCTAAATATATGGAGTAATATTTATTTTATATAATTATATATACTTTTTATATATTTATTTAATACTAAATAAAACTTTAACCGTAACATAACTATAACATAATCCAAAAACTCAAAATTTTACGTTCGGGTTTTTTTGTTCTAGTTCAATACAAGTCAGATCAATTTATTTCGTTCAAATTCAATTGATCTTGAACCATCTATAAACTATATGTCTCTAAACATTTATAACATTTTTCAGGGCCTCAAACTAATTGATTTTTCAAAATAAAATAGTGTAGGCTTTACACCAACTGTTCAAATAATGGTCATAATAAAAGAAAGAAAAAAGTTAAAATAAATAGATAGAAAAAATAGCTTTGATTTATTTTTTTCATTAATTGTTAGGCAAAAGGTAAAAATTAGAACCTTATTTATTTCAAGACTCCTCAAATTATAAACTCTCTGTCTCTAAATATTACAAAATTGTTTAATATGTCAATCATGGTAAAAATCTAATACTATATAAAAAAAACCTTAAACAAAACTCTAACCATAAACCCTAATCTTAAACTCAGATACTAAACCTAAACCTTAAACTCTAACCCAAAACATTAACTGAAAACGTAAACCCTAAACATGTACATAAATGTTTTGCATTTATTAATTAAAATATTAAATATGTCAGTTGTAGTTAAAATTAATACTATGTGCGAAGTAAACCTACAATATAATATAAAAAAATACTAAACATAACACTAAACCCTAACCGTAACCTTAAATCTTAAATTTATCCTTAGTCCAAAACTATAAACACCTAAATCCTAAGTCTAACCCTAAACCCAAAACCATAAACGATACACCTAAACCTTAACATTAAATCATAAACCTTAGCCTAACACTGAATCTTAATCCCTAGCCCTAATCCCTAAGCCTAACCCTAACCCCTAACCCTAACCCCAAGCCTAAGCCTAAGCCTAACCCCTAACCTTAACCCTAACTTTAACCCCAAACCCTAACATAACCCTATTCCCTAATTCTTAAGACTACATACATGCTTGAGCTTTTAAAAACTTTACCAAATACTGTTCAAATTAAAATGTACATACATGCTAAATCCTAAACACTAAATCCTAACTCTACTCCTAAACCCTAAACCATAAACGATACACCTAAACCTAACATTAAATCATAAACCCTAACCCTAATTCCTAATCACTAAGCCTTAACCCTAATCATTAATTCCTAACCTTAACCCTAATTCCTAATTCTAGTCCCTAACTTTAATCCCTAATCCTCTAACCCTAATCCCTAAACAATTTACGGTACCAATTTAAGGTTATAGTGGTATCAAGTTAAGGTTATAATGGTATAAATTTAAGGTTATAGTGGTACCTAGTTAAGGTTATCGTGGTATCAAGTTAAGGTTATTGTGGTACCAAGTTATGGTTATGATGGTACCAAATTAAGGTTATATTGGTATCTATTTAAGGTTATAGTGGTACCAAGTTAAGGTTATGTTGGTACCAAATTAAGGTTATTGCGGTACCAAGTTAAGGTTATTGTGGTACCAAGTTATGGTTATTGTGATACCAAGTTAAGGTTATAGTGGTACCAATTTAAGGTTATCATGGTACTAATTGAAGGTTATAATGGTACCAAGTTAAGGTTATGGTGGAACCAAGTTAAGGTTATGGTGATACCAAGTTAAGGTTATGACGGTACCAAGTTAAGGTTACGGTGGTACCAATTTAAGGTTATAATGGTGCTAAGTTAAGGTTGTAGTGGTACCAATTTAACGTTATGGTGATATCAAGTTAAGGTTATTGTGATACCTAGTTAAGGTTATAGTGGTACCAAGTTAATATTATAGTGGTATCATGTTAAGGTTATAGTGGTACCAAGTTTAGATTATAGTGGTACCAAGTTAAGGTTATAACTTTAAATTGGTAACACATTTACTGGTTCACCTGGTTACCCTAGGATAATAACCTTAACTTGGTACCGCTGCAACCTTAACTTGGTACCTCTATAACCTTAACTTGGTACCACTTTAACCTAATTTCTGTACCATTTTTACCCGTTCACCCGGTCACAATAGGACAATAACCTTACTTGATACTAATTCAACCTTAACTTGGTACCACTGTAACCTTAACTTGATACCATTAAAACCCTAACTTGGTACCATAATAACCTTAACTTTGTATCACAAAACCTTAATTTGGTACCGTTACAACCTGAACTTGGGACCATTGACACCTTAATTTGATACCACAAAAACCATAAGTTGGTACCATTAGAACCTTAAACTGGTATCATTGAACCTTACTTTGGTACCAACATGACCGCAAGTTAGTACCAGGAGAACCTTAAGTTGGTATCAGCATAACCATAATTTGGTACCACTAGAACCTTAAACTGGTATCACTGAATCTTAGATTGGTACCAATATAACCTTAACTTGGTACCATTAGAACCCTAACATGGCACCACAATAACCTTAACTTGGTATCACAAAACCTTAATTTGGTACCGTTATAACCTTAACTTGGGACCATTGACACCTTAATTTGATGCCACAAAAACAATAACTAGGTACCACTAGAACCTTAAACTGGTATCATTAAACCTTACTTTGGTACCAATATGACCTTAAGTTGGTACCAGTAGAACCTTAAGTTGGTATCAACATAACCATAATTTGGTACCACTAGAACCTTAAACTGGTATCACTTTACCTTAAATTTGTACCAGTACAACCTTAACTTGGTACCATTAGAACCCTAACTTGGTACCACAATAACCTTAACTTGGTATCACAAAACCTTAATTTGGTACCGTTATAACCTTAACTTGGGACCATTGAAACCTTAATTTGATACCACAAAAACCATAACTAGGTACCACTAAAACCTTAAACTGGTACCATTAAACCTTACTTTGGTACCAATATGACCTTAAGTTGGTACCAGTAGAACCTTAAGTTGGTATTAGCATAACCATAATTTGGTATCACTAGAACCTTAAACTGGTACCACTTTACCTTAAATTGATACCAGTATAACCTTAACTTGGTACCACAATAACCTTAACTTGGTATCACAAAACCTTAATTTGGTACCGTTATAACCTTAACTTGGGACCATTGAAACCTTAATTTGATACCACAAAAACAATAACTAGGTACCACTAGAACCTTAAACGGGTATCATTAAACCTTACTTTGGTACCAATATGACCTTAAGTTGGTACCAGTAGAACCTTAAGTTGGTATCAGTATAACCATAATTTGGTACCACTAGAACCTTAAACTGGTACCACTTTACCTTAAATTGGTACCAGTACAACCTTAACTTGGTACCATTAGAACCCTAACTTGGTACCACAATAACCTTAACTTGGTATCACAAAACCTTAATTTGGTACCGTTATAACCTTAACTTGGGACCATTGACACCTTAATTTGATACCACAAAAACAATAACTAGGTACCACTAGAACCTTAAACTGGTACCATTAAACCTTACTTTAGTACCAATATGACCTTAAGTTGGTACCAGTAGAACCTTAAGTTGGTATCGGCATAACCATAATTTGGTACCACTAAAACCTTAAATTGGTACCAGTATAACCTTAACTTGGTACTATTAGAACCCTAACTTGGCACCACAATAACCTTAACTTTGTATCACAAAACCTTAATTTGGTACCGTTATAACCTTAACTTGGGAGCATTGAAACCTTAATTTGATACCACAAAAACAATAACTAGGCACCACTAGAACCTTAAACTGGTACCATTGAACCTTCCTTTGGTACCAATATGACCTTAAGTTGGTACCAGTAGAACCTTAAGTTGGTATCAGCATAACCATAATTTGGTACCACTAGAACCTTAAACTGGTACCACTGAATCTTAATTTGGTACCAGTATAACCTTAACTTGGTACCATTGGAACCCTAACTTGGTACCATTGGAACCCTAACTTGGTACCACAAGAACCTTAACTTAGGACCATTAAAACCTTAATTTGATACCACAAAAACCATAACTAGGTACCACTAGAACCTTAAACTAGTACCATTAAACTTTACTTTGGTACCAATATGACCTTAAGTTGGTACCAGTAGAACCTTAAGTTGGTATTAGCATAACCATAATTTTGTACCACTAGAACCTTAAACTGGTACCACTTTACCTTAAATTGGTACCAGTATAACCTTAACTTGGTACCATTAGAACCCTAACTTGGTACCACAATAACCTTAACTTGGTATCACAAAACCTTAATTTGGTACCGTTATAACCTTAACTTGGGATCATTGAAACCTTAACTTGATACCACAAAAACCATAACTATGTACCACTAGAACCTTAAACTAGTACCATTAAACCTTACTTTGGTACCAATAAGAAGTAGAACCTTATGTTGGTATCAGCATAACCATAATTTAGTACCATTAGAACCTTAAACTGGTACCACTTAACCTTAATTTGGTACCAGTATAACCTTATTATTATATTAGTATTTGATATTATGAATACAGATTTTAAATGCCATAAATATTTTTAAAAAAGTGATAAAAACCAACAAAAGCAACAATTTCTTAAAAAAAGCGATTAAATGTCAAAAAAAGCTATTAAAATTTAAATAAGCTATTTCATGTTTAAAAAATATATTAAATATACGAAACAACGATAACATTTTAAAAAAAGTGATAAATGTTTTAAAAAAATGGTAAATTTTTTCTAACGCTAATAAAAACTGAAAAAGTGATAAATAATTCTGAAGTGCAATAAATAATTTTAAAAAATAAGTAAATTAAAAAATAAGCGAAACACATCTACAAAAAGTGATTTTTAAAAAAAAAAAGTGATTAAATATACAGAAAAGCGATTAAAACTAGAAAAAGGGAAAAAAATTTTAAGAAAAGTGATTAAATATTAAAAAAATTGTTAAAGTGGTACAAAAATTATTACGTACAATTATATTTTTCAATAAATATATATTTATATTTAATACCCATAATACCTTAAAATAAATATATATTTTATATTTACTTTACCCATTTCAGTAATTTCCCCTTTTTTTTCCTCTGTTCCCGCCTATTGCTTCTCCTTTGCAACCTGTTACCGGATCAATACGTTGCATTTCACTCTACCAGTCTAATGGTCTTTTTACTACTAATTTCGAACTTAGGTCCTTAACCGAAACATTCTAAAAAGTTTGAGAAATTCTAAAAGACGGGGGGTATCGATACAGACCAGGTATTTTAGAATCTTCCGTTCTTTTTTGTTGTGAGAACGACCTTGAAAACTTGCTGTACACTAACTCTTCCCCCTTATACGTATAACTGGATTTCGAGTACCCTACCCCTTTCCTCCCTTTTAAAACTCTAACTACTATGTTTTTTATTACCATTTTTTTAAAATTTTTAGGAGTATATATAATAACAAAGAAGATATAAAATAAGGGTCAATTAAGCATTTATTTTAGAAAAATTGTTAAAGAATTATGGAAAAACACAATTGTCATAAAATGATGTTTACATGTTTTTTTTACTATTTCGTTTTTGCAGGTTTAACATTATTGGTCAGGTACGTGTATTAAATGTTGGTAGTGTACAATTTTTTGGCACTAAAAGAAATATTTTACATTTAAATAGAAATAGAATTGTGTTTAAATTATTCACTCACTATTAATTTTTATTAAATAATTTAAATTGACTATAGACAATTGTTAGATAGTTTAAATCAAAATTTTAAAATGGTTGTCACTATAATTAAGAAACATTGTAAACAAAAAAAAAAAGCACTCAAACAACAGGTGTAACGTGTATGTTTTTTAAAATCTTAGAAATTCATTTTACACTTTTAAACCAAGGCTATTAAAGTGAGTTTCTACCAAAGTCATTTTAGTTTTTCTATAGTCATAAAATCATAACAAATCGCAGTGTTATAAAATTCTATCAAAAAGTTTTTAGAAAATGATGAAAAAAATATAATTGTCTAAATTATCTCAGAGAATTTATATTACATAATTTTTTCACTTACTAATACTTTAACACAATGAAAAAGTGTCATTCCATAAACATATAATACAAAAAAAAAAAACAAGTTATAAAATTCACAATTCATAATAATGAGGAGCAAAAAACATTTCAATCATCAAATGAAACATATGGAGCATCATGATCAATGCTAATATCGATATTATCATTTTAAAAGTTCATATCTTACATCTTCTTCTCCTATCAATTTATAATTTGACAAGTCAAACTCATTTATGCAAACACTTGTATAATAATTGACATTTTCTTCATTTAATTAAATCCACATCTACATAAAATTTCATAACCAAGATTATCAAAGTGATAGTGAATGAAACCAATCAAGGACACAGAGAGCCTAAGAAAAAAATAAGAGATGTTTTGTGTTCTATTTTTCGGCTATCTTTAATTTTTTTTGTGATTTAATTCTAAATGGATTGAACTTGAATGTATAAAGATTGAGTTGAACAATAGATTTATATATTTTCATCTTGCTATCATTTTTAACCCAATTTCAATAAATTTGACATAATTAACATAGAAACGTAAGGTTATAAAGTTTATAAGTTTCTAAGACCAAAGTCAGGACTCTATCTCTTTCTACTTGCATATAAATTTCTACTAAGATTTGAGACGTTTTTTGTTTCTAAACTTGTAGCAATATAAGTTTCTAAGACTCAATTCAAAATTTTAATAATCATGCTCTAAACTATCTCTTACTTTAATAAAGATTCCCATATGCATACTTTTTAAGTTTTAAAGCATATTTTTAATTCATGATCACTTTTGTTGACACTGAAATCTAAACTTCAATATTTAAAAATATGCACATGGGAATCTTTATTTCAAAATAAATAAATTATTTTCATTAATTTACTCTTAAAAGCAATGACATTTTTCCTTGGCCAGTGAGGCAATGACTTAAATTTATCGTATACTGTGACATATTTAGGTATCCAATTCTTTGAGTTATGAAATCAGTAGAATCTGACCATAGCCGGCCGTATTACAAGCTAGTATTTTATAGTACAAGTTACAACAAGATGATCGTTATATCACTAATAGAATTTCAGACAAATATAAAGTAAGTTGTACACATCATACATATGCTCCCTCCTCAAATTTATTGCATCATTTACTATTTCACATCAATTAATCTATAATTTTTATATCTAACATTTTGATATATAAATCCAGAAATACTTTGATATACAAATTGATAAATTAAAACTTGTAGTTTCTAAATATAATTTTTTAAAATTTTTTCTCACAATTTATTATAATATAAATAAATTGAAATCAAATTTAAGTAAAAAAAGTGAAAATGAAACAATAATATAAAAATGGGATGAAAGAAGTACTACTTTGAGCGACTACAAATCAAATAGCGAAAATGGGATCAGCTTTTTCCAAAAATTCTACTACAATGCTATAACCCCAAAACTTTCTTTCTTTCTTTCTTCTTTTTTTTTTGCAAAGTATCTAATTTTTGTGAACTGTTTTTCTTTGCATTGCTTGAAAAAAGTAAAAAAAAAAAAATACTCTTTTTGGAAAATATTTTAAATTGATTTTATTTTTTTAACTTCTTAAAGCATAAAATTCAATTAATATACAAATTAAGCAAAAAATCACATAGAAAATCGCTTTTTAATGATTACCCAAAAACACTCTAAAAGTTTTTTTTTTCTATTTTTTCTACATTCCCATTTCCTTTGAAAATGGTTAAAAAAAGAACCAATCAACAAAAAGAAAATCTCTTCTGCGTACTCATTCGCCAGACCCATTGCACAAGCAGCTCTTCGGCCACTGTCAATTGCCAACTGAGGAAGAGGAATAAGGCCCAAATTTGAAAGCCCCTGAGTTGTTGAACCCAGCCATTTTGAAGGTTGGACACTACTATTCTTGTTGTTCAGAGGTCAGTGTCCCACGCAGAGAGAGCCCACATCTCCGGTGTCATTTGATCTTGATCGCATTTGATCTGGGTTGCTTGCATGATGGGTGACAACATGTATGAAGTGGTGATGAGAGATGGGCGACACAAAGGTGGAAGAGAGGAAGATGAGTTGGGGAAGGAGCAGAGGTAGTAGATGGTAAAGTACGGGATACAAAAAAAATAATAATAAGCTAGGTGGTTGGGCATGCAATTTTTTTTTTTGGTTATGATTAGTCAATTGAAGGAGTTAGGATCAAAGGGGTTAAATGCCTTACGTTTATAGTTAAGGAACGGGCTGCACAATGCTAAAGCTCAAGGGCTCTTTTGAGCGAGATGATAAAGTTTGAGATACCAAAAGTGAGTTAGGCCAAGTGTTTATTTAGAGGTAGGCTTGATTTACTCACTAGTCGGATTGAATTTACACAACGCATTTTTTCTCTTAATTTAAATAAATAACTTAAGCTTAACTCAAATTTAATTTAATTTTAGAACTAGTTTATCACTTATCCGCACATTTTTCAATTCAAACCTAAATAAACTTTACTTACTAAAAAAGCTTCATTTTCAATCTAAACTTAACTTACATAAGCTGGGTTCGGTTTAGGTTCACCCTTAGATTGTGACGAGTCCCCCTAGCTACCTATAATTTTTTAACCCTAAAATGTTTTCCTCCAATACTAAAACATTTTTATTTTTATTTTTTCTAACCGTAAAAAAATCAATGTAGTGGGCATGTACAACCAGCGTAATAAATTTCTCCCTCGCCCAACTGATCCAAGCGATGATTGTTCTAAGCACCGGGGACAGCAGCACCAGCAACAACGGCTTGTTGTTGTCGTCTTTCGAGTCGTCGAAATACATGACAATGAGTCTCCACGGCGGAATCTTGTTGCTTCAGGCCACCATAAACTGCCTCCCCATCTCCACCTTGACGCTCTTCGGGCAAGTCGCGGCTGCATGGAACCTTGTCGGGATGCTTCTCCTCACGATCCTCATCCCCTCCGTTGCCGCCCGAACAGCCTCCCCCAACTTCGTCTTCACCTACTTCAACGTCGACGATGGCGAGGGAGTGAAGAGCAAGGTTTACATCTTCCTTCTCGGCCTCGTTACCAGTCAGTACACCCTCGGTGGCTATGACTCCGCAGCATACATGGTACGTAATGAACTACGGCTAACTACAAAACCCCTTCTACAGTTTTGGTAATTACATTTTGTTGCTCCTTGTTCTAGAAAGTTACAGTTTGCTCCATGAAGGGAAAAGGAATATTTTACATTTGGATAGAGTAAAACTGATAATTTAAAGTATTAACCAATTATTAGAAAGTTTAAATTTAATAGGAAAGAACTATGATATAATTTAAATTAGAATTTACAAATCTAATATCAGATTCCGTAAAAAAATGCACATAATTAGGAGGTAAAGCATAGATTTCTAAAATAGAGGATGTAAATTGTAATTGGGGTATTGTAAATCAGCATATGAATTAGGCATTGAAAATTACAAGGCAATACTATAATGTAACTAATTAAACTAAATTCTTTTAGTTTAGAAATTCTATGGTACATTAATGAAAGAAACAGTTAACTATCGTTTGTTTTGTTTTAGACAGAAGAGACGAAGGATGCTGATAGAAACGGACCAAAGGGAATAATAAGTGCGGTGGGGATATCTATAATATCCGGATGGGGTTACATTTTGGGAATCACCTTCGTAGTGAGCGACATCTCCAATGTTCTGGGGAATGCTGAAGACAATGAGTCGGGTGCCTATGCCATTGCCCAAGTCTTCTACCAAGCCTTCTACAGTAGATACGGTTGTGGCATTGGCGGGATCTTTTGCTTGGGTGTCGTTGCCATGGCCGTCTTCTTCTGTGGCATGAGTTGTATTACCAGCAACTCAAGGTATATATATGCATATATATGAAAACAAACACTTGCATAGGTTTGGGCTGTTAGCTTTTGAACTGGTTCACATCGTAGCTGACTTAATTGTTAACGTTTGCTTCATCAGGGTTGCTTACACATTCTCAAGAGACGGAGCAATGCCTCTTTCATCTTGGTGGCATAAAGTGAACAGCCAAGATGTTCCCATTAACGCCGTTTGGTTATCTGCCTTGGTTTCCTTCTGTATGGCCCTGCCGGTACAATTATATGTTATGAGATCTTTAACCATTTCTACTTGCTGAAACATTTCCATACAATACCTAAGTCTTCATTCATTTGTTTTTCATACATACATAGAAACTTATCTTTGCTTGCTGCAGTCGCTGGGAAGTACTGTGGCATTCGAGGCAATGGTGTCAATAGCGACAATGGCATTGTACATAGCTTACAGGTTACCGATATTCTTTAGGGTGACCCTCGCGCGCAAGTAGTTCAAGCCAGGGCCCTTCAACTTGGGTCGATACGGGTTATTGGTTGGTTGGATTTCTGTCTTCTGGGTTGTGATAATCACGACTCTGTTCTCACTGCCAGTAGCATACCCCATCACGCTCCAGAACCTCAACTACACGCCCGTTGCGACTTCCATCATCATCCTTATTGTTCTTTCTTCTTGGTTCTGTAGTGCTCGGTATTGGTTTCAAGGGCCTGCGATGATGAATTGATAACATTGATTGATACCACCACATTGATAGAGGCTACTGTATAGCACATCCTAAGAACTTGTTCAATTTTACAGAACAAGCTTTTAAAAACGAGTTCTGATCCAAACGATGTTTCATACACTCCAACGCCCAGATTTCAACAAAATATGCTTCCTCGGATCAGCTAGTTATGTGTCGCAGAATGATGTACACCGCTTTCAATAGCAGAGCAATTAGTCTGATTTAGACACTCCAAATACATTTGAGGATACTTAACATTGTGGCCACCCAATGGGACGGAACTTCATTTGCTAAACCGCAATTTTCAGATGGATGAGATTGACGGTCGCTAATCAATTATTTCTCCCTCTTCTTCATCATAAAGTTTGGTTTTGGCTTTGCCTTCGATCTTACTCCTCCCACCATGAATCAGTTCGCGTCTTTGCATGAATTGTTCGTCATCATCGTGATCACCATTATCATTTTCATCACCTTCATTATCTCTGCCATTGTTTTTAACGACCTGGGATGATTTCTCTTCCACGACTTCACCATGCAAAGCACTTTCTTTAACTACAACTTGTGGAAATTGCAGAGGATTTTCTGGCCGGTTACTGAAGAAAGAGTTGCCTACCATGAACCGGAAGATCTGCAACAAAGCCATTTTATCCTTCTTTATATCCACACTCAAAAGCTTCTCAAGAAGTGAAGGACTCCTTTTACTATAAGATGAACCGCTGCCACTTGGATTTTGCTTCTTGCCGAGTTGCTCCCTCTTGTCATATCTCCGTCTTCTATCATGCTGCTTCTTCGCAAATCTTCCCATTTTTCTCAGTGACCTTCCACTCTCTTCTCTCACATGCACGGTTTTCTCTGAACCAGACAGATAAGATGATGGTATTTCTGCTACTTCAACTCCTAATTCAGCTTGCTTTGCCAATATCTCCTTCAGTTGCTGCCCGAAATGTCACAATAAGTAACTGAGATTAACAAAAAAGAACTAAAAGCAACAAAAGAACAAAGCAATTGACTGAAAGGCATATGCATATTAATCAGTGTCAATTAACAGCTAACCAGGGATTGAATTGAATAGGCTTCTTTTTGTTAGATGTCCCGAACTCCAACACGCATAACCAAAATTTCATTTTTAGTTCACTTACTACTATGAGTTTCCTATTGAAAGAAGTGCAGGATTGCCATTACAAAACATTAACAGAATTTATACAAGCTCTACCTGCTAATTCTATGGTGATGAAGAAAGAGCATTGCTCCTAGACTAGCGTCAAGGTTGGAAATGAAGAAGATGAGAAACAAAATGATAAAGATGAACCCAGTACAATTTCCAACCCAAAAAAAAAAGGGAGAGAGAAGCCAGTGCATATATCATGTTTGACATTAAGTGAAAGCAGATATAAAATGAGTTTTACATAAATATATTCAACCACTAAACCACTAAAGGATGGTTAAAAATCTTTCTTTTTTCTGAAAAAAAGATACAGCAACCATGCACCTGAAAATAGACCAAATACCATGCAGACCACCAATTTGAAATTCCTTAATATGTTTTTAGCCCGAGCATCAGTTTGTATAGGTATTAGTAACCTACTGGATACTAATCACGTGATTCAGTTTCTAAGACAGAAGTCTCATGCCCAAATTTATGCAATGATTGGATATTTCAGAAAAATAGATGACTAGATCAAAACAAAATGAGCATGCACCTTAGAAAGTAATTTGGTAACCTCTGGGTCTTTTCCACTCAGTTTCTGCAGACCAAAGAATTGATTAGATTATGGGACTACTTCAAAGAAAAGAGTCACACAATGCCTGTCTCAGCCTATCAAACCTTCTCCACGTTGGCTTTTGATGGATAGTTTCTTTTACGTTCTTCACGCCATTCTTTGATTTCTTTCTCTGTGTATGTTACACTGAGGGATCTAAAGGATGTGGGCGAATTGCATGCACAAAAATATTAAAATGGAAGTTAGAATTTAAAAGAGAAAAACAGTAGACAGAAGGACAAACACATCACAGAAACATAAACACAGCTAATAAACTCATTTTTGTTTCTTTTTTTTTCCTGACATTAACATGACTCAGATACCAAGAAATCAGTAAATTCTAGAATCCCAAACTTAGTTCATAAAAGACACTATTTACATCACTTGATTGCTATATGCTACTTGCATTACAAAAACTTATTGATCATTTGGTCATTGATACATGCCTTGAGCTTATAGTTTAACGGTGTTCAATTAGAATAGATAGACTTAACAATTTGGATCAAATTTTGTTAACAGAAAAAGGATCCAAGTCTGATTCAACATTTTAGGGAGGTCAAGCATCAAAACTAAACCGTAGACCAACTACAGGTGGAGATGTCTGGTTAGAGGGATCACTGTTATTTTTGCAGTAAAGTGCCATCAGTCTTTAATTGTGAGTATCCATATGAGTTCTAACATGGAAAAACAGGTGGGTACGTGTGTGTGTGTGTGTGTCAATGTGCCCATGTGTGTCTATATATAGATGAGTGAGATTAGACATATATTAGATTTTCTAAAACAGACAAATACTTTCTAAACTAGCGTTCAGTTTTGGAGAACAAAGGTATATTGAGTACCAAAAGAGAGTCCATCACTAATGAAGATACCAAGGGATGGAAAACTCAAGTACAGAAATTATATACAAAGTAACCCAGATTCTAGTTTGTGTTGTTAATCTGTCTACGTTTATGACTAACTGCAATACATCATAATTACCTCACCCCAGAAATCAGAGGACCACTTTGATTCAACATATGACCACAATAAGTTATTTTTTTCATCCAGAAACCTATGTTAAAACACTAACATATAACTCATCATACATACGCTCCATTTAAATTACTTGACACAACAAATTATGCACCAATAGACACATAAAAGAAACATGTAAGGCTACAACAGATGTTCATAGGAAGACAAAGGCATGATAACTAGTAATGGGAAAGTCTGCGAGCAAAAAAGAATTACCTTCTCTTTTCGTATCTTATATCCTCAGAATTAGTGGCTGCAAATTCTGTTGCCATCCCATTGCCTGATACTGATAGTTCAAAAAAGCCCAGAAAGAAGTTAACATAAGAGTCATACTATACCACAGAATGATACAGAAGGCAAATAGAAAAAGCTAAACTGCATTGCGTACGACTTCTGACAATATATGGACTGAAAGTCAAAATTCTTTCAGTTGTGTTAACTTTTCGTTGTGTTATGGCAGATAAAATAAGGGTAAAGTCCACCGAAGGTACCTATCTTATTTTTGCAGTCCTAAATGGGTACTGAAACTTTTGATTTGTCCTATCAAACTACATAAACTCATATAGCGCATCCCAATTGGGTCACCATTAACTCGGATGGAAAATGCTGATGTGGCATTAAATAATACTAAAATAAATTTAAAATAACAACTTTGGTCCTCAAACTTTTCCAATCACTAATTCAACCCTTAACTTTTCCCATCAACTCTTCCTCCTCCTCCTCCCGCTTTGTCCTCTCCCATCAACTTGGATGAAAAAGTTTGAGGACCAAAGTTGTTATTTCAAATCTATTTTAGTGTTATTTAATGTCACATCAACATTTTCCATCCAAGTTAACTGTAAAATCGACGGAAAGTACCCAATTGAGACACGCTATGAGTTTATGTAGTTCAATAGGATAAATCTAAAGTTTTAGCACCCATTTAGGACACAAAAATAAGATAAGGTACCCCTGGTGGACTTTACCTGATAAAATAATAAAGGAAAATAATACATTCAACGAATATGCTCAAAATATCACTACTGCAAAACTGGAGGTATTGAACATGTTTAAAATGTCACATGGGAATCAGAACTTTTCAAGAGACTTTCAGCAATGAAGCTTTTGGAAACATTTTCTCTTGAAAGAAATTATTAGCATCAACAATGTTATTATATAATTCAGTTTTTCCCTGTGTAAAGATGTCACTGTGCTTAAGACAGGCACTTTAGTTGACTCCACCTACTATCAACAAGACTCCCTCTAGTGCATGTTGCTAGAGTCAGAATCATACCAATTTAGCGGAAGTCAATGTCTGTTCCTTTGTTTGCACCAGTTCCTACCAGTAAGCTTATTTCAAGTTCTATTCATTCTTTTTATTTTTTTTATTTTTCTCCAAAAAAAGCAACAAAAAAAAATATCAATCAATCAACTCAGCTTTAATCCAGTAGTTAGATGAGCTACTTAAACCTTGTTTCTCAAAGAAACTAGGAAGTACGTGAGTTCCTCTTAGGCTGTCAAAGAACTAGATCCTTCTCTAAGTTTAAGCCTACCCTCATGTCTTTTCCCTCTTCAAACATTCAGTTTATCACTTATACATCAGAGCATGCCTGCGTCTATTGATCTAAACAGGATAAGAGCAAACTATCTAAGACAATCTTTCACAATTTCAGCTTCAATCAAGTTGCTTTTACATGACCCTTAGTATTCTTATTACTAATTCCATCCCTTAGCATATGTCGAGTTGTCCAGCACAACATTGTTTTTTTATAGAGAAAAAAAATTAATAAAGGCATTAAGAGAATGCCAAAAGACTAATTACAAACTAAATAATTCGAAATTTTTATCTCAAGTATGAACCAAAGACTTGTCTAGTACGACATTCTTCTCTCCAACACATTCATTTCATTTGCATTATCGCTTCATTAACCAACACAGCGCTCTAGAATGTGGCAGTCAAATGGGGATCAAGAAAATAACATCACTAATAAAACTAGCTGGGTTTCAATCAAAATTATACTGTTCTCTCAATGCCAGGTCAATAGGTCTTCAACAAGTAATAGCTAAGAACATTGTTACACGACCCTCATTTCCATTCAAATTATATTGAAATTTCATAACAAGAGGAAGCAAGATATAATGCAAAAGTAAAAATCGAGCTTAACCTTTTCTCTTTTGGTCATTAAAAGGGCCATTTCTTTTCATATTCGCATGGTGAAAATTCTGAGACCTGAGAATAAGAGAAAAAGAGCCTACAGTGAATAACAACTCAGTCTTCTGGAGCTAGAAATCAGAAACAGGTAAATACGTATACAACAGTGATACCTTTTATTTCCATTATCTAAATTTGGAAAATTAGTACGCAAAAATTTGTTTCTTGGCCCTGAGGAAGGAAGCAGAAGAAAACAACATCAACACCTGATCATGAAACCTGCATACATTCTCAGAAAATTGGAAAAAACTAATGCAAGATTTTTGCTTAGCATAGGAAAACTGAAAAAATGATTAATCTAGTGCAGGACGGCAGCAATATTAACAAGACACATACATTGAGCTGAAATTTTTAAAAAACATCTTTTAGTTATTTTCATATACAGTAAAAAAACATTAAAAAATCATTTACTTTCTAACAAACATTTTTTTATTAATTTTTATTTTTCAGGCTCAGTAAAGAAAGAAAATCATATAAAATTAGTTACTTTATGAAGAAAAAAACTTATTGAAGTGATTATTGAACAGCATTTACCCTAGACAAAAAGGAAATAAAAATGGGGACTATGAAAAGTCTTGCCTATTAATCGAATATCCTTTTGCTCTTAATAATGTTGAATAGCTTGGTTACCCAAACAAAACCCTGCTAATATACAGAGTTACATGTTTTTTTTTCTTGGTCTAAATAACAGTTTTTTAAGTGATTATTAAGTATAGAGTATCAGCTTTCAAACGACATTGATCCTAGACAAAAAAGAAATAAAAAAAAGGACCATAACAAGTCTTCTCCATTCATCAAGCATCCTTTTGCTCTTAATAATATTGAACAGCTTGGTTATCCAAACAAGACCCTGCTAACGTGAAAAGTTATGTTTCTTTTTTTTCTTGGTCTAAACAATATTAAAGATTTACATGCTTTAAATACGAATTCCATCAGCCCAATCGTTTCTCCTGTTATGATTCTCTTATTAGGATTCCTCAATTCAGAAATTCATCCTCCAGAAATGAATTTCGCATTTGTAACCTATGAATCCAGGCAAAACTGCCATTGCTACACCCTCAAAAAAATAACAATTCAGGTGCTTCAGAAATAAGTTTGTACTAATCTATAATCAGACGATCACATATGTTTTTCCTACTGCCTGCAGGACCTCCAAATGTTTAGCCAGCATTTGCATTTAAACTTCCTCAATTAAACCTTGGCAACAAACCCAAGGATGTGTCAATGATTAAATAGAGGTAAAATAAACCAAAAAAACTAGAAAAACTTCCCAAAAACATCCTTCATAATTACAGCCCAAATAAATTATTTGCATCGCCCACTGGTATCTAGCCAGTAAAGTAAGTGCTGAGGTTGAAGGTACTTCAAGTGACTCAATTAAGTCTCTGACACAAGCAAATTCTAGTTCCCACTTCATGTAAGCCTAGTCAAATGGCTCAGACCTCACATCACAATTCACATACAGCAAGAAATACAACAAATGGTAAGAAAAAACATAAACCTTTTCCCTGATGCACGTTTGAGAATCCAAACTTCCTCTTCCCACTACCCCATGTAGGATATTGAGATTTTTGAAATCTACAGAAGCCAAATACAAATATACTTTTTGAGGCAGAAATCAAATACAATATGAAATACAGTTGACAAAACAAACTCAGTTGCAAACTCAGAAAACCAAACTATGCTAAGTAAACAAACCTCTGTGGAGAAGTCTTCATCCCAACTTGTTTTACAGGAGGATTCCTCATAATTTGAGCACTTTTAGTAGTATTTCCCTGCAAAAGTTTGAGTGAATCAAGCATAAACAGACTGCAGATGCAAGCAGCATTCAGCTGAAGTATATATGAAACTGAAAAATTGCTCATGGAAGAGTGAAATCACCTTTTATCACTAAGCACCAAAATCATGCATTTTAAGTAAACCATTGCTCTTTATTATTCCAATGATTTTGCAGCATGCATTTACTAAAGAACAGACAATCTTTAGTGAAGCCATGTTATGAACCTATTCCTGGTAGGACTTAAAACTGCCACAAGAAATGGAAAAATAACCCCTAAATCTCAAAAAAAACCTCAAAGACTCAAAATCAAGCTTCTTCAATAAATCCTATAATTCCGAGAAGAATTACTATCTTTGTAATACCCTTGCTAAATTCAGTAGAACTTAAAGCTAAACCAGATGACATACCCGTGAAGTAGCAAATGAAGAACTATGGAGGAATCTTTTACTACAAAAAAACTAAAAAGCTTTCAAATTACACAGTTGGACAATGAGAATGTTGCATGATAGTTTCCATGTACCTGAGAAGCTGCAGTAATTGACGAATCTAACACACCAGCATGTTGCTGACTTTCATTAACTTGCTGCTGCATCTGATTACTCTGGAGGAGAGCTGAAAGCGGATTTGCAAGGAAGTTGGTATTCAGGCAAGCAAGTTGACCGTTGGAGACAGCACCTGGAAAGAATGGTGGACTAGGGCTACGCATTGGAAAATGAGGACTCATGTTCAGTATCGGATTCAGCAACCCCATGTTCTGGCTCAGCTGCTGGGGCAAATTTAACAAATTGGGGAAAAGCTGGCCTTGTAGTACTTGAGTTTGGTTGGGCTGATCCGAATTCTGAGTTTGATTGCAGGGCTGCCAAGGAAACATGTTGGGAAGGCCAAGTTGAGGACCAACACCACCCAAGGTGCTAGGACCAGATTGTGAAAACCCAACACCAGAATTAAACTGAGGCATTCCCATTAGATTATTCTGAGAGGAACAAATCCCAGCAAGCGTGTTCATTAACCCAGCCTGGTATACCATTCCAGGGACATTAGGAGCACCCAAGGGAAAGGGTAGTCGAGGATTGAACATACCCATCTGAGCTTGAGCGGGCATTGGATTCTGTAACATATTGCAGGCGTTTCCCAGTGGCACACCAGATTGGAAGCCCTGCTACAAGCAATCGAAATCAGACAGAACCCATCGATCCATATGTTTCTACAGACGCACATATATAGTTAAACGAAACGAACATGGGAAGCTATAATACTCAAGCTTTAAACCCAGTGGCTTGTGAGAAGTGTACCTGTTGATTAAATGGAGGAGCGGGAGCGGCAGCATCCGAGGTTGCTGGCCGAGGGAAGGGAGGCTTCATGGCGGGTAAAATTATCTGCGCGAGCGATTGATTTCAAAATAAAGCAGCGTTTCAAGTGAGCAGCTTCCAGCCGACCAGCAGAGACAGCGCTTAAGGGTTTTGGTTGTTATAGAAAAGCGACAGGAGAGGTGAGGGACAGACAACAGTGGGACTCATGGGTGAGAACAAGGGAGGTACTGTGGTCGTAGTGGAAACGACACCGCTTTGACAATTCTTCCTCGCCATGCTTTTTTATGCTTTATTGTTATTATTATTTTTATTTATTTTTTGGTAACCTAAGGTTGAAAACGTAGATAACACAGATGCAATCGAGGAGCTTAAAGTCAATGGTTACAGGAATTTTTTTCCATGGGGCAAAACCAAAATTATAAGTTATGTATCATTAATAAGGATGATATAGTAGTACTCCCTCTGTCCCATATTTTTTGAAACATTCATTTTTCAGTAATTAATTTATTATTTATTATTTTTAATTTTTAATTTTTAGTATATAAATAAAAAAAATTATATAAATGATAAATAAAAACCTATAATTTCCAAATATATTTTTTTAAATTTTTTTCTAACAACCAATAATATAAATAAATTCAAATCAAACTATGGCTAGAAGTTAACTGTTTCAAATAATATGGGATGGAGGGAGTAATATTTTACTTGGTGGTTATTCACAATAAGATTTTATTATTTAAAACTATTTTAATATCAACTCATTATTAATATATTATAACACATCTTTCTCTTTATATTTAGCTAAGTAATAATTTAGTCACCGATCTCTCATTTTGTTGCAGAATTTAGTCTCCACGAGCTTTATAGTATAGAATACCCTCTTTACTGTAGTTGTTGAAACAGTCAACACCAAAATAAATTTAATCAAGAATCAAACCAAAAGATAAACTTAGTTTTTCTTTATCTCCACTAATTTCATTAAAAGACTTCCATTTCCCTTCAATCTAATAAATTGAACATTGGGCCGCATGTCAAAAATATGTGTCAAGTTGGTTTGTCAAGGGCTACAATAATACCCCTTTTTCTAGTGTTACCCATGTACCTATTTGCAGTTTAGGTTCCTGAAAATGGGATCTTTTTAAGGTTTTTCAGATTGATTCTTGTTCTACTCTTTCAAAACCGCTACTTTATATGTTTTTCTCTTCTGAAAAAAAAAAAAGAAAAAAGAAAAAGGAAAATGTAACATGTCAGGCATTCTTTGTTGTACTTTAGTCTTAGTCCAAACAAATAACTTCACCGAATTGTATTTTCTATAAATTATTATCCGCCTTTTGGTCAATAACGAATGGGAACAAAACCAACGAATCAAGTCCTCTACCATACAAAAAGAAACTGGCATTGTCGAAATTTAGAAACTCTTTCATACGCCACAAAAATGACATGTTTGGTAAATAAAATTAGCAAAATATTAGCAGGTTCAAAAGCACTAATACAAACGCAATAATCTGTGGTTCAATAAACAATAACACAAATGCAATAAGCAGGTTTCAAAACAAAAACACAAATGCAACAATCAGGGACACGAACAACAAGATTGACCTTCCAATTAGGGCCAGGAGAAGAAGAATAAAGGTTAGGGCCAGCTGGGCACAAGAATCAAGGATGATAAGTTGAGGAGTTGATCACGTCCTTGGGCCACATTTAGATGGCAATGGCGGGGAGCTGATGGCGTGAGTTGGAGCCGATGTTCATGGCATCTAAGAGAAGTTTGTGAGACTAAAAGTGTAAAATCATAGGTTAATTATAAGTTAATCCTTAAAATTTTTCTTATTACTTAATAAGTGCAGATGAAATGATACAATAAGGATTATATTAATGTACTTTTTACTCATACATCCTAAAGTTTTAAAAGTTCAAAGAGTTTGTGGGACATTTATAAGTAAAAATAACAAACAAGGACCTATTCTTTGATGATATATAAATAAGTACCCAATGGTTTAAAATTTTAAGTCAGGCAAATTGCCCCTATTGCCTCCACCTTGGAGCCGCCCTTGGTTGAAGCAGTGGTCGAGCACGAGTGGTAACAACAACCCTTTTATAGAAAAATTATATCACTTATGTTACAATTATTCTAAAATATATTACTTATTTTTTATAAGAGTGGTGCATGCGTTCCACTTTAGAATAAAAGTTAATAGTCCAATTCATTTTATATTAATTTTAATGCATTATTCTTATACAAGGTTTGAGAATAAGGTGGGCTTCCTGGATGTAGTGGCTGGTGAACCATTGATCAAAGAGCATATTTTGGAGAGATTATTCATCGATATAGTGGCTAGTGAACCACTGATCAAAGAGCAAGCTGCTTCCAGGTGTAATGATTTGGTGGGATCCAAGGATGCAGTGGCCGGTGAACTGCTTCTTTTTCTTCAGTGGCCGGTGAACCGCTTCTTTTTCTTCAGTGGCCGGTGAACCACTTCTTTTTTCTTGCATGAAGATTCAGACAAAACCTAGCTTAATTCGTTTTATATTAATTTTAATGCATTGTTCTTATACAAGGTAATTATTTGAAAATTTTCAATTAATTAAAACCTTACATTTTAAGAAGTGAAAAGGTAATTTTAAGATTTTTTTTAATAAGTACTTTTATTACATTTTTTTAACTTATCTAGCCTAAACAATAAAAATTAACAAAAATATTATAAAATTATTTTTTTGAACTTAAAATTTTAGATTTTTAATAAATTTATATTTGAAATAAATAATCACAATAATAAGTTAGAGCCAAATTATTTTAACTTAAATCAACTTAATCCAAAATAGTATATTTTTATTTTTACATCTTTTTTGCTTAGAACTAATTTCATTTGAAAGCTAATATTATGTAGATACAATAATATATTGAAAGTAAATTCTCATGATATTATTAAATTTTTATGAATTTTAATTTTTAATGGCTAAAACTAGAAAAATTCATAAAAATTTTATTTTCAACATCAATTTCAAGTAAAATGATGTAAAAATAAAAATAAGTCATTTTTAATTAAGTTGACTTATGTTAAAATGAATTGGATCTTTGTTTTAATGCATTTTTTTTTATCAAAATCTCATCTTAAGTAATATCATGTAGTAAATTTTACAAGATAAAATATATAAATAAAAATGATTTTAGTAAAAGAAAGAAGAATTACCAATCAGTTACTCTTGGTAGGAGTGTTCATCTAACCTGCTTAACCCACAAAACCATATGAATCGAACCGAACCAACCTCAATGGCTGTAAAGGTTTATGTGAGTCATAATGTGGTTTGGGTTCTAACAATAAAAAAAAAAAACTAATGTATATGTGTTGTGGTTCAGGTTTTAATTTTGAAACTGCTAAAAACTGAACCAAACTGCAACATTTGCTAATTAATGAGAAATTTAAGCCCAACGCCCTCTTTACTATTTTTACAGGTTTGAATGAGTTTGTATTTTGCAATACTAAAATATATCTTAAAAAGTATTGTCTTGTATCTCGAGCTAACCATGAATCTTATAGTGGTGTAATGAAACTATAGGGATAACTTCAACAACCTTGTGTGGCAAGAAGGAATTAAGTATAAGATGCTGAAGAATTCTGAAGTGGCAGGAGTTTTGGACTCCAAACACTAGCTTTGTATTTTGTAACATTATGGCTATTTTGTGCTTGTGATGTTCTAAAGTACGGAATTGTTGATGTTTCATAAAACTATTTGGTTTTTAGGACAGGATATTAATGTTGAGACAAGTGTTGTAAAATAGCCTAAATTGTTTTATAGGGTAGAAATGATAAATCGACCAAACCAAACTGGCCCAGACTGCATTTGATACTGTTGGGTTTTAATTGAATTTTGTGATATATGATGCGGTTCAATTTCATATTATGCAAACCGGTCATCTATGTGGAGTGGTTTAGGTTTGGAGTAAACCTAGTTAAACCCGCCCTGTGAACACCTCGTTCGCAAAGTTGCTTCTCTCCTCTTAGAGAGCAACTTCATCTCTACTTTCCCTGTCTAAAATCCATTAAATTTATCTAAAATTCTACCTCAATTCTTACTTCCGATCACCCGCTCAGTCATTTTTCCTTACTTTACCACTTCTTTGCCTCTATCCCCAAATTGTGTTCAAACCCTAACGGTCTATATCTGAGATTTAAGTTTGTAGTCATTAATATTTTTATGCTAGGTTCTCTGTTTCGTGTTTTCTCTTACTTTTATTTTTACTCTTACTTTTAGCTTTAGGTCTACAACAACCTTGCAAAAATGTGGAATTGGGTGCTTGATTTCAGGCCATAAAAAGGCTCTGATTCTTGCTACAATGAATTCTTATTATTACTTCCCTAATAGTTTAGATCATTTCTGTTAAAGCAAATTAGATTTTCTTTTCCCCCTTAGGAGAAGATATTGTGCAACTTTACGCGCCCTAAATTTTTTCTATCTCAAATCATTAATTGACTAGACTTCTCATCACCTATTACTCAAGATCTCTATTGACAAGTTGTGTATTCACTAGTTTGCTTTCACTTTGCTCTGATTTATCACTACCATATCTACTTGGAGAGTTTAAGGCAATTTGGAATCAATTTTGCCATAATAATTAGGTGCCTCTACTTCCTAGCATAATTTCTTCTTTATAAGCATTCCTGTGTTTTGATTTGGGTTTGGCTCTTGTGAAGCTTAAGATTATTTCTCTGTTTTACTAGTCTTTAAGCTTTAGTTTAGCCGATCTGTAGTCAACACAGACTGTGAGATGACCCAACCATATGATGCCCACCTTTTACATCAAGGGCGGCTGATCTCATTAGGCATTGAACTTGAGGATAATAATGGTCAATGCCTCAGTAACTGTTTATTGTTAAAAGTCTAAGATAGAAGGAATTTTTTAGTGCAATTTTTTCAACACTGACTCAACCAATTTTGGAAGTTAAGAGGCAGTGTTCAGGTGTTAAAGAAAGTTGGACAAAATTGCTTTCTTGTTGAATTTGAATTATAGATAAAGATACTAAATATTCTATCTCACACACTATGCCACCTAAAGGGTGCTTTGATTCTTGTTCAACATCTTAATCCTCCCCTCACCTATGATCAACATTGTTTTAAGAATGTATCTATTTGGGTTCAAACTCACAAGTTGTCTCCCTCTACATTTGTCTTTAACCACTGCTATGTTCTTTGGTGCAAAGTTGAGCGCTATTGTTGCTATTGATCTAGATCATAATGCCCATTATAGATGGAAATATATTTATGTCAAAATTAAAATGGCCATTTTTGGGCTATTATCTTTAGGTTGTTATGTGAATTTTTCAAATGGTGTTACTTCTTGGGTCCAGTTTCAATATGAATAGATCTTTAAGCATTGTAAAGGGTATAGAAGAATGAGTCATTCTAAGATGCAATGCCCTTTTCCTCCTCAAGAGTCCCTATTCATTCCTCAACTAGTCATTCCAAATAGTGTAGAAATTAGTTCACCTATGTCAGGTTGGTGTTTTACCAATTGCGAGATGGATGTTAAATTTTCAGAAACTGGCTCTACTTATAAGAGTAAATGTTCCAACCTGTTTAATGTGGCTGGGACTGGGTCTTCCTTTGAAAACAAGTATGGTGAAAAATTCCCAAAACGTCATTGCTAAAGTGTTTGGACTTTTCATACAAAGGTTGGCAATAGCAGACCAATCTAGTTATTCTTCTGGTCATAAAATAAACCAAAAAGTGGCTACCACTTCTCATATGTGTACTTATAGTTTCAACTATGAGGAGAATCATATGAAGGTTGGTTATATGGAGGACTTAAGAGGGGCTAGCATAGTTGTTCTATTGGAAAAGTAAACAACATCTAGTGTTAGGCCTATACCTTACCTCAAAAAATCAAACCAACCAACAAAAATTTTATTGACTAACGTTCCAAAAGGCACACTGATAATATTCTCTCAAAACTTGTCTATGGGTGATAAACTAGCTTATTTACCTTTGGTCCAAAATCTACAGGATAGCCCATTATTTACACCGGGACTCTCTTCGTATACCTTCCAAGGTTGAAGAATCAAAATGTGAACTCGTCCATCTAGTTTTTATTCATCTCCAGACTATGCCTTAAACAGACACAAGTGAGGCCAACACCAACCTCACCGTTTTCTTAAAAAGCATATTCATCCATTTGGTTATGATTCTAGAAGTACTTTGAAATGACTCAAGCTTATCTCATTAATTACTAAGTGAAAGCATATGGAGGAAAAGGTGCATCGCTATGACCTATTAGGCTTTAAACATTTGAAATGTTCTTTCTCTCAACCTATATGGCCTTTTCTGGATTTATGTGTTGGTGATCAATTGTTTTTTGAAATTGATGATCTATAGGAATGTCTATTGACAAGGTCTGGCTTGATCCTAGTTAGCTAGTTAAGCATGTTTGCTCTACTTTCAGTTTGTCTTCCGAGAATGTTGCAGGAAACAATGATGAGCTATTACAGGAAATGGTGACCAATCTTAATCGATTTTTAGGTTTGTTCCTCAACAAACCCTCAGTTGCCATGAGGATCCTTAATTTTAACTGTCGGGGCCTAGGTTAAGCAATGATAGTTCATCATCTTTAATCCTTGGTTTAGACTCATCGACCTGATCTTTTGTTCATTATGGAAACTAAGTTGGATACTAGTACTGCCAACAGTTCGCTAAGAAACCTAGGCTTTGCTCATCAGATGGTAGTTAATGCTTCTGGCAGAAGTGGCAACCTTTGGTTAGGGTGATCTTCTTCCTTTTGTAACTACCAAGTTTTATTTAGCTATAGCCATCTTATTTTGTTGTACATTCAAGATGAACTAGGCCATCCTTGGTACATGGGTTATGTGTATGGCCATCCCAAAGTGGAATTTTTTCATCAAACTTGGCAGAGTTTGCTCCGAGTGATTTTGGGCTACTAATGGCCATTGATTTTGATAGGGGATTTTAATCAAGTCCTTAATGAGTCGTAGAAGACATGGAAAAATGCTCCAAGTGATTTTGGGCTACCAATGGCCATTGATTTTGGCAGGGGATTTTAATTAAGTCCTTAATAAGTCATAGAAGACAGGGAAAAATGCTCATATATTTCCTGAAGCAGAATTTCTACAATCTTTCTTAGACTCTTTATCCCTCTTGCAACTCCTGCATGGTGGTCCTTGCTATATCTAGTCAAACTTTCAACAGGGTGAGGATTTAGTTATAGAAGTTTTGGATAAAAATTATGTTAATTCCAATTGGCCTGATTTGTTCCCAAGAGTTACACTTGTTAATCTAAGAATTCAATGCTCAGATTATGCTCCTTTCTTGTTGGGCTACAACCCGAGCCGTTATTTCTACCATTGTCTTTAGCGATTTAAGGTGTTTTGGCTCCATTATCCATAATGTAAGTAGATAGTTTAGGTTTTTTGGAATATTGTGGTTCATGGCTCTTCTTTATTCTGACTTTCCTTTAAATGCAAAACTATTGTTCCAGCTTTTTGTCAGTGGAATAAATCCCATGTTAGTTATATTCTTGCTCAAATTCATAACGTGGAAGACATTATCCGACAAATATAGGTGCAATTGAATTTTCCTAATCAACAATATCTGCCTCAAAAACTTCGAAAGCAACATATCTCTCTTTTGGCAAGGAAGAAAAGTATGTCGGCCTAAAAGGCAAAAATTAAGAGGCTTGCTTAGGGTGACTTGCATATGCTATTTTTCCATCTAGTCACGAAAAACAAGCGGGTGCACTTTCAAATTAATGTTATTCGGAATGACAATGGTGATTGGCTCTACAAATAAAATGATATTAAAGCTTATATATGAAAAGTATTGTATGCCGATTTTAATCCTCCTCTACTAGACTATATGTCCTAATAGAATGCCCTCTGTTAGACATTGCGAGATTCCTCTCTGATGCTCAATGTACCTCCCTCATTGTTTCTTTTACTAAGGAGGATATCCAGCAAATAGCCTTTGACCAAGCTAATTTTAAAGCTTCAGGCCCTAATGGACTTCAACCAGTTGTGTTCAAATGATTTTGGGGTATTTTGGGGGATGAAGTGACACATGTCACTTTATCCTTCCTTAATGGAGGAGTTATGCTTCTAGAGGTAAATCATACATTTATCACTCTCATTCCCAAGACTCAAGACACCTGTATTACTAATGATTTTAGGCCTATCGGCTTATATAATACCATGTATAAACTATTTGCTAAGGACTTGGTAAACTGCCTGAAACCAATATTGCACTCCATTGTATCATCATACCAAAATGCTTTTGTCCTAGGCTAACATAAACAAGATAGCATTATTATCACCCATGAGCTTCAAATTGCAGTTACTCGTTCTCCCCGTACTGTGGGTTCTTGTGCCTCTAAAGGTATCTTGAAATTAGGCATTCAAAAAGCTTATGATAGTTTAGATCGGTCATTTATTAAGAAAGTCCTTCAATCTATAAGATTCCTAGAAAAATGGGTCCACCTTATTATGTAGTGTATGATGGGAATCTCGTATTCTATCATGGTAAATGGTTGTACTAATGAGTGGTTTTCTCTATTAGTTGACATTTGCCAAGATGATCCTCTATCCCTTACCTTTTTATTCTTTGTGCTAAAGCTTTTTCTAATAGATTTCCAAAGCTCCAATCCATAGGGATTATTAAGGGATTTTGTGCTAGTATGTATGGTTAACAGATTAATCTCCTTTTTTTCACTGATGACTATCTTATTTGTTTTAAGTTAATTGTCTCAGTTGTTTAAGTCATTCACCAAACTATTGGATTTTAAAGTTGCACCAGGTCAATGAATAAATTTTCAAAAGTCAAAATAGTTTTTTAGTCATAATATCTCTAGTCCCTAGTGTTATAATATTCTTCAAATTCTACCATTTCAAGTTAATGATAAGATTACCAACTATTTAGGCCTGACATTCTCTCAAGAGCTCTTTCATTACTCTTCTTACTAATTCCTAGTGAATAAGATTCACAACCACCTTGCAAACTGGAAATGGAATTTGCTAAACCCTAGGAGCATCTCACTATTATCCAATCAACCCTACCTCTATTCCCATCTATGTGATGTCTCTGTTAAAAGTTCCTATGACCTTAGCAGATAAGTTATCAGCACAATTTATTCAACTCTAGTGGTCTGGTTCTAAAGAAAAATATAATATCCACCTGTGACATCAACAGTTATTACATCTTTTGAAGAGACTTGGGTGTCTTGGAATCAGGGATCTCAGGCTATTTAACCAGATTTTGCTCATAAAAACTTTTTGATATATCTTCATAGGTAGTAATGGCACTTTGGTTTATTAGGTCCTTTCAACTAAATATGGCCACTCTCATTCAATTTGATCTGCTAAGGCTTTGGGCAATGAATCTTTCATCTGGTGCATTCTTCTACATGGTCAGGGTTTCTTCAAGACCATATCCAATTGTTGGCGGGTAATGGTTTTATAGTTAGGGGTTAGTAGGATGCATAGATACTAAGGATCTCTCCAACCCATTTAGACTTGCTAGTGCGTGATGTAACTAAGGATCCTAATCTTTATGTTGACTTGTTTGACCCTCATCGATCGAGTTAGAACATTTTTCTTATCTAGGATTTATTTTCCCCCTCAAATTGTCCAATTGATCTTTTATCTTAATTTAACTAAAGACAAGAATGCCCAGTACTTTATTATATGGCTTGGTAATTCGTCTGGTTCTTTTACAATCAAGTAAGGCTATTCTTTTGAACTTCGCAAGATGTCAGCAGTTATCCTCAATTCTACAGGTTCTTCCCTACAATTTTCTTTACTCCAAGACTTCCCTATTGTTGTCAAATTATTATAGGCCTTCGATGTCCCTCAGAAATTCAAGATCTTTTTATGGAAATGTTTATTAAAAGCCTTATAAAGCCACTAACTTTGCTAACCAAGGTGGTATAATTAACCTAATGTGCTTCCATTGTCAGGCTTCATTAGAAATGATGTTCCATTCATTTTGGGACTATCTTATTGACTTTTATGGGATGACTTTTCTTCTCCGCCCTCAACTACTTTATTTCCTTCCTTTGAAGGTTAGCTCACTAGTCTTCTAAGTCATAAACAACAATTCCTACCTGATTGGTTCCATTTGCTCATTTGCACACTTTGGATTATCTGAATTAGTCATAATGAATATGTATTCCGTAACACCACTTTTCGTGGTCCATCTTTGATTGCTAGGATGAATGATTATTTGCTCAACTCTCTATGTATATAGACTCTAATAAAAAAAAAAAGACTCTTGATTTATATAACCCTCCACTTATCTTATGCCACACATAGGACAACAATCTAAACCTGTGACCATCTAGTCGCCTAGATATCTTTATTACTGACAAGGCGTGGCATTGACTGTTGGGTATGGGTGGTACAACTTAGGTATGGATGGAAACCAATTCCCCTCATCTGAGTCGTCAGAGAATTCTCCTTTTACACTACGAATCAGCCCTTGAGGCCGAGCTCCATGCCATCTATGAGGCCATATTTCTAGCATTTGACCATCATTTTTCCTTTGTTACATTGCTAACCAACTGCTAATAGGTTTTGTAACTTCTATTAGAAGGACATGCTCTAAATCTATCTTTCTGTCCGGTTGTAAGCCAAACCTTGCATCTTAATGATGCTTGATGGTAGTGGTACCCAGATACAGGGTTATGATGGTTGATTAGTTTGCAACTTCTTTTCTCCCTTAATTTCATCTCATTTTGTATGCTTATTCTGATTATAAAAAAAAAATTTGTGATTCTTGAATAAAAAAAAAAGAAAAACATTTTTCACATTAAGCCATTTAGTGTAAGAATAAATCATCTAGTTACTAATTACTGCCAAGAGAACTAAATATCTCATACAAATTTTTAAGAGCAGATGTTTCTTACAGTAGACTATCTTGTGATATAGTGAAAAAATTTCCATCCTAAACTCACTGGCAAGTGACAAGGGATCATTTTAAGGTACCTCAGGTAATCATACCTAGGACAAGTTGCAGCTTATGAGATACTCCTCTATCCCAAAATTTGCAGCATATTTTATTCCAAGCCATTCTAAAATTATACAATATGTTTTATATTTGGTAAATTATTTTGCAATATTTGGACCATTTCAAAATTTTCTAATATTTCAATATTTAATAAACTATTTTACCATATTATCCTTCAAAGTATTATTTCAATATCCACTTTATTTATCCTTCTTGATTAATATTGCAAAAAGTGAAGGATAACAGAGGAAGCAACACAAACTTTTTCATTTTTCTTAATCTTCGTACCAAATTCCAAAATTTCGTTCAAAATGGGATGGAAAAAGTAATTACTTTGGAAACCTTAGAAGTTCTAACGATTTTTAATTATGTTCTAACTTTATGTTTTTAGCAATTTCCCCATGTTCATAGAGCTAGTTTGTTTTAATTTAACTTAAGCCTATTGCCATGTTATTGAAGATCCCCGCTTACATATGAAATACTTAATGCCCTTGAAAGTTAAAATATTAATGGTCATACCCCTTGTCAAAATTGAAGTGCACTTCTTGTCCTCTTCTAATTAAAACACGTGCACCTTCGCTTTCACTTTTACCGTTGCTTCCTCCTCCTCCTCCTCCGTCTTTGATCGAATGAGTTCCTTCCACTGTCCTTTTCTTCTCTAAACAATTCAAGCACATTCCGATTTCCCCTCCTCTTCCAGTTTACCCTTCTATTTCTTCTTCCTTAGATCCATGGCCATATCTGTCACTGCTTCAAAATTATGGAATGCAGTGTCTATCACGCCAAAAGTGAACTTACCAAGACAATTTCTCAGGCCTACAATCAGCATCGAAGCAATGTCTCCTCCAAGACATGGGCTCTCAATGTCCTCATTGGTGGTGAATGCGCCCTCATTAACTTGTAGCGTATTTTGGTTTACATGTCCAAAGTCAACGATGGTTTCAAGTTCAATCCTGTCTATGTTAACTTCCTCACCAAGGTTACTAGAGTCTTCTTTGCCCTCCTTATGCTCTGCTTCAAGGTTAGATCTAGTGGGTTTCCTTTTGAATGGCTCCTCCGATGGTGAGCTTGCAAAACAAACGCTGGCATCCTTTTCGTGCAAGGTGATACGAGCGCTCGGTGGGCAACAACCTCTCCTGGCTGAATCAGAAGAGATCTCGTTGGATGGCAACGGGATAGGAAGCAACTAGCAAGGCGACCGGAATGGTGGGGTTGATGGATGGGGCAATCGGGTAAGCATGGGAGTGATACTAGGGTATGACCATAATTTTAGGCAACTTCAAGGATTTTTTAAATTTATTTGAGAGTGTTTATATGGCTAACATATTAATAGGATTGTGTTAAACTGAAATTGACTGGCCCATTAATTATAGCTCGTGTGTCCTCTTTGTCCAAATATTTTACTCTATTGATTGTAGTGCAGTAGTTAGTTACTGTTTATTATTATAATTACAAATAGTTCCTAGCGTTTTCATCAGACCTTCTATAAGGAAGAGTCGAGGTCCATGTACGGGACTTAGCTAATGTACAATTAAGATCTATACCATATAGTCAATTCAGTTACAAATTAATAAGCGAAAATTACAAAAACCTAGGATGATTTTGTAATTTTTCCTTTTAAATGACATCAATTTAAGTAATAAATTAAAAGAAATAAAAATAATGTATTAATTTCAGTCTCGAAAAATAGAGTAAAAGTTCTCATTTTCAGTGAATGGTTTTTAGGTTGCAGTGTCGTAGGCATGTGGTAGATTTTTTTTTTCTTTTGATAACGTGTGGTAGATCTTAATCACACATGATTGTACTTATTAATTACTAATAATCAATTAAATTAAATTTTTTCTGATTTTCGTTTAGAATATAACTAATTATTCATGTTAATTTATTATTTAAATTGAATGAACAATCACAAAAATTGAAAATTATTAATTATTAACCACAAACAAACACAAACACCTACCGAACTCCATATATGTATTAATATTGATTTTATACTCTGTTGGAGGCCAACATTATTATGTTTAATATTTATCATGCTCTTAAAATCCATAATAAAGGGAATTTTAATTCTTATATCACTACTAAAAATAGTCAATTTAGTGATAGTCATTAGCAGCGTCAGGCTGTCGCTAATATAGGTATATCAATAGTTCACCATTGCTAGTTGACCATCACTGAATGACTTGCTACTAATTTCATTCGTGACAGTTACCTTTTCAACTTTGTGACAACACACCATTGCAAAAAACACCATTTTTGAGTTTCCAATGCTAGCATGTTGCCAGTTACTTAGCAGCAGTTGACTTATCGCTACCTAATGACAGTTTTGCTATCACTATAATTAGCAACGGCTAGCCTGTTGCTAAGTTTAGTGGCAGCTCTCCTGTCACATAATTTTTCCTTTTTAGCAAAAAAATGTTTGTTACTATTTTTTTTTTGTCATCCCCCCTTTCTAAACCTTTAGACACTACTATAAAATAACCATAATTAGAATGAAAAATAGAAATTCCTCAATATTTTCTGTTTTTCTACAACTTAAACCCTAAAATATCACAAAATTTTGCTAATTAGAATGAAAAATAGAAACCTATGCCAATTCAACATGCTCATTCCAAATTAAAACATCAAATCGTCTAACATAAGTATGGAGAATATTATACATTCCAAAAAACTTGAATTCCCCACCCTTGTGTTTTTTTTTAACTACTAAAACCCTAAAATAGTTGAAAATCCAAAAATTATAATGAGACATTTAAAGTACTACCAATTCAACATTCTCATCCCAAATTAAACCATTCAATCACTTCATACAATTAGGTACAATATTGTAGATGCCAAAAAATAGAATCTGCACCCTTTGTTATTTTTTTCACCACTAAAACCATAAAAAACCAAAAACTTAAAAAAAATAAAAAAAATAAAAAAAAAAACACTACAAAATTCCATGCTCATTCCAAATTAAAGCATTCAATTCATTCATATAATTATGGATAATATTATACATGTGAAAAAACCATCATTTGACACCCTTCATTATTTTTTTACAGCCTAAATCCTTCAAAAGCAAAAGGAATTTCAAAAATAAAATAAAAATAATGAAACAATTGGATATGACCATCCATTGAAAATTTATCCAGGTGCTTCTCATAATTATGAAGACCATGACAATACTCAAAGAACAAAATATTCATTCAATCACTACTAAAAAAATTAAGTTTTCCAATGCATCAGACTGTTGGTAAAAAAAAATTAAAATTTACCAACCATAAAACTGTTGATAATTTACCAACAGTCCTACGCATTGATAATTACCAACGGGCAAATTACCAACGCGTCAGACTGTTGATAACTAATGCGTTGATAATTACCAACGCGTAGGCCATTGCTAACTGTTATATATCATAATATTATTATTATAATTATAATTATAATACTTATTATTATTACTATTATTAAAAATATAATAATATATATTTAAAACTGTAGTGAAATTTTGAAACCACTATTCCACAAGTGCAAGGTGGACGTGTAGATGGGGTGAGTGAGTATCGTTCCCACGAGGATTGATTAAATTAATTGTCAAGTACCACTACTCAAAGTAAACTTTAGCTAAACAATCAAAGTTGGATGGGAATGTAGGCAACTTAAACAAATGACTAAACTTATCTAATTGGAGTACTATTAACCTAGAATGCAAGTATGCAATGTAAAAATTGTAGTTTTTATCAAATCATGAAAGAACACTTCCTATGGGTTCACTACTTGTCTTGATTTGTTGGTGAACTTAGGTGAGTGAGTTAATTTTCAATGTATGTTGATAAAGTTATGCAACTAAATTCTTACTTTTTCAAGTGAAAGAATTAATCTTTCTAATCTAAACTTAATAAGGATTTTCATCCAATTACAAGCTTAGACAGAGGCATTAGAGCTCAAGTTACCTTTACCTAATGACTTAGACTAATTTTCCAACAAGTCCATAGCCATTAAATTCTTCTTCTAGGTCCAATTACTTCTAATCTTTTCCAAGAGTTTAGAGGCAATTTATAGTGCAACCAATTGTGGCCATCAACTAGCTAACACAACATTAAGTTCAAGAGAAGAATAAACATACATTTAGTAGAAAACTAACATCACATAACCATGAATTCATCCAACATAATCAATTCAAGTAGCTATATCCATAGAAAGTGCAAAAGAAGACTACTCCATAACTAAATAAAACATAATCATGAAAGTAAACATAATAACATCCATGAAGAACTACAAGGAAGATGAAAGAATAAACCCAAGATGGCTAGAAGATCTTGAATCCAAAGTCTCCAAGCTAGTCTCCTTGAGCACTCCAAGCAATCTCCAAGCTAGCTCTAATGGTGACCAAGAAAAACTAAGAATACTAACTATAGTGGATATATAAAAACTAGTTCCAAGAAGAGAAGATGAAGATGAAGCCCCCCTTCTTTTGCTTAGTTCCAGATCCTTCTACCATTTGGAGGTGTCCCTTTCACTCACCAAACCAATTGGATAGAAATCCTTGGCCAATAGCAAGCTTGAGTTCAAATTTGAGGTAGGGGACCACTTTCCCGGGTGACTAGCGCCTAGGCCTCAGGAGGAGGTGCCTGGGCGCCTAGGCCTCCAGGCTCGATGGTGCTCTGGCCCCTAGGCCCCAGGAGGGGGTGCCTGGGCGCCTAGGCCTCCAAGCTCGCAGGTGCCTGGGGCTTAGGCCTCAGGTGGCGCCTAGGCCTCCAGGGTGTGTTTTTTAGGCAGATAACTTTTGTACTGTAGCGCCTAGGCCTCGCTCTTGGGGCCTAGGCCCCACAGTTATAATTTTCGTTGACTTTTGCATTCCCGTTTTTCGTTCCGCTCATCCCGGTGCCATTCCAATGCTATGGTCCACTTCTCCAACCTACAAAATGAAGGATTAAAGCAAGAATCGGCCAAAAATATTGAGTGGTAAAATAGAAAATTGTGGTCAAAGTTGACAAAAAGTCAACATGTTTGACCATAAAATTAACATTTATAAAAAACGTAGCATATATATTATAATGTATAATGATATTAATCATATATGAAATTATTTATTTTAGAAAGCAAAGTTTTAAAAAAATTTAAAACTTTTTTTACAAATAATAATTATAATTTAAAAGATATATTATTATACACTTATATAATAATAATAATAATAATAATAATAATAATAATAATAATAATAATAATAATAATAATAATATAATGTATCATATATAATAATATGTACTTAATACACACACACACACACACACACACACACATACACACACACACATGTCTGTATGTATGTATGTATGTATGTTTGTATGTATGTATGTATATTGTTTTTTAATAAAACATATATAAATAATAATAATAATATATTTGGGATATTCAATCTCACCATATACATTAAAGCCATAATTTTTAATTTCACTATATAAATATGTTCATATATATGTTCATACACATTATAAATTGTATATATATATCATTCTAAAATTGTAAAACAAGTATGATAAATATTATATATATGATACAAATTATGATATATTATGATACAAATTATGGTACAATATGATTCTTAGTCTCTTTTTTGTTGTTTTGGTCTATGTCTAGGTTATATTTATTTAGTTTCATGTGTGTTTTTGTTATATATAAAGTATCATATAATTGATATTTTTTGTTATATTATTATTTTTTATATGAATTTCATATGATAATTGGTTTATTATATACATTAAAACCATTATAAATATGTTCGTATGTGTCTTTATATAAATTTCAAATTGTATACATTATAAATTGTGTGTGTGTGTAAAAGCCCAAAAAGCACATAAACAAAAAAAAAACCCATAACCTTAACCTAACCCTAACTTAACCCATATAAATGGCCTAACCTATCTCACTTCTCCCCTCTCTGCTGCTTTACTTCTCATCCCTCTCTGCTCTCGTTTACTTCTCCCCCCTTTCTGCCTCCTAACTTTTCCTCCATCTCTATTTTCGTCTTTCGTTCTTCTCTTTCGCCCATTGTGTATCCTCCATTGTCTCTCCTCCCTTTACCATTTTCCCTCCATCACATCTCCTCTCTCTGCTATTTTCCATCCGTCGCGTCTCCTCTCTCTGCTGTTTTCCATCCACCGTACCTCCTTCATGCATCGTCTCTCCTCCCTTTCGCCATTTTTCCTTTGTCTCGTCTCCTCCCTCCGCCGTTCTCCCTTCATGCGTCCTCGCCCCAAGCTTTGTCCCTTGCTACCTATGGCCGACGCCGGATCGCCAAATGCTTTCTTGGTATGCCGCCGACGTCTCACCACCTCGCCTCGCCTCGCTTCCTCGCGGCCCTGACTCCCTGATTCTGGTTTCGATTATGTTGGTTTTGTTGTTTTTCTAAATTTGTACATTTGGTTGTTTGATTTTCTGTTGTCTGATTGTACATTTTGGTCATTTGATTTTGCAAATATGTTGTTTGATTGTTGATTTGATTTTCAATTTATGAATTGTTAATTAATATTGTGGTTGAGTTTTTAGTTTATTATAACTTTTGGAAATTTTGTGTATTTTTAATGAATTATATAATTTAGGGAAATTTTTTATGAATTTTAGTAATTTCTTAAATTTTGTGATTTTTTAGTTAAATTTTCTAATATTTTCAAATTTTCAAGCTTTAAATTTATTCTGAACTTTGTGAAATTTTTTGTTAATTTTAAATTTTTTTATTAACTTTAAGCTCTTATCCATTTTAGTAAATTTTTTTCAATTTTATGAATTTTTAGGTATTTTTATAAAATTATATATTTTTGAATTTTACTGCATTATTAAAAAAATTTTGTACGAATAAAATCTTAGTTATATAATTTTACTAAATCTATTTTTTATTTAATATAATGTATAATTTTAATATTAATTATTTTATTTTTATCTTTTTTTTATTAAAAAAATACAATTTCCAACGGCTCCTCATTGGAAATCGTTCATATTTACCAATGTGCATACATGTTGGTAAATACCAACGCGTTGTTTACCTGTTAGAAAACAAGTTTGGTACATGACCATTGGTACTACCAATGCGCATGTTACCAACGTTTTCATGTTGAAAATTTTTAACAGCTTAAATGCATTGGCAATTGAACTTCCAATGAGCAATTTACTAACGCGTATTTATTAACGGCTACACATTAGAAATTCAAAATTACCAACGCGCAGCCATTGAAAATGTGCGTTTTTAATTGCCAAAATTTTAGTTGTGAATATAAGCACAATTTCAACAATTTTTTCACAAAAAAATAAAATGAAAAAAATAAAAAAAAAATACTTAAACTCAACTTCCCAATCACCAAACATACCATCTAGACCTCAATGGAACAACAAAAAAACACTTTTAAGCTTAAGCCAAGAGAAAATTGAATTAAAAAAAACTAAAAAATTGTATGATAATAAAAAAATGGAGAATTTTACCTCAATATTGTCAAAATCAACCTTGATCCATTTGATAAACACAAATTTTTGAATGTTTAAAGGCATAGGAATGGCTGGCTTTGGAAATTGTTTGAAATGAGGGTGAAAATGGGATAATCGTGAGAGAGGGTGTCAGATGCATGAACGGGTTAGGGCCAGGGTATTTCAAAATTTTAAGATAGATCTGCAATGGTCAAGCCATCGCTAAATCTTGGTAACAGCCACATTGTTGCTGAATTAGTGGCTAACTAGCTATTACAAAGGGACAGCAACAGTTAAGGCTTTGCCAGTCTAACGACGACTAAGCCATTAAAAAACTAGCAAAGCTCAAACCATTGCAAATTCTTTTGAAATTTTCTCTTTAAAAAAGAATTTCTTCCAATCAGTCTAACTTAGCGATGGATGGCCTGTCACTATTGTCTAATAGTTAGTGATGGTCCATCTATCACTAGTGTCTATGATTGTACCATGGCTAGTCGTCGCTAGTTTGATAATTAATGACATGCAGTTTTATTAATATGAATATTTGTTAACAGAGTATTAACGCATTAATTTTATTAGGTTTTGACAAAACAAATACATAGTTGAAAACAATCACTATTCTTAATTACAAAAAATAGAGCTACACATGCTTAAGTGAGTGGTAAAAGTTTAATTTCAGGAAAAAAAAAATTTGTGATAGTCAACCCATCGTTACAATTTTGCCACCTAGAGACTAGCCACCAGTTACTATGGGTGGCAAAACCCTATCAACTAGACTAACTCTACATTTATATTGAATATCAGAATTGAAAGCTAATTAAAGATTTAGGCTTTAGGGAGATAGAATAAATATGTTGATTTCATAAGAGCATATAAAGCATGAACATATTGCATTAAGGATGGTGGTTGGAGACTGTCCACCTAGGTGTATATACACCAAGTAACACCATTAATATTACTAATGGTTTACATTTGTTAAGCAGAGTCTAAAACTGATAGGGAAATGTTTCCATACAAACTTTCCCAAAATTTCTCTCATACCCTAAACCCCATGATTTCATCATTCTTCCTCAATTTGTTAATGACGCAAAAAGTGACAATTTGGTTTTTGATTCACAGAAATCCAAGCAAGGAGAAGATAGCCAACAACGACGCTGATTTTCATAAAAGAGATGATGAGTTGAAAGATAGAGAAATGATTTAGAGGTGAGAATTGGAAAACCGTTCATGTCGATTTTGATTAGGTTATGTAAAACTTATTAATTTATGTAGAATGGGATAGGGATTCGCAGAAAACTAATGATGGAGTTGAAATTTTGGTTTGTTTTTCTTGGTTTGTTTTTTTTTTTGGTTTTGTGCTCTGGGGATTGTTCACATTATTTTAGAGGTATGTTGTATGGATGTTGGTTCATGTATGTTGTTTAGCATCACTAAGTATGGTGTTGATGTTTATTTGGCTCAATTGTTGGGACTAGGAAACCCAAAATTCCTTGGTACTGTAAATTTCATGTGTGCACATATGAAAGTCTTCTATGTTTGTGAAAGGTGCGATATATTATTCTGGGTTTAAAATGTATATACCTATAAATTAGATTTATGTAATTGTAACTAATTAGTATTATATTGTGAAGTAATTATAAAGTGGAAGAATATTTTGGGGGAAGCAAATTATTATTTTTGTTCCTTATTGTGTGACTCTATGTAGTGATTGTATGTGAGCTGAATGTTTGTGAATTTGTGTTGTGGCTATATGTCATTTGGAACTAATGGGCATGCAATTGGGTTTACAAAGTATCATTATGGATGTACAATATGATGTCTAGGTGAGGATATTTATGGCACTGGTTTGTGTGAATTATATGTTCCTATGGCACAGTTGTGTGAATCTGAATATGACTTGTATTATCATATACTATGGTTGTGGAATAGTAAGTTCGACAATTCGAAAGCATACATTAGAATCCTAGAACCACATACATGGTATAAGAATGTATGAATGATTAATTTGTATTTTGGTAAGTGGTCTGAAATTCAGAATGTATGGGCTCAGTGAGCTTAAGTGTGCTTCTGAGAAATAAGGGTATCATTTTTTGTGGTATATAAAGTATGTTTGATTTTTACTATATGAGGCTGGTTTGAATTTATATCTAAATAGAAGAAGAACATTTGGGTATATAAATAATAATTTGTGGTAGTTTCTGAGAATTGATGTTGTTACTGTATAAATTGCAATGTTGGGAATTCATATTGATATTGTATGAGAGTACAAGTTTGACAATGCCAAGTAAGGAGTCTAACAGCAAATCAGGTGACAATGGATCAAAGGAGATAGACTATCTGCAATACCAACTATATCATCCAAAATTCATACCTATTTTTTATGGTACATTTGTGTGAATAACTTTAAGGAGTTTGGAACTTTGATTCGCTGAGTACAAAACAAATTCTTTGCCAATTCTCCTAATACTCATCCCTCAAGATCTTTGACCAAATCTGACAACAACAGATGAAAACCCAAGTAGCCAGTTGGAGGATAGACGTTAATATCGGCAAAATTAACTCAGTCAAATCGGCCCATGAACTTACAAAACTAAGCAACTCGTTGCCGATCGAACTCTAATGAAATTAAATTGGAGAATTTCAAATGGGTTTTTTCACGTCTCTCCCCAAGCCCAATCATTCTTTCATATCAAATTAAAAAAACCAAAAAAAATCCAGATAAGAAAACACTAATCCAATGCTCTCGCAACCCGGATTCACGATGAAAGATGAAGTAGCTGTTGTCACGACTGCCAAAGAACACTCATCACGAAGAGTGATAGATTCAACATCTGAGCGAGCCTAAAAAAATATGGCAAAGCAACATACTCATTCCAGATCTGAAGGGTCTCGAAGAAGGTGGCGGACCAAGGCCAAGTTGTTCAAATTTCAAGACTAGGCCAGAGCCGTTTGAATTTCAAGACCTAACAAAGATGACGATGGAGGAAGACTAAGGGCAGGCTATTTGAATTTCCGGACTAGGGCAGAGGCATTCGAGTTTCAGCATAGGTGAGGTAGAGAGCAATGGAGGAAAAGAGGAAGGACCAAGGCCAAAGTGCTCAAATTTCAAGACTTGAGCGGCAGCATTCGAATTTCAGGACTAGGTTGTAAGGCTTTGGCAGAGAGTGGTGAGAAGAAGTTGGTTAAAATTGGGGAGGTTATCACTTAGTGTTAGCATATTTAAAAAGTTTAAGGTTTAGAATAATTAATTGGAAAAGTTTGAGGATGAAAATTATTATTTTATATTTATTTTAGTCTTAATTAATGCCATAGCAACTTTCATCCAATTTAATGATGAAATTGACAAAAAAAACTCAATTGAGACTTGATAAATGAGGTAAAAGACTTTGATAGAACAACTTTAAAGTATGATACAATTTACGATATAAAAATAAGCTAAGGGACCTGACATGAAATTTACCCTATATGATTATTGTTACTACAAATAAGAAATATTAATAAATTAATGTATACAATTACATAACAAATCTCCATCTACTATTTTTTTTTACCAATTTGTACAGTTACATGTCTATTTGTACAATAATATCCATACAGATATAATTTAAACATAATTAATTTTCTATTTATACATTGGTTTGTAGATTAGTACCGGTGGAATGCGTCAGTGTGTGCATATGGTCAGGAAAGTTGGGGTCTAAAAAGACCCTGCTGTACCTAAGAATACAGCTACCGACAACATTTCAGCCCTACCTTGTTTGAGCACGCAAACCACAAAAAAAAAAAAAAAAAGTGAAGACTTTTAATTCCCATTTAATTTGTTTGTTGCGCAGGTGTGGATTTTGATGGGGATGTCGAACGGTTATTTTATTTTATTTTTGGTACTGAGTACGGTGACTTAGGTGGCCAAATTCTGAAAGGCCATCGAACTTTTACAAATTTGTCCATCAGTCGCTGCATACTTGATTTGAAAATTCTCAGAAAATTATGCTCAGTGAGTCGTTGCAAAATTCAAGGGGAAACTCATAGTAACCACATAAGCTTTGTTTCTGGTTTAATCTATACTTTATTCTCCTAATTTAAATTATATGATAGTCATTTTCTGTCATTTCAATCTTTTAAATATTTTTTTCAGTTAATAAATATTTTAAATTATTAATTTTTTTTTGTAAATGTATTTTCTTCTTTATAAATTTAAATCAGTATTTTTCAAAGTTTAGTATGAAAAAAATATTAAAAAATTTAAAATTACTGAAATATAATTATCAAACAGTTTAAATTATGGTTTAGGGAAAATTACAAAAACCCCTATGTGGTTTGGTCTAACCTACAGTTTGCCCTCTCTATTTTGAGAAACCTACGCTTTGCCCCCTATATTTTTTACACTATCTCATAACAACTTTTGAAACTATATTTCAACTATATAATAATAATTTTCTAGTAATTTAAAGATTTTTAATATTTTTTTCACAGCCAACCGACCTTTAAAAAATACTGATACATAATTGCAGGTGGGAAAGTATATTTACAGAAAGGAAAAACTGATAGTTTAAAATGTCTATTAACTATAAAAAAAATTACTGGATAGATTGAAATTACTAGAAGATGATTATCGTATAGTTTAAATACAGTTTTAGAAGTTGTTATCTAGCAGTATAAAAAAAGGGGCAAAATATAGATTTCTCAAAATAGAGGGGACAAACTATAGGTTAAACCAAACCACAGGGGGCTTTTGTAACTTTCCCTATGGTTTAAGAAGTTATTGTTGGACATTGTTATTGTGCCTTCCTAGGGCTAGGAACCAATATGCAAAGAATTATAAAAGTTTGAGATCAATTTGCAATAGAATAAAGGTTAGGAACCGATTTACAACTTGAATTAAAGGTCTGGGACCATTGCTGCTATTTACCTGTTGGACATTGTAAAGGAACCAAGGGGAAGTATTAGTTTTAAAAAATAGAGGAGCAAAGTTTAGGTTAAGGCACACTTCAGGCGGGTTTATGTAGTTTCCGTAAATTCAAACATCCGAAATTAGCTCCTCAAGTCACTGAATGCTTTGATACTCTCTCGGTCAAGTTTTTCCAGCAAAGAATTAGAAGGATAAAAATAAAACTATTTCATCAATTGAATCTCGGTGGACTTTAATTATTTAGTTTGACTCCTTTAATTTTCATTTATAATTGCTAAATAGATCTTATTATAGTAGTTAAGCAGTTGTTAATAATTAGGAGTGGGAAAAGTTATCAATATGAAATTTATAGTTACTCCTATGAATTTTCAGGTTTGAAAAAAAATGCTTTTGGTCTAAATTTTCTAAATTATTTCAATTTTGACATCTCGTGGAATAATGAGCACAGTTCTAAAAGTTTGATGGGCAAAGATGGGTAAGGAAATAGTTATAAGTGGGCTGCTGAGATGATTGTAGAGTTTGATGGCCACCGCAAGATTCATGCCGGTGGCCACCGTAAGATATACGCCTTTCTCCATCCCTTATATTGAATGTATACTTTCTTTTAGGTGGGGATCAAATAGTTAATGATATCAATTTACCTCATTTACCAGTTATTTTTAGGCCTAAAACCATTTTTGATCCCTGAATTCAGACAACTTAGGTACTTAACTCCCTCAACATCAGCTCCGCCTTAACTCATCTTCTTAACTTAATAAAATGGTGCACTTAAGCCCTTTTCCCCATCAGTGAATCACGTGCCTCTTTATTTCTTGACGCCGCTTCTCCAAAAGTTCACACATTTCCCTTCCCTTTCCTCCCGCCTCATTGCCTAGTTCTTTGCCACATCGGCCTCCTTGTCTTCCATGATTGGTGCCAAGAAGGTCACCGATCAGATTGTCAAGCTCTTTGCTGTTGACCCAAACGGCAAGAAGTGTGCAACCATCCGTCTTTCAGGCCGAAATCTCCTTCGTGCCTTGATGAAAAGCAACTTGATTGACCTAGCATCCCACTGGCTAGAAGAGATTGACGCTTCCTTCTACCTCATTGTCTGGTCCTCTGTCATAGGGATATTGATCTTACCAATAATCAAAGGGTAGCTAGACTCCAAGCGATGGAGATTGAAGCTGCGATCGACCAGAAACAACAGCATTTTCAAAGCTCTTGTAGAATTCAGAGCTCCATCAACCTAAAAAGAAGTAGAGATGACGAACCAAATCAAATATCAGATGGAATGAATTAGTAGAGAAATGGTGCTATGTCTGGTAACTGGACGAAGGAGGTTTACAGGAGAAGGTGATAATGATGCAGTATTCGCCTTAATGGCGTGGGATTTTGCGAGTATCAGAGTATAAGGGGAGAAAGGAGTGGTCATAGCCATGGTGATCGAATTTGCTTTGCATAGGATCTAATTCTTGAACTGGCATCATCGGAAATGGTGTTATGTCCCGTGATGCACACATGGGGCTAAAGGAACTAAAGTAACCTGTGTTTGCAAGTTTAGGAGCCAATTAAAATAGAGTCCAACCTTAGGGGCCAATTTCAATAGAGTCTAAGTTTGAAGGCCAAGTTGAGGGGGTTAAGTGTTTGAGTTTGGAGAGTTCGAGGACAAAAAGTGGCGTTAGGACTTATTTTTCACCAATTTTCAGCAAGAAAAAAAAAAGAATATTACATCCTCAATCACGCTACAATTACTAAAACTTTATCAGCAACCTCTACTAAAACTTAAAAGTTGCATTTGGGGTTAGTTAACTTTTGTACATCAAATGATATACTAATATTTAGGATTAGCAAAATTTTTGTTCACACATTTAGTACGTTTAATTAAATTCATTAAAAATTGTAAGTACTGAAATCATAATTGATCATGCTTTTTAGTTGCCAAAATAAAAGTATTAGTCCACCGCACGTATCTCAGTTGGCAGTATGTTTAGACGCCCAACCCCCTCCACAATAAGGTTTCATTATATGTCAAGTGTACTGTGCACCTCTCTTTGCTAATTTACGACTTGATGCCCTACAAATTTTAAGAAAGTAGATAAATTTTCACCTCACTTTTCTTGACAACTCTCTAATATCCTAACTTATATGACTATTAAAAAGAAAGAAAGAAACAGGAATATTGACTTTCGAACCAATTTTTTGTTGTTAAATGTGGATTAAGAGCCAATTTGATTTGTTAAAAAGCCCGCTTCAGCTCTGCGGCTTCTGACTTTTTTTACTGTCCACTGTCATAGCCCAGCCAATTGGAACTAGCCATGTTTTAGAAGCTATTTACGGTTTTTGGCCATTGAACGTACCGTCCAACGCCCCTCCCTCACCGCCACCGACCACCTTAAGGCCGCGTCCCTGATCTGCGCTGAATCGCAGTCTTCAAAATCATCATGAACCAAGATGCAAATTAGAGTCCCAATTACTTCGTCGCAATCCACGAAATATGATATGGCATTACCTTGTTGAATTGAAACTACTCGTAACAAGGAGGACCTAAGAAGCCTTCGACCTCTGATCTTCTCTGGCAGGGGAAAGGCGCGTTCACATAGACGCGATCGAACTTGTCGGGGACCGATTTAGGCCAGTTCTCGACATTTTTTTCTTTTTGAGAATTTCTCTATTGGTACTGAATCGATGGGGGCAGAGTAGCGTGGGTTTCCTTCGCAACCTCCGTTTCCCATCCATCCTCTCTTCTCTTGATTTTTAGTTGCAGTTTTGAGGCACGTTTTTTGCTTCCACTCGTCGAATTTAAAGGCCTTCGCTGCCGTGTAGGACGTCGGGAGGATGGGACGACGGCCGTGACGGTGATCCGTGGGGTGACGGAGGGGAGAATAACTCTCGGAGAAGGAGGCCGCTGGTATATAGCGACAGAACAATTGTGTCCCTCACAGGTGGTTCAGGCAGATCCGATTTGACCAGCGACTACGGTGAGCCACGGAGGAAGTGATGCACCCCGACGCCGCGACGATGGACCAAGAACAGAGTAGCTTGAGTTCAGGGTTCCAAGAACCGAGGCCTCTCAAGTCTGACTATGTCGAGCGAGAAGAAGAAGAAATGCGAGCGAGAGAGAGAGAAAGAGAGAGAGAGAGAGAGAGAGAGAGAACTTCTGTATATTTCATTCATACCATTGATCTCCATGTACACGCTTATTTATACTTCCCATTTACAGGCGGGACAAGATGAGAACGAATGGGGGGAAGAGAAGGCCAACGACTTTAACTGCCTCTCCCTCCATTTGCATGGGCTAATCACGTTTAGTGGCTTATTACAGGAACGACGCCGTAGCATGTACTAATCATGTCTATTTTATAGGGACGACGCCGTTTGGGGTCTGTTTCGTATCAGGAAGACGGGTGAGACGGATGCAGAAACGGCTCGGCTACCGTCTTGGCTCGAGATGGAAGCGAAGTCTCGGGCGGAGAGGGGAACCAAGAGAGAGAGTAAAGTGCACGTGTTGAACCGTACAAGAGTTTTGTTAGACGAGTGGCGCATATGTAAATTTTTCCAACAGTAGTCACTAATGAACACCGTGGGCTTGCCCATTCGGAAAGTAAAAAAAACAAAAATATAAAAAATGGTTGGAGCTTGTCTTTTATAAATATATATATTTTTTTTTTCTCAAAGCAATAATATTGCCGGTTTTCCTTTCTTTACACGTATTCAATATCAGTATCTGTTTGGTTCTGTCTCTTCTAATTGGGTTATGTTTTGGTTTTCTACAAAAGCTATTCCCATTAGTATTCGTGGTATTTGTAGGCTATAAATAGACCTATATAATAACTTAAGTTATGCACACATATCTCTCTCAATTTAAACGCTCCGCAGGGCATTAAAAGTGTTATTCAATAATATGGAGAAAGAAGCAAAATCTTTGATTATGAGAATGAAATTCTCTAATGCAGTAGTTCATCACAGGCATTCGAAATCAGATTCTAGTATTTTGAATGACGTCAAGAAGTCGGGATTAGAATTAAGTGGGGATATATTGGAGGTTCAGCCAGTTGTGGTTGCTGATAAGGAAGAGGTCAATAAAAGGAGCTTATTACACAAGAAAACCAACAACGGTGAGACGTTGAATGCTTCTAACACAAGTATCAATGACATAGGAGTGTCAAACCCTAGCAGCAGCCAAGACCATAAAATGGGCTTCTTTCATCGAGTTTTAAAGATTTTTTTCTGTGCGTGATCACAAATTAATTTGATCACTTACATTAGTTATTATCATTTAGTGTGTTGGTCTTTTCCTCTTTGAATTCAGTAGAGATTCTCCTTTATTTTTTGTTTATTATTCTTTTATTAAACAGTACTAATACAAAGGTTCTAGCATTTAGCTTGATATATATATATATATATATTCTGGTGATTCTAGAGGTACATGCATGCCACAAGTTGAAAACTAAGTTGAAAATTTATTTGTCAATTCAGCCGCTTGTGAGCCCACTTGTGCGCTTTTGTGGATGTGCAATGATCACATCAGAAGGTTGACCGGCAGAAGCAGATGATGTTGAGGAAATCGAGGATCTTGCGAGCGAAGAGAACCCAGGTGGAACATCCTCCTTATCAATGCTCTGCTTCCCATGTTCTGGATTGATAGCTTCAGGGGGTTGAGAAGGATTCCAAAAAGAGTTTGAGGATTTATCAACCTCTCTGCCCGCGTTGTGCACACAAGGCGCCAACTCAGGCGGTGGACTTAATTCCGACTTCTTGGCTGCACCAGATTCTCTTTCCAGTTCTTTGTCTGGTTCGCCTGGCTCATCCCAGTGACGTTAGACTAACAACAGAGGACGACATTTGAAGAAAAAGAAACTTTAGGCTAAAATTGAGACGAACACATAATCTTAGGAATTTAAACCATATATTAGCCCAAACTTCATCTCCTTCCCCGAAACTTCTCTGCTAAAAACGATCACAACCAAATCTTCCCCAATTCTTGCATACTTTATGTAGCTTTTGATGGAAACATCCAAATAATAATTTTCGCATATCTGTAGAAAATTAGTTGCAAGTGCTAAAAGAAACACATTCGAGTTCATTTTACAGATCTGAACTTATTTTTGTAGTATAGACGGTCTATTAAACTAGTGTTCAATAACATAACATAGAGCAATAACATAACATAGAGACGTAACAGTAGGACTAAAATCTGAATAAGTACCCTTAATGATCACGTATAATGATCTCAATACAAGCTTGCAGGTAAACATACACGCAACAATTTCAAGACCGTGACTGGTATAAATAAATTGGCTGCTTTCATTGAATCATCAGATAAGTTACAATGTTTTTCCCTCAGGTAAGCAAAAGAATAATTGATGACAACACATAGCATCAGGTTGTGTGTTTGTTACTGAATCAATCGTGATTTCGGTAGGGAGGATGCCCATAAAAACCACCCTGAGATTTTCCCACTCTACTGTTTGAATCATTTGGAAAACAATCCCCGTTGTTTGCACTTCCTATGCCTACTCTGCTCTTTCCTACGACTTCATCTTTCGGCCATGGCGGCCCTTTCCTTTTCTGCTGCCTGAAGTATTTCCTCGGCAGAGCATGAGAATCTTCTCTCATTCGTTTGCCTAGCATGGCATTAGGATCTGGTGTCTCCAATTTCGGGCTTTCCTTGGTGTAGCAAGATGCAGAAGCATGGCCGTTTGGCAGATTATCAGCAGCCTGATGATTTTTATTGGAAGCAGAACTAGGGCCTGTTGCGTTTTTCTGATTGCGGGGATGTGGAGGCAGAGGAGGAAAAGGATGGAAAGGCATGCTCGGTGCAACAGCCCAACTATCTGTCGATTCAGCTGCTTGTGAGCGCAATTGCTGCACAATTTCCAGGGGAACACCATATGACACAGGCAAGCGTGAATTGAATCTCTTTTGTGGATGTGCAACGACCACATCAGAAGGTTGACTGGCAGTAGCAGATGATGTGGAAATCGAGGATGTTGCAAGCGGAGAGAACCCAGGTGGAACATCCTCCTCATCAATGTTCTGCTTCCCATGTTCGGGATTGATAGCTTCAGGGAGCTGAGAGGGATTGCAAACAGAGTTCGAGGATTTATCAACCTCTCTGCTCGCATTGTGCACACAAGACACCAACTCAGGCAGTGGACTTAATTCTGACTTCTTGGCTGCACCAGGTTCAATTTTCAGTTCTTTGTCTGGTTCGCCTGGCTCATCCCAGCGGCTTTTACGCTTGCGAGTTCTGGTAGCAGTTGTCCCAGAAACACCAAGAGAAGATGTTGAGCAACTCTCACCATTAGCAGGATGTGGTGTTGGTGTTGGTGGCGTTGATCTCATTTGCTTGGCACATTCTACTGCACCTGCAGGTCTTACACTGTTCTCATACCTATTATGGTCTACAGAACGATTGAACTCCGATCTGCCTTCGTCCCTTTCAATATAACTGGACTTTTTATATTGTCTTGGAATCCATCTATCTCTGAAACTCCGAGCAATTTGATGAACCTGCATGAACACAAGTTTTTAACTAAAAAATCTGGGTATATGTTATCAATTATGGTGCACAAGACAAACAAATGAACAAACAACACATTAGAGAAAGAATCAAGAAAAGGGAAAAAAAGGATGGTGAACCATGGTCTATAAATTAATCACACACAGGAGCTGTACAAGTGAATAAGATGACAAGCCCCTATCTCAAAAACAAAATGAAAGATTGAAATAGGTTCGAAAAGGTTTAAGTAACACCATCAAACATACCTGCTTATCACCATGCTCTGTCAACAACAGTATCGACTCCCTAAAGCTGCAAGTAGAAGAACAATCATCAGTAGAAGGCATCACATGAAAACTTCCTTGGAAACAATGAGTATTTACTACCTCTCCATTCCATGACAGGGGGGGCTTGCCAAAATGTGTCCTGGTGTAAGTATTTCCCTTACTGCCAAATACTCAAGAACCTACAGCAGGCCATGCACCAGCACAAATTAGGTCTTACTCTTCCACAGCAAGAAATTAAAACACCAATTCTGAATCAGTTGCTAATGAGTAGTACTCCTTGTGCAATTGGCAAAATTAACTAAATGCCATGATGGCACATTAACCAACTGTTCCATCACCAAGACTGTGGGGTCCCTTCACTAAAAAGCTTTGGCAATCATTTTCCATTCAAAGGCCATCCTTGGCAGACAAATTTTATAAAGTCTGAACTCCCCCCACTCCCCGAAGAATTAGGAGACACGGTTTCACATGTAAATCCTAGCAATCAAAAACCTCACAAACCTAACAACTTAATCCTACTAAGTACAATTCAACAACTTGCCACACACCAAGTGTTTGTATTAAATTCTAATGTAAGAATAACATCATTGCACCAATAGTGAAAGTTCTTTTTCCCCCTCAATAAAAGAATACAAGTTATCATGTTTATTTCCCAGTTAATACATGAAAAAAGAAAATCAATTATGAAGTTGGAGAAAGTAAATTTTCAGGAATTTGTATTCCACAATAAAATTACATGTCATTTGCACATAACAGGATCAGAAAACAAATATCACATAGAGAACACAGCAGAGTTCCAAAACCACACCTTTAGAAGTTTTCGGAGGATTGGAATCTTAATAAAGTCCCTTCTATACTTTTTCATTATGTTGTGTAACATCTGTAATCCTGAAAGTAGGCAGTTGAATTAAAACGCAAAAGAAACACCAGTTTACACAAGTAGATAAAGAAAGATATAACAGAAAAGCCCAATGTGATGGAAGAGGGGAAACGATACCGTTTTTGTTAATTATGTCAGTAAGTACAGCTCGTGACTTTGTTTTCAAAAGTGCATCAAGAATCATTGAGAGTTCTCGATTCCTGCAACATGGTTAACAGAAAAAGTAAGCCAGAGTCTTGGGCATGGAGTCAGAGATGGGGGAAATGATCAAGTAGAAAGTAAATGACCTGACTCAAACAACCTTTGACAACCAAGAGATCTATCCAAAATAGCCACAGACTAGGGCAACTTAAAATCCAATGAGAATCAAACTGAACCAAAATGCAATAATCTGACACCAAATGGAAACAAAACCCGATATGACTCGACCCAAATAAACTATAAAACTCACCTTTGAATTGCTTCCCCATTGCCACTATGACCAGAAGTGGCAGTAAGAAGAAGAAGCTTCAAGTAGAGTTTGGTTGCATCCTGTAAGGGAAAAAAGAAATCCAATTTGGGAAGTATGATAACAAACAAACAAAAGGTACACATCTCGAGCAAACATTTACATGTGTAGTACTGAACGTTAAGACTTCCAAACTAAAAAGCAATATAAGAAATTTAGCATAACCATAAGACCCATGTAGTATGATGAGACAAGTTTTACATGGGACCAAAGTTAAGGTATCATGAAAAAAAAAACAGCAAGAAGCACAGTTATAACCCTCAAATTCAATAGAGAATACAGTTACCCCAATCGGTAATTTCAACTCCCCACCCAAACAAAAAAAAACCAGCCACTGCACACTAATAAAATTAGTTTCATTAGGTCCTACATGCCAAAATTAGGAAATCTCATTAGGGAACAAGAAAAATACAATCGAATTTTGGAGTATCATAGTTAAAAGCTTTTCTCTAGGTAGCAAAAACATTGATTAATATCCCCTGTAGCTAAACTTATTGTTACACTGACCACAACATAAGAGTCTAATATAAACAAGGAGCAATGGCTGCCAGAATTTTACATCTCGTATGAAGCACATAGCTGAAACACTTTATAGCACTATAAAAGAAAGCTCTTTTTTTCAGGTTGAGCAAGCATAATTCTCCTCAAAATTAATGAGGCAATGGGACAGGAGAGAGAGCGCGAGGACTGAAACATGCTTTGATAGCACATGATCCAAATCTCAGGAAAAAAACAAAGACTAGAAATTAACAAACACAACTTCAATTAATAAGATTGGTGTGAGGCATGAATGACTTACTTTCCGTTTGGTTATGCCCCCATCTGAATCCAGCAGCTCATTGAGTTTCTCTTCAACTGCAAGAATTACAGCAAGAAAAAGAAAATGTAAGACCAACTTCTAGAAGTATCATGACTATACCAACAGCAGATTCCTGACCTGCTTCAAAACGACCACAATTAGAATCTTCTGATGTTTTTTTGGACTTGATGGAGAAAGGCTGAGTTTTAGTTGCCATTATCTGACTTTTATTTACACTTGGAGGAGCAGCACAAACTTTCCCTCTTCTGGCAGGAATGGAGGAAGAAGTTTTCATACGTGGACGTGCTTTATAAACATATTGTTTGCTGCCCTTTATTTCCAACTTGTCCTTCTCATCAGCATCATTTTCCCGGGATGAGAACTTGCTGACGGATTTTGAAGTCTCTGGCTTTTCCAGTAAATGTGAAAGCTTGTGTGTAGCCTTCTCTGCTGCAGCAGTATCTACCTGTGAAGCAACCTTAAATTCAATTTTTGCATCTTTTAGATGTGGTGCTTCTGTCTCACATGACAACTGGGTATTTGCTCTCAAGCCTTCTGTTTCAATTGAACTCCCTGGCTCTTTAGGACTTTCTATTTGCCCAACAACCACATCAGAAGTATCATTTCCCTCAGTGACTTTTGCCAGAGGCTCAAAAGTCGGAGTTTTTGTATCATTAACCAAACTACTTGTGATCAAGCTATCCAAGGCTTGACCTTCTTTGAGCATCACAGGTTCAGGATATTCTTCATCAGAATCATCTTGAACAATTACTTCAGTGCTAAGCGGATCGCCGCCAATATAACCACTACATTGAGCAGAGCCACAATGGCATTTTTTAGCAGCAGCTCCAAAGACCCTTACATAATTGTAGTCAAATGTCAACTCTTCACCCTGACAAAGGTTCCAAACTTATCAGAAAATTGATACACGGTGATCGGGAAAGATAATATTAAACAATAGGATGGCACTGTGCTCCGTCATGGAACGTTAACACTGTTTAACTTTCAAATGTATTAAAGTAGTTATATACATCACTATGTTTAGTATTTTATGCCATTTCACACCACCATGTGCATGTATGAACTAATTACTTGATAGATGCACAGGGAATAAAATTGGGAACTATGCACACATTTATTCTAATGTGATATCTTTTGGGATTCAATCTCATGCTATGCATTCTGGTTGAAGGTGATGTAGTATTTCTTGGAGAATAAGCAACGTGTAGCACAAGCAAAAACCTTCCTTTACACATATTTATGACAATCATTCATTTTCCTGCACTCATAAGGTGAGCTGCTGAAAAGTGGCTGCATCCACAACTTTTTCATTAAACAAGTTGCTTCATTTTATCTTTTTCCTCTTGCAAGAATGATGATCAACTTTGCTTACTCATACCTGAATATTTGTTCCCTACTAACAATGTACTTCTGAATTTTCGTGTGATTTGGATTTTTCATGTGTGTGGGTTGCTCTATAATTGGACTGACATTGCTAAAACCTCTTGATCACATAAGATGCATAGATGAGTGTTTATCTCAGCTTACAACAAGAACAAAAAAACAGTTGCCAGATGAAATAAACACCAAGAATAACTTTCAGGGTTGGATCACATAAGCAGCAACTAAACGTAAATAGCCCAATATAGATTTCTGTATAAAGAATCAACGATAGATCAATCTTCGCCAACTACCTTTTTGATATCTCTCAAAGCAAATAACCCAATGCAAATTTCTCCATTCACCATCCACTGTTCCAGGAGAGTAACATGGAAAAGAAAATTAGCCAGCTCAGAAGCATAGCCTAGCAACAGGAAAACTGCAAAGTTAAGTTCTCAATGCATGTGAAGCAAACTGTAAAAATACCCCTCACACCAACCCAGTCATCTTCAAAAGACTGCATAAAATAATAGCTCATTGGATCTCATACAAAGACTATGGAGCTAAATTATCCACTGACATCTGATTCTGAAAGTGAGATTCAATGACTATGGAGCTAAATTATCCAGTGATATCAGATTCTGAAAGTGAACACAAAATAAAAAACATCAAAACAAACAGTTATACAGACCAAATAAATTGCAAAGCAGCTCTACCTTTAACTCAGTCAATCTGAGAATTTTTAAATAAAAAATAGTAAGGACAAAATGATAGCCACCTGCCCTAACAAAAATTTGTGTAGCGCATGCCATGTCTTAGAGCCTATCTGCAATTAGTTCATACTGTCGACTGACAGAGTTTTAACCCATCCTACCATAAAAGTAAATGAATAATCACCTTTTCAGTGCGGCAATTAGGATCACAACTATGGTTGATGAAACGGCCCAAATTCCCTTTCACACATGCATCTATTATCTGGAAAATTTAAATAAAAGGGAAAAGAAAAGACAATCAGCTAATATGACATCATAAAATAAGGTCAATGAATGTAAACAATAAAAATTTTGATATAGCAGAATGTGATTCCCCGCATACAGAAACCAAAGAAAAAATCAATTGGATAGCATATTCAAATATCCTTAGAGAAACATTCCTTGATACTACATTAATTGTTAAATAATTTCTTTAAAAATCAAGCAAAATATACAATATGCACACTACTAGATAAAACTTGCAGCCATTTACAGTTACGTTCACCAATTTAAGAACATCAAAATATTAGAACCAAACACATGGATGAGGAAAAATGAGGACAAAAGCTGTAAAAAAAAATCCCCAAATTACATCTTACTAAATTTTTCAAAACTGTAATATTACACTGCTATTATATTGTTAGAATTAAATCTATCAACTATTTGCACAGTAAGATTGGATAATTAAATCTATGGATACAGTAGAACTATTAGATTCTTAGATTCAATATGAGGTCAGGGTATATATTATTCGAATATTCTACTGTTGTAAAGCAATAATTGCCTTGACTGAACTGGGCACTGTTTTTGTGCCTTCAGCCTTGAGATTGTACATGTATGATGGCAATGTCAGTGTCTTTGAAGAAGACAGTATGGCCCACACAAAACTCACCATCAGACCTAAGTTGAAGGAGGTTGTGCTCAGGTCTTACTTTCCTATAACTGTTAATTAGCTCATATAAAGATGAAAAAATAACATAACCAAAATTAAATGATGAAACTCATTATTGACTATGGAAAAGGGAATTTGGATGAGCTTTCCAGGAAGAAACTAATGTGGAGGTATTCTTTTCCTTTTTTTTTTTTTAAAGAAAAGAGAAAGTAGTTTATTACAAGAGAAGATACAGCTGTGGGCTTGAAAGCAGATCCCCATTTCACAGCCAGGAATCAGGGAACAAAAAAAGGAAGAAACAAGTGAAAGTTATCCTGATGAACAGACTATTTTTTGTCACCTTTTTGGGTTAAGAGTGATCACAGACAAAACTATATTGACCTTTTAAAGTTTTTTTCCCTTTTTCTGTAAACATATTTCAGAAATAACTTAGTCAATTATGTAACTGAGTAAAGGAAACAGTCAACCCCCAATCCTCCACTTTTTTCATTTCCATTGCTTTAACAAGTCTGTCTTGATCAAAACAAGTCTATCTTGATCAAATACTTATCAGTCATTGCCCTCTCATTTCACCTGCCCATAATTCCAATCAAGTATGCACTTGAATTTTTGTAAAACAGTTTCACTTGAAGAATGAACAAAAAATAATTGAGCTGAAGCAGGTTGGCAGAAATGTCAGCATTTCCAACTACAAGACAGAATGTGGAAGATGAGCGGATGGGAGAGATGGTGCAAGGGAGGCATATGCAGACTCCAACTACCACAGTTTCATTCTTATGTTCATGTTGGGGTTGTGGTAGGGAACGTCTTGCAAGTACAAAAGAACAAAATTAAAACAGGTAGCTAAAAACAGACTCGTCCAAACCTCATTAGCGTTCAATGTCATGAAATAAAAATGCCTCTGACCCCTGGAAGCATACTCATTTTGCCGTGCCTCGTACGCTTGCATATCAAGCACCTGACGAGCAACATATTAACCAAGGTGAAGTCATAAACATGTTACTGTTAACCATGGAATCATTGTCAATCAAACAACTTTATTCCTCATTGCCTTGTATTCATGTAGCCAGACAATCAAGATTACTGTCTATATGACGGAATATGAACCTAGCAAATTAGATAAATCCAACTAGACTGCATGGGTAAAAAAAGTATCTACCACGTGCAACAAACAGTGGTTTTTGCTACCATTATTATTGTCTTGTTGTAGAGTTACCGGTAGTGTGCAAGGTTTCTGAGGTTTGGGGAGAGCCAGAGAATTAGGAAAGATGATGGTGATTGAGGGTTCAATAAAATAAGATAGTAATACAATAAATTAGAGAACAGCCAAAAAACCTGATCACTCTGGGCTAGAGCATACAGCCCAAAAACAATAGCCAAAAATGTGGAGAGGCCAAGCTCACCACAACATAAGGCATTAGCAAACCCCAAAACTTAAAACATGCAGGGTTACACCATTTAACACACCCCTTGTGCACAGGCTGAGAAACGACTGAAAACACCCTGTTACATGGACTATGATGGCAACAATGGGGCTAACAGCTAACAAGGCAATGATAAACATTGGGCTCTCATAATATTTTAAAGCATCTTACACAAAATCAAATGACAATCAATGGAGAGGCCTCAATACAATACAGAAAACCACTGGCATTAGCAAGTGGGACAGTGCCGCTCAAGATTCATGTGCACACTAGTGAAACAACTAAAAAGGGATTTTGTCACATGGACCATGCCACAACAAAGGGCCACACGATTAGCAGGCATACAACAGAACACCTTAGGCTCTAATGCCATTTTAAAACATTTGTACCAAAACCAATTGGCAATGAGTGAAAGGCCTCACACCAGTATAAAGCACAAAGAAACTCCTTAACCATGTGGGATTAACAATTCCTTTGCTTCTTTCCTACTGTTATGTCAACACTTAAATACTTTCCAAGGTTGAAAAATAATGGGTTATTCTTAGGTCCACAACAGGTGGAGTCCTTTTACTACAGACGCAACTCTACAAAATAAACACAGGTTCATCATATTTTATTTCCACTTTATGTGGAAATGGGTAATATATAATTTCACTGCTGTTGTCAAAAAACTACACCAATGAGGACCAGAGATTATCCAAAACTAATTTACTACTTAAAGATAAACAAGCAAGCAGGAGGCCTCCTAAACTAGTAAACCACCAGGCTGTTCCAAAAACCAAAAAACAATGGAATATTGATGGATTCTGGGCCTACCTCTCCAACATATTCAGTAAGGAACTTCCCTGCAGATATATCACCAAGCATCTTCAGCCCAAAACCTTTCTTACCACATCTAGCCCACTGCATCTTGGCATATGAGCGCTTCTGGAACTGAAAAGCAGAAATATTCATAAATATCAAGCCTTAGATGCGAAAACACATGTAGACACACAATGAAACAAACCCACTAACCTGTTGATTTGAACAAAGGTCTCCACAGGGACAGGTGCCTTGAACACATTCAATGTTGAGCATTCGATTCAGGCATGAATCCCCACAACCTAGCTGACCTTCTGGAGGAGGTTTGCAATGGCAAACCATTATCTGATTTGATTTGGAGAAAAATATTCATGAAAAGAGACTACAAAATAAATATGAACAGAAGTCGAGAGAAGTTATGCAGCTGCTAAGTCTAGCATGCTTTCTTAAACTCAGAAACCAAGGATCTTACACCACTTCAAATATATACGTGCTAAGTATAGACGTAATCAGGACTGCTTAAAGCTAGCACTAGCTTATCAAATTCATAAATTACAGGTATTTTGGTGGGTTATCATATGTTATCCAGTTTGAAGTTGTATCAAGCGAAAAGTTATCAATTTTATTCTTCATTGTTATATGCACTTGATACCTTTTTATAATTTTTTATGTACATTTTTCTTCTGCAGTAAGCAAAAACAGCAACCAACTGCTTCCATTCTGCATTGACTATCAAATTAATTGCATCAATTTTTTAGACCTGGTACTACTTTCAAACATTGCAACAAACCTCTGACAATAACCAAAACTCCCAAATAAGGCATCAGCATAACAAAACCCCAAATAAGGCATCGGTGTAACAAAATCCCAAATAAAGCATCAATGTAACAAAAAAAAAATCTCTTTCTTATGTCAAAGTAAATCAATTTCTGTACAGTTTTAATAAAATTATGGTCATACAAAGTATCCCACCTACAATGAAAATATTATTCAAAAAGTAAAAGCCAATAGACGCCCATGAATTTACAAATTCAAGCTATATGATATAATTAACATCATCTGCAAATTACAGCTTCCTCAAAATTTCAGGAGCAGGTTTATAAATAAAACAAAGAACTTATAAAGTTACTTTATGTTTTTCACATATGCTAACAGGAAAGGAAGAGTCATAAAGAGAATAAATGTGATAACTGCAAGTAAAACAGAAGTAGGTTTGGACCTCATCAATCGTTTGAGATTTTCGGCTACGGTGCAGAAACTCATTGCTATCAATATGCCAAAAATGTGACTGAGAAGCTGCAAATAATTCTGAACTATCAGGAAAACAAAAATGGAAAGGGATGTAATAATACAACTGAGTCACTACCGCACAAGAAAAAACTGTCTACCTTTTCTGCACCTGTACCCAGATTGCTTTTCCTGTACGGCATAGTTTAGTTCCCCATTATGACCATCTTCATCAACATCAGATATTCCCAGCTCTGCATTAATATCTTCATTAGACTTCTCCTGAGGGACAGAGCAATCAGCAAAGGCAGCATCCAAGTTGTCCTTACAAGTCCTTGAATAAAAAAAATTAAGGCATTACAAAGCTGTTAATGGTAAAAAACATATGAAGGGAACAAGTTGAGAACGCACATGGGTCCACACACAGACACAGCACCATCTAGGCAGGCAGGCTAAAAGAGCTATCTAGACAATAAATTCATGGACCTGCATCTGGTTTCATTCTACACAAGAAGGCCTTCCTCATGGAACTTTAAAATGGGAAATATGCAGTTGCCCACGGAGCAGAAACTAAGGGCACAATTGAATTCATTTTGACTTTTTATTTTGAGCCATTCAAGGATATGAATTTACAGCACTGTATTGAAAAACCATTGCCACTATTTCCGGCAGCCCCTTGTGCTCTATAAATAAATATGAGAAAAATGTCACATGAACCATGTCAAGGGAAAGAGTACATTGAGATTAGAAGTAAGTAGAATCCTTATCAATAAGAGCTGAATAAAGTCTTCAAAGTCTTAGAAACTCCAAAATATACAATCACTAATGGAGGCAATTGCACACTTAAGCATCTCTGGTTGTAAAGGAATTAAATGGTAGTTTGTTTCAATTGACATAAGTCCCTCAGGTCAATTTGGAGCACTGAATCTTATGGCTCACTAATGATTTAAGTATAAATTAATCAAAATAAGCAGACAGCCCTAATAACAACTACAATGATAGATAACCAGGGTAGCAACTTGACAACAGCAAAATGACAACTGGTTCATCCATTAAACAAATGGAGTTTTTGAGCTAAACAGAACTTTCGATCTGCCAAGAAAGTGCAACTCCTACAGTCAAGTCAAATAGGAAATTCCAATAACATATCCAGAAGATATTTCTTTATATAACACAATGAAGAAATAGATAAATTGAAGTACATTACAAGCTTAAGACCCCATACCAACCTTAAGGGAAAAAATTCAAACTTTTTCCTCATACAACAAGTGTCCCAATTAACGAAATTAACTCAATGGCTTGTATTAAAACCATGCTTGACATCAATTTTAACTATTACAAGCAGAATAATTTTTTTCCGTAAGCATAATCCATCTTACCTTTCAAAGTTCCTTTAATTTCTTAAAACATAAAGCAACCATGACATGATACTAGAAAGAGCAAAAACCCTTTACAAACAATCAAATGCCTCAATAAAGTCCCAAATAACCCCAAAAAGCAAGTACTCAACTACTACTTGCAAAAGCTAATAAAATCATGTGTTTCAGAACCTCTTCTACTGCATTCTCACTCCATCATCAAACATATTTGGTCAACAAATAATGAGAAAAAATACTAATCATGTCCGAATTATTTGGTTTTGAACCCAATCACTATCATATGTGAAATGAAAGGTTACAAGTTTATCATTCAAGTATGGACAAATAAATTAAGGTTAACCATCATTTATGAGGCAGAAAGATCCTAGGACCCATATCCCTACTTCATAGCCATATGCTGTATCCTTAATTTTTGAAACTACGCTGTCTGGCACTTGAATCTCCACCCAGATCTGACAACTGAACCTGAGTCTATGTAACTTAGCACCCAAACCATAGCAAAAGATAAAGAAAAAAGAAGAGGGGGGAGAGGCTACTATGAGAAATAGAATGATCTACCATACCAGCTGCATGATTCATCCATTGAATTAGCAAGGTCAACTGATATGCGCCTCCATTTATGGCAATCATCACATAAGACCCAAGCACTATCAGGAAATGCACCTTGCTGCCCAGTGCCATCTGACCCAGCATCTAAAACAGGCATGTCTACTGAGGCAATTTTGCTGCCAGTACTAGTGTTCATGATATCATCTGAAAGGTGATTTAACATGCAACCAACATATGAGACTAATGTACTTAATGTACTCTAGATGCACACATAAATAGATATACAAGTGTGTGTGCATGTAGAGAGAGAGATGCTGGCAGAAAAATCCGAGAACATATACAGGAAATTGCAACAGAAGAAAAAGTCACCAACCTTCAGCTTGATTACCTTCATGAGCAGTAAAACCAATCTCTTGCATCTGTTGTGGTCCCGTCTCTCTATAGGCAAATCCTTCACCAGTAAAAGCAGAATCAATGGTTTTGGACCTTGAATCAGAGATTTTGGACCTTGCCTTGTTCACTGAACATGGTCTTGAACTTTTGGGAAGACGATGATGTTTGTATTTAGAAGGACGACTCATCTTTGAACTTAGAGATCTCAAACAATTTGGACTGCAAGATTCATTCGCATCCCCCCCATATCCCAATTGTACTGCCTCTTCAGCAACCATGATTTTATCCTCATTAGAGAAATGCAAAATGTCATCTGTAAGTTTATTTTCACTCAAAGAGTTGCTTGAAATCTTTCCTTGTGAGCAGCCTGAAGAGTCTGGAATAGAAGATGGGGGAAGTATCTCATCAGAGTGAAATCCATCATTTGACTTCTTTTTACCTCGACGGTTTTTTGATGATTTTGAGTTGCTTGAGCTGACTGCACCTTCTAACTTGGAGTTATCTTTCTTTCTACTATTCCTATTCCTACCACTCTTTACACCTCCAAGAGAATCCAAAGCAGTCAGAACAGCACTTGGCAAGTCTTGATGCCTAGAAAGAGCGACAGGAACCAAATTTATCACTTCTGAATCTGGTGAAGTTTCAGGGCCCAAGTATCTGTCATCAATAGGGGCTCCACATGCTTCAACCTCAACTCGTGCAATTTCAGGAACACAAGAAATTGCAACCTCAGCCGATTTTTCTTGGATATCCATGCTCCTCACATCTTTATTTGCAAGTTTTGGGTCCACACAACAAGCCAGTGGACATGAATCCTCCTTAACAAAGTCTTTTTTGAGTTTAGATTGATGACTAGACCTCTGTTTGCGCAAGTCTTTTTTAGGGTCACCAGCTGATTTTGGGAACTTCGAACCAACTTCTTTCATCCCACTTCTGTGATTGCTAGATAGAATGCCAATTGAAGCTGAAGCATCAACTTTCTCGTTGACCACTGCATTCAAAATCTTTTGACCAACATCTTTGCCCACTTTAAGTTTGAACCGGAGAGAGCCACTTGAAACCTGACCTTTCTTACTGCATCCCCTTTGGCTGTTAGTGGCACTCTCTTTAATCCATTTTCCACCTCCTTGCCCATCAACAGCCTGATTCTGCACTCCAGTGTCACCAGGCTTGATCTTCTGGGAGGACAGCATAATATCACCTGACAACAGCCAATCAGTGGAACGCGGTGGTTTAGAACGACAGCTTCTCTTCCTTCTTGAAGCATTGAATATAAATCCCCCAGTTTCATGAAGACATGGCATTTTCACTGCTTTTTTTCTACAAACAGTTCCCCGGGTTTTTTGGCTAGATTTACTTGCCCTACGTCTCCTTCGCAAAGAAGATGATACAGCTGTAAGGCAATCATTTTCTGAAATGCAATCAGCACCTGCAGTTTCATTTCCTGCATCATCTGACTGTCCTGGACAGTCAACTGTACTACTACAACTGATGGGACCGAAATGATTCTTTTTCAATTGTTCCTGAACATCTAAACATTGAGATGAGCCATTTCTTACAATGCCCAATGCCATGCATGTCTGAGAAATCAGTTCCTCATCAGCACAGTTTAAAACCAACTCTGTGCAATCCTCCTTTGAACTGCACATATTTTCTTCTGTGTTCAACATATTTTTGCAGTTCCCATGCTTTACATCAGTAGTAACATCGCTTCCATCCTTGATTCCACCAGCATTGCTAAAATTTGATAAATTATGAACTATTGTATCATCAGTTTGAGCATCACAAAGCTCAATCCCGTTTAGTGATCCAGAAAGATCCAACTTATCCAAGGCCCCTAGGCAGTCCCCTGAAGTTGGTAGTTGAAGATACATATCACTACCTGTGTTTTCATCAATACTTGGAACATCATCGTCCTTATATTTCTCATCTGTACACTCCACAACATCAACTGGATAATTACAAATACCCATAGAATCATTGGGCTTATCTTCATCGGGGCAGGATGGCATGGACTTGGGATGCATTTTAATGCCCAGTGATGGTAACATTATTTCAAAGGTATCCTCACCTCTCTCCGTCAGAAATCCATCTTCCCCTCCGCACTTTTGCTTGTCTGTCTGCTGCGGAGACATATTGGTTTCTGAACTACAACCATCAAGTTCATGTTCGCTCTTATTCGGAAAACCTCCACCCCCATCGTCCAGCAAGTTGTCTGACCCAGAATCAACGACATTCCCGCAGTCGCTCTCCAGGAAACCTCTACTTCCAAAATCCATCCTCAAAACGTCATTGCCGAAGTTACCACATACGGAGGTACCCCACCGTTCAGCAATTCCCTTAATGTTCCCAACACCAAAACAAGCAAATCCGAATTCGAACTGCAAGCAATCCAAAAAATTACAACGAGAAAAAGGAACCCCTAGCGAGAGACAAAATTAAAGGAGGAATAAAAACGAACGGCTAACTACCAGATTTATAAAAATTCGGGCACAACTATCGTTGTGTCGTGCCGAAGGGAGCCAATAGAAGGTCTCCCTGAAGCGCCCTTGCAGCAATAGCTCTCTGAACCTCCCAAAACTCGTTTACAGCGAAGCGAGCCACAATGGTCGTCGATATTCTTCCCCGCCCAGCGAACAGAAATAGGGATTTTTCTCCTGTTGGATGCAATTAGGAAGAATTTGTTCTGCTTGGCACGCCGGAGCTTCTGAGAAAGGGGAAAAGGAAACGGAAGGACCGTCGGCTACGGCTGACGGAAGAGCAGGAACGGCGCGGCGGGGCGAGGCGGTGATCGATCCCTAGAGATGTATGTTAGCCGATTGTTTAGTTCGGTTTGACGAGGGAAGGGAAAGACTAGGCACGTATCATCGGTGAAAAAAGGCCTAAAGCCCCTTTTGCCCCCTGAACTTTGTCAACTCGGACCTTTTACCCCTTAAACTTTGACTCGGTTCGACTCACCCCTCAAACTTTGTAAACTAGCACCTTTTGCCCCTTCAGCCCAGTTAAATGGAGAATATGTACTAAAATAAAAATAAAAATAAATCTGGAGGACTAACTAAATTATTTTTCCAATAGTTGAACATTGTGAGTAAATAATAAGCATAAATGCTTCAGTTTCATATTTAAGATTACTCAGCTTTCCCTTGCTTTTGCATATAAGTTTGTGTTAAGGCCTCTAATTGTTTACTCACAATAATCAATAATTGGACAAATAATTTAGTTACCCCTTCAATTTTTCTTTTATTTTCATTTTAGTATACATTTTTCATTTAATTGGACCAAGGGGGTAAAAGGTCCCAGTTTGTAAAGTTTGAGGGGTGAGTTAAACCGAGTCAAAGTTTAGGGGGTAAAAGGTCTGAGTTAACAAAGTTCAAGGGGCAAAAGGGGCTTTAAGCCGTGAAAAAATAGCTATACCGCGTGAAAGGAATTTCGGTATTCACAAAAACACCCCTAAAGTATCATTTAATTTTTATTATTGCATTACAAGGCATAGTTATAGCATATTTGCCACTTAAAAAGTAATCAAATAAGTGCATTTTTTTCATTATTTTCATCAACCTAAATTAATCACTAACTAGTCAACTTCGTTGCGGTATTGACGCTAATGTTCTAGCATTAAATGGACAAATGGGTGGAGTATTAAGTTAAAATAGATATATTCAATATATAGGATTCTTTAATGAGTTTCGGCCTAAGTAAGGTTATGACTACGCTTTAATCCAATTAGACATGTCATTGAATTTTCATATTTACCATTCACTAACCTATTTAATTTCCAGGATACCCCTAATCAAAATCTTGTCTTCATCTTCTCCAGCCGCCAGTAATAGTATTTTTCAGATTTGCAAGCCTTTGCCTTCCCTGCTGCTATTGCCTCCAATGACATTTCCGGAGATGATGACGCCATTGCATTTAGAGAAGCCCACAAATCTAGGCCAATTCATTTTAACTTAAGTCAACTTAATTAAAAATAATTTATTTTTATGTTTACATCTTTTTTATTTGAAATCAATTTTATTTGACAGTTAATATTATTTAGGTAAAATAATCCATTGATTGTAAAATTTTTATAATACTATTAATTTTTTATGAATTTTTCTTTTTTAAACATTAAAAAAGAAAATTTCATAGAAATTTAATAACATAATAAAAATTTTGTTTCAAATGGATTATTACACCTATATAATATTAGATTTTAAATGAAATTAGGTCTAGGTGAAATAGATTTAAAAATAAAAACAAGTCATTTTAGATTAAGTTGACTTAATTTAAAACGAATTGAATGCTAAATGTTTTTTTGCAGTCCACTAGTTTGATTGGCGCTCATTTGATTTCTTAAATTCATTCATACACCATCACACCTATGGAATATCACCTCCACCAGTTGACGATTTATTTGTCTAGATCTCAATCCTTCATCATTGCAAAACAACTCAAGGCCGATTAAAAATCTGTTTGTCCATATCAGGTCTTCCTTGATCATCTTGCTGCAAACTGTTTGTGTCACCTCCCCCACTTATCATTGCAAAACAAATTAGGCCATACTTCCTTCATCTTGTGGCTAGATTATGTAAACCAAGGAAGAAAATCATAGTGTCGGTGATTCGTCATGCTCAAAAAGCCAAGCCAGAATTCAATACAAACTCATTCAAAGATGTGTTTACTAGAAATAGATTGTTTGGGACACTTTTACATATTTTTTTCAAATGCTTTTAGATATTCATTCAGACATTTTTACTTGTTACTTCAAAAACTTTTATTTATAAAAAAAAATAGATATTTGGATATTACTTCAAACACTTTTATTATTGACATATTGCCCCAAACACATTTGCATATTGCTTCAAACACTTTTATATATTCATTCAAATATTTTTACGTATTTATTCAAAAGCTTTTATTTCTGAAAATAACAAATTGTCTACATATTGATGCATGCACTTTTACATATTATCTCATATATTTTTATATATTCACTCGAACAATTTTATTTATTGTTTTAGACATTTTGATTTCTGAATAAAATAAATTATCCACATATACTTCATACAAATTTACATATTGCTTAAAATACATTTACATATTCCATCAAACACTTTTACATATCATTTCTGAATAAAACAATTTGTATGCACACTCTTTAAAGAAAACAAATTGTCTATACATTGTTTCAAACACTTTTACATATGTAAGTGATCTTGACCTTACCTTGGTGTCACTATAAGAATAATGCAAGAAAAGCGACTAGGTTGAACGACTAACTTTAGCTTAGTTGCTATTCAGTGACTAAGTTAAAGGGGTGGTTAAGCTAGAGATAGAAAGACGACTACAAAGGTCAGCAGCCGACACTACAGCTGCTTTTTAGTCATTAGGGAAATGCTCAATTTGACTGCAGTCACCCTTCAGTGACTATATAAAGGCTTTTTTGTCTTCTCATCATTAGCGATTGACTTGTTCAATCGAAGTTCAATGGCTATGTTTCAGTGGCATTAAAACCTTACCTTCATCTAATTTAATTACAGACAACATAACCTTTCATCTAACCTCATCCGTGTTTTTATTGTCGATCTCTCCATTTCTTATATCGATTTGCTTTTCTTTCTTTGAAAACTCCCACTTAAGCCCACTCACTCCAAGGTTGAGAAGTCCGTACTTGTGAACCTTTTAGCCTTTAACTATAAAGGCCATTTAAAACAACTTGGTTAGCACATTATCATTGACTAACCAATATCTTAGAAGCATTAAATATTCAATATATAAAGCTACATGCACAAAAATTTAGCTTAACTACCCATCACTGAGTATTAGTGCTATGTTCCTTATTGCCCACAGATACTAGTTCCAAAGCATACCTGAAAGTCTACCCCACCAACTTGGCCAAAGAAGAAGAAATTGATTGAGGGAGGAAGATAAGAAGTTAAAAATAGAAAAGCAAAATTGTAGAAGGGAACTTAAAAGAAATTTGATTGGAAGATAAGAACTTGTTGCACAGGTACACCAAGAAGTTGAGGAAGAAAAAGAGAAAAGTGTATTACTCAATGCAACTTTAATCTTATTAATCTGCTGTAAAAAAAAAAATGAAATACATGTCTTACTTGTAGTTTAGAAAGCTAGAGTTTTTGGCTTTACAAAGCCTAGATGCAAAAAAACCCAAAACCTAGTAAAATAGGCAAATCTAGTCAAATTATGTTTTAAAAACATGGTTCCTACACAAAATCTTAATAAATCTTTATGGCTTATTTAACATGTGCCACAATCTATTTCCCCAAGCCTAAAAACAAGCTAAATAAATGAACTAAACAAGAAAATATAAAAAATAAAGCTAGGAACTAAACTAGCCCTACAAACCTTCAAAGGTGCTTTCGAAAGCATCCTAAAATGTCACTCAAGGTTTTGGCTTGGGCATCCTATGTCCGATGAGCTTTCTACTGTTTCTCCAGCTTGAATCTTCATTATATAGTATGACTTGAAGTTCTTGAGGTCCTTGACACAAAGGGCTTGGCTAGATTATAAGATGGTGTGGGAAGGCTGCAAGGTGAGCTCTAAATGTGCCAAAATAAGCACTTGGAATGCCTCTTGTGTTTCTTTGACCCTTTTCCTTATAAAAGGTTTTGTGCTTATCTTCAATAGGTCCTTGAGTGTCTTGGAAGCGTCTAAGCTTGATGGTCCTCCATCAATTAGGCTCCATAAGATCGATATTTGCACAATATGACACTTAAAAGGGTGAGCATTTACAAATTCTCAATAAGGGATTTAAAAGATGCAAAAACAATCTTAGGAAAAGCAATATATAACACATATATACATCTTGACGCAAAGCTCATTATGTCACAAGGTCTTAACTAATGGCCACTAACTAGGGTTCTGTGGTAAGAACTCATCCTCAACATAGTCCTACTTACAATAGCATTGTTTTTGTCTTGGCAACCTTTGTGTTCCATGTACTTATTCTTAACTTAGGTAGCTCAATCTTGATAAGCCCTTGAGCTTAGCTAGGGTATTTAGGAGATACAAGACTCCCTTTAGGCTCTTAGCACCCCCAATACACCTACTTAAGCCCTTTTCTTGCTTGCTTGGGCATTAAGCTCTTTTCTTTATCTATAATTTTCTTACCATCTAATTAAATTCATTTTAACCTATGTAGGAGTAGGTCTCAGGCCTATTTTAAGGTCCAACAATCTTAGATTAGGCCAAGGGTCAATATAGTAGCAACAAGGTTCCAATCGGGCTTTTCTGTCTTATGGTGAAATAGGTTGTGGTGTTGAGGAGCCAGAGGTTGGCACTGCAGCGCCACCAACCTTTCAGTGCTAAGTACTTTTAGGCTCTTAGGGCTGTAGTGTTACAGCATTGGAGCTCGTCCTGCAACCCAACCTCTTCGTGCACACTTGTGTGAACTCAGTCTCGAACATGCTTATGCAAGGCTAATTCCTCTTGATTTCATACCAATCTTGTTCTTACATAATTCACCAACATCTTAAGGCATTAATTTAACAACTTAAACTTAAAATCACTTACATATATCGAGATCTCAAGCTTCAAACTCACAAGTACACATATGCACAATCATACTTTCCTTGCAAATCAATGTAGCAAACTTTGTTCTAACTTAACAAATCAATTGTCAATGCATCAAGAATACGTAATTCGTCTGAATTTGGGTAATAAAAATTTTAGACAAACCAAGAACCTTTACCCCCTTTGAGACACAAGTATAACTCCCTTAGGACCTTCTTTGCACAATAAGCTTTATAGCTGAAAATTCACACTTCATAAGTAATGATTAAGCTAAAAGATGAATTCTCTAACTTACCTAAGCCCTAATTAGCTTAATTAAGCTACTAAACCTTAACCCAAAGTCAGATTTAGAAGCTTACCATGGAGAAAAATGTGTATTGCTCTAACAAGCTCATTCTAACCACAAGCACTAAGAAAACTTAATTGGAAGCTCAAATTTGGAAAGAAATAATTTAGGATGAGATTTGGCTCTCTCTTGGCTGAAAATGATGTGGGTTAGAGGCTGGAGAAAGAGATTACAAGTCCTGCAAGTCTCTCTCTAATTCACACTTCTTAGTCCCTTAACTCTCAGCTTGAGCATCACTTGGTTCAAAAGTCTTAAAAGGATTCTTCTTTCTTCTTCATAAACAAAATTAGAACTAGAAATCATTTAACCACTTCAAATATATTATTTTCCATGTCTTAACCTCATTTATGACATAGAAATAATGCATTATGGTATAAATGACCATTTTAACCTTTTTAGCTAAACTTTTCTCAAATGATCAAATCACTTACCTTTTTTTGCTACACTAACCTACTAAAATCTTAGCTTGGTGTGCAAATTGAGTTTCTAAATATGAAAAAAAAACACTTACCTTAGCAATCTTGCCTAGGTCTTGAAGAGCCATAATAACATACTTCTTTAAACACTTTTGTTTGTTGTTTAGACATTTATACATCTTTTCTTAGGCACAATAATTGGCTAGAGAAGACGATAATCAATACGATGATTTGTTGGAGAAGGCACGATTTGGAGGTAAATTTTGGCTTGAATAGTTTCAATTTATAGACGATGACAATCAGGTGACAGCAGAGGCAATGACATTGGCAATGATAACATCAATAAGGTAGGGTTTCTGGATGAAGAGGGAGAATTTTGGTCAAGGGGCAATTTAGTTAAATTTTTGCTAGGTAGTGGATTATATATGGAAAACTACAGCTGGATTAATATGTTTAATCAGACATATATTTATAACATAATTTGTTTACACACTGGTTATAGGGTTTTAAGTTGTATTAGGTTTTGAAATATATACATATTTAATATTATGAAAATATTATAAAACCAACATTTGGAAATATATTACGATAAAATATCCAAATGTAATGTCGTTAACAAACTTATCTATTTTGTCAAACCTTTGACATATAAATAACAATGAAATCAAGTAAACATATCATCATCATTTGAATGTTTTTCTCTTGTTTGGTCTTGAAGTAATGCACTGCAAGAATGATTCATGTATAAGAATGTATAAATTTAGAAAAAATAAGTATTGATTTTTTTCCTTTTTTTTATAAATAGATTTGGACATATATAACAACTTATTCAATTTGTCATCTAATATTAAAGTATTTGTAATATAAGTTATTGGATAAGTACGCAATTTGTTGCTAGTAAACACATAAAAAGTATTAGGTTTTTGGGAAAACATATTATCATATGAATATAGATGACAAAAGTATAATACTCACATTACATTTGAGCCCCATTACTCCACTTGCATTAACTACTTACAGTTGCAACAAATCCCTAGAAATAACCCGAACATTGTAGTTTTACTTTTTCACTTTACATTGTCTAAACAAAATCCTCTCATCTTTTCGCCAACTTTAAAGCAAGAACCTGTTTCACTCCACTTGCAGCAATGCATAAATGTCCCATCTCTGCATCCATCATTTACAAGGTTACAATTTCAGAAATTTCACCATCACCAGATATTTGTTTCAAGGTTAATATAATTTATTTCTATTTAATGCTAACCCATAAAATTGAAGCACCAAGGGAAAAGACCCCGTTTTACTCCAGCAAACAAATACCAAATACTAGGTTCAATTTTAAATTCTCTTCATGCCATGCACTATGTTGTAATATTATTGCAAAACAAACAATACTGTATCTTATTAACATTTTCAATTTTCTATTTCATGCTCACACAGAAAACTTATAACTAGATACATTTTGGCTCTTAGTAAGAGTGCTTACTACTTAAGTTTGATGCATACTTTAGAAGAGAACAATAAGTGTTATACAGAAAATGCATGTACCTACAGCACAAGTACAACCCATGATTTGGTCAAAAATAGGTTTTTCAGGTGTACTGTACTACTATGATTTCCTATCAGTTTTAGCTTCTCTTTCTGAATCGTCCATTATACTCATCCAATTTTGCATACCTTAGAAAAATGAAAGAAAAAAAATTAGTTAGTCCGATGTAGATGCTACATAAACTTAAAAAAAAAACAAAAAGAAGAACTATGGTAAATTACTTTTCTGAGAAACCCCCGCCACAAAAGTTGACACATCATGGAACTGAGCACTTTCGACAACAAAACAACTGACATAGATGGAGCCGATCGCGTCCCAATAAGATCGTAAATAGAACATTAGAAAAGGAAGAAAAGATGGAAATTCAGTTCAAGGCCGGATCAAATATAGATACATCAGCCATCCGCTACTCTTAATAAAAAAACTAAAAAAACTTTCGTCTTTCTCAGAAAACAAATTTCCCCAAAAACTTTGAAAGCAGTCTACAAAAACCTACCAAGTTTCTAGCGAAAAACGGTTTAGAGCAACTTACACAAATGTTTAACATGTTCTATTAGCTAGGACTTTAAAAAATGAAGCTAAAAGTTACAATGGTGGTGGTAGTCCTATTACTGACGACAAAAGATGGAATGTATTGAAAGCCAGAATGAAATCCCATGGATCTTTCTTGAACTTATACAAAATGTTTCATCAGACTTAGGGAAAAATTCTTTGAACATTGAATGTTAAATCTAGAAAAACTGTGGGGAATTTGACAAAATTGGTTGGAGAAAGTTATAGAGGAATAAAAGAGGAACTTAAAAATGTAAGGATTGTAAAAATTTGAAAAAAAAAATCCAGTTGACGACGGCACCATCACTAGAAAACTCATAAGCGGGATGGCGGCCAGTCGGAAAATTCACAACCACAAGGTCACAATTGCCGGAAAATTTAAACAGTGGTCGGTGCCACCACCCACCCAGAAATTGGCAGCCTCATTCTAGAGAAAAGGGAAAGCTAGGGAGATGAAAGAGAGAGAGAGAGAGAGAGAGACAGACAGACAGACAGACCAAAATGACGCATTTTAGGTTAGGGAAACTATTTATTGTATGCTAAATGACAAATTCACTCCTTTGACTCTGTTCAGTCTGGTGCTAAAGCCTTGCTCTTTTCAGCGCCTTTAACATCATCCCTAACCTTACAACGTTTACAATTTTTCTACTCATTTATAAAGTTTATTTCATGTTTTGGGCATCCATGGAGCCAAATTAGAAAATTTGTTTGCCCTTTTTTATTTGGAAAATTACGCCATTTTTTTAAAATTCTATTAGGCTATTTTAATGCTTTCAAAATGTTTGGACCTAATATTTTTCCCATGAAACAAAATTATTTCTTTGGTTTTTCTCATATTTTTTTCCAACATTTTTTTATCTTTAGACTATTTTTTTCCACTGCTTTATTTTTTTTATTCAGATAAACTTAAGTGAAAGTTTGCCTTTTAATTTTATTTTGAAAGTGATATTAATTTAATAACAATGTCTTTTAAAGTAGGTGTAAATTTTTTAATTTAAGCACAAATTTATTTATTTAAAATACAACATTTGACCATTGATAGTAGGAAAATAATTACATTTACATTTAATGTAGAATATTTAAATCATTTTCACCAATAATATCTTCAATAAAATAATTTTAAAATTTTTTTAATGATTTACAATTTTTTTATACCAACTTTACAAAACAATAAATAAAAAATACATAAATTTTAAACAAATTATTTCAAATACGATACTTTAATCTCTAAAATGGTATAATTTATTGATTGAATTTTGATTTATTGTTTTGCTGCCCTTTTTCATAGCACTTTTAAACAAATTTACATTGATTTCACATACAAAATTATTTATTTTTCATTATGTAGACATAATATTCTATCATGGACCCATTACCTATTGAGATTATTGTTCGCAATATCTCAAAATTTTACGTCAGCAACTATAAGAATAGAGAAATCTTGCCTTTATTCACTGCGCATTTGCCCATGCCTTTACTTGCCTAATAGTAATTATGTCACTTGGTATTTCATGGGTACTTTGGAGATGGTTTGAAAACCGAGCTTTTCATAGATTCAATAGTTTATGCATCCTAGTCATCTCATCGTCATATTTGTCCATAGCCTTACCTAATACTTTTATGTTATCTTTCAGAAATTTTTATATGAACAACTATCTCGTCCATTAGATGGGTTGTGAAACTGGTTGTTATGATGGAAGGCCATTAATTGTACTACCATCACTAGTACTACAAAAATCAAGTCCATTGTATATGCAGAATATAAAATGAAGTTGAATCTTAATATGATATTAAGAATAATATAATTAAAAATTTCAAAGGTTATAAATACATTAAAAAAATATTGCAATATCTTCTATTGATCGTATTTTGTAAGGTACTAATAGTTTCTATTCCAACTGTAGTAGTAACAATGTCACAATAGTCTGGGGCCTCACTCATCTCACTATAAAAATACCAAATTCTTATAATTAGTACCATAATATATATTAAAATTTAATCAAAATACTAGAAAAGATAAATAAATTTTAACCTGGGGCAACATTGTCTCTTAAGATAATGGAGATTTGATATCATTCCACTCAAGAAGCATCTTTTAATGGTCAAGCTTCTATTATCAAGTGATAAAAACTGAAAATTTTAATAATAAAAGTATTAGAATTAGTTAATACAAGTCATTTATATGTAAGGAAATATTTATATAGTTTAAATGCTAATTTGAGGGCATTTGATACCTTCGAAATAATTTGAAAGAGTAATCAACTTTCAACTAACCAATTAACTGGATCAACTTTCTTCATGGTAAATTTGGAACGACCTAATTATTTGCACCTCAAACATAAATTGCATGCCCATTAATTATCTAAATTTCATATGCAACTTTTCCTACCCTTCCACCTTTTCATAAAGAAACAACAGATTAAGTTAACAGTTAAACACTTTAACACAATATCATTGTTATCAATAAGCGAATAAGAACAAAGATGTGAAAGAACAAGTTATTTCAAAGAATGATCATGTCTTTTGTCATGTATAATTCGAAAACTAGACATTCAAATAACTGTCCAACTGCTTTGTCAAATATAATAAAAAAATGCATCATATGAATACTCTATAACCCTCATACTTACTTTATACCAACACATTAAATATTATGAAATAGTTCACAAATTTGTAGCATGACAATACTATTAGTATTCACTATACAAACAAATATCACAAGAATCTTATGACATGATTATAAGCCATTTTATGGAATCTATCACAATAATACATAGAACCTTATGGTTGTACATTCCTCAAGCAAGTAGTACATTGTTCATAGTACTAAGGGTATTGTTGATCAACATACGTAACTATTACAAGACAGAAATTGTTTATTCTACAATAACACATACTAACTATTATCAATAATAATAATAAAAGCATGCGAATTTAGGTTTAAAAAATTAAAATTAAGTTTAACTCCATTTTAGAGTGTTACAGCCTATTTTCAATATCAAGTATTGTCAAGTGCTTAGTGACCTTACTATCTCTCAAATGATGCGTATCTTCTTATTTTGCTATAGCATGAACTAGTTTAAATGCCTAGTGTTGCCATGAGAACCAAAAAAAAAAAAACAGAAATGAAGTCAAGTATAGGCAAATTTGAATAGTACATGCAATAAAAATACTTTTAGCAACCTATATTGTGCACTAATCATCTACCTCGAACCGATAATCAGGTAGTAGTTTCGTTCACATCTTCAACATCATTTTCTGTTGATATACCGTTGACACAATTGCAGCAAAATGTAATAGCTATATATGTGTTAAAAAATATTAGGAGGAGAAACTGAGGGCTTGATAATACAAGACTCTCATATGACCTTTATACCCTTACATGACCTTTATATAATAAATGGGAAAGGAATACAAGGAATGAATCCCTAGAAATAAGGAGAGAAATATTATCCTTCCTAAAATATAATATAACATTCCATAACACCCCTTTCAAGCTAGAGCATACATATCATAAACTCTAAGCTTGTCAAATATAGACTTTACTTTAGATCCTCCTAAAGCTTTGGTGAATAAGTTAGCAAGTTGATCCTCTGATTTGACATATGGGGTCTTGATCAAGCCTCCTTGAAGCTTCTCACAAATAAAGTAGCAGTCAACTTCGATATGTTTGGTTCTCTCATAAAAACAACAGTATTAGAAGCAATATGAATGGCTGCTTGATTATCACACATTAATTCCATAGGAGTTGAGTGTCCAAAACCAAGTTCCATGAGAAGATGTCTTAACCAAACTAGTTCACATGTGGTATACGCCATTGCCCTATACTCGGATTCAACACTTGACCTTGCAACAATACTCTGTTTCTTGCTTTTCCAGGACACCAAGTTTTCTCCCATGAATACATAATAGCCTGAAGTAGACCATCGATCGTAGGAACCTGCCCAATCAGCATCTGTGTATCCTTGAATCTGAGTATGACCATGATTTTGGTAAAGGAGACCTTGACCTGGTGCACCTTTAAGATATCTCAAGATTCTAACGATTGCATCCCAATGGCTAGTACGGGGAGCGTCCCATGAATTGACTTACTGCACTTACAGCAAATGAAATACCTAGATGAGTAACAGTTAGATAATTTAATTTGCCAACAAGTCTTCGATACCTGGTAGGGTTTTCCAAAAATTCTCCTTTATCTACATTAAGCTTGACATTTGGCTCTATGGGACTATCAACTTGTTTGGTCCCTAACAAACCAGTTTCTTCTAGAAGGTCTAGAACATACTTTCTTTACGAAAGACATATTCCTGTCTTGGACCTTGCTACCTCAATTCCTAAGAAATATCTCAATGGACCAAGGTCTTTTGTCTGAAACTTGGTCTGCAGAAAAACCTTTAACGATTGAATGCCAGATGCATCATCACCAGAAATAACAATATCATCAACATAGACAATCAAGAGGATTTTACTAGCTTTAGAGTGGCTATAAAAGACAGAATGATCCACACCACATTATTGCAAACCAAATTCTACAACAACTAAACTGAAATGACCAAACCATGCCTGTGGTGATTGTTTTAAACCATACAATGACTTATTTAAGTGACATACATGATCAGCCTCCCCTTGAGCAACAAACCCCGATGGTTGCTCCATGTAGATAGTTTCCTCAAGATCTCCATAAAGAAAGGCATTTTTCACATCTAACTGATGTAAAGGCCATGCATATGCAGCAGCCAACGAAATGATGATACGAACAAATGTCAATTTGGCTACTAGAGAAAAGGTTTTCAAATAGTCCATGCCATATACTTGGGAATATCCTTTTGCAACCAGACGGGCTTTTAATCGATCAATTGTTCCATCGGGATGAACCTTTACAGTGAACACCCAGGGACAACCCACGATAGTCTGACCATGCAGAAAAGGAACCAAGTTCCACGTGTTATTAGCCCGCAAAGCTGACATCTTTTCTTCCATAGGTTACTTCCATCCAGGATGAGAAATGGCTTCTGAAACAAACTTAGGAAATGGTATAGAGGACAAGGTGGATACAAAAGCATAGTATGACGGTGTTAGAGAATCATAAGAAATAAAGTTGGAGATTGGGTGAGAAGTACAAGACATTTTCCTTTTGTAGAGTTCAATTGGAAAATCCAAATCATCACCCTTCGGTCTTGAAGATGAAGAAGACAGTTGTGATGAGCATGAATCTCCTGGTGGTACTTCAACTCGAGGACGTCGAGTATAAGCCTATAGGTCAGGACGAGACAGACACTCTAAAGGTAGGGGATCAATATCAGGAATGTGTTCTAAAGGTGTAAGACTAGTGTTTTATGCATCGTTCTTAGGAGCTATTTGAGTTGGCACAAATGGTAAAGGCTGACAATCATCGATATCAGCAGACACAAATTGAGTATTAGAAAAATAAAAAGTGTTTTCAAAGAACGTAACATCAGCAGAAACGAAAAATTGATTCAGTAAAGAACAGAAACATTTGTACCTTTTCTGAAGATGAGAGTATCCAAGAAAAACGCATTTTAAGGCTCTAGAATCTAACTTGTCAGTGCCAAGTTGGTGCTGATGAACAAAGCAAACACACCCAAATATTTGATGTGCAATAGAAAACGGAGCTTGAGAAGGAAAGATAATAAAGAATGGGATTTTACCCGAAGGCATTCAATTTATAGGGAAGCATGCAGAAAGGGTAGCATCGTCCCAAAAACTTTTGGGAACATTCATGTGAATTAAAAGAGTATGAACTGTTTCACAATGTGTTGGATTTTCCTCTCGGCCATTCCATTTTGTTGAGATATCTTTGGACAGGAGGATTGATGTATAATCCTCTATTGCTGCATGTAGCTAACAATCGAGTAAGAAAAATACTCTTTAGCATTGTCACTGTAAAGAATTTTAATTTGAGAATTAAATTGATTTTGAATTTCAGCACAAAAGGTACAAAAAATAGAGAATAACTCAGAACGATCTTTCATTAAAAACAACCAAGTCATTCGAGAAAAATCATCAACAAAAATTATGAAATATGGTAAACCTAATTTAGACTTGACACGACTTGGACCCCAAATATCTGTATGAACTAGCATAAAAGGTTTTCCAACCATTTTATTGACTCGAGGAAAGTAGGGAACATGATGATGCTTCCCTAGTTGACACGACTCATAATCTAAATTGGAGGCTGAAACTAAGTCTATCAAAGTAGTACATTCCATTCGATTCTTGCCCTTCTCCAATTGTCTTCTTGCTCTTTAAATCCTGGATAATGACATGATCAGAGAAAACATAAAGTGAACAATTTAGTTTTTTGGATAGCTTACTTATAAACATAAGGTTGAAAGAAAAATTTGGAACAAATAGTGTAGATGGTAAAGTGAGAGAGTGACAAGGATGGGTGGGTCCAACACCTTTAATGGTGGTGGTGGATCCCATCTGCAATTGTGAGTTTATTATGAGATATTGGTAAAGAAGAAATATGGTCAAAATTGGTTATTTTACTTGAAATGTGGTCAGTGGGACCAGAATACAATACCCAGAGTTGATTTCTAGGAAGATTAGAGGAATAACAGGCTATTGGGTTACCTCAATGAACAACATAAGCCATAAAAGAAGTGGAAGTCTGCTGTACGAACTGATACTGCAGGTACTTAGTATACTTTTTTTGAGATATTGTGACAGACTATAGTGAGGCTCTAACTGAAGATGACTCCTCATGTGATGCAATATGTGCTGTTCACAAAGCCGGGTTTTTATCCCAACAAGTCTCCTCCTCATGCCCATCTCTATCACAATATGTGCAATGCAACCGTGAACCTTTACCACGTCCACCTCTGCTGCCACGACCACCATTTGCTTGTGGACCGGGTTGCATTGCAAGGGCAAACCAGTTAGAATTATTGCTTACTGAGCTTTCCTTTATCATAGTGCGAGAAAGTCTCGCAAAAACTTCAGGTAATGAAGGAAGTTCTATCCCGCCAATAATCTGGGACCAAACTGGTTCAAATTCAGGTTTTAGCCCTGCCAAAAATGTCATAAGCACTAACTGCTCTTTGTGACGTTGCATCTCCTTGACATCAAGGGTAATAGGAAGTAAAGAATTCATTTCTTTTAATGCATGTTTCACCTGTGCAAAAATATTCAAGGAGACTGCCTTCCTATTTGAACTAAAACACTTCAACAGAAACCTCATCTATACGAAGGATATTACTGGAATATAAAAGCTTGGCATACTCCCAAGCTTGCTTACAGGTTCGACACATGAGAGAATAGAGTTGAAATTTCAGGTTCCAGTGAATAAAAAATGATATGGAGCAATTGCGCATCATCAGCTTTCCAACTCTCGGATGTTTAAGGATCATCAGTAAGATAAGACATCTTTCTTTTACCTGTAAAATACAACTCCACATTTCTAGCCCAGAATGAGTAATTATTACCATTCAAACACTGTTTGGCAATTCGCAAATTGCTGAACTGCGTGAAGGTACTTACTGGTGGGACAATGGCTGGCAGAAAACTTCCTTGAGGACATTTACCATCAGGTCCTGACATGTCTCTGATTATTGATAACTGACAGTATCAGAAACTAATAGAAAACTGGGCTGATGATGTACCGACTTGACTGAAAAATGACTAAAGAATGAAAAAACTCAACTTCTGGTCATAATGAATGTAAGTGAAGACCAGAAACTTGTTTAGGGAAAAAAACCGATCAGACCCACGCGTGACTCTCTTGCACCAGTGTGTGGGTGATTTTCTAGCAATGCCGCCAGTGTTGTTCTAGTCCTCGACGCCTCCTTAGTGTCTCTATATTGTTGGTTTTTTATTTGGCTGGGTGGTTGCTGGTTGTCTGAAAAGGGCAGCAGTTAAAGTTTAGTTGCAGAAGGTAGTTTGGGTGAGGGAGAGGCTACAGAAGGTGCTGAGATTAGGTTATGGCTTTGATACCATGTTAAAGAATATTAGGAGAAGAAACTGAGGGCTTGATAGTACAAGCCCTTCACATGACCTTTATATATTAGATGAGAGAGGAATAGAAGGAAAGAAATCCCAAGGAATAAGAAGAGAAATATTATCCTTCCTAAAATATAATATAACATTCCATAACAATATGTATGGCTATTTACATAAATTTTGGGGGGGAAAAAACCTTTAATTTTTTTTACCTATTTGGGGATGCTGGTATAGATTCAGGACACTGATTTGTCAAATTATATAAAAGGTGATGACAAAACTGTGAGCTGTAAAATACGAATTTAAATTTAATTATTGCAAAAAAAAATGGTGTTTGATATATATATATGCTGTTGACTAACTACATACAGTATTTTAGCAACTCAGATCTCCTAATAAAAAAGAATTATGAAAGATGCAGAGCATCTTGATGAATTGTAAACCATATTACACATTTCATCAACTGTACTTGATTGACTACAAAATATTTCAATCAACTTTTACCTCATCCTTATGACAATTTCAAATCATCGAAGTAAAAGATTATCGGTTTTTTACCGAATATAATGCGCTCGTTTGTTTGGCACATTGGCAGCATAGTCATTCCTAGAGAACGTCTTTTTAGTAACAAGAATGTTTTCTTTGAGATAGCTAATAGGGAAAACAATAGTTAAGGAGATAAAATAAGAAAAATTATATGTGTGTGTGTAGATTATGGGCAATTTTCATACCACTGAAATTGATTGTAGAAGCAATTGAGACTCATGTGCATTGTTAATAGGTTGCACTTTCTTGGTTGTGAATCTAGAGTAAATTTTTTTCTGATTATATTTGGTAACTTCAACCTGTCAAATAAATTCCATAGCCTAAAGACGTCAGAATTCGCTTGACAATTTTTTTTGTCCATTTTTCTGGTGAATTTTTAAAGAACTGTAAGGTAAAAATTTTTTAAATTTTTATGAAGTTTAGGAACAGAATGCAAACTGATCGATATATCCAAAGGAATTCAGTAGTTGAACAAGAAAGCAATTGCCGAGCAACAACATCAAATAAAATAAAATGTTCTTCTATATAATGATCTTAAACCTTGATGTCCACCTTATACCTATAAAATAAATATTAATTGTGTCATTATAAATTATTAGATTAGTTTAGATGCCTGATATATATTTATGGTATTTAATCAAACTAACTATAAGGTAAAAACTTTTTAAATTTTTATGAAGTTTAGGAATAGAATGCAAATTGATCGATATATCCAGAGGAATTCAGTAGCTGAACAACAAAGCAATTGCCGAGCGACAACATCAAATAAAATAAAATGTCGTTTTATATAATGATCTTAAACCTTGATGTCCACCTTATACCTATAAAATAAATATTCATTGTGTCATTATAAATTATTAGATTAGTTTAGATGTTTGATATATATTTATGGTATTTAATCAAATTAAATTAAATTCATTAAATTGTAATGAAAGTAATAAATTAATTACAGAGTCATAGGTGATCTGGTTGAAATATGACAATTGCTGCAATAGAAGAATAGTCCTTGCTCAATGACATTCAGTAAGCAAACACAACATCTAGTATAATACCAAAGGAACGATTTTTCAACAGAAATTACTGATGCATGGTAGGTAAACACAGAATCCTAAAACAAATATAAACAATTCATAGGTATACTGAAAAAAGTATGAGACGTAGGCAATAAAGGTGTTCAATTGGATAGATTGGTTCTAAACCGATCCAAATAGGTAGAACAGGTTGGTTTTCAATTTTGAAAATGACAATCCAAACCATCCAAATAAGGCATAAGAACCGAACCAATCCAACTACATAACAATTTGGTTGGATTGGTTCCTAACTTCGGTTTTTTAGTTTTTACCTGAATAAAATGCTAAAAAAACACCAAAACTTCATCCATAATAGTCAATAAGGACTATACATATCCATAATAGCAACAACTAACAATTCATCTAATATTTATATAATAATTTTTCAGCTATAAACAATCCAACTAAGACCCAAAAAAGAATAGAAACATTGTTATCAAAAGTCTTTCCAGTTGGTGAATCTCTCAAAATATCTTTTTTGTTGATCTCCTAACTGAAATTGATGCAATTTTCCAACCCACTTTGCAGTAAAAAAAACATTATAGTTGCAGCAACAACAACTAATAGAAAGGCTTCTATTGAGATGATTAGCTATACATACTATAGGTAACCTAAAAACAACAACAACCATCAACTCTGCAGGAAGCTGAAAAAAAATGCAGTGATTCTAATTTTTTACATACTTGTCACAGGAATAATATCAATAAAATGAAAACATAAATAAGTAAATAGTCCAAGAACAAAAAATGGACCCAAGTAATTATATACAACAGGATTAGCAACTAATTATCTACTAACACAATTTTAATTAAATAAAATGAATGATAGGAGACAAGATTACAATTTAACACAAGTAGAGGAATAATAATTAAGAAGAGTACTTTAACTTTCCTTGCCATATTAAATTCAACCATTTTTTCATTTTGAAATAATGAAAACCTCTACGATACTATGCCTATACATATTCAGTGTAATCAAAGAACAAAAGAAGCATATCAGATTTTATACCCCTTTAACTCCACTTACACCAGGCAAGGAAAAGAAAACACTCAAGTTTTTTGGTATGTATGAAATGGAGCTATCACAAAAGGAAACACTAATAAAAATAAAGGCTTTTGTTGGAGAGATTAATTGTACATACCATAGCTAGCACAAAAACAGAAACAACCATTACCTTTGCAGGAAGCTAAATAAAAGCAGTAGTGATTCTGGTTTTTCATTTACTTATATCCATAAACAAAAGCTGAATGAAAAAAAGTTGTTTACTCTGTAAAAATTTAGCCTTATAAATCAAGAATGCTTTAATCCCTAGCCAATTGTGCCAACTTTGTAGGAAGTAGCAACAACATTAAACTCAATTAGGAATGAAAAAAAATCAAAAAGATCATGAAGAAGTCATGACAAAGGCATCAACCTAAGATTATCACTTTCATCAAGTTTGTCAATCTCTTGCAACTCTTCTTCAATGTTCAAAATATGGGGATGTTTTCAAATCAAATCATGAGCACATAAAAGTGCTTAGACCATTTTAGGGCTCTTGGAGCTCCTAAATGCATCAAGAATATAGCCACTAATATTGAACATTGATTCTAATGCAATAGTTGAAATAAGGATAACCAATACATCTTGAGCCATTTTAGAAAGAACAGGGACATGATTGGTATTAAATCTCCACCAAGTTAAAATATTAAAATTATTATTATCATCCTCATATTCTTCACCCAAGTACTTCTTTAGCTTAGATTTTTCTTCCCCACTTCCACTTGAGGTTTTATATCTCTCATTCATTTTACTTATAAGAGTTTCTTTATCATCAACCTCACGAATCCCTCGAACTTTTTCTTTAGACTTAGTAGTTTGAAGTTGGCTTTTCTTTTTTTCGATATGAATCAAACAACTCATAAGTGGCTTCCCTCATATTCTTGACCATAGGTGCATCAATTTCTTTATCATCAACATGCAGCTCAGAAAAAATAAATTGAACATACTCCAATTTATGGTGAGGATCAAGAACAATTGCGATGTAAATTAGTATACTCATTTTATCAATATTACCCTAGTACTTATTATATTTTTCCTTCATTTTTTCTGTCATTGAGTACAAATTAGAATTAGAAGAATCAAGCCATTCCTTTAACAAACAATCAACAACACAAATCTCATGGAAAAAGTTTTTAGAAGTCACATATAATGGTCCAAAAAATTCTTAAGGTGAGTTCATAAAAACTTTTAAGGAAAGTGACTAAGATCTTAACATTTTTCCCAATCATTTTCATCTGGAACTCCTGAATTTGATTCCAGTTCAATTTGAAAGTGAGGATCTTGGGTTTCAAATCTCTTAAATGCTCTCTTAAATTTTAAAGTAGTGCTCAACATCAAGTATGTCAAGTTCCATCTTATGTAAACATCTAAGCACAACATACTTTTACTTTGAAGTTTTTCAAATTCTACACAAGACGTGAACTTTGCTAACCTAGAGGAAGAGTTTTTCATATACATCACAGTTGACCTCACTCTAGCAATTGAGGTAGTTACTTCTTGCGAACCATCATTCACAACTAAGTTAATTACATGTGCATTACATCGCATGATACTTCCCTTTCAAGGCATCAGTACCCTAGTTCTCAATTTCTTTTATGTAAGTTATTGCAATATCTTTTGAGCTTGCATTATCAATAGTTATGATCATGACTTTATCAATCTTCCAATCCAATGAGCACTTCTCAACCATTCCACCAATTTTAACCTCTCTATGACTTGATATTGGATAGAAATTCATAATTTTCTTATGTAAATTCCAATCAATGTCAATGAAGTGTGCAGTTAGACACATATAATTAACCCTCTAAAAGGAAGTCCAAGTATCGATAGTGAGATAAGCATGTTAGCCTATATTTTTAAACCACTTTTGTCACTTCTTTCTCTCATCGAAATACAGCTAAAAACAATCTCTTGCAATAGTAATTTGAGAGCAAATTGCAAATCTAGGACATACAAGGGACATGAAATGCCTAAACCCTTCCATTTCAACAAAACTTGAATGAAAGTTCATAAACTATTATCATGTGTGCTAAACCCCTTCTAATAGCATCTTGATCAAATTTCCAACATCCACGTATTGTATCCCCATGCCTCTACCCTGCCCAAGTGCATTAGTTGTCTTAGATTGAAAAGCTAATTTTGTTTTCTTGCAACTACATTTGAAGGGTTATTTGGGCAGACAACAACATGCTTAATAAGATTGTTAGTCCCATTATATATGCTATCACAAGCAAAATCCTTAGGGCAATACTTACGTTGTGCTCTCATGTGTCTATCTTAGTCAGCATATTTTAAAAAATGATCCCAACTAGTTGATCTTGTTTTCATATTTCTTCTTTTTACTTTAGGGGCAGACTCTACTGTTGCACTTTGAGGGACTGTTTCTGGTTGATTTTGAGTTACTTGTTGTGATGCATCTTGAACTGCATCAACTTCACTTTGTACTCTTTCTGGTGCTTCATTTACTATGGTCGAAGACATTTACAAATCAAATTAGAAATAGTAGATCAAGGCAATTTATTATTGTTCCCAATTTAAATCCAAGCTTAGAGAAGTATGTGCCATAGTTGTAAAAACTACTTAATTTTTCCAAGGCTAAACATGCAAGTGGTGGCTGGCTTAGTTATTTTTCCTTTAGCTCATCGTAATAGTGTTGGAGTTATAAAATTAAAGAAGCACTAAACTCAAATCCTTGAGGCTTTTGATGCCAAAACATGAGCCTTCAAACTAAAAAAAAAATGACATGGATAATTGTGGACCAAGTTGGGTCATTATAAACAATATACCAAGAAATAATTTCTTCTCTTTCTATTTTTTTGACAATTACCTGTATTTGTCTTATGTGTGTGTATGTTATGCTCTTTCTTTCTTTTTCTTCCTTTTGCTTTGAAATACTCATCAATTTCTTTTTCACTCATTAGAATATGGTTCAATTTACAAACAATTGCTCATTTTGTTTGTCCTTTAACAAACAATGGTCTAACAATTAGTGTATGGTCTGTTTCATGGCATTTTTTTAATGAAAGTAGAAAACTTAATTTACTATTGAATAAAAATAAAAAATGTTTCATGATAATCCAAGAACTCATATACATTAGAAACAACAAAGCAACTTAGCAAACATCACTATATTTTTATAAGCCGGATAACATTGAAAAACAATAGTCTTGAATAAAGAGTCTATAATATCATACTTTGACAAGTGTGCATGATATAATATTAGTATTGAAGAAGTCTTAAAGTGTTTTAGCATGGCTGTAATTTATTATCTCACATGCATAGCATTACCAGAAAAAAGGACAAGTAATTAGCTTAGCTGACCAGAAAACTTCAGAAAAAGGAATATCCCACAAATAATAATACCTACCCCAAATGTCCTTTTCTAAGTTTTACTAAGATGAACGAAAAAAAAACTTTATAGAAGTGCAGTTGAAATTTTTGACCATCAGAAGCAAACACAAACAGTTAAAGAAAACCTGAATATCAGAAGAAGCAAACAAAATAGGACAAAAATCATTTTGTCCTTTACCTTTATCCAACTTTTGCCTGGTTTCAGGAGAAGAATGCTTGCAAAGCTTACAATTTTGACCAACAGAAGCTTTTGATTCTATAGATAGTTATGAATCGAAGCAATTGGTGATCCAAGAGAACTTCAAACTGTTGGACCGAAGAGGAGGAAGGGAAAGAACGATGCTACTTGCAATTTGGGAAGCCAAATGGAAGAATGGAGAGAAATCACCAAGCAGCTGCAGCTATCTGCAGCAAGCAGCTCTTGAGTCTAATTGGTTTAGATAAAAATAAAGTCCTTTATATACCTAGGGTTAAAAAAGGTAAATATAAAATACTAATTTTACTGTTTGGTTTTAAAATCAATGACAGAAACTGAACCATTCAACCGAATAAGCAATTCAGTTTTAGTCCAAATTGATCCAGAAAACTAAATAGCTGAACCAAATAATCCAATCCAATTAATTTGTTAAATTATTTTGGTTTTGTCTAAATAGTGAACACCCATAGTAGGCAAATAGGTAGCAGTAGGATAGCACATGTATGTTTATAATCAAAAGTTGAAATTACTCTAACTTTATTGCAACACAACTATGAAGATAATCCAGTTCATAAATCATAAGATGCTGAACTGGCCTAGGACTTGTTGTTCCTAAAACTTGTGTTGTACTTGTATAAATATTAAAAATGGCAACTTCACGAAGCGTAGGTCTTTCAAATGCATAAAAATGGAAAATAATTGAAAATTAGTAGTAAGAATTTTTTTCTTATTAAACATGGGCTTTTATATGACAGTAGAAGAGTTGGAAATGTATGAATGTAGAAGAGAAGTAACTTCCTAGAGGTCTAAATTGACATATATCTTCGTTCCACATGACAACGTAAGGAAATATATACCTATATGCAAAATGAGTAATTCACAGTTCAATCTATTATATTAACCACAATCGCTTGATCGTGATTGAAATATTACCTTATTTGAAAAGTCAAGAAAGTGTCATACCTGCAAATAGTTTTACATAAGTACATGTAATAACTAATATTACATGATCTTTGAACTCATAAAATTCATCAAAAGGAGTTATATCTACTTTATCTCCCCATAAAACAACTTGCTTTTTAGGTCTTCTAGAAATTAAAATAGAAAAATATTAAAATGGATTAATGATAGATTAATGAAAATATTAGAGATAAAATGTAATAATAAAGTAAAATTTTGAGAATCACACACATTATTCTTCAAGCAAAGAGAATGCATTCGGTTAATCAAACCATCATTTTTATGTTGATCATGAACAGACTCACATACAAATAGCTTCCCAACAACATCTTTTCAATAAGAACCATGTAAACATAAAAATAAATAGTTAATTAAATAGGAAATTAAATATTGAAAATTGAAATCACATAGGATAAAGTAGTCAATTTTTCGTGAGAATACTCAAAAGTCTTAAATTTATGTTGACCAATGTCAGCATACTTAGCCAATTCCATAGTGACAGTTGTGTGGCTAGAGAAATGGATCTTATATGTACATGACATAGGATTAAACATGTTAGGAGCATTTACAAGTGTGAAGTTCTTAATCATATATACACGTCTTTCGATAAACTACCTTTGGAACCTCTCCACTAATGATGGTGAAGCTTGTGCACATATGTAATCATTTCACAATATTTTATACAGTGATATTTAGAGGTTATTTTAATTGAGAAGCAAACTTATAATCAACATAAATATTAAACATAATAGTGAAAAATACTTACATTTGCATATAAAAGAATCATATCAATGCTAAGAAAGTTGCCATCAAATGAATTAAATGCATCCTAGAACTGTGTTACTTGAATCTTAACTAACCAATTAAAACCAAATGTTGCAAGATGTTGTATAAGGTGATTATGCTGTCTCATCTGCAGTGATAAAACACATACAATGAAATTGCATATTTCATTAAGAAATGAATTGAAATCTGTAAGGAAAATATTTCATTTGACTTATGTGGCAAGTAAAATGTTGCACAATCTACCATCTATACAATTTGTCAAACATCTCAGTATATATAATATTTTTTTGTTAAAAAAGTATTGTTTGATATCTTGTTTACTAACAACACATTCAATCCATCAGGAGAAGTGACATAGGAAACAACAAGATATAATTGTCCATGGCCAAAAACTGGTTCACGAAGATATAGTCGAACATGTTCAGTTGTTTGCCCCTAACTTTTATTAATCATCATTGTGAAACATTGTTTGATAGGAAATTAGCAACGTGATAGATTAAATGATAATTGGGTATCAAACGGCACAATTTCAATATGTGGAATCAGTGGCGGAGCCTATAGGGGGGCTAGGGGGTGCCCGGCGCCCCTAACATTTTTGTAATATATATATACATATATATATATGTAAATAATGAAAAAAAATTATATTATCTCTTTTGTGGACTCCCAATTTTTTAATTATAAAGCATAACAATAATTTTTAAAAAGTATATTTGTAAAATGGTAATAATTTTCTCCATTTCACTAAAATTATACATAAATGCATGTGGTTGATTTGTGTGAGAAATATAGGAAAATTCCAACATCAAACAATTAATTTTTTTCTCTTAATAAAAAATAATTAGTTATATTCTAAAAAGTTAAAAATGTAAAAGTGCAACTTTTCCACTTTTTTTGCAAATTTTTGTATTAATTAAGGCGTATTTCGTGAGAAATAGATGAAGTACTTTAGCAAACAGATAATAGAGCTTCTTCTTCTTTGTGTTGTTTTGAATCCAAGAAATTCATATAAGTCCTTTAATATTGTGAACATATGTAGATTCACTGATAAGTTTTATGCTTCAGATTTTACTGAATAAGAAAAGATTCATTTGAAGTATCAGCTGCAGCATTATGAACTTGATATGCCCTACCATCCACAGTTAAAAAAATGTATTTACAATTACTGAATTGTGTAAAAGACTAAATGAAATAGGAAAGTTAGAAATTTATCCTTTGGTGGAAAAATTAATTTGTCTTATATTGACTTTTCTTTGTTTCAACTGCAACAACGAAACGAGCATTTTCAACAATGAAAATTGTGAAAACGAGACTTCATAGTAGTATGAGTGATAATTTTCTCAAGAATCACTTGATTGTTTATATTGAAAGGGAGATTATTGAGACTTTTTCAATAGACAAGAAAATAAATGATTTTTATACATTCAAAGAAAGGCGTGCCCACTTCAAGATGCACAAGGTATTATCTTTTTATTTGCCATGTGATACTAATTGAACATGTGTACATGTATAATAACATAACTAATTTTTCATTGCTAGGGAAGCATGTGATTTGATATGGATTTAAAGCTTATGGTTATCAATTCATTATATGGATGAAAGCTGAGATTTAGTAAATTTTACTTGCTATTTTGGAAGTGTGTAACCTATAAACATAGCGTTTTAAGATATTTTAAGTTATTTTTTGCTATTTTCTTTTTTGCATTGTGGAAATACATCTAATTCTTAATTCTCTAATATTTTCAAAATGAAGTCCGGCCCCCCAACTTAAAATCTTGGCTTTGCCCTTGTGTGGAATGAAGCAATACATGCTTGCATTTGTACCAGTCAATAATTTAGCCTTAATAACTTGTTCAGCTAACCTTGTAACTATCAATCTTGTCCTATTATATAGGCCACTTCCTTGGTTAATTTTTCTCAACAAGATAATTGACAGCCCAATCTTTAACTCTAATATATGATTTGGAAGTCCAGATAACTTTAAAGCATTCAAATACTCAACAAGGTACAGTAAACTATGTCATATCTACCATACTATCTCCTAGCAATTCATTCATTAGACAATTATTAACATCAATAGTGTCATTCTTCGGTGAAAGTATTGCCCTCTCCCTTAACTATTGCCTATTAAATATGTTAATCTGTAAGTTTGGATACTTTGATGATATAACATCACGTATATGATCACCCATTCTAGGGATTAGAAACTTGTTTGGAATTCTTGTCCATGTTACTTGCTCCTCATCTTCATAAATTTTTCACAACGGCAATCTTCATTTAGCAAGTTGAAGAATCTAATTAGAAAATAATGCAACGCACTGGACATCGAGTTATATAATCTTTTTTTTTATGTAAGAGTATAGACTTGATATTGTGACCATAATAATGAAGAAAAGATAGTCGAAGCCACAAAGCCACCCCTACTTCCATGGGTAATCATAGGCAAAATTTGTCTAAAGTCACCTTCAAGGACAATAGTTTTTCCACCGAAGACTTTATGTTCAGTAGTGTGATCATGCACATGCATGAGATCTTGTAATGTTCTATCTAAAGTCTCAAACGCATGCCTATGCATCATCAAGGCCTCATCTCAAATTATCAAAGTTGCCTACAAAGGAGTTCAACTAATGGAGTAGATTGTTTCACATTACACACTAAATCTTTGTCCAACTTTATTGGGATTTTGAAACGAGAATGTATGGTATGGCCTCCAGGTAACAAAAGCACTGCAATATTAGATGATGCAACTGATATTGCTATCTTGCCTTCAAAACAGACGTGAGCAAGAATCATGTGCCACAGATAAGTCTTCCCAGTTCCTCCACTGCCATAAACAAAAAAGAATGCACCTAATCTTGTGTCAATCGAATTTTTGTTTGAATGATAAACAAATCTCTGACCATTATTAAGACCACTAACCAATGATGTATTTTCATCTGCCAATGTAGCTTGATCATAATTAAGTTCTTCCACAATTAATAAATTTTCTTCAATTATTAAAGTGCTAAGATTAGGGTAAAGTATACCAAAAAATTCTTTCAAAGTTCTTTCATGTCAATTCATCATCTTTTCAATATAAGGCATAATTATACCTTTCTTGATTAGACAACATGAACTCAAGATCATTTCTAACCTTGCATTGCACAATGATCATATTATCATATAGTGCTTCACAGTGCTGGTTTTAGAGCTCAAAAAGGCTGACAACTTAGTAGAATAAGAGTAACGTGATAAAAAGATTCCATAGTTGGCTTTCCATTGCCCATTCTGTGGCTTCACATAATGCCTTTTGCCACTCTCCATCTCCATCAAGCAAACCTAATGCTAGGTAGGTGTTTTTAAATGTAGGATGTATAACACCACGAATAGTGTACAACTCATCATATGATGTTGGGCCTCCCTATACATTTAGTAGCATATGAAGGTAGTATTTCTCACCAGCAGTAGAATGCACATAATAGAGCCTACCAACACTTCTCTTGTGTACATGTTTAGTCCACTATTTAGATTGTTGATTATGGACATATCACATCAAAAACTCCACATATGTAAGTGTTTAGGCTTCCAAGTTAACGATATTATGGTGCATCCATTTTTGAAATTTAGTAACACTATCACGTTACCATCGTACCATCTCACAAATGTCAGAATTTTCAGGGAATACAATATTTTGCTCATTTGGTAAATAGAATGATAATCGTTTTACTGATGGGTCATGCTTGTGAATATAAAAAAAAAAATCTTCAACAAGCTTTCGATGTAAAAATATACCTACAATCTAAAAATGGTTTGATTTCATCAACTTGGCCAATAGAGCCTTTAATTACCACAGTTGAACGATCAATTCCATTGTGCATATATTTACACAAGTACTTAATGCATTTGTCTCTATTTGTCTGTTCAATGTTCATGTAAAAATCATGTTTAAAAACTAAATCAACATTGTGCGGTACTACTGAACGGTTGGCACGCTGTATTCCATTCTTTGTGACAATAGTTAAACAACATCTTCTTTTTTTTATTGGAAAACCATCATCACTAATAAATGTTTCTATTTGAAAAGAGCGTTGGTATTTCTTTTTACATCTTTTGTTCACCATGTATAGAGACCTATAATTTGCTAGTCCATATAAACCATGCATCTTATGTTTAGCCACAGCCTCAAAACTAATAAGATCTCTATTCTTATTTCGTAACTCAGTTGATATGTATCTATCTAAAGAATCAAAATCATTTATTTTGTCCTCAAGGTATAGCAAAAGAGCTATATGAGCATATGGAAGTCCATGTTTTTTGTGCTCTATTGTGACAATAACTGCATATATCACATAGTGAAACATGCCATTATTAAATTATGAAATAATTCATGTTCAATACTAAATCTTAACCAAGTGACGTTGATGGTTACATTAACTTCTATTGATCTTCCAAAATGTTGACCTTTTATTGTGTTTTGAAGTAAGGAGTTTAACTTTATTTCAAATACATGGTCAACGATATTAGGCTTGTCATGGATAGTTTGCATAGGTATAAATTCCGAACACTTAGTAATCTTATTCCACTTAGGATTAGAAATCATTGTTATAAATAAATCTGGATGTCTAATCCACTCAGATATTGCGATAACATCTTGGTTGTTCTACATCATGTGTAATGGACCACCCGTAAATGATGATGGTAAAATACAAGATTTTCTACTATGATAGCCAATAGTGTCCCCCTTATTGATTGATTCTTGTAAGCCACATAATTTTTCTGCATGCAATATATTTTGATGACTTCTAATGTAGTTGAATCATTGCTAAAGGATGCAACAATATGCATAAACTACATATTGCTAAAAAAGTCTCCCATCTCGTAGCACCATGGAATGAACAAATGCACGATGTTGAAGTTGAAAGGCATAATACTCATGTATAGTCATTTTATTTCGCATCATGTCATCCATTGTACCATCATGGTATGAGATTCTTTCATGAAAATCATTTGCTCCATTATAAAGCAAAATAGGGAAGTGTAGAGACATTAACTTTGGGTGTAAAACATTAAGTCTACGAGCACCATGAGCACGATTATAAATAACAATATTTCATTTGTCACCTTGTTCCTCATCCAACCCAACTATCAATACAACAATTTCCCTAGATTCTAGTAGGTTATACAACGACCATCTCTCGACCTTAACATTATTAACCTAAATTGCACAGAATGGTTATCAAAATCCTGAAGTATGTCACATACACGCCTGAACTCTATCACAAGTTGGTTGTGATCATCAAACATCTATTGTAGTCCTTCAACAATAACTTTATCCATATTATTAGGATTTGAATTTCCAAAGCTCCTAATTTGGTTATCAATTTAATGCTTGGTGCATGTATATACAATTAAGCAAATCTTGGTAGGTTGCCTTTAGCAGAAACTAAGGAACCAATTCAATGGTGATTTTCACCCTTGATTTGGAATACTGATGGGCCACCACCATTATTTATAGTCAAATTAATATTAGCTCCAGTGATAGTTGAACTCCCCAGTATTACTTTTTAAAATACTTTGAGAGTGGTCCACCCCTATAGTCCATCAACGTATGAAGTAATTCCAGTGCATGTGCCTCACATAGCAATTACACCTTTCCTTTTTGGCAACATATAGAGAATAGAGAATGTAGGATGTCATTGCCGTTGAGATTGAATACTTCTCTCGGCATACCACAAAGTAGCTTGGCAGTGTTGATAAAGGAAAATATGATTTGGTGACCCAAAGTCTTCTCATTCTAGGAAACATCCTATGTAAAAATATTTTAAATTACATGGATGACATAATGACTTAAAGATTATAGTGGTTAGAATTTCTGTGAAAAATCTTGTTGTGATGTCATACAACAATTTGCTCAACCAATTCCTCATCTTCTTCATCAAAACGCCCAAACAATAAGCTATTTGAATGGCCAATGAATATTTGGTTAAGGAAATGAAATTGTCAAGAATGAGATTCTAAAGGAAAAAATGGTAAAATTAGCTTTATTGTTTTCATCATCATCTTGAAGGCCTATGAATGGTAATCTATCTATCTCTATAACCACTGGTCTTCGTCTTTTATGAGGTAGTTGTAGGGAATTCGAACATTCATCAACTTCTAAATTTCTACTATTAAATGGTTCATTGGATTTTGATTTGTGATACATGAAATAGTACCAACAATTCTGGAGTTATCAATAGAATGATTTGACAAAAAATCATCCTGTAAAGTATTGATGATATCATATAGGGGTGTATGTGAGATTGACTGATGGACCATATTGTTCATAAAATGGTCTAAGAGAATAAGACTTCCAAAGTTGTGAGTGACATCATTGAGAGACGGTTGTTGGACTAATTGATAATGAAGGCCAGATGTTCGTACATCAGATGACTTATCATTCACCCTTAAAGAAAAGTTAGATGATCAATTCTCTTATGACTAGGAAGCAATTGTACTTGACTCTAAAGTTTTTATTCTTGGTCTATAATTGCTCAAAGTATTAGTAGGGGTCACAACTGTGGATTGTGACTGTGAGTGCACATAAGCACATGAAGACGCACAAGATCGCAAAAGTTGACTATGTTGAATTCTTCTTTGTCTAGCATCCATTCTGTACTACAATATAGGCTACTTATTAAATAGAAAATTAACACATCATTTTTAAAAAAAAGCATATTAGCTACAATGGTGAAAAATACTAAAATAGATTCAATTATTAGTTTTAAAAATCTTTAATCTGTTTGATTAACTGCATTTTTGGAAAATTTTTAGAATTATCTATTGTCATATGCAATTGTTTACTAATAAGGGCTTAGCATGGAAAGTTTGTTAACAATAACAATTTTAAAAATATAAGTTTCCTATTGTGTTCAAATATTATTGATCGCCTTCTCCCATTATATTAAATTATTATCATTTTTATTAATTAAATTTATAGTATAATACCATTAATATATGATAAAACCTCAAGAATTAAAAGTGTGAATATCAGAAATTACTATTGGAATGCATTCCATGTACATTTGTTTACTATTTAAGGAGTATAGGACTTAATACCAGCTAATTTTTTCAAATATAAACATTCTAAATAATCAATAAATGCATTATAATTCCTTGTTTTGCTATTAGATGACTCAAGGCCTCCACCAAATAATTAATAATGTAAAATCCTGAATTTAATTTTCTTTTCCTTTATTTGTTAATTTTATTTGTACATTGGGAAAATGGATTGAATTATTATCTAAAAAATAACTTTTTACTTAGCCAAATATTTTAAATACCAAGAATTATTTATTTTGGTATTCAATTGATTAGTAATATAGGTTCGGTAGTATGAAATATTAGATTAATTTAAAATAATTATTTATATCCTAAATATTTTGCTTAAACTATGGAATAATAAAAAATATTGTAATTATTTTTAAATTTATAACAAAAAAATAATGAGTGGATTAATTATTTTGTAATAATTATATTGTAAACTTTTAATGTTTGAGAATAATAGTTTTAATATTTTAGAGTAAAATATTTTTTATTTTAGAAGCACTTAATGGTGTTATTGAATTTTTGTACCATATAAGTATAATAATTTAATGTTTCTTGGACTAAGGTTTTAATGGCCTAAGCTCTCTTAATCTAATATTAATTAATGGCCCAATATAGTTGAATCCAAGTTTGTATAAAAAGGCTAAAATTGTGAATATTTTTTTAATTTATGGTCTAGTACATTAGAGTCCAGGTTTGTGTTATGCGTTCATGGGAAAAATTATTTCAGTTATAATTTTTTGATTGTGTAAATAACTTCAAGCCCAATTGTTTTGCTTTTGAGCTGAAAGATGTTAAAACACCTACAGTATGATGCAATGACCACGCATCAGGAGCTCTCAGATGTAGAGTTGTGAGTTATAGACTTTGCGTTTAATTTCATTCCACATATAAGGTAACAGTTAAATTGATAATTGTGCGCAATTGAATTGAGAAACAAAAGTAGCTACACATTATGTCCCATGGTATTTTGCAGCCTAATTGTTGATGTTCTCTACAATGACAGCAATTCAGAGAGAGAGTTGGTGAACATAAATGACAAACCACTTATGTGATTGTTAGTGCTTGGTTTAAGATGCCAAATCTTCATAAGAGAATAGATGAAAAATTAAAGAAAGTCTTCCTATCTTTATACTTTGCTATCAATGACCACTAAATCTCAACTTTCACTTTCATATTACTAACCAAAATCTTCTTTCAAATAGTGTCTTGTTGACCATCTTTATCTTTTATGGTAAGCAATTTTCCAGTATTCATTTCACAAGACAAATGAGTTTCAAAACAAAGGCACAAAACTTACGGTAGATGTGAAAAATGGATACACAATCATGTTGTGCAAAAAGGAATTTAAGATCTGAAAGAAATAATTAAATCAAATGATCTTAGTGCACTTTCAGTGTACAAGTTGGTATAACTTACAAAAAACTCAACCTTGTGTTGTTTTGAATTGTGAAATATATGTTCAATTGTTCAAACTAAAGCATGAAACTATTATTTAACAATACTATGTGCAGTTATATAAACTCTACTTTATGTTGTTTTGACCTGTCAAATGTGTTGTTCTATTGTTAGAATCATGACGGCCCATATACTTAAGCCTATTATGTGCAGTATTATCAGATGCTTTTAAATTTGTGAATGTAGATTATTTTGCCATGCCATGTTCACAATCACTTTTTCATGGTTACCTTCAACTTCACGAAGAGGACCATCCACATTTTTGACAACTTGAATTGTGATAAGAAATACTATCCACTTGTTGATGACTTGGCACACCTATACTGACCACTAAAATTTGCTCATATTAGCCATCCCAAATCCATATGCTAATTTTTTTCCTTTTACTAGTGGGGCATTATGCTTCAGTACTTCAATGAACTTGGGCATCAAGCTTATACAAACTTGTGAATTGAGTAAACTTGTAATAGTGTAATTTATATATCTCTATTTGCTACAAAACTTTAATGGTATAGCATAGCTGTTTCTGTAATATTAATAACTTGTTCTCCCATAACTTGGTTGATGTTCCACAACAACAATAATGTTGTTCTCATGTACTATTGTTACTAGTCATTACAATATTTTTATATGGAAAATATAATCTCTTGTTTCTTTATTCATACACATTCTATTGTTCTGTTCTTTGAATATTGTTGTTCACTTAAAATATGCTCCACACCAACGTAACTGGTTATTCACATTAAAACCTAAGCATGTTGTTCAACTCATAAAATGTGATGTTTAGATGACCATAATTTCTGTTCATATCTTTAAACTAAAAAGTGTCATATTGTAAAATCAGTTTACTTATATTAGTAAAAGCACTAACATTAAAATTTTTTTTTTGTTAATATTAATTAAAAAATAATGCACTTTCAAGCATAGATATACACTCAAATTTGATGTTTTCTATTGTACATATGATGTTCTGTTGTTCAAATAGTGTTGTTCGTATCACTAAAAAGGAAACAACACTAATTGTTGACTACTAAAAGTAACAAAAATGTGATGTTCTGTACTATAATAGCCACTGGTCTTTTATTTGTAACTTGTTGTTAAGATCAATATAAAGTGCTATTCTCCTTCTAGAAATGACACTGACATTTTCTAAAATACAAAAAAACTTGCTCATTTATCTCTCTACTTGTTCAGCTTTCCATTATGAGTGTCCTCTGAGCAATTCCTACTTTTCTTCTTGCTCTTTGTTCTTATAGCCAATGGATTTTACATATTCAAACAATCAATCGCACAATTGGAGCTTGTACTTGCATCATTAGTAACATTCACACATAAAGGCAAATCAATTCTCTACCTCATCGAAAAAACACATTTTTCAGATAACTTCCTATAATTTTCGTTATTTTTTGCAAGAAATAACAATATTTTATAATTTTCTCATCATGTCATTTCTTCCACACCATGCTTGTAAAACAACTACTAATATTAACTACACCACAACATGCAACTAATAACTCCTTAGCATTTTTCATCCACTTTCCCAAGAAATACTCACCAAGGAAATGTTGCACTTTATTAATATTTAAACCACGTAATGCATGATGATGCAATATCCTAAATTCATCAAAGTGCTTGTATGAATATGGGGATCGATTTCAAAACTTCACAAGATAAGGATGAAGATTATTCTCATCAAAGAAAATTTCATATTAAAAAATAGTCCAACTGTCAATTACACAAGTATAACTGGGAAAAAACACTTTTTCTCATCCTTTTGTCCAAACCCCTGATAAATTTTGAGACTATAAAACTCATGTGCTTAATTCAATATAGAAGAGCCAAGAAATTTGCCAATCAATGTGCCTCAATTTTGAAAATATTCACTTGCCTCTTTATCCTTCCATTCTTTTGTCCTCTTCTAAATCAAATGAAATATTTTTAGTAACGATGTCATATTATCATAAATTCCAACAAGCATGTGGGTTGCACTATCACTCCTTTATATATAAAATATGCTTACATGCATATATATATATATATATATATATATATATATATATATATATATATATATATATATATATATATATATATATATATATATATATATATATCCAGGGAACTATGGAAAAACTTTTAAGTCATCAACCTGCCTAAATGATACTATCCCAATCGCAAGTGTTTTGCACCATTTTAGTTTTTTGACTTAAATTTATTTATATTAATATTTATTTAAAAATTTTTTAAAACTATATTTAAAAACTATAAATCATGTAATCTCTAAATATAAATTTTTAAAAAATTTAAGCAAATATTAATATAAATAAATTTAAGTCAAACCTAAGTATAAAAATTGAAATGGTGCAAAACTTTGGAAAGAGGGAGTATATAAATTAGCATGAATGACATAAACCTGTTGAAAAAGCTTTCTAAATGACACTCTTTTAAGTTATTCATTACGATATACAATAGTTTAGAAAAAAATAAAAACAAAAAATCTAAAAAAACTTATATTATATACAAAGTTCTAAGCATTACACTACCATGAAATTCATGAAAACTTTATGACCATACAAATCAAATAGATCAACCTGAACTTACATAAGAACTCAATTAACCCATCTAAAGTTCTTCTGAAATAAGAAATAACCTTACCCATATTGAGCCCAAATATAAATACCAACTTGAGTCAAAATCATATATTTTTTTAAAGACAAGTTGAAATAATGTAACTTGATCCTCAAAAAATGAAACCATGTGTGGATTAAATTTAAAACTCAGTTCATAGGCTAGTTTGCTTAATGGTGCCGATGATATATTTTTACTAAAACTTTTATAAATATTTTGCATACTAAATGGAATACATAAAGTTGGTATCTCAAATTATTATTATTTTTTTCTCTTGATGCATTATCAAACAATTTCTTATGATAAGTTGAAAAAAATTTTCTTTGCTATAATTTTTATCATTTTACCTATATAATATTAATAACTAATTCTCTTGAATATGTATTTTTATACACATATTTTCAATGAGATAATATGAGTGTGTTTATTTACAAGAAAAATATGGCTATGTTATTAACTGAAAAAGCTTGGCTTTAAATGTATAAAGTAACATTAACATATCATATATAAATTAATTTTCAACTATCATAGTATATAAAAAAATTTTGGTATTGAAGTTAAGATTCTTTATTAAAATTTGTGAGAACCTAAAAAAAATAAATAATTTTTTTATAGTTAATTTACTTAATTATAAATGTGAAATTGAGGAACACAAGTTTCAAAGTAGCAAATAGACATTGTAAGCTAAAAAACTAGAATTGTAAATGATAATCGAGAACTATACATAAATTAATTGACTTCTAAAAGAACATTGAAAAATTTTAATTGAATAATAATTTTCTTGCAAATTGAATAATAATTTTTTTATAATTCATACTATTATTATAATTTGTTAAGAACCAAAAACAATTTAAAAGGTAATACTTTATTCACCTAGTAATTACTTGAATAATTTTTCTCCTCGTGAGTCTAAAAACATTAGTAAAAAATATTTTTTTTATTTTTAAAAAGTAATTCTTCTATTTTATATGCCACTCAAAACTATATTCTTAATTTTTATACAAAAACTGAATGGTCATGTCATGTTGTGTCCAATAGAAGCTAAAGAGTGGAAATAACTTCTTTTTTCAACTAAGTAAACAGAAAAAATTATTAGAAAAGAGAATAAAATCAAGTTTAAAAGCTTTTACCTACTTAAGTTTTAAAATGTGATGCTTTCTTATTGCCCATTTCATTTTCAAACTCCCACTCTTTGATGCTTTGGGTTACTTAATAAATTTTCCTTGTACCAATTGACTGAATTTGTTACTCATACACGACATTAATAAAAAGTTGTAAGTATACATATTTATAATAGATTCAAGGCTTTTATCTTGCTGTTAAGGGGTTTGTTTTATATTAACTTCTTCTTAAAAGAAAGTTTTGAAGCTTAATGCTTGATTAAAATTGTAATATATTTCCATTATTACTTCTAATTTTCAAAGGATGAACCTTAGTACTTGACTAATGAAGGATGGCAACTATTGAAGTGTGATGCCAATGTGAAAATGTTACTTTTTGTTATAGATATTAGTGTTATGATTCAAGAAAGATGTGTTAAAAATTAAATAAAAAAATGGATTGATTTTAAATAATATATATGAAATGTGAACTTAAAAAAGACTAAAATTGATATATGTGACATTCATATAGCTTTTTACATTGAATATCAACAAAGAATTAGGGTCAATCAAACTTTTATTAGAAGTCTAGAACTTTGAAGTGTTCCTATGTTAAACTAAGTTTGGTACTTTCTCACCCAAACTTTTACTTTAAAGCAAATATGGGTCCATTTACTTTTATACGTTCTTTATTCTATAATTCGGCAAAATAAATCACTAAGAAAGAAGCCTGAATTTATAACTCTAATACATTCTTGATTCATTGGAAGGCAATAGCATAGTTGATGTATCAGAAACTGAGGGAAAATCACCTCATATCAATATAGAAAACTAATGTTGAAAATCTAGGTGAAAATAGTACATTTGTTGCCCTACTTGTAGCGTGTAGGCTTCAAAGCCATTGTGGAGCTCTAGCCTTTATCCACTTATTTTTTTTTCTTTGACCTGTAATATGTAGATGGACTAGATCAATATTATACATATCAGAGTTATTCTCTTTATTTTTTATAATGATTTGATTTAGTCCAATTTAGAGATTCCTTGTTATTCATTAATAAGGAATCATTTGTTTCTTTTATAGTAGGGATAAATGTCAAGTGTAACATTCTGATGAAAAAAATAGTTTTGTTCAATACCAATACCTGCATAATAAGTTGTAAATTTTTATCCTTCAATATCAAGATCTCTATCTCCGTAAGTTTAAGTTGCTTACATAAGGTGGGGTTTGTGCTCCTTTCAATCGTCAGTTCACGTTCGGCGTGAACACGTGAACTAAAATTAAAATTTATAATCTTAAATGAATATAGTACCTACAAAAAGTTTGTTTGTTTCAACTCTAACATCTTGTTTGCTTTTTAACTTACAGGTAAAGAGTTCGCTGTGGTAGTAGTATTTTGTGCGATTTTTGCTTTGTTCATCAGTCTTGATTTTACAAACATTAAGAATGTAAAAAATCCAACTTCATCAATGTTGAAAAGTGATTGGGGAAAGTTGTATGTTTGAGAATTCTCTTGAGGAAGCAAACATAGAAAACAATAATCAAATCCATTTGTAGATGTAGGTGAAAATAAAATAGTGAATAGCGGTCTAAGGATTGGCTGACCATTTTTACTGTTCAAGTTTTATAATAATTGTATAGTATATTGCCATGGTATATTTACCCGATTAATTCCTTAATTTTCATTAATTTGCAAATAGACATTAACTATTTGCCTTGCAATTTCCTTATTTATTTGGTGGAGCTAATTTTGTCTAAATGACTAGGAAAATTTTACATCAAAATGTGAAATCTTGATTTCTTACTAATTAGTCAAAATATCAATATTTTTTGGGAGTAAATTAAGAGCCACCAAAATTGAACGAAATTTTAATTTTCCTGCTAATTTTGAATTCATTTTCTTCTTTGATAATTTTCATAATTTTTGCCTACCATAAACGAGCTTTATTATTGAATATCAATTAGTCAAAATATTTCATATTTTTTAGGAGTAAACTAACAGCCGCCCAAATTGAGTGGATTCAGTGTTGATAAGATGGTAAAACCTAATGGCGTTGATGTTGCTGTTGTTTTTTTATTAAGGTTATTTTTTGGATATCAATTTTTTGATACATTATGTTCAACTTACAAAAAAAAAAAAGCCACATGTCAATTCATCATGATCTCTCTAAAAGAAAACACAAAAATCTCCTTAGAGATTGTCTTGCTTTATCATGATTATCACGCTAAAAATGACTATTCAAATAACCATACTATAGTATGTAGTACTGGGCTACTGTAATTTGACTACATATCATTATCTTCACACTCATCAACTTTAGTTTCCTCATCCATTCCCATTGAATCATCATATAGAATTTTTTTCCTTTCACCAAAATTTTCACCAGCCTCTAAAGCTAGTGTCTATGTATTGGACACTAGGGTAACTAGCTTGTCCCATGTAGGAATATAGGATAGACCATAAGGGTTTTGTTGCATTAGTCTAGCATAAAGTTATTTGATCAATAAAGGTTTGAACGCTTGCAAATATTTATAGGGAAGTTTGTGCTTATGGCTCCAGTCCCTCCATTTAGACTTTGGCATCTTGAATGGTAAGATTTCATCATCCTCACTATAAGAGAAAATTTTTAAAGTAAGAGAATTGAACTTTAAATAACATACAAGTCTATACATTGTTAGTTTAGGAACTTAGGACGATACATATGACTCTTTATCTTCTGCATTCTCACAATATTGCTGCTTCACTGATTTAGCCTTATTACTTTCTTCTTTTTCCATTCCTTTGTATGACCCCCAAGGCTTGATACGTAAATTGTGTTTCCCTAAAATTTTCTCTAAATTTATAGAGTTTAACCTTAACTCAGTTTGGTAACAATTTTTTTTATTTTTTTATACTAATTATTAGCCAAATTTTATTCGAATCCCATTATGTAATATTCTCCATTCTAATATACTAAAATTCTATTGTAGTTATACTATTCCTTCTAAGATGAGAATAATTATGGTAAGAAATATTTGTTATGCACAAAATATCGAAAATGATTTTCACATCAAATGCCTATCGTATTTATCTATGTTTATCTTTGAAATTATTCTGAGGACAATTATTAGAGTATGAAATTGTGAAAAATCATTTTAAGAAATTATATTACTAATTTGTTATGGTTACATGTGGTAATTCACATAAGATATATAAAGAATGTACCATACAAAAATTGATGGCTGAAATCATAGAAGATATTTAGAGTTATTGTGGTAGCCAATTATAAAAAAAATTATTTCAAGGAATTACAATGCTAATTTGTCACAGATACATATGCTAGATACTGAGAAGTACAGCGGTGGTAAATTAAAATTATGAAAGATATCTAGGGTTTTATACAGTCTAAATGCACGTATATTTGAGCCTTGAGACTATGCACCTAGGTGTATAAGCACCTAATTAACACTGTTAGAATTCCGTTAGTTGTAAGTATAAATAGTAACTTTTACTTCTTAATATAAGTTATGTTTAATTAGTATAATTATGGAATGTATTAACCTTATTCAGATATTTAACTATGGGAAAATTTTAAATTTGAATTCATTTGAAAAAATAATAATAATGAAACAAATAAATATAATATGATAAATATGGTAATTATTTAAAAACAAGTTTATTCATTTAGTTTTTCGTATAGCCAAAATATATTCTGATAGTAGCATACATTCAGATATCAGTTTCATACAATTGGTTGTCAGTTTAATACATAAACACAACCAGACAATACAAATAAAAAAATCAGTAAATCCAATACCCAAATCACGCATATAATATTTATACAAATCAAACCCAAATAATACATATCACACATTTTGAACGTGGGAGCATACATGACCACATGTGTTATTCTATTAGTCAGAAGTACTCACACAAAATAGTAGACAAACAAATCGCTCGTGGGATCATACACACAATCACATTGACATACAAATCGAACTTGGGATCATACATACCCACCAGATAATACATCAAGATTATGATAAACAATCTCAGAAGACAGAACAATACAAATCGTGACAAACAATACACGAATCCAACCAAAAATGTTTGAAATCCGGAATCGCACCTTTTGTCCTGCTCACAACCCACCGCAAGTACCGTCATAGGCCACCGATCGGCGACGGAGAGCAACGGAGCAGAGAGTGACGGAGCACTAGCGGATCGAAGCCAAGGCGAAGCACCGGCGGATCTGGCACGAAGTGAGCCAAGGCAGAAGATCGGGAAGAATACGACCAGCTTAGGAGGTCAGTCGGCGACGGAGAGCGAGAGCGAGCGAGAGCTAGAGCGAGCGACGGAGGAGAAGAGCAACTGAGAGCGATGGAGAGCGAGAGCGAGTGAAAAAGATTACTGGTGGGAGAGAGAAAATTGCGGGAATTAAATGGTAATTACTAAATTTACTAATTTATAAAAGAAAACTTAGTGATAATTATCACAAAAATTATGAATTTATTCTAATTGATTCAAGTTTTCTTTTAAAACTAAAATTAACTGAACCCAAACATCATCTAATAGGTGCACAAGCACCTAGGTGCATTTCAGAATTTGCCCGTATATTTAGACATCACTCAGGCCAACTCACAAATCTGCATTCTAATTAATGTTAAACTCATAAATGTAGCAGTTAGATTCACTTAAACAACTATATTTATCTCTTGATATATTTGCATGTGTGAATATAAATTAGGCGCTTAAAGGTTTCATAGTTTATTCCAAATAAATAACAAATTTCCTACAATAAAAACCAGAATTTCGTTGATGTAAGTTTCTTGGTGTGATTTAAAATTGAGATTTGATCTCTCTTTGTTAGTTTTTTCTTATTTTGTTATTGAAATTTTTTTGGACTTCTTGGTCTTGGTATAAAATTGAGATTTGAATGTGATATTTGTTAATTAATATGTATAATATATTCAATAAATTTAATTATACCAACAGAAAGTCTTGTAATGCTTCTGCTTGCCATATCTTAAAGATAATAAATTTATATTAGAGGTCAAAATAAAGCTTTTTTGATGCCATTGTATAAAGTGACAATATTACGTTGAAAATAATGAGTAAGTAGCGCAAATAAATTTTATTCATTTCAATGCTAAAAGAATTTATTTAGAGCATACTGCAAATAAACACTAGGGGCTTTATAATAATTGATCACTTGGGGTCAGGTTCAATAATTGGAGTATTTCCACTTTTATACTTTTCTTTAGCAACAGCAGAAGTTTAATCCTCCTCTCCATGGTTATCATTGATTTGTCTATCATGTCCAGACCTATAGTTCAATAATCATAGCTTGTAAGTTGTTACAAGTATTGGACTCGATAAGCCAATTGGGAAATCTCTAACACTAAAATTGGATCCTTTCTTGAGTAATGCTTGATGTATCTCCAAAAAATTCCTTTCATCAATCTCACACGCATCAAGGTTATCAATGCCATCCATCTTTTCGGACACCTCAACTTCCTTTCAATCCCTATGTACTATAGGCAATAAAATTACTTTTTTTTAGGCAGTAAATATACAAACTGCATTTACGTTCAAAGTAAAAAATTACTTCTCAATTTGTAAGGGCAGTGTACATCTCAACTACATATTCTATACTTATGAGCTTTTTAGACTTACTTTCAAGCTCTACAACCTAAAACAAAAAAAATATAACGACTTTCTGTTATTAATATCAGAAATGAAACAAAAAACGTAAGAGAAGTAGTTTTGTTGAATACCAATATTTGTATAATAAGTTGTAAACTTTTATCCTTTAATATCGAGATCTCTACATCTATAAGTTTAAGCTACTCATGTAACATGGTGTTTGTGCTCCTTTCAACCGTTAGTTCATGTTCGACATTAACATGTGAACTAAAATAAAAATCTATAATCTAGAACAAAAAAGTACTTGCAAACCTTTGATTGCTTCAATTGCAACATCCTGTTTACCTTTAAACTTACAAGTAGAGGGTTCATTATTATAGTAATAATTTCTATGGTTTTTGCTCTAATCATTAGCATTGATTTTCTATAAATGTTATGAATGTAGAAAATGCAATATCATTAGTGTTGAGAACTGATTGGGCAAGTTATATGTTAGAGAATTCTTTTGAGCAAGCAAACAATATTCAAATCCATTTTTGTAGATGTAGCTGAAAAAAAGTGAACAATAGGTTTGAGAAATGGCTGATCACTTTTGCTGTTTTTGTATAGTGTATTGTCATGGTATCTTTGTTCAATTTATTCCTTAATTTTGGTTAATTTTTAAATGGACATTCACTAATTATCTTGCAATTTCCTTATTTATTTGGTGGAGCTAATTTCATCTAAATGGCTCACCTGGAAAATTTTAGATCAAAATTTGGAAGCTTAATTTCTTATTAATTGGTCAAAATATTCCATATTTGTTGGGAATGAATTAACAACCGCCCAAATTGATTGAAATAAGTATTGATAAGAAAGATTTTCTTACTAATTTTGAGTTCATTTGCTTCTTTGATATTTTTCAAAAATTGTTTGTCTACCATATACAAGTTTTATTATTGGATATCAGTTAGTCAAATTATTTTATATTTTTTTTTCAATAAATAGAATCATACAAAGGGAAAAGTTAAGGAAGGAAAGATGTAGCAAAGTCATGTGCTGAAGATACTCACTCTCAAGGTACAACCACCATTGAGGAGTGACAATATTCCTCCAACCAGACTACAATTTGCTGAGATAAGCTCACCATCATGGGATTAAGAAGTAGTGTACCCTTATGAGTAGCAAGAACTTGTAAACAATTAATTAGGGCGGTGATAAATTAGAGTTTAAGTCGATGAGCTGTTTGGATGGCTTTTGCAAGAGCAATAAGCTAGGGTTGTAATGAGGAAAAATAACATGTGCCCACATTTTTGCCCCTTAACTGCGGTGGACCATTAATGCCCATCCAAACCTAGGCGGCTGCTCCCAACCCTGAAGAATGGTGTCATGCTCCATCAGCAACAAAGATGTGCGGATTTTCAGGAATATCAAATAATTTCTGAGTTCCCCATGAATGACAAAGAGGATTTAGGGTGTTAAATGGAAAAGCAGAGGAAAAAAGTATGTAGTCTCTAGCAGTGATGAGTTGTTGCCACAAAACATCTCTCATTGCTATAATGGACTGAGAATGAAAAAGTGCATTTTGAAAGGCACACTCATTCTGACCCAGCCATATAGTCCAAAGAGTATAGCCTAAATATGAAAGCCACTCAAAATGTCATTTCAACTAAGAGGCTAATATTAGTGTAAGCCAAGACTCCAAAAATGGAATTTTCCTATCAAGTGGTGAAGAATTGAAATTACCCCAAACATCCAAAGTGCCCAAGAATTCCCAAAATAAGTGCATTGTTGTTTCCCTAGTATTCTTGCACCAAGAACATGTAAGGTCAGAGAGGCCATCATGAATTATTAGGTTGTTTGCAGTGGGTAGTGCATTGACTATATGTTTCCAGATAAAAATCTTGAGTTTTTACAAAATCATAGGTGCCCATAGACGTTCAAAAATCCTGGGAAAATCTATGTTGGGATTTGGAGAAATATAATCCTGGTTAGGATGAAGTAGAGATTCTGATTTCTTTAAAGGCTCCAAAGTATACCCCTGCTTTGCAATAAAGGTGCTAGAGGCACTTGTTATCCACTTGATAATATCCATTCTTCCATTCTTGCTTGGGCGAGTTAGGCTCTAAATCGTAGCAGTAACTTCATCAAACGTCTCATCTAAAGAAGTAATATTCCACTCCTCGACAGTTGCATCAATAAGTTGAGACACTTTGAGTCTAGGGTCGTGCAACACTTGTGGTGTCAATGTTCAAAAGTGTCTCTGGAGAAATACTTGGGATCTAAGAATCTTCTGAAGGGCTTGCTCGGAGCTAATTTGTCATTAAATATAAGGGAAAAGTAAGTCACGCCCACAAAGGAGACTTCGCCATATTGCAGAAGCATTACCAACACACTTAACATTCCAAATAGAATGAAGTGCTCCATATTTTGAGGTTAACACAAAGAACACAAGCAATTGGGGGTTTCCACTAAAAATTTTCCAGAAAGTCTTCCCGAGTAAAGCTTGATTAAATAATTGTATATCTTTAATGCTAAGTCCTCCCAAGCTCTTCAAGAGCATTAAAAGTCCTTGTTGTTTGAGGTGTAAAACTTTTTTATCTTGTGAACCAGACCACCAATATTGAACCAAGGTACTAAAGATAGAGCTGAAAATGGCACTAGTACCTTGAACAAGGGCATCATATAGATAGGAATGGAAGATGGAGTATATTGTATTGAGGTTAATCTACTCACAGGGTTTAAAAGTTTCAATTTCCAACTAGCCAAGCGTGCCTAGATTTTATTTGCTAAAAATTGAAATGATGAAGTAAGAGAAGTCTTTGGGGGGTGAATATTCCATATTTGTTGGGAGTAAATAAATAAACACCCAAATGGAATGAAATCATAGTTGATAAGAAGGTAAAACATAATGGCATTTATATTTTTATATTGCTATTATTTTTTAATGAATGTTATTTTTTGGATATCACTTTTTGATACATTGATATGTGGTTTAAAAAAAATAACACCATATGTCAGCTCATCAAGATCTCTCTCAAGGAAAAGACAAAAAACCTCTGTAAAGATTGTCTTTGCTTTAACATAACTATCACACTAAAAATAATTATTCAAATAATCATACTATTGTATGTAGTACTAGGCTACTTTAATTTGACCACATATAATCATTTTCACGCTCATCGACTTAAGTCTTTTCATCTGTTGCCATCTAATTATCGTATATAAATTCTTTTTTTTCCACAAACTTAACACTAGCCTCTAAAGCTAATATCCGTGAATTAGATGCTAAGGAATCTAGCTTGTCCCATGTAGTAATGCAGGATAGACCATAAGGATTTAACTGCATCATTTTAGCATAAAGTTCGATCACCAAAGGTTTATGCACCCTCCAATTTTTGTTGGGAAGTTTGTGCTTATGCGCCAATACCTCTGTTTAGACTTTGGTGTGTTGAATGATAAGCTTTTTTCATCATCATTATAAGAGAAAAAAAAATTAAAAATAGGAGAATTAGAGTTTAAAAAATGGACAAGTCTAGACATTGTTAGTTTAGGAACTTAGGATGATACATATGACTTTTCATCTTCTTTGTTCTCATGATATCGTCGCTTTAATAATTCAGCTTTATTCCTTCTTTCTTTTGCCATTCCTTTGTACGCTCCTCAAGACATTATACATAAATTACACTTCCCAAATGCTTTCTCCATATTTATATAGTCTAACCTTATCTCAACTTTGTAACAAATTTGTTATTATCATTTCATCCTAATTATTAGCCAATTTTTATACTAATCTAATTGCATGACATTCACCACTGTATATAATAAAACTTTACTAAAATTATATTATTCCTTATAAGATGATAATAATTATGGTAAAAATCATTTGTTATACACAATAATATAAAAAATTATTTTCACATCAAAAGTCTACCATAATTGTCTGTGTTTATCTTTGAAATTATTCTAAGGACAATTATTACAGTAAGCAATTGTAGAAAAGTTTTTTCAAGAAGTTGTATTACTAATTTATCAAGGTTACATATGATAATTTACATAAGATATATAAAGAATATACCACACTGAAATCAATGGCCGAAATCATGGAAGATATTTAGAATTATTGTGGTAGCCATTTATACAAAAATTGTTTTAAGGAATTACATTACTAATTTGTCACGGTTACATGTGCTACATACTGAGAAGTAAAATAGTGATAAATCAATATTATGAAAGATATCTCGAGTTTTGTATGGTCTAAATACACATATATTTAGACTTCACTTAGGCCAACTCACATATTTGCATTGTAATTGATATTAAACTCATAAATGTAGCATTTAGATTCACTTAAATCAATATATTTATCTCTTGATGTATTTGCATGTGTGAACATAAATTAAGTGCTTAAAGGGTCCATAGTTTATTCTGAATAAATAACAAATTTCATATAATAAAAACCAAAATCTCATAAATGTAATTTTTTTGGTTTTTTATTAAGAATTGAGATTTGATCTCTCTCCGTTAGTTTTTTTTTTCTGTTTTTTTTCTATTGACATTTTGTTGGACTTGTTAGTCTTGGTTTAAAATTGAGATTTGAACATGTTATTCATTAATTAATTCATATAATATGTTCAATTAAATTTAATCATATCAATTGAAAGTCATGTAATGCTTTTGTTTGTCATACTTCGGGGATAATAAATTTATATTAAAGCTAAAATAAAAATTTTTCCATGTCATTATATATAGTGACAACATTACATTCAAAATAGCAAGCAAGTAGCGTAAATCAATTTTATTCATTTCAATGCTAAAAGAGTTTATTTAGAGAATACTGTTAATAAACACTTGGGTTTTATAATAATTGATCACTTGGGGTCTAGATCAATAATTGGAGTATTTCGACCCTTGTAATCCTTTTCAGCATTAACCTCAGTTTCATCCTCCTCTCCACGGTCATCATTGATTTGTCAGCCATTTTCAGACCAATAGTTTAAGAATGCCAGCTTGTAAGTTGTTGCATGTATTGCAGCCAATGAATCAATTGGGAAATCCTTACACCAAAAATGGATCTTTTCTTGAGTAGTGGGCAATGTATTTCCAAAAAATGCCTTCCATCAACCTTGCAAGCATCAATCTCATCAATGTCATCCATCTTTGTGCACACCCTTGACTTTCTTTCAATCCCTACATACTACAAGCAACAAAATTAGCTTTTTCCAGGTAGTAAATATGCAAATTACATTTATGCTCTAGGCCAAAAATTACCACTCAATATGTAAGAGCAGCATACACCTCATCAACATCTTCCATAATTATGGACTTTTTAGAATTCCTTTCAAGCTTTACGACCTAAAACCAAAAAAATAGTTAAACAGGTTTTCATATTAATATCCAAAATGAAATGAAAAAAATATATGATAAGTAGTTTTGTTGAATACCAATACCTGCATAATAAATTGTAAATTTTTACCCTTCAATATTGAGATCGCTATCTTCATAAGTTTAAGCTTCTCATGTAAGGTGGTGTTTATGCTCCTTTCAACAATTAGTTCACGTTTGATATGAACACGTGAACTAAAATTAAAATCTATGTTCCTGAATGAATAAAGTACTTGCAAACCTTTGATTGTTTCAATTGTAATATTCTATACGCTCTTTAACTTATAAGTAGAGGGTTCATTGTAGTAGTGGTATTTCCTATGATTTTTTCTCTAATCATCAGCCTCGATTTCTACAAATGTTATGAATGTAAAAAATCCAACATCATCAATCTTGAAAATTGATTGGGCTAGTTGTATGTTTAATAATTCTATTAAGCAAGAAAACATAGCAAGCAAGTAGTAATCAAGTTCATTTTTGTAGATGCAGGTGTAAAAAAAGTGAACAAAAGGTTTGTGAAATGGCTAATTGGTTCTGTTGTTTTGTACAATGTATTGTCATGGTATCTTTGCCCAATTTATTCCTTAATTTTGGTTAATTTGTAAACGGACATTCACTAATTATCTTGCAATTTCCATATTTATTTGGTGGAGCTAATTTCATCTAGATGGCTCACTTAGAAAATTTTAGATTAAAATATAGAAACTTATTTTCTTCCTAATTAGCTAAAATATTTTATATTTTTTGGGAGTGAATTAACAACTATGCAAATTGAATGAAAGTAGCATTTATAAGAAGGATTTGCTAACTAATTTTGAATTCAATTGCTTCCTTGATAATTTTTATAAATTCTTCACCTGCCATGTATGGGTTTTATTATTGGATATTAATTAGTCAAAATATTCCAAGTTTGTAGGGAGTGAATTAATAGCCACCTAAATTGAATGGGAATCAAAGTTGATAAGAAGGTTAAACTTAACAAAATTTACATTGTTGTTTCTTTTTAATAAAGATTATTTTTTGGATATCACCTTTTTGATACATTATGTGCAGCTAACAAAAAAACAGCCCATGTTAACTCATTAGGATATCTATCAAAGAAAACAAAAAAAAACCTCCATTGAGATTATCTTGCTCTCTCTCTCTCTCTCTCTCTCTCTCTCTCTCTCTATATATATATATATATATATATATATAATCAAAGATTTTTTCTTTATAAAATCATTAAAAGTATCCTTATTAATTAATATACTTATTTAACTCTCATTTATTTACAATTTCATTCTACAACAATAACTTATTAGTTAATATACTTATTATTATGGGTGATCACTATTCGGGCCAAACTGAAAAACTAAAAAATTTCATAAATTTGGTTTGGCTAATGTGGTTGTTTGGTTCAGTTTTGGTGGAAACTGAAATATGTATTATTCAGTTTTGGTTCAATTTCGGATGAGAGCTTCGGTTAATTCGGTAACCAAATTAACTAAAATTGTATTGCATCCAAATTTTCATTTTCAATGTGCTGGGTCACTTATTTGTCACTGGGCCTATGAATGTTGAATGCCAAAACCCAAAACTCTACACTACAACTCACTCACACTGTCACACACACTTGCTGCGCCAGACGCCCTAGACCAGACACCCTTCCCTGAGTCCCGCGCTGTGCCTTGATGTGCTGATCCTCCCTCTTTCAACTCTCCTATGCCTTGCCTCGCTCACACTGTCACACACATGCAGCGCAACAGACCCCCACAGACCAAACACTCCTCCCTACGTCTGCCCTGCTATACTGACCCTTTGTCTCTTAGTTGCCTTGCACCTCGCATCGACTGTGTGTCTCATTCTCGCAGCGGCTCCTGCGTCTCGTCTCAGCTTCGGTCTGGTTTAGTCTTGGCGTCTCCAGCACTCTTGGCGACAGCTTCTAATCTTTACTTCTCCAACTCTAGCAAGTCTCATCCCTTTTTCTCTTGGCTTTTTTGCACAAATCACAGTCACCCATTCCCCACTAAGCTCAAATCAAAGCAGGTAACATTGGGTATGTTAATTTTGTTGATTATTTGTTGTGTTAATATTATATTTAAGTAGATTTAGTTAAAGGAACTGATTAGGTTATGAATAGAGAGAAAAGTTGCAAATTTAGTTAATTAAATACTTTATAATTTTTGTTAATTAAGTATTTTGTAACGAAATGTTGATCAGTGAAGCTTTTTTAAGCTAGATGATTTTCATTTGGGAATTGCCTAAGTGGCCGAATAGAAAATGTTGTCATGGTGGTAATTATTTTCTTAATTAAATAATTTAAGTTGGATTATTTTGTAGTTTTCATTGTTGAACAAAAGGCTTACTATGTTAATAAGTGGATTACTAATTTAAGTGGAATTCTTTTAATTAAGAAGCTCATTGAGGCATTAAAAAAGGTATAAAGTCGAAGGCTCAAAATGACTTCAACAAAGGGTTTAGTCATAGCCAATGTAAGCTAATGCTTTTGAAATTTGTTGTTTTGTTATTGATTTATATAATTTGATTATATAATTTTTTGGGCTTGTTGGGGCTTATATTGGATGAAATTGGCTGATGTAATGCAAGTACTCTATGACTAATTTTTATTATCTACATGCTTCTAATGTAGATGACAGATGAAGACATTGGTCTGAATAATTTGGATCATAAAGCCAATAAAACAGATGATGATGTCTCAGAACATGATGGCCTTCAAAATCCTCTTTCCTCATCCACAGTAAGACATGAGAAGGGGTCAAAGAGAGTAGCAAAATAGAAAAAGAAAACTGCAAAATGCAAATCCATGCAGGCAGGATCAAATGTGTGGAAGCATTTCACTAAATTTGAAGATGTGGAAGGTAACAAGAAGTGTTGATGCAAGTGTTGTGGCAAAGAATATGTAGTAGATCCGAAGAGTAATGAGACAAGTTCAACTCTTACTCATAGTCGATCATTCATGCTCAATCTTGAGGTACAAGCAAAATCCCAACAAACTCATTTGTATTCTAGGAATAATGAAGGGGAAAGGGTGCTTGGTTGTTGGAAGTTTGATGAGGAAGCTATTAGAAAGGCTGTGAGTTTCATGATTATTGTGGATAAGCTTCCATTTAAATTTTTGGAAAATGAAGGTTTTAGGCATAAGATGTCTATTGCATGCCCTAGGTTTCACATTCCTTCTCTTCATACGATTGCTAGGGATTGTTTTGATCTTTACAATGATGAAAAAAATAAGTTGAAGACTTATTTCAAATCTAGTTGTTAGAGGGTTTCTCTTACTACTAATAGTTGGACTTCTATCCAAAAGGACAATTACATGTGTCTTACTGCTCATTACATAGATGACAAATGAAAGCTACAAAAAAGAATTTTTGTCTAATTACTAGTCATAAAGGTAAAGCAATTGGTATGGTTGTTGAGAATTGTTTGCGTGAATGAGAAATTAATAGAATGTCTACCATCACTGTTGATAATGCTAGCTCAAATGATCTGGCTATTGAATATTTGAAAAAAATAGTTGTTGGTTGGGAAATTGGAATCATCAATTGTAAATATATTCACATGAGATACATTGTACACATTGTGAATTCGGTTGTTCATGATGGACTAAAGGAATTTCATGTATCCGTTGCTCGTGTGAGGGATGTTGTTAGGTATGTTAGACAATCACTTGCTAAGTTGGCCAATTTAAAAAATTGTTCCCAATTTGAAAGAATTGCAAGTAAAGCTTTACTATGTCTTGATATGAGCACAAGATGTAACTTAACTTTTATGATGTTGGATGTGGCACAAAAGTTTGAGGGAGCCTTTGCTAGATATCGTTTGTATGATCTAAATTATATTATTGAACTTGTTGAGAATAATGGGTTTCCTATGAAAGAGGATTGGAAGAATGTTAGGTCTCTATTGAGTTTCCTTGAAAACTTTTATGAGCTCACATGTAAGACATCAAGTTCTCTCTATGTCACTGCCAATAAATTCTTTCATGAGATTAGTAAGATTGACGGCTTACTCCAACAATGGCAAAGTAGTGAAAATGTTAAATTTGCTTCCATGGTCAAGAGAATGAGGGAGAAGTATGAAAAATATTGGGGAAATGCTGAGAAGATGAACATGTTGCTATTATTCTTGATCCTCAATACAAATTGACTTTTCTTGAATTTGCATTGGAAGACATGTAAATAAAAGTCAAGACTTCCATTTATGAGTTATTTGATGGGTATAAGAAAATTGTCCAACCTCAGTTTGCTGAATCAAGTTTGAGAACTCAAATACCAAAGCAAGTTGATTTAGGAAGTCAAAAGAAAAAGGAAGTACTCCGTGGCAGAGGAAAGAATGAAGAAGTTTGAAATTGTGTCTGGAAGTGTAGGGAATAAAATAGAGTTGGATAGGTACCTAGAGGGACTAAGGAAACCAGCTTTCTCAAAATTTGATGTGTTAAAGTGGTGGAAATTCAATTGTCACTGATTCCTTATACTTGGAGCTATGGCTCATGACACACTAGCTCTTATTGTTTCTATTGCTGCCTCAAAGTCTACATTTAGCACAGGTGGACGAGTCCTTGATTCATTTAGGAGCTCCCTAACTCCTAAAACGGTGCAAGCTCTTATATGTACACAAGATTGGCTTAGAAATAGGGTAGTATTTTTACTTGTATTAATCTTTAATTTATAGTTAAGTTTAAACACTCTTATATATTTTTAATGTTAAGTTCTATCATTTTTTTGTGTCTATTTGTTTAGGGCTATCCAAGAAGACTATAGGAGATACATATGGGGGGAATATCGTAATTTATATCTAGGTGTTGATTGGAATTTTTAACATAGGTATCAATATCTTTACTAAACTTATATTTTTTTTATTCATTTTTCTAAATAATTGATAATGGTTGATTGATTGGTTTAATTGCTAAATTTTGTAGGAAAGATGAGACTCCAGTTGTGATTGAGTTGCCCATGGGAATGGTGCAATTGTTTCGTGTTTAGTGCTTGTTGCTTGGGCCTTGAGATTTTTCCTTGTTTATTTAGGACTTGTTTGGTTATTATGGCTTGTGTTCTATTATGTTTATTTGGATTGTAGTCTTTAGGAGCTTTGAGATATTTTCATGTTCAGTTATGTTTGTTCATGTAGCTATGAAGTTGTAGGACTTAATGTTTGGTTATTATGTTTATTTATGTAGCTATGTTATGGATTTTTAAGTCATACTTGTTTGGATATTATTTGGGTGTTTTTGGCTTCAATAAGAGCTTAATTTTGCCCATTTTTGTTGGGTTTATTCAGTCTAAATGTGTGGCTTATATTTTTTTTCAGTTAATTTGGTTTCACCTGAACCGAACCAAAAAATTTCAGTTCGGTCCCAAGCACTATTTCGGGTTATTCGGTTTGTAACCATTAAAAACTGAAAACTGAAACAACTGACTTATTCAGTTTGGTTAAAACCAAACAAGCTGAATAAGCACCCTGACTTATTATTCACTCATTTGACTTGTAATCCAAAAGTTTGATGTTAACCTTAAGGTGTTTTGTGTTTACCTTAATCACAAAACATATTTTCACCTACCTAGCCATTTTGTTTGCTGAAATTAATATTTTTGAATTACTTTAGATCTTCTTCATATATAAATACAACGCAAATATGATAACTTCGATGTATTAAAATTTGATTAATATAATTACACTTATTATCCTACATACATTTTAGAAACATATATTTTATAATTACACTTATTATACTACATACGTTTTATAAACATATGTTATACTACATTAATATTAGGATTTTAAACATGGAAAATAAAAAGAATCATTTTCGTGACAAGTGAATGCTTTAGTATTACTTTTTATGGCAAAACTGCTCTATGACCACTCAAGCTAAACTTTGACCAGTTACATGTCCTCAACTTTCTTTCATTGCTGAACAGGCCTTTAAATATGTTTTGGATTTCAAATATAAATACTCCCCTCTTTCCCACCAATGTTGCTACATTTAATATAGTGTTAAGATTAAAAAAGAGGAAAAGGTTGGTGTGCTGTTTCTACTTTTGTTTTTAACCTTTTGCAAGTAAATAAAAAATTTGGAAAAGTGGCTATTAAAATAATAGTTTAAAGGGTAGTATGGTAAAGTAAGTTACTACATATGAAAATGTTGCAAAGATTTGAAACTACAAAAAATAAAATATGTTGCAATAGTTTTGAGACTTAGGCAATATAATCTAAAATTTTTACTACTCCTTAGTGCCTTGAACTTTATTAACTCGAATGTGTACTATGATGCTAGGGTGTAATGCAAACTAAAAAATCTTCTTATAATTGTTTTTGTATGTGAAAATATATGTTTCAAAAGTAACTTGAGTAAATATTCTATAATAATTTGCCATTATATTTTCCCTTAAAAAGAGCTAATATTCCTTAAGTTACATTATAAAAAAATAGGTATTTTGAAGCAGTCACTTAAAAACGCTTCAGGTTTCCTAGGTGCACATATGTTCGAAACGGCTGTCAATGACCGTTTTAGATGCCGCGTTGATATTGGGTGAAATTGAAAATCAAGAAAAAGCTTAGTAGGGAAGAGGTAAATATGCACAAAATTACTCTTGCAACCCATCCTCCTACTTGTGTGCGATAGTCCTAAAACCTTTAAATCCCCCTTTAGTAAACCACCACCAACGCCCATAGTAAATCGCTTGTTGGCATTGGATGTCTCCTATCACCGGTAGCTCATTGCCAGTGGCCTATTGCGAGTAGTCCATCGTCGGTCACTTCATCACCTTCATGTTTCCCTTTTTTCATGTCTGAAAGTCATAAAACCTTTCAATCCCCCTCTAGGGAACCAATGCCAATGTCCATGGTCACATCGTCGGTCGTTGGTTGCCCATCTTTCGTGTTTCATCACTCGTCATCATTTGCTCATTCTACCCATTCCAATACTTATTCATTTAGCTCGGAGGTTAGATTCTATGAAGAAAGGTGTTCTTTTCACTGCAACAATTATTCTCATTGAATATCTATTTGAGTATATAATTATGCTCCAATTTTCTTAAATGGCTTGAAGTTATTAATTTTTTTTTCTAGTTTCTTGTCCACTCTACTGGTAATGTTCATTGCAGAATAGATGAGAGGAGGCGCTCTATAGTGCTTGTCATTTTCATTGGAGGGATAATGCCAGCAAAAATTTATGCTCTCCGATTCCTGGACATTTCAGTATGTGATGTCTTCCTTTGTATATGGTGTGTCAGGATAAAACAGTGTCACGTTTTTCTTTATTCCTCTAAGTGTTGTTGAGAGTTGTAACTTTGCTTCACTAAAAGCTGCCAAGTAACATTCGAGTAACAACCTATCTTAGTATATGTGATGATGATGGAGTGATCTGTTAAGAACGTTGTAAACAATTGAGGTGTTGTGTTGGAATGGCTCTGGACTTGGTAGATTGACACAATTGATTTAGAACTTTTTAAGATTTCTATTAGATTTTTTCTAAGATGCATGAACTTTATCCAAAAAAATATCCAATTTTTCAAGTTTCTTATGTTGTGGTAATTGATACTGGTTTAAGAAGCTACCTAGTTATAGATATATGTGGTAGTGACTCCATCTTTGATAGGATCTTTTATGAGATGTTAAGCATATCTTTTTACATATAAATGTGTTTGCATTAACATGTTGTAGATATACTTCTGGAACAAGAGATTTAATTTGCAAGTGCCTTTGCATATGTTTTTTTTTTGAGACAAATGGTTTGATTTAGTTTCCTTCTATTTGTTTTTTTTTCTACCTTTTACATATGCTCTCCTGTAAATCTTTATGATTTCCATATATCCAAGGAAAAATACCAGTTTGATTTTTTTCCCTTCCTACATGAATGCAACATTAGATATTAATTCTTTGTTAAACTTGTCTAATATGCAAAAAAAAGTGTGAATTGAAGCATCCCCCAGTAACGAGATATATAGAAGTGGTACATCGTCTTTGTTTCAGGTATGTTTTAAAGAGTTTTGTTTTATTTGGTGTGCAATATAAGTTTTGTTTACTTGGTTGTTTTTGTTATGCACTCCCTTGTCTTCCCCCCACCTAGTTCTATTTGTGCCTCTATCTCACTTCCCCTACCTACTTTATTGATCTAGTATTCATTTTAGGTCAATGTTAAAACCAATTATAGTTAAATGGTTCTTAGCATACCCTACTATTTGGTTAAGCCTTTGATTATGTGTTATATACTTCCTCCATATATATAGCATTTTCCACTAATCATCAATAAAATTGATGTATTACATATAGAAAAAAAATTAGTGGTGGAGTTAAAGATTGATCATGTTTCCAAAACTCAAGGGTCATGTTCCCTAAAAAACATTAAAAAGGTAAAAATAAAGGGGCAATGTGCAAGTTCAATCCATATGGCTTTATAAGTATTATAAATTAGGAGAAATTTTTAAATTTAAAACTTACTAAAAAGATAAATTTTGTGGTATTAATTAGAACAAAATTCCTTTAGGAGTAATCTTCGGGTTCCATTTCTTGTGAGTTGTATCTATATATAAGATGGTAGGTTAATGAACCTTTTCAAATGAACATTTTGATTTTTGAGCATGGGATATGTACACCATTTTTTTAATTTATATTAATACCAAGTTTATCATGTATGCATGTATTTACTTATTCTAGTTAAAATTAATTTTAAAAGATTAATATCAATTTTTTTTTTCAGATTCTCAAATGACTTTTTAATTTATTATAGTTGATGCGGAATTTTATATTTGTATTATAGACTTATGGTCTGTCTTATAATTCAGTAGTTTCTGTGATCAAGTTTGTTTGAACTTAATGCTTGTTAATATTGCTAGTAGTTTAAAGATAATCATGAAGTAGTTAGGATATTGTCCTTTAGGGACATTTCTATTAAATTTTTTTGGGTAATGGTATTGTGTAATGTCAGAAAATTGTGAGGTTAATATAATGTGTTTTTTTTTGTTTTCATTTATTGTGAGCCAAATAGTCTTTGTTGTTAGTTGATTAAATGATTAAAATAGGATTTTGAAAACAACATTTTCTGGCTAACTAAATTAAAATTTATGGTTTCTTTTAAATTTATATTTTATTCATTTAGGAAATGGATAAAAGAATATGGATACAAAAGTCTTGAAACACTCAAGAGTATTAATATAGCATTGGCCAATTTCTAGAGTTTGAATTTAATAATGTGAATATTGATGATACTATAATGTGTCCATGCAAGTAATGCAAGAATAACAAGACATAGACTCATGATGTTGCTAAAGCTCACTTGTTATGGAAAGGTTTTCTAAGAGCATATTCTTTTTGGTTTATGCATGTTAAAATAGAGTCATCCTCAAATGTGATTTATCCAAAACTTATAGACAACTTAGGAGAAACAAATTCATTTGGAAATGTTGACAAACATGAACCCTATGTTAGTTATGACATGAGTGCTTTGTTGTATGATGCATTTGGGATTCCACCTTATTTAAGTTTTGAAGGGGGGATTGTCAATTTAGGGTATGAAGAAGAAAATAACCAGGACAAGCGTGTGGGCTCTTATAATCCTAAGTACCAACAAGCATGTGATGTGGGTGTGTCAGAAAAGTATGCTAAGACATTGAGTTTGGCTTCCAAAGAGCTTTATGAGGGTTGTCAGACACACTCCAAATTATCTTTTACACTTCGTCCATTCCACTTGAAATGTTTAAATGGGTGGGTAATTGTAGCATTCAATGCCAACTTAAATTTATTTAGAGATGTCTTATCCAAAATGTTAAGCTCCCTTCATCATATTATGAGGCAAATAAGATCCTTAAAATTTTAGGACTAAGTTATGAAAAAATTCATGTTTGGTCGAATCACTGTATGCTGTATAGAGGACAGAATTCTGAATTAGAATCCTGCAAGATTTGTGGGGACTCTCGTTGGGCTGGTATAGATGAAAATGGTTGAGAACTAGTAATAGCCAGAAAAAATAAAAAAATCCAACCAAGGTACTACGTTATTTTCTATTGATCCCAATACTTAAAAAGTTGTATAGCTCACCAAAATCTTTAAGGGACATGAGGTGGCATGAAGAGGGTTATGAAGATGGTTGCAAAAGGATGGTTTATTATGCCATCCAACTGATGAAGAAACATGGAAATCTTTTGATGCCAAGTATCCTAATTTTGCCTGTGATTTTCGCAATGTGAGGCTTGCTTTGACAAGTGATGGTTTTAAATTTTAATTCGTTCAATTCAATGGAAAAATCATACAGTATTTGGCTCGTGGTCTTGACAATATATAACCTACTACCATGGGTTGGTATAAAGCAATCTTTTTCCTTGTTGTCATCTCTCATTCTGGGGTGGTATGAAATAGGCTTAGAATAGGGCCCAAAATGGTTAAATCCCTATCCAATGGTTCCACAACAGAGAAGTCCAATAAGCCAATAAAAGGACTTCTGCTCCCAAAGGAAATAAGATCTAGAAATTACAGGATTAGCTAGAAGATTCTTGTCTAAGAGCTACTTACTCGAATCATCCCTAGCCATATAAAGGCAATAAGTTGCAAATCCCAAGGTATGACATTTTAACTCTTTGCCATTGTGGAGGGTTTCCCTCGAGGAAAAAATCCTGGGGCCCTGACATTGTTTTTGTGTGCGGGACCTTGTTGCATAGTTCAGCATGCCTTTGTGCCAGGCCTATATAATTCCTTCAGCTATCAAATTGGCACCATCTGTAGGAAACATGGTGAATACCCAGAGGTTTCACATTGAGAACCAAGATCAACCAGATAACAAGCAAAAGAGTCGTCACCTTGCTATTTCTGTGGCTTTTGTAGATGATGGGGCTTGTCAAAGAGCCGACCCTGAGGAGCCCGCGATCCCTCAAAGAGACCCTCGTAAAAGGAAAGGTCTTGCACCATTAGGTGATGACTAGTTCCAAGCCTTACAACATGCTTTTTTTGAGCAGCTTAAAATGACGTTGTAGCAAGAGATTCGGAGGGCCTTGCCTAGGGCCTTAAAAGAAGCTATAGAAAGCCACTTAGCACTAGGAGAACCTTGCCAAGCCCTACCTCAAGATCTATTCCTAAGGGTGAGCGCCCCTAAGATCCTGATATCTTTGGATTGATTTAACTACTCCAGGGGCAATGACATCAATGCTATTTTACAAAGGCTTGATCAAATGAAGCAGCACATGTGAGCCCTTAGGCCTTAAAGAGTAGGTATTGTTCTTGGCATCGATGTGAAACATATGTGACTCCAGCCTTTTACGAGCAAGATAATTAATGCGCCTGCCCCCGAGAGGTTATGCATGCCAAAGATTGACATTTACAACAACCTACCGACCCAGTCAACCACTTGCAAAGATATATTACCTCTATAAGGCTGGAGAGGACCTTAAATATGATCATGTGTAGGGCCTTTAACTCAACGCTAACAGGGGCCACCACTGCTTGGTTCGGCACTAATCAAGGGTGTCACTTCTCATCATTTAGGAACCTTTCCCTGGCATTCCTACATCACTTCTTAGGAAGCCAATCGAACCTTAAGACAGTGGCCCACCTTTTGAAGATTCAACAAGGACATGGTGAGTCCCTGAGAGACTTCGCTCAATAGTTTAACGCTGAGGCCATGTAGGTACAGGGGCTATCCCTGGAATTGCACTTGGTTGCCATCCCTCAAAGACTAGCATGAGATTCAAGGCTAGCTTGGGGCCTTCATGAGAACCCCGTAAGAGACATTGAGGAATTCCTTGATGGGGCTACACGTTACATGCATGCAGAAGAACTTAATTGGCCGAAGGTACCAAGGGATCAACATAGAAGCAAGGATAGTGGACCTAAGAAGAGGGGTAAGGGTGACAAGCAAATCCAATAAAAGGCCCATTCTTCTAGCATTAAAGAAAAGCAGGTTGAACATTCTGTATGCCTTGGAAAGGAAAAACGAAGTTCCTAGGTGGCCCCCGCTAATGCAAGCCTTAAATAAGTGGGAAATGGGGAAATACTAAAGATATCATAAGGGCAAGGGGCATGATACCAAGGAATGCTAGCATGGCAGCTGAAGAGACTTCTTGAGGAGATGATCCAAGAAAGGAAGTTGGAGGAATTTATATTCAAATAATTGTCGGCTTGTCGAAAGTAAGAAGAAAAGCCTTATAGAAGGAATGATAATGAGGACCATGATAGAGGACAAAAGCCAGAAAGACAGCTATCCCTTCTAAGGGACCAAAAGAACCTGGGTCTGCTGGCAAGAGTCATCCATATGATTACCAAAAGGAAACCCTTTATGGCAAGGAAACGACAAGAGTGAGAGGTTGCTTAAGTGGAGGTAGTTGATCCTAACAAGATAATGACTAGGTCCGATGGCTCCAAGGTGCTTGCCCCACATATGGATCTGTTAGTATTCAAAGCCCAGGTTGACAATTTTGACAGGGAAAAAGTCTACCTAGACACTAGAGCTAACGGGAACGTTCTTTTCACCGAGTTGCTAGGGAAAATCAAGATCAAGAAGTCTTCCTTATCCTTCACGACGGAGCCAACGTTTAAAGTAGGTACAGAGAAAGTTCCCACTCTTAGAACAATTAATTTATCCCTTATGGTGATGGGTACAAATAAGGAAGGGAGGATCGCTTGCAACTTACATACTACGGAATTTTTGGTCTTGGACATCCCTTCACCTTACAACACTATACTTAAAAGGCCAACCTAGGTACAATTTTACATTCAATTCGATGTTAGGTGGCTAATGGTACTTTTTTGTGACCCATGTAGGGTATCAATTAGGCCTTGGTCTGACAAAATTGCGTTGCTACCCTGTGAAGCCCATGAGACAACCAACTTGCACTAGTGGAGGCAAATAAGAAAACAGAATAGCCATGAGAGAATGAAGCAGGTGTGACATTATCTAAGGATGCTGAACTGGTATAAGTAGCCCCTGGAATGATTTTAAAAATTGGCAAATACCTTCTTCCTGAGTTAAAGAAACCTTTCATTCAATTCCTAAAAGCCAATTTAGATGACTTTGCAAGGTCCCTCAGTGAAATGCTGGGAATAGACCTAGAAGTTATTACTTACAAGCTACAAGTAAAACCCACTGCCTGACCAATACCATAGAAGAAGTGCAACATGGCACCCAAAAGGCACAATTTTGTTAGAGAAGAAGTGGAAATGTTACTGAGAACAGTCATCATCTGGGAGGTATGATACCCCAAATGGCTTGCCAATGTTGTCTTGGTGAAAAAAGATAATGGAAAATGGCAAATGTGTGTTGATTACACAAATCTTAATGATGCCTGCACAAAAGACCCTTTTCCGTTAGCCTCCATAGACCAACTAGTTGATGCCACCTAATTCAAGATACCATCCTTTATGGATCCCTTCAGTGGGTATCATCAAACTCGTATACACCTCGAAGATGAGGAAAAAATAGTCTTCACGACAGGGGAGGTAGCATACTGCTATCAATGAATGCCATTCGTACTGAAGAATGTCAGAGCAATTTGCCAGCGACTCATGAATTGAGTCTTTTAAAAATAGCTGAGGAGGAACATGGAAGTTTACGTAGATGATATGATCATCAAGAGCAGAGCAATAGAGCACCATTTTGATGATCTTCATAAAACCTTCTAGAAAATATGCTTGTTCAACATGAGACTTAACCCCATAAAATGTACCTTTAGTGTAGGAGCTGGCAAATTCTTTGGTGACATGGTCTCTGATAGAGGGATCAATGCAAATGTAGAAAAAATTGAAGCTATCCTTATGATGCCTGATCCTCGAAATAAAAAGAACGTCTAAACGTTGGCTCAAAGGTTGATAGCCTTTTGACAGTTTGTCTCATGTTTTGGAGATCGTTGCAAGCCCTTCTTTGACATACTCAAGAAAGAAGCAATATTTGAATGGATTGATGAATGTTGAAAGGATTTCAAACAGATTAAAGACTACTTATGACACCTTTCCATGCTGAAGCGACCGAGGCCTGATGAGCCCATTGTGCTATACTTAGCCATAACAGAAGGCTCCATTAGTGCTGTACTTATACGGGAACATGGGACCGAGAAATGACCTACACACTACATCAGCTAGACCCTTAAGGGGGCAGAATGCTTGATACCTTACACTTAAGAAAGTAGTCCTAGCCTTCGTCACAGCTTTGAGAAAACTGCGACCATATTTTCAAACACATCACATTATTATTCGTATAGAGTTATCCCTATGAGATATATTACAAAGGCTAGATAAATCTAGAAGGCTTTCCAAATAGTGCGTCGATTTAAGGGACTGCGACATTAACTATGAACCGTGAATGACCATTAAAGCATAGGCTTTAGCAGATTTTGTCGCCGAAATGACATATTTTAAAACAGAGGGAAAAAAGCAGAAGGAAATAACCTCACTTTGGGAAATGTAAGTTGACAGGGCCTTAGGGCTTGAGAATCGAGGAGCAAGCATCGTACTAAAAAAACCAATAGGCATGGCAGCAGTTCTTAGAATTAAATTTAGATTCCTTATCACAAACAACGTTGCTGAATATGAAGCTCTCCTAGTGGGGCTACAGATAGCTAGTTGGGTGAGGGAACAAGATTTATAGATATATAATAATTTATAGTTAATAGTGAACCAAGTCACTAGAATGATAGGGGAAAAAAACTTAGTCTTTATAAATACCTAAAAACAACAAAAAATTTGATGAGGATGTTTGACCATGTGCAGGTTCAAAAGATCCTAGGGGCAGAGAATGCATGGGCAGATGCCCTATCGAAAGGTTGGAAAGAGGCCCTGATAGAAGAGCTTGTAGAACCCTCCATTTACCAGATAGGATAAATGGCTTTCAAAGATGACTATAAGAGGCTAATCAAACTCTGTCTAGAAACCAGAGCCTTGAATGGAGCACTTGAAGAGAAAAGGAGGATTAGGATCCAGGTGGAAGGTCTGTCATCATTAGAGATAAATTATATAGACAGGGGATCACTTCTCCCTTACAGTGACACCTAACACCTTAGGAAGGGCAGGAGGTCCTTAGGGAAATCCATGAAGGAGATTGTAGAGCAAATATTGGTGCCAACTCCCTAGCCCACAAAACCTTGTGACAAGGCTACTTTTAGCCCACAATCTGATGAGACACCTGAAAACTAGTCTAGCGATGCCATGCCTACTAGCTCAACTTGTGAATCCAAAGACTACTTTCCTTTGATACTTCAATGGTTGCGAGCTTCTAGCCCTTCTCTATATAGGGGTTGGACTTGATTTGGGCACTCCTCATGGCTCCAGGGCAGGTTAAATATTGCATCGTGGTAGTTAACTACTTCACTAAATGGGTGGAAGCAGAGCCCCTGACATTTATCATAGCCTCCCAAGTTACTAAGTTCATATGGAAAAACATTATTTTCCAATTTGGATGCCCACGAGCTATCGTTTCCAATAACGACAAACAATTTTACAACCAACAAGTTCTCCAATTTGCAGAAGAAAAAGATATTTGTTTCTATTTTGTGCTTGTATCATATCCTCAATCAAATGGACAAGTAGAGGTGACTAATAGAAATATCAAAGATGGCTTGAAGAAAAGGCCAGAGGAGGCTAAAGGTAAATGGGTAGAAGAATTTCTAAGTGTCCTATGGAACTACAGGACAATGCCTTGGAGGCCAATAGAAGAGTCCACTTTTGTGATGGTTTATGGGACCAATGCCTTCATCCCCATAGAGATCTCCCACCCGACATTAAGAACTCAAGCCTACCACTCGAGCACAAATAACCAAGCACTTGAAGGGAACCTCGATTTGCTAGAAGAATTAAGGGAAGATGAGAAGGTTCGCATGAGAGCCTTTAAGCAATGAATCACTCTCACTTAGCATTTTCATGTGTCTTTCTATGAAGGCTTTCTTAATTACCTAAGAGCACAACCATTTATGAACATAATAGTTGAGGTATCATAGCGAATTGACATCCCTAAAAAACTAAAGCTCACAAGTGTTATGACTAGAAACGAAGATCGCGGTAAGGAATACTCCACACACACACAATAGAAATTCAAAAAGGTACACAATGTATCCAAAAGGGCTACCAGATAAATATTAATTTACCATTTCCATTAAGCTCAAAGTTATGAAAGAAAAAATAGCAAAAATTACAAGGAACTTAGAAGTGAGGGGATGAGCGACAGAGCCCTCTAAAATTCATATAGGAAAGGGTCTTCATCAATGTCCATCACCAATGCATCCTCATTGAATGGAGGAATCCCTGCTTTCTCATCCTTCACCCATGATTCATAATCCAGACCCAGATCCTTGTAGGCTGATCAAAAAGAAAGATCTAGGTTTAGATTGGCTCACTCCACCTAAAAATGGTAGGAAAGAAAGCCTTCCTTGAATTCAAGGAAGGTGCACTTTCCAAGCCCCCCTTTTGCCTCCCAGAGGTGTGATTTGAGTTCTCTCACGTGAGTATTGGCCTTCATCCAGAGACATTGTTACACTAAATGGCCGTCACGCCCCATGTAGCCAACCATAAATTTACTCCACGGTGGGCATCGTAGAGGCGACCAAACTAAAGCTAGCTTCACCTTGGACGGTCCTCAGGCCTAATGGAGTGTACACGTCCATCAACAGGGTTTTCTCGACAACATTGATTTTGCTTTCTACCACATTCAATAAGGATGCCTAGTGTCTAGCCTTCTTAGAGACTTCACCTCTTTCTCTTTAGTTGACTTAAGGGCCTTCACTAGCCTTTCTACCTCCTTATTGAGCTCCTTGACGTGCCTCTTCCCCTAATCATTCACCTTTTTCATCAATTTGAGTGTACACGTCCATCAACAGGGTTTTCTCGACAGCATTGATCTTGCTCTTTACCACCTTTAATAAGGATGCCTGGTGTCTGGCCTTCTTAGAGACTTCACCTCTTTCTCTTTGGTTGACTTAAGGGCCTTCACTAGCCTTTCCACCTCCTTCTTGAGCTCCTTGACGTGCCTCTTCCCCTAATCATTCACCTTTTTCATCAATTTGAGGTTCTATGCTAGGGTACCCTGGGTATTACGTTTACTTTTTAACTATTTCCTTAAGGAGTCTTTAGTGTTTCCTAGGGCCTCAAGTTGTGAATTGAGGGATTGCACAACTTTATCCCAGACTGCAAGTCATTTCTTAGGACCGTAGGTCACAATAGCCTTATGCAAAACCAAGTGCATTAGAACTAAGCCTACAATAAAACATTGAAAGTACCAAGGAATATACCTAGAGTACACTACAGCCTATGCTTAGTAGATGATAGCTATTCACCCGAGAAGGGCTGGGCCAAAAAATGTAGATCCTGGGGGTCTTTAACTCATTTGGGATGTAGTGGGTAATGTTTTATTGATCATTAACGATTGAGTCACCGATACCCATCACCCATAAAGGGTTACACCTAACCAGGCATGATCTCTTTTAGTGCAAAGATATGCCTGTGCACTTAACTATGCTCAAGGATCAAGCTGCGAGGCTGAAAGAGCTTGTTGACTAACAGCTTGGGATGGCCTAACTGAATGAATGCCAATCCCCATTAGAACCTTGGGGGGAAGGGGAGGAAGAGAAGAGTTGACCACCTTTTCCTTCTGTTACGCCCCTTCGGTCGACTTTTGGGATTTCATCAAAGTTGGGGTAGGACTGGGGTCTTTGAGCGCTTTTTCATAGTGGCCGGATGAAAAAACCTATAATTAGCACAAAACATCAAGTGAACAAAACTAATGTTTTTGAAGGAAAAGTTATATATGGAAGTCCTACCATCACCACTGTCTCAAGGGGGCGCGACCTCTTCCGGACTAACTGAGCCTCCGATAGAAACTCGGATAGATCTAGTACTAGAAGGGTTATCTTGGAGGGCGGAGGCCCTGAGGGCTTCTTAGCTACCCTAGCGGTGTAAGCTGCTTTAGTTGGAAGGATGGGAATTTTCTGAATGTCAGCTAGGGCATTGGTGATGCTCTTACGTCTATTCAAGTACTCTTTGTCATAACTGCTCATCTCTACAAGAACAAACAAAAGGTTGGGACCAGTCAAAGCTAAGAAAATTGAGAAAAATCAGATGACTGCATAGAGTACAGCTTTTGGTATCCGGGGGGCATCATTGAGCCCTAAAAGTAATCATGAAGGCCTCTACCAGATACCCATCCTTACCTTCCTCCTAGTTGGAGGGATTCTTGACATTAGGGTAACTCTGATAGGCTCTACTGATGTCGGCTCATCGGAGAGTTGGCCCACCAAGATCCATGTAGTGGATGGGGAATAACTACAAAAAATTGTTATTCCCTACCACTGACGCCAGCTAGGTGAAAAGGCTGACATAAGAATGATGGCCCTTGGAGCACTTATATATAGGCACCCATTGAACCAAGGCTTGTTGCACAGTGTTAGAGAAGTTACAAGGAAACCCTCATTCCTGCCCCCTTAAGATGAAGAACAAGCGTTCCTTCCACTCTGACCATGAGTCTCTGCAGGATATGAAGGCAAAAGACTTGTTTCTTACTTTGTTGATGGGGGTGATGTGGAAAAAACTAGTCTTTTTTTAGGTCTAACATGTAAAACTGGAGAAAAACCTCAAATGGAGGGCTCATTATCGCCATCTTGCAGCAAATTATGAACCCAATAATATGCACGAAGAAGCTCAAAGTTAGCTGTGATGGCTGCACCTGGCAATGGTCATAAAAATACTATGCTAATAGGTGGAGAGAAAAATGGAGCCCCGTTTAAAGTTGGTCTATATAGACTGTGAGTACATCGGCCTTCTTATCATCATCTGTAAGGCCATAATCCTTCAGCATCTAATCATGAGATAAGGTAGCTACAATGCCGTTAGGCCAGTAATACTGTCATAAGTTCATCACTAGAGTTCCTTTAATTTGTTTTGTTACAACACCCTTTATAACCTTCATATTTGATGAAAATGACATCCTAAGCAAATCAGCATCACTTGCGGCAGCCCTGGATGATGCTTTTGAAGATTCTATATGGAAAACCTGTTATGTAACATGTTAGGGCTGTTGCCAGCACAAGATAAGTAGCAGAGAAATGGCTAACAAGAGCCAAACCTAAAATGATAAAAATCCCAAATATAGAAAAAATTGCACTAGCATTACTGTCACAAAATGGTAAAAAGAAATAAAGAAGGTACTTATTACCTGATTATAAGAAGCTTGGCAGAAAGAGGTTTGGAAAAAGATTTAGCAGTAAAAATAGCAAATAGTAGCATGCAGGAACAAGAAGAAGCACCGGGCAAGGACTGCTAAACAGTGAAAACTAAGAGTGAAAAAACCTTATTGTATATATAGGAAAGCATGTGACCTTTGGGTTACCTCCTTGAAACCATCATTGTAGTCAATGTAGATTTTTCACCCACTATGAAGAAGACACGTTGCCAAGAACAATCATCAAAGACGGTCATACCTAGTCATTTCTTTCAGAGGCATTAAATAGATGTCACCTCATCTCCTCTCTTGACTATTGGGCCTACCACATGCAACGATAAGATGGGATAAAAAGGGCTAAAGACCTAAATGACGACATTTTCAAATTTTCCTTAAGAAGCAGTCTAGAGAGGTATTGCACTCTTCCTAAAAAATGGTGACAGATAAGGAATGGCTTAACAGGAGATAGGTATCATAGCCTTTTTAACATATGAGGGTCGTTCTTCGAAATGACACCATCTAAGAAAATACAGGGCCTTGGCTCACATTTTCTTATGAAGAGGGGGACCTGTTGGTAGGAAATAAGCCTAGTATGGGGCCCAAAATGATTAAAGCCTTATCTAATAAATCCACAATTGAAAAGCCCAATAAGTCAATAAAAGGACTCCTCCTCCTAGAGGAAATAAGATCCTAAAATTACAGAATTAGCTAGAAAATTCCTATTTAGGAGCTACTTACTCGAATCTCCCTTGGGTATACAAAGTAGGTAAATTGCCAATCCCTAGGCATGATATTGAGATTCTTCACCCAATAGTTCATCTTTGTTGACCAGAAATCTAACTTGATCGTCAGAGGGTTTTACTCGAAAAAACACCCTGAGGTGCTGATGTTGTTTTGTGCATAGGACCTCATTATAGAATTCACCACACTTTTGGGATAGGAAAATACGATTCTTTCAGCTATCAATGGGGAAGAGGGTCTTGGGAATGGCATTGACATTGATGCCCGGTGGCATCTTCGTTGTACGACATAATGGCCTGAAGTAGGGACTTCCGGTGTGGAGGGTGTCTGAAGGAGAGACTTCCAGCATGAGAGTGCCTGAAATGCTTAAAAGAACAAGGGTTAGGAGCTCCTCGGAATGTGTTTCCGGGGGAGGAGCCTCCGACGCCCAAGTTAGTATTTGGTAAGTAAGGAACAGATAGTGGAGAGTAAAAGAGTGGAGAGAGTTGTGTATATATCCTCCTTTACCAAGGTTATTCTCCAAGTATTTATAGAAGAGCGTTGGGAGAAGTCCATTTGACATAGCTCACTCAAATCATGACACATGTTCGGTCGGGTGTGATCCGTATCTTCGGGGATGGGGGACCTCCAACTGGCCATAGGTTATTCTATCCAGGAGTCAGGGCCATGAGAGGTTTGTGTGTCAGGGGCGTGTGCGAGGTCTCTCTGTTAGAGGTTTCTTAACCGTTTTTGTCTTATCTTCGTAAGACCTCTTCCAGGAACGAGACCCCTTTAGGGTATGAGACCTCTTTGGAATAGGAGGCCCTCTTCGGCTAGATGTCATCACCGAGGGTTGTCAGGATGAGTTCTTCGGTAGAGCAGGGCACCTTCGGGAGAAACTCCACCTTGTCGAGGATGGTGGTTTACCGAGGTTAGAGGGTCAAGGACTGCGTACCCTCTTTTTTCGAGGTTGCCGCTCGTCCGATCGAGTGTGATGCTCGACTTTTACTGAGGGTGGTGCCCGTCAGAGCTTAGGAGTTCAGAGGGTAATAGCCCTTTGGCTATCACATGCCCTCCTCGGAGAGTCGAAGATATGTCTTCGGCTTTTGAGCATTCAAGAGCCAATCGTGGAGCCCTTCGGAGGCCTGTTCGGACCCCGAAATGGCCGGAGTCACCCTTTTCGGATGAGAGTCTCTTTGACCCAGAACATCTGTTCTTGCCAGGATAATGCCATTTATCTTTTCAGGAGAGGTGTCTGGTGTTCCCGAGGTTGTGTCTTTAGTTAAAGTGTGTCCGTTCCAAGCTTTTTAATGCCTGTCAGTAGACCGTCATGTCTACTTCACGCGTTTCCTTGGGAAGGGCCTAAGTCTGACAGTTGTTAAGGGTGTGCCCTCGTTTCCCGCACTGGGTGACACGTGTCACCTGGTCACTGGGGAATGGTCGCATCCGTTTCGTTAGACGTGCTTCTTCGCCTTCGAGGGGCAATTATGGCGACGCTTCGCCTCCCTCATTCGGCCTATAAATCCCCCCTTCCTCATTAGTTTTTTCACACTTACGTTCTCTTTCTCTTTTTTGCTATCAAATTTTCTCTCTTTTTCTTGCGGTGACGCTGGCGGTGGTGTGATTTCCGGTAAGTTTTCACGATGGCATTCAAAAATTCTGACTTCGGCAAAAGTTTTGGTGGGTTTTCCTTCCCGTAGTCCTTCAATTTTCTGTTTTTATAGCCTTTTCTTCTTTTCCGAAGTCATCTCCTTCTTACGAAGTCATTCTTCAGCATTGTTTCCTACTTTTCTTTTAGCCTTTTTGAAGTTAGGTTTCTCTCTTCCAAATGTCTTCCCCCGTTCCGCTCATGTCTGTTCAGACTGTCCCCGAGAGCTGGCTTCCTCTTAATTCTCATCCGAGTTGTACCACTTCGGAGAAGTTAGCGAAGTGGACAACTAAATTCTTTCTCTCTTCTTACTCGGTTATCAGGCCACCTACTCTTGGCCTGTTCAGTTGCATGAATAACTCGGACGAGGTTATTGTTTTTCGGGCCCAACTGAAGGCCGGACTTCGGTTTCCTCCGTCGAAGATGATTTGCGACTTTTGTCAATTTCATGGCATACCTGTGAATCAGCTTCCTCCCAACTCTTACTCTTACTTCAATGCTTTCCTTTGCATGTGTGGGGTTTTTAAGATAGAACCTCACTTTATTTTTTTCATGCAATACTACAAACTCCACCCCGTCCCGAAGGGTGGCTTCTATTTTTTGCTTCCTCGGGGTTCCGGGAGTAAGAAGTTTACATTTACCTTCAACATGAAGGATAGTTGGTGAGGGTGGCTGAGGAAGTTCTTCTTCCTGAAGGTGGCTGACTAGTGGGAGCACATTCCAACCAACTGGGCGTAGGGGACTCTGCCTATAGATGTTGTTGACCCTAAAAAACTGCTAACCCTAAAATTGGAGGCCCAATTCAAGGAGTTCGATAGCCGTATTCGAGCCGTCGCGGACTGGGACCCCAAGGTCCCCTCCGTTCTCTGTACCCTTTTCCCATCAGATGTAGCTTAATGACCAAAGAGGTCCTTCGAGAACAGGGGGTGATCAAGGAGCATGTTATCGACCTGAACATGCCGAAACCTCTTTTTGACGGGAAGAAGTCGTGGTTGGTAATGCTCCTTCGGGGTGAACTCACGTACTCGACCCTTAAAGAGTGTAAGTTCTTTTCCAAATTTTTCATCTCTCTCTGTGCATACTTACACTGATATTCTTCTTTTTGCAGAGATGGGTGACAAATTTGCCGCATTCTACAAGTCCCTCTTCCTCAGCCAAGCTGAGAAGGGGGAGCAGACCCGGAAGAAGGTGGCGGCGAAGAGAAAGAAGCCATTTGGGGGATCATCTTCGGCTCCGAGGTCGAAGAAAATGATGGAGGACCTCATTCTTCTGCCTCCTGAAGATGACGTGGGGACTGAGGACTAGACCCATGTTTGGGATGATCCACCCTCGGAACCAGCCATCTATTTTACTCCTCTTAGTCCCAGCACCGTGGCAGAGACTTTGGGGACCTCGGTTGTGGGGTTTTCGACCGAGGAGCTAGAGGAAGGCCAAAAAAGGAAAGGCAAAAACATCCCCGACGAGGTTCTTGAAGTTAACGACTCCGAAGGTGATGACGGGGAGCTTCCACCAGGTTTGTCCCTTAGCTATTCTTTTATGAGTTTGGAAATTTTTGGTGTTTTAGATCTTATAGACAAGTGGCTAAGGGATAAAGTACTGATGGAACTTTGGCGGGACTTTGCAGGTAAAGCAGTGCAGGCTCCATGGGTGGAAGATCACGCCCAGAAGAGGGCCGTTCGGGACGCCAAAATCCCGAAGGGAAAAATCCTGATGGAGCCCTTCTGGTCGTTCACGGAAGACATGAACTTGTTCTCCGAGGATAGCCAGAGGATGGCTCTTTAGATGGCGACTAGAGTCATCACGCACGCCGCTTTTCAATCTCTAATTGAAGAGTGCTCGAATGAGGAGATCCTCTCCGCGAGGATGACCGAGCAGGCTACCCAGGTAAACTTCTACCCTTTTGATACTTAGTGATTTTTTTTGTTTGCCTTGTGTTCCTTACTCAGGATCTCCCCTTTGTAGCTCTTAGCATACACGGGGTACTATCGGGCTTGGGCAGCCAAGCAAACTTCGGTCCGGACTCGCTCCGAGGAGTCTTTAGCGAAGGCCAAGGAACTTTGGCTAGCTTTGGCGTTAAGTATGGCGAGCTAAATAAAATAGCCAAGGAGGATCTGGCCAATCTTTGGGAGGAGATGCTCAAAAGCCAAGGGGAGGTTATCTAGGACTTCTCTACGAAGATGCCAGACCTCAGAGTGAGGTTGAAAGCCATGACCTCGGCCAACGAGGTTCTTCAGAAGGAGAAAGACGACGCTGCTGCCCAAGTGGCAAAGGCCTTCGATCTCAACTCTAAGCTTCAGGCCGAGGTCGAGAGGTTGAAGAAGGAGGGAAAGAAAAAGAATAAGAAGCTGGAGAAGGAGATCGTGGAGCTTCGGAGAGATCTGGAGGATTTGGACGTGGAGAAGACTAAGTCCGACCAAGCTACCAAAAGGTCTTATCAGGATGGCTTCTGCCTCGCCCATTACCAAGTCTTATCAAGATTTCCAGATCTCGACCTCTCCTTCTTGGTGGCCCTAGACATCCTCGAAGGGCCATCTTGGCAGTGGTCAAAGGCGGAGTTCCTCAACCTTCATGCTATTCCACCTTCGGCTCCCAGATCTACTGATAAACATTCCAAAGGTTTGGAGGCCGAGGATGGTGAGGAACCGGTGGATGCCCAGGATCGCGAATAGGCCTCCTTTTTCTTCTTTCCCTTATGTAATCCATCTGTAGTATTCTTTTATCGATGTTAATAAAATTTGCTTTCTTCAAACTCTGTTGTATTCAGTCAGTACTTTTTTGGAAAGCGCCGTCTTTTGCGAAACTTAACCTTTGTTCGAATTATGCCTGATCAACGTTTTTTTTTTCACAAAGGTACAGTTCAGCAATATACATGCTCGGATGACCAGCTTTGGCATACATAGCATTTGTTTTCAAAAAAATTTCAAGGTTCCAGCCATGTACTTGGGGAAATTCTCTTTCGGGAACTATGTTCGACCGAGGGAAACACCTATCTTCGGGAATAACCGTCCTCGATCATGCTTCCTTGGTGTTTTTGCATGACTTAAAATTTTTTCCAAGTGTCCATCTAGGCACTTTTTGGGGATAAACGCCTTTGGTACCAACTATCGTCGTATGCTTGCCGAAGGCTGGTCATTTTTACGAGCTTATCGCTTCGGCATACCCATGTTTGGCCCTCCGCCTCGGCATCGGATGTTGTTATTGTTTGGGAGCGGGTGTGTTCGAAATTTATTTGCTAGATGCCTTTGGAAGAGGTCTCATTACACCATGTTCGGTTAATTACCTACAGGGAGAATAATACAATTTTTCCTTTTCCTTAGAAAATTCTAAGTATAGAATATTCTTAAAAAATCTGAATGCCATGTATTTTTCAATTCTCCACCTTCGGTGTCACCGAGCTTGTACACTCCTGGTTGAATTTCTTCGAGAACCGAATAGGGCCCTTCATAGTTTGCGCAAAGTGCTTTATGCGACGGTCTTCGGGGTCCGAACTCGGCTTTTTGGAGAACGAGGTCTCCCTTTTTGATTCCTTTCCATTTTAGATGTAAGTTGGTAGTGATGGCTACTCTCTGCTGGAAAGCTTTTCTTCTCAGCTCGGCCATTTCTCTATGTTCGTCAATGAGGTCCAATTTGGTCCTTAATCCAAGGTTGTTTCCTTCTTCGTCGAACACCTGTACCATAACCGATGGCTGGATGATTTCTACAGGAATAATGGCCTCTGAACCGAATATGAGTGAGAAAGGTGTTTCACCCATGGTTCTCCTCGGGGTGGTTCGGTAACTCCACAACACGCTCGGGAGCTCTCCTAGCCATTTTCCCTTTGCTTCTTTTATCCTCTTCTTCAGGCCATCCTTTATTGTCCTGTTGGACCCTTCAACTTGCCCATTACTTTGAGGATGGGCCACCGGGGCGAAGTGCATTTTAATTCTGAGGTCGGTTATGAATTCCTGGAACCCTTTATTGGTGAATTGGGAGCCGTTATCGGCCACTATTACCCTCGGGATGCCGAATTTGCATATGATGCTTTTCCATGCGAATCTCTGTATATCCTTTGCCAATATTGCTACTAAGGGCTCTGCCTCAATCCATTTGATAAAGTAGTCTATGGTGACTACACAAAATTTGACCGCTCCGGGAGCAGTTGGGAGAGGCCCAATGAGGTCTATGCCCCATACGGTCAAGGGACAGGGATAGTTGGCCGAAGTTATCTTCTCCGAGGGTAGTCTCTGAACAGAAGCATGCCTTTGGCAATTATCGCACTTTTGGACGAACTGCCTTGCGCCCTTCCTCAGAGTGGACCAGAAATACCCTTGCCGAAGGAGGACTCTGGCAAGGGCATTGGTTTTTATGTGCGAATCACAGGCTCCCTCATGGACTTCTTTGAGGATCTCTTTGACATCTTCTTCACCGATACACCTCTGTAATGAGGTGGCATATCCTTGTCGGTAGAACTCTTCCCCTATCAGGAAGTATCTTCCTGATCATTTTCACACTTTGGCTGCCTCAAGGGAGTCATCGGAGAGTTCCGAGGTTGAGAGGTATTTTTTGATAGGGTCCTTCCACCTTTTTCCTGTGGTTTTTACACAGATTACCGCTATACTCAGATGGTGTAGTACTTCTGTTGACTTTCTTGACTTGGCCAGTATGTCAGCCTCCATGTTATCTCGCCGAGGTACATTTTCTATGTGCACTGTGTCGAATTCTTGGATGAGTTCTTTGATGAGGTTGTGATATTTTGCCAAGGTTGGATCTTTTGCGCCATATTCTCCTGCCATCTGTCGGACCACTAGCTGAGAATCGTTGCGGGCCTTTAGATTTTTCACGCCCACCCTCTTTGCCAGCCGTAAGCCTGCTATAAGTGCTTCATATTCGGCGATATTGTTTGTGACATTGAACCCAAATTTGATAGCCTTTGTGGCCTCCATTCCTTCAGGACCTTAGAGGACTACTCCAGCTCCCTGGTGTTCGGAACTCGAAGTTCCATTGACAAATAGCGTCCACTTAGGTTCATCTTTTACGAGCTCTTCCAAGGTATCTCGGGTTTTTAGGACCTTGGAGATGAAGTCTGCCAATGCTTGGCCCTTTATGGCCTTTCTTGGCTCATAGGTGATGTCATATTCACCGAGCTCAATGCACCATTTTGATAGTCTTCCCGAGTAATCAACCCTCATCATGATATCCCAAAGAGGTAGGTTACTTCGGACACTAATAGGGTGTGCTTGGAAGTAAGGTCGTAACCTTCTACTTGCCAATACTAAGGCATAGATGCCTTTTGTAGAAGAGGGTACCTAACTTTGGCTCCATGTAGTGACTTACTTACATAGTATACCGGCCACTGTCTCCCTCATTATTCTTTTACAAGCACCGAACTTACTTCTTTTTCACTGACGGCAAGGTAAAGGATGAGGGGTTCTCTATCCTTCAGCTGCCGAAGTATCGACAGGTCGACAAGTGGGTTAAGTAGGTTTTCAGCTCATCCCAAGCTTTTTGGCAATCTTCCGTCCAAGGGTGCTCTTCAGAACCGAAGGTACTGTCATTTTTTGCAGCTTTGGTGAGCACTTTGAAGAACGGTCGGCACCGATCCCCATATATGGAGATGAACCTACTAAGAGAAGTGATTCACCCCGTTAGCCTTTGCACATCCTTGATTGTTGTGGGAGTTCGGAATCCTAGTAAGGCCTTGACTTTTTCTGGATTGGCATCGATTCCTCTTTCCGACACCATGAATCCGAGGAACTTGCCTGCATTTACTCCAAACACGCACTTCTCCGGGTTTAGACGAATTCTGAATTCTTGAAGTTGGTGGAATGTTTCTGTTAAGTCTTTGATATGACCGCTAGGCAATTTGTTCTTAACTATCATATCATCGACATATACTTTCATATTTCTCTCGATCTAGGTGTCGAACTGTTAGTGTTGTGCCTAAAAGCCAATCATGAGATGATTGTATTTTTTGCACATTGAGTCATGATATTTTATTAAGGCATTAATCCAGCAATTATGTTTGTTGTTCTGTTTCTGCATAACACAATAAACATAATTGTAACCCTAGAATAATGATATTCTTAAACATCCCTGGTCTAGTATTATTGTGGAGCGGGTTGCAATAATACATAACGACTAGCATATGTGGAGACTAATATGAGATATGTAGTTTACATATGGGTACAAGTTGGAGAGCTTGTGTACTGGACCGACCCACCATGAGAACACTACATGGATCGTTATATGAGTGTCATAAGTGATTTTCATAGTGATCATGGTATATGTAGTCATTTGACCTAAGATCATCAAGGTTCCCTACATGTGAGTCACATACTTTGATACTTTCCTTTGTTGCTCGTAACTGAGTGAACTTGAAGGAGGTCATTGATGGGTTTTGGGAGCTAAACAGCACAGCGGAATTTAACCGAACCCTATAGGATCAAAGTGAAACGGGGTAAACTGGGTGTTCGAAAATTTTCATACCTAATTTTCGGTTGAGATCTCTCACTCAACTGTAGAGTTGAATCACAAAACCTGAACAGTTGACGTTTTCAGGCTCTCTATGGTATCCACACGAGCCTCTCGGGACACCACACTTCCACCACGTCCCGGCAGATGCGTTTCTCTTGCGCTCGTAGTGCTAGCTTGCGTCCTCCAAGGAATTGCAAGAGAAGAGTGCGGCTATCCTTTTGGGAGGCTAGGGCAAGGAGACCTACGAATTTCTCACTAAAAGTTGTATTTATAGTGAGACTCAACTTCCAGGCCTAATAGGTTTCAAAGCCCTAATCCAATTAGGCTTTAATTTCGGGCTTAATAATGGCTCAACTATTGGGCCCATTATTAATACGAAATTATTGTGAAACAAAAACCCAAATTATTAGCCCATTCACTCTAATGATCCAAATAGCTCTATGTGTATGACCCAATAGGCTCTTACCACGTTGGCAATGATCATAAATCACATTTATGATCATATGCAATGAGCGGTGTCTAGCAACACATCATTGCTAGCCAAGTGACAAGATTGTCGATGATACGACTAAACCTTTATGATCATCACCGATATATGCCATTGTTCCTTTGTCCAAGATATCAAGACTAAGCACGAGACATGGAATGTGTCACTTTCGTATAGCCCAATCTTTGGTTTCTTGATTACCGAGTAGACCAACTTAAACTGATGACATTGATATCGTATATCAACTCATCTGAGCATGGCCATGCATTTTTCTAAGTCTTACTCTATCAAGGGGCCCAAAGATATCACTCCTGTTACATAGGAAGGACAAATCCCATCTTGATCATACAAATCCCTCTGCATGATATGTGACATACCCAATGACCTCCTTCAAGTTCACTCAGTTACGAGCAACAAAGGAAAGTATCAAAGTATGTGACTCATATGTAGGGAACCTTGATGATCTTAGGTCGAAGGACTACATATACGATGATCACTATGAGAATCACTTATGACACTCATATAACGATCCATGTAGTGTTCTCATGGTGGGTCGGTCCAGTACACAAGTTCTCCAACTTGTACCCATATGTAGACTACATATCTCATATTAGTCTCCACATATGCTAGTCGTTATGTATTATTGCAACCCGCTCCACAATAATACTAGACCAGGGATGTTTAAGAATATCATTATTCTAGGGTTACAATTATGTTTGTTAAGTTACGCAGAAACAAAACAACAAACATAATTGCTGGATTAATGCCTTAATAAAATAACATGACTCAATGTGCAAAAATACAATCATCTCATGATTGGCTTTTGGGCACAACACTAACAGTCATTGGGTATGTCACATATCATGCAGAAGGATTTGTATGATCAAGACGGGATTTGTCCCTCCTATGTAACGGGAGTGATATCTTCGGGCCCCTTGATAGAGAGAGACTTAGAAAATGCATGGCCATGCTTGGATGAGTTGATATACGATATCAATGTCATCAGTTTAAGTTGGTCTACTCGGTAATCAAGAAACCAAAGATTGGGCTATACGAGAGTGACAAATTCCATGTCTCGTGCTTAGTTTTGATATCTTGGACAAAGGGACAATAGCATATATCGGTGATGATCATAAAGGTTTAGTTGAATCATCGACAATCTTGTCACTTGGGTAGCAATGACGTGTTGCCTGACACCGCTCATTGCTTATGATCATAAATGTGATTTACGATCATTGCCAACGTGGTAAGAGCCTATTAGGTCGCACACATAGAGCTATCTGGATCATTAGAGTGCATGTGCTAATTATTTGGGTTATGGTTTCACAATAATTTCGTATTAATAATGGGCCCAAGAGTTGAGCCATTATTAAGCCCGAAATTAAAGCTTAATTGGATTAGGGCTTTGAAACCAATTAGGCTTGGAAGTTGAGTCTCACTATAAATACAACTTTTAGTTTGAAATTCGTAGGTCTCCTTGCCCTAGCCTCCCAAAAGGACAGCCGTACTCTTCTCTTGCAATTCCTTGGAGGACACAAGCTAGCACTGCGAGTGCAAGAGAAATGCATTCAGAGCTTATCACTCCCTTCTTTCGTAGTAATGACAACATTGCTAAGCCATTCGGGGTACTTGACCTCCCTTATTACGCCTGCTTCCATTAAGTGTTGTACTTCTGTTTTGATGAAGTTGTTCTTATGTGCCGAGAGGCTTTGCTTTTTTTGTTGAACGGGCTTTGCCTCTGGGCGTACCTTAAGACTATGTTGGATTATGCGAGGGTTTACCCCAGGCATGTCCTTCGGCGAGTCGGCAAACAGATCCTTGTTCATTAACAGAAAAGATACAAGTTTTCCCTTGTCACCTTCGGCCAGTTTTTTCCCTACTCGGATACTTCGGCCTGGGACAAGTTCCACATCTTCTGTTTCTATTTTTTCGAAGTCTACTGTTTCTTCTCCCTTTGCCTCTTCTCCAAGCATGGCCTTTGCTCCTGAAGTCTGTGTGTGGATCTTTGCTGGGCCCTGTCTTGCCTTCACAAAGATCTTCATCACTTCTTCTTGGTCGATGAAGATCTCAGCATCTCCATCCTTTGTTGCGAATATGACAGTCAAGTATTTCACATCTGGATGGATGTGGAGATTCCCTTGCGTCTGCCTCTCGAGGATTGCATTGTATGACGAATGGACATCTATGACGATGAACCTTGTCATTATGGAAGCAAAGAACTCACCTTTGTTTTGCGATGAAGTTCCTCTTAGCATCAGAGGTAGGTCGATCCATCCGATGACAGGGAGTTCGGACGGACCTACCCCAAAGGTAGGGGAGGTGACAGGCTTGAGATCGCCTTCTGTGATACCCAAACTCAATAGCAAATGGGAGAATAAGACGTCAGCGTTGGAACCATCGTCGAGGAGTACTCTCTTAACATCCCAACTCCCTATCCTCGCCATGATCAGGAGTGGGTCATCATGAGGAAACATCACGGTGGATCCATCCTTCCAAACAAGCTTGTTCGACTAGTGACCGAACTCCATGACCGAGATTTCCCTTATCTTTCCCTTCCTTTCAGCCGATGGTATCCCAGTGGTGATCGTCTGGATTACTCCTGCTGGTGGTGGTGGATGCCTCTTTGGACTTCGATTCCGACATCTATCAGAATCATAGTCGTCATCATCTCCTTTCCTCTCTTCTTCCCTCCTCCCTTTTGGGGAGGGCATCCGCAGGTAGCGCCGAAATTGGCCCTGCTTTATTAGAGACTCGATCTACTTCCTCAACTGGAAGCAATCCTCTGTGTCATTCCCATGGGCTCGATGGAACTGGCAGAATTTCTTCATATTTTTCTTATTTTCGGAAGTCATGGCCTTCGGATGCTGAATTAGATTGCCTTGCCTTTCCATGGCCAGTAGTATGTTTGTTCTAGAGGTGTTCAACGGAGTGAATGACATGGGTTTTTTCCCCTTCTACTTCCAGGGTCTTCCCCCGCCTTCGGTTCAATACCAAGGTTGATGATTCTGACCTTCAGGTTGATGATGATCAGACTTCGGTCCCCCCATTCTCAGCTCTTCGGCTGTCATGTACTGCTCAGCTCTTCGGTAGAATTCTCCCAGGGTGTCTGGGGGATCCTTGGAGAATTCATAGAAAAGCTGGGAGTCCCTCCGAAGTCCCCTAATCATTGCAAGGATACAAATTTTGGGGCAGAAGTCTGGCACGCTTAAAGCCTCTCGATTGAACCTTTCAACATAGTCCCGAATGGTCTCCCCATTCTTTTGGCCTATGTCAAACACCTGGACGGGCATCTTCGCCGTCGGCCTGCTCCCGATGAACTGTTGAGTGAAGGCGATGAACAACTCCTGGAAACCCATTATGGTTTTGGGGGCCAGGGAGTTGTACCAGGCTGTCGCTAGCCCTGAGAGGGTGACCTCAAAGCATTTGTAGAGGGTGGCATCATCAACACCGTGCAGCACCATATTGCGCCTATACTTTGTAGGGTGGGCTTGGGGGTCACTACGCCCATCGTACGTCTCCAAGCGTGGCACCCGGAAGTCGCTTGGCATGGGTGCCTCAACTATCGCTCGGATGAAGGGTGACTCTTTTCTGGTGAAGGTTTTCGACAACCTTGACCAGACAGGCTTCCGAACCATCTGCCTTTCCACATTCTCCAAACTCTCTAGGATCTTTTCCATGAGGATGGTGGTGCTAGGCTCTTCTTTATGCATGGAGACCTCCGGCAACAAAGAACGACGCCTCCTTTTCGAGGAATAACTTTGACGACGGGGGGATTATGATTTCTCCTCTGGTGAAGAACTTCGCCGGCGGGAAGTTTTAGCCTCTTTTGACGCCATTTCTTTGGTACGTCAGCCTCTAGGGGGTACGTCATCCATCGAGGATTCGTCACGGAAGTCTCCACTCCCTGAGCTCCGGTTAGTGGACTTCGGGCTTTTCTCCCGACGGGGAGTTGGTGAGGACACCATTCGGCCCGAATATGGTTGAGACCACCTTTGGTCCAACTGTTGCATCATTTCAGCCACAACAGAGCGTTGAAAATCACGTAGGAAGCTCATCGTGATAGTTAGAAGACATTCGTCCTCGGGCCAAAAAGTCCCTACAGTAGGTTGTTCGGTCGTCGGTTGATTCTCTGGTGCGGATGGGGACTTCGGGAGTCCCTTATCCTTAGAACGCCGAGTCTCAACGACGGCTACATGAGGGTGAGTTCCCACAGACGACGCCAAATGATGCCCGGTGGCATCTTCGTTGTATCACATAATGGCTTGAAGTAAGGACTTCCGGTGTGGAGGGTGTCTGAAAGAGAGACTTCTGACGTGAAAGTGCCTGAAATGCTCAAAAAAACAAGGGTTAGGAGCTCCCCGAAATGTGTTTCCGGGGGAGGAGCCTTCGATGCCTAAGTCAGTATTTGGTAAGTAAGGAGCAGAGAGTGGAGAGTAAAAAAGTGGAGAGAGTTGTGTATATATCCCCCTTTACCAAGGTTATTCTCCAAGTATTTATAGGAGAGCATTGGGAGAAGCCCGTTTGACATAGCTCGCTCAGATCATGACACGTGTTCGGTCAGGTGTGATCCGTATCTTCAGGGATGGGGTACCTCCAGCTGGCCATAGGTTATTATGTCCAGGAGTCAGGGCTGTGGGAGGTCTGTGTGTTAGGGGCGTGTGTGAGGTCTCTGTGTCAGAGGCTTCTTAACCATTTTTTCTTATCTCCGTAAAACCCCTTTGGGGAATGAGACCCCCTTCGGAATAAGAGGCCCCCTTCGGCTAGATGTCATCACCGAGGGTTGTTAGGATGAGTTCTTCGGCGGAGCGGGGCACCTTCGGGAAAAGCTCCACCTCACCGAGGATGGTGGTTTACAGAGGTTAGAGGGTCAAGGACTGCGTACCCTCTCTTTTTGAGGTTGAAGCTCGTCCGATTGAGGGTGATGCTCGACTTTTACCGAGGGTGGTGCTCGTCAGAGCTTAGAAGTTTAGAGGGTAATAGCCCTTTGGCTATCAGACATCTTCTTAGAAGCTCTGATAGATGAGTTGAAAACACTACAAGAAGAAGTTCATGCATTTGATGCTTTGACAGGGCAAACTTTTAAGCTGCGAGCATGTTGACGTCAACAAATAATTATTTTCTAGCTTATGGAATTTTATCTAGTTGGAGCACCAAGAGTAAGTATGGTTGCCCATGTTGCATGGGCTTGACCTATTTAATTTGGTTGACACATGGAGGAAAGTACTGCTACATGGGTCATCAGAGTGGCTTCCTTCTAATCATCATTTTCGATGGTAAAAACATTATTTTGATGGTAAAGAAGAGTTGGGTTCTCCATTTAGATCAATTACTGGAAGTGATATTCTTTTCTTACTGGAAGGTAGACAATTTGTATATGGAAAAGATCCTATGACAAAAAGCAATAAAAAAGGTCCTAAATAAAAGCGAGCTGTGAAAACATTTTAAAAATCTAGCAAAGATCCCAAACAATGGTGGAAAAAGAAATTCATATTTTTCCAATTGCCTAACTAGGAACACAACTTGTTGGGACATAATATTGATGTCATGCATACCGAGAAAAATGTATATGACAATATTCTTAGAATCTTATTGAATCTTGGAAGCAAGTTGAAGGACAATGCAAAAGCTCTTAAGGACCTAGAAGAGTTGGGTCTAAGACTAGAACTTCATATACAGGTGAATGATGAAGGGAAAGAAATATTGCCTCCAACATGTTTTAGAATGTCAAAGCAGGAAAAGGACATTTTTTGTCAAGTCGTTAAGGATCTCAAGGTACTTGATAGGTATCAGTCAAATCTTTCAAGTTGTGTTAACTAGAGGAGCGTAAGCTTACAAGCCTTAAGAGCCATGATTGTCATATTCTTATTAAAACAATTTTACCACTTGCATTATGATTTTGCCTTTGATCTAACCAATTGATCACAATTATTATGGAAGTTAGTGGATTCATGAGGGCATTGTATGCCAAGGTGTTGGACCTTCGGGAGTTGATTAAAATGCAAGAGTATATTGTTTTAGCACTTTCTCAAATGAAAAAGATGTTCCTCCCTTTCTTTTTCTTAATTATGGTTCGTTAGATCATCCATCTAGTTGATGAAGCTGAACTTAGTGGACTTATCTACTACAGATAGATGTATCCATAAACAAGGTATTCAAATATTTATTGAGTATTTTTTATATGCATTCTCACAGTAGAATTTATAGATTTTTAATTTTTATATTAGGTTATTTCTTCATGTTAAAAGCTATGTTTGTAATTGAGCTCAACCCAAGGGATCAATTGTAGAAGGATATATAGCAGATGAGTGTCTTAGGTTTTGCTCAAAATATCTAGTTGGAGTTGAAACTCATTTCAATCATCCATCTCGTAATCCTGAACCTTTGGAGATCAAAGATCTTTTTTTGTTTTCAAGTGCAGGTAAACCAGTAGAAGGCCACACAGTTATCACATTAAGTGGTAAGGAATGGCAACAAGCACAACCTTATGTCCTACGCCACTATGACCAACTTGAGAGTCTCCAAAAGTAAGAGTTTCTAATACTATCCTTATTAGCCTAAACTTATTCCTAAATTTTAGTTTCTTTTTCCTTTTAGGGAGTTGATTGTAGAAAAAATGACATCATGTAGTCAATCTTTTGAATTTAGTGGACGGGCAAAATTTAAGATTATTAATAAAAAATTTCACCATTAGTTGCAAAAGGATTACATATGTCATTACTCATGATTCTAATATATGGGACATAGCCTAAATACTTAATGACACAAAAACATTGGCATGCATAGGCCATGAGACAAGATGGGTAGAAATTTCAACTGCAATAAAAAACCTTGGGTTAGGGCCATGTCGTAAGGCTTGCGATATTATGGCTTGATTAAAAATGGGTTTCAGTTTTTTACTATAAGTTGAAATTCTAACCTTAGGACACAAAATAGTGGAGTTGTCAATACAGCGGAAGAGAGTGACACTCTTTATTACAGGAAGCTTGTTGATGTTATTCAGCTGAATTATTACAGTGCTTTCAAAGTGATGATGTTCAAATGTGATTAGGTAAATGTGCATTCACCAAGAGGTTTGAAAAAAAAGATGATTTCGGTTATACCATTGTTAATTTTACCCATTTGATTAACATGAATAAACAAATTATTGATGATCCTTATGTGTTCTCATCACAAGTGGAACAAGTTTTCTATGTACCAAAACCGGTAAATCCTAATTGGTCCACAGTTGTAAGAGTCCAATCGAGAGACTTTTATGACATAGGTGAGGTGTCAGTAGTAGTTGATGATATTTGTTAGTGTTGTGCCCAAAATCCATTCAGGATATAATTGTATTTTGCACATTTAGTCATGATATTTTATTGAGGTATTATTCCAATAATTGTGGTTGTTATCTGTTTCTGCGTAACATGATCAAACATAACTATAATCCTAGAATAATAGTATTCTTAAATGTCTCTGGTCCAGTATTATTGTGGAATGAGTTACAATAATACATAAAGACTAGCATAAGTGATGACTAATATGAGATATGTAGTCTATATATGGGTACAAGTTGTAAAACTTGTGTACTGGATCAACCTACCATGAGAACACTACATGGATCGTTATATGAGTGTCTTAAGTGATTCTCATAGTGATCATAGTGTATATAATCCTTTGACCTAAGGTCATCAAGGTTCCTTACATATGAGTTACATACTTTGATACTTACCCCATTTTTATTTGTAATTGAGTGAACATGAAGGTGGTCATTGGGTATATCACATATCATGCGAAATGATTTGTATGATCAAGATGGGATTTGTCCCTTTTATATAGCGGGAATGATATCTTTGGGCCCATTGATTGAATGAGACTAAGGAAATGCATGGTCATGCTCGGATGAGTTCATATAGGATATTAATGTCATTAGTTTAAGTTAGTCTACTTAGGAATCAAGAAACCAAAGATTAGGCTATACAAGAGTGACACATTCCATGTTTCATACTCATTCTTGATATCCATGGACAATGGGATAATGACATATACAAATAATTATTATAGAGGTTTAGTCAAATCACAGACTATTTTGTCACTTGGGTAGCATTGATGTGTTGCTAGATACCGCTCGTTGTTTATGATCATAAATGTGATTTATGATCATTGCCAACGTGATAGGAGCCTTTAGGGTCACACACTTAAAGCCAATTGGATTTTTTTAGTGTATGGGCTAAATTGTTTGGTCTTTGTTTCATGATAACTTTGAATTAATTATTGGCCCAATAGTTGAGCCATTGTTAAGTCCAAAATTAGGCCTAATCAGATTAAGGTTATGAAACCTATTAGGGTTTGCAGTTTTGCTTCACTATATATATGTTATATAATGTTATTTTCATGGCTGCCTCCCTGGGAAACAATTCAAAAAGGGTTTTAAAATTCTCCAGCCGAACTCCCTTCTTGTCTTTCCTTAGAAGATGCAAGCTACCACTGTAGGCATAAGGGGAACGCTTCTGCCAGAACCTAAAGGAGGCACGGTGATCCGAAAGGTTTGTGTGGATACCATAGAGAGCTTGAATATGTTAGTTGTTTAAGTTTTGTGATTCAGCTCATGGGTGAAAGATCTCAACCTACTAGGTATAAAAATTTTAAATACTTGATTTACCCCATTTCACTTGGATACTTAGAGGGTTTCGATTAATTCTACTGTGTTGTTTGGATCCCCGAAACCCTATAATATTTGTGTAATGCAGGCTAATGTTTGTGGATTTGACTCTGATAAGCAACCTAAATGGGTTAGAGCAAACTTGGATACTAAGGAATTTACTACTGATTAGTTGGACATCACACTCTTACTTGCAATTTGGACAAATGATTTAGTTCTATATATTTCTACAATATCGAATAAAATTATTTTTACTTCTTGAATTTGTTTGGTTATTATTATTTATTTGATCAAGTGTGATATGAATGTTCTATGCTAATGGTGTAATTTTTTACTTGAGGTTAGTGGTTATGATCTAATTTATTAGTAATGTGATATCAACATCTTTATTTATTATTTTTTTTCCAAAAATTTTGCTACACATGATCCAATCATGAACCATTTGGAGAAGTGAAGTAGGTACTGACATACTTTGTTTTAGCAAGTATTGTTGTTATCTATTAGCCGTATAACCTATAACTGGAATATATATGAATGTTATGTGTGAAAATAGAAAAATAAATCACTTATGATTCCTCAATGGGATAAATTGATTTTAATCAGCTATATAAGTCAACCAAACAAATTTTAAGTTCATTAATTTTAATATTACAACAACTCAAATAAGTTTCATACTTTATCTCGCTTGATACATCGATTATATGATACTATTCATGTAACACCCCCATATCCCACATTGGAGAAACGTGGGAAGTCATATGTGGATATATAGGCTTTAGATCTAGAGCATAAACAAATAACACTTATCCTTTTTGTAAAGGATAGCCCATGTGGTGTGGACAAGTGTTCTATTGACCGATTCTCGACTTGGGTCATTGCAGGTGGTATCAGAGTTGACCTGGGACTGCGATGATGTTTCATACTAAGTGTGCACATGCATCGTCTACCAGGCTGACCCTGGATTAGAAAGGTTACTTGGCTAGGGGTTAAGTAATTCGAATGACCCCAATGAGGGCCTTATAGTTGATGGTTTTAGATACATAATTCTCTTCTCATACATATAAGGAAATGCTTGAGGACTATAATTGATTCAACATGTAGCCATTACTTTTTCTAGGAAAGTGGGTTAAAGTTGATGTTTCAACATCTTTGTTTTGGAGATTATATATTTAGTTATGTAGATGGACAGTGGAAAAGGCTCAAAGGAAATGAGAAAGAATATTAAAGTTGTTTGGCACGGTAGTAGTTTAAAGATGAGACCACATGGGAGTAACTCACAAAAACAACAAGTGTAGTATTTGCAAAGCAATCAACAGGATACTTTAAGGCAAGAGGGGCCAAGAAGGGTGTTAATTAATAGTGGAATAGTCCAAGGGCAGTAATAGAGAAGTCAGGTTCAATAGTAATAATGTAGTCAAGTTTAGCAATAGGGACAAACAACTTAAGGGCAGTAGTGAAAAATTCAAGTTCAACAGAGAATTGGTTTCCAACAACAAGAACAAATAAGTCAGGTGCAACAAATATAGCGAAGAAGTCAAGAGAGAAGTGAAGAGCAAGTTAGTGTGAGCCCCAGTCAGAATGAACCACAATATGATGAGGAAAATGAAGTTCATGAAGAGAGTGATAATGGTGGAAAATGAAGCCAATGAGGATGATGAAATTGAGGAAAAATGATGCTAGATTGTAGGTAAGTTAACTAAAATTATGAATTGTGAATTGTGTTAGGAAATGTTGCAAGTAATTTAAACTGATAATGCATTTTGTAGGTGAAAATGGTGGTCATTGTTATAGAAAAGGGAAAATGAAAACTATGGATGTGTTCAACTTGCCTGAACATGAAAGGATAGAGGTTTTGACCTATAAGTGAACTAGTCAGCCTGAGGATTACTCAGCAACTATCATGTCAACTTTTATTGACACTTTTGACCATAATTGTGCCTTGTGTCCACTTAATTTCCTAACTTGGAATGCTAAAGGATTTGGCCCATTTAAGGAGGCCATTCTTACTGATGTATACATAATTATCAAGCTTTTTTATTTATCACTTTGAGTATATACATTTATTGGGTTTGAAATAAGTGATCAGTTCTGAGTAACTTGTTTTTTATTTCCAAAAGAAGTTTGCTTGCCTTCTAGGTTTTTTACATTATATATTGCAAAAAGCAGGGCACTTTTGACGGGCACACAAGATAAAGTTAAGAAGGAATTACTATAAATTGTAGGACAAAAGTATGGATAACATAATAAAAAAAAACCTACTTATGTTGAAGCATCACAATGGGCTGTTCTAGTGGCAAGATGGTTTAATGTAGAGTACTAGGTATTTAATCAACAAATAAAATTTGGTAAATATTTCCACATTGTTGGTATTTACTATTAAATTTTATAGGTTATTTGTGCTCGAAACTCTAACAAAGGGAAGAATACGAACACTCTACACACCATAGGAAGGAAAAGTTATGAACAAAAGAGGAAACAAATAGTACATAAAGTTTACTCATGTTTTCACTGCTATTTTTTTGACACTTTAGTGTAACGAAAAATGTGTTTCAATTGTTTACCAGCTATTTAGTTGTGTTACTATGAGTTGGGTAGTTAAATGAAAAAGGAAACATAGAATAATCTTAGTATTTACCTACAAGGTTATCACAAGTGTGATCTTCCATCTATTCCCAGTCCCCTTGAGTAAATATACTAATAAAAAAAAGGAGTGCTTTCCCAGTAGCAAATCACATTTGAGTTGGGTAGTGTAGTTGTTTAGTTTTCAAATCATAACTCTGAGTTAGATAGTTTGCTTATGAATTATGGTTAGATAGTTTCCCATGTGTTAAATTATGTGATTCCTGAACTTCACACTGAAAATGTTACTTTTATGTGATTGAAGAGAAAAAAAAATTGGAAGGGACCCCATTCAAGTAGAACAATGGTTTGAGTGATGAAAGATTCAAGATGGAACTTTGCATCCATAAGCTAAAGAATGAGCTATAATTTGCAGTTTTTTTATACATGTATATATAAGTACATCTGTTTCAATTCTTGTAAAAAAATAACACACATATATGTTTTTTGTAACAAGTTAGGGCTGAAATATTGGCAGATTTTTCTGTTTTAGCACTGCATCTGATGCAACATTTACTAAAGTTTTCAGTGCTGAGCATAGTGGCCGTGTTAGTGGTATGGGTTTTGAAGTGACACCACAACATATGTTGGACTAAGTCATTCAGGTGGTTGCTCTTTACAAGTTAATATGCAAAGGTAACAAGTAGCAACAAAAGTAGAACTTTAGTAGCTTACTGCTTAGATTGATTCTCGATTCAATGCCTTATTCTCTTTTCTTGCACAAAAGGAGAATTCACATCAGGTACAATTCCAAACTTCATTTTCTAAATATATCTAGGAGATTAGTTTTGCAAAACATAGTAATACATTTTTTGTTTAAAGGTTGGAGGTTTTCTTACTAATGCCAGAAATGGTGCTAAAGATGCTTTCTGTTCATCGTAGTCAAGTGATGACGAAGACATTGATGATGATGACACCCATGAAGATGGTTAAGCAATTTATTTGGTACTTGTAAACATAGGCTAACTAAGCATGAATATTATTTCTTATGTTTAATACTTGAATGGTTAAAGTCTTTTGATTAGCTGTATAATTTGAACTTTCTAGATGTTGGATACTATATTGAATTATGGATGTTATTTCTATTAATTTTGATTTTACTCTTATTTTTCATTCTTTCCTATATTTAAGCGTTCATTTTGTTTGAGGTGTTTATTACAGCAGCTACAAAACAGTATAGAAAGTCCAGTACAAAAAAAATAAATAAAATAGAGTTTTGCAACACGCACAACCAATGGAAGCGATTAACCACTTGTAAAGGGAATCATATAACCAGCCTATAGAAGCAGTCAACCACTTTGAGTCATTGCAGAAGCACATGGGCACTGAATCAATTAATTGTTCCTAAAGGTTGCAAAATGTGGCCACAGTTTAGAAACGGTCAATTGTTTTAATAGTTCATTGTCGAATTGAAATAGTTAACCACTTCAAAAGGTGGTCGGGGAAGTGTTGATGTCTTTGGTATTTTTTAAGTAATTAACCACTTCAGAACTGACCATTGCAAATTTTAAAACAGTTCCTAACTGCTTCATAATTTTTTTATGTAAGCCTCACGGAAACGGTTGCCTAAAGTGGTTACCAAACATTTCTATTCCTTTTGATCTATAAGGTACTAAAAATCACTTCAATGGTTCTGTTTTCTTGTATGTATACAAATTTGAAATTATTATATAAGATACTTATTCTCAATGAGTAAAAACTGCTTAATATTTTAAGAATTTGCTTCCCCACATTTTATCATTTACCATTCTTGGAATATATTTTTGGTGAGTTATATGATCTAATATATTGATTGATGGCTTATTTGGCAAGAAAGCGGGCTACGTATTGTATTATTATAAAGGACTTAAACTTATAATTATTATTATTGGTTTTTCTCTTATCAACTTTAATTATGTAACAATTAATTCAAATGAATAAAAGATTAAAATTAAATTCATTTATTTTAATTAGATTATCCAAATGAAAATTTCTTAATTTTATTTTTTAAAGTAATATATTATTGGAACGAGTATAAAACTAGTTTCTCTAATAATAAGTTAGCTTATTAATTTGCATTTTTGTTGAACCTCTTATATTGAGTAACTAGGTTGTACCAAGACAGAACCATTGTAATAAATTTGACAAGGGTATTGAAATGCTTTGAACTTGCTTCCTGGTTAAAGGAAAATCTAATTAAAAGCAAATTATTTGATATGGGTGTCGAATTTTTAGAGGTAGAAGGATTGGCAGCTAGGGTACACTGTAAAGCAGAAAAAAACTTCATTTCACATACTTGGGCCTACTAGTTGGATTGAATATGGGAAAGTGTGAAGCATGAAAACCAGTAATGGAGGAATTTACACAAAACTTGAGCTCTTGGAAGTTAAATCTACTATCTGTTGGCAGTCAATTGAGCCTTGTTAAGTTGGTTCTGGCTCGTATCCCCTGGTGCTTCTTATCTCTGTTTTGAACATCGGTGAGTGCCTTAAATATGTTTTGAGAATTTATGAAAAAGTTTTCCTTCGGGGTGAAAAAGGTAAGGGTGGCAAATTTGACTTGACCCGAAGACCTGGACTGATCTACCCAAATCCAAACCCCGACTTGACTCGATTTGACATAAAAAGTTAATTACCCGAACTTGAACCCAAACCTAATTGAAGTGAAACCCAAAAATATAAAAAACATAAAATAACCTAAACCCAAATTGGGCTAGACTCCATTTAGCCCAAACCTAAAATGACCTAAACCTAAGACTAACTTGACTTAAACCTGAAATGACCTAATGACTAAACTCGACAGGACCCCGATTTTAACCCAAATCAATATAAAATATATGGTAAGTAGAGATTTAAAAATTCATAATTTTTTATATGTTGATTATTTATCTAAATTATTCATTAATTATGACCACGCTATTTAAAAAATTCAAAAAGTGCATTAAAAATATTTTTTGGTTTGGTATCTTATGGAATTTGAAAAATAAATTAATAAAATAACTTGTTTTGGTTTGTTTAGGGGTCTTCTAGGATTTATTGGTTTAGGGGTCTTAATAATTTTCAATATTCTCAAATTTGACAATCTCACTAATAGTGATTAGCTTAATTTGACAATCTTAGTCTGAAAGGACTTATTTTAGCACAGTCCTATAATACTACTAAATCAAACTATAATTCTTTATAATCTGAAGGACTTATTTCAACATTTATCATCCTTAGCTGCCTTCAACATTCGGTAACAAGGCTAAACTATATAAAATTTTAATTCAAACTACCAGTAAAACTTACATGGGTTTATGATGATGTTTAAGATGATTTAATTTCACAAAGTTCGCATAGGCTCAAGCCTGCATTACTTAAAGCATTATTTCCCAATCAAAACCACAAAAGCCTACAATCACAAACAATAATCCGAATCCTGAAGTAACATCACAACTCAATTCCAATATTAAGTTTCACAACCAAAGAAAAACAACAAAATGAATAAAGAGTATGGCAATATGCCACGTCAATAGTCTCAAGCAAGAAAGCTAATGACAAAATCTAAAGTCCATGCCTTTAAATATCTACATTTTAGAAACTTGAGTTTAAAAAATAATGCTAGTTAGTTATAAATTGAACCATTGCCTAAAAATCACTAAAAAACTCCATTACCATAAAGTGACTAGTAGCAATCTTTCCTTTACACCAAATTAGAAGATGTTTTAGAACTAGTCAGCGGCTCTAATTCCACGTCTATGCCATTCAAATGCTTCAAATCATATTCTTAGCTTCGTTAGTTGAGAAACAAAATTAGTAATAGCTACAATATATTGAAAATAAAAAAACCTATAAAAGAGAAATCATATATAACCATACACCCAATTATGCAATGTTAGCAAAACTTGCATATTGTTAAGGACATGGCGATTCCTATATTTGTTAAGAATCTTGCTATCCATACTAAAGTTTGATTTTGAAGCAACAATTGTGAAAGAAGTACTCAATATGTCCCTTGCCATTTATGCTATAATTGGATATAGTGCTTCATTTTCTTTCAAAAAAAGCAAGGACATCTAACTTCAACTCAATTGTCTTTCTAGGCTCATCCATGTAAAGATCAAGTTGTGACTTCGAGTTGAAAATCCTCATTACATCTTGGGCAGAATCCTACATCCACATCAACATATCTATTAATTTTGAGAGTATCATACAACATAAAAGAATTTATATTGGCATAATAACAAAAAAAATTAGTTTACTTACAAGAAGAATTGAATTTACTTCTTGACAAGATCGTCCACCACTAATTCCAACATCACACAAGTGAGATGAATTACCACTACGAGTTTTATACTCTTTGAAGAGGAAATATAATTGATCTCAAACATCCAACCACTTAGAGGCATTAACTATACCCAATTTCTTATACCTGTACCTAAGAAAAGCTAATTTATACTGAGGGTCAAGTATAAGTACAAATGAGAGAACTACTAAAAAACCTTCTTAATACCTTTAAAACTTTTCATTCATTTGTTGTGTCATTTCTCTTATTTGTAAGTCTAGGTTATCCATCACCTCTTGTATAAACTTTTGCATTCTTCATACATTCTCAAAGTACAATTTGACAATTGGATACTCAGAACCAAAGAAAAGAATGGTCATTTCATAAAAAGGCTTCAAATTGCTATGATTTTTGCAATGTTGTCTCATTCACAATCACTAGGGCAATCTTCATAACATATGTCAACAGTTTGTAGCTGAGAAAATATTTGACAATAAAGAAGTGCCCTTTCAAGCATCATATTAGTGGAATTCCACCATATAAGCACATCTAGCCATAATGATTTTGAAATGTTTACCCCAATTGCTTCGGCACACTAAAAAAACCTAATCCATCTTGCTTTTAATCTACAAACATATATAACACATTCTCTAATTTTGACCAATGAGATTCAAAATATGTGCACTATAACAAACATGAAAATACATCACTCCACAAATCAAAGCATTTTGGAGGTTGAGTTAGGCACACAACAAAGTCTACATACTAGTCATGTTGCTAACATTGTCTGATATGATGGAAAATTTTTTTTCTCAATCCCCTATTCTTTCAAGAGACCAAATATTTTTTTCATTAAATGTGTTAGAATTATAAGGTTGCTCAAGATGCTAAAAAGTCAAGAATTTACTCCATAACTTCCAACCAATGTCCATATAATGTGCAGTGACACAAAGATAACTTTCATCAATTATTGAAGTCCATATACCACTAGTTAAGCAAATCCTTCTAGAAAGGTTCCCCAAAGAAGATTTAAGTTGTTTCCCTAATAATGCTCTAGGACATCTTCTATGTAAAACATTGGTACTTTAGTAGTAGGTGCGATTGCAAACATTAGAAGAAAGGAGCTCTGCAAGAGAAAGAAAGAAGAAGGCTATAGGGGGTTCTTCAGAGGATTTTCTGGGGAAAGAGCCTTTGATGCCTAAGTCCGATTTAAGGTTTTTTTATAAAAAGTATAAGAATGTATAATAGGGTTTTGGATCCTTTCCCTAGGAAGGGTCCTAGGAGTACTTATAGGAAGAGGGGTCAGGTGGTTGCTTAGCTTAGCATGAGGATAGTCAAACACGTGTACAACTAGTTCAAGGGGTCTAAGCTCCTTGCTCCCTAATGAATAATCCCCACTAGCTGGGCTATAAAAGTAGGCAGAATGATGCTCTGACATGATTTGGAGGGTGAGTTGATAACTGCCTATCCATTGGTCTCGAATGCTATGTGTTGATATGGACAAAAAGGGTCAGGCGTTCGGGCCACCCTGCTCAGGATAAGGCCGGTATTCCTAGTCTAAAGTTGCTTTGGCCTGAAGGTGCCCCCATACTAGTTCTCCCAAGGGTGACCCTCTTTAGAATTTGTTGATGAAGGGGACCATCTTTGGTTGTGCAAGTTATTCGGCAAAAGCTAAGGTGCTAGCCTTTCAGCTATCACATGCCCCCTAAAGGAGCTGAGCCAAAAAGTAGCTTCTGCTAAATTTATGCATCAATGAAGAGTGTTTCAAGCATGAGTCCTTTTTTTTTTCCTCTCCTCCCTTTCAGGGTTTCATTAAGCGAAGAAAGCTCCTAGTGCTTTCTTACTAGATTTTTCAACTTCACAGGGAAGCTTTTTTTAGGGATACGAGATTCTTTTTTTTATTTTTTTTACAGATGCGTGCCTTTGATCTTTTCTATGAGATGCCAGGTGTTGCACTGCTACTCGCTTCTCCTAAGTAGGAGTGTCACTTCCTCATAGAGATTCCTCGATCCTATCTTCAAAGTGCCATGTGTCACCCTCTTACTCATTTTTTCCCACACAAGGGCATCAGTTCAACATAGGGGGTCGATTTGGGTATTTAATGTTACCACCCTTTGCTTGCAAAGGAAACCTCATTTCTCATTTTTCAGTTTTCTTATTCTCTTTCGCTCTTTGGCTTCTCTCTAGTTTTCTTCTTTTTTTCACAATGGTCTTTATGATGGAGTAATTTTTAGCATCCTTTTGCGGTGCTTCCTCAATTTTAAAGAAGTGTCAAGTTGGTGGTTAACCTGAGGCTCTTTTTTTTTTTTCTTTCCTTAAAGTAACTTTTTAGGTTCCCAAGGTAAGATAAATGGCTAGTCAGAGTATCGATGTTAGGGCTGTCGAGGAAGGTTGGCATTCTCTAGATGCCCATCCTAGTTGTGTTACCTTAGAGAAGATAGAGAAATGGCCCACGAAGTTCTACCTACCTTCTTATGTCGAGGCTAGGGTTATCGACAAAAGCGAGTTGAGTTACCGACCTCAGGAGGGAAAGGTAACTGTTTTCAAACCCAACTTAGGGTCGGCCTTCGATACCTTCCCCTAAAGATGATTTTGAATTATTGTGAGTTTCATGGGATAACCATTAACCAACATCCTCCAAACTTTTATTCTTACCTTAATGCCTTCATGTTCTATGTGGGGTTTTTAAGATAGACCTTTACTTCTTCCTTTTCATGCAATATTACAAACAATACCTCGTTCTGAAGGGGTCGTTCTACTTCTTGCTACCTCGTGGAATGGGTAGCAAGAAATTTACATTCACCTTTGCTACCAAGGATAGTTGGAGAGGTTGGCAAAGGAAGTATTTTTTTGTATGGAGAAGCCAGAGTCTTGGGCTGATGTCCTGACAAAGTAGGCTTTAGGTACACTGGTCGCTGATGTAAGGGATCCCTTCAAATTTCTTACTAGGGACCTTAAGAGTCAGTTTGAGGAGTTCAATGGAAAAATTAGGTGAATAACAGACTGAGCTAATCTTCCTCTTGAACGTGATCCTTATCTTTTTCCTATTCAATGGGATCTCATGGCCAAAGAAGTACTTTGGGAGTTAGGTGTTGTGAAAGAAGACTTAGCCGATCTTAATATGGCTAAACTGAACATAGATGAGAAGAAAGTTGTAAAAGTCATGCTTCTTCAGGAAGAGCTTTCTTATTCAGAACTTGTAGAGAATTAGTTCCACCCATTGCTTAGTGCTTGAATTGTTTTGTACTCACATTGATGTTTTCATTTTCTTGCAGAAATGGGTGACATGTCTGTTAGTTTCTACAATAATTTGTTCCTTGGCCAAGTTGAGAAGGGGGAACAAACAAAGAAAGGGAAGGATAAGAAAGCCCCCAAGTGGAAGAAGAGAAAGAGTTCAGCTAAACCAAGCTCTAAGAAAGCTAAGGATACTTCTTCCCCCCCCTTCGTCTCCTCCCAAAGTTGTTGAGAAGGTGATTCAGCAACCAAAAGTTGCCATTCACTCTGGCGGCCAATACTTTTAGCATTACTTTCACCATTTGTAGTGCAAAAGAGGTCAAAAAATATAGGAGAATGAAGGGGAAAGTGATCCTTTTAGAGATTCTCAAGGTCAATGATTTCAAAAGAGATGCCATCGATATTATTGGTGAGGTGCCTTCATTAAGTTTGGTCCTTAACATTTCATATATGAATTTTGGGTATTTTTTAGATAGATTTTATAGATGACTGGTTAAGGACTGATGTGGTAACCGAACTTCATCGAGATTGTGTAGGAGAGGCCATCCTCCAAGGCTGGGTCACCAACCACAAGAAGAAGCTCCAAATTTGGGACCCAAAGATCCCTCTAGGCAAGGTACCGAGGAAGCCATTCTGGTGGTTAACCGAGAACATGGATTTGTTCTATAAAGGCTGCCAAAAGATTGTGCCTCAAATGGTGAGAGGCATTATGATGAACGCCACTTTTGAATCTCTAATGGGATTGTGTCTGAATAAGGAGATTCTTGCTACTTGGAGCATGCAGCACAAGTAAGTATTTACCTTCTATTTTTCTTAGAAAAATTTTGCCCTTTTTTTAAGGTTTTAAATTCATTTGTTTTTCCTTGTTTCTCATATGCTTATGTGTGTGGGCTATTTTCAAGCATGATCTGCTAAGCAAACCATGATTCATTCCCAAACCAAGGAGGCCTTCGTAGAGACCAAGGATGCCTTAGTGACCACTTGCTACAAGTTCAGGAAAAAAGATGGCCATGAAGGATGTGTCCGGGGTTCACTGAGAAATTTCTCGAGTAGCCTAGATCCTCTTTGAGGATTACTCTTCAAAGATGACCAATCTTGGGAAGAAGTTTGTCATCTAGAATTTTTTCAACGAGGCTCTTCGAGAGGAATAGAAGTCCCTTGCTGCACAAGTTATTGCTATTTTAAAGGAAAAGCAACAACTTGAAGCTGAGGTGGATCAAATGAAGAAGTCCAAGAAGAAGAAGAAGAAGTTAGACGATCAAAAAAAGAAGAAGGCCAAATCTGACGAGGTGTCAAAGAAGTCATATCAAGATGGCTTCTGCCTTGCTTGCCATCAGATCTTGTGTCATTATCCTGGCTTAGACTTTTCCTTTCTAAGGGCCTTTGACATTCTTTTGGGGCCTTCTTCGGTTTGGTCCAAAAGGTAGTTCTTAGGACTTCCTCAATAGGCCTCTTTTGAGAAGCCGTCTTTAGAATAAGATGTGGTTGAAGATAGCTCCCTTGAAGAATTTCAAGATAAGAATGTTGAGGTGTAGATATAGCCTTTTTTCGCAATTTTTTGTTTGTTTACTTTTTGGTCGTGTGTGTATCTTTTTAAGTAATGAAAGATGTTTCTACCTTTTGGGGTTTTCATCCTTTTCTTTGTGTTTTCTCTAAATTTTTATTGGAGATTTTCACTATGATTCGCACTCATTTCCTCTAGGGTGCATTTCAAAGTGCACTTCAAACACATGGTTAGAACTTTTCCAAGTGCCAAGAATTTTTTTTAAGTACCAAATACCATTTCTTTGAAAGGTACTTACGCACCATTGTTTGACTAACCCTTATTAGAAAATTTCTCTAAGTATTTTCTAGGCACAGTACTTTTTCAAGGGGTCTGAATGCCGAGTGTTCTTTAATTCTACTCTTTCAGCAATGGTTAACTTGAAGACTTTTGGTCTTACTTTGTTGCTAACAAGGCAGGTTCTTTCCCAATTTGCCCAAAGAATGCCATGGGCAGGTTTTCGAGGTTCTACTTTAGCAGTTCAAACCACCAGATCTCCTGTTTTGATTCCTTTAGGTTTGACCTTTGTATTTGCTGTGACGGTGACTCTCTCCTAGAAGGCCCTTCCTCTTAGTTTGGCAGTTTCTCTGTGTTCTTCGATCATGTCCAAGTTAACCCTTAAACCAAGGTTGTTTTGGTTTTGATCAAAGACTTGGACTCGAATAGAACGACCCGCTCACTCAACATGTAGGAGTGCCTCTATTCCGAATGCCAATAAAAATGGGGTTTCTTTAGTCACTCTTCTAGGAGTAGTTTGGTAACTCCATAAAGCACTAGGGAGCCTAGCGGGCCATTTCCCTTTCACCTCCCTTAATCTTTTCTTTAGCCCATCCTTCAAAGTCTTATTGGTCACTTCGACTTGTCCGTTGCTCTGTGGATGAGCTATTGGAGTAAAGTGCATTTTTATGCCAAGGTTGCCCATCAATTTGTGGAAGCCCTTGTGTTTGAATTGGGTTCCGTTATCAACAACCAACACCTTTAGGCAGCCAAACCAGCAAATTATTTTTTTAAATGAACTTTTACACTTCGTTTGCTGATATGGTGGCCAAAGGTTTAGCTTCAAATCCATTTGGTGAAATAATCAGTTGTCACTATGCAGTACTTGACTCCACCTAGGGCCGTAGGCAAAGGCTCTATGAAATCAATGCCCCATACTATGAATGGAAAAGGATAGTTTGCCAAAGTTATGACTTTGAATGGCACTTGCTGTATCAGAGAGTGACGTTGACACTTATCGCAACTTTTAACCAAGATTTGGGCATGTTTGCAAATACTCAGCCAAAAGTACCCTTGCCGAAAAAGGACTTTAGTGAGTGCATCAGTTCTGATATGGGAATCACACATTCCTTCATGTACCTCTTTCATTACTCCTTCTGCCTCTTTTTCCCCGATGCACTTCTGCATTAGGTTGTAATAGCCTTGCTGATATAGCTCTTCATCTAGGAGGAAGTATCCGCCTGACCTCTATCTTACTTTTGCTGCCTCTTAAGGGTCGTCAAGTAAGACTCCTTCTATTAAGTACTTTTTGAGTGGAGCTCTCCACCTACCGTCAATGGCTGCTAGTAGTATGGTAGCTATGCTTAGGGTATCTCAAACTTCTGTGTGGTGGGGGGATTTAGCTAAGATGTTTACTTCCATGTTCTTCCTCTGGGCTACCTTCTCCATTTGCACCATTTCAAACCTTTGAATCAGGTTCTTCATGAAGCGATGGTATTTTTTCAACTACGGGTCTTTGGCCTCGTATTCTTCTTTTAACTACCAAACTAGGAGTTGCGAATCGCTATAAGCATCTAAGGACCTAATTCTAACCTTGTGAGCTAGTTCAAGCCCAGCTATTAGGGCCTCATATTCACCCACATTGTTTGTTACTTGGAAAAGGACTTTAATGGACTTAGTAGTCTCCAGCCCTTTTGGGCTACGAAGAATGATCCCTACTCCTTGGTGTTCGGAACTAGATACCTCATCCACGAAAAGTCACCATTATGGGTTCTTTACTTCAGGTGGTTCTGTACTTCCTTTTAGATCCTTAGAAAGTTCAGCAAAAAAATTTGCCAGTTCTATGGCCTTTATAGCCTTTCTTGGCTTATAAATAATGTCAGATTCTTGGAGTTCTACACACTATTTGGACAATCGCCTAGAATGGTCTACTCTTTTTATGACATCCTTCAAAGGCAAGCTACTTCGGACAATTATAGTATGACCCGTCAAGTAAGGCCTAAGTTGCTTTCCAGTCAATACCATGGAGTAAATAGCCATCTGTAAGATTGGGTATCCTACTTCGGTGCCATGTAGGGATTTGTTTACATATTACCTAGCCATTATTTTCTATCTTCTTCTTCTCTAACAAGAACCAAGCTCACTACTTTTTCATTGATAGAGAGGTAAAGTATAAGGGGTTCACCTTCCTTTAGTTGCCAAAGTGTAGGCAACTTTGCCAAATACTGTTTTAAGTAGTTCCATGCATACTTATGACTTATCCTTGTCTTGATCAGATACTTGTTTGGTGGCTTTGGTCAATGCTTTGAAGAAAAGTTAACATCGGTCCCCACAGCATGATATAAATCTACTAAGTGCGGTTATTTTGCCCATAAGTCTTTGTATATCTTTAAGTGTCTTCGGTGTTCGCATGTCGAGCAAGGCTTTAACCTTCTCAGGATTAGTGTCAATTCCTTGTTCGGAGACCATGAAGGCGAGGAACTTGCTAGCCTTAATGCTAAACATGCACTGTTCTAGGTTTAGCTAGATGCCAAATTTTTTGAGTTGTTGGAACGTTTCCCTTAGGTCACCTGTATGATCATTTCACAACTTGCTCTTAACGACCATATCACCCACATAAACTTCCATGTGTCACCCAATTTGGTAGCAAACACTCTGTCCATGAGGCATTGGTAGGTTGTGTCGGCATTTTTTAGTCCAAAAGGCATTCATACGTAGTGGAAGGTCTTTTCATCGGTGATGAAGGATGTTTTTCTTCATTAGTCGATTCCATCTGAATATGATGGTATCCACTGAAAGTATCTAAGAAACTTATCAAATCATATTCGATTGTAAAGTCCACAAGCCTATCAATTGAAAACAAAGGGTATGAGTCCTTCGAACAAACGTCATTCACTTTCACGAAGTTTATGTACATCCAAAGTTTATCACTTCCTTCTGTGGTTGCTATGATGATATTGCTGAGCCAATCTAGATATTTCACTTTTCTAACTACACCCGCCTCTAGGAGTCACTGTATCTCTTTCTTGACAAAGTCCTTTTTGTTTGGGGTGATGTTACATTTCTTTTGCCGAATGGGTTTAATGTCAGAACTTAATCTAAGACTGTGTTTAGTTATATCTAGATTTATCCTGGGTATGTCCTTCGGTGAGTAGGCAAATAAGTCTTTATTTGAAAGCAGAAAAGTTACAGGGTTTGCCTTTTCTTCTTATGGCATGTTTTTTCCCACTCAATTACTTCAGCTAGGAACCAATTCTAGATCCTCAGTTTCTACCTTTTCTTCCCCATTCTTGTCGTCCTTATAGAGGTCATTTTCCTTTGCCCGAAGTCCTTCCATATCGTTGTGTAAATTTTAGAGGGGGATTTTCTAGCCTTTACAAACACCCTTTGAACTTTTACTTAATCAATGAAGATTTCAATGTCCCCTTTGGCTACTGCAAAGGCCAAGGTTAGGTATTTTATGTTCGACCTCAAGTGAACATTACCCAACACTTGCCTGATTATGATGGCATTATACGAAGAAGGGATATCAAAACTATAAACCTTGTCATGGTGGACGTGAAGAGTTCAGATCCATCCTTAACCGAGGTCCCTTTTATCATTAACGGCAAATTGATCCATCCGAGGACAATGAGTTCCCCAGGTCCTAGGCCGAATGTAGGGGATGTTATCGGCTTGAGCTTATCTTAAGAAATTCCTAGATATGGTAACATATGAGCAAACATGACATTGGCATTTGAGCCATCATTGAATGAGACCTTATTTATATCCCAATTTCTAATATGAGTTGTGATTAGTAAGGGATCATCATAGGGAAATTTAACCAAGAACTTGTCGCGATGAATTAGCTTGTTTGCTAGGCTGTTTAAATCCATCAGGGTGATTTTAAAATTCTTTCTTTTTCTTTCTATTGAGGGCATACCTATGGTGATGGTTTGAATTACACCCGCCAGTGGAGCAGGTTGTCTTCGGGCACTTTTGTTAGTTTGGTGCCTATTAGAGTCATACTGTTCATCTTCTGCCATCTTTTCTTCATCTCTTTTGTCATGTGACTTCAGAGATGGGAGACAAAAGTAGCGCCGAAGTTGCCCTTGCTTGATTAAGGACTTTATATATTTCTTGAGCTGGAAGTAATATTCAGTGTCATGACCATGACCTCGATGAAATTAGTAGTACTTCTTCATATTTTTCTTGTTGTCTGAGGCCATGGTCCTTGGTCATTGGATTGTTGCTCCTTGCTTTTCGAGGGCCATCAAAATGTTCAACCTTGTGGTGTTCAAAGGGGTAAAAGTCAGTTGCTTCTTTTAGTTTTTTCAAGGTCGACTATTCCCCTCCACCTGATACTGAGGTTAGGTTCGGGGAGCTTCAATACTCTGATTGTCATACTTCGGTCCACCCATCTAAAGTTCTTCAGCAATAATGTGCTACTTGGTTCTTCTATAAAATTCACCCAAGGTTTTAAAGGGTCCTTTGAAAATTCATAAAATAACTGGGAGTCCTTTTTTAGGCCTCTTGTCATTTCCAGAATTTGGATTTCTGGCCAAAAATCTGGGACACTTAGGGCTTCCTTGTTGAACCTTTCGACATAATCTCAAATGCTTTCACCATTCTTCTGGGTTATTTCAAACATTTGGATGGGCATCTTCGTTGTCTGGCAACTTCTAAAGAGTTGTACCAAGTTATGGCGGGTCCTGAAAGTGTTACTTTAAGGCATTTGTAGAGGGTACTGTCATCAGTGCCATATAACATCATGCTCTTGCAATGTTTTGTCAAGTGTGCTTGCAAATCACTTCTACCATCATAGTTTTCTAACCTTGCATCCAAAAATCGGTTAGCATTGGTGCCTCAGCTACATCATGGATAAATGGGGACTCCTCGTCGACAGAGGCTTCTAAAAGCTGCAACCATACTGGTTTTCTAGACACCTGTCTTTTCACTTGATCTAGTGTTTCCAATATTTTTTTCATCAGGACCATAATAAATTCCTCATCTCCTTGACAACGGTCTTCCAGTCATGGAGAATAATGCCTCTTCTTTGGTGAGGCACTTCACTGGTGCAGAGAATTTTCCAAGGGAGAAGGGCTTCTCCAGTTTGAAGAGTGTCGTTCCTTGGGGGTACAAGGTCTTCCTCTTTGTCTTCACGGAGGAATTCCTCAATCGAGAAGTCAGTGTGAAAACTGGGGTTGGTGGTGCTTTAATGAGGTGATTTGTGGTTTGTACCCTTAGGCTCCTTAGGAGAAGTCATTTGGCTTGTGGACTTCACCTGAGCTAGACTCTGGTTCAAGTGTTGAGTCACCTCAACCACTACCGAGCGCTGGAACTCATATAGGAAACCCAAGGTGGTCGTCAAATGACACTCTTCCTTCGACTGTGAGGCTTTTATAGGACAGGAAGAAGGTGCGCTTGCAATGTTTCCAGGCTCTGTCAGGGACTAGTAGTTTGGCGCCCCTTTTTTCCTTAGAGCGATGCATCTCCATGACTACAACAAAGGACTAGGTTCCCACAAATGGTGACAAATGATGCTCTAGGGCATCTTCTATGTAAGACATTGGTACTTTAATAGTAGGTGTGAACGAAGTCGTCAGAGGAAAAAAGTTCTGCTAGACAAAGGAAAAAGAAGGCTAAAGGGGGTTCCTTAGAGGATTTTTCGGGGAGGGAGCCTCTGATGCCTAAGTCAAACTTAGGGTTCTCAAAAAGAGTATAAGGATGTAGAATAGGGTTTTTTATTCTTTACCTGGGAGGGTTCCTAGGAGTATTTGTAAGAGGGGGAGCCAGGCGGTTGCTTAGCTCGGCATGAGGATAGCTAAACATGTGTATAGCTAGATTAAAGGGTTTGAGCCCCTTGTTCCCTAAGGAATGATCCTTGCTAGCAGTGGTCCCGAATGCCATGTGTCGATACGGGCACAGAAGGTCAGGTGTCTGGGCCACCCTGCTAGGGACGAGGTTGGTATTCTTAGTCCGTAGGTGCTCTAGTCCGAAGATGCCCCTACTAGTTCTTTTGAGGGTGACCCTCTTCAGATCTTGTTGATGAAGATGACTATCTTCGGTTGTGTGAATTGTTTGGCAAAAGCTGGGGTGTTAGCCCTTCAACTATCACCCAATTTCTTATAGAACTTACCAATATCACTCTTATGGGTGTTTCGGCAGATATGCTTAACATATGGGTTCAAAAATGAATTGTAACCATGCACCTCTTCATATTCAACATAAGAATATTGTAGGCCATGCTTGATTGTGATTTTACATTGCCACTCTCTACAAGTAGCTTCACCTAACTTTCTATGGAATGATCCTTCATTGCTAACACTGTCATTTAAAGAACTTTGATATTTAGTACACTTATTTAAATGGCGTAAAAAGGTTTTTTGTTCCTATTGTAGAATCTGCCTTATACTCCTTAACTTTGCAATGTTTGCACTTAACTCTTTTCACTTTATCTTTATATAGCTCACCATCAATACACTCAAACTTATTCCAAACCTTAGACCAAGACCTATTTTGCCCTCTTTTAGCACCAGTTGCACCAGCAGCCTCTTGATTATTGGAATCATTTACATTTATGCCAGACATGTCCACCGTTGAATCCATTAATATAAATTTTATAAAAAAAATAAGAAAAATGGGATAAAAATGTATACTAATTTTTACCTTTTTATGTTTGATTAACTGGTTTTGTTATGAATAGCAAATGTATACTACTTTAAAATCGTGTAGCTCTATGGTTTTTGGGTAATAAGGAAATTTAAATGTCCATGACTATAGTTTTTGTTCTCCTTTTCATGCTTGACATATAAATTTTCTACTTGTATAGACATTTTTACATGTTGAACATTATTGATTGTTGGCACTGATTTTATAGAGTGCAGGTGGGAGGTTATTATTGACTTAGTGGACAAAAATTGGTTATTGTTCGTATCAATTTTATAGCACATGTTGGAGGTTATCGTTGGTATCAATTTTATACATTGGTGTACAAAAAACTCTAAATCTTCCACTTAGTGGAGCAATGACGTAATTATAAGCCTATTTTTCCTTCCCTAATAAAATTTTCCCCCAAATCAAGGAAACAAAAAAGAAAGTAGGAAAACCATTGGCACTTACAGAGAGAGATGAAGTACTTAACAGTGGGCAAAGGAAGAAAGTGGTTGGGTTGCTTGGTATGACTAGCCAATTAAACAGAAATACACTAACCTAAACCTAAATCTATGCTAGCCCAATTAAACATAAGCCTGAATGACCAGACTCAAACCCGACCGAACCAACCCAATTGTCATCCCTAGAAAAAATGGAGGGTAGAAAAATATCATAGGTTACTTGGGGTAAATTATAGCTAGCAAACAAAGTGGGAGGGTTGAGTGTGGGGAGTTTAAAAATAAAAATTTAGCATTGTTAGGAAAATGACTGAGGGTATAGATGTGAAGAGGGAGCACTATGGAGAAAAGTAGTTTGTAGTATTTATGATGATGATGAGGGTTTAAATATTAATTTTAAGGATAGGAAATAGGGTAGTGTTTTGGGGTAACATTCAAAAGTCGGGGAATGAAATAAAGTTGGCAAGAATTTCTTTTAAATATTCTTTCTGGTGGAAGTTAGGAGATGGGAAAAAATGTAGGTTTTAGAAAGATTCATGGATGATAGCTGGTAGTTTGGAGGAGAAGTTTCAAATGTTAGTTTTGTTAGAGTTAAATAGGGAGTGCTTGGTGGTGGATAGAGGTTGATAGGAGGGTGATCGTGGCAGTGGCAATGGAATTGGAGATGAAGTTTGAGGCATAGAGAATTGGGGGAATTTCAAGAACTAATATCTTTGCTACAAGATGTTACTATTAATTCAAATAGTTGTGGTGCATACACATGGAGCGGGAGTGCTGATGGCCATGATTCTATAAAGGAGATAAGTAGTAGCTTGGATAAGATTTCCCTTCAAATTTTACAACAGTAACAAATGACTGGTGGAGCAATTGGATTCCAAAAAAATCATCCTCTTTATTTGAAGAGCAGCTCAAGATCGTATACCAACTAAAGCAATAAGGAGGTGTAAATCTTCCAACCAGTTGCTGCCCTCTCTGCTATTCACAAGTAAAAGACACAAATCATCTTTTACTCATCTGTGAAAAATCCTAACTTATTTGGATCTTGGTGTTTTGCTATTGTCGAATAAGTCTACAAGGAGCTATTGATTTTATGGATTGGTTGAATTGGAAACCTAGATAGTGTAGGTCAAATTTGCGACTGTAAGGGTGGCAAGCTATTGTCCAAGTTTTGGCTGAGGCAATTTGGAAAGAAAAAAATCTGGTGGTGTTCAAGGATAAGAGTTTTCTGTTTCGCAAAGTTTTTTTCAAATATTCAATTGTACTCATATCTTTGGATCAAATGTAGGTGGTCAAAGTTTAAGCGCTCATGGGAGGATTGGTGTCAAAGTCGATTATCAACTTTTTTTAAGGGGTGATGAGTAAATTCGGTAATGGTGTAATTTGACATTCCTCAAACTTCTGGCTTGATCTTTACTTTATCTTTCTCTTTTAATCCTTTTTTACCTTTGCAGTTCAACAAAAAAAAAAAACAGAGCCATTATATTCTTGCTTAGCAAGAAGATTTTTTGTTTCTAGAGAATAGGTAAATATACTGGTCATCCAAAGTCCATTTAGATAAATAAGCATACAATTTTCATTTAAGAGAGTGATTACATGCATGCAAGTTTAGAACTTAGACAAAAAAAATTTTTTGGTTCAAACTAAAACATTTACCAATCAAAATAACAATATCATTGCTAAAAAAATCCTTCTTTCAGCTAGCCATTGGAAAAATTTCCACTATGAAAAAACACTAATTTTTTATGCTAACGTCGATGGCACAAGGAGGTCAAAAAATCCAATGGCTTAACATCGGTATTGGTTTCCTATCCAACAGATGGAGTAATCTAATTGCTAGCCATTAGCCATTGTTGCTGGCAAGCCCTACAACATCCTTATTTTGAAATTTTATGAGAGAAAGAAAAAATAATAAAGAAAAGGTAGGAACGGTTTTGTATGAATTGATATAGGCCGATGGCTAGATGTTGGGGATTCGTGGCAAGAATCTGCTGAGTGTGCCGACAGTTTGCCATTAGGAAGTGGTGGCTGGAAAAAAATAAAACAAGTAGTTATGGGAAAAATGATGCATTTTGTTCAATGGGGGTCATTAAATGGTTTGAGATGAAATGACATCATCTTGGATTAGGGGAAAAAATTAATGTTTTACCTAAAACAATGTTGTTTTGGGCATTGCTCCCTCCCTCCAGACGGACGCAAAACTACAACAATAGAGAGAGAAGCAACGAGCTCCAACTCCCTCTCCTTTTCCTCAAACTGCTACAAAACTCCACGTCAGCACTTTTTTCATATTAAATTCCACCATTTTTCATATCTTCCACTCCCATTTCATGTATATCTATCTCCATTTTGGGTATTTCTATCATTTCTTTGTTTTTTTTAAATAAAGTTAGGGTTTGAGAAAGAAATTATGATTATTGATTTTTTTGTGTTCTATGTTAGACAAAACATTGGATTTGATTGTTCTAAAGGTTGGAGTGATATTGATGAAGATGAGGATGATTACTTAGCTTGTATAAGGTTTGATTTTTTAGATTATATTTTTGTTTTTATTTAATTATTTCTAGAAAAAATCATCCTTTTTTTTTCAGTAGCAATGTAGAGAGATGCTGCATTCTTTTTCATTGTTGGATAATGCTTAGTTGATTTCAAGGTATATGTTTGATTTGGAATTTTTTGTTATTTTGTAATTACTTTTATTTAAATTCATGAAATTAAGTAAAATAATAATAAAATTATTTATCGATTGTTGAGATGACTAATTTGTGACTAAGGTTTTGTTTTTAAAATATGGGAGGAGATAATTTAATTTTGGAGCCAAATTTTGAAGTATTGCATGTAATTTATTTTTTAATATTATTAAATTAATTCTTTACTTATTAGTTTTAATTTGTAGATGCTTGTGAAAATATGGTTGTCAAAATAAGTAGGTGTGTGTGAGCTTAATTTCAAGAAAAAGTTGAAGCTTTCCGGTGCAAATCTCTTTAAAGTGTTTTCCTCGACATTTGGATAGGTGTTTTATAGTTAACTTATATATATATATATATATATATATATATATATATATGTATGTATGTATGTATATATAAGCAAGAAATAGTTTTGAGTTAATGTTTTTTTATAATATTTGTAAAAATATACAGAAAATCGTAGGTTTGAAATAGGGATTTGTATGAGATTGGATAATAAATTTGGCTGGTTTAATAATTAGATTATATAGTAAAGACATGTTAACACTTGCAATTTTCTAGCGCATTAGTAGTATGTGAAGGAGGAAGATTATTTATTATCTTAGAACACTATTGGAAGATTAAACTATAGTTAATATTACGCTATACACATGATGAGTAGACATAATTCTTATATAACTGTAGTTTGAGTAAAAATATATTTTAATGTTTGTATTAGGGTTTAAATTAAGTTAAAGATAATGGAGGTGGAACATAGCTGGATGTATAAGAATAAGTTCTTACCATGATAAATTGGATTTATTGAAGAATGGATAATGGGTATAGATCAATTTATAAATTTTGCAAATAGTAAAGTATAGTTCATGAACGGTGGAAAAATCATGTGCCCTTGTAGGAATTGCATGAACTTGTAGTTTAGATACTATGATGAGGTTAAGGTGCATTTCGCAAGTGTGGTTTTGTATTGTGGTACTATAACTGGACCGCTCATGGAAAACTAGTTAAAACAATTATGATTGTTCCATCCAATATGTTTCATGATCAGTATAATGATGATTAGGTTATAGTGAACCCATATGAGAGGATGGTTTGTGATGCTATTAGTCCTAGTAACCTTCATATTGGTAATCAAAGTGTAGAGCAGCCAAATGCAAGTGCCCAACAATTTTATGATTTACTAGATGCTGCTTCTCAATCACTGTTGAATGGTTGTGAAAACCATTTTAAATTATTAGTTGTTGTTTGTTTGTTAAACTTGAAATCTGAATACAATATGTCAGTTGGTTAATATAATGGGGTCATACAATTGATAAGGGAAACTCGGCCCCATGATAGCAAGATGCCACTAGTTGGTATAAGACCAAAAAATTTGTATCTCATCTTGGACTGGTGCACATAAAAATTGATGTTTTTGTTAATGATTGCATGTTATTTTGGAGGGGGGACAATGATGCTCATGCTTGTAAGTTTTGTGGAGCACCACGATATAAACCCATACGATGTAGAAGAGGTTGAAGATAGACCCTATTAAACAATGTATCATTTATCACTTAGTCCTCAACTCTAACGACTATCTGCATCACTTGCTATAGCAGAGCTTATGCGATGACATGTGGAGCATGATCTGGATGCTAATATTCTAACACATCCATTCGTTGGTGAAGCCTAAAAACATTTGATAGCGTATACCTATGGCTTGTAGTAAAACCATGAAAAGTGCAGCTTGGACTGTCCTAGGATGGATTCACTCATTTTGAGGTATCTAGTAAGTCATACTCATGTTGGCCAGTGATTGTCACACCATACAACTTACTGTCACATGTGCATGAAGAGTCCATATATGTTCATGACATTGTTGATCCTAGGTCCACATAGCCCAAAGAAGAATATTGATGTTTATTTGTAACCGTTAATCGAAGAGTTAAAACAGTTTTGGTGTTGAAACTTGGGATATGTTTATGAAACAAAATTTCCATCTTCAAGGTACAGTAATTTGGACCATAAATGATTATCTTGCTTATGGTATGTTATCTTGGTGGATGACCCATGGTTGGCTATCTTGTCCTATACAAATGGAAAACATGAAGGCTTTTCAGCTTGAGCATGGTGGTAAATCTTGCTTCTTCGACTATAATTTCCAGTTCTTTGATAATGACCACCAGTTTAGCCAAAATTAGGTTTCATCAAGAAGGGTTTAATAGATCACACTAATCGAGTGGCTGTCAAGGGTCTAAATCTGGAGTTGTGTTGAAAGCTTGCTATCAGTTATTGAAACTGGTGGTGCTTGTAAAATCCAAGGTTATGGAGTAACACACAACTAGACAAAGTGAAGTATATTCTGGGAGTTGCCTTATTAGAAAGATAACCAGATATGACATAATCATGATGTCACATACATCAGAAAAAAATGTATTTGAAAACATATGGAATACTGTTCTAGATTTGAAAGACAAAATCAAAGACACTGCTAAGCGACACAAAGATTTATAGGTTCTTTGTAATCATCCCGAGGTACATTTGATTCCTTTATAAGGTAGGACTTTCTTGAAACCGAAGGCAACATTCACTTTAACTTCGAACCAAAAAGCAAATGTTCTTGATTGTGTTAATCACTAAAACTACCAGATGAGTATGCCTCAAACCTTAGCAGGTGTGTGAACAGTAAATCTACCAAAATGTTTGGCATGAAAAGTTGAATGAATTCTTCATGGATTTGTGTTCTACAATGCTAAATATCCACTACCTTTTCTAGATGAAAAGGAATATACCGATCATACTTTCTAGGCTTGAGAGAATATTTCCACCTAGGTTTTTTTATGCAATGGAGCATTTGTCTATTCACTTGCAATACAAGGAAAAGGTTCATGGACCAGTGCAGTATCAATGGATGTTCAAACTTGAGAAGGTGTTAGGGATTCTTAAACAAAAAGTTTCCAATAAAATACATGTTGAATGCTCGATTGGCAATGCCTATATAATAGGGGAGACTTCAACATTTTACTCTCATTATTTTGAATCTCATATTCCTCGAAGAACAACAAGAGTTCAATGAAATGATGATAAAGGTCTGGTACAGAACTATGATAGCTTGTGGTTGATCTTTAAATTTCCTGGATGGCCTTATGGTCAAGCGAACGAAAGATACTTGGCCAACATAGAATTGAGAGCCGTTGCACTATATATAATTATCAATTGTGATGAGATCCAACCATATCTTTAGTACATAAGTTGAAATTTTACTAATTAATTAGGCTAAATATATATTTCTAACCTCAATGACTTCTTAGTCAATTCTTTTGACATGTAGGTTGTTTGTCCAAATGTTGAGATTGAGTGGACCCTACTTCAGTGACATAGGTCAATGTCAAAATAAAAAATATCTTTCCTACTTAGCTTTAGCAATATGTAAATGATACTTAAAACCTAATTGTGACAAACAACGTTAGCTACAAATGGTTTTATTGTTGTGATACATAACTTTAAATTTGTGTAGGTGATTGAAAATTGTAATGGTGAAATAAGTCAAATATTATGGGATGTAGCTTGTGTTCTATCTCATTAGGTTACATCTTAGCTAGTCAAGGTTATCAAAAGTGTGCTTAAAGTGCAAAGTACATAGTGTTAGGGATCATGGGCTTTTCACAACCAAAGTGAAGCGCATTTGAAAAAGCGTGCTTTAAGCGCATGCTTTGGCCATAGCACAAAGTGTCGATTTAGATAAGTTGCAATTATTTTAAAAAAATAAAATAATTTTACCTAAACTTACACTTAAATAAAGTAGTGCCTGGGTTGAAAAATAATAAGTTAGGGTTAGAAGACACTAGCTTGAGTTGAAAGAATTAAAGAGAGAGGGAGAAAGAAAAATAAAAAAGAGAAGAAATGAAGAGAAGCAGAAATTAAAAAAAAAAGAAATGAAGAAAGTTAGGAGTTAAGAGTCTCGGCATCGAAGAGACAAGCCGTTAGAAAAAAATGAAGAGAAACAGAGAATTATGGACTAAGTACAGAGGGAAAAGAGGATGTTGCACAATATGTGATGGTTTTAGAGCATGTAAAAGGGGATGTTGCATAATATGTGATGAAGAAGAAAACATTGAAAGATCAAATTAACATGCTTCTTGATCTAGATGAAGTTGACATAAACAAGGAGGAAGAGAATGAAGTTGAGTTAGTTGACCCACACAGGAAAAGAGCAGCTAATATGACTGACAGAGAAGGGAGTGCAATTAATGTTAGTAAGAGATCAAGGCATGATTCATCCAGTGGAGGCTCCATCCATTCTTTCTTTCAACATTCAAAATAGGCTGAAAAAACAAAAGGAGAGAATCAAACAACAATCAATAATGCATTCAAAAAATAATTGAGGGAAAAGGCTTATGTTGATATAGCAAGATGGACGTATAAGGTAGCAATTCTATTTAATGCTGTGAATCTTGATAGCTTCAAATTTGCAGTTGATTCTATTAGGAGATATGGCATTGGAATGAAACCACCTAGCTATCATGAAGTTAGAGTTCCTCTCTTGAACAAGCAGGTTGCCAACATGAATACCACTTTGAAAAATCATAAAGAGGAATGGGCAAAAACGTGCTGCTCCATTATGTTTGATAGATGGACAAATAAAAGTCATCGTCCATTATTAATTTTCTTGTGAATTGTGCTAAAAGCGGTATGTTTTTGGAGTCCGTGGATGCATTTGCATGCCTACTCACAAATAGAAGAAAAGAAATTTGAGTTGCTTTCAAGTATAATCGAGAAAGTTAGACCATCAAATGTTGTTCAAGTTATTATAGACAATGACTCAAGCTACAAATTAGTAGGTAAATTATTTTATTGTAATATTTTAACAATTACTTATTTGTTATTAATGATACTATCTAAGTATCTATTCCTTATTCCTAATAATGATTATGATTTTTATGCAAGACAGGAACACTATTGGCAATAAAATATCCACATATTTATTGGGCTTCGTGTGCTGCCCATTGTGTTGATTTGATGTTAGAAAATATCTTAAAGATTCCAAATATTGCAAAGACAATTAAGCGAGTTGTTGAGGTTTGTAGGTATATTTATAATTGTGTTGGATTGGTAAATATGATGAGGAAATTTGCAAATAAGAGGAATTTGATTCGCCCGGTTAAGACCAAATTTGCTACTTCTTTTTTGACTCTTCAAAGTCTTCATGTTCAAAAGTCCAATTTGAGAAAGATGTTTTCTTCAGAAGAATGGACAAGTAGCATATAGGCCAAAGAGCAAGTTGGAAAAAAAGCAAGTGGAACTATCTTAATGCCTTCATTTTGGAATAACATATTGTAGATTCTTAAAGTGACAAGTCCTCTTGTTGGGGTGCTTTGATTGGTTAATGGTGAGAGAAAACCAGCCATGGGCTATATATATATGAGGCTATGGATCATGCTAAAGAAACCATTGTTATACATTTTTATGGTGCGGAAGACAAGTATGAGGAGATTTTTCAGTTTATTGACAAGAGGTGGGAGTGTCAACTTCATCACCTGTTGCATGCAGCTGGATATTTCTTAAACTTAGAATTTTATTATGACGACTGTGAATCAATTAATCAAGATGAAGATGTGATGACTGGTTTGTATAAGTGCCTACAAAAATTAGTTCCAAACCTTGGTGTTTAAAATAAGATTTCCAATGAGTTAAATATTTACAAAAAAATTGAAGGCTTATTTGGAACTCCTATGGCAATTTGACATAAAAAGATGAAGGCACTAGGTGTTGTATTTAAAAGAATTAATTATTTAATCAGTTTCATATAATTTTTAATCATTATTGAATAGGTATTTATTATTAAATTTCTAAACAGCTGATTGGTGGTCTACATATGGAGCTTCGACTCATATTTTACAAAAGTTTGCTATAAGGATTCTTAGCCCCACTTGTAGTTCTTCAAGATGTTAGGGAAATTGGAGTGTTTTTTAGCAAGTAAAAAAACTTTTTAATTTTTTATTTTTTAAATCTAATTAGGTACTCTACCTATGCTTGAATTAGTAATTTTTTTTAATTATTTTATAGAGTCATAGTAGGAGAAGGAATATGCTTGTCCAAGCTTGATTAAATGACTTGGTCTATATCAAGTACAATCGAGCCTTGATTAAAAGATTCAAAATGCATGACTCAATTGATTCAATTAGCTTGAAATATATAGATAACAATAATGAGTGGGTGGTTGGAAGTGTTAAGAAAGAAGATGCTGAGGATAAACTTATGTTTGATGATGATGATGATTTGACATGGGGTAAAGTTACTAGAGCTGTTCGAGTTCATGAGAAAAGGTTCAATATAAGGTCTAGAGTTAGTTGGCTGAATACCTCAAGGAGTGGTGTTGGTTCGAGTTCTCACATACAAGCAACTAGGATTCCAGTTGTGGATGAGGATGTTCATGATGTTGAAAAAGAAGATGATTAGGGATATAAATCTACTGATTATGATTTTGATGACTTTGCTAGTTTTCAAGATAATGATAGTTGATTTTTGAACATTTTGAGACTTGGGATTTAGAGTATTAGACTTTACTATTTTTCTATATATTGTTATTACTACTTTGGCACATTATATGGATGGGTTTGTGTTTTTTTATAGATACTAAACATATGTAGCAGTTGATTTTGGTATATTTTATATCTAATAGTAGTTAGTTACATATCATAGAATTTATCTTTAAAGTAATGCCTTATTTCATTAAAGCCCTTGCTTTTTCTATAGTGCACTTTGGAACCCTTAATGCTTTGTGCTTTTCAAAACCTTGTAGCCAATGTATTTATGAATGGTTATAAGTTTTGGACAAGTGAAGAGGGGGAAATAAAATCCACATACAATAGTAGGGTATGCATAAAGTGTACAAGAAACGGTGAAGGTGAACTTTATTTCTATGAAGTACTTGAAGAAATTATTCTAGTGGAATACCCTAGCTTGTCTTATAAAAAAGTTGTGTTTTCTAATTGCCAATGGTTTAACCTGACACTAGAAAATGGGACACAAATTTACAAACAGTATGGACTCATTAAGGTATGGAAAAACCTTAAATATTCGAAGTTCAAGCCTTTCATTCTTACCAAACAAGCAAATCAACTTTGTTATATCCCCTACCTAAGTAAGTTAAGAGAGAAAATGGGTAGGCTGCATGTTCTTAAAATAAACCCATGATGTATGGTGCATTATGAAGCATTGGAAGATGATGCTAAAACATTCCAAAATGAAGAAATTAATGATACGCTACAAACAATTGATGATTATACAATTGAGAATTTATGGGATGAGGACATGGGTGAGGAGGTTGGTGTTGAGGAGATTGGTTAGACAAATATGGAAGTTGTTGGGAGGGATGAAGATGATGATGTAGAAAGAGATGTTAAGGAGGTACAAAATAATTATAATGATGATAATGATGAGGATGAAGATGATGGTGATAATGACCATGATGAAGATGGCAAATGAGATAGTTAAACATAATGTTTAGGGCATATGATTGGTAGCTAGTATATATTAAGTCATTTATCTATAATTCAAGGAATATGACATTTATGTATATGACCTTGATATTTCTCAAATATATGATAATTGTCATATCTAATTATTAGTATTCATACTTTTGGAAAACTTGTCCTATTTTTTAGTATTGTAGATGGTTGATCCGGATGTTGAGATCATAGTCCACCACATGAGTAAAGAAGATGTGAATTTTCAAAAAGGAGTTTATTTTCAAACATTGGAAGGGTGTTCAATAGGAAGAGCAATAGTCACCACTTGATTGATGGTACATTAATAGCTCAAACCATTACTACTTTGATTGAACCAGAGTTGAGTGTGCCAAAGTTGGTTTATATGGTTCCACTATCATATATGGTAGCCCAAGCATTTGACAGTCTTCTAGGGATCAATTTACATCACATGACAGTGCAGGTCAGTCAAATAGACGAGGTTCATAGTCTTTACAATATGCATGTTTTAGTGGAGGAGCACATAGTGCAGCCTAGTTAGCTATTAATTACCATGAGGGGGAAATCCTTTATGGATTGTACCATAGTGTACCACATAAGTGAAGGTTTCTTTAATATTATATTTTTTTAACTTATAAATTTCAAGTATTGACAATAACATTTTTCCTCCTATTTCATAATAGAGTCCTTCTTCCTTCAGCATCTAAGGTGACTAGTGACTATATCAAAGTCACTTTGATTAACCATACTATAATTGGACACATGCATTATAATATGGTGTAATAGAGATATGGAAAGGGGAGTTTTAGGTATGTTCTTAATCTTATTATTGATAATAAGTCCAAATAAAATTAGAATTGTTAACAATATGTGAATTTGTAAATGCAGAAGATGCGTCAATGGGATCCAAAACTGACAAACCAAGTTTATCAAAATTTTTGCTAGTTGGGTATAATATGCCTTCAGTCTATATTTAAGACTATTTGACAAGACAAGGATTATGCAACATGTAAAAGTAAGGCACATTAGATGGGTTACTCGATTTTTGATCAGATGGAGGCATACTGGGCTAGTGATAAATTTCAGGCATAGTCAAAGAAGATAATAGTTGTTCGAGCAGGAGCCAGTAAGGAAAAGATGAATTACATTGGAAGAAGCCTCTCAGTATTCACGTGGTGGGAAAAGTTGGTATAAACAATATAATTTATGAAAATTTAGCAACTTCATGAATGTTTCCTTCAGAAAAACTAACTCAACTATTACATTTTAGTGCCAAAAAGACCCTGAAGGAAAAGATCGTAGGATATTTTGAACATTTTAGAAGGCATGCGCCAAAAAGGATGGGAATATTTGCAACAACAAGCTGAAAAAACAAGCAGTACATATTTAAGGCTTTTGATATATTAATTTATGTATAATTACTCTTATTACTTGTTTTGCATGTTCAAGCCTTATTTTAATTGCTGACAACTCCATGTATGTTGTTACATTTAAAGGAGTGATTCAAGGTAGATGTGGAAGAATAGACTCAGGCATCAGATGGTGTGATTAACTACAAAAGGGCATTACTATTTACACAATCTGCTAGGGCAAGAAAAAACAAGTCTTGCTCCTAACATGGGTTTTAAGCAATTTTTGGTTCTTGAGGCTTTTCATGCATCATTTAGTGATTTTGCATTGTCCTATGCACTTTACCTAAACATAGGAGTTCAAGAATGAGGCTGCAACATGCATTCATGTAGAGATACATGAGATGGTTTGCAGCCAAAGGGCAAAAATTAAAAGCGTCTGGCAAGCACTCAAGTTTCATCATAGGGCTGCACTAAGTACCTTTTGCCATCTACCACGTTCTACTGCTACTGTTGTTGATGATGATGATGATGAAATGTATTATGATTAAGATATAGCCTTGTTCTCATTTACTTGACTCAGTTGGATACTTTGGTTTGACGATTTGATATCATGTGATCAGATTATGACTGTGTCCATGATCATGTTAGTATGATAATAATGTGTTTCTAGATTGCTTATTGAATGATTCAATTACTATAAGTTCATATTTGTTTGCATGGTTTTGGACACACTTGAGAGCTATAAGAAGCACATATATGTAGTTGCACTATATTTGACATCATGTGATCATACTATGACTGTGTCTATGATCATGTTACTATAAGGATAATGAGTTTCTAGGTTACTTATTGAATGATTCAGTTACTCTAAGTTTGTATTAGTTTGTATAGTTGTGGATGCGTTTAAGAGCTATAAGATGTACATAAATATGTAGTTCCATTAATGTGAATGCAGATTCACTAGAGAAATTTCTTATTTGTACCAAGAATAGATTTCGACGAACAATTTTTGGGAAACCAAAAGTTGAAACCAAAACTTATTGAACTAAATTTTGTTGTCTTTCCGTTAGAAATTTTTGACAGCTAAGCAGTTTTCCAAAGGCAATATGTTGCAATAATATTAACACTTTATGACGGTTACTCCCATTTTACAACGGTCTTCACAATGGAAATACTAATAGACACTGTCAAAATATTCAGTGGTTTACTATCAGAATTTCTGATGTGCCTTCCATCGGAATTTCTGAGAGCTTCATTTCGTTGGATTTTCTGACAGCTGCCATCCATCGAAATTTCCAACAACAGCCAACTGTTGATTTTTCCTATGATCACCATTCGTCGATAAATCCGATGGTAGCCATTTTCTGTCGAAATTTCTGATGGTAGTTGTCGAATTCCAATTTCCAACAATGGAGAATGTGACAGCATGTTTTCCGACAGGTATTTATTGATTTCACTTTTTCTAATAGCTTTCTGTCAAAAATTTTTGTTGGCAATTGCCTTTTTCTTAGTAGTGTTATTTTCCAATGTAAGGTTGTAGGAAAGCTTGCCATTAGAAAAAGAAACATTGGAAAATTTTTTCCAATGATTAATGATTGGTTGTTGGTAATTCCCAATGGCTAGTTGTTAAAGATTACCAACATTAGAAATTTTGATTTTCTTTCTGAGATTTAAGAATTTTCTAGTGGCTAAATCATTGACAGCTAGGCCATTGATGATTTTACCACAGTCCAAGCCATTGGTAAATACTAATAGCCTCAGTTGTTCATAATTTTCCAATTCCCTACCCTTCTGAGAGCTATTTTCAATGGCTTAGCCATTGGAAACATTTTTTTCTTAATAAAATAGCGAGTTTGGCTCATCCAAAGAGATTTTCCCAATAAAAAACAAAAGAACCAAATGAAATAGGTCTAGCAAAAAAAAAAAAAAACCAAAGAACCAACAATTGAACATATGTTCCAGTTCCAAAGTATGTCATTAGAGGCATGTGGCCGCCATGGGCTTGTTCAGTGATGAAGTTTCCATTATGAATGGAGGTTATTATCTCATTGTGAAACCAAAAACAAAACTCACCAAAGCAACCAAGCCAAAAAAGACAAGCCCAAAACATGAAAAATTGAAAAGGAAAAGTTCAAGATTTCAAAATATCAATGCGAGATATATGAAAATTGATTAAGAATTTAAAGTAATAGGTTTATAAGAAGTGAAAGAATAGAACAAGAGGATCAAAACCAAGGAAACAAACCAAGTTTCTAGAAAGAAAAATAAAACCAATAAGAACTTTAAAGCCCAATTTATAAAAATCAATTGTGAAGAGAACGTTAAAGAGGATGAAAAAAAGATGCAAAATGATGTAATTAAAATTTTGGAATTATTTTTTCTAGCACCATCACACTGAACCCAAAAACTTGCCAACCAAGTGAGAGAGAACAAATAGTGTGTGAGTTAGGACAGAGAAAAAAAGTGTGACACTCAATAGGTTTGATGAGAAAATTGATATTTATTCCCATTTAAAAATTACACATTTTAAGTGTCCAATCTTTTGGAGGTAAAAAAAGAGCCCCAATGTTTATAGATAAACATATTAAAGTAGTGTTTTTCTAATGGCACTTAACCATTGAAAATTTCCTACAACTTGGCCATAGGAAAGTTACAAACCGCCATAACTGTTGGAACCCTTACTTGATGTGCTTCACAAAAAAAAAAAAAAAATCCACCATGCAACCATTTGGAAAATTTTTTCTAGCTTTCTCAATGCCCTAGTGTATTGGAAATTTCCAACCCATATAGCCGTGTAAGAGGTGACCGTAAAAAAATCCCATTTTTTAGTAGTAAATCATTCCACAGGTTCATAAATAAATTTTTTTATTGTTAATCACAATATTAGTAAAAAAGAAATTTTTTTCTTCAATTTTTAGCATTGTTTCTAGCTCACAATATGTTCTTCTTGACAGTCCATCCTCCAACACCACATCCTATCATTAATCCACCTTTCCTTTACCTTGGGCTATTGTCACTGTCGCCTACTGACTTTTTTGCAATCATGGGGCCTTGTTCATATTGATACCACATTAGGCTCATGCATATAATGATTGTCAATTGGAGTTTAGCTCATCCACCAACTAAAGATAGTTCAAGAACCAAAACAAAGAGATGGGGATCAAATATCCCATTATTAGTGGGTTTGTAATCCCATCCAAGGGGAAACTCTTGATTGGTAGACAAGGAACCATGCCTATATAAAGGGATCCATGGAAAAAAATTCTAGGCACACTGAAATCACCTTTCTTAATCTCATACTAGCTTTCCTTAACTACCTTGCTGACTTAAGAATTAGAGGATTTTCCATGAACATACAGCTCCATGCTCCCTTAACCTTGTATTTGATTACAGGTTCTAGTGTCTCCTCCATTTTTGGAGCCTACAACCTTGATCAGATATCAACTTGATGCTATATGTGAGAACTAGAAATAATGGTGGAAACACGAAGATGACGTCTGCTTATAGATATAGGCAGAGATAAGGTCTAAAATGACACTAGAACAGGGTTGGATCATAATCCCCTATCAATCCCGAATGCTCAGTTCAACATTCTAGTGGGTAAGAAGGAGGAAACAACCTACCCTCGCTACCTTGAGATCATGCTAGGGGAATAGCTCTTGCACCCATGACTGATGATCAATTCAACATCCCTTAAGCACTTCATCCTAAAGGATTTAAGGGAGCAACTGCGACAGAAGATCCAAAGGGCTTTCCTCCGACTTCTGAAGGATAGAGCAAAAAGCCATTAGGAAGATACAAATAGGGCTCTGCAAGTTCTAAAAGGAGGCATGGATCCACTAGAGGATCAAATCAATGACGGAATGACAAGGCCCCTAAAGAGCCAAAGGCTAGTAACCTAAATACTGTCCTCCAACATTTGGATAAGATGGAAGGGCAACTGAAAGATGAACTGAAAGAGAGCCCCTACTAGATATCAGCTATATATGGCTCAAGTTTTTTATCAATGAAATCCGGCATGCAATGATTCCTTGGGGTTTCAAAAGACAAAGGTAGACTTGTATCATGATTTGACCAACACAAAGTCATGCATCTCTTAGTCCATATAGGAGAATCCTACTTAAAGTGTGAAAGAATTTTACAATTCTGCCTATGGGTACATTTAGGTAGAGGACATGAATTGGTTGAACAAGGAAAAAAGGCCAATGAATGATTAACAAAGGAAGCAAAAAGACGACAATAGGAAGAAGCCTAAATAGCCATCAAGTTGTATTTATTTATATGCCCTCGAGGACACCAGGGCAAATATCTTGTATGCCATGGAATGTAGAAACATTACTTAAAAACAAGCATTTTCCAACAACCAAATTTTCAATGGCCAAGCCATTAGAAAAAGAGGGGAGGAATTTCCAATGGCCAACAGTTGGAAAATTTGAAGACCATATAGTTGTTGGAAATTTGCAACGTGTTTAGTCGTTGGAAACTTGAGAATTTCAATTTCCAATGCAAAGGCTGTTGGAAGTTTTCCAATGTAAGGCCGTTGGAAATTTCCAATCAAGGCCGTTGGAAAATTGTATTAATAAACCAATAAATTTCAAAATTTTAGAAAATAAAGTAGTATTTTAAAAATATTTTATAATGATAATAATAATAATAATAATAATATACATATTTATTAACATATTTATAAGTATAAATTTATCATAATATATATATGATGTAATAATCTATCTAATATATGATACTCCCTCCGTCCCAGTTTAGTTGAAACATATTTTTTTTTTGGATGTCCCAAAAGGTTGCAACGTTTCCTCTTTTGGAAAAGTTTAAACAATTAAATAATCCTTTTACATAAAACCCAATAAAGACTCTTTTTTTAATATCCACTCAATCTCTCACTGTACAAAACCCAAAAAAGAATCTTTTCTTTTTTAATTATTATTTAAACTTTTACTACATAAAAAATTAACACAAATTACATACACCTTAATCTCCGTGCCCAGTCAAATGTTTCAACTTATTTGGGACGGAGGTAGTATATGATAATAAGGAAATAATATAATAATGTAATAATGGAACAACGTAATAATATAATAATGTAATAATGTAATAATATAATAATGTGATAATGTATATGATATATGATATATGATAATAATGTATGTAACATATATATTAATAGATATATAATATATATTATACTATAATATAACACATGCCATATTTGATATAACCTAACCCATGTTAATGTATCATATATATGATATATATTAACATATATATCACATATATTAATCTCTCATAGGTATTATAATATAATGTTTCATATATTATAATGTTTGTAACATATATATTAATAGATATATCATATATATTATACTATAATGTAACCCAAGCCATATATGATATAACCTAACCCATATATATATATATATATATATATATATATATATCATGACCTAGCCCTCTCCCCTCTCAAACCCTAATTCGGGTTTTATTTTGTGTTTGTTGTGATTTTGTAATTGAGGATCAATTTTTTTATTTGGTGAATTTTTTTATTTCAAATTTTTTGAATTTTATATTTTTTTATGAATAGCAATATAAATTTGAGAACTTTTTAAGTTTTTAGATTTTGTGAATTTTAAGTTTGTGGAAAACATATTTGTTTTATACATATTTTTGTAATAATATAAATTATAATTTTTTGTGTAATATATATTTTTAATAAATAATATAAAATATAATTTTAGTAATAATATAAAATATTTTATCAGTGTCTTTTTATTGAATTTTAGTCAATTAAATTTTTGTGAATATAAAGTATTAAATATGTTTTTAGTAAGTATAAATTATAAATTTTGTAATAATATAAATATACTTTTCATGTGTTTATATATATATATATTATTTTAAAACAAGTTTCTAACAGCCTAGCCATTGGAAATTTTTATCGACCTGAGTTGTTGGAATATTTCTAATGGCTAAGCCGTTGAAAAATGGTTCAGCTGTTGAAAATAATTCTATGAGGATAAGTTGTTGGAAATTTTTAACGGCTCATCTTCTAATATGACAGCCATTTGAAATACCAATAGTTAATCCTTCAGCCGTCAAAATTTTTTTTCCCAACACTTCATTTATCAATTGTCCTATTTCCAACAATCAGCAATTGGAAAATTTAACGTAAGGTTGTTTGAAAATCACATTTGTTTAGTTGTGAAACATGGTGACCAAGTGGCCTGGGCCCATTTTCAACAAATTCCCTAAGGACCGTCAAAAGTGTTGCCAGTAATACGGAGAATTGTAGAAAGAGCATTCCTGGAGGAGTTTGGTCAGGGAAGGAAAGCTGGACAAAGTATGTATGGGACGTGTCCTCCGGTAGATGGGGAGCTTAGGCACCCCGTAAAGATGATAGAAACCGAACTTGTAGAGACTATGAAGATATTGAGGAAGATCACCTCCCGAAAAGGAGAAAGAGCCTAGAGAACTGGCAAAGGTCATTGAAATGATCACTATTGCGGAAGGGTCCTCTAAAAGAAAGAGAAAGTTGCCCAAGATCGCCCAACTAGAAATGGTGGACTCAGGGCATACCGTCTAAAGGGCAGATTGGTAGTATAACCTTTTAATTGCCTTTTCCTTCGCCTTAAAAATCGCCTTAAAAGTCAATGCATTAGCACTTTTTGGACCATTTTTCTGTTGCATTTTATCTAAACTGATGGGAAATGACAAGTAATAAATATTCACTTGTTTTCTTTTTTCAATCGTAAGTGAAGGTGTTTTTTGTAGTGCAGGTACGTAAATAGTCATCTGACGTAAAGTTAGTCATTTTTTTCCAGCATAAGCTTTTAAGGGAAAAAGAAAAGAAAAAACATTGAATTTTCTTTCTGGGGCCTGTTGATGACTGCAACTGCTAATGTGGCTGCTAGTTGTAAATGAACTTGATTTCTTTATTTTTTTTTACGCTTTTTTTTAACCAAAATGACACGTTTACAGAAAGAAGTGGGCCTTGGACTGAAACAAATTTGAAATTCAGCAAATTAGGAGAAAAATGAGAGTATATGGTATGCATAGCCCGTTCATTTTACCGGTTCAATTTATTTGATTTCTTTAATGAATATTTGATTTCTTTAATGAATAGATAATTATCATTATAAATTTCATCTACAAATTCTATTTGATTTCTTTTAAAACCCCAAAACTGAGCAATAAAAATAACCCCAATTCACAACAAAAGCTGCAAAAAAAAAAAAAAAAAAACAAATTGAACTGATCTGAGGAGATATTTTCTAGTTTCTCCTAAAGATTCATGACAAGGAAATGAGACAGCAAGAGCCATACGCCTAGGGCAGAGCATAAAACAAAAGAAATGTAGAAGCAATAAATTTAGGGGTGACCCTTCATCAAAAGACGGACAAGCAGAAGTCAATACCCGAACCACCACCCTAGTAGCTGACCTGTGAGAGACCCCCTTCTCATTATTACAGGCCCTCACTAGTCACCCACACGCTAGGGTCCTATCTGGTGCGCTCTTGACTTCCCCCAGTTTTTACCCTACACTAAAATTACCCCCCACAACAATTTGAAATATCAGAATATATTTGACAATATATATTTCATCAATATCAGAATTTATCATGGTTCATTTCCTCTTGAAAATGAACCATGATAAATTATAATTTGATGGTGAAATATATATGGCCAAACAAATATGTCCTTACAGTTAGGGACAGATAAAGTCCTTAATTGCTTGCGACAGATCAAACTAACTGGGCTAATTGATTAACCACTTGGGTCCTAGTGTTTAGAGGCGGCGGCAGCAGGATCAGAGCCGCTTGAGGAGGTTCCATTTTCAGGGCAGCTTGGTGAGGCATTAAGAGCAGAAGTGATCTGGTTAATGGTGTTGCACAAATGGTTGTTGATGGCCACGACGCTTGACAAGCTGATCTTCGCCGTCGGGATTGCACTGGCGAGAACCTGCAGCCCCACGGTGAGCAGGCAGCCTGAGATTTGTGCGTTGGAGGGGCTGTTGTTGCCGGCGGCTTTGACCGGAGTTATGATGAAGCCGACGGGAAGAAGAGGGATGTAGGAAGGATCGTCACCGTTCATGGCTAGCTGCACGGAATCCACATCGACAGTGGAGTACACCACAAGGCTGCCGGAGTTGTCTGTGCAGCTTTCTTGCAGCATAAGCTCCAGATTCTGTGAAGAGTTGCTAGAAACCTGCACAAAACGAATAAATCCTAGTATAAGTACAACTAGGTCAAAACAATACGAAAGTGGATGGAGAGGGAAAGGCTCACATTGATCCGAAGCAGCGAAATGCAATTGCCGGGATGGGATCCATTGGCAATGTGAGCCACTTCATGCAAAGCATTCCCATTTGATAGAATCTCTAGCTGCAAAGACATATATGTCCCAGTCTAGCTAAGGTTCGGGGACATATGTAACTATGACGCTAATCACAAAAGCTGCTAGAAATGGATATATACCTGAGATCTACGATTCTCATCTCGCAAGAAATTGAAGACTTGGTAGTGAGGATAGGGCAGCCAAGTAGTGGAGACGGCACAGAGAATTAAGCCATGGGGCTGGCCAGGTTCAGTCATCTTCCTTGTAGTGATTCTCACATTGTCTTCGGATGAGTCCGGTAAAGCCGTCCACAACTGTCCGTTGGAAGTGCTCATGTTAAAGCAGAACGTTCTGATCATTCTTTGGGCCAGCCTCATCAAGTTCTTTCTAGCTTCTGGAGACGGCATCACTGCTTAATAAACCAGTTCAACATTAATAGCCACACTTAACCTTAATCATATTAACTGACTACAGTCTTTTAATACCTCCTAGATCAGTGATATTTCTTGCCATGAGACTTGCCACCCTCTCACATTGTCTCTGGAGGACCGCCAACCAACGTTGTGCCCCGAACAACACCCCGGTATGCACCATAGGGCTGAAAATCTCATGCACAGGCTTCTCCTCATCAACTTCTACATGCTCCACCCAGGTCAGCTGCAACGTAAATTGCAATCCAGTCAAATAAACAAAACGTTATAAGCAAACAAACTCTGAGAGATCGATTAAACCCTAATCGATGATGAAGAAAGAAGCTTAATTACTCTAGAGTATCCATTAGGCATGTCTTGGATTATGCAGCCAGAGGGCCTTCTCCTGTAGAAAGGGAATAAGGAAGGTTGTATGTTGTTGTTGTTGTTGCGGTTGAAGCTAAAGCTACCATCAATGGGGACATCAACAACTGCCCAGCTTCCTTCTCCTGGATTTTGCTTGCAATATCGAAGGAAGTAGGTTTCCCTTGTTGGCACCAAAGGAGAAACAACTTGGAATTCTGCAAACATCTATATATATCCCCAGAAAACGAATTAAACAGAATTATATTAAAACACAGCTAATGTTATGTATAATCCAGATTTAAGTTGCAAGTTAATTGTAATTACCAGGTGAAGGGATTCACTTAGCCCAGAAACACCAGTTGACAAGGTCTGAACTGTCTTTGCTCTGGCCACAATGGAGGGGAATAGCTCCATCCATTTCTTCTGCAAAACAATATAAAACAACATATCAAAAAATCAATTCAACATTTTTTATTAGTACACTATGACAAAAGATTAATTAGAGATTAATCAAGTGTTGAGATTAATTAGAGTAGCTCACAGCATCAAGAAATGCATCAACAAGAGTGATGCTGTTCATTATAACCACAGCACTTTCACGGCTAGCTTCAGTCCTGAACTCGCCGGAGCAGGACTTGTTCGGGTCTGTTGGAGAAGGGAACAGCCTCGCATGCTCTTCAAGGATAAGTCTGAGATTCCCATTCTCACTAGACCAAAGTGGTTCATTTTCTTGACACATCCTCACAAGCTGGTCCAAGGACGACTGAGCTAGCTGCATAGCAACTGGTTTCTCTTCTTCCGATATCAAGATAGGGACGCTATCATCAACCAGGAAAGAAGGAGCAGCCGGAGATTCTGACGGCAACATAGGCACCGGCATCATGTCCGCACAAGGCGTGAGAGGCTCCATCAAATGCCTTGGATACACATTCATATCCAATTCCAGTGATGGCGGTGCCATCAGTGGAGGCGCCGCCATCATTGTTTGAATTGGCCGCCCTGTGAATCGGGCAACCATGCAACAAACCCTCTCCAACTGTTCAAAAAACAAAAAAAAAAACAACTTATCATAAAAAAGAATATATAGCAGGTAATAAAAATTAGTGCAGCTGGATTGTATATAAACCTCTTCTCTAAGCCTGGCATTCTCCAGCCGGATCTCTTCAAAGGAGATACTGCCGGGGATGGCCGGACCGCCGCAGTTGGGACAAACAAGGCTGCGCAGCTCCGCCTGCAGCCGGAAATTGTCATTCTTCAAGCTCTCGTTCTCGGCTCGAAGGATCACATTGTCTGCTCGATCTTGTTGAGCCTAAAGTCAACACGGAAAAAATATATAGATTTGTCATCACCAAACCCTAATTAAATCATATATAAATCTTAGAAATCGAGAGTATACAGGGAAGAGCAAATTTACAGGTGAGAAGTTTTAATGCAAGGCATTAATTAGCACAACTACAACTTTATTATACCGGATTTTTTAGGATACTAGATAAACATGAAATAAAAAATAATAAAAACCACCAAGTTAACTTTAGGGTTTGAACGAAAAAATAAAAAAATAAAAACCTTCTGTTGGGTTCGACGGTTCTGGAACCAGAACTTGACTTGGCGAGGCTTGAGTCCAAGTTCTTGGCTCAGTCTCATCCTTTGCTTGTCATCTGGATGTGGGCACTCCTTAAACAAACTACAAAAGAAATAAAATCAGAACCTTTTTCAGAAAAACAGAAAAACCTAATTTTTGTAAAAAGAGCATACGCTTCCATTTCTTGGATCTGGCGAGCGGTGTGACGGTGGTAGCGTTTCTTCTTGGGAGGTTGTTCGCCGGGGCTGATCTCATTCTCGTTCCCGGATTTGTCCTCCGGTTGCAAATCGCTGCCGGAGCCGCTCAGCTGCTCTATCATGTCTTCTTTCCCTCCAAACGCCACCCCATTTTCTTCTTTCTGGGAACAAGCACAAGCGAATGTTCTTAGATTGATCGACCAATGGAAAACTTGAGGATGAGACTACTTTTTCCGATGACTCACAGGCAGGAACGAAGGAAACGTTTGGAAGGGCAAGAAGTTGAAGCTAGGGTTTTGGGCCGTCGTAGGGGACGAGAACATTGTATCTGCACACACCATATTCCCTCCCATGCTGGACATAACTTGGCAATCTCCAAACATTTTGAATTTCCAGCTGATCTTTTGCAAATCTCTAATTACCTTTCTTCAACACCACTAGGATTTGCCTTCCAAAACTGCATCTTTTATAAAAAAAAAAAAACAAACAAACAAAGAAAATGATTACGAGAAGAAAAAAAAATACAACCTTTTCATCTAGAACAAAACATGCACTTGGAAGGAAAAGGGGCAAGCTTTACAATTAGAATTCAATATTTTGGAAATTCTTTCTGGGGACCAACAAAAGAAGAAATCAATAAATGCCAGAGATTGAAGGATTGTCAAACAAACAATGATGGTTAAGCTTTCCAAAGACAAAAATCTTTTAGGGTCTTACAAGTCAAAACAAATATCACGAACCGAACAAGAAAAAAGTAGAAACAGGAAAACATTTAGTATACAATAAGTTGGTAGCAATAAATTTTGGGGCTTTTGCAAATCAAAGAACCAAAAAAACCATACTTTTTTTCATTCAAACAAGAGAAGAAGATCAGAAAGAGAAAATCAAAAGAGTAAATACCAGGAGCAGGGTTCTGTCGGTCTCTCTCTTTCTCAACTCTTTCACTTGTTTCTCTCTTCACTTCACTCTTCTGTGCTTGTGCTTTGTATGGCTTACTTGGTCGCAATGGCTGGCGGTCTCTTGCTTCTTCTCTCTCTAGTCTCTTTCTCTCTCCTACTCAGTCCTGTAATAAATATGCTAATTTAATGCCATTTACCGTGGTGAGAAAAACGCGGATTTTTAACGGCGTCTTGTGGGGAGGGAAGGAAACGGATGAAAGCTCCGAGGGATGGGGGAGGGCAGGCAATTGATTTGTTTAACGCCGTTTCCTGAGGGCAAAAGTCAGGCGTTTCCTAAAATTATTCCATGCTCGGCAAGTCAATGCGGGTTTGAGTTGGCGCGTGGAGTTGTTTCTGGGTCGGGTCGTGGTTCGTGTTTTACACGCGCCGAGTAGAGAGAATGTGGGGTTTTCGGGTATGGTAGGTTTCGTCATGGGCGAGGATAGGATTTTTGGGAGTGGGAAGAGTCAAAAGCGATGTGGAAAAGACAAGTAGCTAGCAATGGTCAAGCGATCGAAACCGTCCGTTTGTGTCCGTAAAATGTCAAACAGGTCAAACTAATCTATGGACCAAAAGAGCCCCACTCAAATTTCCAAATCAGCTACTAATTATGGACTAAAAACGGAGAATTTTCCTTTACAAGAAGTTAATTTTACAAATTAGTTTTGTACTATTTTTTAGTGCTCCCGAAGAATCCTTCACTTATTTTTTACCAATAAGTGGATATTAATTTTTTTAAGTGACTGTGAAACGCTAAAATTCTGTCCTAAGTCTCTTTCATACGAAAAATTCAAAATCTCTTAATTAAAATGTTTAAGTCTTTCCACTTAGACCAATTCATATTAGTGATTGAATGTGATACTTTAGAATAATTTAAAATAGAATCATGTACTTCAATAATTTAAAACTTTTTTTCTTTCGACTATATAACATATAAATTTGTGTTATCCTTTTTTAGTAAAATTATCTATAAGTGTAGTTGATTTTTGCCTTATTGGTCCGTTCTAAATTGTAATTTCAATGCATTGTTTGATTTTTTTTTAATATTGTTATATTTGGTTATACCATTCCTGTTTGATGATATATGGGTAGTAAGGCATATCGTGTAACACTCCATATACAATTAGTGACTTCACAGATAAAAGAATTTCCAATACTATATCTTGTAATGAAAAACATTTAACACTATTATTTTCCAAGTATCCTAATTTTGCTCATAATTTCTTTAACATATCTAACGGAGTTGATGGCCTTTTTCCTTAATTCAACTCCTATCTAGTTGCCACGTGTCACAATTTTTCATTTTCACAGCATTACATTCTAGCTTGAAAAGTGATATTCTGATTTGCTCATTCACTAAACTTAATGGACTTTCTAACACCGTTTATGCCCTCAGTCAGCAAGTTTGAAAAGGTAAATGAGATAATAAAGGAAAAAAAAAATTCTGCCGTTCGATTTATTTCTTCCCTTTCCTCTTTATTTGCATCCTCTCTCACGTTGATCTCTAAACATGATAGTTTGAATTTTTATTCATCATGACCGAGTTTTGATTTATTTTCCAATTTCATTTTGAACAACTCGACATGAATCCCTTCCCAATTAACCATTTGTCCTCATTTGATTTCTCCTTCCATCTAGCTTTCTCTCATTCCTATAATTCCATCTTCGACTTTAGAGTAGATTTAGATTGGGTTTGCAATGCTTGCATAGTCTCTCTCTTTCTTTCCCCCACTCTCTCCATCCTTCTCTCTTCCCAGTTATGAACTAAACCTAGTATGGGACACAGCAAGACCAGTTTCTGGACTTAAAGTTGTCACGATTTTAATATATAGTTATCTTATGTTCAATGGTAAATAGAAGCCAAATGTCATGGCTATGGCCAGAAGTGACTCTTCCGCTGGGAATCATTGCAGGAGTGCTTTGTCTTACTGGTAACATTCAATACCACATTAACGAAGGTGTTCATGGTTAGGTACATTTTCTCTTTCCCTTCTTCAGATCCTTCAAAAATCACGTCTGTTTCTAATAGTTTCATTTTTTTGGTGGACCAAGGAGAAAAACTTATTAGGGTTTTGAATTTGAATCCAACAACTGAAGCATAAAGGTCACGATATGTGTGATTACGCTATGGACAAGATAGACAAGAGACTTGTGGAGAATCTATCCAATGCACCTTCCTTTAATTGATCTCTCTCTCTTTCTCTCTTTTTCTCTCTATCTATCTATCTAGTGTAAGTTGTTTTCTTTTTCTTGACTAGTGTTGAAATTTGTCTACTTTATTGCTTAGGCTATTTAAATAGTAGTCTAGATCTTATCCAGTTTGGTTGCTTAGCATATTTCAAAAGTCATCAATATCTATATTCATCTTTGCAATTTATGGTTCAATTAATAGAAAAGGTATAGATGCATTATTGAGGTTTTGAGGTGTTCAATTGATACAAAAAGAACTCACCCACTACTAAAAAAACCTATTTTTCCAACTGCCATTTCCAACTGCTGGCAGTTGGAAATTTTATGTTTCCAACGGCTGGCAGTTGGAAATAAGGCAGTTGGAAATCCTTTCGTTGGAAATTTTACTTCCAACGGCCCAGGTTTTAGCAGTTGGAATTTCCAACTGTCAGCCGTTGGAAAATAAGCAGTTGGAGAATTTCCAACGGCTGTATTGATTTATTTTTTTTTTTTTTGTGTTCCAACTGCCTCAGCCGTTGGAAAATATGAAAATTTTCCAACTGCCTGAGCAGTTGGAAAATTTCCATACTTTCCAACTGCTGAGGCAGTTGGAGAATTTCCATATTTTCCAACTGCTCAGGCAGTTGGAAAATTCTCCAACTGCTGAGGCAGTTGGAAAATTTCCAACTGCCTCAGCCGTTGGAAATCAGGCTGGCCAGTTGGAAAAAAAAAATAATTATTATTATTGTTGGATTTATTATTATTAGTCTTATTGGATTTATTATGCAAATAATAATAATATTAACAATAAAACCTCCATAATTACTATTTTCTTTGTAACAATAATTATTATTATAATTATTATTACTCTTATTGGATTAATTATTTGTATAATTATTATAATAATTATTATTATTATTACATTTACTAGTGCTACTAACTATACTATTGTTAATATTATAATAATAATAATAATTATTATTATTATTATTATTATAATTATTATTAGTTACTCTTATTGGATTTATTATTACTGTAATAATAATTATCATTATTATTATTATTACTATTACTTTAGTACTACTCTTACAATAATATTTATTCTTTCACTAATAATATATTATTACTATTATTATTAGTATTATTATTATTATTATTATTATTATTAGATTTATTAATCAATTTAAATAATAATAATAATGATAATATTTATTATTAATGTTACTGTGACTTTACTGCAATTCTTACAATAATAATTATTCTTTGAAGTATTATATATTATTACTATTATTATTATTATTGACATATATTATTATTCAAGGGCAAACTTAATTAACTACACTTACTTAAATAGAAATATTTTGTACGTTTATATTAATTCCAATTATGAAAACATTGTAAGAATGATTCAAATTAAACATTATACACACTAACAATATGTATTACCTAAACAATTGACAATCAACAAAAGATTTCATATTTTTAAAAATGAAAACTGCTTTCAGATCACTAACTAATTTTAAATATCACTAATTAAATATTACTTTTAAATATACTAACTAATTTTACACATAAATATACTACCTAAGCAAATTACTTAAAACTAATTATTAACTATTTTCAATTATACTAACTAATTTCACACATAAATATACTTCCTAAATAATTTACTTAAAACTAAGTATTTTTTATTTTTTAATTAATCCCGAAATTAATAAAAAAAGTAAGAAAATGGAAAAAAATGTTAAATTATAATGGGTAACCCAAATACTTCACATCCAACCATCAACAACTACAAATCACATACTAATCACATATTTCAAACCAAATTACCATGAAATAATCCCGATTTTAACTAATTTTTAGAAAAAAAATAAAAAATTTGGATTAAACAAACTTACCTTAAATCCAACAGATTACTTGCTTCAAATGCCTCGAAATAGCTTCAAATCAGCTACAATAAGCAAAATCAAAACCCATTAGTCAACAAACAACAGCAAAGAACGCAAAACCGCCAAAAAAATTGAAGAAAAATAAAAAAAAATGCAAACTAACCTACAGATCAAGAAAAATGAGACCAGATCCACGTCAAAATAAGCTCAAAATAACCATAGATCAAATCAATTAAGGATAATAATGGGTTCAAATGTGGGCATTTAGGCTTTTCATAGAATGAGAAGTTTTATGGCCAAGTTACTAGCTCTAACAAACATATATATAATGCTTTTATTCTAGCCATGCTGTAGTGTACAAACTTTTAAATTTCTAGGCTGTTGTATGTTGGAACATCAAAATTGTTCTGTGGGCTATAAGTTTGAACTTAATCCTAGTGGGAGTCATAATGCTACATTTACTTTCGGTAAGCAAACTGAAAGATACCATGTGTTGCAGTCAATGTAATAATCTATCTTTTATGTTAAGAATGATATAAACTAGGCACGACGGTGGGTAAGCACACAATTAGTAATGACCTTCTTACCCATTTCTTCCTAAAATTTAAAAAAACTCCCAGTATTCTTCATTTCATAGCAAAAAGTTTTCTTGCCTTGTAATACTTTGCACATGAGATCTGAAACTTGAATAAAAAAGCTACATTTTTTAATATGAAATAATGGGACTTTGACGATTGACTTAATCTAAAAGTCAAAACAAGGAAACTTAGTACCATAATAATTTGCTGAAAACAAAATGGAAGAGTGAGACATTGGAAGAAAATGGTTTGAGTTGTAAACTAGATGGTCCTAGCAACTTCTTGACTTGACATTGGAAGGGTGCTTATTATGCCATATATTTTGCCTATTTTGCATAAAAAATATCATTTATTCCTAGCATTGAAAATAGTTTTTAGGTGAAAGCATGAGGGCCCATTTGAGTATTTTAAAGCCCTTGTGGATATGGTAGTAATGCATTCATCATGTCGTCAATGTATCCATTTGACTAGTAAAATTAGGGAGGCGGGAGAAATGAGTGCTAATTTCAAGAAATGTCCCTACAAGTGCGCAAAAGGGCTGAAAACTGTCAATCGCTTGTATGTAAGAGAAAGGGAGGTTTAAAATGGATTATATTTTCTTGAGGTATCTTATTTCACTTCTTTGTTATTGATTTTCTCTGTATCATGTCATTTTAACAATGAGGCATTTTGATGGTTTCAATTAGCTCCAATGTATTTTGTTTAAGTAGTGATCTGTAATTTTAGGTTTAGGGATTTGACTTTAGCAAAATTTAAGGTTGGACAATGGAAATATAAAGAAACTCTTGGAAAGCATGGTAGCAGAAGAGAAGAGGAAGTTTAGGTTTCATGTGGAGAGCGTAGATTGAAAAGATTATATTAAGAATGTCCATATTCTTCGTTTTAAAAGCCATGTCATTAAGGGAAAAAGAATGTGCACATCTCTAGCTACCTTCTTTTTTAAGGAAGTTATAAAATTTGTTTGCCACCAATTACTATAAAAGATTACGTTATTGCCTCTGCTTTGCTAAGTAACCAAGAAAGGCAATAGTCTTGTTCATGTTTAATTTGATGATTTTGATGGAACATAGCATTCTACTGAAATGTTAAAAATAATTGTGGCACTAATTCACTGCTTATTTCTTCCAAACATTTCCTTGTCATCCACCAGCAATAGTATATTTGTAGCATGTTGACTTATTCCTTTTCCTTTTAATTAAGGGAAAAAAAAAACAAGAATAGCTTACACTGAAAATTGTGGGACAAATTAAGACAATAATTTGAGATGTGCCCCAAGAAAAACAAAAGCTAAAGGTGGGAAACTACTAGATTTCAACTAACTTAGAGGCTAGGTAATGGTTTGGCACCAACCCAGATAATGCTTAGTTGGTACAACTTATAGTTTTATTTTTATATACATAATGTTGTCCTTCTCATTAATCTTGGGTATGAAGGATCTTATGATCCCCTAGTTTTCACTAATTAAAATAGATTAATTAAGTTGAGGTATAGAAAACATTCTTTAACCAAATCTATATTCTAATCTGCTTTGGTTCATTATTGTTGAATGAAAAATTAAAGTTTAAACAAATTGTCTATCTTTGCAATGGATGCCTAAAATGCTTTATAAGAGAAATAATTTAACCAGTGCCAAAACCATGCTCTAACTTCATAAAAAATGTTAGTTCAAGTGCTTGTCTTGTTGGCTTGCTGGAAAATGGTTCTGAATCTAATATTAGTCACTAGCCAACATGCCTTCATGATCCACCAGACAAACTTCAAAGCATAGAAATGGATGCTTACATCTCGAGAAGTGACTTATTCAACGCAAAGTACAAATACTGGTATGAGATACTAGAAAATTATGTGTGTATTTTTTGTTGGAATAAGTTGAAATTTCAGAATGTTATGGATATGAGAAATGGTTATGCTGGGTACTTATGGTGAATAATTCCCACTCTATTCAGATTGATATAGACATGCTTTGTAAGAAAACTTTTGCAGACAACTTTTTTTCCATCTATCATAAAAAACAACAACAAACCAATTTCAAGCTTAGGATATTTTCTGTAAGTGTTAAAATTTCCACATTGTTGACATTTTAAACAAAAATTATATATGGCAACTATGCTTATAATTGAAGCCAAATAAGAATTTACTTAGCATATGTAAAAGTGATACGAAGTTCTGAAGTAACAGAAATAGTCGGTTGAGTTATTTTATCGAACTATGATATTATGTCTTGTAGGGATCAAAATGTGAAAGCTAAGACAAGGGTATGATTTGATAGGCAAAAGATACTTATTATTTGTTAGTCCTTCAGCTTTAGAACTGGTGTTGGTAGGCACCGGTTAAAGCTATGGTATTATGGTTTATTGTTATTTCATGTAAATGGGGCTATGTCTTGAAACTATATAATATTATAGTTAGTTGTTTTCATATCAACTGACATCACTCTAGACATTACAGATGGCAATGGGGCAGATTGGGCGCAGATACTCTTTACCTGCCATCCATGCCCAATAGTTTTTTTTATACCAGCAACTTTGCAAGTATTCATAAGTAGATGAAAAATCTCACTCATACCCACGACATGTGAGTAATTTTTACCCGTGGGTAAATCATGATTTTAAAATGTGTTTTTTCAATTTTATAAAAATAAAATATGAAACATATACACAAAGTCATTATCCATATATAATACAATAAAATCATAAAATACACAAAATCATAACATACATACAAGAAAATATTTATGAGAATTAGTATAAAATATTAATTAAGTGTAGGCATTGTATCCCATTATAATTAATAAATAGGAAATTTACACTCCCAAATTTCATAGGTAGGCTAAGTGGATTTACCCGTGATTAATACCCTGTAACCGCCACCCACCCGTACTCGCCAAATGGTTGTGTTTCACTACTCATGTCTACCACATCACATGTATTTTTACCCATTTCCTGCCTGTCATATGTAGATATCCGCGGATCACGGATTTCACTTACTCGATTGTCATCCTTACTAGACATCATGAATTTCCATTTCTAATTCCTTATTTTTCAATTATAAGATGTTATGAGAATTTAAATAATGTTAAGAAATTCTTGATCTTTTCATCTAACATTTTATTAATCCCATGGCAATACCGAGTATATAAACTAGTTAATAATTAAATGTGATACTTTTGAATAATTTAAAATAGAATAATGCACTTCAATAATTTAAAACTTTTTTTCTTTCAACTATATAACATATAAATTTTTGTGATTTTTTTAATAAAATTATCTATAAATGTAGTTGCCTTTTGCCTTATTAGTTCATTCCAAATTGTAATTTCAATGTGTTGTTTGATAATTTTTTTCATATTGTTATATTAGGTTATGCCTTTCTTGTCTGATGATATGTGGGTAGTAAAGCATATCGTCTACCACCTCATATACAATTAGTGACATCATAGATAAAAGAATTTCTAGTAATACATTTTGGAATGAAGAACATTTAAGACTATAAATTTCCCAAGTATCCTAATTTTTCTCCTAATTTCTTTAATATATCTCATTATTGTCTCATAATTCTAATTCTTTTTGTTCTTTAAAATGATATATATTGGATTCAAACTATAGAGACAACAAAATGGTTTTAAACTACCAATATATAAAATAATATATAATGGAAAAATATAATTTCCAAAACTATAAATATAATTTACGCCCATTTGACTTAATGTATTAAAAGAATAAACAAAATAGGTAAAGGGTGATTTTATGAAGAAATAAAGCTCAAATTTCTAATATTTGCAAATACAACGAAGAATACATAAAATAGGAAAAACTAATTTTAGGAAGTAGTAGTTACATACCTATATTGTTTTTTAAGTTTTGGAAAATAATACATATATAAATGGCATTTAAATATTATTATGATCAATATTATCAATAAACCAAAAAAATTAGAAATGTTAAATTATGCCAGCATCTCATTCAGTATCTCAAAATCTATTTTTTTTTGTTTGAGCTTGCTTCTAAACCAGTGCACTGCAATTTTGTTTTATACATGCAAGCCTATTTATTATAATGTTGTGAATTACAAGAATTGGAAAATTATTATTATTAAAAAATTATAACCTATAGGAATCTTGATGGAATTAGCAACTGGCAATGAGTCATTCATGAGAAAAATTATAAGATAATTACAAAGTTTCATGCCATTGAATCACAAAAAATAATTAGTTCTATGAAGGATAGTTGATCATGTAAATATCTAAGTGGTAGCTGTAATACTTATATTGAATCTATAGATCAAAACTTGCCGGATTGCTTGATGGCATTGATGAAGAGGGTGACAACCAACAAGATATATTAGATTACCCCAAGAATTCTAGGCCTCGTACTATTGACTTTTTTCAGCCAAAATGATGTGCCCTACATTTCCCTTTATTCCTGGTATACGAGGAAGATGGTTACCATCTTGAAATAAGCTATATTACGGAGGATGGGCAACCTCATTTAGTACACACAGTAACTCCAAGGGAGTTTTACTCATTTCAACTTTAACAGCATCACAACGTCTACTCACTTATCCTTATGGGTGGTCGATTATTTCATGAATATGATGTTGATGCTTATTGCGTGACTCTTGAATCATGATTTCGCTAGCTTAGGAGAAACAGAGATCGTTTCTGTGCTGAGATATTATATGGGTTACAAGATGTAGTAAATCGAGGTGACACAGATGCTACTTTATATGGTAAGAAAACCATCCTCCCGTCGTCATTTGTTGGGGGTCCTAGATATATGGTTCAAAATTATCAGGACTTAATGCCTTTGTGTAAAGTTATGGGATATCAAGATTTATTCATTACATACACTTGTAATCCCAAATGGCTAGAAATTCAACCCTTTCTTAACTTAATACCTATCCAACCCCCAGAAGATAGACCTAATATTATTGATCGTGTCTTTATAATGAAGCTTCTCAACTTTATACAAGATATAACCAAATGAAAACACTTTGGATGTGTTATTGGAGGTACTATTTCTTTGTTACATATTTAGTAATCTCTATGAAAATAGGTTGATGCCTAAATAATTTTACAATTGTTATTGTTAATATATATATATATATATTTATAGATATTTGCACTTTTGAATTCCAAAAATGAGGACTGCCGCACGCTCACATCACCCTCTTCCTTCACCTAGAAGATAAGATTAACACTCATCATAAAATAGATCAGTTCATCTTTGCAGAAATTCTAGATAAAGAGAAGGACCCTGTAGGCTACAAAGCAGTTGTTACATATATGCTTCATGGTCTATGTGGAGTAGCAAACCCGTGATGCCCATGTATGGTCAACAATTAATATTCAAAGCACTACCCTTACTGTTTCCAAAATGAGATTAGGATTAATGAAGATGGATTCCCACTTTATCACAGGAGACGTGACAGCCATTTTGTGATTATTAATGAGGTACCCTTGGATAATTGATCAATGCTACCTTATAATCTTGACTTGTGTGTCAAAACTTATTGTCATGTAAATATGAAGGTCACTAACATGGACATGTGTGTCAAATATCTCTGCAAATATGTTTGTAAGGGGGGTGACATGTTGACTGTAGTTGTAAAAAATGATCATTCATGTCAACATATTGCTAACAAAACATATCGTAATGACCATAATGAGATCAGACAGTGCATGGATTATAGATTTGTTTCGGCTTTTGAAGTAATATGACACATATTTGGGTTTTTTATCCATGAACATTATCCTTCCCTTGAGAGATTGTCTTTCCATTTACTCGGTGAGTAAAATGTGGTCTTTGAAGAGGGCGATGACCTTCGTGATGTTGTTCATGCACACAAGAAAGGCATGATCAAGTTTCAAGCCTAGATGCACTGTAACTCTCATGATGATCTAGCTCCTTCTTTGACATATATTCAATTCTGCGAACATTTTGTGTGGGATAGGCAAATTAAAATGTGGACACGTTGTCATAAGGGACAAAGTATTGGTAGATTATACTTTGTCCACCCGACTGCAGGTAAGAGATTTTACTTGCGCATGCTTCTAAATGTCGTAAATGGTCCGAGGTCATATGAGGAAATAAGAACTGTGAATGAGGTTCTTTATGGGACATATAGAGTGACATGCTTCACACTTGGTCTTCTTAAGGGATATGGAGAATGGCATCAGTGCTTCCGCGAGGTAGCTCAGTGGGCATCTGGTAAACAGCTAATACACATATTTCTAATCTTTCTACTCCTTTACAAAGTTAATGACCCACTTGCATTGTGGACACGGAATGTTATTTCATTGTCTGAGGATATCTTATATCGCCAACAGAGAGTGCTCAACAATTCACAATTAATTATGACAAAAGAGAAGCAACCAAAGTATGCATTTTAAAACGTTGAACAAGCTATTAGTAGAGTTGGTAAAAACTTGCGGGAATTCCCTACAATGTCATTTCCACAAGTTGACCCTAGGATGATGTTACAAAACTCTATAATTATTGAGGAGCTCAACTACAATAGATCTGCTTTCGCTTTAGAACATGCTGACTTAGTTCATCATCTTAATGACAGAAAATGACATGTATACTCAGCTTTGCTTCAAGCCGTTGACTCATGTAGTAGTGCTTTCTTTTTTGTGCATGGTAGTGGTGGCAATGGTAAAATTTTCCTTTAGTGCACAATCATTTCCAAGATACAGTCCTCAGGCCGAATCGTTCTTGCAGTTGTAATTTTTAGAATTGCATCATTTTCATTACCCGGAGGTACAACTGCCTATTCTAGGTTTAAGATACTCATCCCTACAGATAATACATCAGTGTGTAATATTAAGCGATCAACCCCAATAGCGAAGCTTCTATGAAATACAAGTTTGGTTATATGGGATAAAGCTCCATTGGCATACAGGCACATGTTCAAGGCAGTGGATCAAACTTTTCGTGATATCCCCTCTATTATTGATCCTAATGCTAGTGGGAAAATATTTGGTGGTATCATAATTGCTCTTGGTGGTGATTTTCGGTAGATCTTACCTATTATTCGACATGGTAGCCACGCAGAAGTAGTTGAAGTATCAATACTGTCCTTCTTACTCTAGCCACACCGTAAAATCTACTCTCCTATGGGCAACATGCAGTTACAAAACTCTACATCATCTGATGCATCTATATTTAATGATTGGATTATGAAATTCAGAGATGGGTTATTCCTGTCCTAGCGATATCGAATGATGAAAATGAACGTACATGGATTGACTTCCCTATTTTGTTCTTACTTACTCGATCTACAGATCCCATTAGTGACATTATTACTTCAACTTACCCAGATTTAAGTGTGAGATATGAAGACGTGAATTACTTGAAAGAACGTGCTATTCTTTCTTACACTAATAACATCATTGATGAAGTCAATGATCGTATCATTAGTATGATCCCTGGTGAGATTCAAATAGTCCTTAATACAGACAAAGTTTCATCTGTCTTTGATAACTTTGAAGCATATACATCGCTATACCTGATGGAGTACCTTAACACCTTCAAGTTCTCTGGCTTTCCTAACCATGAATTATGGCTCAAGGTTGGCGTTCTAGTTATGTTGATGAAAAACTTAAACCAGTCTCTTGGTCTATGTAATGGAATACGTATGGTTGTCTCAAGGTTAGCGAATAGGGTCATTGAGGCAGAAGTTATAATTGGTCTTAACTCTGAACAACTTTTTTTATCCCTTATGTTGAAATGGTTTCTTTTGATACAAATTTGTCTTTCCTATTATGTCAAAAGCAGTTATGTTTTGCCATGATTATTAATAAAAGTCAAGGTCAAACTTTCAACCATGTTGGCTTATACCTACGACAACCTGTTTTTAGCCATGACCAACTCTATGTAGTTGCATTATGTGTAACTAGTCCCTCAGGTTTTCATGTCCTAATTGAATTAGAGGATTCTAATTATTCATTAGCAAGGAATATTGTGTACCATGAAGTCTTCAGTGCCTTTACCGATCTTCATCATCAATTTTTTCATCACTGTATGTTGGATGCTCTTATCTCTTCATTATATGTTAAAAATATTGTCACTAAATTAGCTTTCTATTTCATTCAGTTTTACCGTTGCTAACATTCCCATTTTGTAATAATATATCAATAATATGTTACAGTTGAAGATAAGACCACATATCAACCAATTGGCTCAACTAAATTTTAGATGGACAATCAAAGTATGTATGATCCATTTGTGAGAGGCTATTAACATTAGCAATCATCAATCATTTGGCATTTTAATGGCACTGCTTGATGAAAAAGTATTAGTCATTTTTCCTATTACAACTTTATCTCCTCATATTTTTAACTTTTGTGTGTGAGAATATATCGTTAATAATAATTTTATTATTAATATTCCTCTACTCTTTTTTTATTATCTTCCTTGAAATAAGATGAACACATTCATACAATGGCTTCCAAGTCCATTGCTCCCAAGTTCAAATCTGCACTGCAAGAAGAGAATGTGTACAAAATTACTAATTTCAATGCCCATAAAGCTGATAAATGATATAGACTAGTTACGAATGAGTATGTAAGTCATTTCAATAATGGTACAAAAGTGAATTTGGTCTCTGTTCCTATTCTAAATATTAAATAGAGCAAGTTTGAGTTCATTACATTCGATCAGATCCATCTGTGCTACCCTAAAAATATCTAGCTGTGTGGTATAATATTCATGAGTAAATATCTTCAATTTCAAGTATTCTGATTATTTAAAGAATTTACTTCATTTTGACTTGCATTCGTAGAAGTTTTTGGGAGGCTCATTCAAATAGGTGATGTCTCTGAAACAATATGATCAAGAGATGGGTTATCCACGAAGAAACTTATTATCAAGCTTCAGAATTTAAGGTAACTTTGTTTTATTATTGTACATTAAATATGCCGACTTCCTTTTCTCTTCTACCTTTATTGTCATTAAGCTTACATTTTAGCATTATATTTTAGTGGCTTAGCCATTAACATAATTTTCTGGGGAGATTAAGAAAATTTGCTTGATTACAACATATTGAAAGACTCCGTTACCAATTGTATTTTGGTTGTTGCTTCTGCTTCTATTAGGTCGTGCCAAGGTATATTATTGAATACATTTTTTGTACTCTTCCACTTTAATTTATCATAAAATTTTCTTATACTTATTGTTATTTATGAACTTTCAGAGCAATATAATCTGTCATCAACATCGGGAACAAAAGTTTATATCAATATTGATATCGATGAAATCCATTAATTTCTCCGATTGTATGACCATGATATTTCCTCTAACTTGTCTATTGCATATTTACTTTAGATATTACGTAGTTTAATGTTTATAGTACTAATAAAAATCTATTTCCCTATTTTAGATCATCCATTTCAACTGATGTGGTGTGTGAGTATGTTGCCCTTTCTGCATAGTGACAAGAGTTGAGACTACTATATGGTTGGAAAATAAGTATCATAAAAATTAAGGAATTGCTTTCTCATGGCCCTTTATTTGTAAGTAACAAAATTTACTTTCTTTTATCATTAAGCCAATGAATTTTTTATCTACCTATTTAAAACGCAGTGAATTTTCACTTTCAGTGCAATAACTATACTTGTCATGCAACTGTTGCTGAACTTTTCACTGATCGGGGGATTGTGGTATTTCACATGCAAGAAGTGCTGCAGAAAAGTTGAACTAATTGGGTTAACATTTTTCTGTCCAACTTGCAACACAGTTAATTGAACACCACCTATCTTGTTTGCACTACCAAAACATGTATTATTCAAATTTATTACTTTTTTTTTTCACAGAACTTTTATATTTTCTTCAATTACTTCACAAGTATAAAGCAATTGCTACAGTGTTTAACTCTACTGACACTACTTTGTTCATGATGCTAGACTCAGTTACTTCAAATTTTTTTGGTTGCTCAACTACAGTTCTCTGCTTAATCGAACAATCGGTTCTCCATTTTATCACTGATTCTTCATTTGTTGACCATTTACTGAAAAAGTGGTAACTACTTTTTCTCATCTTTTCAACCTATAAACTATCCATGCTCATTTTGAATATATAGGATAATGGAGCGGCAAAACTTCATGAACGATTTCATCAATCAATGAATTGTGAACTCACTCTTAAGCTTGAGCTCACTTCTATTAATTTCAATAATCCCACTTCCCCATTCACTTTAAAAATGTTTTACACAATCAATCCTGAAAAATAGGATCTGGCATTCTGCATGAAACTTCAACTTATATATTTCAACAGTTTAATATTGCAAATATTTCCCCTATTTAACTTTCTAATTCTACTTCATCATTATTTCCATTTTACAAGAATCAAGTAAGGCAACAAGAACATCTTCCCCAAATCGACTACCCAACCATACTCCTTCATTCATTACAACTCAATCAATGCATAGGCATGAAAATATTCCTTCTCCGACTTCTTCACCTATTAAATAATGTTTATTATTACTGTTTACCTCTTTTTACTATATTGCAGGTTGCTAGATACTTTGTGTTCTACTTCTGGTCAAATGTCATCCTACGGAACATCATCAACCACTGAACTAGAAGTTGCATCTATTTTGTAAGTATTATGTCAAACTTATATATATCACTTAACTTCATATACTTTTCTCCTATATTTGTAACTTAACTTTCCGACAAGTTGGAACTTCAGAATAATCCTCCCACTTCTCATCCTTTAAATACGCCTCTTGAATTTGCATGTCACATGATTGCAGCATATGAGTAGTGATTCTTTTCCCCCTCAGCTTACTATTTCTTTTCCTCCATATACACATGTTCTTACTAAACCTACCCAAATATGTAAACTATTACACATTTACCTTACGATGTATATTTTTGACAGGATTGAAGGTGTAAAAAACTGTGATGTTGCTACTGAATTCCCAAAGATATAATATCCCTACCATACATGACTCCGAAGCCTTACAACATACAGCAATACTCAATAATTTACATTTTCTTCCTTGATTCTTTTTTAAGGATTCAATGTCGACATTCAGTAGAAAGAGTACATATGGAGCATTGACCCATTTATTAGACAGGTTATGAAAGTAGTTAGTTCTATGAAAGATAGTTTATCATGCAAATATCTAAGTGGTAGCTATAATACTTATATTGAATTTGCGGATCAAAAGTTTTGTGATAATAATGTGGGCAATTTCTCATGTTGCAAAGAAATATTATTAGTTATAGTTGCACTACTAGTGCTATTAAACTCTCATCGACTTTATATCTAAAAAGGTACACATCAATTGAATTTTAAAATGGGATCAACAAAAACAAGATCAAAAAGCAGAAAGGTCATAGCTAAGAGGAATCAAAATAATGTATAAAAATATATATACCCACATGTTTAAAATAATGCCACGAGTAAAACATATGGTCTTTGGTGACACTAGTTAAATAACTTGATATAGTATATGAAAAAAGTCTACTGTTAATTGTGTTAGGTGTACAACTGATATCGTTCGTTTCAACAAAAAAAACTAATTTTGGACCGGTTAAAAAATGTGATCCAGAAAAGCCCTAATAACCTTTTGGCCCAAGTTTGCTAAAATCAGCCCAAACTCAGATGTAAACTAGATTTCAACTCGGCCTAAAAACTCAAAACATGCACTGGCCATGCCTAAAGTTTGGATAGTCAATTGAACTAAATTGCGAAAAATGGAGGACTGTTGGAAGCGATGGGGAGTTGGGGACTCCATTAAAATAAATTGAAAAAATAGAGGGCCATCGGCAACCAAATTGATAAAATCGAAGGATAACGTGTAAACAACCATTAAAATGTCTATAAATACCCCTTAACCCCACTCTCTCTACTTTTCTCACTCTTGTCCTCCCTAAACCCTTAACCCTAAACATTAGATAGCCCCTGAGTCAAAAGCCACCGCCCACCGTCCGAAAGCTCCTTCTACTGTAGGATGATGACGTACAGTCTTTGCTAGGTTGCAGATTCGATCAGCCTTTATCTGATTTTTCTTTATGTTTATGTTTTTCTTCCTTTTTTTTTATGTAATTTTAATTTACTTATTTCGTTTATGCTTCTAATATTCTTTCTGTTAGAATAGTTTGAGATTTGTTAACACGTTGTTTCATTGTTTTTTGGATGGCAAAATTACACATTTTGTTTTTAACTCCACCAAGGCCTGATCGACTCAGATTTGAGAAATGAAGCTGTAGATCTGACTTTGTTAGTACATATCTGTTCCACAAAAATTGACCATTTTATTATTTATCGTAATTAATTTATAATTTTATTTTTTAAAAATTTTATTATAAAAATATTAGCATTTTATATGAAAATAAAATTTTAAATATTATAGTTTTTAAATATTATTTTTTTAATTTTTTTAATATATATTAATATAAATATATTTAAGTTAAACTTTAATAAAAAAAATAAAATGATTAATTAATACAAAACAAAGGGATTGTTAAATTTTTTTTTCTTTTTTGGGTAACACTATAACTTTTGCACCATATACTTATTTAGTGAGTCTCACAAAGCAAGTTTACCATTATGTTCTTTCTTCTTGTTGGATTTGTTCCAAAGAAAACTTTAATTTTGATGGTGACAAATGATTTGTGTTAATATTTTTAATCTCATCTTTTTGGTTGAAATAAGGTTAATTAAACTTATGCTTAATTTCCAAGTATGTTAAGTGTTTATCCAAAAAAATATGGTTTAGAAGTATTGAGGAAAAATTATCTTTGAAAAGAAATTAGTAGGTTATTAACTTAGGTGATGTTTGATTCAAGTTTTGATGTCCGAATTACAAGTGTTTTGGAATGGTTTTAAGTTTAATCCATTAAAGTCACAGTTTAACAGGTATTTGTTTCAGGTAAGTTTAACTTGCTCCCAAGCTTTACACTTTAACACGTTAAACTGGGTTAATTCGAAGGATAAGTTTCCTGTGAGTTTTCAAGCTTCAGCTGACGCGTTAAAACTCGGTTTTAACCTGTTAAACTGAAGTCTGAAGGCTTGGGTTCAAATGTCTCAAGTGGCGCGTTTTCAGTCAAAATTTCAAATGGAGCTCGGGCGAATCAGAAGACACCACCTGTACACATCTGGCACGCATTTAATGCTCTGTCTTCAACTGCTTTTGACCGTTGGAGAGAGAAGTCGAGTTTAACCTATTAAACTCTGGACTTAACACGAAATCTGGAAAATTTGCATTTTTGTGTAAAACAGAGCAACGGCTCTCCAGGTTTTAAGGAAACTTTTCAGGCACTTCCACTAGGGCTTCAACGGTCCAATAGCTTCCTAAAGAGTATATTTACACTAAGAAACAAGTTGAAAACATAACTTGGCAACTAGAAAGAGGAATCATCCATCAAAGAGCTGAAATTAGAAAAGTTGCCAAGAACTTGTGCTTGTGCTTTCATTGGCTTATCTAGCATTGGTTGCTTTGTTCTTACCTTGTAACCATGAATTGTTGAGCTTGTCTTGAGTGGTTGAGTGATTTCCTTGTAAGGAAAAAAGGGTTAGAAGGGTTTCTAGTTAGCCTTTGGCAAAACTAGTGAGAGGTGAAGGTAGAAGGATCTACCTAAGTGTTGTATGCCTTTGAAGGCTATTGTGTATCATTGTGGTTCATAGTAGAGAAGAAAACTCTCAAGTGGTGAGCTAGAGGAGAGGAGTAGGCTCTCAAGAGGAGAGTTCGAACCTCTATAAAAATTCCCTTGTCCAAGCTTCTTCTTCTCTCTACCTATTTGAGCTTTGGTGGGTGTTTTATGCAACTTGTTTTGGTTGAACTTGCTTGTTTTCAAAACTATTTCAAAGATAGCTTTCAAATCAAATTCTAGGTGGATTGTGGTAGTCATTTTCTGAGTGAAATAGAGTTAATCATTGTTCTTCAAATTGAATTTGAGTTTGGGGTTTCAAGAATCAATTTGTGCTTTATTTTTGGAACCCAACCAATTCACCCCCCCTCTTGGTTGCACTTGGGCCAACAATTGGTATCAGAGCTAGTGGCTGTGTTTCGATAAAATCCTACGATTTTCAAGCCTAAAGATCCATGGCAACCACTAGCATGCATCTTGAGGGGCAAAATCCTTTTAGGCCACCTTTGTTTGACTCCACAAACTTTAATTGGTGGAAAACTAGAATGGAAATTCATATCCAAGCTATTAATCATGCTCTTTGGAGGATCATTAAGGATGGTCCTAGGATACCTATAAAATTGGTTGATGGAAACCAAGTGCCAAAAGATTGAACGGAATATGAACCGGAGGATGATCTCATGTGCACTATGAATGCAAGGGCAATGAATATTATATATTGTGCACTAACCCCCGATGTATTCAATTTGGTTTCTTCTTGTGGAAATGCTAGGGATATATGGAACAAGCTATTGGTGACTTATGAAGGTACCACACAAGTGAAGGACACCAAGATGCACATGCTTGTGAGGGCATATGAGTTGTTCACCATGGAGCCAAATGAAAGCATTCAAGAGATGTTTAGAAGATTCAATGAGATCCTCACACCACTCAAACTACTTGGGACGGAGTAAACAAATGAGGAGTTGGTGAGGAAGATCTTGTGGAGCTTACCTCCATCATGGAAGAGCATAGTTGAAGCCATCAATGAAGGAGGAAGCATTAAGACAATGCATGTGGATGAGCTCTTTGGAAAGCTATTGACCTATGAGATGAAGGAACAAGTTGAGGAAAGATACATCAAGAAGAACAAGTCAATGGATTTGAAGACTCAAGAGGACCACACATCATCAAGTGAAGATGGAGAAATTGATGCGGCCCTCTTGGCAAGAAAATTTAGTAAGATGTTCAAGAAGTCAATAAGCAAAAACTTCAAAAAGGAGAACTATGAAAAGAATAAAGGAGAGCACTCTAAAAGGAGGGATGAAGTCATTTGCTACAATTGCAAGGAGCCCGGACATTTTCAATTCGATTGTCCATTGAAGAAGAAGAAGAAACCAAACAAGTACAAGAAATTCTCCAAGAAAAAGAGTGGAAAAGCTATGGCGGCTTGGAGTGCAAGTGACTCATCTTCAAGTGAAGGCTCATCTTCATCTAATAGCTCAAGTGATCAAGCAAATCTTTGCTTGTTAATAGATGATGATGTAGCCTCCTCATCAAGCCAAAGTCACTCCAACCTATGCCTCATGGCAAAAGAGGAAGATGAGGTAAACAACTACTCAAGTGATTCATCTAGCTCATACATATCTATAGGTAGTGAGTACTTAGAGTTGCAAAATGCTTTTAATGCTCTTTACAAGGGCTCTTAAAAGCTTGCTAGACATGTAGGTGGATTAAAAGCTTTGAATGCATCCTTGACCAAAGAAAGAGATGAGCTAAAAAAGGAGAATTTTGATCTCACACAATCTTTTATCTAGATTTGTCAAGGAAAAAGAAAAATTAGACTTGTTACTTGGAGCACAAAAAGGTGTTTATGATAGGGCCGGAATAGGCTACAATCCTTTAGTTAAAGAAAAGAAATTTGGGAATAGATTCATTAGTGCATCATCTACTATGTATAGCCCATTCCAAACTTATCATGCTTGTGGTAGAAAGGGTCATTATGCATATGATTGCATAACTAGGAAACCAAATGCACAAATTGGCTATAAAATGATTTGGGTTCCTAAGGGAACCAAGGTTGTGGCTAACATTGAAGGACCCAAGAAAATTTGGGTACCAAAATCCAACAAGTGATTATTTATTTGTAGGGGGCAAGAAAAGAGACTTGGTACTTGGATAGTGGATGCTCAAGACATATGATCGGTGAAAAGTCTCATTTCATAAGCCTCAAGCAAAAAGAAGGAGGAACCGTCTCATTTGGAGATAATAGCAAAGGTACCATTGTTGGTATAGGTAGAATTGGTAAGGAAAATTCCTCCTCAATGTGTTGCTTGTTGATGGATTGAAGCATAACTTGCTTAGTATTAGTCAATTGTGTGATAAAGGTTATAGAGTTATATTTGAAGCTCTTGTATGCCAAGTGATTGATATTGTTTCCAATCAAATTAAATTCATTGGTAGAAGACAAGGAAATGTTTATGTGATTGATTTGAATGACTTATCTTCTTTTAATGTGAAATGTCTAATGGCCACAAACAAAGATGATAGTTGGTTATGGCATAGAAGACTTGGTCATGCTAGTATGCACATAATTTCAAAGCTAGTAAAAAGTGATTTGGTTAGAGGTTTACCTAACATGAAATTTGAAAAAGACAAAGTATGTGATGCTTGCATGAAAGGAAAGCAAACTAAGGTTTCCTTTAAATCAAAAAATTGTATTTCAACTTCTAGGCCTCTTCAACTTCTTCATATGGACTTGTTTGGACCCATTAGAACTAGGAGTTTGGGTGGAAAGCAATATTGTTTTGTAATTGTGGATGACTATTCTAGATTTACTTGGGTATTCTTTCTTGCTCATAAAAGTGACACTTGTGATGTATTCATTACATTTGCTCATAAGGTTCAAAAGGAAAAAGGTTCATGCATTAGCTCAATTCGTAGTGATTGTGGTAAAGAGTTCATTAATCATGACATGATTTCATTTTGTGAATCTAGTGGCATTTCTCATAACTTTTCGGCACCTAGAACTCTTCAACAAAATGGTGTTGTGGAAAGAAAGAATAGAACTCTTGAGGAAATGGCTAGAACTATGTTGTGTGAAAGTAGTCTACCAAAGTACTTTTGGGCCGAAGCAACAAATACCGCATGTTACATTCTTAATAGAGCTTTGATTAGACCCATTCTCAATAAAACTCCATATGAGCTTTGGAAAGGAAAGAAGCCAAATATCTCATATTTTCATGCATTTGGGTGCAAGTGTTTTGTCTTGAACAATGGAAAAGATAATCTTGGAAAGTTTGATGCAAAGAGTGATGAGGCTATATTTGTTGGGTACTCTAGTAAAAGCAAAGCATTTAAAGTCTTTAATAAAAGAACCCTTGTGATTGAAGAATCCATTCATGTTGTATTTGATGAGACTAACAATGCTACTAGAAAAGAATGTTGTAGTGATGATGATATTGTAGATGAAGCTCATCAAAAGAAAATCAATCACAATGAGAAGGAAGTCTCTCATGTTCCAACAAAGGATGACAACTTTGAAGGAGATGAGCCTAATGATGCACAAGAACATACACCAAGTCAAGATCCTTTGCATGATAATCAAGATCAATCTAAGGAACAATCTCTACAACAAGAAAAGCACTCTCATCAAGGATTACCTAGTGAATGGAAGTTCAAGCACAAATCTAGTCATCCAAGAGAGCTCATAATAGGTGATGCTTCAAGAGGTATTGTGAGTAGATCTTCCTTGAAAAACTTATGTAGTTACTATGCATTCTTGTCTCAAATAGAACCTAAAACCATTGATGAAGCCCTTGAAGATGAAAATTGGATTTTGGCTATGCAAGAGGAACTAAACCAATTTCGTAGAAATGAGGTTTGGGAGCTAGTGACTAAGCCAAAAAATCATTCCATTATAGGGACGAAATGGGTTTTTAGAAACAAGCTTGATGAAAATGGTGTTGTCACTAGAAATAAGGCAAGGCTAGTTGCAAAGGGTTATAGTCAAGAAGAGGGTATTGATTTTGAAAAAACCTTTGCACCCGTTGCAAGGTTAAAAGCTATAAGATTGCTTTGTGCCTTTGCTTGTTATATGGAGATTAAGCTATTTCAAATGGATGTGAAAAGTGCTTTTTTAAATGGATTTATCAAAGAAGAAGTTTATGTTTCACAACCCCCTGGTTTTGAAGATCCAAATTTTCCAAACCATGTTTTTAAATTGAAGAAAGCTTTGTATGGGTTAAAGCAAGCTCCTAGAGCTTGGTATGATAGGTTGAGTAAATTTTTGATTGATCAAGGTTTTGCTAGAGGTACGGTTGATACTACTCTTTTTATTAAGCATTCTAAGGATAATATGTTAATTGTGCAAATTTATGTGGATGACATCATATTTGGTGCTACTAATGAGTCTTTATGTGAAGAGTTTTCTAAGCTAATGCAAGGTGAATTTGAGATGAGCATGATGGGTGAGCTTACCTTCTTCCTTGGACTTCAAATCAAACAATCAAAGGAAGGTATTTTCATAAATCAAGCTAAGTACACAAGAGAGCTACTAAAAAGGTTTGGCTACTCAAATGCAAAGCCAAGTGTCATTCCAATGAGTGCCACAACTAAGCTTGATGAGGATGAAGATGGTAAGCCTATTGACCAAAAACTCTATAGAAGCATGATAGGTTCTTTGCTTTATTTGACCGCTAGTAGATCGGATATATTGTTTAGTGTTTGCTTGTGTGCTCGTTTTCAATCATGTCCTAAGGAATCACACTTGAAAGTGGTAAAAAGGATTTTTAGATATTTAGTTGATACACCAAACCTAGGATTATGGTACTCTAGAGACAGTAGTTTTAATCTTTTGGGATATTCCGATGCCGATTATGCCGGAAGTAAAGTGGATAGAAAATCAACTAGTGGCTCTTGTCAATTTATTGGGTGTTGTCTTATATCTTGGTTTTCGAAGAAACAAAATTCGGTTGCTTTGTCCACTGCGGAGGCCGAATATATAGCGGCCGGAAGTTGTGTAGCTCAAATATTGTGGATGAACCAACAATTGAAAGACTATGGCTTTAATTTAAAAAAGACACCCATTAAATGTGACAACACAAGTGCCATTAGTCTAGCTAAAAATCCGGTTTTTCACTCTAGAGCAAAGCATATAGAAGTTAGGCATCATTTTATTAGAGATCATGTGCATGAAGGTGACATTGTTCTTGAATTCATAGATACTCAACATCAATTAGCTGATATTTTTACTAAGCCCTTGTGTGAAGAAAGGTTTATTTTTATTCGAAGGGAACTTGGAATGAGCAACCCAAAGTAATTGTTTCAAATGAATAGAACTAAGTGCTCATGAAAATTAATTTCATGATCATAAAGTATATTTATTCATAAAATAAAGTGTGTCACTTAGCCATCAAAGGTTAGGAATCAAATTTTTTTTTTCTTCCTAATCGTTTGCCCTCAGTTTTAATTTAATCAATTCAGTTTTTACTTTAAATTCGAACAGAGTCAATTTTCTTGTTAAATCTGGTCTTTAACGGGTTAAATCAGCTTAATGGGTCATGCCATGCTCTCGGCCTGTTTTCTTGCTTTGGCTGGCCTAAACTCGTTTTTTTTTCCCAGCCTATTTTTAAGCGTTAAGCTTGCCCCATTTTCTTTAATCGATTAACTTCTTCTTCTAACACCTAGTTTTTAAGCACTGCCGGTTTCCCCTAAAATTCTGACCTGACTATCGTGACACCTTATTCTCCTTATTCTCCCTGTTTCATCTTCCCAAATCCTCCCTCACCTCTCTTCTCTCCAGTCGGCCACGCTCCTTCCGGCCGGCGACGCCACACACCCTCCATCGCTCTCCTCTCCTCTTTCCTTCGCCTCCTTGCCTTTCCTGTTCCCAAATCCTCAAAACTCGCGGCCTTTGTTCTCTGCTACTACCTCGCTCCGATTCTTGGCTCTCCGACCATGGCACGCACATGGTGGACGCACAAACGCCCTCAAAAGCCTGATTCTCACCCTCCTTCTCGACCGGGCAAACGTCTGAAGCGCACTGCACCTCCGCGGCACCGGCAAACTGCTCCGAACCGCGCCATTGTCTCTTCTTTAAGCATTTGGACCTGTTTTCTGTTTATCACTGTGGATTTGTGCTTATGGATTTGTTCCCCGTACTTGTTACGTTTGGTTATGTGGATTTGTACTTGTTATGCTTATATGGCTGTTATGGCGTTATTATGCTTCTTGCTTCACTTGATGCCTGTGCTCATACCTGTTATTTATTCTTTTTGATTATGACAAAAAGGGGGAGAAAATTAGTGGTTGTTGTTATTAACTACTTGCTTTTATTGATTCAAGAATTATATGTTTTATTGATTCAAGAATTATATGCAAGAAGTGAGGGGGAGTAGTGTTATTGATTTATGTTGGAGAAAGGGGGAGCATGAGTATATTTCCTTGTTGTTGCTTGTGGAAGTGTTGGATTTCTATATATGCTAGATTTTTGTGGTTGTGTTGTTGTCTTTTAACAGGAAGGATTGCTCATTTTTCAAAGAAAACTATAGCAAAATTTTTCCAAAATCTTTACACTTGACTTTCTCCAATACTTATTTTCAAAAGGTTTTGTCATCATCAAAAAGGGGGACATTGTTGGATTTGTTCCAAAGAAAACTTTAATTTTGATGGTGACAAATGATTTGTGTTAATATTTTTAATCTCATCTTTTTGGTTGAAATAAGGTTAATTAAACTTATGCTTAATTTCCAAGTATGTTAAGTGTTTATCCAAAAAAATATGGTTTAGAAGTATTGAGGAAAAATTATATTTGAAAAGAAATTAGTAGGTTATTAACTTAGGTGATGTTTGATTCAAGTTTTGATGTCCGAATTACAAGTGTTTTGGAATGGTTTTAAGTTTAATCCATTAAAGTCACAGTTTAACAGGTATTTGTTTCACGTAAGTTTAACTTGCTCCCAAGCTTTACACTTTAACACGTTAAACTGGGTTAATTCGAAGGATAAGTTTCCTGTGAGTTTTCAAGCTTCAGCTGACGCGTTAAAACTCGGTTTTAACCTGTTAAACTGAAGTCTGAAGGCTTGGGTTCAAATGTCTCAAGTGGCGCGTTTTCAGTCAAAATTTCAAATGGAGCTCGGGCGAATCAGAAGACACCACCTGTACACGTCTGGCACGCATTTAATGCTCTGTCTTCAACTGCTTTTGACCGTTGGAGAGAGAAGTCGAGTTTAACTTGTTAAACTCTGGACTTAACACGAAATCTGGAAAATCTGCATTTTTGCGTAAAACAGAGCAACGGCTCTCCAGGTTTTAAGGAAACTTTTCAGGCACTTCCACCAGGGCTTCAACGGTCCAATAGCTTCCTAAAGAGTATATTTACACTAAGAAAAAAGTTGAAAACATAACTTGGCAACTAGAAAGATGAATCATCCATCAAAGAGCTGAAATTAGAAAAGTTGCCAAGAACTTGTGCTTGTGCTTTCATTGGCTTATCTAGCATTGGTTGCTTTGTTCTTACCTTGTAACCACGAATTGTTGAGCTTGTCTTGAGTGGTTGAGTGATTTCCTTGTAAGGAAAAAAGGGTTAGAAGGGTTTCTAGTTAGCCTTTGGCAAAACTAGTGAGAGGTGAAGGTAGAAGGATCTACCTAAGTGTTGTATGCCTTTGAAAGCTATTGTGTATCATTGTGGTTCATAGTAGAGAAGAAAACTCTCAAGTGGTGAGCTTGAGGAGAGGAGTAGGCTCTCAAGAGGAGAGTTCGAACCTCTATAAAAATTCCCTTGTCCAAGCTTCTTCTTCTCTCTACCTATTTGAGCTTTGGTGGGTGTTTTATGCAACTTGTTTTGGTTGAACTTGCTTGTTTTCAAAACTACTTCAAAGATAGCTTTCAAATCAAATTCTAGGTGGATTGTGGTAGTCATTTTCTGAGTGAAATAGAGTTAATCATTGTTCTTCAAATTGAATTTGAGTTTGGGGTTTCAAGAATCAATTTGTGCTTTATTTTTGGAACCCAACTAATTCACCCCCCTCTTGGTTGCACTTGGGCCAACACTTCTACTCTTACTTTTCAAAAGCAAATTGGGTCAATCATTCTATTTTGTTCTCTACTTCTCCACTCTCCATCCTACCGCCATCGGAATGAGTCTTGTTTTTGACACTCTTGCTGGACAATCAATCCATATATTATTTCAGCCACCTTAATCTGCAAATAAGTTTGACTTAAGCATATTCATGTTATTGTTAATTTAAATTATAAACGATTTAAAATATATATTTATAAAATAGAGTCTTTAAAATATCATTTTCATATAAAAAGTTTATATTTGTACAAAAAAATTTGAAAGAAAAAAATTATCAATTAATTACTATGAATAGTAAAAGAAATAAAGTTTGCAGACGGAAGAAATATGAATTTAAAAAGAAAAATCAATCTTCTGAGCTAGAAATCAACTCAAAACTTACGGCCCAACCCTTCAGATATCAACAGTGAACCACTAATCTGAAATACAACAACCAATTGCAGGGTGGGTGAGCTTCTTCTCCCATTACGCCTGTGATTGTGTTCGATTTGATCCTAGTGGCCCAAGGCTGGGCAGCGACGAAGAGGCTGCAGCTGTTCGTGGTGAACATCGATTGCCCTTTTGCCAGAGACAGAGGAACAACATGTGCTGGAATTGACAACGTGCGGGGCAGTGGAGGGGAGACAGCGAGGAAGAGAAGAAAATTAAAATCAGAGCCTTGAATCAGATCTAGCGATTATGGTTTGAGATGGAGACGGCGATGGTGAATCAAGAAAACTGATGGCACCAGTGACAGGGAAGGGGACAAAGATGGGTTGGATTGAAGTGGAGAGGCGAGAGAATAAGAGAAGGGCAAACCTGAAAACAAGAGAAAACAACAGATATGGTTTGTTTGTCTGCGTGTAAAACCATTTGTTGCAAATGAAACGAGATGGAGGTGTGTGCTCTGCACATTCAAAAATTTTCTTCTTTATGGTTTCCACAATCGACAAGGCCCGGTCTGCTCGGATTTGTGAAATGAAGCAACAGATATGGCCTCGCTTGCTATATGTGTGTGTGTGTGTGTACGTATGATATGTATATGTACATGTATATGTTTTTCGTCAGTGTTCGAGATGTTGTTTAGTTAGATCTATTTTTAAACATTATTTGCAGCATTCCTCGTCTTGGAAATGATATATATATTCATTTTTCACTCCCAAAATTTTTTGCTGCCTGGATTCGAAATTCAGGTCTATTTTTGGTTTGTTTTATTCGTAGATATTTCTTATCTAATTTTTTATTTTTTTTATTTTCTCTAATCTCTTTGGTGTTTTCCTTCCCCAATTTTCCTTATTACTTTATTTTTGTGGCGGAAAATAGTCTCAATCCCTAATTTTACTAACATTATTAGGCTCTTAGAGAATTATGATATCATTTATGTTACAATTGACACGTTATTTCTCGTGAAATATTTTTTTTATAAAAAAAAATCTTTTACGTGCAATCGGTTTCTTAGCCTAATTGGTCTCCTAAGAAATAATGCCTTGTTGGTTGCTTATCTGTATATATATTGACCCGCATGGTCTCCTAAGAAATAATGCTTACATCCCTTAAGTTTAGTACCAAACTTAGTTGACAAACTTCACCCAAGTTATTTTGAACTTGATTCAGGCACCTTAGTAGATAACTTACCAGGTCAGTCAACTTGGTTGGGACCTCTTAAGTTCGCCTAATGCCCAGTGGTTTCCAACCTTAACCCCTGGGCTATTAAAGAAACCAAAACCATTAAGTTCCACTCCAATGTCAGAGGTTCATAACCTTAATCCTTGTCCATTAGAGTACACAAACACTTCTTAGGCTCATTTTAGTGGCTTATTGCACCTTGAGGCACAAAACTTATCCACTTGCACTTGGCCTTCTTAATCACCTACTTATTACCCACTAACAATGCATTACAATAGTTTTAGGAGTGGATTTAAGTCCAAGATTAAAGTGCTAAATACATTAGATTACGCCTAAGAAGGAAATCTTAGCATTAAGGCTCTTGAAAGGGGTTAAAAATGTGGGGGCAGCTTGCCTTGGCACCACAACACCCATGGGCATTTGCCTCAGTGCACCTGGGGCACCCCTTGGCGTTATTGCGTCAGGATCGGTGCCAAGGCTTGAAGGCTTCCCCTGCACCCATTGGCCATGCCCTTCTTTGCCCCATCTTGCCCCAATCTCCTCCAATCAAGGCTAAATAACTTAGGACTCACACCAAGCTTACTATATCAAATGGAGAATTTCCAAAATCAAGCAACTATTCATCTTAAGCTCAACCTAGCTCCAATTTCGTCCAATTTCAGTTTCTTTGCAAAATAGGCACTACAATCACTTTGTTAAGGCCATTTCTATCCCATTGATACCATTAGGACCAACTTATAGCTTAGGAAGTGGTTTACCTCAAAGATTTTGCTCAAACCTTCAAGAACAAGCCCTATGCACTTGCTTCAAAAGATGGCTAAAGGCTTGTTATGCTAGCTTGGAGGCTTCTAAATTTAAGGAAAACTTGGGCTTATTTGGTGGGTTGAGCTGAGATGATGTGTTAGAATAGAGGGCCATGAAATTTGGCTCGAGGTAAGAGCTGATGAATAGTGGATTCCTCCCACACTATTCACTTAATATCCTTCCCCCTCATCTTCCTTAAGCTTAAGTAAGTATTTTTTTCACTTACCTTCTTTCTTTACCTCCTAAACCACTACATTAGCCCTTAATGTGAGAGCCTTAAGCTATCTTCTTAGCCCTTAAGCCAACCCACACACTTAAAGCCATTCAAACACTTAAGCCTTCAACTTCTTTATTTGGTGAAAATAAGCTCTTCCTTGACATTTATTAGTTAGTCATAATACTTATGTTCTACCATTTTCACTTACATAAAGATAATTTCACCAAAATTACCATCATGCAATTGGCTTGGGTCAAAATTACCATTTTTTCCTTTGAAACTCCTAGGTGCCAATTTATACTTAGGAGCCCTTATAGATCTTACTTTAGTTGCTTAAATTATTTAATAACACACTTATTTAAGGATTAAACTTCTAGTTACTTAACTTGGCATTCGAGCTAGGAGAAATACTTGGAGGGCCTTTACATTCTCTTATCCTTTGGAATTTGGTCCTCCAAATTTTGTTTCTTATCTAAGCACAATACTTAGATGCTAGTTTTCTCACATCCCACTCGATTCTTACTCATGGTATTCTCTTTAATATGGTTAGTGATAGCCCCTTAAACATGAGCTTACTTCATGTTCTTAGCTTCTCGACTTACTGTAAAAAAACTTCTTACAGTACTCATCGGGAAACCTCTCATTGTAGATAAAACCTGTGGGGTGGATACTGTGCCTTGTCTCACAAGGCACTTCCCCACACTTCCCAATTTTCACTTAGTTCTATGTAACTTAGAGCTAACTTTCTCATCTTCAGTCATTGCCCTCATCAGGGTACTTCCGAGAGTACTGATAGCCGAAGGGCTATCGCCTCTCTCAGTACATACTTCCTGCCAAAAGTGTGGTCGGGAAGCCTGACATCATCCGAAAGAGGCGCGATCACTGACCTCGGAAGGAGCAAAGTTAAACACCTCGAACTCGGGACTTCGGCTAGTACGTCAGGAATTTCAAGGATGTTACTGGCTCCCTCGGGGGACCAAATGGATCACCTTCGGGGATGAAGAACCAGCTATTTCAAGCAGGAGAGAATCTCCCGAAGGCGGAACTCCCGAACCAGGGAACTCCCCGAACTACGGGCATAATTCCCGAAGAAAGGCGTCCGTACCAAAGGACGGCCTCGCCCAGAGGACCTCGGGGGTACGGCATGAGCATTTAAGGAGTCTCTGACATGTCGCCCACATGCGCTACACGCCGCCTCGAAGAGCGGACTGACACGCCGACGCCGTCCAAGTCTTGTCACGACCTGTCTCGGTCCCAAACCCGAGGAGCCTACAAACGGCTACCTGTCCCCTACGCCCAGAAGTACAGATCGCATCCGACCGAACACCTGTCGCGATCTGAACGAGCTGGGCACCCCTATAAATACTAGGAAACAGGCCCTAGCAAAGGATCCGAGCCCCCTCTCCCTGAGAAAACACGAACAGGCAAGACCACCCAGCCTCTTAGTGCTCTTCCTCTTTTTCCCCTCAGAATACTGACTTGGGCATCGAAGGCTCCTCCCCAGAAAAATACTCCGTGGACCTCCTAACCTTTTTCTTTCTGAGCGTTTCAGGCACACTCCTCTGGGAAATCTTTGCTTCAGACATCCTCCCTTTCAGGAAGTCCCTCCCGAAGTCATAATGTCACCTGACGAAGATGCTGCTGGGCATCATTTGGCGCCGTCTGTGGGAACTCACCCTCAGGTCGCCATTGTTGAAACTCGGCGTTCAAAGAACAAAGGACTTCCAAAGTCCTCGTCCGCGCCTGAAGCTCAACCGGTTACTGAGCAAACCCTTCCAGGGACTTCCTCGCCTGAGGAAGAATGTCCTCTAGTCATAACTATGAGTTTTCTACGCGACTTTCAGCGCTCTATTATGGCTGAAATGACACAGCAGATAGACCGAAGGTGGCCGCAACCAACTCAGGCCCAAAGGCCTTCCTCGCCTATACGCCCTCGGGAGAAAAGCCCTAAATCAACCTATCGCAGTTCGGGAAGTGGGGATCCGTGTGATGAGTCTTCGACGAAAAATATACCCCTCGGGGCATGACCTACAGGACATCATCCCACGCCAGAGGAGCTCATCACCTGAAGCGAAGTCCCCATCCCCTTGGCGCCGGAGTCACTCCCCGAGGAGACGCCGGCAATCTCCCTTCCCAGAAGCCTACAAGCACCAGGAAGAAGAGCCCAGTGCCACGCTCCTTATGGAGAAAATATTAACGAGGTTGGAGAAAGTGGAAAAACAGGTAGCTCGCAAACCAGTCTGAGCCAAGCTGTCTGAAACTTTCTGTGGGGATGAATCGCCGTTCACCTGAACAGTAGTCGAGGCAGCCATGCCAAGTGACTTTCGGGTGCCTCGGCTGGAAACCTATGACGGCCAAACTGATCCACAGGCTCATCTAACCAAATACAAATGTAGCATGGTGTTGCACGGTGCTGATGATGCTACCCTGTGCAAATGCTTTGAGGTCACCCTCGCAGGACCAGCAACAGCATGGTATAACTCGCTGGCTCCCAGAACCATCAGGGAGTTTCAGGAGTTATCTACGGCCTTTACGCAGCAATTCATTGGAAGCCGGCCGACGGCGAAGATGCCTCTCCAGATGTTCGACATAGCGCAGAAGAACGGAGAAACCATCCGCGACTATGTCGAAAGGTTTAATGGAAAGGCTCTAAGTGTTCCAGACTTTCGGCCCGAAATACGCATCCTCGCCATGACACAGGGCCTTCAGAGGGACTCACAGCTGTTCTACGAATTTTCCAAGGACCCCCCGGACACGCTTGGCAAATTCTACCGAAGGGCCGAGCAACACATGACAGCCGAAGAGCTGAGAATGGGTGGACTAAAGCTTGATTACACCCGTGCCGAAGGGTCCAGCCAGCAAACGCGGTATCCATCCGACCAGGCAGGATGACCTCGAAGGTTTAAGGGAAGGAAACCCCTGACCTTCACACCCCTGAACACCACAAGGACCAATATCCTCATGACAATGGAAAGGCAGGGGACCCAGATTCAGCGGCCGAGGGCCATGACCGCTGATAATAAGAAGAACATGAAGAAATTCTGCCAGTTTCACCGCGACCACGGGCACGACACCGAAGACTGTTTTCAATTGAAAAAGTACATAGAGTCGCTAATAAAACAAGGCCAACTTCGACGATATCTGCGAATGCCTTCCCTGAAGGGAAGAAATAAGGAAGAAGGAAAGGCAGATGACCAGGAGTATGACTCCGACAGGCGAAGGAATAGAAGTCCGAAGAGGCGTCCTCCACCTTCGACGGGAGTAATACAAACAATTATGACAGGACTTCCATCCTCGGAAAGAAAGAGGAAGGCCAGAGAAATATCAATGATGGAATATCAGAGTCCGACGAAGAAACTGGCCCGCAAGGATGGTTCCACCGTCATCTTTACCCATGACGACCCGCTGTTGGTCATGGTAAGGATAGGAAACTGGGACGTCAAGAGAGTGTTGCTTGACGATGAATCAAACGCTAACGTCCTGTTTTCACATTTGCTGTCAAGCTTGGGTATATCCAACATCGATCTCAAGCCTGACACTTCGCCTACTTTCGGGGTAGGGCCATCTGATGCCCCAAAGCATCTTCGTTTGCTGTCATGTTGACAGGTGGAGAGACTTCCTGAGGAGGCGAGCACCTGGAGCTCTGGTTTCCCAGCTGAGTGTGCCTGAAAAGCTCAAAGAAGAGGTTAGGAGGTCCCCGGTTTGCTTCTCCGGGGAGGACCCTCCGACGCCCAAGTCAGTTTTCTGAGTGAAAGTGGAGGAAGAACACTAAGGGATCAAGTGTCTTGCCTGTTTTGTGTTTTCTCAGAGGGAGGAAAATGCCCATCCTTTGCCCAGTCCCATTTCCTAGTATTTATAGGAGTAGTTGGTCCGTTCAGATCATGACACGTGTTCGGTCGGATTTGATCTGTACTTTTGGACCCAGGGGACAGGCAGCCGTTTGCAGCCTCCTTTAGCCCTGGACCCGGACAGGTTGTGTCAGGACTGGGGGGGCTGCGGTGTGTCAGTTCGCCGTTCAGATGTGACGTGTAGGGCTTGTGGGCGACATGTCAGAGGCTCCTTAAATGCTCATACCGTACTCCCGAGGTCCCCTGGGCGAGGTCGCCCTTCGGTGCGTGCACCCTCTTCGGATTCTATCCGTCCTTCGGTGCGAGCACCTCCTTCGGGATCTATCCCATAGTTCTGGGAGCTCCCTTGATGAACACCTTCTTCGGGACTCACACCCATAGTTAGGGGATTCCCTTGTTCAGGTGTTTCTTGTTCGGGGAAGATCCTCTTCGGGGCCTCTGCCTTCGGGGAGATTCTTCCTTGCTTCAGAGAGATGGCTCTCTTACCCGAAGACGGTCAGTTTGGCCCCTCGATGGAGACGGTGTTGTCCTCGGAATTCCTGACGAGCTAACCGAAGTCTCGAGCTCATAGTGTTTGACTTCGCACCTTCCGAGGTCAGTAAAAAGATCCTCTCTTGGGTGACGTCAGATTCCTCGGCCAATATTCTGGCAGGGAGTTAATACCGAGGAGGCAATAGCCTTTGGCTATCACAGGCCCCCCTCCGAAAACCCGAAGTGAGAAACTTCGGTTCATCGGTTTTCGGGTCCTGTGGTTGTGATATCTGCGCCGAAGACACCTTCTTCTGCCTGAAGCGATGGGCAGCCCTTTTTGCGTCCTCGAGGCGCGAGAAGATAGGCTGTCCCTGTGCCGAAGATACACCTTCTGCCCGAAGTCACAGGCTGTCTCTTGGTGTCCTCGTGGCGAGGGAAAATAGGATAACCTTGTACCGAAGATAGACCTTTTGCCCGAAGTCACAGGCTGTCTTTTGGTATCTTCGAGGTAACCTACTTTTTTGCCTTTATAGGTCTGCTCATGCGTCGCATCCTGTGTCCAGCAGAGTCAGTCTAGGGCGGCGCCTCTAGACCAAATGGTGTCAGAGGGCGTGCTCGACGTGATGGACGACACATGGCACGTTTGCTGCGCGATGGCTGACACATGGCGCACTTTTATTGGGTAAGAATGCACTGAGTACGGCAGGCGCGACTTTTCAGGCGCTCTTAGCAGTTATGGCGACGCTTCGCCTTCCGAGGGGTACTAATGACGACGGTTCTCCTGGCCTTCTCGGCCTATATATATATCAGTCCTGTCATAACCCTCTTTCTGCTTCTGCTTTTGCTTTCTTTTGCCTTCTAATTCTCTCCCGATTTTCCGTGGCGGTTCTCCTTTTTCAGGCGTTTTTCCGACCACTTTTCACGACGGCTTCCAGAAATCCAGATTCCGGCAAGACCTTTGGTGGGTTTTAGTCCTTTTGCTTTTTTCAAAGCTTCTTCTTTGTTTTTCCCGAACTCGTTTTCATCATGCCTGTTCCCGAGAGTTGGCAACCTCTTCTTTCTCACCCTTGCTGCACTACTCTGGCAAAACTAGCGAAGTGGAAGAAAAAGTTTTTCTTACCCTCTTACTCTGTGACGAGGTTGCCCCGTCCTGACCAATTTCCTTTCTCCAACCGAAGTGATGAAATCACCGTTTTTCGAGCCCAACTGAAGGCCGGACTTCGGTATCCCCCCCGGAGATGGTTAGCGCGTTCTGCAACTTCCATGGCATTGCCGTTAACCAACTCCCACCGAACTCGTACTGCTATTTCAACGCCTTCCTCTGTATGTGCGGCGTTTTCAAAATAAAACCTCACTTTGTAGTTTTTCTTCAGTACTACAAGCTCTTCGTGGTCCCGAAGGGTGGCTTCTACTTTATGCTACCTCGGGGATCCGGGAGCAAAAAGTATACGTTCACCTTCGCCACCAAAGACAGCTGGCGAGGGTGGCAACAAAAATTCTTTTTCCTGAAGAAGTCGGAGACTTGGTCGCACGTCCCGACCAAGTGGGCTCAGGGGAGGCTCAAGATGGATGTTGTTGACCCGAAGATACTGTTAGACGCCGATGTAGCACCTATCTTTGAGGACTTCGACAGGCGCATCCGGGCCGTCTCTGACTGGGCTGCCGAGGTCCCTCCTCGTGCCCTTTACCCCTTTCCGATCAACTGGAGGCTCATGACCGAAGAGGTCCTTCGGGAACTCAAGGTGGTAAAGGAGCATGAGACAGACCTCAACATGCTGAAACCGGCTTCTTCGGGGAAGGACTCCTGGCTCGTGAAACTCCTTCGGGGGAAAGAGACTTATGAGTCTTTTTACGAGAGTAAGTTACTTTCTCATTTTTTCCTTCATAACTTCATCTTGGACTTACACTGATCTTCTTTTTCTTTTTTCAGAGATGGGCGACGACGCGGCTGCCTTCTACAAGGCTCTTTTTACCGGGCAGGCCGAGAGGGGCGAACAGACAAAGAAGGCCGCCTCTCGGAGGCGGAAGCAGACTTCGGCCGGCCCTCCTTCCAAATGGGCAAAGAAAGCTGCTCCTTCCTCTCTTCCGCAAATTCCGGAGGGCGAGGAGCCCGAAGACCCTGCTGCCCCTTTGCCTAAGGTTCCTTCTGTCGACGTCTCTTCTTCCGACGTCCTTCCTCAAAGCCCCACGCCTTCGCATGCTCTTCTGGAGGGCGTTGGGGAGGAGACCCCTTCTGCCGAGGAACGGCGCCAAATAAAAGGCAAGGGGATCTCTACTGAGGCGACGTCGATTCTTGACAACGACGTTACCGAGGTGCCGGCAGGTTTGTACTTTGTCGAAGAACCTTTTTTTCTCTTGTAAATCCTTAAGGGTTTTCTGGCCTTAACCAATTTTTTTGCCTTGTTGTGCAGCGGAGGTGGCCGCTCCTAACTGGGTTGCCGAACACGCCCGCAAAAGGGCCCTTCGGGATGCCCAAGTCCCAGCAGGGAAAGTTCCGAAGGAGCCCTTCTGGACGTTCACGGAGGACATGAATATGTACTCCGAGGACTGTCCCGAGATGGCCAGGCAGATGTGCAAAGGGGTGTTTACTGAGGCCTCTTACAAGGCCCTAACGGCGGCTTACCCAGGCGACATCTCTTTGGCCGCCAAACTCACTGAACATGCCGCCCAGGTACGCTTCACTGTTTCCTCAGTGCCAATTTCGCCTTTGCTTTTTTACTTAGCATCATTTTCCCTTTGTTTGCTTTTTTTGCAGCTGATGGGGTATGCCGGATTGCTCCGTGTTCGGGTGGCGCGAGAGTCAGAAAGGAGGGCGTCACTCTGGGACCTTTACACCAAGACGAAGGCCCAGTGTTCGGCGTTGGCTGCCGACAATGCTCAGCTGAAGCAGTCTTCAGAGAAGGAAATTGCTGAACTTCGGGAGGGGTTCATAAAAGAGAAAGAGGAACTTGAGAAAGACACCTCCCAGAAACTTTCCGACATCGGCTCTCGGATGGCGGAGCTAACTTCGATCGTAGAAATGATTCAAAAGGATAAGTCAGAAAGTGACGCAATCCTTGCGAAGACGTTCGAGGAAAAGGCCCAGCTCGAAGCCGAGGTCGCATCTCTGAAGAAGCCTTCAGAAGAGAAGAAGAAGATGAAGGCATTGAAGAAAAAGCTCAAGGATCTGGAGAAGGATTACGCGGATCTGGAGAAGGACTATGCAGATTTGGCGGTCAAGAAACGGGAGTCTGATGATATGACGAAGTTGGGCTTTCAAGACGGCTTCTGTCTTGCTCGGCACCAAATTTTGCAGAAGTTCCCAGATTTCGACCTCTCCTTCCTGGAAGGCATGAACATCCTGAAGGAGCCTCGGTGGACTTGGTCCAAGATCGAGCACTTGAAACTGCCTCCTTCTCTCCCGGCGCCGAAGGCTGCTGACAAAAGCACAGAGGCTGGCAGTTCTCAAGACGCCGAGGTTCCTTAGTTTATACTAGGGCCTTTTGTCTTCATTTTCTTCTTCTTTTTTGTAGTCTTTCAGCAACTTTCTTCTCTGTAAGCACTCTTTGGCTCAATAGATAAAAATTTGGTTAAGTATTTTTGCCAGATTCCTTTGTTTCCCACTGTCCCGAACATAATTCGCTCGAGAAACTTCAGAAAACCATACTTTTGCTTTCCTTTGTCCCGAACATATTCGCTCAAGAGACTTCGAAAAACCATACTCTTGCTTTCCTTTGTCCCGAACATATTCGCTCAAGAGACTTCGGAAAACTTACTTTTGCTTTCCTCGGCGATTGCTTTCGTGAGACTCTTGTTTTGTACTTCTTCAGAACTTTTTACTTAGACAAATTTGTCCAACTTGTGCAATACAACTTTCCCACCGAACTTTTTAGGCATAGAATTTTTTTAAGGCCTCTGAGTGCCAAGTATTTTTTAATTCTATGCCTTCGGCATCACCGAGCTTATAAACTCCTTTTCGTACTTCGGCAAGTACCAGGTAGGGTCCTTCCCAATTTGCGCGAAGTACCCCGTGGGACGGCTTTCGGGGTGCAAATTCAGCCTTTCGGAGAACGAGGTCTCCCTTCTTTATTCCTTTTGGCCTGGCGCGTAGGTTTATGGCTGCTGCCACTCTTTGCTGGAAAGCTTTTCTTCTCAGCTCGGCTACTTCTCTGTGTTCGCTGACGAGGTTGAGCTTGGTTCTCAGGCCGAGGTCATTTCCTTTTTCATCGAACACTTGGACTCGTATTGACGGTTGTACTACTTCGACAGGGATGATGGCCTCTGTACCGAAGACGAGTGAAAAAGGCGTTTCCCCTGTGGCTCTTCGGGGTGTTGTTCGGTAGCTCCATAACACGCTTTGGAGTTCTCCTGGCCATTTCCCTTTTGATTCTCCCAATCTCTTTTTCAGACCATCTTTTATGGTCCTGTTAGATACTTCCACCTGCCCATTACTTTGGGGGTGAGCTACTGGGGCGAAGTGCATTTTTGTCCCGAGGTCGCTAATGAACTCTTGGAATCCTTTGTCTATGAACTGGGATCCATTGTCCGCTACGAGTACCCTCGGTATGCCAAATCTGCATACGATATTTTTCCATACGAACTTCTGCACTTCTTTTGCCGAGATAGTTGTCAGAGGTTCTGCCTCGACCCACTTAGAGAAATAGTCTACTGCTACTACGCAGAACTTTACGCCTCCAGGCGCCGTTGGGAGTGGCCCAATGAGATCTATGCCCCAAACTGCGAAGGGCCAAGGATAGTCTGCCGAAGTCACGAACTCTGAGGGTGTTCTTTGGATGTTCGCATGTCTCTGGCAACTACCACATTTCTGGACGAACTGCTTGGCGTCCTTTCTCAGGGTAGGCCAGAAGTATCCTTAGCGAAGTATCACTGCTGCCAGGGCGTCGGTTCCGATGTGCGAACCACAGGCACCTTCGTGAACTTCTTCGAGGATCATTTCAGCATCCTCTTCACTAACACACCTCTGTAGTGGATTTGCATATCCTTGCCGATATAGTTCTTCTCCAATTAAGAAGAAACGTCCGGAGCGCCTTCGCACTTTTGCGGCTTCGCTGGGGTCTTCGGGGAGTGTGTTGGTTGCGAGATACGTTTTGATTGGTTCTTTCCATCCTTTCCCCGAGGTCTCTATGCTTAACACCGCGATGCTGGGGTGGCTTAGCACTTCGGTGCAAGTTTTGGACTTCGCCAAACAGTCTGCCTCAGCATTTTCTCGTCGGGGTACGTTCTCGATTTTCACGACGTCGAACTCCCGAATAAGCTTTGTTACCAACTCATGGTATTTCGCCAAGGTTGGGTCTTTCGCGCCATAGTCCCCTGCCATTTTCCGGACCACCAGCTGGGAATCACTATAGGCTTTCAAGTTTCTCACGCCAATTTTTCTGGCCAGGCGTAATCCTGCTATGAGGGCCTCATACTCGGCCATATTGTTGGTGGCGTTGAAACTGAACTTGATGGCCTTCATTACTTCTAGGCCTTCGGGGCCTCTGATAATCACTCCAACTCCCTGGTGTTCAGATCCTGAGGCCCCGTCAACATATAACGTCCATTCTGGCTCGTCTTCGCCCGAAAACGAATGTCCCTCCTCGGTGTTTGGTACTTCGGCGATGAAGTCTGCCAAAGCTTGAGCTTTTATAGCTGTCCGGGGTTCATACGTGATCTCGTGTTCGCCAAGCTCTATACACCACTTGGAAAGCCTTCCCGAGTGATCAACTTTCCTCATAACATCCCGTAGAGGCAGGGTACTTCGGACGATAATGGGGTGAGCCTGAAAGTATGGCCGTAGCCTCCTTCCTGCAACTACCAAGGCATATATAGCTTTTTGAAGCAAAGGGTACCTGACTTCGGCGCCATGCAGGGACTTGCTGACATAGTAGACCGGCCATTGCTTTGGCCCTTCTTCTTTCACGAGGACCGAGCTCATGGCTTTTTTCATGATGGCGAGGTATAATACGAGGGGCTCTCCCTCCCGAGGTTGCCGCAGGGTCGGCAGGCTGGCCAAGTAGACTTTGAGTTCTTCCCAGGCTTTTTGGCAATCTTCATCCCAAGGATGACCATTCCTTCCGAGGTCGCCTTCCATCTTTGCTGCCTTTGTGAGGACTTTGAAGAAGGGTCGACACCTATCTCCATATCTGGAAATAAACCTGCTCAGAGAGGTTATTCTTCCAGTGAGTCTTTGCACGTCTTTGACTGTAGCAGGAGTTCGGAATTCAAGCAGAGCCTTAATCTTCTCGGGGTTAGCATCGATGCCTCTTTCGGATACCATGTACCCAAGGAACTTTCCCGAGGTCACCCCGAAGATGCATTTCTCAGGATTAAGGCGGATCCCGAAGGCTCAGAGTTTTTGGAAGGTTTCCTCTAAATCTGCAACGTGGTAGCCAGGCAGTTTGCTTTTGACTATCATATCATCAACATACACCTCCATGTTCCTCCCCATTTGGTCTTTGAAGACCTTGTTCATCAGCCTCTGGTAGGTGGCTCCTGCATTCTTGAGCCCGAAGGGCATCCTAAGATAGCAATATGTTCCTCCCTCGGTGATGAAGGCAGTCTTCTCTTCATCTTCGGGGTCCATCCTTATCTGATGGTAGCCACTGAAAGCGTCCAGGAAACTTAGGAGCCCGTACTCGGCAGTTGAGTCTACCAGTTGGTCTATTGGCGGAAGAGGATATGAATCTTTCGGGCAAGCATCGTTCAAATTTCTGAAGTCGATGCACATCCGGAGCTTACTACTTCCTTCTTTTGTGGCAATTACCACGTTGCTTAGCCATTCGGGGTAGTTTACCTCCCGGATAACGCTAGCGTCTATCAGACGCTGGACTTCGGTCTTGACGAAGTCACTTTTGTGAGCTGAGATGCTCCGTTTCTTTTGTCGGACAGGTTTTATTTCCGGACTCGCTTTGAGGCTATGCTGGATTACGCGAGGGTTTACCCCTGGCATGTCCTTCGGCAAGTAGGCGAACAGATCTTTATTTGCAAGCAGAAAAGATACAGGTTTTTCCTTGTCTCCTTCGGCCATGCTTTTCCCTATTCGGGTACTATAGCCTGGGACAAGCTCTACTTCTTCTGTTTCCGCTTTTGTGGGATCTTCTGCCTCGCCCCTTTCCAGTTCTTTTGCTTCTACAGCATGTGCTAAGTTGCTTGCTGGAGCCTTTCGTGCTCTGACGAACACCTTTCTCACCTCGCCTTGATCAATGAAGATCTTTGCGTCTCCTTCTTTGGTGGCGAAGGTGACGGTCAAGTACTTTACATTAGGGCGAATGTGCAAATTTCCCTGTGTCTGTCTGCCGAGGTTGGCGTTGTATGACGAAGGAACGTCCATGACTATGAATCTTGCCATGGTAGAGGCAAACAACTCAGCAGTTCCTTTCTCCGAAGTTCCTTTCATCATCAAGGGGAGGTCGATCCACCCGAGGACAGGTAGCTCAGATGGTCCTACGCCGAACGTGGGTGAAGTAACAGCCTTGAGGTCACTCCTGGATACGCCCAAGCTTGGCAGCAAATGTGAGAACAAGACGTCTGCGTTTGACCCATCGTCCAGCAGTACCCTCTTGACGTCCCAGTTTCCTATCCTCGCCATTATCATCAATGGATCGTCATGGGGAAATACGATGGTGGAGCCATCCTCGCGGGCCAATTTTTTCGTTGGGCTCTGATATTCCATCACCGCTATCTCTCTGGCCCTTCTTTTCCTTTCCGAGGAAGGAAGTCCGGTTGTGATCGTCTGTATTACTCCTGCCGAAGGTGGAGGACGCCTTCTCGGACTTCGGTTCCTTCGCCTGTCTGAATCGTAATCCTCATCATCGGGCTTTCCTTCTTCCTCTTTTTTCCCTTTCGGGGAAGGCATTCTCAAATAACGCCGAAGCTGGCCCTGCTTTATCAGTGACTCAATGTACTTTTTCAACTGAAAGCAGTCTTCGGTGTCATGACCGTGATCACGGTGGAACTGACAGAACTTCTTCATGTTCTTTCTGTTGTCAGCAGTCATGCCCCTCGGTCGTTGGATTTGAGCCCCCTGTTTTTCCAACGCCATGAGGACGTTAGCCCTCGTGGTGCTCAAAGGTGTAGAGTTTCGGGGCTTCCTTCCTCCTACTCGCATTCTCCGAGGTCGGCCTAACTGTTCCGTTGGACACCGGGCTTGCTGGCTGGACCCTTTGCCATGAGCGTGAATATGGTCAGCCTTCGGTCCAGTCATTCTCAGCTCTTCGGCTGTCATATGTTGTTCAGCCCTTCGGTAGAATTCTCCCAGCGTGTCCGGGGGATCTTTGGAGAATTCATAAAACAAGTGCGAATCCCTCCGGAAGCCCCTCGTCATGGCGAGGATGCGGATTTCGGGACGAAAGTCCGGAACACTGAGGGCCTCTCTGTTGAACCTTTCGACATAGTCACGGATGGTCTCCCCGTTTCTTTGTGCTATGTCAAACATCTGGACGGGCATCTTCGCCGTTGGCTTGCTCTCAATGAACTGTTGGGTGAACGCTGTGGACAGCTCCTGGAACCCCCTGATGTTTCCAGGATGCAGGGAATTGTACCAGGCAGTTGCTGGTCCTGCGAGGGTGACTTCAAAGCACTTGCAGAGTGTAGCATCATCAGCCCCGTGTAGCACCATGCTGCGTTTGTACTTTGTTAGGTGGGCCTGGGGATCAGTCCGACCCTCATAGGTCTCTAGCCGAGGTAGCCTGAAGTCACTTGGCATGGCCGCCTGGACCACTGTTCGGGCGAAAGGAGTTTCATCTCCAGAGACGGTTTCAGTTAGCCTGGCCCAAACAGGCTTGCGTGCCACCTGCTGTTCCACTCTCTCCAGTCTTGCCAAGACTTTCTCCAGGAGGAGCGTAACACTGGGCTCCTCTTCCTGGTGCTTGGAGGTTCTTCGGTAAAAGGACTGTTGCCGTCTCTTCGGGGAGCGACTTCGGTACCGAGGTGAGGGGGACCATGCCTCTGGCGACAAACTTCTTCTGGACGGGACTTCGGGTCGTTCAGACCTTGCTCTTTCCGCCAGCCATGCCCCGAGGGGCAAGTTATCTGTCGAGGACTCTTCCCGTGGCTCCCCACTTCCCGAGCTATGATGGGTTGCCCTTGGGCTTTTCTCCCGAGGTCGTGCTGGCGAAGTGGGTTTTTGCACCTGGGCTGGTTGCGGCCACCTTCGGTCTATCTGTTGTGTCATTTCAGCCACAACAGACCTCTGAAAGTCTCGTAAAAAACCCATGGTTATGACAAGAGGGCGTTCCTCTTCAGGCAAGGAAGTCTCTGGGGGACTTTGTTCGGTAGCTGGTTGGGTCTCAGGCGCGGACGGGGACTTCGGGAGTCCTTTGTCCTTCGAACGCCGAGTTTCGACAACAGCTACCTGGGAGTAGTTTCCCACAGACGGCGCCAAATGATGCCCCAAAGCATCTTCGTTTGCTGTCATGTTGACAGGTGGAGAGACTTCCTGAGGAGGCGAGCACCTGGAGCTCTGGTTTCCCAGCTGAGTGTGCCTGAAAAGCTCAAAGAAGAGGTTAGGAGGTCCCCGGTTTGCTTCTCCGGGGAGGACCCTCCGACGCCCAAGTCAGTTTTCTGAGTAAAATTGGAGGAAAAACACTAAGGGATCAAGTGTTTTGCCTGTTTTGTGTTTTCTAAGAGGGAGGAAAATGCCCATCCTTTGCCCAGTCCCATTTCCTAGTATTTATAGGAGTAGCTGGTCCGTTCAGATCATGACACGTGTTCGGTCGGATTTGATCTATACTTTTGGACCTAGGGGACAGGCAGCCGTTTGCAGCCTCCTTTAGCCCTGGACCCTGACAGGTTGTGTCAGGACTGGGGGGGCTGCGGCGTGTCAGTTCGCCGTTCAGATGTGACGTCTAGGGCTTGTGGGCGACATGTCAGAGGCTCCTTAAATGCTCATACCGTACTCCCGAGGTCCCCTGGGCGAGGTCGCCCTTCGGTGCATGCACCCTCTTCGGATTCTATCCGTCCTTCGGTGCGAGCACCTCCTTCGGGATCTATCCCATAGTTCTGGGAGCTCCCTTGATGAACACCTTCTTCGGGACTCACACCCATAGTTAGGGGATTCCCTTGTTCAGGTGTTTCTTGTTCGGGGAAGATCCTCTTCGGGGCCTCTGCCTTCGGGGAGATTCTTCCTTGCTTCAGAGAGATGCCTCTCTTACCCGAAGACGGTCAATTTGGCCCCTCGATGGAGACGGTGTTGTCCTCGGAATTCCTGACGAGCTAACCGAAGTCTCGAGCTCATAGTGTTTGACTTCGCACCTTCCGAGGTCAGTAAAAAGATCCTCTCTTGGGTGACGTCAGACTCCTCGGCCAATATTCTGGCAGGGAGTTAATACCGAGGAGGCAATAGCCTTTGGCTATCACCATCCGAATTGCCCGTCCTCGGATGGATCGATCTTCCCCTAATGATGAAAGGAACTTCGGTAGACAGGACAGATGAATTATTTGCCTCCACAATGACAAGGTTCATTGTCATGGATGTTCCTTCATCATATAACGCCATCCCTGGAAGGCAAACACAAGGAAATATGCACATTCGCCCCGATGTAAAGTACTTAACTGTCACTTTTGCCACCAAGGATGGAGACGCGGAAATCTTCATTGATCAGGGCAAAGTAAGGAAAGTCTTCGTCAAGGCGTGAAAAGCTCCAGCAACCAACTTCGCACAAACTGGAGAGGCAGAGGCTTTGCCAGATGGAAAACCAAAAAAGGGAGAGGCAGAAGATCCCACAAAGGTAGAAATGGAAGAAGTAGAACTTGTCTCGAACCGAAATACCCGAATAGGGAAAAACTTGGCCGAAGGTGACAAGAAAAAACTTGTATCCTTTCTACTGATGAATAAAGACCTGTTTGGCTACTCGCCGAAAGATATGCCGGGGGTAGACCCTAGCATAATACAGCATAGCCTCTCCCACCAATAGACCGGTTGGTAGACTCAACTGCCGAATACGGGCTCCTAAGTTTCCTAGACGCCTTCAGTGGGTATCATCAAATAAGGATGGACCCCGAAGACGAGGAGAAGACCGCCTTCATCACCGAGGGTGGAACGTATTGTTACATCAGAATGCCATTCGGGCTCAAAAATGCAGGAGCTACCTACCAGAGGTTGATGAGCAAGGTCTTTAATGACCAAATAGGGAGGAACATGGAAGTCTATGTCGATGACATGATAGTCAAGAGCAAGCTGCCTAATGACCACGTCGCAAATCTAAAGGAAACTTTCCACTAGCTCAGAACCTTCGGAATTCGCCTTAATCCCGAAAAGTGCATCTTCGGCGTAACCTCAGGAAAGTTTCTTGGGTACATGGTATCAGAAAGAGGTATTGATGCTAACCCAGAAAAGATTAAGGTTCTGCTTGAATTCCGAACTCCCGTTACAATAAAAGATGTGTAGAGACTCACCGGAAGGATAACCTCTCTTAGCAGGTTTATTTCCAGGTATGGAGACCGATGTCGAGCATTCTTCAAAGTCCTCACTAAGGCAACAAAAAAGGAGGGCGACCTCAGATGTGATGATCATCCTTGGAATGAGGACTACCAAAGGGCTTGGGAAGAACTCAAAATCTACTTAGCCCGTCTGCCCACTCTTCGACAACCTCGCGAGGGAGAGCCCCTCGTGTTGTACCTCGCAGTCACAGAAAAAGCAGTAAGCTCGGTCCTTGTGAAAGAGGAAGCGCTGAAGCAATGGCCGGTTTATTATGTAAGCAAGTCCCTGCACGGCGCCGAAGTCAGGTATCCCTTGCTACAAAAAGCTATATATGCCTTGGTACTGGCGGGAAGAAGACTACGGCCATATTTTCAAGCTCACCCAATCATCATCCAAAGTAGTCTAACGCTACGGGACGTCATGAGGAAAGTTGATCATTCGGGAAGGCTTTCCAAATGGTGTATAGAGCTTGGCGAGCACGAAATTACCTATGAACCTCGGAAAGCCATAAAAGCTCAAGCTCTGGCAAACTTCATTGCCGAAGTATCCATCACCAAGGACAGCCATTCGGATCCTGGCGAAGGTGAGCCAGAATGGACTTTGTATGTAGACAGAGCCTTAGGGTCCGAACACCAGGGAGCTGGGGTAATTATCAGAGGCCCCGAAGGTCTAGAAGTAATGAAGGCCATCAAGTTCGGCTTTAACATCACCAACAATATGGCTGAATACGAAGCTCTCATAGCAGGGTTACGCCTAGCCAGAAAAATTGGTGTAAAAAACTTGAAAGCCCATAGCGATTCCCAGCTGGTAGTTCGACAAACAATAGGGGACTATGGGGCGAAGGACCCGACCTTGGCAAAATACCATGAACTGCTAGCAAAGCTTATTCGAGAGTTCAACACCGTACGAATTGAAAATGTGCCTCATCGAGATAATGCCGAGGCAGATTGCTTGGCAAGTCGAAAACATGCACCGAGGTGCTAAACCACCCGAGCATCGCAGTGCTGAGCATAGTAACTTCGGGAAAAGGCTGGAAAGATCCAATAAAAAGATATCTCGCAACTAGTGCGCTCCCCGAAGACCCCAACAAAGTGGCAAAAATGCGAAGACGTTCCGGTCGTTTCTTCCTAATCGGAGAAGAATTATATCGGCGGGGATATGCAAATCCACTGCAGAGGTGTGTTGGCGAAGAGGATACTGAAATGATCCTCGAAGAAGTTCACGAAGGCGCTTGTGGTTCGCACATTGGAACCGACGCCCTGGCAGCAGTGATACTTCGCCAAGGATACTTTTGGCCTACCCTAAGAAAGGACGCTAGGCAGTTCGTCCAGAAATGTGGTAATTGCCAAAGACACGCGAGTATCCAAAGGACACCCTCAGAATTGGTAACTTCGGCTGACTATCCCTGGCCCTTCGCAATTTGGGGCATAGACCTCATTGGGCCACTCCCGACAGCGCCTGGAGGCATGAAGTTCTGCGTAGTCGCAGTGGACTATTTCTCTAAATGGGTCGAGGCAGAACCCTTGGCGAATATCTCGGCAAAAGATGTGCAGAAGTTCGTATGGAAGAACATTGTATGCAGATTTGGCATACCAAGGGTACTAGTAGCCGACAATGGATCCTAGTTCACAGACAAAGGGTTCCAAGAATTTATCAACAACCTCGGAATAAAAATGCACTTCGCTCCAGTAGCCCACCCCCAAAGCAATGGGCAAGTAGAAGTATCTAACAGGACCATAAAAGATGGTCTGAAAAAAAGGTTGGGGGAAGCAAAAGGGAAATGGCCAGGAGAGCTCCCAAGTGTGTTATGGAGCTACCGAACAACACCCCGAAGAGCCACAGGGGAAACACCTTTTTCACTTATTTTCGGTACAGAGGCTATCATCCCAATTGAGGTAGTACAACCATCGGTGCGAGTACAAGTGTTTGATGAAATGGGAAATAACCTCGGCCTAAGAACCAAGCTTGACCTCGTCGGCGAACACAAAGAAATAGCCGAGCTGAGAAGAAAAGCTTTCCAACAAAGAATGGCCGCGGCTATAAATTTGCGCGCCAGGCCAAAGTGAATAAAGAAAGGGGACCTCGTTCTCCGAAAGGCTGAATTTGGACCCCGAAGGCCATCCCACGGGGTACTTCGCGCAAATTGGGAAGGTCCTTATCTGGTGCTTGCCGAAGTGCGAAAAGGAGTTTACAAGCTCGGCGATGTCAAAGGCGTAGAATTAAAAAACACATGGCATTCGGATGCCTTGAAAAAATTCTATGCTTAGGATTTTGGTGGGAAAATTGTACAAGTCAAAAAAATTTCTAAGTACAAAAGCTTCTTAGAAATTTTTTTTCTAAAGTACAAAAAGCTTCTTTTCACCAGAGCGGTCGTTGCCGAGCACGGTTTAAGAAAATTTATTTACAAAGGTTATCAACCTTCTCTGAAGTTGGAAATTTACTTAAAGGGAATTTTGCGAGGGTGATTCCAGGGCTAATTGGCGTGATAAGCGTAAATATGATTTTCCAAAGTCTCTTGAGCGAACGTGTTCGGGACAATGAGAAATGAAAAATCTTGCGCAAAAGACTTAGCCAAAAATTTTTACAAAAGAAAGAAGGAGTCTTTATTGACAGAGATGGATCTAATTACAGAGAAGGAAGCTCACCAAAAGAAGAAGTACAAAAAAGGAGAAAAAGAAGGCAAAGGACCCTAAGACAAGATAAGGAATCTCGGCATCTCAGGAGCTACCAGCTCCTGCATCCTCGTCCACCGCCTTCAGCGCCAGAAGAGGAAAGGGCAAGTTGAGGTGCTCGATTTTGAACCAAGACCACCGAGGCCCCTCGGGGATGTTTAGGGCCGCCAAAAAAGAGAGGTCCAAATCTGGGAACCTCTGCAGAACTTGATGCCGAGCAAGGCAAAAGCCATCCTGAAAACTAACCTTGGTCGCTTGGACAGCCTTCTCCTTCTCGACCGCTAAATCGTCAAGTTCCTTCTCCAGATCAGTGATCTCCTTCTTCAGTGCCTTCGTCTTCTTCTTCTTCGACTCTTTCTTCAAAGACTCGACCTCGGCCTGGAGCGCGGCCTTCTCAGCAAGCACCTTCGCCAGGAGAGCCTCAGACTCTGACTTCTCCTTTTGATATGCCTCGTTTGTCAAAGTCAGCTCCGTCACCTTGGAGCCGAGGTCAGAAATCTTTTGGGAGGAGTCCTTCAAGAGGTCATCGTTTTCCTTCAATAACTCCTCCTGAACAGCAGCGACCTCCTTCTTTGCAGCTTGAGCCATCTCCGCATTCTTGGCGACTAAATCGGAGCACATGACCTTGGATTTCTCCACACAGTCTAAGGCCCAGACTCGGAACGCCGCTTGCTTCGCTGCCCGAACCCTGAGGAGGCCGGTGTACCCCAACAGCTGCAAAGAAGTAAGAACAAAGTCAGTAAGGCAAAAAATGAGCCAAACACTTAGAAGAAATCAAAAGGAAAAGACAAAGGCGTGAAATATACTTGGGCAGCGTGCTCAGAAACTTTTGCAGCAAGGGACTCTTCATCCGGGCACGCCTCAAAAATAGCCTTGAAGGAGGCCTCGGTGAGGATCCCGTTTGAAATTTGGTTGGCCATTTACTGGCAGTCGCCAAAGTACAAGTTCATTTCCTCCGTAAATGACCAGAAAGGCTCCATCGGGACCTTCCCCTTCGGGATATGGGAATCCCGAAGGGCTCGTTTCCGGGCGTGCTCAGCCACCCATGCCAAAGATGATACCTCCTCTGCACGGCAAGACAAGAAGCTTGTTAAGGCAAGCAATCCTCAAAGTTCAAAAAATAAAGACACTACAGCTTGTCTAAAAAACAAACCTGGCGGCACCTCGGCAACTTCATCGTCGGAGCCCGGAACCCCTCGGCAGAGATTTCCTTGCCTTTGCTCTTACGGCGTTCCTCGGCAGAAGGGACTTCCACCAAGGCATCTAGAAGAGCCATCGAGGAAGTGGGACTCCGAGGAAGGGCGTTAGCGGCGACCTCGGTCGGCGGGGCAACAGCGGCGTCAGGCTCTTCGCGCGCCTCCTCAGGAATTTCCGGGTGAGGAAGAGGCACGTCTTTCTTCGCCCGTTTTGCCGAGGATGGCCCGGCCCCAAACGATTTCCGCCTTCGGGAGACTGCCTTCTTTGTTTGCTCCCCCTTCTCGGCTTGACCGAGGAAGAGCGCCTTGTAGTAAGCAGCGGACTCGTCGCCCATCTCTGAAATAGAAGGAAAACATCAGTATGAGTCTAAGATGAATCTATAACGAAAAACTTTTGAGATAACTTACGCTCATAAAAGGTCTCGTAAGTAACCTCCTTCCGAAGGAGTTTTACCAGCCAGGAGTCTTTCCCTGTGATGGCAGGAGCCGGCATCTCGAGGTCCGTCCCGTGCTCCTTCACTACCCCTAGCTCCCGAAAGACCTCCTCGGTCATCAGTTTCCACATGATAGGGAAGGGGTAAAGGGAGCGTGAAGGGACCTCAGAATCCCAGTCGGAGACTGCTCGGATCCGTTTGTCGAAGTCCACGAATCTAGCCGCCAACTCTGGAATCAGCAGCCTCTTCGGGTCTACAACATCTGTCTCCAACTTTCCCCGAGCCCACTTGGTCAGAACGTACGACCAGGCATCCTCCATCTTCAGAAAAAAGAATTTCCTTTGCCACCCTCGCCAGTTGTCCTTAGTGGCGAAAGTGAACATATACTTTTTGCTCCCTGATCCCCGAGGTAGCATAAAGTAAAAGCCACCCTTCGGGACCGCGTAAAGCTTATAATACTGCATGAAAAGAATGAAATGGGGTTCTATTTTGAAAACGCCGCACATACAAAGAAAGGTGTTGAAATAGCAATACGAGTTTGGGGGAAGTTGATTTACGGCAATGCCATGAAATTAGCAAAAGTGGCAAATCACCTTCGAAGAAGGGTACCGAAGTCCGGCCTACAGTTGGGCACGGAAAACGGTAACCTCATCCTTGCGGTTCATGAAACTGAATGTTTGGGAGCTAGGAAGTCTGGTGGTGGCATAAGAAGGAAGAAAGAATTTTTTCTTCCACTTCTCCAATTTTTATGAAGAGGAGCAGCAGGGATGGTGGAAAAGGGGTTGCCAGCTTTCTGAAAGAGGGGAAACAGTCATAAGAGGAGTTGGCGAAGGCATTTTCGAAGAAAAAAGGACTTCGGGTGACGAAAAACCGACTCCGGGAAAGCTTTCAGAAAGCAAAAGAGCACAGAAAATCAAAGAATTTTGAAAGTCAAAACCCACCAAACATTTTGCCAAAGTCTGGGTTTGGAGTCGCCGTCATAAAAGGTGGTCGGAAATCGCCCAAGAAAAAGCACCGCCGCGAAAAACGCAAAAACAGTTATGAGCAGAGGAAGAGCAAAAGCAGAACAAAAGGAGCTTATGACAGAACAGGCCATATATAGGCCGAGGGAGGATAGGCGAACCGGTGTCATAAGTACTCCACGAAGGCGAACAATTGCCATAACTGCTCTCTGCGCACAAAAAGGCGTGCCTGCAATAACCGATGCAGTCCCCTCCAATGACAAGCCTGCCACCTGTCAGCCATTGCGCCAAAAGAGGGACACGCCTTTTGACACCCCTAAACCCTGGGCGCGCCACTCTAGACTAACACGTCTGGTTACAAGACGCGACGTTGCACAGACTTGCAAAAGGAAAGAAGTGGGTTACCTCAAAGACACCAAAAGACAGGCTATGGTTGAACAGCCTATGTCTTCGGACAAAAGGCACATCTTCGGCACAAGTATTACACCCAAGGCCCCAAAGGACACCCTCCGAAAGCCGACAAGCCGAAGTTTCCACTTCGGCTTTCCGAAGGGGGGCCTGTGATAGCCGAAAGGCTATCGCCTCTCTCAGTACATACTTCCTACCAAAAGTGTGGTCGGGAAGCCTGACGTCATCCGAAAGAGGTGCTATCACTTACCTCGGAAGGAGCGAAGTCAAACACCTCGAACTCGGGACTTCGGCTAGTACGTCAGGAATTTCAAGGATGTTACTGGCTCCCTCGGGGGACCAAACGGATCACCTTCAGGGATGAAGAACCAGCTATTTCAAGCAGGAGAGAATCTCCCGAAGGCGGAACCCCCGAACCGGGGAACTCCCCGAACTACGGGCATAATTCCCGAAGAAGGGCGTCCGTACCAAAGGACGGCCTCGCCCAGAGGACCTCGGGGGTACGGCATGAACATTTAAGGAGTCTTTGACATGTCGCCCATATGCGCTACACGCCGCCTCGAAGAGCGGACTGACGCGCCGACGCCGTCCACGTCTTGTCACAACCTGTCTCGGTCGTAGACCCGAGGAGCCTACAAACGGCTACCTGTCCCCTACGCCCAGAAGTACAGATCGCATCCGACCGAACACCTGTCGCGATCTGAATGGGCTGGGCACCCCTATAAATACCAGGAAACAGGCCTTGGCAAAGGATCCGAGCCCTCTCTCCCTGAGAAAACACGAACAGGCAAGACCACCCAGCCTCTTAGTGCTCTTCCTCTATCTCCCCTCAAAATACTAACTTGGGCATCGGAGGCTCCTCCCTGGAAAAATACTTCGGGGACCTCCTAACCTTTTCTTTCTGAGCATTTCAGGCACACTCCTCTAGGAAATCTTTACTCTAGACGTCCTCCCTCTCAGGAAGTCCCTCCCGAAGCCATAATGTCACCCGACGAAGATGCTGCTGGGCATCAAGTACCTAATGTTTACTTTCAAACTTAGTGCTTGGTGGGACTTAGCATAGCCTTACACCACACTTAGGCCATCAAGCCTTAATTACGTGTTTCTTAGCACCACCTCTTAGTGTTCCTGACACAATTTAACTTGGCAACTTTAACACCCAATTTAGGCATTTGAGCCAATCCTCAGGTGCTTCTTCAACTTTGCTATCTTTAGTGGCCTAAGTGCAATACCTTTTGTGTCAACTTGCACTTAGCTTTCATAGGTAGCTTTTTACACTTACTTGTAGGGATTTTTTTAGCCACTTATGGAATCCATAAACTTAACGCCCTTGGCCTTAGTATAGGCACTTTAATCCACATAGACTTCTCATCCTTTAGGTGTCCTCTAGTGTGCCACACACTATCTAATTCTTTAATCTGTGACTCCTCTAGGTAATCATATAACATGCTTGGTCCTTAGGTATTTGCTAGCCATTTAGTCATTCCTTGGCCTTTAACTCCTAAGGCATCCTTAGCATGTTCTTTTTTCTCTTTACTATGTAGAAGTTATTCCTTAACCAACTTGGCCTTCTTCGATGGCAAGGTGTTCTTGGCCATCACAACCCTTTTCTTAGGTCTCTTTAGACTACTTAAGACCCACCATTGGCATCATTAGCCAACCTTACTTAGGTGCTCTAAACACCTCAAGATGCCCGACATACCACTATTATGACCTTTTAGGCTTTACTCTAATTACTCGGCCACCTTGGGTATAAACTTGGCATCGAGCTCTCTAAGGTTCCATGGCCCTTCATAGCTCTAATTAGGAAGCTCTTAGGACCTTCAACATTTTGCCTTTCACAGTTCCCCCTTAGCTTTTACACTTGGCTACACACTATGCCCCACAACCAATACCACACCCTTGACCTTTCTCAAGAATTTTAGTACATTTGATTCAAACTTAGCACTTAGCATTTGGGGTCCTCATAATGCCCTAAACCTATCACGTTAACACAATCTTAAGCACTGGCCATGAATGCTCCCAACACTCATTTATACCTGAATGAGACTTAAAACCTTTATGATCACTTTGAGACTGCTTCAATATCTATACTTTGCCTCTTGATACTTAGGCACGTTCTTAGGTCATTGCCTCAATAGCCCATATTTATGCATTAACCATCATGACTACTTAGTGTGATTTACACACCCATAGCCCATAGTGTGCACACCATTCGACTTAACTAAAGCCTACAACCTCCTTATGCCAGGAGAAGACTTACCTGGCACCTCTTTGACCTTACAATTCATTTAGACACTTAAAGTCTCTTTGAACACTAAGATTCCTATTGACACGGCCATCCTTGGCCCCTGCCCAGGAAGCTAGTTGTATATGTGCGCGTATTAAAACTCCGTGATACTAGTTGATTAACCTAGAATATGCGGAATGTATACTCTTCATGCGTTGACTTGGATTAGCAAAATCCATAAAATATTGACTTCGCCAAGACATTTCCATAGAAAATAAATTTGAAATAGCCAAAGCATACAAAATCAACATTTATGTGAATTTACTACACATAACAACTATGTGGGAGCATTCAAACATAAAGTAGACAAATGCCCTCACCCAAGAGCAACTTTAGAGTCTAGGGCTCCTCAAAACATAGATAATGGAGGTGACTAGAAGTACTATATATACAAGCCTCAACTGAGATGTTCCTGAACTAACTCCTACCTTGGATGCAAGTCCCAGTGGCAAGTCACAAAGTCTTTGTCCACATGCTGCTAAGTTCTGCTGCCAACAGAAGACTATAGTTAGCATTGTGACTTAACCAACAAGTAACCTAAGTAGACTAGAATCATAAAGATTCTTAAGTGAAATACCTTGCAACAAAAGCAAACTACCGTGATAACCCTCAACAGTTATCCGGTCTAACAACTTCAGAATATGCACAACATAACTAGGGAGTGAGAATTTAAACATTCTCAGTAAGGGTCTTCACTTTACCTGTAAGAAAAGTTACTAAGGACTCCATATATGAAAACATATGTAACTTGCTATGAGCTCATACAGCCTGAGGGTCTAATATATGCATATACCTAGGTCCCTTGGGACTTCTCCTCTTTCTAGTCCTTGAACTACAAGGCATAGCCTTGTCCTCTAGCAAGCTTAGCTTGCCAGCCTAACTAGTGATAAATCACCAGTTGAACCTCTCCCGTTTATGTTGTATAGGGGCACTATGGTGGGACTATTGCAAACTAGGCCATACAGACCTTGTAGATTAGGTGCACTAAGGTTTCACTTTGCAACCTCGTGGCTAATAGCATGGCTAGGTCACCAAGGGTTCTAAACCTTTCACACAAGCTAAAGATACTTAGTTGTGATCCTTAGTAAACTAGTTTTCTTGCTTATGGTAGGAGTAATCATAAAAATTTACAAAACTCAAGAAAACTCCAAGGTCTTGAAGGACTTTTGAAAGTCTCGGAGTACCCCCGAGATGCTTAGACCACAAGGTACCTTAAGAACCCCCCCTTAGGTCTCCCCTTGACCCTCCTAGAAAAATTTAGAAAATTCAGCCAACATACTTGTGGCGACGCGTTGCCACAATTATCAATGAACTGTCTATTTTACAGCATTGGCGATGCGTCGCCAATTTGCAAAACCCAGAAAATTTTCTCAATTTTGCTTCTATGAACTTTGGACACTTACCAAACACATCAAACATACTTGGTTAGCCTCCAAACTTCACATATATGTAAAACATTTTGCATAGATCACAACCAACTATCACAAGCCTAACTATGATGCATTATAACATCATTTCAATCATCACAAACCTCATAGTCCACCATTAACCATTATGCCCTGTAACTAATGCTATTATTAAAACTACTTGAATTCATCAAGCAAACTCAATCCAATAGCATCAGTTATGCTTGAAAACATAACTCCCTTACCTTAAATTCACTTTACAAGCAAGAAACAAGTAACTCTTCCTAAAAAATTTGAGTTCTACCAAGCTCCACCTAGTTCCAAGCAAATATAGGCATAAAACATCAAGTTACTAACTTCTAACCAAAACCCAAGCTCCCAATCAACTAATAAATATGAAATCAATCAAGAACACATTGATTGCCTCGTATAAAAAATAGGGGATAGTGAAAAACATAGCTCCAAGCTTCAAAACCATGGTTTCATGCTTGAAATTAGCTTCTAATAGCCTATATACTTATGGTAGCTTCTTTTTTCACTAAAAACTTTTTATTTTGAGCTCAATTGGATGAAGAAATGATGGTGTGAAGGATGAACTCGGGTTATGCCAGCCATCCCCCACTTTACCATCTTATAAACCAAGTTTAACACGTAAGCCACTAAAGGATTAGACATGGAACACTTAAGCCCCCTTCTTTTGATAACCTTAGTCATTCTTGATCAATTTTTATTTATTTCAACAAAGTTTGCGTTTAAGTTAAAATTTAGGTTATAAAAACTCATTCTAACCACTCGGGACCTAGCTCGACTATTCAGGATGCAAAATTACCATTTTACCCCTAAACCTTATTTAGTGCCTTAACCTCCTCGAAACTGAGTGAACTTTGCTAAACTTTCCTATTTTGGCTATGTAAACTTGAATTAAGGTTTCAAACTTGATTTAAAGTACTTTACCTTCTTCGAGCATGCTTCCCACTAGTAGAGCCATAACACTTATAGTCTTTACTATGACTCCCTTTCATGGGCTCTTAATGATTCAAGGCCAATATTCAATGACTTAAACTTCTAAGACTTACTAGGTAGTTCTATCTACCTTAGAACCAATAACCTTTCCTTGAAGTTTAAGTTCTATTCTTGGCCACCTTTTTGTTTGAGAGAATCTCTTAGTCATTACTTGACCACGCTTAGCCCCTTAGACCACTTAAGTACCTTTTTAACCGCTTAAGAAAATAAAGAGTCCTATATGCTTTTAAGGCTTAATGAGCCCTCTAAAGTTTTAAAGAACCTCAGCTTTCAATTGCCTTGAATCCCATTAGTGAAGATATTACCTCACTTCACACTTAGCTTTCTTTTAAGCTTTCTAAGTCATTTGAAACCCTACTTAGCAGTTCATATTGCAACACTTCCACTCAGTCTCCATAATCTAGCTAAAGCCTTTCAATAATGGAGTGTACTTCGGACCTCGAGGTACTATTTCTATGAACCCTAGGTCCACATTGTTAGCCTTTTAGTTTAAGGCTTTCTTGTTTATTTTAAATTCCCAACTAGCCCCACTATCTAACACCCTTGAACTCCACAAACAACTAAGAATCCCACTCAGGTCATTTTCACTATCACAAGTAGCCTTGGGTCAACATGGAGTTCTCCTTACTCTCATATGTAATAGGCCTAAGTAACTTACTTAGAGTTCTCCTTACTAACATAAGTGTTGTCACAATAATAAAATCATGGTTCCAAAAGCCTTTAGGACATCCCCATTTTTAAATCTCACTTGGTTTGTCCTTAAAGCTTCACAACATTTTAGTGCCCTCACAGTTTTTTCTTATAATCCCATGTCCGGTTGTATTTTCTTAGGGGTTTGGATGTTATGCTCTAGTCTGTAAAGTCCCGGTTGGCAATTGAACCTTTACCAACTTGCCAAAACTTACTGACTCTCCTCTTTAAGCAACCTTAACTTCAAAGACTATTTTACATTTTTAGGACCTATGGGTTATGGATCTTAATCTTCTCTTAACTAACTTCTCATAATTAATGTGAGTCCTTAGGGTACCACTTGACTTTTCTTCACTCATAACTCTAGGGCTTCTTAAGTTAACTCTTGGTCGTACTAGCCCTTTTACCCCTAGTTGAGGGTGCTTAAAGAATTCAAATTCACCTTACTTGGCAACTCTTACAAAATAATGTACAACACTTCTTAGAATCAAACCGGTCACAAATATTTTAGTGATGTTATTCCTGGAACTATCCTTATAAAGCATAGTATATCTTTTACACCATATGAACAAGTTTGATTAACTTAAGACTTAACTCATCACACGACTTACCAACTTTCCCATGCAAGTCACCTTTACCCCCAGAATGCTTCCAATGGTCACTTATGATTAGCATGGTTAAGTTGGCTCTTATGCCCTTAACAAATTCTCTTCCTAAGAGTCACCACATTTCTCACTAAAGCCATCTCCACATTTCACCTCATGATTGCTACCCCTAAACTCTAGGCAAACCTCAAACCAGCCTAGGGTATAACCAAAACATGCTCATTTAGGCTTTTATGGGTTCACATACGCACACTTCCTTCACAGTCCTAATTTTTTAAGCAGGCTAGTCACAACCACACACATGGCAGTTAAACAACAAAACTACATACTACTATGCTGTAAACTTAAAGAAACCTTCCTTTGTCGTCAGCTCCTTGACCATTTCATTAATTAAAGCATGTCTTCTTGGTTGCCCTTAAATATTGGCGACACTTTTCTGGTAAGAGGCATTCTTGAGCTTAACCTTGCTCAAGCCTCAACTTTGCAAATTCTTTTGGCCTTTGTCCTTACCTTACTTTATTTCCATGGACCAGGCACATAGCCCCCTTTTTTAATTCATGACATTCTTCCCAGTTCTTCCTTGGGTTCCATAGACTCCGACTTAAATAGTCCTTACTTAAGCTTTTACTTCAGGCCTTACTTACCTTGGGGTGGAGATTTTATTCTCTTGGCCCAGGTGCACTTATAGTCCTAGTGCACCTTAGCCCATAGCCCATGATCTAGCAAACTCTTGGTGTCCATGTTGCCCTTTGCACTTGGACAATGATGGTTCAACTAGCCTTAGTACACCCTTAATAATTTAGTGCTCCTTAGCCCTTACCCATGGGCTCTTAGTCTACTCATCGAATTCATGTTTTAACCGCATACCCTTAACACTTGCTTACTTTGGTCATAGTCCTCAAGATGAGGATTCCTCCCATAATCTTAAAATGCCAGTGCACTTTAGCAAACATCAATCCTTACCCCTTTGGCATTAACAATGGTCTCTGCTCCTTTTGGAGGTTGGGCCCTTGGGCTACTCACACTATAGTGCTACTGGGACTGTACAACAAAACCACCACCTTTCCCATTGGATGTCACCATAGGGCCACTTGGACCATTGCTCAATCCCTTGCCTCAAAAGAAGCATCTTACCAAGATTCCATTAATATACCTACAACCAAAGCTAAACAACAACTCAAGAAACATTTACAAGCTATACTAACCACACTTAGCACAAGGACATACTAGGATCTTAGTCACTTATTGCCTTTACTAAGACCATTGAACTGCTTTGATACCAACTATGGCCAAACAGGGCCATAGTGCCCTAAGTTTACTAACACTCATAGGCTCTTAGGAACTACTATCTCCCTTAAGTTATAATTGGCTAGTTATTACTTATGAAGTATATTAAAAAAAAACTTTTACATGCAACTAATTTCTTAACCTTCCCTACACAGAAAATAGCATCTGTCATCCTAACTATGCAATAACAATTAAATAAAACAATTTCATGGCCTTTATTTAAAAAAAATAAAAACTAGCTAATATGTAAAAAATTTAGTTACTTTAATTTCAAGTAACAATGGTATGCATATATCTTAACCTTATAAACTCCCAAATATAACTATGGTGTTATACACACCAATAAACAATGGTAGAGGGAAACGTAGTACACTAAGTACCATACATACAATGTAAATGCTTTTAAGATCCCTTATTAGCTTCCCACTCAAGAAAGCTAGCTTCAAGTGGCAAGTCTCTCTTTCCTTGTGCATACTTGGCCTTGAAAGCTAAAAAAGCATCACCTTGGTCAGTACTAACTTACATCACAAACAATCATTAAACACAAGATTTATACCTAGAAAATACCTTTAAACAAATAAAATTTAGCATTAACAGCCACTCTTTACCAACTGTTAGGCCCGACTAGCCTGCTAAGCATTTGCACAACACTTAAGGCATAAGTATTCAAAACTACTTAGCAAGGGATTTGGCACATGCAAGGAAAACTCGTGCAAGCATGCAAAGCAATATATATATAGACAAGCAACCAACAAGGCATACAACATAACATAAAACAATCATAAAAATTCAACAAACAGCAATAATGCAATGAAATGTATGGAAGGATGAGTGAATACACATGTTAATGCACTTATGACTTTTTTATATCTGAAGTTGCTCCCAATTGCCGTGAGCTCATACGACTAGGGTACTTGGATACTAGCCATGTATCTAATGCTAAGACTTAAACATCCCCATAAAGTTCTCTTATGGGTACCTTAGAGCAAGTCTCACCTACTCAAACTTTACCCTCATCTGATGGGGTACTTAGAGTAAGTCACAACTTACCTACCTCTTACACATTTCTTCCCCTCAATTACTATGCTAGGTAATGAACTAAGTGGCCAAACTTCACTAAGTTCCCTTGAACTTGATTCGAGCACCTTGGTGGATTACTTTTCAAGTCTGCTGACTTGGTTGAGACCTCTTGAGCTTGCCTAATGTTGGGAGCTTTCCAACCTCAATGTGTGGGCCATTAGGGAAATTGAAACCATTAGGTTCCACACCAATGCGGGAGGTTCATGACCTTAATCCTTGTCCATTGGAGTACACAAACATTTCTTAGTCCCATTTTAGTGCCATTTTGCATTTTAAGGCACAAAACTTATCCACTTGCACTTGGCCTTCTTAATCACCTACTTATTACCCCTAAAAATGCATTACAATAGCTTTAGAAGTGGCTTTAAGTCTAAGATTAAAATGCTAAATACCTTATAGTAGGCCTATGAAGGAAAAATGTAGCATTAGGGCTCTTAAATGAGGTTGAAAATGTGGGGGTGGCTTGCCTTGACGTTGTGGCACCCATGGGAATTTTCCTCGGTGCACCTGGGGTGCCGCCTTATGCTACAACACCAAACATGGTGCTACAATGTCAAGGCTTCCTGGGCACCCGATGGCCATGCCCTTTTTTGCCTCATCTTGCCCCAATCTCCTCCAACAAAGGTGAAAACATTTAGGACTTAAACCAAGCTTACCCCTAAGTGTTAATACACTACTTATGCACCATTTGATCGAGCCATAACCTAAATTTATTCCATTAATGGAAAATTTCCCAAATCAAGCAACTATTCACCTCAATATCAACCTAGCTCCAATTGCTTCGAATTTTGGTTCCTTTATAAAATAGGCACCACAATCACTTTGTTAAAACCATCTCTAAACCATTGATACCATTAGATCCAACTCATAGCTTAGGAAGTGGCTTATCTCAAAGATTTTTCTCAAAACCTTTAAGAAAAAACTCATATGCACCAATTGCTTCAAAAGATGGCTAGAGGCTTGTTGTAACACCCCCATATCCAACATGGGGGAATTGTTGCAAGCCTTGCATGATTATATAAGCTCCAGTTCTTAAACATAAGCACCTAACACTTATCCTTTTCATGAAGGATAGCCTATGTGGTGTGGGCAGGTGTTCCGTTGACTAGTTCTAGACTTGGGTTATTATAAATGGAATCAGAGCTAACTCGGGATTGTGATGATATGGCCTAGTCAGTGTGCATATGCATCATCTACCAGGACTGATCTTGGATTTGAGAAACTATTTGGCCAGGGGCTAAGTAGTTTGATTAAAGAGGTTACTTGGTCTGGGGAACCAAGTAATCTGACTAAACCCAACGAGGACGTTGGGTACATAAGTAATCCTGGACTTGAATATTGTTGTTATGATGTTGTATGAAATTTTTCTTTAATTAAATTGCTATAACTTAAAGTTTATTATTCATTTGTTGTTTGTTGAGGGAATTTGTAATACCCTCATATCCTAAATGGGTGAATTGTGGGAAGCCTTATGTGGATATATCGGCTCCAGTTCCAAAACATAAGCACCTAGTGCTCATCCTTTTCATGAAGGATAGCTCATGTGGTGTGGGCAGGTGTTCCGTTGACTAGTTCTGGACTTGGGTCGTTACAGATGGTATCGGAGCTAACCCATGACCGCGATGATGTGGCATAGTGGGTGTGCACATGCATTGTCTACTAAGACTGATCTTGGATTTAAGAGGCTACTTGGCTAGAGGCTAAGTAGTCCGATTAGAGAATTTACTTTGTCTGGGGAACCAAGTAATCCAATTGACCCTAACAAGGACATTTGGTACATAAGGGGGGAGTTTGTAATACCCTTATATCCCACATGGGTGAATTATTGGAAGCCTTATGTGGATATATAGGTTACAGTTCCAAAACATAAGCACCTAGCACTTATCCTTTTCACGAAGGATAACTCATATGGTGTGGGCAGATGTTCCATTGACTGGTTCTAGACTTGGGTTGTTACATTTGTTATGCAAGCTTGAGGGCTTTCAAATTTAAGGAAAACTTAGGCTAACTTGATGAGTTAAGGTGAGATGCTGTGGTAGAAGAGAGGGCTATGAAATTCGGCTCAAGGTGGGTGATGATGAATAGCGAATTCCACCCACACTATTCCCCTAAATATCATTCCCTTCATCTTTCTTAAGCTTTTTTTTACTTAGCTTCTTTTTTAACTTCCTAAACTACCCCACTAGCTCTTAATTTGAGAGCCTTAAGTTGTCCTCTTAGCGCCAAAGCCAACCTGCACACTTATTGCCATTCAAACACTTAAGAACTCAACTTCCTTATTTGGTGCAAATAAGCCCTTCCTTGACACTTATTAGTACTAATGAGCCACAACACTTATGGTCTTGACAAATTTAGTCATTTTTACTTACATGACTGTAACCGTATTGAAATTACCATTATGTCACTAGCTTGGGTCAAAATTATTATTTTGCCCTTTAAAACTCATAAATGCCAATTTACACTTAGGAACCCTTATGGAACTTACTTTAGTTGCTTGACTTCTTTAATAACACACTAGTTTGAGGATTAAATTTGAAATTTACTTACCTTGGTACCCGAGCTAAGGGAAGTACTTGGAGGGCCTTTACAAATTTACTTTTTTTTCCTATTTGAATTTATTCATTTTTTTTCCTACACTTTTTCCCCACTTTTGAATTTTATCTATTTTTTACATTTTCTTTATGGTTTTATTCTTCCATGTTTATGCTTTTTCTAAGCTATTTTTTAATTTCTATTTTCACTCTAATTTTTTATTCTTTTATCATTTTATTCTTTTTTTTTATTTCCCTTGTCTTTTCCTTTTTCTTTTTTCCTTTTTTCAATGAAACAACATTTGGTTGGCTCATTCTTTTTAATTCTAGGTATATTGAAGTATATCCCTTTTACCCCCTCAAGTTATAATTTTTCTGTTAAATGTGTGTAATACATACATTGTTCATTTATTACATGTTACAACTTAAACATTATTCAAAAGAAAATGAACTATAAGAGAACAGACCATTTCAAACAACCAAAATCATAAGAAAATGAAAGGAAATGGCCATTTGCTACCATAAAAATCATCACACATAATCGTAGAAAATAATAGTGTCAGAAATAAAAATTGTCGAACAATCATGGAGTGTTGGACAATTTTGTGATTGTCCATAATTGACAGTGGACCAAAGTAGGTCTGATGATTGTAAGATGCACACAATCATATGATTTTATAACTCTAGTTCACTTGATGATTTTGAGATGCATGTTGTCCTATGATTTTGTGACACATGCCTGTCCTACGATTTTTTTACACCAACTTGTTCTATGATTTTTTGACAGCCACTTGTCCTTCAATTTTGTGACTCCAGTTCATCCGATAAATTTGAGATGCACACTATCCTATGATTTTATGACACTGTTAATATGTTTTTAAATCACACACACACACATATCTAGATTTAGTATATTATATATTAATATTATACATACATACATACATACATATATACATATACATACATATATATATATATATATATATATATATATATATAACACTAATGATAGAAGTAGAAAATAATTATATGTTAAACTATTAAAATTCCACAAAAAAGTTTATTACAATTAACTGATGAACAAAAAAATTTCTATTCTAATGAAATTAACCAATAATAGTCAAGAACATGCAAAGTCAGGCTAATCATTACCATCTTACCAAGTACTATAGTTGTCATCACGCTAAGTCAAGGATTCGACCTGGAGGTTAGCTAAGATAGTTCATATAGTTATGATCTGACACCCGATCAATGAGTTAATCATGGTGCTCACTACAGCTTCAGTGTCCCACTAGATCTATAGGCAAACTGGAACTAGGTAAAATTGCTCCACAATTGGGCGTTCTTAGCTGAGCAATCTCGATCGGATCAGCACATGGTGCCTAATAAAGTTTTGGTAAGTAATAGTTAGTAAGATAAAAGTGATAGAATTAACAAACAAAGTTAAATCAAAATGGAAAATACCCTGTTTAGTCCAAATGTGTAAGGATCAGTGAGATAGAGCAAAACACCTGGTAGTCATCCCTTCTTTGGCAGGCCTTGTACTTCACTCCACAACCATGCATCAAACTGCATGTAGTTGCTTGGATTTGGGTATTTTTGTTAAACCCACTGGACATATTCCTCCTATGATAAAATGAAAATTAGATTTAGTAGAACACTTACTATATATTTAAATGTTGTTATTAATGATAAATGAAAATTTATTACCTTAAGCTGTCACACGATGGGATTGTAGTCAAGGTTATTGTAGAAGTTTGGGATCTTGTTTATCACAACCTTCCTCCAAGGATACACATATTTCGCATGAATTACAATTAGTAGTTAAACACAAGCTTGCGAATGTGCCCAAAGTCCCTAGGGTCCCATCTATAGTAGTTCTACAATAATAAAGGAAAAACAATGAATTAGTCTCATAAACAAACTGTTATAAGAAAATGTAACAAAATTAATTAAACCTAGTTTTTTGACATGCTTTTGTCATGTAGATTGAGGTACGTGTGACCAAATGATACAAGTTTCATCTTATAGCCTCTTGTGAAGGGAGGCCAATGTAGAACGAACGGACTTAATGGCAAGAAGTCTGTAATAAATTGAAATTCTAGTAAGCTATATATAAAGTGATGTAATTAAAAAAAATAATTGCACCAATAAATGAATTATAAAAGTCAACAACACTTACTTGAGAGGGATGATCGCTAGACAGTTCTATGAATGTGGTCCTCAAGTTTCACCTCCTAGGGGCCAGGCTACCATCCTCTGTCTACTAACCATTCGAGGATGGGCCATCCACCACCTTGTGCTACTGCTGCAGCCCTCCCGCATGAGCTGCCATACTAATATTAGATGGATCAAGGAATGCATCAAGGTTGAGCTCCTAGTTGGTTTGGCTGATGCCCGAAGGCTGATAACAAGAGAGCCTAGATATTAAACTTATATATGTGTAATACACATCCTAGGTGTCCATGAACAGATGAAAAGTGGAGGTGGATTTGCCATACGACCTAAGTTTGAGACATAACCATTAAGCATCTTGATTGTTTTTAGCCACGAATTAACATATGTACCATGTTATCATCTCAAGGTATAAAATGCTTTTGGTTTTGCAGTGATACCTCTGACATTTCAAAAATATAGTTCAAGAAAAATACTATTTAACTCCTCAAGGAAAAGGTAGAAATTCAACTTATTGTTCGTTTTCCTTCACATATCCATAATAATATTGAAAGGATTCTAAAAAAAATTCTTTTCAATGTGCATGATGTCCAAAATGTGGTGGACTAGCAAATAATTCTAGTATAGTAACTAAAGGTGAGCAACTATTCGATTTTAGCCGAAAAAACTGAAAAAGCAATTTTTTTTTTGTTTTTTTAGTTACTTATTTGGTTATTGGTTTGGTTTTGGTGATAGCTAAAATTTTTTTTATCAGTTTTTTATTCAATTTTGGTTTTGTGTAGAAAGTTCAATGACCAAAATAGCCAAATTTCATATGAGTTTACAAAGCCTCTATTATTTTATACAAGAGCCAATTTTGCCCCCAAATCAGAAACCCAACCCACCCCACTTCTCACAATCTTAGTAGGCCTTCCTCTTTCTCTATAGCCTAAACCAACAATATGCAAAATGTTTAAAAAAATAGAGAATAACAAATAGAGTAGCCTGTAATCGTTCCTTTTCAACCTTTTTTCAGCTTCGTGACCTTCATTTAAACCCTAGTGCACAAACCTTGGAAAATCAAGTCAACAAGGCAGAGGGAAAGGTGGGCAGTTGAAATTGATTGGCAGTTTCAATGTCTTAGGAGAGCTAACTGTGGCAGAACAAGGCCCCAGTGCCTTAAATTGCTAACACTGGTAGACTCTTTAGGAACTATGATCCCACTTAGGTTACAATTGGCTAGTTATTACTTGTGAAGTATCTTAAATCATTATGTGTAACTAGTTACTTAGCCTACCCTGCATAGGAAATATGCATGCATTGTCCTGGCTATGCAATAACAATTAAATTAAAACATCATTGAAAACAGTGCCATGGCAATTAAAAAAAATATAATTCAAAACAGGCCAAGACATAAAACTTTAGTTACTTTAACTTCAAATAACAACTATGTGCATACATCTCCAACTTATATGCACCCAAATGCAACTCTATTGTTATACACACCAATGGACACTACTAGAGGCGATCTATGTATGAAATTATCATACATATAAAAGATGCAGCTCATATCTACTACGATCCCTTTTTAGCTCTTCACCCAAGCAAGCTAGCTTCAAGTGATAAGCCACACTTTCCTTGTACTCACTTAGCCTTAAACTGTAAGGCAAACACTTTTGTCAGTACTAGCTTATGCCATAAGTAACTTAAAAATGTAGAGCTTCCTACTTAGAGAATATCTTTGAAGCAATAAAAATTAGCCTTAACAGTTGACCCTTACCAACTATTAAGCCCTACTAGCCCGCTTAACCTGCACAACACTTAAGGGGTGAGTACTCTAAAGTACTTAGTAAGGGATTTGGTACCTGCGGGGAAAAACAATGCAAGCATACAAATATATGCATATATATATAATTCAAACAAAACAAGTAAGTAACCGGCGTAATCAGAAACAAGAAAAGAAAAACAAATAATGCAAATGATGAATGGATGGATGGATGGATTGATGGATGAAATATGCGCATGCACATTCACCTCGGACTTCCTTACACCCGTAGGTGCTAGACTTGCCGTGAACTCTTACAACTGGGGTACTTGGATACTGGCCCTCGTATCCTATGCTAACACTAAACTAACCCCATGAATTCCTCTTATGGGTGCCATAGAGTAAGTCATCACTTACTCAAACCTTGCTCGCCTTGACGGGCTACTTAGAATAAGTCACCTCTTACTCCTTCCTCACCCGTCTTTTCCCTTAACTTATTGTGCAAAGTAGCTGTCTTATATGGTTCAACTTACCAAGCTCTTCGAGCTTACCTTAGGGCTTCTTTGTGGCTTAATTACCAAACCCTAAAGTTTGGTTCGGATTCTCTTAGGTTTTCTTTTGATTGCCTAAAGGTCTAAGACCTCCCACTTGGGCCAACAAAGATTCTGAAACCCACCTTAATCCCCTTAATGCTCACTTGGCAACTTGAGCACTTTAACTTCCTTAGCCACCATTCCTTAACCTACCTTAACCACACAACTTAGCTACCACCTAAATAATGCATAATTCAAAACTTAGGAATGAGTTCTTGACCTAACCTAGGCTACAGAACATCTTAAATTAGCCTAGGGATAATAACCGAGAGTTTGAGGCATTCTTAGGATGCCCTGAGCTTGAGGGACTAATGCCTTGGCAACACCGTTGGCGATGCGTTGCCAAAGGCATCAATGCTCTATAATCCTGACATCCAACAATGATGCGTCTCCAATTTCGCGTCGCCAATGCATTACAACATTGCGTGACAACGTGCGAACTTGCACGAAACTTGCTCAAACTTTCCCATCCCAAGGCCAATTCACATGCGTCTTGTTTCTAATTCATTCCCACTCATAATACTACATTTCTATACATTATTTGAGCTAAATTAACTTAAATCCCTTACCTCAAATCATCTTGAAAGCAAGAAACAAGCAATGAGCACATTCAAGCTCCAACAAGTTCCTTTGAGTTCCAAGCTTGAAATCAACCAAATTGAACACCAAGAGCATGAAGTTAAGACCATTTCTAACCATTTAACAAGTTTAGAACTAACCCATAAGGATCAAATACGATTACCTTTGCGTTTGAATAAAAAACTTGCAAGAACAACTCCAAATGCACCAATTCCCCCAAAAACGAGCTAAGGGCTTGTTGGGATGGCTTTGGGACCTTTGATTTTCATGGAAACTTGAGTGATTTGGGAGGTTTGGAGGTGGAGAGCTGTGGAGGAAGAAGAGCTACGAAAATGGTGGATGGGGGAGATGATGAATAGTTTTATCTCCTCCATTTATAACCAACTTAGCCCAACTCTCTTCCACTTGTCACCTTGGCCCTCAAACATAATTTTTATTCACTTAGGCCACTATAACCTCCACTAAACCATCTTTCCTTGGTCCCAAAGAAAGGTTTTTCTTACCCAAACACTTTGCCCTTAAGTCACTTAAGCCATTATAAAACATAATAGCTCAATTTCTCACTTAGTGCATTTTTCTCTTAACTTTTGCTTTTGGTTCAAATGGCTATAAACACTTATGGTCTTAAATCAACTAGCTCAAAACACTTGCATGAACCTAATTTTATCAAAATTATGATCATGCCACTGACTTGGGCTAAAATTACCATTTTGTCATTTTTTCCCCTTAGGTGCCAATTACTCTTTAGAACTCAATTTAACCTTAATTAGCTTGCTTGCCTTGCTTAATAAAACTTATTTGAGGAAATAACTTTGGATTTACTTGCCTCAACATTTAATGTAGAGGAAATAGTAGGAAAGCCTTTACACTGACAGCCGTAAGCAAGGTAAGGTTAGTGGTGCAGCGCATAGACAAAGTGACAACAAAGGGCTATGCTTTCTTTCAGAAAAAGCGAGTGAAGGAAGAATCATGTCAAATTTGTGGGAGTCAACACCACAGCAGAAGCAACACAAGTATGAGATGGAAGAAAATGTAAGTGAATTTGTTAATTAAATTTATGTGTTCGATTGTACTATTGTGAGTAAAAGAATGAAGATTGATGAAACCGTGGCCCATAGTTAGACCAGATGAACACATAGCATTAAATTCTAAAAGAATACTACTGGAATGAGAAATAATTTTTAAAAGTTTAAAGGAAAAAATAAAGCATCAGTACTCTCACTGGAAACATGAGAATTAGACCGAATTGTGGACTAGAATTATTTGGTGTATATTATCATTGATATTGATATTTTTTTTTAATAGAGGTATGCATTTATAGTAGAAGGCCAATGCTAGAGGTGAGGTATTGTTGCCTAAACCTAACATTCTTAGTAGCTATAAAGCCCTTTATATGGCACACATCACAAAGGGCATATTATGATAATATAGGCCATGTGCATCCAATTTTAGGAAAATTTAGTGATAAGTCCCACAATTTTTTTTGGCTTTTTCATGATTAAAAATTATCGGACATGAATTTTTGTTCAAATTTATTCCACATGTACATTATGTTTTATCACCTGTTTATTTACTCATTATTCATTGCCCATGTAGTTTGTATCTTAAGGAAAAAGTGATGATGGTCATAATGTTTCATTTCAGTCCCGTGCCATGAATGACCAAATGCTCCCTCCCCAACTACAAGTAGCAACAGTAGCCTCTACTGCAACAAGAGACTCAGCACCAAGTTCCAAACCCAAAAAATACAAAAACAACAACCAAAAAAAGAAAAAGGCAATGGCACCAAGGTAAACTTTGTGGCCTCACTTTTGAGAAGACAATAAATGAAAAGAGGGAGCATAAAACTAAATGCAAATACTGTGAGAGGTTGCTAGCAAGTCATCTAAAGAATAATGGCACTAGTTCCCTCAGACCTCATTACAGCTCTTGTCTTGCACATATTGCATTAGAATCTAAGCAAAGTGAATTAGTTTTTGCTGCTGGAAATGAAGAAGGGAATAAAGGACTAGGAAGTTGGAAGTTTGATCTGGAATCGATAAGGAAAGGGTTAACTTTTATGATTATTATTGATGAATTACCTTTCAAGTTTATGGACAATGAAAGATTTAGGCACCTCATATCTATTGCTTGTCCTAGATTTCATGTTCCCTTATGACATACAATTGCTAGAGATTTCTTTGAGTAATATTTAATTGAGAGGAAAAAATTGAAACAATATTTTAAGAATACATGCCAATGAGTTTGCCTTACCATGGATACATGGACTTCTTTAAAGAAAGTTAACTGCATGTGTCTTATTGCACATTTCATCTATGAAAATTGGAAATTGTATAAAAAGATTTTGAACTTTTGTCCAATTACTGGTCATCGAGGTGAGATCATTGGTAGGACATAAAAGAATTGCCTTATTGATTAGGATATTGATAGGGTATTCACAATTACAGTTGACAATGCTAGTTCTAATGATGTGGCAATTGGGGAACGGGTGCTATTGGTTGTAAGTACATGCATATGAGATGTATTGTCCATATCATAAATCTTGCTGTTGTTGATGGATTAAAAGAGTTACATGATTTTGTGGCTTGTGTTTGAGCTGCAGCTAAATTTGTAAAGCAATCTCCAGCAAGATATGCTAATTTCAAAAAATGTATTGAGAGGGACAAGATTGAGAGCAAGGCTTTGTTATGCTTAGATGTTAGCACTAGGTGGAATTCAACTTATTTAATGTTGAATGCTGCCTAGAAATTTGATAAAGCCTTTGAAGCATGTGCTACTGATGATCCTCATTTTGAACTTGAATTAAAGGAGTTGATTGGTGGAATACTTACATCTGATGATTAGGAAAATGTGAGAAGATTAGCCACTTTTCTTGAGAATTTTTATGACCTCACTTGTAGGATATCAGGTTCATTATATGTTACCTCTAATACCTTTTTTCCTGAGATTTCTGAAGTGGATGGTCTATTGCAAGAGTGGGGAAAGAGTGATGACTAGGTATTTGCTTTTACAGCTAGGAAAATGAAAGATATTGGGATAATGTTGAAAAGATGAATATGTTGATATTTATTGCAGTGATCCTTGGTTCACATAAACTGAAGTATGTTGAGTTTCGCTTTGAGTGAGATGTATTAGTCAAAGAAAGATTTAGGAATTAATTTAGCAAAAAAGGCCATGGATGCTTTGATTGTGTTGTTCAATTGGTATGAGAAAATGTTGCAGCCAAACAATTGTGGTGAATCAAGTGGAATTATCAAGCTTCATCCATTTCAAAATCTGAAATCCAAAAGAGGAAAGGTCAAATTTTGAAGGAAAGGAAAAAAACGTTCAAGTCACTCATCGGTGGTGATGAAAGTAAGTTTGATTTGATTAAGTATTTAAATAAAAAATATGAGGATGACTTAGATGTATTACAGTAGTGTAAAATAAACAATGAGCGTTTTCCTATCCTTAGTCGAATGGCCTATAATGTCCTGGCTATTCCTATCTCCACAGTTGCATCTAAATCTACATTTAGCATTGAAGGAAGGGTTCTTTATGCATTTAGGAGTTTATTGACTCCTAAGATTGTGCAAGCTCTCATATGTTGTTAAGATTATGCATTCTATTGGTGTTAAAGAAGACTTTGAAGAGATTGAAAAATTGGAATAAGGTACTATTATTTGTCTAACATATGTTTTTTGTATAATTTATTTGTCTTTCTTCTTTTATTTATGTCTTTATTTTTTTTCCACAAATTTGTCAAAAGTGGGATTGGCTAATTCAATGATAGATATTTGAAGAAAAGATTTGGTTAGTTGTTTGTGGGTGACAACACCCATCGCAGGCAAGTATGTTCCTTAGTTGTTAATTACATTGTCATAAACCCAGGAAGTAGTTCATTTAAAGATTTCATTCATGTTTGTATTCAAGTAACTCATCATTTATGTTGTTTCTTGTAGGCATATGGGAATGGGATGGCTGGCACATTTTGTGGCTTAGCAGTACTCTTATTTTTTAACTTGGCTGTTATTTTGAACTTTGAAGACAAGAAAGTTGGACTTTGGCACTTTTATATTTGTTTTGCCAAATGGAAGGAAACAATAACCAACCAACATGGCATGAATTTCCTCTCTTGACTTATATACATTAAAAACAACACTCACTTTTTTTCCTAGGATGAACGATGTTACATTCGACCTAAAAGTGTGATTACATGGCAAAAAAAACCTAGTGACAATCAAACCAACATGGCTTCCTGTATTTCTTCAACAGAAATGTGTCAAGTTCATATACGCAATATCAATGCACAAGCTTACCATGTGTACTCCAACCCAAAAGGTTGCTACATGCAAGAAAATCATTAATTATCCATAATAAACATGCCTTCATAACAAAATTCTGTTTGCACAAATTGCCCTATATGACAACCCTTTCCAACCATAAGTTTTGAGCTCCTTAATCAATGGTTGTAAAAATACATCAATGTTGTGACCCCATGCTCTAAGACTAAGAATTATGAGAGTCATGAAAATAAAGGGTTCCTTCATGCATAGATTTGATAGAAGATTGTAAACAACTATAAAGACCAACCATATTATGTATGTTCCACCAATAACATTATTCAGGTTAAAACCATTTGTATATAACCTGAACCTAATATTTCTGAATTCAGTAGCAAATGATGGGAAAGTTCAGTTTACGTGAGGCCACACTTCAAATTGACATGGATGAGTCATACTTCCATCATTGCTTGATCTATTATAAGTATGCCAAGTCATGTGATTTACTGTTTAGATGACATGTACAAGCGCTTCAACCTATTTATTAATGAAAGATACTATAACAATTTCTTGGGATTAACTTTCTTTATCCGCTAGTTATTCCTTCATTGTATCTAGAACTCCTACATTCACGACAATGTGTTAATTTTTCATCTTCATAATAGAATACCACACATTTATTCTCATGAGCATGAACTTTTATATAAGGCAACCCTTAATCCTTTTGTTAGTTGCTTCGCATCATATAGTACCTCTGGGAGTTTGTTATTTTCAAGAAACATTTCCTTCATAAGTTTCAATGCCCGATCAAAACAACAATCTGTCATATTGAACTTACTTTTACAGCTTAACAATTAGGTCATTGTTTCATGCACCCATCACACAATGGTGCATTTGCATCATCTAATAAATTATAGAAATGTTGTACAGTTGGATTAGGTAGCTCTCGTCCTAATTTAGACACATTAAACACATTATTATTATCATTGGTGCTATCATATTCTTCATCATCAGTATCCTCAATTCATCCATCCACTGACATTCTTTCACCATTTTTTAAATCTACATTCGATGTTAGCAGACCTATTGATTCACGCATTATTTGTTCGCACGTATTTATACTACTTGATTCCCTTTCTCTCCCTCCAGAAGAGAATGATGGAAAATAACTATGGCACATATTTGAAATGTGTAAATTTCTAAAATATCGTTCTTTGTGATAGTTATATATATAACAGTTCGGTGTAAATTTATATCAACACAAATGCTCTTTAACTTTCACTTCTATTCTATAATATATGTTATTACATTTGTGACAAAGGCATTTGATCATTTCTGACTCTGTCCTACTATATGCAAACTGTGTAAACTCATTAACGCTAGTCACAAATCCAAGATTCATATACCCATTTGCATCTTATCCTCTGGTAAATCCATTCATGTCCATTAGCAATCATTTGCCTTCCAAAATAATAGTCAAAACCCTCAACATAGTCACACACATATATATACACTGGATATAATTTAACTATTGCATTGTTGTTAATGAATTACCTATAAATGTCATACATATATGTTGACTTTCTAAGACTACACTATCTCTTCCCTTAAGGTAAGGGCCATACACTGTCCAAAGTTGCATAACATAGTTCAGAATTTATGCATGACATTTATAGGTAATTCATTAAAAATTTGGGAAATAGTTCACCGAAATCCACAAACTGTTAATAGAAAAGGAACATATTAACTATAATACCGCTTATGCAACATTCAACTGTTTGAGTTGGACAATCTATGATTATGTTAATCTCAAATATAACTCAATCTAATATAGCTTGCTCATCTATAATCTAAATAGGATCAACATTATGTTTGTCATTTACATAATCATAGATGGAGAATAAAAGATTCACCGAGTAAATACTTATGATGCAACTACATGCTGCATTACAACTCTATTATCCAAATTAACATAAATATATCTTCTACAAATTAAGTTCATATCTAAATCATTAACCTCATTCTAAAAATCTTCAATAGCACCTTGGTGAAGTAGAAGCAGAAGCAGAAGTAGAAGCAAGAGCAGAACAAAATGAAAAAGAAGGCGGAAAGGAGGAGGAGGCATATTAATGCCAAAATATGTAGCAAAATCGTATGAGTATCAAATCAAAGTTATAATTGTAAAAAAATTATAGCAAAAGATTTCCTATAGCTTTAAGATGATTATTTTTTCTACATATATTTTTTTCACAAAATTGTAGGAGTAGAGTAGAGTAGGAAAAACATATGACAAGTTGTTTTTTTATGCATGTGCAATAACTGTGGTCATTACCACAATTACCACATCAAAATCGTCACGTAAATTCCTACCAGGTGTTTTTGAACCATTTCCCATAATTTTATTTATTGAATCCAAAGTTTTAAAATATCCAAAACGCACTAAAATGCTAAGGGTTCAAAAGCATTAAGTAAAATTGCGGGCTTTAATGAAGTAAAGCACTACTTTAGAAATAAATTCTAGTATATGTAAACTAGTGAATTCTAGACATAAAATATACCAAAATCAACTACTAAGTATGTTAAATATCTAGAAAGCTAGCAAAGGCTAACACTCTAAATCCCAAGTCTTAAATGCTCAAAGATCAACTATCATCATCTTGAAGACTAGTAAAGTCCTTAAAATCATAACTAGATTTATATCCCTCATTATCTTTCGCCTCTACATCATGAACATCTTTCTCGATAACCAGAACCATAGTTGCTTTTGTATGAGAACTTGAAGCAACACCACTTCTTAAAGTATTCAGCCCATTAACTCAAAACCTCATACTAAACCTTTGCTCATGAACTCCAGTAGCTCTAGTAACATCACCCCACATCAAATCATCATCATCATCATCACCAAACACAAGTTTATCCTCAGCATCTTCTTGAACACTTCCAACCAACCACTCATTACTATCATTTATGTCTTTCAAGATAATTGAACCAATTAAGTATTGCATTTTGAATCTTTTAATTAAGACTCGATTGTACTTGACATAGATCAAGTCATTCAACCAAGCTTGAGCAAGCCTATTCATTCTCTTGCTTTAAATATACAAAAATAATAAAAAAAATTAGTTACTAATTCATTTGTAGGTAGAGGAATTAATTAGATTTAAACAAGTTAACAATAAGGATGCTTTTCTTACTTGCTCAAAAACACTATAATTTCTCTCATATCCCAAAGAACTACAACTAAGACTAAGAATCTATATGGAAAATTTTGTAAAGCAAGGGTGGAAGCTCCATATGCAGACCACTAATCAATTGTTTAGAAAATTAAAAATATATAATTACTAAATAATGATTAAAAATGATATAAAATTGTCATAGTGCCTTCATCTTCCTTTGTCAAATTGTCATAGTAGTCTCAAGCAGGCCTTCAACATTTTTGCACACACTTAACTCATTGGAAATTTTATCTTGAATGCGAAGGTCTAGAACCAATTTTCATAAGTACTCATACAACTTGACCATTACCTCTTCATATTGCCCAATTGATTTAAAATTGTCATAATAAAATTTGGGTTCAAAAAATATCCAGCTGCATGCAATGGGTGATGAAGTTGACACTCAGCACTCTCATCTCTTGTCAATAATTTGAAAAATGTCCCCATACTTGTCCTCTACACCATGAAAATATACAGAAATGATTTCTTTAGCACAATCCATAACCCCGTATATATAGCCCATGACCAGTTCCTTCTCACCATCAACCAATTGAAGTACCCCAATAAAAGGACTTGTCACATTAAGAATATACAATACGTTATTCCAAATGAAGGCATTAAGATGGTTACACTTGCTTTTTTTTCCCAACTTGCTTTCTAGCACATTTGCTACTTGTCCATTTTTGTGAAGTAAACATCTTTCTCAAGTTGTACTTTTGAACATGAAAACTTTGAAGAGTTAGAAAATAAGTAGCAAACCTGGTCTTAGTCGAAAGGATCAAGTTCCTTTGATTTGTAAATTTTCTCATCAAATTCACCAATCCAATATGATTATAGATGTACCTACAAATCCAAATATCTCTCTTAATTATCTTTGTGATGTTTGGAATCTTTCCAATATCTTCTAACATCAAGTCAACACAATGAGAAGCACATAGGATGCAATAAATATAAGGATATTTTGCTTCCACTAGTAGCATTAATAACAAATAAGTAATTACTAGAATATTACAATAAAACAATTTAGTTACTAATTTGTAGGTTGAGTCATTGTTCATAATATTTTGACCAACATTAGATGGTTCAACTTTCCCAATTATCCTCAAGAGCAACTCAAATTTCTTTTCTCTAATTTGTCAGTATACAGATGGATTCACAGACTCCAAAAACATACCTTTTTTAGCACAATTTACAAGAAAGTTAGTGATAGACTGATGATTCTTATCTATCCATCCATTAGACAAAATAGAGCAGCCCATTTTTGCCCATTTCTTCCTATGATTTTTTAAGATGGCATTTGTGTTAGCAATCTCATTCTTCAAGAGAGGAACTTTAACTTCATGATAGCTAAGAGGTTTCATGCCAATGTCATATTTATCAATAGAATAAACTGTAACTTTGAAGTTATTGAGATTCATAGCATTAAATGGAATTGCTGCCTCATACATCCATCTTGCTATATCAATACAAGCCTTTTTCCCTCAATCCTTTTTTGAATGCATTGTTGATTATTGTTTACGTCATTCAATTTGCTTTTCCAGCCTCTGTTAAAGGTTTAAAGAAAGAATGGATGAAGTCTCCACTAGATGAACTGTGTCTTGATCTCTTACAAACATTACTTGCACTCCCTTCTTTATCACTCACACTAGCAGCTCTTTTCTCACCTGGATCAACTAACTCAACTTCCTTCTCTTCCTCCTCATTCATGTCAACTTCATCTAAATCAAGGTGCATTCTAATATGATCATTCACTATTTTTTTATTAACAATATATTTTGTAACATCCTCTTTTACATGCACTAGAATCTTCAAGCAAGCTATCACATTCTTAAACCCACCAACTAAATGTTGCTTCAATCTAGAAATGCCTCATTTTACTTCCTTCCAATAATAGTTGCAAGCAATATTGGTTTTGTTCTTTGGGTATTTACAATAACCATGGTTCTAACCAATATCTCTTTAAGGATTTTGAGAATTTTTTGAGGTTCTAAATCTGAAGCCACGTAGAAACCTAAAAATATAATGAAAAAAATGGAAAAAAATTGATTAATGAAAAATGATAAACTAATTACAATAAAACAATAAACTAACAAAGGGAAAAATAAAAAGAATAGAAAATGATGAAAAAGATGCATAGAAAAGGACAAGTTCCATAGAAAACAAAAAGGGTAAAAAGACAATTGTCTTGGTGGAAGAAAAATAATGCTAATAGGAGAGAAGGAAGATAAAAAAGATAAAAAATATCTTGCTTTCTACTGCTAGGTTATCGTTGTTTGCCCAACTATCTACTTCTCTGCTTTCTTTTCCCTTTTGTCTTTTTGTTGTTTTGGTTGTATCTTTCACTAAACTTCACTTTTGTTCTTCATTTTTTTTCTATTTGGTTGTCTCTTCGATTCCATTTGTCTTTGTTTGCTCGACTATCATTTTTTTGTCTCTCTCTCTCTCTCTTGTTAAATCTTTTAACCCACGTCACTTCCTTGAAACTCTAAGAATTTTTATTTTCTTGGGACTCTTAAGTTCAGTATTAATTATTGTTAGAGTTAAATGGCCAATTCATTAAAGCAACATTTTACACCTTGTCAAAAGCATGCGCATCATGCACTTTAAGCTCACTTTTGCAAATAGGCATCATTTTAATGGAAAAAAGCCTACAAGCTACATCACTTCATGCTTTGCATATAGCATGCTTTTAGTAACATTGGTCGAATCACACATTGTAGGAAAATCATTAGACCAACCTCATATTAACTAGTCAATGAATTTATGTCCAATGATTTTCCTACCACTGGCTTTCCTATGATTTAAATCGTAGAGGGTAGGAAATAAGCCTCCCTTTATAATGATATTTACTAAGCCAAATTTTCTATTTCAAATCCTCAAAGATTTCTATGATTGGTTCTTTTATGTTTTTAGTATGATTAATGATGCTCCACTTGTAGTGCCTAGATTTTGGAATTTGATTCATATATACCTTGCTAATTTCGCAGTCGACCTTAGAATAAGGTATAATTTAACAATGATATTTATAGTTTTTTTTTTGTCTAACTGTTTGTCTTTCATGGGGATCATGCTTGATTTGATAATATCTAATCTAGATCCAAATTCATATTATACTTCTATTTATCAGATTTTCTGAATCTAAATTTTATCTTATCTTATTTTTCTAGAATTTGTGATTTCTTTTTTTATTTGGCACTTATCCTATATAAATTTTTAGAACTCTATTCCTCTATCTTGATGGGTGCAAGGTTACTAAAATTAGGATTTCACCTAAAATTGATTTTCATTTTTATGAATAATAGATTGTAAAATCGAATCAAAATGTAATATTTTACCAAAAACTTCTGAAAAAGTATTGAAAAGATGTAACCATGTCATAAACATTAAATTTTAATAAATTTAAGTTTTTCTTTATCAAAATATTAATGATTATTAACCTCTATATAATTTTGAAATTTTTGACCAAATTGGTAAGTGACAACTATTGATATCTAAGAATAAGTTTGAAATAGATGTTCATGTTGCAATGGAAAGAATTTCAAATAAATATAATTAAAAATCAAAAAATTTATTAAATTTATGAATACAAATGAGGGTTTTTATGTACAATCATTTTAAGTTATTTCTTATTAGTAATCACTTATAACCAACCACAATTAATAACCTAAAAAGTTGTTAATATTTTAGAGAAACATAGAGTATGACACAAAAAGATATACTCTATTTGTCCTAAAAATTTTGCTCCATTTATTTTCAGCAATCAATCTAGGATTTTTTATTTTCAACATTTTAATATATAAATAAAAAATCTTTATATACGAATAATAAATCAAGACATGTAGTTTCTAACTATATATGTTTTTTTTTATTTTTTTTTCTAACAAACAATAATATGAATAAATTTAAATCAAAATACTTAAAAAAGTCAAATGAAATAAAAGTTTTGGGATGGAGAAAGTACATAACATCAATTGTACAAAAGCATATATACAAACATGAGGTTTTGAATCATTAATAGTAAGTATTTAGCATAATAATTTAAGTTCATCACTTCTATCTCTCTTACAATAATTAACTACTAAGTGTCTAACATGAAATCCAAAATTAAATAAGTTGAATTAAACATAAAAGTCTATTTTTTAATCAATAGTGTGAAATCGTAAAGTATCCTTATGATTCTAAAGATTTTAGAAGTTAAATCTTGAATTTATAGGATTCTACCCAAACTATGATTTTACCTTGAATCAAATCTTTTTTCTTGTTATGAATCGTAAAATTATAAGATTCTAATATTTGAATCAAGATTTTAACAACGTCCTTAAATGGGAGTGCTTTTGTTGTGTCGGCAAATATGGTCACTTCATCTACATATTCTACATTGCCTCCATATAGTTTTAGAAAATAAAACTTGAGGTTGTTCTTTTTGTGCAGGTGTTACATGTTTTGATTTTTTCATTCTAAACGATGAACACATTTGATGATGTTGTTGTTTGTTATTAGTTTATTATTGTAACACTCGCATATAAGATTCATAGTTTTGAGTGAGCGAAATGAATACCAAATTTTTTATGTGTTTAAGATGTATTTATATGGTGTGATAGGGTGAATTTTTTATGAAATTTTATTGTAGAAAATTTAGTTTTAATTTTTTTGTAGATAATGATGTTAGCTATTAATTATTAATTTTTGTACTTATGTGTGTTTAGTTATGATTACCACGTTTAAATCTTAATTCAAATTTCACGTCTCAAAATGCTTTCAATGGCGCCATTTCAAAGTAATGTTGTGGCTGAGGTATACTTGGAAAAATGGGAGAAAAAAATTTAGAGGCAATTTGTTCTACCTTAAGTCAACTTAATCCAAAACAACATAATTTTATATTTACATCTTATTTATCTGGAATCAATTTCAATTTCAAACCAATATTATTTAGGTGTAATAATCCATTGATTGTAAAATTTTTATGATACTATTAAATTTCTATGAATTTTTATTTTTTAGGCATTAAAAAGAAAATTTTCATAAAATTTTAATAACATTGTAAAAAAAAATTTTTTGAATGGATTATTACACATTCATAATATTTACTATCAAATAAAATTGATTTTGGGAAACAAAGATGTAAAAATAAAAATAAATTGTTTTAAATTAAGTTTACTTTAAGTTAAAATGAATTGGCTTTTGAATTCCTTACTAAGAGTAAAGAGTGTGACACATGTCAATACCACCTCTCTATTATGTGAAATATCATATTTACCCTTAAATGTATCATGCTATATTGATGGAAACCCACCAACCATGCATATAAACCCTAGACCTGTGACAAGAAAGAAAGCTGAAGAGCTTACAAAGACATGCACTTCAAGGCTGGAAATAGCGAAGGAGAGCTCAAAGATTATAATTGGAGCATTTAGAAGACTATGATCTAGGTGCACTCAAGTCCACACATGCACCTTTGGCACATATACTCTAGAGCCTACCTACACCCTAAGACACTCTAAAGACCATGGTGCACCAATAGGAAGGCTAAATCATGTGAAGGCCTGAGAAGGCCCAAGGGTGCGTCTGAGGCACACCCTCACATGTTAAGGACTTGGTTGAGGGGTCCAAACCTATTTCTACTTGTTTTCGGTTTTGTTTGTGTTTAAAAACATATTTTGTACATGTTTGGATGAGAAACAGGGGCATGGTTTGGGGAGCCTATTGCATGTTTTATGTATACTTCATTCAAGTTTACAATTTCTTATTATTAGGAGTTCTAACATTATAGTTTAGGTAGTAGTGTGGTCAGAAATTTAGGGTTAGGTGTGAAATTATCCTTAATTTCTTGTTCATTACTTGATAGCTTTCAAACATTTTTTAAGTTTATTAAATCTTTTTATCATCCTTGCCTACTAGGTCTAACATGAATTTCAGTAAAAATTATACAACATATAAGTTAAACATATAGAGATTTTATCTAAATATAAAAAATCAATAGCTAAATTTGTAAAGAAATTAGCAAAGTATAGGATAGTGATGGGATTTTTCAAAATTTTTGTTAAATGAAAAAAGAGCCAATTTATAATTTTCAACAGAAAATGGGGATCATTAAGCACATGAATGATAGGTTTGGGATGGATTGCAATAAAAAATGAAGGTTATGTACTTTGACACATAATAACATTTGGTAATTCAACATCATTCGAATAATAATAAAATTTCTGGTAAATGATTTTACAATGTCTGCAATGTAGGAAAATATTTTGTAACCACTTAATTTTTTTTTTTTTTTTTTTTTTTGCTAATTAGAAGGATAATAAATAATGGTGTACTAATATCATAACAATGTGATAATAAATTATGGCATTGAGGTTCTTTGAAAATTTAAGTGAAAAGTATATAGTGTGGTGTAAAAAAGATTTACCTTATATATTTTTCTATAAAACAAGAATGAATTTGACATTCAAGTAATAAAACTAGTCAGTTAATTGACCATATTTTTATGTTCCAAAAAATTAGTTTGAGGATATTTTTTGTTCAACATAAAAGTTAAGTGGAAAAATGAAACAAATTATCCTAACATTTTGGGAACGAAAAAATTTGTGTTGAAAAATAAAATAAACTAATTTGATAATATTAACTTTTTTTGTAATTATATCTTTAGCTATGTACATTATAATTTATATTTTCCAACATTGTTGAGGTTGCTGCCACATATCTCCACACCCCTAACTACACCACTAAGTTTTGGTGTTGTGAAACTCTAATGCCTAAACATCCATAAAAGGACATTAATACAATTCTTGCTTAAGAGTTTCTCTCTTTTGTTCTTTTTTAACTTACTTTTGGCACATAAGGAATTTACATGTTCTTTGTGTGTTTTGCTATACTTCTTGTTTTAAGGTTGAGTATAGGTGGGGTGTTTGCCTAGTCTCTTGGACACAGTTTGTGGAGCTTGTTAGTATCTTGGGGAGTTTCTTGGTCCATATACCAAGGGTTTCCTATCATTTATATAATGCCCTCATATCCTTAATGGGAGAAATGTGGGAAGTCTTATTTGAATATATTGACTCAAGTTCCAGAACAAAAGCATCTAGCGCTTATCCTTAGGTTCTATAACATAAATATCTAGCACTTATCCTTTTCTTTTCACAAAGGATAGTCTATATGGTGTGGACATGTTTTCATTGATAGGTTTTGAGCTTGGTCATTTTAGATGGTATTAGAGTTGACCTAGAATTGTGATGGTGTGGCATACTAGGTGTGCATATGCATCGTCTACTTATGTTTTGAGATATGTGTTTATATATCCACATAAGACTTTCTACATTTCTCCTATATGAGATATGATGGTGTTACAATTAATACACATTCATACTATCACAAGTTGAATAATGGTAAATCCATGTAGACTTAGACAAAAATATAAGTTACAAGTTAATTAGAATTTGATTAAGGTAAAATGTATATGCTTACCCACTGCATTTTAATCTACTCAACGTTGTCACATAAGGTTATGAATATCACTTTTTTAAAATTATTTGAAGCTCTTATAAGAAAATACATAATGGACAAGCATTATGAAGGCAACTAATTCTAGGCTAGTTCCACAAGATCCACTTGGTTTGAAATTTTTTAATAAATTTCAAAGGTTTTTATCTCTCTAGCTCTGGCAATAGTAAAATGGGTCAAATTAACAAATATGAGATTCCAAGTCTAAACATTAGATCATTTAGGTAGATTAATGTTTTAGAACTAGGGGAGAACCTAGAATTTTTATAAAGCAAGGGTCAATATACATACATACATACATACATACATAAATATATATATATATATATATATATATATATAAGAGAAACCCACCCATTCCCCAATACCACTTCTTTTAGCATTAACTTTATAATTCAATTATAACATTAATTTTAGAATTCATTTGTTATATATATAAAGGAAAAACTCACTCATTCCCTAATCCTACTTCTTTTAGCATTAACTTCATAGTACAATTGTAGCATTAATGTTAAAATTTATTTGTAATAATTAATACTTAGGTCCTTATATAGTCCTCACTCCAAAATTCACCCTTCCCTCAAGGCTACTTCTTTTACCATTATTGCAAAGTGCGTTTGTATTATTTAATAACTTAGGCCGATATATAGTTACGAATCCAAAATTTAGATTTTGAATTGTGATTCTTAATAGGCTCTGTGTCATTGTAAAAAGCCTTTAAAATTTTATTTTTTATACATTTTAGCAATTGAATATAAATTCCTATCCTATTAGTATAATAAAACACTATTAGCTTTCATTCCTTTCTTAATGGCTCATTAATATATATATTGAGGAACAATAAAATTAATGAGCCATTAAGAACAGAACAAAAGCTAATAGTGTTTTATTATACTAATAGGATAGGATTATATATATAGGAGAAACCCACTCATTCCCCAATACCACTTCATTTAGCATTAACTTTATAGTACAACTATAGCATTAATTTCAGAATTCATTTGTAATATATATAAAAAAGAAACTCACTCATTCCCCAATACTTCTTCTTTTAACATTAACTTCATAGTACAATTATAGCATTAATTTCAGAATTTATTTCTAATAATTAATATTTACGTCCTTATATAGCCCTCTCTCCAAAATTCACCCTTTCCTCAAGGCTACTTCTTTTACCACTAATTGCAAAGTGCATTTGTATTATTTAATAACTTAGGCCCTTATATAGTTATGAATCCAAAATTTTGATTTTGAATTGTATTTTTTAATGGGCTCTGTGTCATAGTAAAGAGCTCTTAAAATTTTATTTTTTTATACATTTTAGTAATTGAATTTAAATTTTTATCCTCTTAGTATAACAAAACACTATTTGCTTTTGTTCATTTCTTAATGGCTCATTGATTTTATTGTTCCTTAATCAATTGTTTTAAATAGATTCCATCACTTTGTAGCCATTTAGTAGCTTTAATTTTCATTAGAATACTCTGATTACAATTTTATTTGGCTTTAATAGTATTAATATTGTCCGTCCAACTCATTCTTATACGTTTATGCTTTGATTACAAATTTATTTGGTTTCAATGGTATTGTCGAATCAACTCCTCTATATATATGGATTCTCACATTTGCTTTCAACACACACTTAATATTATCATTCCTTCCTTTCATTTCTTCCCACCATCTCTTGCTACCTTTCTTCATTTCTTTACTAATTTATATTTTTAGATTTTCACCAATATCAAAGATGAGATAATTATTTGAAAAGACTGATAGGTTTTCTTAATTTTTTTTTATTTCTGTCTTTAAATTCCTACAATGGATGAATATGTTATTTTATGAATCTTTTCTTATTTTTATAGTGTTTCGATGGAAGATGTTACATTGGAGGAATTGTCTCTTGAGATGTCTGATTGGGCTATTCAAGTAAGGATGTGTCATTTATGGGATATTTTTAATTTAAAAAAAGTGACCAATTTATCAGTGCCAATTTTGTTCTTGTGGATGAGAAGATTTTCTCTTTTATTTTCTCTATTCTACTTAATTGTTCAATTTATTATTTTCTCCCTACTATAAATATATGTTCATGATCTATTATTAGCTACTATGTTTGTTGTTTACATATGAAGGGTGTGGCAATTCATGGGTCTATCAAAAATTCTTTGGCATACAAGTTTAAAGAGAAGCTTCATGAAGGAAATATATATATCTTCCAGAATTTCAGAGTTCTTCCAAAGAATAAGACTTATCAAATTATAGATACACACCTATTTATAATCCACTTTATTCATAACACACAAATCTATGATATGAACCATGAGCCTTGTAATTTTCCTATGCATAAATCTAAGTTTGTTGCTTTTGATCAACTTAACACATGCGTTGACCAAGAAAAATTTCTTATTAGTTAATCTAAAAGTTTTCCAAAATATAATCACATGCTGCATGTACTATCTATATATCATAATTCTCATTTGTTTTTGCATGAAAAATGTTGTGGGGGTTGTTGTAGAGGTTAGTACAATAGAGCAAAAGATTATTAAGAGTGATTCAATTAACACATTAACTATAAAGTTATAGGATTGAGGTATTTTTTATAGCATGATGTTCAATGTGTTCCCTTGGAACATTTGTGCATATTTTTCCACTAATTTTCATCTTTTTTAAATAGTGGGAATGTAACGACCCAAGTCCAGAACTGGTCAACGGAACACCTGCCCACACCACATGGGCTATCCTTTAGAAAAGGATAAGCGCTAGGTGCTTATGTTCTGGAATTAGAGCCTATATATCCACATAAGGCTTCCCACAATTCACCCATGTGGGATATGGGGGTGTTACAAACTCCCCCCCTTATGTACCCAACGTCCCCGTTGGGGTCAATCGGATTACTTGGTTCCTCAGACCAAGTAACCTCTCTAATCGGACTACTTAGCCCCTAGCCAAGTAGCCTCTCGAATCCAGGATCAGTCCCGGTAGACGATGCATGTGCATACCCACTATGTCACACCATCGTGGTCCCGGGTCGGCTCTGATACCATTTGTAACGACCCAAGTCCAGAACTGGTCAACGGAACACCTGCCCACACCACATGGGCTATCCTTTAGAAAAGGATAAGCGCTAGGTACTTATGTTCTGGAATTGGAGCCTATATATCCACATAAGGCTTCCCACAATTCACCCATGTGGGATATGGGGGTGTTACAGGGAATAAAATCTTACTTACACTATGGTCAGAGTTCTCCAATTTTTTTTTGTGAATAAAGGAAAAAATGAATCATCTTCTGTTGTAAGATTGTCAGAGTTTTCACTTTTTTTGTTGCCAAGATTGTCAAGTTTTCTAACATACTATACCTTCTCTTATCCACATTTAGCTTTACTTCTCATTCTACTATAATGTAAACTTATTAACTATCTTGTATCTATATAAAGTAGAAACCTAAATAATAGGTTGGAATCATTAACTATGGAGCTTTCTCAATCTTTTAAAAACTTCTTGACTCACTTTCAATGCTAAAATATTTTAAGGACCCTTTAACTACACACTCTAATATTTGGATTTTTATTATATTGATATCCACATAAATTTTTGTTGAGGTTTCTGCCCATCTTAAACATAATTCTACATATTAAAGTACATTAATCAATCTATAGTTAATAATTGATATAATTGAACTCTTACGGGTTTTTTTTCTAGAGTTATTGTTACCAATTAGAGTGTTATGGTAGTAATGTTATTAAAGTTACTTATTATTTTATTTAATGTTTCATTTAATAACATTTATTAGGCAATAAATTTAAACCACTAATTATGCCAAATTTACACGTTGAATGTGCAATTCAATTCAATAAACCAAAGCAAATTAATTAGTAATTAGAAAAAATAATTAGTATAAATAAAGAAGAAACCTAAACAATATGTTGAAACCATTATAGAGCTTCTTTGATATTTTTAAAATTTCTTGACTTACTTTTCAACACTTAAATATTTTAGGGACCATTTAACTATACTCTATTATTCAGATTTGTATTGTGTTGATATCCTCATAAATCTTTTTGACTTATAATTGGTCTTTATTCTTCTGTTTCCACTCATCTTAAACATAATTCCACCTATTAAAGCACGCCAATGGATTTAAGTTAATCATTTATTTGTATAGCCTATCGATTTAATGATTGATATAATTGAACTCTTTATGGGTTTTTTTAGAGTTATTGTTACCAATTAGAGTGTTGTGGCAGTTATACTATTAAAATTAATTAATAGTATTTTATTTAATATTTTAGTTACTAACATTTATTAGGCAATAAATTTGATTCACTAATTATGCCAAATTTACACATTGAATGTGCAATTGAATTCTTTAAACCAAAACTAATTACATAGTAATTAGAAAAAAATAATTAGTATAAATTAGGTTAACATTGTTAGTTATTAGAGGAAGGAACAAAAAACTTTCAAGTTTATAGAATGCCAAAATGTCTAGGTTTTGGATATACAACTTCAAATAATTCTAATTCTATGCACAGTCATTTCACTCCTATGTTTCTCTTATTTTCTTTTATTTTCTTTAACAAAAGAAGCTTTTCATACTATATGATATTTCTATGCTTTTTGCATTAGTGGTAATTGATTTGCACTTTTATCTATGTAGTAGCTTCAATTACTTCATAAAATTATTTGAGATATGACTAGATGTAATTAATTGTGTTATTTTTAATTTTACTGTATTAATATTTTCTCCTTTTTTTGGCTAAAAAAATTATTATATTTTTAAAAATTACATTTTCCTTTTCATTCTCTTTGCCTACTAACAACTAATTTAAGTAATTTCTTTTATAAAAAATTTATTAATATAAATATAAATATATAAAATATCATCTCAATCGTACATATTTTATTTTTACCATAATTAATTGTGTTATTTTTATTTTTGAATTAAGTGAAATTTACATTTCTAAGTTTGGTGATTAAGAATTGATATATATTCTTTATTTAGTTTTGGGGGAACTTAAGAAAGAAAATGTTGAATTCCAGACTCATTTTTTAGATTTTAAATGGATTATTATTCTTTAGTTGTCATATTCATTGTTCTATAATAAAAAAATAAAAAATAGCTAAATTTTATTAAACATATTGGATATAGAATTATTTTCAATCTCTTATATTATTATTATTATTATTATTATTATTATTATTATCGACAGTATTTACAATAAAAAATAATTAGGAAATTATATATATAATTAAAATAGATTTGACTCTCTAAAACAATCAAGGACGTGACCTCCGAATTATAGCATTTACCAGAGCAAGAGAATCCGATTCCACGATAATCTGACCAACTCCAAGATCAGAAGCCAATTTCATACCTTCAGTTACCGATTGGCACTCGGCATGAAAGAATCGTGAAACCCATGCATTGTGCTGCTAAAACAACACCTTGATCATTCCGAAGAACTGGCCCAAGGCTCCGAAAGCCCATTTTAAGAAGCGTCAATGTCACTATAGCAAAGTGATCAATATTCTCAAAATAGAGAAAATCTACAAACCGGAGAATCTAAACCTAAATTGGTTCGTAAACTATTTGATATTTAATTTTTAGCCCATTCACATAATGTGGCCTCTTGTTTCTTGATAGAATTGACCATATTTTAAAATGCCAATGGTTTATCCGGCAAAAATAAAGATCTATGGCCAAATTTTGCCAAATGCAAATATTTGTGAAAGACTTTCACCTTCTGAAAATTACAGACACGCCCAGTCCGCATGTACATATGTTTATAAGCGACGAAGGCTCACAAACAGGCCACCGGACTTTGTCAAATTGGACGATGTGCCCCTTCAACTTTTAACTCAGCGGCAGCCCTTCAACTTGGCAAAACTCGTGAGCAGCTAGCATTCAAGACCTCTTCTTCATGATGCAATTTGAATAGATAGTCGTACTGTAACTTACATATATCATCACCTCAGATGTTACTAGCTTGTGTATTGGAGGTGGTAGAAGCTATAGAATTTGAACGGTGCCGTCTCTTACTACGTCCACGAGGCCGCGGAATCCTTGAGATCTTCTCTTGCCGTTGATAACTACCGCCATATTTTAACCTTCCGGCACCGTTAAACCGTTCTTTCTCCGCTGGGATGAGCACACACTCCGGTGGTGGCACCGGATACCTCAACCGGTCATAGCAATACGAATAATACATGTAATGCTGGCGGATTCTACGCATGCCGGAACGTTGTCTCTGTGCGACGGTAACAAAGTTGGACGGAACGAGATCGGAGTCGGGGGAGCATGCTTCGGCCGGTGATAGTTGCATTGGATCCAGGGGACAGCCTTGGAGGATAAAGTCTTTGAAGTCGGCTGCAAATGGAGCATATTTGTAGTCCACCTTGTGTTTTCCGCCATTGGTAGCCCAACTAGAGCCATCCCATATGGTGGCATATAGTTTCATTGGCTTTGATGGGTAGTCGCCTCCCATTGCCTCGTTTCTCACCACTTCCCTAATGGGTACTTCATCCACGTAAAATCTGTAATTCCATTTTCATGAACCACATTACATATTTTCTAGGTAGATTAACTACATAATATAGGTAAAAAGAGAGTAAAAATTCTATGCTTGGTAAAAGATACAATAATGGATTGTCTAAGCAATGAACTTAAGGTATAATCTTAAACCTAGTTTTAGTAATCATTGGACCAAACCCATATTGACAATATTTTGATAAGTTATTTACAAAAGAAATTAAAGTATATGCTTTGTAATTGCCAGGTAAATGTCAAATATTTACCATAACCTTCCCTACATGAAATCAAATAAGTAAATAAATTGCACATGCTTTATGAACTAATGCACACGTTCCTAAATATAAATTTTAAACACCTATTTTGAAATATTTTAAACTTTATATGTATTTGTAAATTTTACTAAATTTCAACGACGAAATGTGTAATTTTGGTGACTATTTTTGTACAATTTTAAAAGTTTAGCGACCAAAAATGTAATTTTTGTGGACTATTTTGAAAATTATTGAAAGTTTAGGAACCAACATATAAATATCAGAAAGTTTAGGAGTTCTCTATAATATTTCTAAGCAAAATTACTTTGTAGATTTTTACTCTAAGTAACCTAACCAAGAATTAAGAGAATGAATTCTATAAAATTGTGAATGATAGAGATTTCTTATAAAGTAAGAATGATGAATAATTATCCTTCTAATTAAACTAAATATATGTTTTTTAGAATTTTTACTTTCTCCAAAACAATCTAATTTTTATAATATTACTTTACATGAAAGGAATTATTAAATCAAATACACCAAGATTTTCATATAAAGCCTAAGGATGGCAAGTGAGTGGATAAAATCTATTAACCATGGATATTTGTCTCTAATAGACAAGTAAATGGATAAAAATACAATGTGGCAGACATAAGTAAGAAAGTGTACCCCCTTTAGCAGGTATTGGCAAGGTAACGGGTTTAGAATATCTGTGACGGTTAAATCTGCCCTGTCTGCTTGTCCTACCCGTGAAATGTATAATTTAAATATTTTTCATAACTACCCCATTAAACATACTCTTCTACCTTCAATAAACTTGTGCTCACTAAGGTCACCCTCTTTAATCACATAAAAAAAGTAAAATTATCTACATAGCAGTGGCCGTTTAAGAAGTGATGAATCTTGAACTCATAAAGTGTGAAATTTTGGTGGAAGAATCAAATGGGTATAGATCACTCACGGGTAGGATTACCCGATAGGTGATGGGTGAGGACGAGAAACTTCACCCACTAGCGGATATCCGCTATTTCTTGGGTAAGAAAAACACGGAGACGTGAATAGTAGATAGGGGGTACTCGTACCCAATCCTTCCTGTTGTCATCCCTAATAAAGGGCGAGCATTAGTTGATACAGTTTTGAAACTAACTAGAATACAATGATTCGAAAGGCGTTTTTTGTTTTTGCAAAGTATATCCAAATTGTTTGAATTACCTGTCAGAATCATTCCGAATGTTCAAATTATACTTTGCTTTATTCAATTCCTCTTTCTAAAATATAGGCACATTGTGAATGAAAAAAATAAGATAAATATTTAAAATTTTACCTCTCATGCCTGAAATTAAAAAAGGATAAACAATAAATATTCCAAAATTAGTAGAAAGTAATTTTATATATGTAGGGCCAATATAGATAATGGTAAAGTATTTATTATTATATGGTTTATTCAATTTATTCGGTTTCATGTGTATGATCTAATAACCGATCCGATAACAAAATAGAAAATTTCGTTTTGGTCCGAACCGACCAAACTGAAAAAAACAACTGAACCATTTTATCTAATGTAATTTGCTTATTTGGTTTTTTGGTTTAGTCCAAATAATGCTCACCCGGCTCTACCAAAAAACAAAAAAGAAACCATGACAATGAAGTATTGATCCATTCCTAAACTTAATGTAATTGTATATTTTAGTTCTAAATCTTTTAAAAACGTTCCAAATTAGTTTTAAAACTTTTTCAAAACGTTCCTATTAGTCTTTCATTGGATGGAAATTATTAAACCAAATAGTGGTCGCCACATACGTGTAGATGTAGAATAAAAATTGATGATTTAAACCATGTATTAATTATGAAAAAAATAATAGCTTAGTTAAAATTAAATTATTATTTCGAAAGCTTATGTTTGACAATATGCTAATTAAGTTAATAGGTTCCGCATCTAACGGGAGCTACAATAGGAACATTTTCAAAAGTTCAAGATCAAAAGGAAATAGTTAGTATATAGATTGAGGATGAAAACGAAACAACAATTAAAAGTTATGGAGTATTTGTGAAATTTAACGTAAAGTTTGCAATACCATTTCTTTGGATAATTAATAAGCACTTCTTTGAAGCAAAAGTAGAAACTCCCCCAAAACTGGCATTTTCCTACAATTAGGCCTACAAGGCAGCTAATTAACCCTAAATCTCCCCATTTTAGAGAAAATTGAACTGCACCAACAAATTAAGTTAAGAACAGAACAAATGTGTCTGTTCTGTTACGTTGTCCCCGGAAGCAACAGCTAGCAGGCCATTTTGGAAGGTTGCTAAGATCTTATCTTGAGTACAACCATGGCTTAATTAATTTCTAAGAAATTATGTCCTAAATCTTTTTATTGTTCACTTTGAATCATCATAAGAATTAACAGAGATTTCACATCCCACAAGCTGAGATCAATTGGCTGAAGGGACATTTGGCCCTGGCTAGGGTTCGAGACCTATCCCCTTCTCCAATCTTAAAAATGTCATTAAATATTGGTTCAATCATCGTTGAATCTTGAAAAATAGACATTTTCTCGGTCCCCTATACTACAAATACCTCCTTAAAACTCTATATTTATGTACCTAATTTTGAATTTAAAAAAAAAAAACAGAGAGAGAGAGAGAGAGAGATTTCACGGTGGGAAGAAGGATTTTTACGCGAATTAATCTAGAACTAATTAAAGTTAGAGATAACCCACGCATGAACTTGAGATTTGGCAATTGTGCCAAAGCCTAAAATTCATTTCATAGGTTTGTAATTTTACGGTGAATTAAGCTAGTGTTTTACGCATGACACATCTAATTAATCAAAGTTTTCTTGAGTTCATATCAGAAAATGTAAATTAGACATACATAACGCTCTTAATTTACATGATTAGCTTCCTGTTCGAACTTAATATATATGTGATCGTTATCACCAAAAAAAAAAAAAAACTTATTAAACAAGTAATGTAAAATAAAAACAGTAAATGTTTAAGAAAGGGGAAGAACTGAACTCACATGATGGTTTTGTTTGTCCAAGCAATGGTGTAGGTGTGGAACTCCCTGGTGGGATCGAACCACAAACTGTATCGCTCCTCCCGGCCGCGGTTGGTGCTGCCGTTCCCGTACATGTTGGTTTGGAACTTCCACGGCCGCCCCCCGACGTTCCCCAAGAACTCGAAATCTAATTCGTCGTGGTTCTTCTCAAACATGTCACCGTTTGATGTCTGGCTAGGTCACGACACACATATAAGTATCTAATATTTACTTGATTTTATTGCGTGCATTAAATCGATTACGATATACAAATAAATAAAACAAGAAGCTTTTAGGAAGAAAGTTTTGTAAGGAGTACTCACATAAAAGGCAACGACGATCCCGGCCGTGTAATCTCCCGGCAGCTTGATTTTGGCGCTGAAAAGTCCATGGTGATACATGCTTGATGAAATGAAACCAGCCCCTATGGTATATATAACCATAATTATTAAATTGAAATAATTTGGTTTTGTAAATGTAAACATGCATAATTTTATTGCAAAATTCTTTTTGATCCAACGTTTACAAATCCTGACTTTGCAAGAGATAATATTTAATCAAATAGTTGTATATATATATGTACCGGTGTACACATCGAGAAGAAGGCGGGCACTACGGCCGTCAGGGGAGCGGACGAGGTTGGAGTCGCCAAAGAGAGGGGAGTAGCCTTCATCGAAGGAAATGGTGGAGACGTTGAAAGCGGAGGAGGGAGGCAGAAAGGTTGCGAGGAGGAGGAGACCCAATGTTTTGGACAAACAAATATAAGAGCCACCCTTCATTTTCTCTTTTCTATTTTTGCTTTCCTTTTGACTCTCTTTATATACGAGTATTAGTGTTTTCCTCTCAATTGTTTATTCTCGATCGAGTAAGGCTAATTTCAATCTTATTCCTTTAATCCGGCCCCTAACTTTGAGTCCTTTCGGCTAAACCACTCCCGCCTTCAAAATTTTTACATCCTCTGTACTAATTAATTAATTGAATCGTATTCGATATACTGATTAATTGAATCGTATTCCTTAGCATATACTTTAATCTTTTTTTTTTCTTTTTTAATATTTTGAATCATTACAAAATGCCGAGACACTGCAACAAGAGTAGGTTATAGCAACTGGTGGCTAGAAGGTGAAAATTTTAAATTTTGGTGATTGAACAATACAATTGCTAGATGATGGGCAAAAGCCTAGTTGCCAAGGTCTGGCCATCATTTGGCGACCGAAATATAAACCAAACCAAACGGTCAACAAATGCTCGGCCTAGGCAACCGATTGTCGGGTTACACCTACCAACTTTGTTTCACTTTATATTCGTGGTGGATCGATGGATGCCACTGATGCTGCATTTTCCAAAGAAGTTTGGATATTGTGTTTTTTATCCAACTCTTTGGACGGGGTGGCAAATTAGAAACAAGGTCTTCGAGAACAAACTGTCTGATGTGGGTCAAGTCTTGGATCTTATTAAACTCGGTTGGATTTTGGACTAAGGCCGCCTATCCTGCTTGCTCATTCTCGGTTCTTGATTTCCTACTCAGCATTGAAAGCATTTCAACCACTGTCCACGTCTGGTTGGTGTTGTCCCGAAGTTGGTGAACTTAAATTTAACGTTGATGGCTCAGCAAAGGGAAAGCTAGCTTGGGAGGATTGCTTCGTGATCATCTTGGTACAGTCCTTGCTCTTTTCTCCAAACCAATAGGAACTGCAGACCCAAATGTTGCCGAAGTTTCAGCAACATTTCGTAGAGGCCCTTTGCATGATACACAGCAAAGACCATCTGAAAACATCAAAATTTGTATTGAAAGTGACTCTAGTAACACTGTGAATTTGGTGCTAAAAGCTGACTCTAGGCGGTGGAGATTGTGTCACGTTCTGTTGGAAATTGACGAGATTATGTCTGGTTTGAATTGCAGCGTTGCTCATCTGTTGAGAAATAAGAATGTTGATGCAGACAAAGCTTGCTAGGGAGGGTATTGACAAAGTCTCTCCCTTGTTTATTTGTTCCTCAGCTGATGCTCTTTCTTGCTCCTAGTTTTCTGCCGGTTGCATGTTGAAGCTTTGTCGTGTTCCCATTTATTTTGTTCTTCCCCTGCACGTTTTTGTTTGTGTCATCTTGTACTAGACTGAGGGTTGTCCTTCTATTTGTTTCTTTTAATGAATTATCTCTTATTTCAGGAAAAAAAAAAAAAAAGACATGGATTGTGAACAAAATTTAAAATTATTCATGTAATTGTACCATTCACATTCAATAAAACAAAAAATCAGATTCTTCCATCTGATCTATCTCTGTTATTTCAGAGGCAAATTGCCATGATCTCTTGTCTAATTATCTGCTTTGCTGTCATCATCATTTATCTTGCCCTTGTCGTCAGTGGAATCTGTTGGCGCACTGTACTGCCCTGTTGATGACGGAGAATACGTTGGGACTGCCGGCGAGTACCCAACACTTGGACTTCATGCATCAACACAATATTAATTAGCACACATCCATCTTTAATATGTTACATTAAACTTCATCAAATTGAAAGAAATTAAAATTGTAAACTAATTGGAGCATGTTTTAGCAGTCTTCGTTAGTATGAGAAATGAGAATCAAATCAAACTAGTTTCAGAAAAGCTTACAGTATAAATTATACCACAGGTAAAAAGGCAAAAGCAAAATACAGTATTTACCTGGCAGGATTAAATGTTGGACTTGAAGGGGAATATGATGGAGATGTTGGTGAGTATGATGGAGATGATGGAGAATACGATGGGGATGTGGGACTGAAACAAAAAAATTAAGGTAAATCAAATCTATTACTGAATCCATGATGAAAAGACACCATAAAGCTGTAAAATCCAATACTGGCAGCTCTAATCTTACAATCAGCAAGAAAAATGATGGTTACCTGTAATTTGGTGAACTGGGGCTGTATGGGCTTGGAGGAGACAATCTTGGACTACCTGGAGAATAAGCCATACATGGGTTGTACTTGGCAGTTATAGGATTGTAACCAGGAGATGTAGGGCTGTAGCTTGGCGAGGTTGGGCTATAAGTTGGGGAGGTTGGATTATAGCCAGGAGAAGTAGGGCTGTAGGCTGGAGAAGTTGGGCTATAAGATGGTGAAGTGGGGCTATAGGAAGGTGAAGTCGGACTATAAGACGGAGATGTTGGGCTATAGGAAGGTGAAGTCGGACTATACGAGGGAGAAGTCGGACTATAAGACGGGGATGAAGGGCTATACGAAGGTGAAGTTGGGCTATAAGATGGAGAAGTTGGACTGTATGCAGGTGATGTAGGGCTATATGCTGGTGATGTTGGGCTATAACTCGGGGATGTAGGACTGTAACTCAAATGGGTTGGGCTGTAGCTAGGCGAGGTCGGGGAATAAGATGGGCTAGTAGGAGAATAGGCTGGACTTGTTGGGCTATAACTGGGTGAGCTAGGGCTGTATGTGGGGGATGTTGGGCTATAACTTGGAGAAGCAGGACTAAATCCAGGTGATGTTGGGCTATAACCCGCGCAAGACGGGCTGTAGCCGGGAGAGGATGGGCTATAACCCGGAGACAACGCAGGAGAAAATGATATTCCACCAACATAAGGAGAAAACTGAGCATCTGAGCTGGGTGAGAGGCGCACATTTGGACTGTACAAGTAACTTGGGGACATCATTCCATCATGGTAAGGAGTTGCTGATACAGGAGAACAAGAAGGTGTCATACCAAAATCCAGACCTTCCATATAACTAGGCAAATGGAGTTCCATGGCATTCTTCAACATCTCAGTGTTAAGATACAAGGCACATGCTCCTGTGCCCGTCGGTCCAAGTTGCCCCAACATGATGTTTTCAGTGACGCCTTTAAGATAATCTGACTCGGCATAGATAGCAGCATCAAGTAAGATATCCACAGTTTCTTCAAAAGAGCATCTCATTAGTGGTCCAGTATCATTGCGATTAATGCCATGACGAGTGATAGCCATCAAGTGACCGCGATAAGTCATAGTATCACATAGAATGGCTAAATGACGATAGTTCACGTATGATCCATCAAATGATATCACAACTCTCAGTTCATCGAGCAAGGACCTACGAACTGCTTCAATCCCAATAACTTCAATGATCTCAACAAGGTGATTGCTAGTAGTCCTCGCTGCGTCCACACCCTCTTGGGACAAGACAGCAAGAAGATTCACACCTTCTGTGTCCAACATAAACTCTGATACTGCCTCAAAGCCCTGTTCCTCGTCAAACTTGCTGACTTTAGCATTTTTTATGAACACCTTCTGTATGTCCGGGATACCTCGGAGTGCCATCTCAGTTAGCATGTTACTCTCAATTTTCTTCAGGAATACATCATCCTCAGCCGATTCATCAGTTAATTCTCCCTTCGGTGCTTCATCATTCATTATGCGAACCCGAAGGATTAGCTTTTCAGCATTGTCATCATTGAATATGCAGGTCAAGTCATCATCAAACTCTTGGTTGATCTTCTCGGCTATATCAGCCATACTTAACTTCTTGTCAACCATCATTTCACGGTTTAACTCTATACGCAGCAGCCAAGGAGAGATCTTTTCAGGGTCGACCTCTTCATCAGGCATTTCATAATATGATTTAACAAACTCTAAATCCTCCTCTATTATTGTGCTCATTGGGTCCGGATCATACCAAACCTCAGTAGCTTGAGTAACACTACGGAGCGTAGTGTACTCAAGTGTACATTGAACATTCTTGGCCGTCTCCTTTGTCTTTCTAGCTTCAGGTGAAAGGTATACTGAAAGGGAGGGGGTTTTGATTTTCTTAGCTACATTTATGATTTCTCTCAACCTAGGGACACCAAGAGTGACATTTTTTGCACTAACACCAGCATAGTGAAATGTGTTTAGAGTCATTTGTGTGGCAGGCTCTCCAATTGACTGGGCAGCAACACATCCAATCATTTCTCCTGGAGCAACCAGTGACTGTAGAAAGCGAGACTCTATTTCCCCAATGACCCACTCAAATGCTTCTTTTGTCAACTTGTATTCCTGCAAAACCCTTTTACTTGCCAGAGTAGCGCGCACCAAAATACTAAAGAAAAGTGTGGCATTCCTTTGCGCCTCCAAACTCAATGGATCAGAACCAGGAACAACTGTTAATTTCTCTTGAAGCTTATCAACTTTGTCCACAATTTCCACTGGATGCAAATCTGACACCCTTCTGAAGTCAACCTTAAATGTTTTCTGTGCATTCCAAATAAGCCTTCTAAGGTTCACCGGTAAAGGCCAAGAATCATCACCTGTCGTGGCAATTTCAGTTCCAAGCTGATTCCTATCAGCCTCAAGCTTCTGCACTTCTGCATCAAAGACATCACGTAATTCCTGTATGGTTCTCAGGTCATCAATGAATTCAGGCATCATGTATGAAGTTGGGTCCCACGTCTCAGAATCTATATCATATTTGAAAACTTGATCAAATTTTTCTTTGTCCATTTTTAGTGAATCAAGCTTCTGTGATTCTATCCACACAGCATCCATGCCATCTTCACCGTAAAGAAACTGAATCACATCTCCCAATGAGTTCCTCACAGTTGCATCATATTTGACCATAATATCTTCCATTGCCTTCACAAGGCGTCTTTGTATGTATCCCGTCTCAGAGGTCTTCACTGCTGTGTCAATGAGACCTTCCCTACCACCCATGGCATGAAAAAAGAATTCCTGTGGAGTCAATCCACGAAGGTAAGAATTCTCAACAAAACCACGACTTTCCGGACCAAAATCATCCTTTGTGAAATGGGGTAACGTGCGGTCTACAAATCCAAAAGGGATCCTCTTCCCCTCAACATTCTGTTGCCCAACACAAGCTGTCATTTGTGATATATTGATGAAACTTCCTTTGGATCCTGCTGTTACCATTGTCTTAAGGTTGTTACTCTCAGATAAACTTTTTTGTGCACTATTTCCAGCGTCATCACGAGCTTTATTCAAAACCTGAAGAAATTTCATATATATAAATGTTTGGTGCACAATACTGAAGTAAATTCTAGCGTGCACCTTCCTTTAAAAGATCTGGTCTTAGATTCTAGTACCTGATTTACTTTGTTTTCAAATGATTCCATCATTGTACGTCCAGGCTCAGCCTCTAATTGCTTTGCTTGTGCTTGACCAATAAGTTCTTTCACTTTCTCCTTGGCAGTTGATATTGTTTCATTGATCGTCTCCATTGTGGCAGCATCAGCAATAGTGTCACCAATGCCCATGCTAAAAGCATTTTGCAAGAGCCAATAATTCACAAGCCATTGTGTGTGACCTAAAAACTTACGAGCAGCATCAGGACCAACCTCCTCCCTATGCACACAAATCAACTCAAAGAGAATATCAATGGATTAACCAACTCCCTTTCTACACTTACAAAAAAAAACAAAAAAACTTCCTTAAATTTAACCAACTTAACCAACATGAGCTCAAAGATATGTCTGAATATGGACTTATTTTCCTTCTACCATAGAATGACTAAATTAAAGTTACTTGTTTCTTGTATTTTCTGTTGCATAAGTACCAACCATAGCAATCAATTAAAAATTCTCTAGTAGCAGTAAATATTTTAAGACAACTTCTAAAACAAAAAAAAAAAAGAAAGAAAAAAAGTAAGAATCTAAATGCTAAGCTTGTTTTTAAGTTGAGATGATTTAATGATCACTACTTAAATAATTCTAATTTTTTCTTTTGAATGATTTTAATTACTTGTAATTAAGTTCATAAGTTGCCTAAATTGTAGAACCAGTTTATTCTAACATTTCATTTCGAATAAAAATTGTGTTCACAAATTTTTATTCTAAAATGAATTTATAAAAAAGCATTTAAAATCTTTGGAATAACTAATTGATCATAGAATTTTTCAAATGGCAGGTAAACAATCTGGACATAAGTTTCTGGGGGAAAATCAGACATTTTTAATGGTAATGGCTCCTAAGAGAAATTTCCTAGGCTTCTAGCTGAAGTTTGTAACTAATTTAATGACGTGGGCTAGGGGGGAACTATATTTTCTTCTTTGCATAATCTCTGAAAACTATGATACAAATAAATCACAGACCATATAATTTAGAAGTCAAATTCATCAGAATCATCATAAGATATTTCAGAAAACAATGATTACAGATTAAAGGGGCCATCCCATTTCTCTGTTCCATCTTGATTTTAAGAAACACATTAGATGTCCTATTTCTAAACATGGAAATTGTTTCAACAGAAATTAGGACTCTTTGTGGAGCGATAGAATCACATTTAGAACACCAAGAAATAGCCTCTCAAAGATACAACAAAACTCTGTACTCCGAAAAAATTGTGGGTCGCATCTCACTGCAGGCACTTTTTGAACCTTCCTTCCCCCTTGTTAGTTACCAGGAACTCCATTGTTTTAGAAATGTATTAAGAACATGAGTGTTCATTTAAGACACGTATCAGTTGAAATACATTTGTTTGAAATAAGATTCCTGTATTTTTCATTTATTTATCTATCTTTATTTTTATTTTATGTTATTTTATTTTATTTTTTTGAATCTCCTAATCTCACCAATTTCCATGGCAATCCTCAAACCTTAAGAGGCCAGGGTCAGCAAATTCTCTAGCTGTGACCACCAATGCAGATCAAGGGTCACTATTCTCTACATAAGTTGGCCATTTAATTAATTAATTAAAAAAAATAAAATGATAAATTCAGATTCACCAAGTCCAAGATGGCCAAAGTGCCCTTTCGTCTACTGGTAAAATTATTTACCAGCGTCTTAGAAATAGACAAAGCCAAGCCTAAAGAATACTTGCCTTGAGCCTCTAAGTGACCCCAACCTATTAAATTCCATTCCACTTGGCATTGTAAATGCAAAAACTTAAAGGACTTGATCTTCTCCGCATGTTGGATATCTACACTCCTTTAGAACTATCTACAACACGAGACCTTGTATTTTAAATCTTGGAAAAGTAGTTTTACTATTTAGTAAAAATATACTCTCATTAGGAGAAATATAGTTCCACTGGTTATTTTAACTCTCTGAAAACTAGCATTATATAGATGAAATGCATTACAAACTTATATAATAGGACATTATTTTCATGTTTCTTGTTAAATAGAAATGCAAAGTGGTTTCAGCCTCTAAACAGACCAAACATCTGAACAACAAGAAGACGAGTTTGGAAAATTATAGGATGGAGCAGTTGTTGAGTCTAATTAAACCACTTACCATATGACATGTATAAGACTTCCAGCAGAAGACCCAAGCGTCTTCTTGCAAAGTGTCCCAGAAAGCAACTCTCCTTTTTCAATTCGTACTTGGGTGTCACCAGGAGAGATGAATCCTTTTTCCTGATCATTATGCCAGGCTGAAATTCTAATCAAATTTATCTGATTAGGAATGATAAGGTTAAAAACTTGCTTTCCTGTCCAAAGAGGCCGTGGCTTCCAAATTGCAGGAGCTGGAACTTTTCCATCGAAGTCCTCCCACCACATCAAGATGTTCATGAACACGTCCTATACACCTCGGAAGAGAGAGATTTTTTTTCAATTCAATTAATCAATAACGTCTTAGCCCCAAACTATCTGTATTCAGGTGCATGATTAGAGGTTCCTCTAAAAGCTCCAAAAGAACAAGGTATTTCTTTCCTACATTTACCCAAGTCATCTCAATAACTTTAAGCTTCTTTCATCTCCTATATCTAGTATATTATATCGTTCTTGTCCACTGAATCCATGTTAATGATGAGCCATTTGTTGCTTGTCACCCTATCACAAGTTTCGCAGCCTACTGTACCAAGCTCTGGAACAACTCAACAACATATAATGGGAAAATTCAAATTTCATTTGATATAACAAAAAAAAAGGGGGAAAAAAAAAGAAAAAGAAAAACTCCAATTAGATTGGAGGAGTTAAGTTTTGTCACCTTCTCTATGAAAGTATCTCTTTTTGTCATCTTACGACAACCCAAAAGAGAATCTTGGACAATACCCATGACAGGCCTATTTGATTGAGGTGAGACAACGCACTTAGGAACCATCATAAGCTCCAGCACCTCAGCTCTTGTTTCAAAGGATTGAGGAACATGCATGTTCATTTCATCACCATCAAAATCTGCATTATAGGGTGAAGTTACAGAAAGATTCAGCCTGAAAGTTGAATATGGCATTATCTTGATTCTGTGGCCCATGATCGACATTTTATGGAGACTAGGTTGCCGATTAAATAGCACAAAGTCGCCATCATTCAAGTGCCGCTCCACCTTGTATCCAAGCTCCAAGTGATGGTCACTACTTTTCTTCAAGTAACGAAGATCAAGTCTCTGGCCATCATCTCTTATGATGTACTTCGCACCAGCCTTTCCAAGAGGCGGATGCGGCCCAAATTCTACTAGCTCCTTCAACCTGTATAATTAAAAAGAAGAAAGATGGCTAAGTTGAACTAAATTATATGGGCCAAAAAGCTTATTTAAGTGATGGTGATAACTTCTCAATGTTGTATGGAGTGACAGTCTCTGGATATGTAAGATTTAAAGCAATGCTCCATGGCACTCCAAGTTGATCAATATTTAAATTTGGATCTGGAGTGATGACTGTTCGTGCTGAAAAATCAACTCGTTTCCCCATCAAGTTTCCTCTAATCCGACCTTCCTTTGCTTTAAGTCTACTACAAATTGATTTGATGGGCCTCCCTGACCTCTGAGTTGCCTGTGTACATAACAAACTAAATGTAAACATATGACATTTATGATACCTTTTTTCGGATAAGTAATTTCTCTGTGTTTGTTTCTGCTCGTGGTATCAAATTTATTAATACTCATGTACCCTCGGAAGTCCAGGCAACTCATTGTCAAAATATGTTGCAATATGGAATTGCAATAGCTGTGCAAACTCTGAGATGATATGTGCAGGTGCGCCATTTCTCTCTTGCCTTCTTAGGTTGTCATTGTGTCTAATGATCATTGCCAATGCATGTGTGAGATCATCCTGGATTTTTCAAATGTATAACAGTGTTACTTCTTCATGCATGTATAAACATACACACTCATACATGCGATAAGGTAGAAAACAGCCACTTGCCTCACTTCTTGAGGACGTATCCATCATGACAGAAGGTCTCACTGGAGGTGGGGGTATTGGAAGCACTTGGAGAATCATCCAGTCTGGACGAGCATACTTGGGGTTCAACCCTAACAACTGGCAGTCATCATCGCTTATCCTCTTCAACACACTTAGGACCTAACAATCAGCATACTATTAGAATAAACAAGTGCTGCTAACAGCAATTCAAGAAATGTTTACAAATCCAACAGCAATATCCACCCTTTCAGCAGTGAGAATCTGTTTCCTTTCAACAGGTTCAGGAAGTTGTTCCTGATCATCATTCTTTTTCCTTTGGATCTTGTACTCGGCAATCATCTTCATGCCATCTACACTGACCTTTGGCTGCTGTGCACCGCACCCACCTCGAGTCTTTCTCTCTGATGCTTCTTCTACATCCTGACCTTGTACATTCATTTCATCACCCCCCTCACACTTGGTTTTGTTCTTGCACGCATCTAATATCTTGTTAAGCCTGTTCTTTGGATTCTTTATCTTCAGTGCTTGCTTAAACTTATGATCCTCCTATTAACACATTTAACACGGAAAAGGCAAAAAAAAAAAAAAAAAGACGAAAGAAATTCTCGCATGTCACTAATTAGCATCATCATTTATTAATCACCCAAGTAAAGCGAAGCCTATACTGAACAGAAACACCAAGAACAAACATAGTGTGGGCAGCAAACAACGTACGGATGCTGCTTCAAACACAAGTGTAGTAACTATATGGACGAAGGGATAATAATTTGACCTCATCAGCCAGAATTCTGGAGCAATTAAAGCAGACACAACGCATGATGCTGAGAAGAGTCTTTATAAATCCGATGTGAAACATGGGCTTGGCGAGTTCCAGGTAACCGAAATGACCAGGGCATTCCGCCATATTCGCCGTGCATGTCTCGCATTTCATCTTCCGATCAATAGTTCCCAGCCTCGGATCGCTCAATCCACCGATCTTTGGCTTCCCCCTCTCCGTCGTCTCACCGTGCTCGATTTGCACCACAGCCATTTGCCTCTAAACACGCACAAACACCGATCATAAAGAAATGAACCACCCGAGAAAGGAGCACCATTAGATAGGTCGGTCGATAAGAATTCTCACGATTTCGTCGGGGCTTAGAATGCCGAATTGTACCAGTCGGACCTTGGCCACCTCCGCCGGCGAGTAGGAGAATCGAGTATCCATGGCCACGAAATCCAAACTACGATCGAGACGAGCTCTTTGCTTCCGAACTGATCAAATGTGTTTGATTAATTCACTTGCTCCGTAGCCTCTGTGTTAGGGTTCGCTGTAAAATTCGGAAGAAAATCGAAAGAAACGGCTCAATCGCTTCAGTCGTAAGCTTTAGGCTGGTCTTTGAATTCGTTGAGAAAACCGAAAGATTTTGCGAGCGCCAAATCATAAACAGATCCTATAAAGTAGCTAACGATTTTATACGGGTAGGACTAAACATTATTAAAAGGCAAAAAATAACGAATAAACCACTAAAGTTGCACAGCTGGCCCGATTTGCCACTCATGCTTTTTTTGGGCTAAATAAACCACTAACGTTATTGAGTTAGTCCGATTCACCCGCTGTCATTAAGATTAATTAATTTTCAACCTAAAACTTTGCTAACTTTTCTATTTCATTCCTAAAATTTTCAAACACCCGATGGTGCGTCATCCCTCTATGACCACCGCACAATTCCGCCTCTCTGTTCACGCTGATTCATCTCTAGTTGCACAATTCCACATTGCCATTCATGCTAATTCAAGCCCTCCTCAATTGACCTCGTCGCCGAGCCACGAAGAGAGAATAAATGCGATTGATTGAAGCACCACATCCCTGACATAAATCCTCGAGCTTGCCTACCCTAACATCATCTTCTCACAAATGAATAAATCATGGATGGCAATGGAGAGATTGGGCGAGATCTTGTGGCGGCTTACAAGCAGTGGAGAGGTAAGCGAGAGAGGCGGTCATCGATTTGTCTTTGATTGTTGTCAGCGGTCGTCGATTAGTGCCGATTCATTTCTGAGGGAAAGGTGGGTGCAACGATGAAGATTGGACAGACCTGGGAATTGGGATGGCGGCAATCATGGTCTGTTCTTCCAGATTGGACGGGATGTAAAGTTGTTGACTAATATAGAAAATTTTAAAAATTTTAAGGACTAAAATGGTAAATTTTAATGAAATATTCTCTATTTTGAAACAGAATACTTGACAAGTTAACGCCCAATGGCTTATTTGGCCTGATTTTAAAACATTAGCTGTTTATTTGGCCTAAAAAAAACATTAATGGCCAAATCGAGCTAACTCCAAAACTTCAGTGGTTTATTCATTATTTTTGCCTTATTAAAATTCCGGCTACAATCACAAAAAAACCACTATTATTTGTGACATAGCCAAAATTGGTCACTATGGTTCCTTTTTCAGCTCAGATATGCCACTTATGTTTCTAAGGGGTTATTGGTCAATCTTTATTAAATTGAGAAAATATTTCTATGTAAAATGAGTATATTCTATAAAAGAAAAGCCCTATATGATAATATTATGAGTGAATTGAGTTTTTTTTTTTGATAAATTAGGAAAAATATAGATTTATAGCTCATTGAGTGGTATTAGAATTTGGATAGAAACCTAATAATAGTGTTGAAATTAGCATGTAGAAACGAAGAAATGTATGCTAGAATTGATTTGCTACTCTCACACATTAGATGTAATAGTTTAACAATAAATTAATCACTAAATTTAACAAGGAGTTGCTAATTTGCCCAAGTCAAAAACATAAGTGATATATTTGAGTTAAAAAAGACAATAGTGGTTGATTTGGACTAGCTGACAAATTCTCATGATTTTTTTTTATTTTCACCTAATATTCATTTACAATGATTATACAAAATCATATGTAATGATAAAATCGGTTCTAAAACTTTAAAACTCAAATGGTACGATGTTTATTAATAATTTTGCTGCTTCGCGTGAGCTCTCCTAGGGTTTTTCCCTTCTTTTGCAAGTAAGTTATCTAGTTGAATAAAACTCTTTTTTCAAGGTGTGTTCGTTTATCTCCAGGACTCTAGACGGTTGTTTTTCTTCAGTACTCTCACTATTGCGTGGCTAGGCTAAGTTTCTAAGTGCACTTACAGCATGGCTAGTTTTGGGGTTTGGTTGGAGGAGAAGAGCGCCAATATGGAGTCTCTTCACAAGTGCTTCACATCAATGAGCCTGACAAAAGAGGAAGCTGTCTCTTGTTGGTTGGCTCTACGCAATGGGGTTTGCTGTGACTTTTTAGAACTAATGGTTGCTATAAAGGTTTTGATCAATCAAGTGGTGCGACCCGATCACCTGAGGGACACTCTATGGAAAGTTTGGAGATTCCATGTAGCTTTTACCCTTAGTCCAGCAAGCCCGAGCCCGGTAGATAATCTGTTCATTGTTAATTTTAAAAATGAAGAGGATCGGGTGGTGAATTTTCGTAATAGGCAGTGGTCTTTTAACAACCCAATCATTATAATGTGACAACTTCAAAAGGTTGATAGGACATCTTCATTGCTGTTTAACCGGGCTGTGTTACTACCTCAACAAATGGGAAAATTATAGTATAAAGGCATAATAGTTATAAACCATTATATAGCATGATTTTCACCATAGTGAATGAAATGTGAGGGGTAAAGTGAGTAATCTAGACCTCCTTAAAAGATTACAATGGTTACTTGGTACTAAAGGAAGCCCTAGAGGATTGCTTGTTTTACAAGTAATCTATGTGTCTTATTGCAAGATTTCAAGACTTGGGTACTCAATTGTACAACTCTAAAAGAGAGATTTTGGAAGAATTTGAATGCTATGGAAGCAATATTTGGAGACTAAATTACATAAAGGAAACAAAAGCTATGATTCAAGAACGTAGGACAACTAGGTGTACAATTGTTCCAAAAAATAACTTAATGATGGGATGACTTTTGACAAGAGTCAAAGATGGCCATTTCTAGGATTATCCCAGCCTTTTATTTCTAAGTTCTAAGGTCAAAAAGGTGGGCTAAAGATTAGCCAAAAATTCCTTACTTAAGGCATACTTATAGTGACTTAAGTGAAGGTTAAGGTTAAACTAATTAAATCAAGTAAAATATCTTGATTTTTTGCCTTTCCTTGGCCATTTCGGCCATAACCAGCCACAGCCTCCTCCCTTAGCTCCTCCATAAGCTTCCATTGACACAACAGCTCAAGCTCTCAAGAAATAAAAAAGAAAGGCAATCAGATGCACCAGAAACAAGAAAAACCCTAATTTTTGGGTTTATTGTGTATCTCTTGAAGATTTCAGCTTTCACAGCTTAGGTAAGGGTTTTATCTTCATGGTTCATGGTTGTTTACTCTCTTAAGATGATGATCAAGCATCCATGAAGCTAAGACCATGCTTGGAAGAGAGCAAAAAGCTTAAGGAACCAAGTATGGGTTAAGGGGGAATGTATGAACAAAGTTCCAACCTTACTATTTTTCATGCACTAAGATGGCAGTGTTTACAGAGGTTTCTAGAGCCTAAGTTAGTACTAACTAAGACCAATTAACCTCCTAAGACCAAGTATTAGCTTGATGAAGGCTGTCATAGTGATTACATATTGTTTATTTGATTGTTTATGGACTAACCCTAATTATGTATTGCTGCCAGCATTGCATTTGAATGTGTTTTGTTTGTTTGTGCATTTGGATGGCCATATTTTTTGTATATGTTCTCTTTTTTTATTTTTTATGTCTTTGGATTTCAAGTATGTTTCTGGGAATTCAAGTTTCTAATGATAAGCCCTTACTAAGTTTCATTCAAGAAACTTACCCCCTTTCTGTCCATTTCAAGTCCAGTAGAAAGATCACATTCAAACTGACCTTTATCATTTGGGTTTTGATCTGAATTTTCAGGAACATGAACTTCTATGTGTCTAGTTATGATCTGGAATGTTTGGTGATTTTAGGAGCACATTTGGTGTTTTTAGTGATGGTGCTTATTGTGTTAGGCAGCAGCTGTCTAGCATCCTGTTTCTGGGGTCCATAGTGTCTCAGGCACTCCTGTAACTTAGGGTGCGCATTTAGCTAGGTTAAGAACATTATGTAGTGCATGGATGCATGTACATGTAATTCATGTGAAGTTTGGATAATGCATGTGAACATTTGTGGGCTGTTTTGCTATGTATGAGGATGTTATGCACATGCTGCCTAAGTGTGTAATTTAGGCTGCTTGTTTGTAAATTTTGGTATTGGCTATGTAAAGAGGCTAGCTACAAGGGAATGTAATTCCTAGGTGTCTTGGACATGTATGGAATAGCCTTGAGGGTTTACCCCTTGTGAATGAAGTGTTTGCATGCTTATAAAATTTTGTATGGGCAAAATGGTCATAAAGTGATTAGAATTTCGACCCTGCACTCTAAGCCCCATAACTCCCTATGTAGAATGAATATTGGTATGAAATTTTGACCACGTCTAGATCACATCTAGAGGTTTAACTGAGATTTAGAATATTTGGATTTTAAGCTTTATAGCCAAAGTTATGACATTGAAAAAGTGGCTAAGTTACTGTTCATTTCATCAAAATTTTGTAACCAATTTCAAAAATCCATAACTTGGTCCATAAGTGGGCTATTGATGTGAAACAAAATTTATTGGTTTTCTCTACACCTCTACTTGATAATGGAGCAAATAAAATAGGGGGTTACATTGCTAGAATGATACAGTTTATTAGAGGAAATTTGGGTGCATTGGCTGGAATTTTTGAACCTAGTAAGAATGCTTAATATATGGAAGCCAAAACTAAGACTTGTGCTAGTGTTTTCCTTCTTAGCTACCATAGTGTGCATATATGTGAATATGTGTGTTATGGTTACACCAATATACATGTATTTACATAGTGCTCAAGAGGGTCACTTGAGTATATACACTATGGGTGTTATTCTGATGACCTGCAGGACACACTAATCTTGGGAGATTAAATGCACAATTTTGGCACCATAACTGGATTACCCCAGAGTAGGTAACAGGCTGCCTTATAGATGGCCCGTTTAATTGGTTTAAAGAAGACATTGCGAAGATCTTGGGTAAGCAGTTGGGTGTAGTTGTTTACACGGATGTCTCAAGGCCAACTTTGCAAATTCGTGTGCTAATGGATGTTTCCCAACCTTTGAGAATGGGCATAATGGATGAAGATGAGAGAGGCAGAAAGTGGTTCTATATTTAGTATTAACATTTGCCCAACTTTTGTTACAGGTGCAGGAAGTTGGATCACATTGAAAGAGAGTGTTTGGGAAGCACTATGGAAGCGCAGGGGGAGGCGGCTCAATATAGGGACTAGCTATGCTTTTTTACTACAATGCATGGTGGCTGGAATGGGGTGGAATCCTGTAAAGGTGCTTGCTTGGGGTTAACCTATTTGGACTCAACAGCTAGGTAATCCCAAGAGGCTTGAGGCTCAGAGGTAGAAAAAACATCAGCTATATTCAGCACTTCCCCCATGGTTCTGGTCATGGACGGTGAGGTATTAGCTCGATTGGGGCCCAAAGCAGATAAGGGTGTATCTACTCCTTCTCGTAGAGCAGTGTTAATGGATTTTAAGGCTGTGAGTGCAATAGTTCATATAGAAGCATCTCCTGTGAAGAAGTAAGCATCGAATGCTACGTTTGTATTCAGCTCGCCGGGGGACAACACTAGAGCTTTAAAGGCAAGGACATCAATGAGGGTTCGGCGTACGAGGACGTTGGCTAGAGCTGGAGTTGGGAAAAGGCCAAGCTAGAGTTCTCTAATGAACTAAAAGTTGGACATGAGAAATACACCTGGAGGCCCTTTGACTTCCTCAAAATGGAAAGGTGACTTTGTCATGCCTTAAACCACCCTATACATTGTACATGCATTTTATGTGATTTATAAGCCTAGGTGCCTTGGTAGGCCGATCCGGTGGCTTAAAACGCATGTGACAGGACACTTAACCACAATTTCCTTTAGTTTCTCAGTTTTTGTAAAAAAAAAACAACAACAAAAATCGTTTAGGCTTCTTAATGAAGTCTGTTTTGCGTAAAAAATTTTAGTTAAGCTAGTTACACAATGAACTTTAAAGGAAAAATAGGTAGAACATGATATACACGCCAAAAAGTACTATACAAGTGAAACCAGTCTTGGCGGTTGCACATTAGCACTAGGTAGGCCTACCCCGCACCCAATAGCACACACAACTTAAATTTACATGATCTTTTTATGTGTACTTGTGCATATCCTAACCTTAAAATACTAGCATTTCTAGACACTATATATATGCCAAAATGTAGCTAGTTCCCACACCAACAACAAATGCTTACAAGCAACAAACAATGTGTTTGGTCATATTATCATTGTGAGCATTAACTTGGTTACCAAGACATTTATAACCAGAACATACCTGAAACTTATACACAATCAAAACTAGTACGTAAGTTTCTCAATCAACTATTTCTTTTCCTAAAATGAAGAAAATTGAGGTGTGAGTGATGTTGCACTCAGTAATGGTTCATACAGCACCTAGTGCCTACAATGTCCTTGGACATTGGCATGTAACATGGCATGTAACATAGTTTCATGATATATCTGAGCTAAGACCTACAATGTAAGACAAGGAAATAAGGCACAAGGTGTAAGACAATATACTAAATAATGTATAAGGGTCAGCACATGCAACCAACAAGGAAAGTACACAAAGACATACACACCACACTCTCGACTTAGTAGCCTTAGGGCATTGCAAGCATTTCCTAATGTTAGGTTCATTTATGTTTTATAGCTTATAATCAGAGAGCTCCAGATCTTGGAATAACATGACATTTCCCATAACAAGATCCTAATGCTTGCCATAGTCATAGCCTAGCTAGAAATCATAGTTGTAATCTCGGCAACACATATCCCCTAGTAACATCTAAGCTTACTTGACTCTAAGCCATCACTTAGAGCTCTTCCTTCCAAATAAATACTCAGAGACATATTTGAATTCAAGATAAAAGAGCTTAATAAACCTTTAACAACAATATAGCCTTCAGACATAACAAATTCTTGCTGCCTCATGTATTAAGCAAGCACCTCACCAAGTATGCTCTCAATTCCACCATTCTCCTTCAAGCTCTTTGCCTCACCACTTTCCCTTTTTTCTCTCTAGTTTTTTTCCAATCCAAAGAACAAGAAAAATGGGTAAGAAATGGCGTTAGAAGTAGTTAGGCAACTTGGTTAGGAAAAAAGGTGCTCAGTAGAGGCCACTGAGATATCAACTTGGGCAAACCCCTAAGTTAAGGGGCATAATTGTGTACTTTCTCCATTTCAGCTCTTAAGCCTATTTTTCTTCATTTCCAAGCCCTAGGCCTTACTTTTAATTCAGCATTTAAGCCCCTTAAGTCATTTAGATGATTATTCTACCATTAACCTCTAATGTGCATATGTGCACACCAATGCACTCTTAGGCACCTTTGTGCACCTGATAGTGAACCTAGTTTCCTTCACATTTTCTCAACCAATTCTTCCTGGTTTAAACTTCATTTTCCAAACCCACTTTGGCTTTTAATTCGGCCATCAAATCTTTCAAATTTCCATCCCAACATAATCACACATGTGCTTTAAATGCCCAAAGTATTGTGCCTAGTCATGCTTTTCTTGGTCATGTTTTCTCACTTCCTCTTAATTTGTATGTGTTTACTTATAGCCTAAGGCTTGTACAAGTCATAGGCATGATAAACTTAGTTACTTAGGATGCTTGGGAATTGAAAATCCTGAAAAAGTGGGTAGGCTTTATTGTAGGTGAGGTTGAGTGGGAACTTACCCTACTAATTGTAATGAGTTACTCAACCCTAAATTGTTAGGGGCTTAGGTCAGCCTTGAAACAGGCAATAGCTAAAAAGGTCATGAAGGTAGTATTTCTTCTCGAGACCCAAAAAACTACTTATAAGATGGGGAGGATTAAACGGACATCAAGGTTTCAATATTGTTTTGTTGTTCTTTGTGAAAGGAGAAAGTAAGGTCTTGCCTTGTTGTGGAATGCTGGATAGGAGGTGGACTTACTATTTTTTTCTTAATTTCATATTGATGTGAAAATCATTGCCTTGGGTTCTTTAAGGTGATTCATCGAGTTTTATGAAAACCCGAGGCGGAAGTTATAAGCTGGATCGTAGGACTTACTTAGGCGGTTTTCTTCCGAATACTCACTGCCCTAAATTATAGTTAGTGACTTTAATGAGCTCTTGTGGTTGTCAAAAAATAAGGGTGGACTTGTTTGCAATCCTGGTTTAATGAAAGGCTTTCAAGATGTTGTGGAGGGGGCAAAGCTAATAGACCTCAGTTATTGTTCATTAGATTTCACTTGGGAGCACATATGCTCTAGTGGGTCCGAGTGATGGAACGGTTGGATTAGGGGCTAGCTACATTGGAGTGGAAAAATTTATTTCCTTGGATGCATGTGCATCACTTCCCTTTTGCTTGTTCAAATAATTGTGGTCTTCATATTTGCTTATTGGCCAAGAAGATATCTTCGAGTCATAGAGTTTGGCATTTTTTAAATATGTGGACTTTGGAGGAGGAGTGTAAATAAGTGTTACAATCATATATTACTACTAATGGAGGGTGGCTTTGCCTAGAAAATTAACAAGGTGCAAATGTGGCTCGGAGGAATGGTGCAAGGACTCGAAAAGTATCCAAGCCTAGATTAAGCAAGCCAAATGGGAGCCAAAAAAATTAATTGTCGGGAGCTTCAATGATCAGATTTTGTGGCGAAAAGAAAAGTTAAAAGCTAAGCTCCATCAAATGTATGAACACAGAGAAATATTGGCACCAGGAAGTAAAGACAACATGGTTGAAGGAGGGTGACAAGAACACTAAGTTCTTTCATCAGGTGACCAATGAGATGAGATATCAGAATCTCATCAAGAGTCTTTGGTTGGAATATGGCTTTATGGTGTTAGACTTAGAGCAAATTTAGGAGGAGGTAGCGACTAGTTATTTTGAGTCTATTTTCTCTACATTGAGTCCCTCCCCATTTCGACAAGATTTTTTCATTAGTTGATCTAGTAGTAACTGAAAAGATGAATAGGGTTCTCATGAAATCATTTAGTGGGGAGGAAGTTCAAAATACTTTGTTTAAGATGTTTCCTACTAAATCCTCAATGCCTAATGGCCTTCTTCCAGTGTTCTTTAAAAAATATTGCCATATTTTAGGCCTGGGTGTGGTGAATTTTGTCATGTATATTTTATATAGGGATGTAGTGTCGGAGGAGTTGAATCAAACTTATATTGTTCTTATCCTAAAGGTACAAAACCCTAAATCTTTGGAAGATTTTACACCAATTAGTCTTTGTAATATGCTTTATAAGGTTGTCTCGATGTCCTAATGAAACATTTAAAGCCGATGTTGCCTAAGCTAATTTTAGAAACTCAAAGTGCATTTGTTCTTGGTAGACTCTTGACGGATAATGCCTTAGTGGTTCTGGAGACATGTCATTTTATCAACGGGCTTTACAAGCAAGGGTCGGGTATGTTAGTAGTAAAGTTGGACATGTCTAAGGCATATGATAGGGTTAAGTGGTCATTCTTGTATGCAATGATGGGGCACTTGGGTTTTGATGACACTTGGATTAACCTCGTTATGAGTTATGTGGTGATATGATCAAGGAAGGCATAGCCAAGGAAAGCAAGGACCCATTGAAGATTTCTAGTGGACCAATGACAAGGAAGAAGGCTAAAGAGCTCACTAGTGCACTTCAAGCCTTTGTTTCAAGCTTCTTCATGGAGAATGGATATGGAACTTCACAATGAGCTACTAGAACTTTCAATACATCATATGGAGATGATGGACAAGCTTGGTACTCAATCCTAGAGTGCCTAGACAAGTCACAAAGCAAGGACACCGAGGACACCACTCAAAGTGCACCTTTTGAGCCCCCTTGAGTGTTCTTGATGCATTTTGTGTCGACAAGCTGGATCTTTGAGCTCTGACTTTTCAAGACCTCTTTCCAACATTTAAGAATAATAATCACGCCATTGGAACTCAAATATTCAAGCTTGAAGATGAAGATATAAGTGAAAACCCTAAAAAACATAAAGTGCACCCGAAAAGACCATTTAGGGGTTTTTGGGGTCAAACTTGTATTTGAACTTTATTTTCATTAATTTCCTGGTTATTTACATTATTTAGGATGTTGCTTAGGCTATGGAATTAATTCAGGTCGCTTAGGACAAGTGGTATACGCTGCATACCTAAAACAAAGTTGAAGGGATATAGGAGTCCTAGTTTGGCTAAGTTTTCTTGAGTCCTTTGTAACTAGGTTTCCTAGGTGACTTGGGCTGCGAATTTTTGCCTGTCTTTACCCTAGTTTAGGCCTATAAATAGGCACATATTCTGGATGTAAAACGCAGCCATTACATGAAATAATATTACTACTTTGGAGAGAATTTCCCTTTGGTTCTTGGCGGACTACCTTGGTGCATAAGTTTGCTTGTGTTCTTGGTGTTCTATACTTCTCGTTTCTAAATACAAGTTGATTAGGGGTGGGGGTTTTAAATCCAATCTCTTTGATGTCTTGTGGAGCTGGAAAAACATCTTGGGTGCGTTTCATGGCCTTTATACCATTAGGGTTCGCATCATGTGGAGACCGCGCCCTTTTCAATTCTTGTGAATAGGCAACCTTCTCGGGGATCTCAGGCAATGAGACTTTCTTTCTCCATTTCTTTTCTTATTTTGCACTAAAGGGTTGTCGAGACTTTTAAGGCATGCGGAAATGCAACACATGATTTCTAGGATTGCGATAAGCATCTATAGCCCCCTGGTCTCTACTTGCTTTTTACTTATTATAGTATTTTATTTTTTAAAAATGAAGAAGATGGAGTGAGGCACCTATTGGTGACATTGGTTAATATGGTAAAATCGTCCATCTTCTTCAGTCCTAGTTGTTGTCAAGGTCAAAGAGATTTCATCATGCAATTATTGGGGACATGTGCTTGCCTGAAAGTAGATAAATATCTGGGGTTTCCATCGCTCTAAAGGCAGAAGAAAATGATGTAGTTTGATTTCCTGATTGAAAAGTTGAACCACAAGATGGCCTGTTGGAAGGCCTTCTTACTTTCTCAGGCAAACTAGTGTCTATTGATTAAATTAGTTGTTCAAGCCATGCCCACACATTTAATGAATTGTGTCCCACTTCCGACTAAGGTATGTGACAAATTATAATTATTGGCTTCTACATTTTTCTGGTCTTCAAACATTAAGAAAGGAAAAATGGCCTAGTGCAGTTAGGAGAGATTGTGTGTTTCTAAGGCAGTAGGGGACCTGGGGTTTTCATATATAAAAGCTTTTAACCCTATAATGCTTGCAAAACAAGCATAGAGGCTAAAAAAGATACCTTTTAGTTTGGCTGCTAGGCTGTTAAACGAATGTTATTTCCCCACCTTATCATTTTTTAATGCTCTAGTTTTGAAATCTTTCTCAGTTATCTTTAAGGGTTTGTTGCCAAGAAGAGCGGTTGTAAAAGCGAGAGCAGTGTGGGGAGTAAGGAAAAGTGCAAGTATTTCCATTTTGATGGATAAGTGGCTTTCGGGTCTTAATCCATTGCTATCTACCGAAGTGGTTCATAGTACCAAAGAGTGAAGGGTAGCCCACTGTATTAATCATAAATCTCTTCATTGGAATTATGATATGATTGACACTCTTTTCCACTTGGTTGATGCAACTGCCATTAAAAGGTTCCTTTTTTCCCCTCAATGTTTGGAAGACATTTTGACATAGGGAATGAATGATCATGGAGTGTTTACAGTAAAATCAGCCTATTACATTGCCTATTCTATGAATTTTCGAATAGACCCCTTACTTGAATAGGCCTTTTAGGCTTGGCTATAAAGCTTACGCTACTTCCTTGCGTTTATTTATTTTTATGGAAAGCTTATGCTGATGTTTTGCCTACTAGAGAAAATCTTGCCCAATGGGTGATGGACGATTCGAAAAGCTATCCGATTTATGGTCAGGAGCAGGAACTGGTTTATCATTTGCTTATATGTTTGCTAGATGGGTGCTCAAGGAAATCGATCCAAGTTTGCTAATGGTTGAGGAACCCTGGATAGAAGCCATCCATTTACGGGTTCAATAGGATGAACGGCTAACGTTGAAGTTGGTGATAGCGGGATGGTATTTATAGTACAACTGGAATCAAGTTGTTTGTGAAGCAGCATGCCAAAATCCAATGAAGGTGGTTAGTCGAGCTCCAAATGTGTGGGTGCCCCCATGTAGCTTATTGTTGAACAGCAACATTGATGCTACCTTGTCTATGTCACAAAGAAGAAGGGCGGTGGGTGTTATTTACCTAGATGAGCTAGGGCTGGAGTAATTCACCATGTCCTTTAGTTGGAATTATGACATGAACGATCCACTATACATTGAGGCAATAACACTGCTATGGGATTTGAAAAAGGCAAGAAGTCATGGAATTAACGCTTTGGTGCTGGAGTTGGATTCCTTGTGCATGGTGAAGGAACTACAACTGGTATTAGCTCCGTCTTGTTTTTACTTTGGTGTTGTTCTAAATGATATTAGGTCTTTTGCTAGCACCTTTACTTCATGTTCCTTTTTTTTTGTTAGTAGGTGTGTGAATACAATGGCTCATTTCTTTGCTAAGAAGGGCCTTTGTTCTTTAGGAAGAACATTGTGGGAGCCTTTGCTCCCCCCCTATGGCTTTTATCTGCTTTGAGCTAATTTAATGCAATTTCCTTTCTCTAAAACAAAAAAAAAAAAGGTACAATGTATTGTTTTGGATTTAAAGCCTTATAATTGAAGCAGCTACCAGTAGAACTTTATGGTGTATTTGGAGAGATTATTAATAAGTAATTACTATTTGATCAACTTGTATAATGATTATATTACGGCTCTTCTAGCAGTAGTGAATTCAGGATTTTGTTAAAGTAAGGTCCATATATATCCAATAATACTAAAAATTAGGTTCAAATAATGAAAAATATAATTTTGCTTATATGATAAATAACATATAGTTCAAATAATGAAAATTAGAATTTTACTTATATGATAAGTAACATATATCTTACAGTTGTTTTTTACGAGTTTTTATATCTTGAAAATATTTAACAATGGTATCATTACTAATAATATCTAATACATCCTTCTTAATATATGCTACTAAGCAATCATTCATATATTGATCACTCATTTTATCCTGCAAAGTTACTATTATTAATTTCATTGCTGAAAATGTCTGCTCAATAGTTGATGTAGTTACATTAACAAAACAACAAGTCCTTGATTTAAACCCACATGACCCAAAAAGTAAAACAAATGGCATCTGCCCATTAGATGATTGAGTAAAGCAATAGAGACTAAATTATATATGATAACTTTTCTTCAAAAAAAATTATAGATGACAAAAAAAATAATCTAAAAAATTCAACTATATAAATGCAATAATTTAAAAGAAGTCTTGAAGTAATCTTTTCTGAAAAGGTAATTTCATAATTAAGCTTTTTGTCCATAAATTTGGCCTTATCTGTAATACCTAAGTAAGCAAATTGATGTGAGTTGAAAGACAATAGGGATGAATGTGATAGGGAAATAGGAATTAGATGTGTGGAATTAAAAATTAGAAAGGGGCTCATGTTCTATTTTTTTAAAAGAAATAATTCTCTTCTTTTATGAGAAAAGGGTCATGTGATCAGCGATGAAAGAAAGATACATTTGAAATAATTATTAATGCTTCTTTTTTCGGAATGATGAAAATTTAAAGAGTTTATCACTTTCTTCTTCTAACTTTTACTATCTTTTGTACGATTTTAGTGTTAGTGGTGTCCAATAAAAAATAAAAGTAGAGTCTAAATAATATTTTACAATTCTTTTATACATATTTTTATAAAAAAAACGGTGTCCAAGGACCTCACTTTGCTTTCAATGGATCTGCCACTACCTTCTAGCTAGTAGCTTAATTGAAGCAGGTAAATTTATAGATCTCTAGTTTAAATACCTGTTTTTTATGGATTAGCAAAAATCAAGCAAGTTAATAAGGTTTAGTAGGATCATAAGTTGTTTATGGCACTAGGTGTTACTAGGGGCAAAATGATAGTTTTACATATTAGAGTGTCAGGTCAGGTCCCGAGGTTAAAACACATTTTTGAATCCAAAACTTAGGTTGATGAAAATTTTTCTAATGGTCAATTCATTTTAACTTAAGTTAACTTAATCTAAAATTGTTTATTTTTATTTTTACATCCTTTTTATTTGAAACCAATTTCATTTAAAAGCTAATATTATATAGACGTAATAATCCATTTGAAAGTAAATTTTAATAATTTTATTAAATTTTTATGAATTTTTATATCTTTATGAATTAAAAATAAAAAAATTAGAAAATTTAATAAGATTATAAAAATTATATTTTCAATGGATTATCACACCTACATAATATTGGCTTTAAATAAAATTAGTTTCAAGAAAAAAGATATAAAAATAAAAACATGTCATTTTGGATTAAGTTGACTTAAGTTAAAATGAATTGACTCGTGCTTAGAAGCTCATGTTACTATTTAGGCATGGGTACTTTTGGCAAAATCGAAAAAGTTTGGGGAAGGAAGCATTTGTTGCCTAAAACTTGTTCAAGGTGTTGGTTTCATCACTATTCACTTATCTTTTCTCATCATTCTCGTAGCTCCCACAAACCCTCTTGATTTCTTATTGAAACTCCATTCAATCATCATTTTTTTAGTGAAATTGGAAGGCTTTTGAGGTACTCATTGATTCATGTTCATTGAGTTACTAGGAGCTTGGGTTTTGCTTGGTTGCTTTTAATTTGGTGCCATATACCTTGTCTGTGACTCGAAACCTAGGAAACCTAGTCGAGCCTTTGAAACTTAAAGTTTGTTGCTTGTGGTGTTTGATTGTTGCTAATTCAAGCTCAATTAAGGCAAGAAATTTACTGTATTTTCTTAATTGATGGTATTTATAAATTGGTTATTTGCTGAATTCAAGTAGTTTTATGAATGACATTGGTTAGTGGGTAGTTGTGTTCATGGTGGAATAGTGTTGATTCAATGACTTGTGTATGGTGTTTATGGACACCATAGATTTGGTTTAACTGGTGAATTGTGGCCCGGTGTATGTGTCTTATAGGTATGTGAAGTGAGAGAATGTCCTTAACATGGTTGGAGGCTAAGGGAAGCCTTCCATGGTGCCTATGGCACCATTAGAGAGTGCAGGGCATGGGAGCTTGGAGGCATAACACTAAGGGGGCAATCCCAATGTGTGCACTGAAGATTTTTAGCTTGTGGCTATGCAGCACCATAGGCAAACTTGGATGTAAAATTTTTCATATGAGGGTTTTAAATGAGGGCCAAGGGGTGCCTGGGGTGCCTAAGGGTAAAGGTTGCCTAGTGGTGCCCTAAGAATTCCAAAACTCTCCCTCAAACCAAGAATTTTCTTGAGGTTTATGGGCTACAAGCATACCCATGGAGGAAACTAGTATAAATGGCCACAATAGTACATCATTAAGTTGAGTGTGAGATTTAGTACCATCGGAAACCTAGTGGGGTCTTTGGGTTTGAGGCAATAATGCAAGAACTTATTGCACCTAGGTGGGTTCTTAGGAACATAGATATTAAGAGTCCAACCATTCTACCCCTGTACAACATAAAGAGAAGTTTGAACTAGCTATTAAATTCCGTAGTAGACTAATAAGCAATCTTTGCTAGTAAGCAAGGCCTACCCTTATAGGCAAGGACTAGGTAGAGCAAGAATTCCCAAGGGACTTAAACTATGCGCATACATTTAGTCTTAGACTATATTAAGCTCACAGTCGATTTTGTATATTGAATGTATTTGTGTGTGTGTGTGCGTGCGTGCGTGTGTGTGTGTGCGCGTGTTTCCTTAGTATTTTTGCTGCATGTTGAAAGATCCCTTACTGAGAATCATCAATTCTCACTACCTTAGTTTATTATTGTGTGTATTTTGGCATTATAGAGCCCAACAACCATTAAGAGTTATTGAGCTAGACTTTTGTTACAGGTATTATGCTATTTGAATCCTTGTGATTATAGTATTGTGTTTTACTTGTTGGTTATTGGAGCTTACACACTTTGAGTATGCACCTAGGTGGGAGCTAATATGATGGATCTCAATAGTTTGTAGCCTTGGTGCATTTTGTAAACTAGATGCCTCCAACGTATATGAATAAAGTAGCAAACTCTGGAGTTGCTCTTGACTATGAGCATAGTGGTCTTTTGTGTTAATGCTCACACATGGTTGATTATGTATAGTTGAAATCATATATATTTATATGCTCTGAAGGTATTTGGAAATGTTTTATGTTTTACTACTTTTATTACTGATGAAATTGAAGTATTACTCATGTATGGACGCAAAGTAGGTTAATTAACTAAAAGCATGAAAGTTGTAGCAAGTATGCATGGGATAAATTTCAATAATCTTCCTAGAGCACAAGGGGTGTCGTAAATTGAAATTCTTCCTTTCAAGAAGCAAAACATTTAAATTAAAAAAGTTTTAACTTACTAATAAGTAATTAGTATTTGATTATTATTTGCCCAAACACCATTTTTAAAATATTTTTTTTTTTAAAAACAAGCATTTTCTATTAAATTTTCTTTTTTATAAGCTAAGCAAGGAAAAATTTACAAAAAATAAATTTTTAATAAAAAATTATTTTTAAGTGATTATTAACTAAATAGAGTATAACTTATAAATGGCATATTAATACTAAATAATAAAAAATCATAATTAAAAATAAGCCATAATAACCACTTTTTGAATAAATTGCCCTTTATCCTGCCTTACCCTTAAATGGTTGCATTCTATTCAATTCAAATTAATCAAGAATCCATGGAGATTCCTTCACAGTGGAGGTCGTAGGGGGAAAAAATGTGCTCTCTCTATTTTGAGTTCTATAAGACACTTTGGTTTAACATGAAGATTAAGAAAAGAAAAAAAGTTGTATTATTTTCACTTTTGTACTTTTACTATTTGCATGTAAATCAATAAAAAAAACAAAAATAAATATTGAAATAATAGAATTTGAAGGTTAGTATAATAAAGTAATTTAATAAATATAAAAAATATCACAAATATTTGAGACGATCCAAAATAATAAATGTTACAAAGAATGTGAGATAAATGAAGTGTAAATGAAGCTTGTTTCATATTTCTATGTCAAATTACATATTAATACTTTGAATTTAGTAAAGTTTTGTACACTCTTTTAGTTAGCATTTTTAAGCATTTTCTTGAACTTCAAATGTAAGGATAAAAACATGCTGAGCCCTCTAGGCTACAACTCAGCTCGATAATTTTGGGTATTCTTTTAGCTTGACGAGCACCAAAATATGGGCTTAAACTTGGGCTTGAGAGTTCAATAGGCTTAATAGAATCAAGAGCTAATTGTAATTTTCAGACAATCTGACAACTTTCAAGGCAAATGGGGCTTGGTTGAAATCTTCCAAATTGGGTATAGTGGCATGGATATGTAGCAACATGGGGAGGACCTATCAATTCTAGCAAATTAGATTGGGAACTTGTCCTAACTCTTTTTGAAGAAGGTTGGGCAATTTTGGAAGCCATAAGGTTTGCGATAGTCAACAAAATCTAATGTTGCACAATCTTAATACATTGCCTATAGGGATTCCTTCAAATTATTGACTACAACCCTCCGAACTTGGAAGTCCATAGTTGATCATGTCTATGATTTAACGAGCTCATTTGACAGGGTTACTCTATTGAAAGTCCACCGTGAAGTCATTAGTGGAACTCATAATTTGGCTTCTTCTTATCTCCATTTATGTTTTTCTGTTTAGTTGGTTCATTCTACTTACAAAAAAATGGACTAAAGACCCTTTCACCCCCTGAATTTTTTCAACTCAGACCTTTTATCCCTAAACTTTGACTCATGGTTTCTCACCTCTCAAACTTTGGAAATTGGTAACTTTTATCCTGGGAATGGCTCTATAAGTTATACGGGGATAGAAACCCAAAAAAAATATGAAAGGCTAACCATTTGGCTCAGATTTTACATTATTTCAATTTTCTACTTTAATATTATCGATTTTAGTAATTCAAAAAACTATCAACCCTATATAGTCTACATAATGCTTCTACATCGATTCATTTAATTCTAATACTCAACTAGTTCACAAAACTAGAGGTTTATGTGGGAAAATAGCTAGTTAATCTTTTATCTTATGTTTTATCTTCCTTTTGGTCATCATATAACTTAATAGCCATTTAAGTAGGCTAAGGAGGTAAAAGATACCAAATTTTAAAATTTAAAGGGTGAATCAACCCAAGTCAAAAGTTTAGGGAGTTAAAGGTCTGAGTTGGCAAAGTTAACCAGGCAAAGGGATTTTTAGCCAAAAAAATGCTAAATTCTATAAATTGGTCGGCAGTTAAGATCTTGGTTTTCAATTAGATTATTCTATCCGGATAATGAACCATGTGATCCATTGCCTTGTTTTAAATAATATTTTATTTGCAACTAACCTAAGACACATGGTCAAGAGTAAACACTTCTTAAAAAAAATGAGACAGATTGTTGTTATAGCACAACATGTCTATGGGATATTAATGGATCTTAGACAAAAAGATCTTTTTCTCCTTCTAATCTGAAATTAATGCTTGCTACTTACAACTAAGTGCAATTAGTAGCTAGGTAGTAAGTAGGAGTTAGTATTGGTTAGGTAGGGATGGATTTTTTATGAAACCTAACCAACCCGACATAACTATGGTTTTAAAAGAATCCAAATCAAATCAAGAATAGAGAGCCAAAAAGAAAGAGAGCTACAAGTCTGGTTTTTTCAGTTTATTCTCAATTCTTTTTTATTTGCATTGTATACTTATAACAACTGCAAAATCTAATAAAATTTCATTGAAAACAATAGTTGAAAAAGAAAAAAAAATAACTAGTTCACAAACATTCATCACATTAAGAAATAAATAGGACAATTCACCACTAAAATCCAAATTTAAGTAAACATTTAACTTGTACAATTTAGAAGAAAGGCACATTAAGTCACAAAATTTATTAAAGAGATGATCATCATAAATTTTTATAAGTTACAAAAACACTCTCATAATATAATTTTTAAATGAATGAATAGATGGATACTTAAATATGTAATATCATATATAAATCCTACAATGTATTTAAACATATACTTTCGGTTCACTTCCACCTCAAGTTGGTTCAATATGGAAGCAGAACCAACCTATGAATCAATGAGTTTTCAGCAATAGAATCAATCCATGATCCATCATCACCAATATTGTTGATTTAGGTTGGGTTTTGGTTCTACTCAACCCATGCTTAACTCTAGCAGTAACTAGATTGTTGACAAATAGATTTGGTGGATATTTTTTTTATATGTCCTTTGTACTAAAAATCCACATGCTTAATACTAAAAATCCTTGGATAAAACTTGTGTACGTCTGGCATACATGTAAGCCGAAACAAACAAGCTGCTTATCTTTTTTCTATGAGATTTGGATGAATCTCTATGCTTGGGGCGATGGTCAAAATGTTGGCCCAAAAATACTATGGTGGGGGTTCGAATCATGATATTTGTCTCTTTCCTAGGTTTTTCATTTTCTATTTGTTTATATGACTTTTTTTCCATTTTTCACAATTTTCTATTTTTCATTTTACTTTCCATTTTTGCTTCTTTGTTCAATTTTTATTTTGATTTTTTTTCCTTTTACTGTACCATTTCCCTATTTTTTTCCCATTTTACTTTTTTTTGTCCCCTCCCCTATATTTTTCCTCTACCTTTCCATCTTTTTCCTTTTTTCCAGCTTTTCTCTTCCCAATCTTTTTCTATTTTTTTCATCTTATTTATTTGTATTTAACTTTGTCTATTTTTTTCTATCTTTTATTCTTAGTTCTTTTTTACCATCTGTCTATCTTTTTTCATTTTTTATTCTTTATTTTTCACTATTAGGTGAATTCATGATACATATACTTTTTTACATTAAATTTAAAATAAGACAATGTAAATTTTTTTTTCCTTATCTAAGTAGGAACTAAAAGAATAAACAGAAAAAAAAGAACAAATTGCTATTGATAAGAATTAAAATAGCTAGTAATAAAATAATAAATAACTAGTTCATCTAAAAAAAACATAAATTGATAAAAGAACAAACACCTACTAATAAAAGAATAAAGAGTTACTAATAGAAGAACAAACATGAACCGGTAAAATAACAAACATATATTAATAAAAGAACAAAGAGATACTAATAAAAGAACAAACATCAAGTTCATCTAAAAAAATAAACATAAACTAACAAAAGAACAAACATCTACTAAAAAAAGAATAAAGAATTACTAATAAAAGAACAAACAAATACTAATAAGAGAACAAAAAAATAGTTTATTTAAAAGAACAAGCTAGAGGTTATAAAAGAACAAACTAATACTTATAAAAATACAAAGAGTTACTTATAAAAGAACAAATAACTAGTTTAGCTAAAAAATAAACATAAACAAGTAAAAGAACAAATACATACTAATAAAAGAAAAAAGAAATACTCATAAAATAACAAATATCAAGTTCATTTAGAGGAACAAGTATGAATTGACAAAAGAATAAATACCTATATAATAGAAGAATAGAGAGCTGCAAATAAAAGAACAAACAATAAGTAATAAAAAAATAATTTCTATAAAAGAACAAATTGCTACTAATACAAATACAAATAGAAAAGACTAAATTACTACTAATATGAATACAAATAGCTACAAAAAAAAAAACAACTAGCTCATCTAAAAACAAACATGAACAAATAAAAAAACAAACAGATACTAATAAAAAAATGAATCCCTAAGTCTTTCAACATCTTATTAATAAAAAAGAACAAAGAACAACCAGTTGATCTAAGAGAACAAGTATTAACTGGTAAAAGAATAAATACTTATTAATAAAAATAAATAAATAACTAATTGCAAGCAATTCATCTCAAATGAAGCAACAAGTAACAAAAAAATTCTTGAAATTACTTGGACAAATCTTATTGATTAGTTGCCATGAAGCTAGAGAAAATAAAATTAAATGGCTAGGTAAAATAAAAAAGCAGTAACAAAAAAAAAGAGCAAAAAATATTACAAAAAAAAAAAAAGGAAAATGGGGAAAAAATGAGAGAACGAAAATAAAAAATTGAAATTGGAAAAAAGTAATAAAAAATTAAAAGGTGGAACGTAATCAAAGAAAAACTTACAAAAATGCGAAAAAGAAAATAGAGAAAAAGCAAAAAAAAAAAAAAGTTAAATAAAGAGTTGAGACGATGAGCATTATTGAAGGTTCGAACCCAGCATGCCTTCCCTTCTTTTGCATGCGTGCTAGCCACCATGACAAGCATGAAGCTTGCCGAATCATTTAGAAAATATATAAGCTTCGTGTTTGGGGGCAAAACTGATAATTCCTTAATTTTTTAAGGATGACGCATGCAATAAGCCAGGTGCATGTAATATTTACTCAAAATACTTTTTGTGGGAATAAAATGGTTGATATAATTTTACAAACCGTCATTTAAATGTAAATCAGTGAGAAAAGGAAAAGATCATTTAGCTCAAAAGATATATCAATATAATGCCTATACACCTTTTCTATGCGTGTTGGCCAGAAAAATAAGAGAGCTTTTAGCTTTCTCAAAGAGCACATAAATAGATATGTGTTAGGATGGCACATTAAATCCCTTTCCTGAGCTGGCAAAGAGGTTCACATTAAGTTGGTAGCTTAATCCATCCCAACATATGCCATGAGTGTATTTATTATTCTAGATGGAGCATGTCAGGAGCTCGAAATCTTTATGAACAAGTTTTTCTGGAATCATGGCAAGATGGAACAATGTGTTAATTGGATAAAATGGGATCGGTTGTATCCAGGAAAGGAGAATTGCAGCCTAGGATTCTGAAACCTCTCCGGTTTTAACCAAGCGAGGCTTGCAAAGCAAGGCTAGAGATTGCTAACCAACCTTACATCTTTGTGTTCCAAAATCCTAAACACGACATCTTTATTTCTAGACACGCAGGATAGGGAGAACTCATCATATATTTGGAAGAGTATTTTGGAAGGTTGGGAAGTTCTCCTGTGGGGGCTTAGGAAGAGGATTGGCTCAGGCTAAACAACTTGACCATTCATAATTCTTTATGGTTTGCAATTAACAAATGAGTAGGATGGGTGAGACCTACCAATGGTTGGTTTAAATTGAATACTAACATTGCTACAGGGGTGGCCGAAGCAATGGGAATAAAGGCTATCATCTGGGATTCGCAACAAAATAAATGCAAGATAGCGACTGACATTTCAGTCAAATTTCAGTCGTTCTATAGTCCAAAACCAACTGCTCTATAACTGCAAAAGATAGTGGGATTTTTCCAAGTCACAAATGGTTTCCGATTGAATATTAACTAAAAAATATGACTGATAGTATTAGTTAAAATTCAGCCAAGAATTTACAATTAACTCTTTCAGTCACTATAATAGCAACTGCCTTTTCAGTTACAATTCAGTTGATATATTGAGAGTTTTTTCTTCCAAAAAATTACATTATTATTTAATATAATTGTTATTTAATTAATATTATTCAATTTAATTAGTTATTTACTTTTTATTTAATTGATAATTCCCTGTATGAATATTAACTTACTTTAATTATCAACAATAAAATAATCAAATAATGAAATTTAAATTTAAATAAAATACATTTATATTAATGTAAAAGTCAATATACATACCAAAATATAAAATTCAAAAACACAAAATTCAAAAATTAGATCTGCAGAAAAATTCAAAAATTTTAAAACTCAAATCTGGAGGGGGCCGGGCAGACAGGCAAGGTGGAGGAAACTGAGGCAGATGGCGGCAATGCCGAGAAGACTGAGGCAGACAGCGATGAGGCCATGGAGGAGACAGAGGAGGCAATAGTTAAGAACGGCGAAGCAAGGAGGATGATGGGCAGGCCGAGGAGGCAAAGGATAGGAGGATGACAAGCAGGCTGAAGAGGCGACAATGGTGAGGCAGAGGGGACCGATTCGAATGGCAGCAAGGCTGAGGAGGAGATTGAGGAGGTAACGGTGAGGAACGATGAGTAGGTTGAGGAGATGATAATGAGGAAGAGGATGAGGTGAGGTGGACAGGCGATGCGAGAAATAGTGACACAGACGACTGGGTGAGGAAAGAAAAAGTGAAAAATGGGCGCTACCGGTGACGCGGATGGAAGATGAGGGATGAAAGTGAGAAACGAGAGTGAGATAAGAGTGAGCGGGTTGAAAGAGAAGAAAGTGAGAGGCGGATGAGAAATGAGAGTGAAAAGGTGATATATGAGGGTATATATAGTTAGAGTTAGGTTGGGTTTGGATTTGGGTTGGATTGCATAATATATAAGCTTTTATGCATAATATATGGGCTTTTAATATAAGATAGGCAAACAATAATAATAATAGTAATAATAATAATAATAATAATGATGATGATGATGATGATGATGATATATTAGGGAGATCCAATCTTACTATATATTTTAAAACCATAATTTTTAAAGTATTAGTGATATATATAATATTTATATAATAATAATAATCATCACCATCATCATCATATATTATTATTATTATTATTATTATTATTATTATGATACATATGGTCCATTATAATATATGATACATTATATCTGTAAACCATAAATCCTAAATACAAATATCAAACCCTAAATTTCAATGCCCTAATACTTAATTATATTCTTAAACTCTTAAAAACCCTAAATACTGATTTTGTATCCCTAAACCTCATAAAAATTCTCAATCTCTAAACCATAAAAAGCTCCAAATTAACCCGAAATAACCCTAAAACAAATCTCAAAGCCCTAATATTGAATTAACTCTATCTCTAGCTAATTCCATATCTTTAAACACTAATTTCAAACCCTAAACCCAAAATAAAAATCTCAAAACCTAAATCAATATCCAATACCCTTAACCACTTCAAAACCCTAAATCTTAATTTTTTATCACTAAACCCTAAAAAAAATCTCAAACTTTAAACCCTAAAAAAATCCCAGTATATATATCCCTAAACTCTAAAAAAACTCAAAACTCTAAAAAACCTTAAACCCTTAAATCAACTTAGCCACTGAAAGGGCGACTACAGTCAAATTGAGAACCTAAAAAACTAACTGAAAGGTGATTGTAGTCAAATTTGGGAAGATTTACCGACTAAAAAGTGACTGTAAAGTTGGCAACTGAAACATTCAGTTGTCCATTAGTCGAGAAAAAAGGAACATCTTTTTTATTCCGATTGAATAGTGATTGAGATATCTAGCGACTGACTTTCAGTCGCAATCTTGCATCTATGTTGTAGTGATTATCAGAGAAATGTGGTGGCTGCCCTTTGTAGTGAGAAAGATAGGGCTACCCAATGCTTTTTTTTTTTTTTAAGAGAGCTTGGCCTGTTTAGAGGGTATAAAACTTGCAGGCTACTTTCATCTAGGTAGACTTGTTACTGAAGTGGATGCCAACAGGGGTGGACCTATTAAGGGGCAGGGGGTGCTGCTGCCCCCCCGAAAATTTTGAAAAAATTTAAATGTAGGTACTTAATTGGTTAATTCAAGAGAAATTAGGGATTTGAAATGCATTTTTGCCCCCTAGAAATAATGGAAGAATATGAAGATGGGGGGGGGGGGGGGGAAGGAGGTAGGCACTAAAGAAAATAGTGACCAAATGAGTAATTGTTCCCTCTAGCCTTAAACAGATATTCTAATATGGCCTAAATGCACTATTAGTCCTCTAAATTTTTCACCTTGTCGAGTTGCACCCTAATATTTGAATTGATATGAATTAGTCTCAATCTCCAGCTTTGCCCCACCTCGATGCCGTCCCTCTCCTCCGGGTTTGGTCGACTCTCCTTCAGGCTTACCCCTCCCCCCCCCCCCCCCCCGGAACCAAAAATTCTGGTTCTGCCACTGGATGCCAATGAGGCATTTAAGTAGTAGTATCAAGCTCTTATGGAAATTCAGAAGAGGCCTATAGTTGCATCATGGAAATCAAGCAATGGTTGGCAAGGCTGGTAGGGTGGCAACTTCTTCATATGCCTAGAAGCTCGAACTAGACGGCTCATCAACTAGCGCAAGTTGTTTTATCTTGTGACGATTTTCTTCCATGGATGGACGATATTCTGGACCATATTTTAGCCATTGTAGCCTCAAATCATTTGATTCAATATTATTGCTATCCAAAGCTTTTCATAAATAAAAAAAATCTTACTAAAGGCAAAACATCCAAAAAAAAAAAGTGGGTACTCACAACTCAACCTAAAAAAAAAAAAAAGTGGGTAGACCCATAACTCAGCCTAACTTATTTTTAATATATAAGTGATATTTTTTTATTATTAACCTATTTTATGCAACAATATTTACTAATTTTGTATTACAAAATTATCTACTTTTGTGTAGCCAATGAGACCAAATTTTGGTTTATTTTTATTTTTAAAATTTTTAAAATTTTTATGGTGTAGAACAACACTTTAATTTTAAACATTTATTTGAAAAACACTAATTTATTACTTTATAAAATAATTTAAATCATCCATTTAGACAACATAACTTCGTGAGAAATAGAGGAACCATAATAACCAGTTATGGGGTTATAAGAGCAAAGTCTCTCTCTTTCTCCTTGTCACGCTAACTCAAAAACAAATTATTATACTTCTTGCATAAGTCACCAAGAAGAACTAGTGTGTGACTTAAGCAAACAGATGAAATTTGTCCACTACTAAGGGTTTGTAGCCCAAACTAGCCAATTGGGGTCCTATGTTATAGTTTAATTCATTATAAGCTGAAAGTAGGATTACAGGAAAGAAACTAGTATAAACTTTGGAAATTATAAGCATGCTTCCAGGAACTTTTTTGGTTAGTCTCAAAGCTGGAAATTCAATAATACAATGTAATTTGCATGCTTTTGGAGTTTATTGCTCAAAATTTATTTCCTTATAGTCTAAACTAGATAAACTGTAACACAAACAACTAAACTTGGACTTTAAAAATAGCCTCAAGTGCAAAACAGGTTGGCCATGCAAAGTCATTACATGCACTTCATAAACCCATGTAATACATTTGTTCTTGAAGAACCCTAGGCTTAGGGCACCAAAGCACGACAGTTTGGAGTCACCAACTTTACAAACTCAACAAGTTGGATTCAAAACCACATGGAACCATACCCTTGACAAACCATATACACATTACAAGATCTAGAGCTTAGAAGTTCATCTGCCAAAACTAAGTTATTTACATATGCATGCATGCCTTATGTGGCCTCCAAGCCCAAAAGTCCAAGCCTTTTTAACGTCCCTGCTCCACTAATTCCCCATAGTAGCAGCCATAACTCAAAGGTAATACCATCTAAGTTAGAAACTACACAATTAAGCAACACAAAACCACATTAGCAAATATGAACATGAACATGACTATTTACCTGCACCAAAATTACTAAGTTTCCTTTAGCAGATGCTCTGAGCCATTATTGTTCAAGCTCTGTAAAGGTAAACAATGAGGGGGTGAGTTCAAATAACCCAGTAAGAATCATAATGCATAAATGCACACAAAAATCATACACACACCACTAAGCTAAAGTTCCTTGTATTGTACAATCTTTGTACCCGAAACAAACTAAGAGCATACTAGAAGATTATTAAGTAAAATGCCATTCTACAGGCTTTATAGCTCCCTAATCTTCTTAACCAAGGATCTACAATAAGAGCTCACCCTGTTTAAGTCAATCAATCAAGCATACAAGGAAAACAAGCTACTAGTCCCCTATTCAAGAGCTAAGGTCAATTTTCCCATGGAAATCACTTAGTCCCATTGATTTTTCAACTAGTTCCAAAGGTTAAACCTTCCAAAACACTAAGATTGATAATATGCTAAAGAAATTTGTGTGGCCTTACCAAAATTCCCTTAGAAATGAAGCTCAATAACCTAAGGAGAATGAACCTCGCTTGCCCGAAAAGAAAACCTTAATGCATGTGAATTTCCAAGCTTAAATTGAGGTTTCTGGTTGTTTTTCTCACTAGAACCATTCTCTAACTCAAAAATCAAGTGGTTTCTCCAGCAACCTCTACTTATAAGCTTGAAACATTTGGACTAAACTAAGTTATAGGTTAGGGATGATAGTAGGGTTCTATCTCTCTGATCTTTCCTTCAACTATTTAAATTATGTTACTTAATCCCTTGAACTAGTTCCGTGCTTTATACAAGTCAAGGTTATTACTAACAATAGAATTTTTCATTGATATGCAACAAATCAATTATATTTCTTCTCAGTTCAAGCCATAAGCTCTTCAATTTAATCCAATTAAGGAAGTAACTAATGAAACTAATACCCCAAGCCCTACTTAACTATTTCAATCTAGTCCCCCGATTTCAAACAGAATACAAACATAGCCTCAACAATTGTATTTAACACGAAACTCATGTACTAATATGTATGAACACTTATGCAAATATACATAAACACTCCCACATAAACATAAGTACCTCTAGCAATAAGAAAAAAGCACACTCATGCATAAACAAAGACTTTACAAAACACAAGTAATTTTCATTACTTTCTAATTACCTGTATGATTAGGAAAAGGGTTACATTCCTTCCCCCTCGCCTTCTCTCAATAGTTTAGAAGGCAAAATGTCATATGTTTTATATAGTTCATTTGTTCTTACATTTATCATTACAAGAATGCAAGCTATTTACAATGGCAAAATTGTAGGAAAATCATAGTTATTACAAATTTTCCATGAAATAATTTTCTGTTAAAAATCATAGAAAATATCGTAGTCACAAAAAAAAATCATCACAAAAATCATCATACAAATTGCGATGATTATCCATGATTTTATCATTATGATGATTTTGCCTCAGTTGCCTATGCGACAATTAATATCAACATAGCCTACACAGAATATAATCATTGTAGAATGTGATGATTTAAACTGTTGTAACAGGTCCAATCATTCTGACATGGTACATCATTTTTCATTTTTTTAAAATGATTGCAATGTATTTTTTGAATTATTATATTATATTAATTATTAATACATATTAAGTTAAAGAATTAAAAATATAAATGTGAAATAAAAATAAAATATTATTAATTTAAATGTCAATTTATATACAAAAATGTGTCTCATAAATACAAAATTAAGGAAAAAACCTAAAACCCTAATCCGTGGCCTCACTATTGTGGAGAAGTCTGCCCACCTTCCTAAGCACTCCCATCCTCATCTCTAACGATGGCTAAGGATCCAGTCCTTCATACAAGTGGAAGGATTGGATCGTGCGTGTAGGGTTGTAATATTCGCCCTCAGCTGAGCAATCTCAATTGACTAGACATCAATGCATGGCTACAAATATAAGTCGATTAGCTTCAGAAATTTGTTTAATTCATAAAAATAGTAATTAAGAAGTTGAAAATAAAATTACCCATTGTTATTGAAAGGTGTTAGGATCCACAAGGTAAGGGGGAAGACCTGGGAGAGGACCCTTTGTTAATAGGCCATGAACCTTGCTTCAAGGCTTTTCATCAAATTGGGGATGATCTTCAAGATTGGGGTACTTTTGATTGACCTTGTCCATGTATGTATCCCACAATCAAATAAATTTAATTAGAGTTTAAAAAATAAGATGTTGGCTGGCGTACAGACCAACTAGAATGAGAAAGGAGAAATCATTACCTTGAGTTGACGCACGACTAGATTGTTTGGCTAACCAAGCTTCTTTTGTGTGTGCATTTTAGTTCACCATTCATTAAACATATCCACCACGTTCTTTTGTGTACAAAAGTTTATAGTGAATTATATAATTATTGTTATTTAAATGTATAGCTAAAGAGTGTCTTAGCATCTTGACTTTGTGCATTTCACTAGGAATTGAGCCATTATGTGCTGTGGGATAGTCCAATGTGTCTATTACATTCTTGACATTCTTCCAAGTCTCTTTCTGCCAGTGATCGTAATCTTTCACAATAAGTAGGTGTCATGCGGCTGAAGTAGTTTGTAATTAGGTTTTGACTAAACCTCAAAACCTGGTCTATTGCATTCTTCTTCCAATATTAGACTCAGTTATGAATGGTGCTCGAGTTGTAGTAAAAAAAAAAAGTGGCAGATCTCAAGGAAATCCCAAGTGTCCCATATATAGTACTCTTGAAATATTGCAAGTTAATTAAAAATTATTGAGAATGACAATGTGAAATTGATGTGTCAAAATTAAATAAAAATTAAAAAAGTTATTTTTAGTCGGGTGACATGCTCCTTGCATATGTCATGTAGCACTGCCATCTATACAGGCCAAGATCCGTTCAATAGCTTCTAGTAAAGGGAAGTTATGGTCTATCGTACGAACTTATCTACTAAAGTATTGCAATACAAGGAAAAATTATTTATTACTTCAAAGGAATTTCAATTAAAAAAACATTGAAAATATGGTATACTTACTCGCATAGGTCGAGTAAGTCAACCTGTCTAAGACTCTAAGTCCCCACATTTGGCTTCTAGGGGCTAGTGAGCCATTAGGAGTCTACTCATTGATGGAGGATGACCCGATGGATGTCTTCTGCTTAAGCCCCTAAGCAGTCATCTACTATCCCGGTTGTAGCTCAAATATCTAGCCTAGGTCACATTAGTTGTCATAGGGCTGTCTATACTGTGGTGTATCGTCCAAGAAGTCTACAACTGGATGGCAATGGCCCTGCATATCCGCAAATGGCTATGATGATAAAGAAATGGCACCCCAAAAAAGTGTTGAGTTTAAGGGTCTTATGTTGGGGTGGGTGGTCATTGAGTAGGCGTACTTGTGAAGTGGAGGAACCTATCATAGTCATTGGCGGATTAGATGTCCGGGCACGTGCCAAGTAACCACTAGGCCAAGGACGACATGGATCCTGATTAGGGTCAAGTGTGCCCCTACTTGACCTAGAGTACCTACTTTTGTTGTGCCTCATCCTAAATTTTGTAAATCTTACAGGAAAGATCAATTTAATAAGTTTCATGTCAATTAAGTCCTTAAAGATTTCATAGAGCATTTTTTTATTTTTGCTCAAAAACCTTAAAATTTGTCAATCAAGTCTTTAAAATTTTAATTACTTACAATTTTATCCTTTATTTTTTTATTTCTATCAATTAAGCCCCTAATTTCAAATTACTTACAGCTTTATACTTTACTTTTGTATTTTTCCAATTAAGTCCTTAATTAAATTGCCTACAATTTTATCCTCTAATTTTGTATTTTTCAATTAAGTCCTTGATTTCTTTTACCTACAATTATCCTCTAATTTTGTATTATCTCCAATTAAGTCCATACTTTGAATTCCCAACGCATAATCACATAGTTTAGTGCATAAACAACAAGATAAACTTAGAAACACATGAACTTAAAATTTATCACATGCGTGTTACTAAAACTTAACAATTTACCTCCTTAAATATTAATACTAGTGCACAAACAACAAACTAAACTTAGAAACTAAGCAATTAGCAGTTCCACTTCATCGAACAATCATCTATACACTTTGATGTCACTAACAAAAAACAAATTATGAACAAAAATTAAAATAAAAGAGAGAATTTGGGTATCTTTAAGGAACCCAGTGGAGAAAAATGGCGAAATTCTCAATTCTCCCAAAAGACCACAAAGGAAGGGCTAAAAATCAGCAACTTAGAAATTGCAATACATTGGGGAGGAGAGGAGAGCCTGAGGGAGTAAAGGTTTTGTGGACTTGAAGGAATGCAAAGAAGTTTCTCATGTATGAAAGTTATTTTGACCATTGCGACAATTACTATGATTTAAATTGCCGTAGCTTTGTTGTGATGATTCTACCATAATTTTTTTTGAAATCGCCACAAAATTATCACTTCATTTATGATGATTTAAAAATTGTCACGAAGGTTGCTTAGGAAACTACCACACCTCACGACGATATTACTAGGTTCTTTTACAAATAATGATGATTCTGGCATATGTTCTTTCTAATGAAAATCAACAAATATTCTGCATGAAATTTGCCTTAATTCTCAAATTTTGTTACAATTTTCCTACAACATTCAACCCTAGTTCATGTCAGTGACTAAACTGAAAGATTTCTAAAATTTTTGGTTAAAATGTAAAATTTTGGAAAGTTTAGGTACCTATGTTGTAATTATTATGAGTGACCTAAATGTTTTTTTTTTTAAATTTAAGGTCCTTAGTTTACAAAATTTAAAGGCTTTGGGAGCAATCTTGTAATTTTGATAATTAATTATTAATATCATTAAAGTTACTAAATATGGATATTTCTAGTTTTGGAAAAATATAGATACGGGAGTTACTAAATATGAAACTTACTTCTTTTGGAAATTTCTACATATGAGACTTAATAAAATGAAGGTTAGTGCTTAAAATTTAGGGTTAGGGTTAGTTTTTAAGGTTACTTTAGTATTTAGGGTTTAGGATTAGGGTTAGTGTTTAAGGTTAAGGGTTGGGATTGATGTTTAGGGCTTGGGTTTAGGGTCTAGGGTAAGGGTTAGTGTTTAGGGTTATGGAAGTCTCCAAAAAAGTATGGAGTTTTAAATATGGAAGCTACCCAACATGATAAGCTTTCTAAATATGGAAATATCCAAAAAGTATGGAATTTCTAAATATGAAAGCTTTGAAATTTCAAGATTTTCTTAAATATGAAAGGTATTGAAAAAGATAAGTTATGTAGATGGTAAAGAATACAATTACTTCAATCATGCCCCATCATCTTTCGAATCACCACCAAGTGACGAAGCTTCATCCTCAGAGTTGTCTTCCTCAGGCTATACAAGCTAGATGGCTAGATCAACATCATTAACAATTGATGGATAACATGAGACGCCAACAAGTATAATGATCAAATTATGAGTCAGTGCATTAGTTGTGATTGGTGGTATGAGATGTGCAATTTCTTCTTAAAATGGTTCATTGTTCACCTTTGATGTTGATACATGGTCAGCCAAAGTATCAACATGCTCATATGGTTCGTTAGATAAGATAAATAGGTAATTAATGAAGGCTTGTGGCTTCATCTTCTCAACAGGCCATTACTGTTAGAGGCTCATGTTCGCATATTGGCAATAGTATACTTGTTTAGCCTACATCATAAAGATAAAAGGCTCAAGTGGCAATAATCATGACTTTCATTTAACGTCGACTACTTTGGATTTGGTATAAGTCTGAATACCTTGTTCTGAAGTTGCATTAGATATAGGTATGACGAAAATGCCCTGGGTATTAGTGGTGTGGAAGCAAAGGATTACTCACAGAGCAGGAGAGCCGTGTTGGGATGGGATAGGGGCTTTTGAAGTGGAAGCAGAAGCTACTTTGTGTTGGAGTGAAAAAAAAAAAAAGAGCAGGGAGCACCTGTGATTTGTGTTGCAACACACGGTACAGACATGTGCCTAGTGGGACCTACCCAGCCACCTTTTGGGAGATCACGACCCCTTTCCTCTATTCAAATGTTTCTTGATCAAGAATCAGAAATGGACAAAAATCTGTTCAAACATCAAACCCTAAACCCACACCTCTATTCACTCTCTTGCTAATCGACCCTTAACTACTGCAAATTTGAGTTGAGGTTTCTAATCTGTCCAAATGAGATGCTAAATGGCTTCCCATCCCCAAATTCTTCCTGCCAAATGCTACATAAGATGCCACATAAACATTCCGTCACAACTTAATATTCTTAGATAACGTTAGGATGTAATTGCAACACTTTAATAAGTTTCAGTACAAATGGCGTAATGTTCTGTACTTTAATAATGGATCCGTAACATGACCATTACTTTAAGGACGACGGGTGCCTTTTGCCCCTACAGAATACAAATAAGCACCAGTTAAAAAGCTGGTGCCTCGCAGCCTCTGGGACGAGGATATGAAGTACCAGAAGAAGGAACTAGCGATCGGATGGTAGGAGAGTAGAAAATGAAGCGGAAGCGGGCGCGGAAATTAAGTGCGAAAGAAGAGCCTGACTCTGAGGACTGGTGTTTTGTGTGCAAAGAGGGGGGGCAGCTGCTTCTCTGTGATTTCCAGTGAGTGCTATATTCTTCAAAATTATTTTTTCGTTATTTTTATGTTAATATATCATTTAGCTTTGAAAACAGTGTTTTGGGTTCCCACTAATTTCTTAGTTCCAAGGTCCGTCCTCCATTTTGGGTTGCCCATTATTTTATGTTGTCCCTGTTCTTGAGTTTTGCAATAATATACGTTGGCAAAGCGCACCTCTACCTCTCTCCCTGGCTCTCTAAAACGGGGAATTTACGGAAAAAGTGGCATTATTTTGTTAGGTTGATTGTTCACAGTTGGTTAATTAATTGTTTTAGTTCAAAGACTGCCCCTTTCATTGCATCGCAGCCAACCCTCTTGCAAAAAACCCTTTTTTACCATCAAGCAGGAGCTTTTCTTTTCTTATGGCTTCTAATTATCCTGAGCATTTATCAATAGAACAAATTTGCAGTGAATTTTAAGAGGGGTTTCTGTTCCATTGAGAACTGGCATGAAGTTCTGTTTTTCTAGTTCACTCTCTATTCAAGAGCAAGCTACTTTAGTTAAGTACAGTAACATTTTTCTCAGAACTGGAAAATGCTTTGATGTTCCTCATCCTCTGAAATTGTTCGTCATTTTTAGGGCCATAATGCAGATTGTCTGTACATTTATGTATAAATGTGCTGGATATGCTTTCATACATGCCTGAACATATTCTTTTTTGAATTTTCTGTAATTCGCGTGTGAGCTGATTTCAGGGATTGCGCGAAATCTTATCATCCCAAGTGTGTTGGGATGAAAAATTCAAGCTTGAAGACCTTGAAAACATGGATCTGCAGTAAGCTTCTCATTATGCACCTGTTGATACTTCATAAACAAGCTCGTTATTTTGTCAAAAAAATCTCTTGTAACATATATCCATGGTATGTTAGGACTTGGTATCTGATACTAAATAAGAAAAGGGTGAAGCATAAAGATTCCAGCTGAAATATGAATTATCTGACACTGCAATGGAATCTATGATTTTTATCTGACCAGTTTTATTCCCACTGATTAGTTCATGCTGTTATTTAATTCTTTAAATAGAACAGCATGCTTTTGTCAGACTAGGAATTGCTGCAGCAATTCTATATCTCTTTTCTTATATCAATTTTAATTGTGTGTAGTACTGCTTCTAGACATGTTTTAATTGAGTGGTTGAAAGAAATCTCAGAAAACAATATTATTTTCATTAGCTAATCCCTTATTTCTGCTCATCCAGCTAGCTCAGTAATTGTTTATCACAGGCAGGCACTCATGCTCAGGTTGTGACACTCTTCCCAAGTTTTATTGTCTTTCTTGCCCCATAGCTACATGTGAACTTTGCATGAGCAGTATGGAGTTTTTGCCTGTTAAAGGTGAAAAAGGGTTGTGCAGAGATTGTTTGGAGCTTGCACTTCGCATTGAGGATTATCCAGAACCCGACCTTGATATGGTATATCTACTGTCTTAGACAATTGCTATTAATTTTTCTACCAACTGTGGTTTCAAGAAATATCATGTCTATACCGTAACAATATGCTTGTATGCTTGTGCTCATTAAGCTTGCTCGTGCTTTTGTAATGGAAGTATTATTGAAGTCATAGCACACCTTATATTAATTATGATCTGCCCCCTGCCCGCCCCTGTTTCTTGCTCACGCACACACACACATGCAAAGACGGTAAATGCGTGCATGTTTATCAGATTTTCATTTGAGGAACATGTACTATGTTTCTGCTGTTTTGTAGATCACAGTAGATCTCAAATATGAAGACTTGTTTGAACAGTACTTTAAGGTCATAATGGACAAAGAAGGCTTGACGTATGATGACTTTCATCAAGCCAAGCTGAGGAGTGAGAAAGTTGATGGCAGTTCCAATTCAGTCGAGATTCTTGATGCTGTGCAAGATGCTGAACAAGTCGTTGCTAAAGGTAAGCAGAAACAATCTAGAAAATCAGAAGTTGAGGTTGAAATAAGTGAATCAGGGGAAGGAAGTGATTTAATTTTTGTTTCTGTACAAGATGCTGAGCCAGTCATTGCCAAAGGTGAGCACAAGCGATCTAAAAAATCAAAAGTTGAGGTTGGAACACGTGAATCTGGGCAAGGAGGTGAATTAGGTTTTGATGCTGTGCAAGATGCTGAGTCAGTTGTTTCAGTTGCTGAGAACCAACAATTGAGAAAATCTGGAGTTCAGGTTCAAACAAGTGAGTACGTGAAAGGCAATGCATTACATTTCATAGATTCCAAGAAGCAGGGAGGATCTACATCAGGTGAAGAATTCTTGGAGACACAGTTGGATTCTCAAGTCCCGAAAAGCATATTTGCCTCCACAGGGATAAACAATATCAAACTTGTCTACTTAAAGAGAACCTTAGTGGAAAAGCTAGTGGCAGAAACTCAAGATTTTGAAGAAAAACTAGTGGGATGTTTTGTGGGAGTTAGAAAGGAGTCTGAGAAGGGCACTAGAAAGAGGTCCTATGAGGTCCTTCCAATTACAGGTGATTCTTAGCTGTACTTCAACCATATCTTTCAATGAGAAGATGCTTATCTTGTGTGCAAGTCTAATTCTTACTGTACTAAAATTGAATGTTGGAATTTTCTTTTGATTGAAATTTTTGTTTTATTTCTTGTCCTCTTTTCAAAGTCAGTTGGGGTTTTCGCTAGTTTTATTTATTCCTTGTGCTTGCAGGCATAAGTATATCAAAGGAGGACAGCAATAGAGCAATTCTCCTGCAGATTTCTTGCGTTCCATCTGATGTTCCTATATCCTTGCTGTCTGATGATGAGATTACAGAGGTATTTATCAGAAACAAATTTGGGCATAGGAAGCATGAAGACTAATGTAAGCTTTGCAGTAGTTGCTGGAGTTGCCGATATAAATGATGAGTTTATTCCAGTTTGCCATGGTTCTAACAGTACTATAAGCAGGAATTCCATGTTTGCCTAGGGTTCGGGCCATTTCGTGAGCTGAAATCTTGTCAACTGATTTACTGCTTACATTTTATAACTTCCTACGTTCACAAGATCTGTTTGTGGAACAGTGATTAGGAAAAGGTTTATGTCTTTTACTTCTCTGAGACGGTGTTAAGGCATTTGGTAATCAAATTTAAACCAACTAATATTTCTCATTTGTTTGCTATCTCAGTTGCTTACTGTTGGGGTTGCTTGAATTTCATCGTTCTCCTTAACTCTTCTGCTTCTGCAACATTTGGAGTTTTTAAATAACTTATAGAATTTCATTACTTAATTGGACCTTGTGTAATATTTTTTCCTTTGCTGTACTGTGCAAGTATCTGTTCTTCCCCCTACCTTCTCTAAGCATTGAAAATCATGCCCAGTATATTTTGTTAGTAATTATGAGTTGGTTACCTTAATGTAATGTTATGAATGGAGCTAAATGTGTCATGTTCGAATGGAGTATGGCTTTTCATTACAAACCTTCACTGCCTGAATTATTTTTTCATTTGGTGGCTTTATTGACAGGAACAGTGTTTAGATTTGCAAAAGAAAGTGAAAGATGGGCTGATAAGAAAGCTTACGATCGTAAGTACCTCTTTTTGTTAGTATATAAGTGTTTCCTTTTGCAAACAGATGGGACGCTGATCAGTTACATATTTGTAAGACTGCTAATTACCCGGCTGCTAATAACGTGCTATAGGATTGTTGAGGTTATGTTCCAAGATATAAATGCTCTGAAATGGAGCAAATATATGAGTAGAGTGGACAAAGTACACATTGTAGATAGATATCAGGGTTTTTATTTGAAATTTTCTAGTAGTAGACAACTGCTTTCCGGTGAAAGTAGATTTGGGACCCCATTTCCATTCACCTAAAGTTTTGTTACTTGCAGATGATAGTAAACCTTTTTAAAGCCATTACTGCAGCATTTTCGGTTGCCTTTTTGTGTAGTGATTACCATTTTGGTTTGTCCTTCTTCGATATTTCTGATAGACTGATATCACAGTCAACTACTATGAATCTCCAACTCTAAGTAACTTCTGGCAGATGGGTTATCCACCTTTGTTGAAACATGAATTGACTGACCAAAAGTTTATTCTGACTGGTAGGAGGAACTCGAGCAGAAGGCTAGAAGTGTACATGAAGATTTAACAAAACATGTATGTGTTTTATATAGATCTGGACTTTGGTGCAGATATTGAAATCTTGAATTAGTTTCTGTTTTTTCTTCTGTGTTTGTTACCATCTCTGCAGTTTGAAATGTCAAGGTTCTATTTGACATGCATTTCCTAGATTAGATGGTTTGATGTACATAAATAGCATTTTATGCAAGGACATGTCTGCTAGAATGCATCAATTGTCTCATTGCTAGGTCAGAAAGGTAGAATGGGAAGAAAGAGGGAAACCAAGGTTGCAATAAGGATCTATTTTTAATCTGTATTAAGATGTAAATGCTGCTGCATTTCTTTGTGGTCATGTGATGTCTTGTTTTTGTTTTGTTTGTTTTTTGTTTGTTTTTTTGTTTTCCCCAATTTTTAATGATCATTGACCTCACAGACAAAAACTTGGTATCGTTTTCTCATTTGTTCGCTTTACATTTTTGGCAGTGGGTTGAATCAGAGCTAGCCAGATTACAGAAGCTTATTGACTTCACCAATGAGAAAGGTCGTAGAGCAACATATCCTTCCCGCTTCTAAGATTCGTTTTCCTGTTTTTTTTTTTCTTTACTGCTGTCCAACTGCTCTTCAGAGCTTTCTGGGTCTGCTTTTTCTTGAACTTGTGGAAACTTTCTGCTCAAAACTTGTTCTTTTAAGTAAAGAAAACCAAAACACGACATGCAGATGATAGATGAGCTGCTCTTTCTATGATTTCATGAGTTCAGAATTTCACCTTAACCAGCTTCACCTTAGCACATTAGAGCATTATCTAGATGAACGATCAGCACTGATGAAGCCCCATTTTCAGCAGCATCTGCTAAGTAAGTTGCCAAGGGTCACTGCAGAGGAGATCTGAATTTCCCGGGTCGGTTTTTGAATTTTGTCTTGGCGAGGGAAAAGAACAGCTGCAGGCAATATAAAAATGTACAAAATGTGCAACTTGTGGGCTTCGAAAAATAGTTCGACTTGAAGTTCCTAAAACTCAACGGTGATAGCCCTATTGATGTTTTGGTGTCGCATAAGCACTATGCTGTTAGATATGTATTGGCAGAACTGAAGTAACCTAACTATAGGGTTTCTGTATATATAAACTGATGTACCTTCTCATCGCTGGCATTAATCTTGAACTGGGTTCGCATCAGTTCAACGTTTTATATTTTACAGGTCTATGATTTATGTCACTATTTATTGTTTGCTTTGATGGAGAAACTTCAGGTACTTAAGGGAGGGAAATCAAAGGCCGGGGATCATCATAAAATGACCTATGGAGATATGACAATGCTTGCTCCTAATGGCTTAGGAACAGCACGAAGAGGTACAGCTTTCTTCAAGGTAGTCCCCCATTGCTCTTCCATGTTCAGAAGCTGGTCTTCGGGGAGTTCCCAATTGAAGGAATGAAGAAGAGAAGCTAGCATCAATTGCACCATCCGAGCTGCAAGAGGCAAACCAGGACATATTCTTCTCCCTGCTCCAAATGGTATGAGCCCGAAATCCCGTCCCTTGTAATCCATAGAAGAATCCTGCACGAACCTCTCTGGGCGAAATGCTGTTGGTTCATCCCAATAACTAGGGTGTCGGCCTATTGCCCATGCATTGATGAGGACCTGTGCTCCTTTGGGGATAGTGTAGCCGGAGATCTCTACGTCATTGGTTGCCTTGTAGGGCAAGAGAAGGGGAACTGGAGGGTGGAGGCGAAGTGTTTCCTTGAAGATAGCATGAATATACGGGAGGTTTTCGAGGTGGGATTCTTTCACCTTTTGTTCCTGGCCGATTACTTGAGTAAGTTCTTGCTTTGCCTTGTGCATCAAGTGAGGATTTTTAAGGAGTTCTGCCATCGCCCATTCTGTTGTTATTGCAGATGTATCGCTTCCGGCAATAAAGAGGTCCTACAAAGGCAAGACAAAGTAACGACTTAAGACAAAATGAAAATATGCATTACAGTATTTACCAACTCTTAAGGATGGCAGGCAGTATATAGGGATGTTGATTAGGCGGGTTAGATCATGTGCTTCAGATCATTCAAATTTGGGTTTAATTGAGTTATTATGAATTCAGGTTTAGGTTGGGTTATTTGTATTCAGGTTGAGTAGATTACAGGTTTGGGTTGGGTTGTGTTTGATTTATTTGGATTCGGATTCAATATATATTGTGTCAATTTTAATTTCAGGTAACTTTAGCTAAGGTTTTGGGTTAGATTAAGGTTGATACATCATGTTTATTTGGATTAAAGTCAGGCTTTGTCAGATTTAGATATTGGGCTGTTTCAGTACGAGTCATTTCAGGCTCAAGCTAATTTAGGTTTGTCAGTTTAGGTTTAAATCAAGTTTGGGTTGTTAACTTTTTTTCTCAAATATGATTAGACTTGGGTTTATGTGAGTTAGGTCAGGTTATTGGCTCGATTCAATTTTCTCATCTTTAATAGAATAACCTAGTAGAAAAAGACAAGAAGGAAACAGTGAATGCCATGGTCTGTAGTGTTTGTAAGACATTGCAAGGCGTTGATGTAACGGTAGGATCAACGGGTCATGGGCCACATTGCTTGATTAAACAGCTCACAATGTCTCATTGCTATTAGTGACCATCGTGATACAAAACCCATAAAAAAAACACATGTTATCGTCATCGTTCAATCATGGCATGTGATGATAATGTCCTAATTAAAATTCTTTCGGGATATGATCACATAAAGTTGCAATAATCCCATGGTTCAATTTGAAAGAAATATTATATGTCAATGCATTAAATCAAAATATGATGCGATCAAGTAATTGCAGAGAAGTGTACTTTAAAGAACTAATGTTGAGCCACACTTTGAATTTCCAAGTGATCATGTTTGGGTGTGAGTGTTAACAGAAAAGACTGATTACATTTAATTAAAAGGATTTGATTATTTCTCTCGCTCGGTTAGTTTGGATAAAAAATAAATTGTTTATTTGGTTATCAGATTAGTTATTGGATCATATATTTAAAGTTAAATATAAGGAATATATTAAATAGTAATAAAGTTTTATTATTATTAATATTGACCTTACATATATAAAATTGTTACCTTCCTCCCATATTGTTTGCTCAATTTTAGTGTTTTTTTCCTTAAATTTGACCTAAATTTATTTATATCATCATTTGATAAATTTTTTTAAAAATTATATTTACAAATTATAGGAGTCATAGTTTTTAAATATATTTTTTAAAAGTTTTTTTATCAAATAATAATATAAATACATTAAAGTCAAAGTTAAGTTAAAAAAATGAAATAGAGCAAACAATATGGGATTGATGAAGTGTTTTCTACAAATTTTATACTATATATTATTAACCCTTCTTTAGTTTAGGGTATAAGATGTAAAATTATACATTTTTATTTTATTTTTTCATTTACTATATATTTAGATCTTAGAAAAGAAATTAAATAAACTAAAATGTAATTTAAACCGGTTTTGATATAAAATTTAGACAATTTGAGTATATTTTACTAAAAATCAGAACCAATTAAATCAAACCAACCAAATGACTCACTCTTACCCTGAATTATTATATTCTGGTGCACCTGGATGGTTAACCTAATTCTTTTTCCAAATGCTTTTTAAGTCAGATGCGTTTGTCAGAGCTAATCACTACCAAATCATCAATTATTTGGTACTTGATGTGACAAATAACGTAAACCTGATTAAAAATTCATTATTCACTTACTACAAGAAGACAGCCTCTCCTGTGTGTGTCTGTTAAGACTCCATCATTCAATTGTTTTCCTCTCCCAACTTAGGTTTCAATTTATTATATATTTTTATTATTCAAAAGCATCTACATATGTATATAAAGTTAAGAAAGTATATAGATATTTAAGAGGGAAAATGATGCCTATTCTTTTTTATTCAAAAGACCTATAAACTAGCGTATGTGGTATTTAAGAGTTTGAGAGGATACATAGATATTTAAGAGAGAAGATGCTTATTTTTTTGAGATCCGAAAAGCCTCTGAGTGAGCATATATATATATATATATATATATATATATATATATATATAGTATTTAAAAGGAGAATAATAGAAGTGAGGTTCGAAAGTTCCCCTCACACCTGAACCACTTGGCCGAGGCATTCAAGATAATTTATTACCTTTTTATTCTATGTTAGATTAAAGTTACATAATATAATAAGATAATTTGTATTTATCATTTGCTTTTGGATAAAAAATATTAAAAGGTTTGGCAGTTTTAGAGATGAAAGCAAAGAGTAAAATCAACCACTCCTTTGACGCTAAAGAATGGATAATTTTTTTTTCCGTACGGCTAATCATTTACTAGTAGGTAAGAGAGGTGATCAATTTAATGGACTGAATTATCTTCACTCTACCAGTTTAAAAAATATAGGTGTATAGATAATTATCAGATGCACAAAAAAGAATAATTATCAGCATAAAATATGAGATATTAACATTTCATAAAATTTGACCCATCAAATTAAAATTAATAAGCTATGTTTTTTTTACTCACAATTACAATATTTTCAACTTATTGTCTAATGGCAATTAGAGTCCCTCTCTTTGGGAGAACCAATAACATAATTATCCAATAAAATAAGGGATTAAATAAGTACTTAATATTGTTATAAAGCCGGGAAGTTTGATTTTAAATAATTAATGATATTAATTAAAATTGCAAAATTTGTAAGTTAATTAACATAAATTATTTAGAAAAAAAATATAGCTCCTCCATCCCATATTTTCTGTAACATTTACTATTTTTGGTTATTTCATATCTTTCCATCATTTTAATATTTATTAAACACTTTATCATATTACCCTATAAACTCTCGTTTCAATATCTAATTTTTTTATTTTTATTATGTGTAAAAGTAAATGTACAAAAGTGAAAAGAACAAATTGTTTCCTTTTTCTTAATTTCTACATCAAACTTAATGTTCCCAACAATATGAAGCAAAAGGAGTATATATTTTCGTACAGGAAATTTCTTTAACCTAGACAATTGAGATCAGGTAATTAAGGTGAGAGAGCTTGGATTAAATTTCCTCGGGTCAAGTTAAATTAGCTAATAGAACTCTTTTAATTTTAATTTGAAAAAGGTAAAGTCATATATTAAAATAGCAATATATACATCTTGAGTGTTATACTAATAATTTGTTATATACTCCATATTTTTAAAATTTCTTGTAGGACTCACTTAAATTTATAAACTTTTCAATAAATTTTTCACTCATAAATTTTGAAGTTCAGTTTTGTAGAACATTTATTAATGTAATAATACTAATATGTAAAATATTTCTCGCAAACATTTACTACAATAAAATATATAAAAAAACTCAAGAAGAAAGAAATTGTTAATTTACCAGGATCATAGGCTTGATATTTTGTGGCGTGAAATCAGAGCCGTCAACGCAATGGTCAAGAAGAACATCCAAGAAGTCAACTTTTCTGACACCCTCAGCAATCTCGTAGACTCTCGTCTGAATCATCTCGTCAAAGATCTCATGCAACCTGGTGTACGACGGCTTTATGTGTCTTCTTATTCCCTGGAAATCAAACCTCTTTAACGCCGGAAAATAATCTGACAGGTTCAGCCTGCCGGAATCCTCCATGATCCGCCATACCAGGTCCTTGAACTCCCCTGCCTTTGCAAACTGGGGATCTACCATGTCCACTGAGAAGATGGTCGTCGATATCAAATTCAACGCCGTGGCGAACGCCAATTCTCCAATATTTATCGCGGTACCGGAAGTGCTTTGTTTTGCGATGTGGTCTATCAGTTGCTGGACTTTCCGGTGACGGACCTCCTCAGAGGAGCTGAGCCCATGTGAGGTGAAGAGCTTAGTCGTGCAAACTCTACGGCGGCTGCGCCACTTGCTGTCCCCGACAGCCCACGCCAGGGTCCACTCTGGGTCCGGTTGTACCGCCACCGCTTCCGGGAGGTGGCGTTCCGAGAATGATTGATCTTGGAACTGGAGGATCTCTTTGGCAGTTTCTGGGGTGGAGGCGACAACGGTGATGATGGAGCCGAGGCGAAGAGTCATAAGGGGGCCGTGGAGTTTGGCCAGCTCGAAAAGAGAGTGGTTAGGGTGGGGACCTAGGCGGTGGAGGGAGCCGATGATAGGGAAGCTGGTGGGGCCTGGAGGAAGACGCCGCATGTAGGCGGAGTGAGAGCGATATCGGAGAAGGAAGAGGACGGCGAGGGAGAAGAAGAAGATTGAGAGGTAGAGCTCCATATTGTGTCGGTTGTCTTGTCAACTCGAGTATGTACAAGCGAAGAAATGCGTTATATCCAGCCAAGCCATTATCTCCTTGTTCTAGAAGAATTAAAAAGTTGTGTTCTTTGTTTTCAAAACAACTTTTTTTTTCATTTATTAAAATGATTTTTCCAGAAACTTTTTTAAAAAATAAGGTTCTCACACATTTAAAAATTAGACATGCATTAAACTTTTATCAAGGAAACCTTAAGAAAGAACAATAGAAAAGTAACCGGTTAAAAATTGTATAATAAGTAATATTTTACTCTTTGCTTTGGAAAAGTGGTGAAGGGGCACAAAGGAAAAAGGGTGGCCACGCTTTTGTCTTACCCACTTTCCTATATAATATCTTTAATACTAATTTGGGTAATTTCTGAATCCCCAAAAAACAGATGTTTTTTCTTTCTTATATTCTTATATTGTAAAATATCCTTTACAATATCTAAACTTGTAAAAAGTTTTTATTTGTTGTGTGTGTGAATATATATATATATATATATATATATATATGACAATATCAGAATATAGGGTACAAGTTTCGTCAAACTTTTTGCATATAATTAATCTGATAGAAAATTAATTTAATTCATTTGAGAAGAATTTTGATACGTATCATATCATATTAACAATCGTTAGTAGGTAAATTTCCTAATCTGTAAGAATCGGACCATACTCTAATACTCACGAGTCACGATTCGGTTGCTTGGTAGCGAAAAAGCAAAAGGCCGTCCAACTCAGCCGGTCTCAGTCTTGGCGCAGCATCCACTTCAGGAATAGTCACTTTTAACCTCCAATATTTTTAGTAGGGTATTTTACAGCAACTTTTTGAACTTAAATAGAAACGGCTGACCATAGAGAAAATTACAAAAACTCCCCTGTAGTTTAATTTAATCTATATTTTACCCCTCTATTTTTAAAACCTTACACTTTACCGCCTATTTACTTTACAGTATCTGACAATAGCTTCTAAAATCTTAATTTAAATTATCTGATAATAATATTCCAGTAATTTCAAGATTTTTTATATTTTTTCACAGCTAACCGACTTTTAAAAAATATTAATACGTATTTACAAAGAGAAAAAAAAATATTTACAGAAAGAAAAAAAGGATAAGTTAAAATATCTATTAATTATAAAAAATAATAGAGAGATTAAAATTTCTAAAAAATGACTATATAGTTTAAATATAATTTCAAAAGTTATTATTAGACAATGTAAAAAATATAAGGGTAAAGTGTAGGTTTTTAAAAATAAAAGTGGCAAAAATGTATGCTAGTGCATACCTCAATAGGGTAATTCTAACTTTTCCTTATTTATATTACTCGCGTGTAGAAATAATAGATAGGATCAAGGATTTGTCTTATACAAAAGTGTCTGATGGTACATGTGCATGTGACGAAAAAACAAGACTAGAGATAACATACAACCAACCTAAGTTATACCTCCACGCTGTGAATTTATTTATGATTTCTACCACTACATCTTCTCTTCGTTAAATCACTAGCTAGTCACTTGAAACGCTCCTGTTGCGCCTCGCTATTCACCATTCATGACCAACGAATTCAAAGCTCGTAGTCCTACTCATGAAATCATCTTGCCCCCTGCTGCCTCGCCTGCTCATCATCTTAAGTTGCTGTGCAGTTGATCCACCTATGGGTTGAAAAAAGCTTCGGTCATTGTTGGCGGTTGAAAGAACTTTTTATTATTCTTAATTGATTTTGTGATTACATATTAGCAAGTTCGGACACATAGCCCACTGAAGGTGTCCATCTCATTAAAGTGCCTTGAAAATGGGAGATTTTGCACTTGCCGCAACAGCTATTGAAGAAAACGAAAAAAAATAAAATAGTAATGTGTAAAAGTTTTTTACCGGTTACATGGTTATTTTGGTTATAAATGTAAATAAGTTTAGTTTATAACGGGAATAAAGTGTAAAAAGATAAAATAATGTATAATATTATATTTAAAAAAATTAGTAAATATAATTGTTAACATATTAGTAGTAAATAATTTAGATAGAAGTAAGAAAAATTGTATTAAATAATGGTAAATAGTTTGAGAGAAAGAGAGTTGTATAACAACAACATCTGTTGTTGACGTTAAAAAGCGTAGAGGGAAGGGGCAAGGAAAAGGGAAAGGGAAAAGGAAAGGGAAAATTAAAGGCACTAAGAAAAAAAGTTGATTACCAGCGTGTTCAGTTAGAGTTAATCCAACCCTGTTAACGTGTTTTCTCTAAAGCCCATAAATCTATTCCATTTTTACCCTCATTTGTCTTTTTTTTTCCCCAAATTTCCAAAACACAGCAGTACTCATTTGTGCTCTTGACCCGATCTTTGCTCGTCGAGGAGTTTGCTTCGATCTTTCCTGGTTCTTGCTTTGATTTTGCTCCGATCATCACTGACGTACTTTGATTTTGCTCCGATCGTTGCCAATGTGCTTCGATTTTCCTTCGATTGTCACGGACTTGCTCCGATCATCGCCGATGTGCTTCGATTTTGCTTAGATCGTCGCTGACTTGCTTCAATTTTGCTCCGATCGTCGCCAATTTGCTTTAATTTTGCTCTGATCGTCACCGACTTGCTTCAATCACAACCCAATTAACTCCTCACAAGATTTCACAAGCGGAGCAGGCTGGACGTAGAGTGGGGTAGGGCTAGCGTGGAGGCAGACTGCAGATTGCAAGGCCGAGAAGATTATGAGCAAGACCGATGGGTGACGATGAGGAAGAACGGTGGGTGATGGCAAGGAAGAATGGTGGATAAGATTCTAGAGACCGTCGGTGAGGAAAAACGGGCGAACAAAATCTAGGAGACTCTTCTGTGATCTTGTTCCTTGGAGGAGCTTGCTCTGATCTTGACCGATCTTGCTTCAATTTAGATGTAATTTCGCTCCGATTATCTTTGGTTTCATTCGATTTTGCTCCGATCGTTTTCCCCAGGCTATCTCTAGCCGAAGAAGATGAAGTGGAAGAGGGATTTGATTTTGATTTAATTTTGACCAGTGGCATGACCGTTAATATACTAAATTTTAGGGGTAGAAAAGATGTTGAATGCAAGTGGGTTTGCAATAACACGTTAATAGACTAGTGTAAAACCGAAATGAACTGGGCCTACGTGATTAAGTACGTTAATGTTTAAGAAACATATTTTTGGAAACTGTCCATGTTTAGATGTTTATAATGAAAAACCAGCAATGAAATTTTAGTCGCATGTTGAAATGTAACCAAGAAAACCGTTAAGAAATAGAGAAATGTGACTTCTAAAAACACAAAAAATGACAAAATAGCATTTCCAAAGTAAGCGACAAAATACCATTTCCAAAGTAAGGCGTTACTGGTAGAGTTTTAAGGGTCTTCCTTTTTATTTTTTCACTTTTTTAAAATCTTCATCGCATTTTTGGAATTTTTATCGCATTTCTAAACTCTTTGTTGTTTGTTATATTTGTTTTCGCTTTTTGAAATTATTATCACTTTTTTTAATTTTTAATCGCTTTTGTAAAATTCTTTTCATCTTTTCTAAAATTTAACCGCATTCCCAAAAAAATTAATTGCTATATTAGTGGTTGAATTTTAGGGAACTTAATGGGAACCACTTTTACATGATACACTTTCTGGGTAATTGTGGTTAAATTTGTGGAGCCACTTTATGAACCACTTAACTCATAATTGATATCGGTCGTATGTATTTAAAAGTCCTTTATGAACCACATTTCTCATAAAATTAACCGATAAATTAGTTTTTTTTGTGTATATCCATTTATTTGGTGTAAAATCATTTTAGTATTTTTTAAATTGTAATTAGGTACGCAATAAATAGGCAAAATGTTAAATTTCAATAAATTTGGTTATCAGATGTTTTAATTTTGGAGATCAGAAGTTGTATAACACTAAGGCATGAAAATGGGGTTAGGTGTTAGTTTTGAAAGATAAGGAACAACGTGTAAGTTACATTGACCATAGGGGAGATGTTGTCATTAACCCTTAAAGGATAGGACTCCGTTATTAAATTTCCTCTACCCCCTTTGAATTTTTACACCTGCCTACCTATAACTCTATTATTTAATGTTCCTTCATTCTTCTTTGCTCCCATCGCCCCCAAGTCCATCTTTCCCTTTCTTCACCTTTCATATTCGTACATTTCATCCGCAAACAATGTCCCACGGTGCTACTGGAGACTTTATCAAAGAATTACCATGTGATTTCAGGACATCCATGATCAAAAGGCTAATGCCTCAGAAGAAATTCTAACTCTCAACGACTATTTACTTAGACCCGAAGTCCCACGTTTCTCACCCCTTACAGCCGGTATATTTCAATTTTAACTGCTAAATTTGTTAGGGGATTTTATATGTAGGATGTTAGAGAAACAAAAACTATTTTAAAAAGCCGTCTGTTAATCGAATATTGTGAACAAACGGAGATAAGGATTTTATTGTAGAATTCTTGTGTATTAGGATAGTGATTTTATTAAACATCAAACAAAATTAGAAATGTAGAATGACAAAATAAAGGCGACCGATTATGTAAAAAGGTGGTAACAATTATGAATAAGTGATTATAAATTAACAAAGACGATAATAATTTAAAAGCAAAAATGATGTCAAAAGATGAGAAAAATTAAAAAAAAATGCCATAAATATTAAAAAGCAAGAAACTATAGCAGGGGCTATAATATTATTTAAAAAAGTGAAGAAAATAAAAAAATACTACTTGAATTTTATTAAAGCGATTTAACATAAAAAAATGATAATAATTTTAAAAATAAAAAAATATAACAGCCGACAAAGATTTAATAAAGGTGCAAAAAAATTAAAAAAAAAAAAGAGAGCAAAATTTTAAAAATGTGATAAAATTAAAATTGAAAAAAAGCATTAATATTATTTAAAAAAGCAAAAGAAAAGTAGAACAGGCTTGAAGAAATTCAAAATAAAAATTTGAAATAAGCGATAATAATTATTAATAGGTGATTAAAAATTAAAAAAGTGATAAATATTTTTAAAAAGTGATTAAAAATAAGAAAAAAAAGTGATATAATTTGTAAAAAAAGTGATAATAATTATTAAAAGGTGATTAAAAGTAAAAAAGGTGATAATAATTCAAAAAAGTGATAAATATTTTTAAAAAGTGATTAAAAATAAAAAAAGTGATCTAATTTGTCAAAAAAGCAATAATAATTATTAAAAGGTGATGAAAAATTTAAAAAGGTGATAAATATTTTTAAAAAAGTGATTAAAAACCAAAAAAAGTGATATAATTTTTTTTAAAAAATAGATAATAATTATTAAAAGGTGATTTAAAATTAAAAAAGTTGATAATAATTTAAAAAATTCATAAATATTTTAGAAAAGTGATTAAAACCCAAAAAAGTGATATAATTTGTTAAAAAAGTGGTCATAATTATTAAAAGGTAATTAAAAATAAAAAAAGGTTATAATAATTCAAAAAAGTTATAAAATTTTTAAAAAGGTGATAAGAAAACAAAAAAATGTGATACATATGAAAAAAATGATAAAACACAAATTGTAAAAACCCATTAGTATTATTTAAAAAAGAAAAAGAAAAGTAGAAAAGGCTTGAAGAATTTTAAAAATGTGATAAAAATTATAAATAGTCGATAAGAATTAGTAATAGCTGATTAAAAATTAGAAAAATGATAATAATTCAAAAAAGCAATAAAGATTTTAAAAAGGTGATAAAAAAAATAAGGAAACGATAAATATGTAAAATAAGTGATAAAATAAAAAATTGCTAAGACGCATTGATATTATTTAAAAAATAAAAAGAAAAGTAGAAAATGGTAAAGAATTTTAGAAAGGCAATAAAAATTGTAAATAGTCAATAATAATTACTACTAGGTGAATAAAAATTAAAAAAGGCTATCATGATTCAAAACAGCGATACAGATTTTAAAAATATGATTAAAAAATGTGATAACTGTTAAAAAAGTTAAAAAATAAAAAATCAAGAAAAGGCTATAATACTATTTTAAAAAGCGCAAAAAAATTGAAAAGAAGACAAGTATGTTATAAAAGCGACTAAAATTTAACAAAAACAATAATAATTTTAAAGAGCAAAAAGACTATGAAAAATGATTAATATTGTAAAAACGCGCTAAAAATTCAAATAATGCGATATGTAATTCAATATAGTGATTGTATAATTTAAAAACAGACATTGTTAACAAAACGCTATTATTGTTAAAGAATATTATTGTCTGTGAAACTATTACCTTTTTTATGTTAGCTTTCAGGTTATATGCAGTTTTCATACTGTGACATGCAATTTGATATGTATAGAATAGGCTCAGTGTATACCATAAACATGGTAGCGTGAAGCCACTGTTGGAGTGGTTTAATAGGTTCCCAAAGACTATGAAAGATATGATTAGAGCAATGGGTATGTTCAACGCAGTCAAAGCACTAAAGTCCACCTACTACGACAAACACTTAGTTTGTGCACTTAGCCACTTTTGGTGGGATACGACACACACGTTTCACTTCTCATCTATAAGAGAGATGACCATGACACCTGCAGATTTTGCTGCAATAACTGACTTGCGTTGTAGTGGCGATAGGATACTTATTGATGTGGAAATATGCAAAGATGCCTCCCGCCTGCAACTGCTAGTCGGTGATGGTTGGGAGATATTCCATCAAAAGAGAAATGTGAGTTTTAAAATAGTACTTAACATGTATAGAGGCTACCACTCAAATGCTATGGAGAGAAAGAATCACTTGGTTCGTGTTTTCCTAGCAACCTTTCTTGGTACCACCATATTCTGTGACACAAGCACAAGTAGCTTTTATACATGGTGGATTTCAGTTGTAGCAGACACATCCCGACTGGCAAAGTATAATTGGGGAAGCATCACATTGGCTAATTTGTACTTATATATGGATAGTTTGAGTAGGGGTGCTCAAGAGAGTGGCGGCTTTTTGCAGTCATGACAGGTAACTATTACATAGCTGAATTACTTTACTGAATTATGTACATCAGTTACATTTGAAATGATTATTAAATGATCATGTTCAATATGAATTATTTGCAATCATAGACATGAGCGTGCGAGCATTTCATAGATATTGAGCCTAACCTAAATTTGAGTGGAGATAGGACATACCCTAGAGAAAAGTACTATGCTGAGGGACACTTGAGAGGCATGACATATGACATTAAAGTGTATATTAAGGTATTTAAGACAGTAAACGTGGTGGGGTGAAGATGTAGCCATGGGAGAAATACGTGAATGACCTACTGTAGTATGTGAGTGAAAGTTTTAGGGTAACAAGGTGTCAAATTTTACTTGAAAGCCCATGTGGTTGAGCCTAGTTTTTAGGTAAGAGGGCCTTCAGACAATGCATTATCTTTCAACAAGGGCATGACAAAACCATTCTGAACCCCCCACCAACATCCATGTTCAACCATAAGTGGCGCCGTGCAGAAGTGACAGCAACAGTTGAAGGATCATTATGGGATAATAATTCAACCATTTTGCTATCCAGTACATTTTAGTTGTGGTGGGAGGGCAAGATGAATGAGCTGGCAGAAGCCATGAAAGGTGGGGACCCAGGTGCATCTACCAGCGACTTAGGTGGGACATCTGTCTACTGTTGCATGCGAAATAGACATTACAGTAGAAGGAGCTGAAATACAACTACCTGCTACATCTATATTGCTCCCAGATCTCGAGATAGGAAAGGATAAACTGCTAAGAATTCCAAGCATTGAGGATGAGGATGTTGAGGGTCTACCACTTGATCCTTCGATAAAATCTGTAAGTTTATCATGTCATACATTATTGTACTCAATCCCGTAACAAACTTAGCTTCTGATTTTAAAATGTAATGTATAGGTGAAGAAAGACACTGTTGAGAAGCTATCGTGCTTGGTGGTAGGTCTTAGGAAGGCTATAACGGACAAAATGTGGAAGGATGCGAAGAAATTGTCTTTGAAACAGTGTGTAAGTCTATAGTTTATATAAAATTTTGTTTTCAACTATGACATATTAATGATATATCTTATGGTTCCAAGTGACAAGTGGAGGAACAACTGTAGAAGTTGGATTAGAACACAGGCAATATCGTCGTCCTGGCAAAAAAGTGGCACAAGATAAAGGCTCCCACAGTGATGGAGAAGAGAGCGATGAAGTTGGTGTCGAATCCTTTTTAGAAGGAGATGAGGCAGATGACGATGGCCAACATGAAGACATTGTTGGTGAAGAAGGTTTACATTTTGATGGTGGGAATGAAAAGGAAGAGGAAAACGATAAAGATGACTCAGCTGCGAAGTCAGATGATGAACCTGGGTCAGACTCAGATGAGCCTGCATCTGGTGGATAGTTGGAGGGCCATACTAAGCATATGGAAGATACGCCTGCAGCTAAGAAGGGAAGGAGAAGGTGAATGGCATTGGAACTAGAATGCTTTTCAATTTCCTTTACAGATAATATGATATGCTTTTCAGTTTTGTTTCAAGACAATATGCATGATTTTCGAACTATGTTATGTTATATCGATGTACCGTAGATGCTAAAATGTTATTCCTCTAAATCTTTATATAGTCTGAAGTATGATAAATATATTATTTAATTCCTCTTCTTTCCCATTAATATTTATTTGTAAAATGATTTTAGCAACATATTCACGCATTTCAATTAACCCTCTCACCTTTCTTTATATGTTATCGTCTGTTTTTAACTTTTATTGTTTATTTTGAACTCAAATCGCCTTTTTCCATGTTAAATCGCAAATTAGGCACACAAGTTCCTTAAGATGGCTATTTCACCCCATAACTTTGTTAAAATAAATCACATGCATCTACGATCTTTTTTAACACAATAATATCATTGCATAATCCCAGGCTTTACAGTCCCAGGTTTTAAATGAATACACGGCCGAACATGATAAAGCCATCTCTTTATATTAACCCGTACTAGAATGATGCCTCAATGTACCTTAAAAGCTATTTTCAACATTATGGTCATAACAGTCAGTTGTCTTGTTGTACTTACAAAGCCCAGATTCCTTTGTGTTGAAGGTCTATCCCATGAATTGAGATCTCAACAAATTATGGAATGAATTATCATTACTTGTGAAGGATTGTGTCATTCTTCAATTGGTTTCAGAGTCTGGCACTTAAGTAGTTTGACTTTCTTTATTATTTGGGGCAACTGCAGAACCTAAAAAAACTGTGTGGCTACTACTAACATGGTTGTCTAGGATAAAGTTAGGTGCTTTTTTAAGAACAAAAACAGCCTCCCCAACATTTCCTTTTTCAGGACATTCTTTGTCAACTTTGGATTCTTTCACGCACCCACGGGTTGTGTAGTTATTTGATCTGCATTTTTCGCACTTCATCCTTCATTCACTAATATTTGATTTATTTCTACCACATTTTCTACCAGTGATGACAACTAGATTACGAACCATATCGAAATCAAGAACTGTAGGCTCACTATCCATAGTATTCAATCTGCTTGACCTCTTGGTGTATAACTCTTCAACTCGAACAATTAGCTTACTCAATTCTTCTTTGACTTCATTAAACCCTTCTTCATCACACCAAGCTGCAAGATAAAAAATTTTATTACCCATGGTAGTCAACTGTGGTTGTCTTGCATTGTACACCTCCTCCATACCGGCAGACAAATTTTTTATAACACCCAAATTTTTACCCAATTTTTTAGCTTCCTTTGTCCATCTTTTCATTATCAATCTCTCAGGGATCATCATTGCATTTTCTAACTTCAGGACTGAGAAAATATGGCAACATGGAATTCCTAGTACATTGCCATAAAATTGAATTCATTACCGCAACTATAAATATTTAGTAAAAAAAAACATTAACTACAATTCAATCGCATTAATAACTTAATTTTAATCATGAAGATACCTCTGCAAGTTGGCTCTTTGCATGAACATTCCTATATCTCTTTCTCAAACAAGTGATGTACTAGTCATGGTTGAGCCATGCAACCATATCGACCAACACGGTACATTTTTTCCTTCTCATTCATACAATGTAACACAACAGAATACTTTGCATATTCTATTATCTCGCCACGTACTTTCTGGGACATTGATGTGGTATACACTTCAGCTGCATGCCTCTTAAGTGTCTTAAGATATGTAATGAACTGAGGATTTGTGTGTCTGCTTTTAAAATTGTTTAGTACCTCAATCTCATGTAATCTTCCTAATGCAATGTCAACCTATCGTACAAATTCATACAACTTAAACTTGCTTCCAAGAAACCTTTTTTGATAAGAATGCATCCCTTCTGATCTTTGTGCACTTGTCTGCCCCGCAAAAAAAATATTGTTTCAAATAACAGATAGCCCACATTTCACACCGTTCATATGTTTCTTGCACCCATTTATTATCTTCCATATTGAACATGGCAATAGTATTTGCCCATTGTTTCTTGAACTCATCCACATTATCCACACTAGTCATCATTTTTGTGAAATGATATCCAAATCCCTCAACCTTCACATTCTCCTTACAATTTCCTTATAAATGCCAAGAGCACGGGTGATGTTTCGCATATGGAAACACTTTCTTTATTGCAAGTCTCATTGCCTTGTCACAATCTGTGATAACTGCTCTAGGTACCTTTCCACCCATACAATCCAAGAACCTTTCTAGTAGCCCCACATAACCTTTCTCAGACTGATCGAACACGAGTGCACATCCAAAAACAATGCTATTAGAATTATGGTTTACCCTAATAAACACAATATACGACATCCTATATTCGTTCATTTTGAATGTCGCATCAAATCCAATAACATCACCAAAGCATGCATAGTCCATGCGCATTAAACTATCAGCCCAGAAAATGTAATGTAACCTATTTTCCTTATCAACTGCATATCGACAATAAAACTCAAGGTCTCTACTTGCATGATAGGTTAGGTATGCAATTGCAGTCTCTGCATCACTATTTAAAATTTGCTCTCTTCTGTCGCTATCTACATAATTATACAAATCTTTGGTAGTAAACCCCACGCTACCATAGCCTCTTGCAACCTGCACCATGTAATCCATTATTTGACTTGTCTTCACACCAGCCTTTTTCATTTGTTTGACTTGCTCCTTATCAGCAACATTTATTCGTCTTTGAGATCTGCATATATAAACTTCTTCTTGTTTGGCAAGGTCATGGTTGTGCATGGTATTTAACTCTTTTACCACATATTTTCCTGATACGCGGTTGTAATTAACTTACAATGATGCTCTGCAGCCGCATCTACTCACCCTCCTAGGTTCTCTTACTCTATCTGCTGGTTCCAATTTTGGTTTATTATGGTCTTCCTTCCCATAAACCCATTTGCGTGTATATATGATTCCCCCATTATCAATTTTAATATCTTTCCTTCTGGTAAAAAATCCCATCACATTCGCATATCTGTTATAGAATTACTTAGCCTTTCCAATAAACTCAAATTCTATCTCATGAAAATCTTTTATCCCTCAAAGTGCAACTGGTTTATTTATCTTCAAAACCATTGCATTCCATTCATTCCATGCTAGAATTTCATCTACATCCTCATGTGATTCCTCAGTTAAACCAATTTGAACATCACTATATACATTCTCACCATGATCACTCTCCACTTCCTATGAATCTTATGGAATCTACTTATTCTTAATGCCATCTCACTTGGTATTCCTTTCATTTTCCATTTTCTATGTTCATCCGATTCTTTCTCTCTGTACGTCAATTGCCCACCAAGTTCACTGTAGTTGTACATTTCTATCATCTGCATAATAGTTGTAAATTTCTATTACCTACATAACACACGTGAATGTATTAACAATTAAGAGTTTTTTAAAACAACAAATGCTTTCATGATATACTCCCACAATAGTGTTTACTTTCATTTCTTTTACAACATGTATCCATAATAATCGCTTTTTACTCACAAATATTGACTTTCCTGCTTCATAATCATTTTTTACATAGTTAAACGTTCATATGTTGGTATAGTCGCATTTTTTTAACACCTTTATTGAGGTAATTTCTTTTTTTGGTATAAATATATAATTGCATGTTCATCTGCTTCATCGCCTAAACAACGCTAATTAATTGATCAACCAACACCTCATAAACCAACATCTCAATTGAAACACGACTTATGACAAAAACAAATAAGACTTTTATCAAATTTGATTAGTTTGTTTTTAAAAGCTGTTTGAATGGGTCGCTCTTCTCTAAGCTCTCCCAAACCCTTAAAAAACATGTGTAAAATACATAGATTAATTATCACCACTTACCTGATTCTTTGAGGCGTCTTCTCACAAACACTTACGCATTTAATCATTCACACCTTCGCCAATGATGATTCGCACCTTATCACTTCATAATTCATGTATGCTCTACATTCACACTCCCTTCTTGCATTATTCCTCCATTCATCTTCTTTGGACTTAAGAAATAAGAAAAACAATAAACAAAGCCAAATTAACCTTACTTTACATTAATTCCTGCTTCCAAATTTCCTAGACCCACCCATCTACTGTCTTTCATTGGATTAACTCTTTACCAACAAACACAACACTGGTACGACATTTATTCCCAGCTCCTCGTCAAATCAAATTCCTCACAATAACTCTTATTCCTTTTTCCTTTCCACCAACTCAGTTCTAAGTTAATACTACTATTTCACTTAACCTTACAAATGCGATTTTGTTTTCCACTCCTATATGACATTAAATCAAATTGATCACATTAAATGACATTCCCTTTTCCTTCCACCCACTAGCTCACTTATTTTTTTCAAACTCTTTAATGACATTTTTAATGCCAACAATTATATTTACTGAAGTTTATAATATAACATTACACATTATTTCATATTTATAGTATTTACTCCATTCATAAATTAAACTTATAAATGGAAAACTTATAACCACATTTTGTATTTTAAAAATCATAAACAAAAAAAAAAATGATTAACATCATAAAAGATAGATAGAATAAAATAAAAGTGATAACAAACCAAAAAAATGATTACCAGTACGAAAAGGCGATAAAAAAAGTGATAATAGTCTAAAAAAACTGATAATGTCTATAAACAAATTAACTGACCTAAAAATGTGATAAGGGATCCAAAAATGTGTTTGTCAGAGAAGTAAACCGCCACAGAACTCTGATTGCAGATTAGAACAATTGTGGTTAAAAATCAGGTGACCTGAAGTTAAACAACTAACACCCAAATTATGAATCACTAACTCTGTAGTTTACAATTAAATATATGGTTTCTAATAAGGGGTCTTGAATATACACCACATATTTAGTGATTTAAAATCATGGGTTCACTGTTATATAAAAAAAATGGAATAATAAATATAAAAAGGTGACAAGATAGCATACAAATCGTTTAGAAACCAATAAAGGCGACAAAAAATTTAAGGCGAACAGCAATTTTGCAAAAAGGCAAAAAATGATAATGAACCAGAAAAAGTGATTACTTTTACGCAAAAATAATTTATTATTAGTTTATCAACGTTTTACTTTTGTTATCACCTTTTTCTGTCAATTGTTACCTATATAGCATTTCATCGCTTTTCTTATAAATTAATCATTTTGTCTATACTTATCTTGTTCATCACCTTTATATGTAATATAACGCTAACTCATCATCGCCTTTTTATTAGTAATAAAAACATCTCATTCACAAAAAAAGTGACTTAGTAAAAACAAAACCGATTTAGTCCAAACAAATGTGATTTGGTAAAAAACAAAAGCGATTTGGTAAAAAACAAAAGCGATTTAGTCCAAACAAATGCGTTTTAGTTAGAAATGCTCTTACTTTTAACTCTTCTACTACGCACTTGGCAAACCTTCAAAATTAAACATGTACAAATAAATTAACAATCATTGCTGAGCTAATTCTTCATAAACTCTTTCTAATTCACACATCCTCCCTTTATGATTTACCTATAATTGACACTTACATTTTCTTCTTACATGTCTACATTAATCTTATATATGTTGAGATACAAATATGGAAAAGATGCACACAAAACTTCTGAACTTCTACTTTCACACTTACTCCCATCCACCTATCTATCTTCATTAGTTGTATTAACTCTCTCTTTCTAACAAATACACACTACTATTCCTACATTAATTCACTTCTCCATATTAATTCAAAATTTTCATATTAATCCTCATTCCTTTTTCATTCCACCCATCCTCTTCTTCTTCTATTAATACATGATGCTCCTTCTCTCAACTTCTTTAAAACTATTTTTTTTATTTTTATCTCACATTAAATCAAACTCATGACATTTCCTCTCTTTCTCTCAAACTATTTAATACAAATTTTCTTATTTCTAGCTAAATTATTTACCACTAATAAATTTTTTAATACAATATTACAAATTATTTTATCTTTCTAATCTTTATTCCCTTTATAAACAAAACTTATCATTAGATTAACAACAGAAATAAACCAGTTAACAGGTAAAACTCTTTCATAACTTACTTTTTACTTTTGAAAATCATCTTACTAGATATTTAATACTAGTAGATAAAATGAAAAATACAATGATAAATAAATTTTAAAAAATAGTAAATAAGTTGCAACTATTTTGATATATATTATTAAATAATTTATTGACTGTTGAAATTAAAAAATAATTAAATTTGGTGAACTAATAATTACATTTAATAAAAAGCATTTCAAAAATAGAAAAAGTGTTTAAGGGGAACAACAATGTTTGTTAGAGAAAAAAAAACATTTAGTTAGAGAAAAAAGTGTTACCACCAACCACTTGGGCTAAAATGACACTTTCATGCGTAAAACTTTTTGTGTTTTATCAACTTAGTCCTAAAACTTATGAAATTTCTAATTAAGTCCTAAAAAATGTTTCGGAAGACAAAAAGAATTAGACAGAAGAGAAAGAAAAAACCATTTGCATCATTTTAGATTAAAAAAATACATTTTTTTACCATTTTACCTAGAATTTATATCGTTGGTATATATTCTGGGGCCACTTTGTGAACCACATTCTCCAGAAAAATTAACCAATAAATTAATAGTTGACTTTTCGATGCCAAAATATTAACCATTTTTTTGTGGTGCACTTTTTTTGGCCCTTGTGATTTAATTGAGAGGCCACTTTATGCAACCGTTGTATTTGTGGTGATCTTTTTGGGGGCCATAATATGAACCGTATTTTTTTGTGGCATAAATTGTGGGATTTTGTGGCTCAATTTGAGAGGCATGAGTTGAAATCACTGGTACACAGTTAGGGGTCAGTTTTTTAACCGCTTTACCTAAAATACATACCACTTTATAAATCACATTCCCCAGAAAATAAACTGCTAAATTGGTGGTTGACTTTTCGGGGCCACAATGTTAACCGCTTTTCTATGGTGCATTTTTTGGGCCCTTGTAGTTTAATTTGAGAAGTCACTTTATGCGACCGCAGCATTTGTGGTGAGTTTTTTGGGAGCCATAATATGAACCGTATTTTTTTGTGGTACAAATTGTGAGATTTTGTAGTTCAATTTGAGGGATCTGAGTCAAAACCGCTAGTACATGGTTAGAGGCCAGTTTTTTAACTGCTTTACCCAGAATTCATACCACTAGTATGTATTTAGGGGCCACTTTATAAACCATATTCCCCAGAAAATGAATTGCTAAATTAGTGGTTGACTTTTCAGGGCCAGAATGTTAACCGCTTTTCTGTGGTGCACTTTCTGGGCCCTTGTACTTTAATTTGATAGGCCACTTTATGCAACCATAACATTTATGGTGAGCTTTTTGGGGGCCATACTATGAACCATATTTTTTTTATTTGCAAATTATGAGATTTTGTGGTTTAATTTGAGGGGCATGAGTTGAAACCACTGGTACACAATTAGAAGCCAGTTTTTTAACCGCTTTACTCAAAATTCATATCACTGATATGTATTTAAGGGTCACTTTGTGAACCACATTTTCCAAAAAATGAACCGCTAAATTAGTGGTTAACTTTTTGGGTCCAGAATGTTAATTGCTTTTCTGTGATGCACTTTTTGAACCCTTATGGTAAGCTTTTTGAGGGGTCAGTTTATACAACCGCTACATTTGTGGTAAGTTTTTTAGGGGCCATAATATGAACTGTACTTTTTTGTGGTACAAATTGTTGGGTTTTATGGTTTAATTTGAGGGGTCTGAGTTGAAACTATTGGTACACGGTTAGGAGCCAGTTTTTTAACACTTTACCTAGAATTAATATCACTGGTATATATTTAAGGGCCAATTTATGAACCACATTTCCCAAAAAATAAACCGCTAAATTAGTGGTTGACTTTTCAGGGCAAGAATGTTAACCGTTTTTCTATGGTGAATTTTACGAGCCCTTGTAGTTTAATTTGAGGGATCACTTTATGCAACCGCTGTATTTATGGTGAGCTTTTTGAAGGGCCACAATATGAACCGTTTTTTTTTTGTGCTATAAATTGTGATGTTTTGTGGTTCAATTTAAGGGGTCTGAGTCGAAACCTCTGATACACGGTTAGGGGTCAGTTTTTTAACCGCTTTACCCATAATTTATACGACTGGTATGTATTTATGGGCCACTTTGTGAACCACATTCCCTAAAAAATTACCTGCTAAATTAGTGGTTGACTTATTCATTCTTGTATATCCATTTTTTTTTCAATTTAATATTTTTTTAAGCTCAATTAGCTACGAAACAAATATGAAAAATCTTAAAATTAAGGAAATTTAGTTATTAGATGTTTCAATTTTGGATGTCAAGAGTTGTTGTAAAACACTACAAATGAAATCAGGGTAAAGTATTAGTTTTTAAAGATAGGGTAAAGTGTAAGTTACAACCATAGGGGGATGTTGTCATTAATCCTTAAAGATATGAAAAGGCGATCAACAACTATAAAAGGTGACAATAATTTTTAAAAAATGATAAAATTTTGAAAAAAACATAAAAAATGATAAAATTTTTTAAAAAATTATAAATATTTTTAACAAATGATAAAAATTTGGGAAAAGACACTAAAAATTATGAAATGGTGAATTTTTTTTAAAAAAGGTGACAATATTATTTAAAACATGATAATATTTTAAAAAGGGATAAAATTTAAAAAGCTATTAAATTTAGTGAAAGGCAATAAATTTTTTTTAAAAGGTGATAATATTATTTAAAAAATGAAATTTTTTAAAAATGGATACAATTTAAAAAGCGATAAAGTTTTTAAAAAGGCCATAATATTATTTTAAAGGCGATAACTGTTTAATAAAAGTGATAAAAAAAGTGATTTACAGTAAAAAAAAATGTGATAAACAGAAAAAAATTGATAAAAGTCCTAAAAAAGTGATTAAAAAAATGAAAAACAGAGTATATCAGTATTTTTTAAAGATCAATTAGCTACGAAAAAAATATGAAAAATCTTGAAAGTACTGAAATGTGGTTATCAAATGGTTTAATTTACCCTCATTGGCTGTATTAACTCTCTCTTACCAACAAACATAACCACTATTTCTATATTAATTGACTTCTCCACATTAAATTAAATTTCTCACATTAAGTCTCATTCCTTTTTTTCATTCCGCCCACCATCTTCTTGTTCTGTTCATACATACTACTATTTCTCTCAAATTATTTAATACTATTTTTTTTCTTTTATCTCACCTTAAATCAAACTCATCACATTAACTTTCTTTCTCTCAAACTATTTACCACTATTTAATACCATTTTTCTTGCTTCTATCTAAATTATTTACCACTAATATGTTAACACTTATATTTACTGAATTTTTTAAATATAATATTACACATTATTTTATCTTTTTACACTTTATTCCCTTTATAAATTAAACTTATTTATATTTATAACTGAAACAATCAGGTAACTGGTAAAAAGCTTTTACATGCTATTGTTTTATTTTTTATCATTTTTTTCAATAGCCGCTGCGGAAAGTGTAGAATCTCCCCTTGAAAAGAGGATAGAGATTTAGATAAGAGAAAGCAATTTCCTAATGACCATAAACATAACTAGCACTTTATTCTCCATCGCTTACATACTTGCTTTAACATGCATGTGAACTTAGGTGGCTTATTTACGATCGTTGCTAGTGTAGTTATGGGTGCAAGGGTTGGCTTGTATGTTTTTTTTGTTTAAAAAATGGGTAAAGTAGATATTTACTTGGCTCCATATTGGCTTAGTATTGCTAATATTAGTTCTAATGTTATTGAATGGAAAAGGTAAAATGTTTTGTTGATAAATTATTGTTGTTTTTTTTTGTAAGAAGTGATGTTTCATTTATGTAAATGTATTATTCTACAATATATTGTTCATTTCATATGATGTGCTATTCATAAATAACGATGTTCTGTTCAATTAAAAATGTTGTTTCATTCGCACAAAAGTCCTATTTTACAAAATGTTCATTTTGTAACATGTGTTGTTTGTAAATAATGTTATTTCGTTCAATAAAAAATATTATTTTATTTATACAAATGTATTATTTTATAATATGTTGTTTATTTCGTAAGATGTGCTGTTTGTAAATAATATTGTTTCATTAATTAAAAGTATAATTCTATTCACACAAATGTGTTGTTCATTTCATGAGATGTGTTGTTCACAAATAATATTGTTTTGTTAATACAAATGTATTGTTCTATAATATACTGTTCATTTTATAAGATATGTTCATAAACCTACTATTTTTTTCAGTAGAATATGTTGTTCTGTTTACACAAATGTGTTGTTCTATTAGAGTTCATTTCATAAGATGTATTGTTTCTTTCACACAAATGTGCTGTTCCTTCCACAAAAATACGCTGTTCTATAAAATATGAGAGTGAGGTGTATGTCGGCACACTTGGTGCATAGTATAGCTACTCTACAAACAATATTGTTCAAAGGAGAAAACACAGTCTTTATAAAATCAGCAAAGTAAAAAAAAAATAAAGAAACAATCAACTAAAAGTTGTGATACCCAAATGGTCCTGACTTATTAAAAAGGGTAAACCTATTGAAAGCAGAATTAAGACTGTTTTGGACGTGCCCATAGACTAGACCTGAAGCCTGGGACTACACAATTTGTTGAGGGTGCGCTTCACGACTTAAGGAGCTAATGGGTCAATCGTTAGCTAAGGAAGTATACGTTAGAGAAAACCCCTATGATCACGTAGATGATCACACCATGGGAGGAGTTTCCTCCAGACAAGTAGTTTCTTAGGGCCTATGAGAGGTTTCATACTAGAGGGCACCAAGTGCACTTCATATTATGCTTATAGCTCTATTTAAGCTCTTTTCACTCTTGAACTGCTACTAACTTAAGTATTATAAGGTCTTTTCAAGTCACACACCTGTGGGATACCTCTAACTTTGCTTTTCCTTGTAGGTAAGCTTGTTTCCAAGGGTCTTGGGGCATCCCATCCAACCATTTTGAATGTCAACTTTACACTGTTTGTGGGAACTCAGGAAACGATGTAGACTAAGAGATTGCACCTCACCAATGAAACCAACTGAGAGGGCAACAAAGCCGATGCTTTCATAGGAGTATCCCTACGGGAATAGATGCTCCCTGAAGGACAATAGACAAGGCTGCCTTCTTTGTTGCCTGACCCGACATAAGGGAAAGCCCAAGCGGCTTTCATAAATGATCAATTCAATGTTTTAAATCACTCATTGTTGGAGGAGTTAAGGGAGCAACTATGGCAAGATATCCACATGACCTTGTTTTAAGCCTTAAAGGAGAAGGTGGAAAACCACAATTGGACATAGAAAGACAACTTCTCTTACCTAAAGAAACATTAAACCCATATGAAGCATGATAGAATGGAAGAACTCATGAGGAATCAGAGGTTAGTAACATCAATATCGTGGTCTAGAATCTGAATGAGATAGAGGAACAATTGAAGGAGGGATGTTTAGGGGAAGCGCGTAAGGCTTTAAAGAAACCCCTCCTAGATGTTAGCTATATACGCCTTCAGCAATTTATGGATGAAATACAAAATGTACCAACCCTCACATGTTTTGGATGCTGAAGGTATATCCTTATGATGGATTTTCAAATCTAGTTAATCATATGTAATCGCACACCACCACGATGAACTTGGAGGGGCCAGTGATGCCATTATGTGCCAGGCATTTAACACCATGTTTTCAAGGGTGGCTTATACATGGTTTAGGACATTGAAGAGGAAGAGGTTTTCCCTTTTCGACAATCTCTCTTAAGAATTTTTTAGACAATTTATGATAAGTTGACCCTTAAAGAAAATGGCGAATCGACTATTGGATGTTAAATAAGAGAAGAACAAACCCTTTTGGGATTATCTAAGAAGGTTCGATTTAGAGGCCTTGTAGATTCCTGACCTCTTCCCAGACTCGAAGTTGTTAGCTTTGACCAAAGGCATCATCCTCAGGCCACGCTTCTCCCTGTCTATCTAGGAAAATCTTGCCCTAAATAGTGGAAGAGTTTTCTAATTTGGAATATCGATAAATTAAAACATGAGATGATAATTGATACAACGAGGAAAAGAAGGCAGGGAAGGCCTAAGTAAACAAATGTCCTACTAAGAATAAGAGCACACTGAGCCCTATATATACACCCATTTGAAACACTTGGGCTGACATTCTTTATGCCATCAAGAGGAGGAACACGGTGACTAATGGGCCTGACCTATTCACTCAGGATTCCATAAAGACAAAAAGAAATATTGTAGATATCATAAAAATTATGGGACTTGCAGAGAACTCAAGGTATTCTTGAATAAGTTAGTGATTGAGGGCAAGATGAGGGAATTTGATCGAGTGCCTCCCTCGGTAAAGGAAGAGCACAAAGGTCCTAACAGGAGAACAAGGATGAAAAATGATTGGGTGATGGGGCTAGCAGAGGATTGTCTCAAAGGGAGAGAGACCGGGATTATGATGGATCCACGAGGGTCATTGAGACAATCATGGTAGTCAAAGGGTCTGTCGGTCACAAAAGGAAAGAACGGGAAATCTAGCTTATGGAGGCAGTAGACTTCAAGAAGACCATTGGGAGAGAAGATGGCTCCCAAATTCTGGTCTCTCAAATAGATTCATTGCCAATAAAAAGCTAGATAGCTAACTATGATGTGCAAAGGGTCTACGTGGATGGAGGGGCAAATGTAAATGTGATTTTCAATCACAACCTAGAGCTCCTTCACATCAAATGGTCTATTCTCACTCCAATGCAGGGGCCAACTTATGGTGTAGGAAAGGAGGTCCCAACCGTATGAATTGTCTAGTTGCCGCTGATGCTCATAGGGGTTGCCCTAAGGATCGAAAAAGGGTTTGGTGCTCCTAGGCAGCTGAATTTCTAGTGATCGAAGTCCTCCCAACTTATAATGTCATCCTTGAAAGGTCAGCAGAAATGCAGTTTCACATATAGATGGGCGTCCTCCTATTGATGTTAACCTTTGCAAACCCTGAGGGAGATGCTAAAACCTATGTGCTTCAAGAGTTAGAAATCTTATTTGGCAAGTATCAATGGCCCAAAGGGAGTAGGATGCCAATAGTAGGGCCCTGGAGGGTCAATAGACCCACAAGCTAGAGATGCGAGCAGCCACTCTTAGACCCGAGGCTAGAATCATAGGGCTGAACCCTGAATAAGACTCCATGATGTTTGATAGACCTTGAAGAAAGGTATTTTGATTTTTGGTAACAAGTACCCAAGTTATATACATGCTTCATTTGCATTCCTTAAGAAGGAACTTTGAGAAAAAAAAAAGGGAGCCCAATGATCAAACTTCTAGGACAATAAGGAGAACCTCCAGACAACTATACTTAAAGGATCTCCTTGAAAGAGGAGAGTGGATGGCTTGAAGGAATGAATGCACCACCTCCCTCATACAAGCATTTCATGCCTAGATCAATAGGGTGATGAACACTTCGAAACTAGATGACGAACAATATTGGCCTAATTCGACAATCGGAGACCAAGAACCAACCCACTTGGGATTTGATGGCTGCAAAGATCATTGTATTGTTAGAAGGACAAAAACAAAATGAGGATTGAAGAGCCAATTGGCCCTTAGGTCATTACGAGGTGCCATCAACTTATTTATATGCCCAATGGCATTAAAGAATTGGTTCACCTTATGAAACTAAGCATTTTCTATGTTGGCAATCAAAATAAATGTGGTATTGATGAATTACAAGGGTTGGATCTTGGTGGGATATTGTGGGTAAAATAACTCTACAATGTAAAAATTAGAGGCATGTAGGCAATGGTGATTTGTTGAAGAAAGAAAATTTGAGATCCTTAACATCTAGTTGAATAACTGCTACTGTTATATGCCTCATTCCCTAAAAAGGTTGAAATATATTCTTTCTTTTTTTTTTTCCATCTTGAAAAAAATGAGTCATTATTTTTTTAGAAAGTTTTTATCATCCAATTTATCTCACTACCATCATTTAAACTTTCACTACACAAAACATAAAAAATATATTTTTTTAATCTTTATTAAATTATTACTACAACAAAACCCCAAAAGAAAATTTTTAATTATTATTATTTAAACTCTCATTATACATACCCCAAAAAATATTATCTAAATTTTAGTTTCAGGAGCAAAAAATAAAAAAAAATCACAAATTACATACAACTTAATCTTTGTCTAAAGGAATGCATTATCCTTTATTAGACGGATGAGATATGGGGATAACAAAAGTACATGTCATCATGGGAAGCTTTCAACTCAGCCGATGATTGTTATGCCCATATGGCAACTCTAAACAAAGAAAACAATGGATTTCTGGATAGCCTGCGTACATTCATGTCAAGATAGGGTTGTATCACACAACAAAAGCATCACCATGTGTGTGCATTACACAAGTTTTAGCAGCTGCAGTGAGATCATCTGCAGCAGGAAAGTGGAACAGATCAATAGGCAAAACAAACTATATAATCTTGGTTGATCAACATCAACAAATCAATAAGAAGAAAAGGAAACAATAGATTTGCAATTTGCCTGTGAAATATTGATATTCTGAAGATGGTCCTCCTTGTGCAGATACGAAGGCAAAATTTTGCCAAGGGAAAGTCATGAAGCATAAGTGTTCTGAAAATGCCTATAGTAGAAAATGATGCGCCTTCGAAAGTATTACACTGTGGATTGCCATAGAATAATAGTATTGTAAAAATAAGATCAAGCAAAAAAGTTACTGCCAGGAAAACCCTTCAAAGCAGAGAGACAACATTGATAGACTTAGGGGTGGAAATAAGCCGAGTCACTAATCAAATAGTTTGAGTTGGAGCTAAATTTTTTTGTTATTGAGCCGAGCCTAATGAGTCTCGAGCCAAATTTCAAACCGCATTTTAGGTTCGAACCCTTAATGAGCCGAGTTTGGCTATGTTCGACTCAAACCCTTAATGAGCCTAAAGAGCCTCATATAAAAATTATAATATAATTAATCTAACCCTAAAAATCCTACCCTTTGTACCCGTACCTCTCAGCTCTCGTTCTCTTCCGTCTTCCCATTCTTCTCTTGCTTCACTTGATTGATAGCATTGACCAAAGTCCAGCGGCTCCAGCCTCACACCACGGCCACACCTGCCACTGTCACTCCCACCGGCCACCCATACTTGCTACCGCCTTGCATGTCTGCCACCGTCCATCGGCTCATCATCTCATCATCCAGAGCAAGATATTTGGTAATTGCCTCGTCATGATCGCTAGCCCCTTTAATAGCTAGCACGTTCAACCGCCGAGCACCACCAAAGCCGGGTAAAACATTTAAAACTCAGCCCAAAACAAAGAGGGTTTGATATATTGCAGACAACTGGAATTGATATATATGCAGCATTTGGAGTTGATATATTGTATACAATAGGAATTTATGGAACATAACGCTGATTTGTGGACTATGATTTTATATGCCTAATTCATTGAATTCCAATCGGATGTTAGGTTAAATAGCATTGTTTTAAACTCATCCCCCGCAGGTTTACACGCCTATTTGACCAGAAATAGACCTGCTTTACGGCTATGTTTTTTTTTGTCTTAGAAAGCTTTGCTGCAGAAAATTGCTTAGTAGTTTAGCCATGTTTGACCTATTATTTGACTTTTAGCTAGAGTTGTGATTTTGGGCTAATATTTTGTGTGCAAGTAAGAAAACAAGTTTGAAACGTGTTAGAACATTGAAAAGTTGATTTACAAGGCTGGACCAGCATTTTTGTTAGTTGACCAAGGTATTGCGGGTTTAGTGTGAAAAGCCACGGGTGTGGGAGACAAATTTCATGCTTTGCGTGGAAAGCCAAATCCTTTCAGCAAACAATGCTACATTTGGTATTTCTAATTTGTTTATAACTTTTTTATCAAAGCTTTAACATGGCAGCACAAGAGCTTCGGAAGAAAACAATTTATCTAGGGGTACCTTTTCTAGCTGAGTGGGTTCCCAACAAAGGCCACTTTTGGAAGTCTTAGATCACTGCTGCAAAAGATGAGGTTCACATTCATATGTAATAGACACAAAGGATAAATATTGCTTTTGGAAGCTAAATATTGCTTTTCATTTGGTCTGGCTCTTCAATTTATATCTAAAGGTTGGAGTAATTGTATTCTGACTTCTTTTTGTCTATGCTGATTTTTCTGGATCTTATATATCTCTGTGCATCATTTTCAATAGTTTGGATGATCTGATACAACTACTACTAATCACTTTGTTGGTTGATCATTTCGCTTTAGCTGAGAATGCATTATCCTTGTCTCAGTATTTTCATTTGATTTATAGGAGTACTTCATTCTTACTTGATAATAATATGTATATATCGTTCTACAGGTTCTTAATGATGACATTTGGCAAGACAAGAGATTAGGAATAAAAAAATTGCCTTGAATGAGCTTGAAGCAGAATTGGAAAAGGAAATTGATTTGAGACTTTCATCCTCACTGGATACATTTAAAGTGATGGATTATAATCCTTTTAGCTTTTTTTTTTTTGGGTTACTAAGAGAGAGAGAGAGAGAGAGAGAGAGAGAGAGAGAGAGAGGAAACCTTAAAAACAAAAGAAAGAATAAGAAAAAATAAAAACGATTTAATGGATGTCCACAAACAACGATGACAAAATATTCTTCGTAACAAACAACAATAAAACAGAATCAACCGTTACTTGAAATCAAGAAATTCTTATTTTGGAGAACAAGGAAGTCAGGAAGGAGCATTAAGTTATTGAAATTTTTTAACAGGAAAATCAGAAATTAACGGCTCCATTATTTAGGCAGTTACTGACTACCAAGAGAGAAAAAGAGAGAGAGAGATAGACAGAAAAAAAAATGTTACATTGAAATTTCAAGTTTAATCAAATTCATTTTTGTTTTCCTAAACTTCTCAAATAGCATAACTATGTGAAGCCAACTAAAAAATATGGTATAACTTACAGCTACGGACTCTGTTGGCTGATGCAGAATCTAGAATCCATGTAGGTATTACCTACTAGAACTTTGCCACAAAGATCAATCAGAGATATCAACTGAAAACAAAAAAAAGCCCTCACCTCATAGAAAATATATACAGCAAGAGCACTAGACAACAGAGAAATAATTGAGTTGCATACCGCGCAAATCGTGGAATGAACAATGCCAGGAGAGAAGGTTGGGACGATGCCAGTATTCACCTGATAAACAAAAGACAAAAGCAAAAAAAATCAGCAACCAAAAAAATGAAAAAGAAAAAGAAAATAAAGAGAGGGCAACTTTGAAACCAAAGACTCTGTAAGCTAGAGGCATTGGCAGGTGCAAGAATACAGGCCACAAAACCGAGGAAGTCCAAACAAAATGGATGTGAACCAACGAATCGTTTCAGATTCCTTTTGCTATTTCCATACCATGACCACTAACCTGAAAACAATCTCACCTTCGAAAAAAAGGAAGAACAAAAAAGAAAAGCTCAATGCTGCATATGGAGAAGCTCGTTGACCATGTAATCTGCTTCTCTTTGAGACAGTAAACAGAGACATGGAAACTAACCATGGCAAACAAGAACAATAAAGCAACAGCAGTTGCCGGTTAAGTATTCTTCACACAAGAGAAGGCTTAAGTCCACAAAACAAGAGAGCATCAATTATAACTGAGACAAGCAACAGTTGTAATGGGCACTATGTTTGCTACAATTTAAAGAATTGTTTTTTTCAGTTCAATGAGTCACTCATATTAGTGAACTGATTGGAACTCAAGTAAAGTAATGAGCTAGAAGTATCATTTGTAGTGCCATAATTGGCCTTGCAGAAACCTAAACCTATCATTCTTAATTCGCAACATAAGGTCAAGGTCATAAAACTCATAAATGGTAGCCACCTAGGATGATTTTTTCTATTGATAGATATTGTTTCTAGACTGAAAAAAAAAAAAACAAAAAGGAAGCCAGACGAGTTTGAATCAAGATATGCTTTTATTACCACCTTAGAAACATGAACTTCCAAGTGAGTTCTCCCGTGATTTTAGTTAAGATTTATGGCCTAGCGAGTAACTGTAGCCAATACTTACGCTGATCTGCATGTGTTATGACCGGTTACCCAAGGGATGATTGCAGACAACTACCAAATTTGCATGTGTGCTAAAATATCAGTGTTTACAAGAAGATGGCGACATCCCCTCTTTTGCTATCTTCCTTGAACAGCCTGCTAAACTCAGAATCTTGCAAGTCCTAACACCCACAAGATTTGATGCAAAACCCACAATCCATGTTGCTAGAAAGCTGCAAACTGTTTAGGAGCTGCTAAGAAGCTTCAGAAAATGTGGATGCTCTTATGACTTGAGCTCAATAAACATCTCACTTTGTGATTGACTGATTGTCAAAACCCTATAGTGGCACCATATTTTCACAAATGTTTCTAGCTCCTGCCAGCTGAACATGGTATCTACAATGCTGATCTTTCAGTTGCGACTTATTGATTCTGCTACACAAAGGAAGAAATGCATATTTCAGGATATTCCTCTGCTAACAGTTGCCAGTTGCCTTGCAGGACTCTTTATATTGGACAAACTATCCATTAACCTATTATATGTGGCAAGATCAGGTATAAAACCTTTCTCCAACATTTTATCCACTAATACTGCTCCCTCCTCCTTTTTCCCCTCCCTTGAACACCCAGATACAAGAATAGCATAAGTCATTTCATCTGGCTCAAAACCCTTTCTTGAGGCCAATCTTCTAAAGTGACATGCATGTGCAGCTCTTCCCACGTCACAAAGATCTCCAAGGAGACTGTTAAAGGTAATAGTATCAGGAATAACACCCTCTTGCAGCATTCTTTCCATCAAATTAAAGGCATCTTCACTTCTCCCAGGTCTCAAACCTTCAATCAATGTTGTACAAGCAATACAACTGGGTACATTGCCATATCTCCAGAATTCATTGATAACCTCCAATGCTCTACCAGGTTTTCCTTCACCACAAAGCTTCTCCACCAAGCCAAAAGAATCAAACCCTTTTGGCAAAACTCCTCTCCTCAGGAAATCAATCAGCAAGTCACTGGCCTCAGCAGCCCGTCCTTCACTGCAAAGACCATCGATTAAAATTTCACATGTCACGCCTGACAATTGGCACCCCAGCTCAATCATCTCATAACCCATCTTAATCCCTTGCTCAAACTTCCTTTGCCTGAAAAGCCCTCTAATCAAAGTGTTAAAAGTAACCACATTAGGATCGCATCCCTTCTCCTTCATTTCCCCGAACAACTCTAATCCTGATTCAAACCTTCCATTTTTACAATACCAACCAATCAAAATGTTAAATGTGAAGACATCCGGCTTAACACGCTCCCTGTTCATCCTCTGGTAAAAACTCAATGCCTTCTCAACATTCCCGCTTTTTACAAACCCATGAATCAAGACATTATAAACAGCAACACGAGGCTTCCCATCAATCAATTTGTACATGGTCTCGAAAGCAAATAGAGCATCATCCAACATCCCAGCTTTACAGGCAGCATTAATCACGAAATGAAAAAGGGGTTCCATTTGAGGGCAAGAAAAGATACCCGGTGAACAAGGGCAAGGATTGGCAGCCATGAAACTGAGAAGAGTGCTAAGCTCGGAGAAGCGATAAGAGGAGGCGAGAGAGCGAGCCATCCATAGGTATGTGGAGTGATCGTGACGAAACGAGTCTATAGAAGAGGCCCAGGAGAAAATAATGAAATCGTAGTGAGTGAAGATGGGGTGGTGATGGAGCTTCGATTTGAGGAAAAGGAGAAAAGATTTAGGCGTAACGGGTTGGTGAGCCAGATGGGTTTTGAGGAACTTGAGAAGCTGATTGCGGTGGTGTGGCTGCGGAGTGGTCGGAGACAGAGAGATGGCGGCCACCGGGACCCGTGGCAGGTCTGGCAGAGGACCCATGAGTGGCGGCGCTGGAGGTGGCGCCGGAGATTCAGACTTTTCGATGAATTTCAGGAGTTTCTTCCTCCAGTGCATTCTCCTGGACACTGAAAATCAATGACTCGATCAATCAGACAGTCCCTGTGCAGGGCCAGCAGAGAAAAGGCCTCGAAGCTTGAGGTTTCGACGTCGTGGCGGCATTCTGTTCTGTGGGGAGCGGGGTGACATATTTGAACAGGAAAAAAAAATAGTGGCATATTTGCTCCCTATGCCAAACAATACTGGGACAACTGGTATTCTACCGAAGCAGACCTTAAACCCTAATAAAATCCTGCTTCGCGGTTCAAAACGGCGGCGAACTTGGTTCTTCAGTTCTTCTCCGGTCGCCAAGTTCCCCAAAAAACCAGTAATATGACGACCACCCAAGAAATCAAAAGCAAGAAGAAGGAGAAGAAGAACAAGGAAATAAGTTCCGAAGAAGTAAAAGAAGCAACTTTGGAGCAAGCGTCCGAAGAGAAGCAAGGAATGGCGTTCAAAGAGAGCAAGAAGGATAAGAAAAAACGCAAGGAGGAGAGAGAAAGAGAAGCCCGCGAAGAAACTCAGAATGGGAACTGCGAAGGCGCCAGCGACGGTAAGAAGAAGAAGAAACACAAAAAAGAGCAGGAGAATCAGGAGGTGAGCGATACGCGAGAAGCGGATCCGGCAGCAGTTCGATTCGGCAGTGAAGGTGGGGAGGAGAATGTGGTCGTAAGCGGGGAGAATGTGGAAGGGCAGAAATACGCGCCATTGAAATCTTTCACGGAATCGAACTTGCCGGAAAATGTTCTCGAGTGCTGTAAGCATTTTGAGCGGCCATCTCCAATTCAGGCTCACGCTTGGCCCTTTTTGCTGGATGGTCGGGATTTTATTGGGATTGCGAAGACTGGATCAGGTGATTTTCGTTTGAGATGTGAATTCCGTGATGATTACTGTTAATTCGAATTTCTTTTTGCAGCAATTGTGTTGGCTGGTTAATAATATTCTGCTTTTGATATGGTTCTGTTTTTGGTGGTCAGGAAAGACTTTGGCATTTGGAATTCCTGCGATAATGCATGTTTTGGGCAAGCGGAAGGGTAAATTATCAAAAGGAAGGAATCCACTTTGTCTTGTACTTTCACCAACGAGGGAATTAGCTGAACAAGTATGTGCTTACATTTTGTGTCATAGTGAAGTACCCATGTTTTGTTAGCTGCCGAAATCCTTTAATGCATGTGTAGTGAAATCTATGGAACGCTGAGTGTTTTACTGATGTGTATTGTTTAAGTTGATATAAGTATGTTCATAATAATCCATCTGAATAATTTAAAAAGTGGAGTTTTCCATACATAATTTACTGTTTTCATGGATATGAATAAGACAGTTGCATGTTGGTGTTCCAGTACAGTTGACACCACTTTGAATTGGATAAAGAATGTAAATAATTAAGATGATGCTCTTTTGTGACATTTGAGGCATTGCATTTTGTTTGAAATATACCCACATGCTCACCTACCATGCGTCTCCTTTTCTTAATGAGACAAAAAGTTGGTTTTGACGAAGTGATTGACTGTTAACGATACTAGTGATAAATGAATCACCTTAAATTTCTGACTTCTGGACAAGCGGACTAGATAAAATGAAAAGAAAGATTCAAGAGGTTCTAAGGTATTGTTAAGCTTTTACAGTTGCATGCGTCTTAGATCTTGGTAGTGGCTGGTCATCTCTTTTCATTTATGTACTCTTGCATGAGCTGCCTGGAGATGAGGTGTGATGAAGATTATTAGCCCTTATGGGTCCACACATTGAAGTTATCATTTTTTAGTTTTTTCTTTTAATTGCCTCTAGATGGATGAACATAGGAGCCCTTCAGGACACAAGTGCAATATTATTTTTGAGGAACAGATGGTTAACAATTAAGAATTTTTGGATATATAGAGCTCTATTTCTTCAAGAAGTCGCACTGGTTGCATTGTTTGGATACTAATCATTTGTATGTATGTATGTATACCTTGGGTGCACTGAGAAAATGAATTAAAGGGAATGGGACGATTAATTGGTAAACTATGTGATAGAAAATGTTTTGAAGATAGTTGTTGTCTGTTTCATTGAAATTTGTGTCCTGGTGGCAGATGTAAAATTTTCTGCGTGGAAGTAAATGGCATGGGACTGTAATTTATAGTCTTTGAGATAGAAAATGGTTTTATTTGCACCATGGTTGCCTGTTCATTAAGCCTTGTTTCCTGGTGGCAGATATCAAGTGTTCTGTGTGAAGCTGCAAAATCATGCTGTGTAACGTCAGTCTGTTTTTATGGAGGAACCCCTAAAGGACCTCAAATTTCTTCCCTGAACTCTGGCGTTGTAAGTCAATTTAATTTCTATTATTTGTGACAAATGACAATGTTTATTGAGTAATTTTGGTCATTGAGTTGTGAAAATTGGACCAAAAGATTTTAATTCAAATTTATTACTATTCTCTCTCTCTCTCTCTCTCTCTCTTCCTCTGTGTGTGTGTTTTTCAAATCCCTTGTAACCTTTCTTTGTTTCGTTTAATCATTCATATCTTTTTCTTTGATAAGAATCATTGGTATTTATATCTTTTATATGGATTATATTTAACCTTCTAGGAGAGGCCGTTGCTCTAGTCTATGAGACCATGAGTGTGCTTTCATTCCTGATATGGATTGAGATATGTAAAAGTTTTTACATATGATTGAGGTCAATATTATATTTCTTCAAGGACAGGACATTTTCTTTTCTCTTCTGTTTGTTTTTTTAAACAAAAATGTCTGATAAGTTAGACAATTGTAGATTCTGGGAGTAGAAATGAAGTTTGGTAACATGGTTTAAAATTGATGGGGCTCTTTAGGGTTGTTCGTATTTACCCATGATAGTCTATTGATATTTCTCTTTGGTCTGTTCTACATTTTGTCTTTTACTTGTAATTTTGGAGAAGGGCTTTTAATTGGTTTCTCTTTTGACATTTACTTATCATGCATATTTCACAAAGTCCAAGTTGGTTGCATTTTTTTATTTTTGTTGAACAAAATTTCGCCAAATTGTCATTGTTGTGAAGGCACTCAAAGGAGGTTGCTTTATTAATATTATGTTTGTCTGGTTCTTTAATTCCTATATCTGATAGGGATGACCTATAGATGATTGGTTTGTCTAGAAATTTCTCTTCCCACAATTATTCTCATTTTCTATATTGTTCATTTAGATGCCAAAGTTCTGTGAGGTTTAAAGCTTTTACCCTGGTGATAGTCATTATTTCCTGGTAGGAGGGTCTGTTAGGAAGGACATAACATAACGACCTTTCATTTTATTCTGTTTCATGAATCTGTAATACCAGTGGCTACATTGTAAATCATTTTGATTGTTCATGGCGGCAATGTAAATTTTGGTAGTCAATCAGGAGTAGCCTCAAACATTTTTGAAGGCTATGCTTTACATTTAGGTTTGGTTGTGAATTCAAGTTCACGGAGTCCTTTATCAATGGTAGCTTTTCGGAACTTGAGTTGTTTGCGGTAAGATTAGCAGATTAGGTTGCTGCACTTTGGTGGTTCAGAAAGCTTATTTCAATTTTATAAAAGAAATATAGAGGAGTTTTTAATGGATTGGTGTTTGTGTGAGTCTTTTTGATTATATATATGTATTTATAGTGAAAAATCTCAATAAGATAAATTAGGTATTCTCAATTTGCTTTTCCTCACTTGCCAAGATTGATTTCTTTTTGGTCAAGGGTCTTCTTACACTCATGTGATGTGCTAATAGTTGCCTTGTAATCTGTTCAGGACATAGTAATTGCTACACCAGGTCGTTTAAAGGATTTGATTGATACTGGAGTTTGCCACCTTACAGATGCGTCTTTTGTGGTAAGGAAATATTTGGATTTTTGTATATGCTGCTTCACGAGTGTAGTTTCAAGTGTGTGTGTTTTGTTTGGGGGGTTTGGCTCAAGTTGGCAAGGTTGTTACTAAACTTGGACAAAGTAAGCAAAGCTTACCAGTGTGTTGTAAAATCATATTTGAAACATGAAGAGGCAAGGTAGTGTGCAAAAGTTGGTTGGTGACACTCATGAGAATTAGGAAGGCTAATAGTATGATTGAAATACTGCCGAAGCAAAAAGAATGTGGTACCATGCAGTTTGTTTTGAACTAATCTGTTAGCCGTTAACCTAGTTGGAGATGAGATTAGTGTGATCCAGTGAGCAAGCTGGTTCACCCTCTGTACATTAGTTTTTGGATGGCTCATTCTTCTCTGAAAGTCACTTCTCCCTATAGTTTTTTAGATTTTTTTAGTTGAGCTTCTCGATCTTAGTCTAGGTACTCCATATATCCTCATATGGAGGAACTCTATTGTCCCATAGAAACTAGTTGTCGAGGTCTCCTTGATTCCTCCAGTCCATCAGTAAAAATGCTTATATTGGTCACTGTTGAACTAACTTAATCATAATTATAGAAAAGAGTTGTCAAATTCTCGAGATGCTGCAACTCAACATTGACTGCCATGTAAAAGCTGCTTGGAAATTTTCAGTTCCTTTCTCCATAATAAAAGTACTGGTCTTGGCAAGTAACTGCTCAAATTTCCTGTAGTAATCTTTGGTCGACCTGTTATGCAATAGCTTGGAGAAGGAGAAGGAGAAGGAGAAGGTTTTGTGTTCTTTTGTGGGAGTACCTTTGGTACTTCTCTCTACTTTTATTTTTTAGCCTTCTCTTAGTAATTTGTTTTTCCTCTTCATATAAAAGATCAGTCGTGCTGGAATGTTGGTTCTTTTCCAATCTAGCATCTTACAGTTAATGCTTGCTTTCTTCTTCTTTCTAAAATTTTATTGAGGATATGCCTCTATTAATCTCTGAGGTTACTTCTTGATATCCTAGATAATAGATATAATAGGTTTTTACATGGGATAAGCCTCTTCGTGAAATTATAGAGAGGCTGCACAGGAGAAAGTACCTCCCTGGCTTGCTCGAAGTTAAAATCCCATGTGCTTGAAGTGGCTTGTTAAATTCATATCTTGATTTTGTAATTTATGGCATCGATCAAATAAAATTGTCCATAGTTTCTGACTGACTTATGAGCAAGTAAACTTCCCTTGTGTAAACATCACCACATCTGTGCCTTTCTTTTTCTTGTCTCTTTCAACAGGATACCTGTGTTGTCCCCCCGATAAATTTACTGCTTTCAATGTTGAGTTCTTTACTCAATATATGGCACTCGGATACTGTTTGAGCTCTTACATTTAGGCCCTTTTATCTTTGCAGGTTCTTGATGAAGCTGATCGAATGCTTGATATGGGATTTGAAGAGGACGTCCGTGCTATATTGGGCAAGACATGTCCTGGTATGCTCTTGCATCCAACCTTTTCCACTGCCTTTCTCCTGAAAATGTCTTCAGAATTCTGCTTTAGCAAATGTTGAAAAAAAAGAAAATTGTAACCTTTAGGTGTCTGGAAATAACAGCTTTTGGTGGTGTGAACAAGGATTAATATGAAAATAGCGTTCCCAGTTTTGTTACTGAAGGCCGTTTCTGGTTTGATTAGTTAGTTTTTTGTTTAAGTGCAAGCGTTCTTAAGAAAGAGGATTTGTAGTGGTCAAATGAAAATGTTTGGTTTTAATATAACATGATCAATGTTCTTATGGTTCTCCGTTCTTTTTGATACAAAGGGGATCTTTTTCCCTATCACCATACACAACAATGTCAAGGTTTTTGCTGGATAAATGTGAACTTTGAGCTCCCTCCAGCATTATCAAAGCTAAAAATAACACGATGATATTCTGATTTGCTCTTTGCAGTGCATCAAATGGTAATGTTCAGTGCTACATGGCCCACAGATGTTCATCGACTTGCTAAGGAGTATATGAACTCTAATCCTGTTAAGGTGTTTATCTTCGTCTGCAAAAGAGACAGTTAGACGATTTCTGTCACAACAAGTTAATGAGATTTTTCTTTTTCAGGTTGTGATTGGCTCTGAGGACTTGGCTGCCAACCATGATGTCATGCAAATAGTTGAGGTAGGTATTCCGCAGATCTTACTAAATGAAACTAACCAGAACTGATGAAGTATGAGGGATATCTAGATTAATTTTGTTATTGAGTGGCATGAGTATTGCAGAGAATGCTCATGCTAATATGTTGGAAGATTTCAGGTCAAAGCTAGGTAGCTGAAACATAACATAATTAAAAATGGAAATTTTATTTATCCTTTTTATCTTTTGTAGTATTACAGTTCTAACTAATTATTCCATTTATTTCTATTGGCTATTATACATTTCTAATTATCTAGTCTAATGTTTAAAAAAAGGTTGAACATTTGGCATTTTGACTTTAATTACACCTTGTGATATATATTATAGAATTAGAAGTTAAAAAAAAAATCTGTATTCTTGTCAGTCCTCAATTGGTCAAACCATGATGAACTTCAGATCCTTAATTCAATACCATGGATCAACTTGTCAAACCAATAGTGAGTAGCTCTTGAATCTTTACTTCTGTTAGGCACTAGGCTTCTCTGAGAAGATTAATTGGTCAATTATCAGGTTTGCAATTGTATTTGATCCACAGAAGTTGAGCTGCTAGGTTGTCACTGTGTCTCAATTACAGGACTAGCATATAAGGGAATTTTAAGTATAGTTATGAGCACCCAATAGTCCTCTTTATGACTACATAGTATGATAATCTGCTGCTAGAGGTATTAGAGAACTCAGATCATCACGAATCAAAATGATTAATTCAATCAATGGTGCATGGCATTGTTAGGGGTGTCAAATTGCCAACCAGAAAACTTCCGGTATCTTAAGTTCTCGCATGATCAGATCATTTGAAATGGTGTGCTTCAAAACTAACAGGGCCAAATCTATGTTGGGTCAGTAAAATGGCAAAAGGCCCATTCATGTCTTTCTGTCATTGCAACATCAGAAACCCCCATCAGCGCCAATGCTGAGATCCTGTTTTTTAAATTCTGTAATCAAATTGGCTGAAACTCAGTGTATATCACAGAGGTTTCGTTACAAGTTTGTGCCTATAGCTTATTATGATCATAGATATCAGGCTTTTATGTTACATGTGACTGGCCTGTTCTTGTTATTTCATAAACCAGCATGTGGGAGGGCATGTTAGGCTATGTAATCCCACATAGCTAAGAGTTTCGTTGGTGCTTTATATTGTGCCAGGCCCTACATGATTGCCAATTTGTTGTGTTGTATGCGTCAAGAACCATACGATGGCTGATGAAAAATTTCTATGAGTGGGGACGTTAATGCACAAACAGGGATGCGTACTATTTGGGACGGTTTTGGGATTGACTGATAAGAATACCTCCGGTGATTTAGAGCATGTAATATACAGAAATTACGTGTGGAATAGATACCGATGTTTGAGAGTCTTTACCGTTTATACTACTTCTCGTCTTTTGGCTCCTAATTCTGTCTTTATTTGTTGTTCCTTAGTGTATTCTGGCCGCCTCCATGCCACATCAATTTAGTTACTATAGTTAAATTCTTGCATCTATAAATGCATACTTTGCTGTGCCTTTTTAACCTTCTGATTTTCAGGTTTTGGATGATCGTGCACGGTATGAGCGTCTGACTGCTTTGCTGACAAAATACCATAAATCACAGAGGTGTCTGCTCAACTCCTGTCTTTTCTCCTTCTGTTTACCTTACTTTGATCTGGATTCAGTATCTCACTCTCTAAATTTTGTGACAAAGGGTACACCATTCAGAGTGTAAACTTAAGTGCCCCGTTAAAACAGGAGCAGAACCCTTTCTTTCTAAACAAGGCTCCTGCAGTTGAAGAGAATCTTGTCAATAGTAAAAGAAAAGTGGTTAAATGCTCTTAGCCTTTTGGTTATGATGGAGTTCTCAGTTACAAATTGGCAGGCTGTTAGGATTTAGATCTAGTATCCTCTGAATGATTTTGCTTGGCATTCTCTTGGTTCTTTTTTCTTGAATTTTTTTATTGACAAAGATCAATCAATGCTCAAGAAACCTCAGTGAGTTTTCATAGTTTTCATAGTGTTTAGAGCATTTTGGTTTGGTTGTTCAAGTTTAAAATCTGCTTTTCTTCCATTGGTTGTGATTCATGCAATGCTCTGGTCATGAAGAAATTCTCGGCAGTGTCAAGTGTACATCCACTGAAGTTTAAAATCCTTGTCATGAAGAAATTCTCTCAGCAGTGCCAAGTATATGCTCCTCCAAGTCAATTGTACTATAATAGTTGGTTTTCCCCCTTTAAAATGGCTATACTTGTATGTTCTTCAAATGCCGGTTTTGATGCTTCTTTCTTAGTCATGGTATTTTACGTTCATGTTTTTCTGATGTTTTGTGCTTGTTCAGGAATAGGGTGCTTGTATTTGTCTTGTACCAGGCAGAAGCTGATCGTGTTGACAGTATGCTGCGGAAGAGGTGAAATCATATTACTCTTCATCAATTAATGCTTTACTGTTTATTATTGGTCTCTGTCTCTGTATTCTGACTGAAAATCAAATTATGTCTTTCTTAACTGTCAACCGACAGCATCATTTGTATTTGTTGAGTTGAGGGAACATACTTGACTACTTCAGGACAAGCAACTCACATTAATCTATACCCATGAATAAAGTGAACAGCTGACTTTGGTGTCAACTTAGTTGTTTCATTGACTTGATTATAACAGATTCTTAATTCTTGTAATTATGTTCTAATTTTTTGGTGTATTAGGGAACCTTGAAAATTGACATTTTCTTAACAGCTTCTGTAAGTTGCTGCTCTTTCCTCCTTCCTTCAAGCCTTCTTCAACTAATAAAGTTAAAAAGTTAATTATAATTGAATCTAACAATTGACCACGCTGCATTTGTACTCTTTTCTGCTTTCTCAGTTTATCTTCATCCACTTCTTGGACACATGGGAAGTGCTAGTATGTCGCTTTGTGATATATGATGGGTATTTGCATGTATATTATCAAGTTTGTTGATTTCGTATTTTAATATTTGCAGCCGTATGATGTTAATGTTTGCTGCCTAGTGATGACATATATGATTTTGGGAGCCCATCTTTCTTATTTGTTGTCATTTGTTTGTGTAGTGGGTGGAATGTTGTTTCCATACATGGCAAAAAAGCACAACATGAACGTACCAAGGCACTATCATTGTTCAAGAAAGGAAGCTGTCCTCTGATGGTATGCCCGTTGAAGCCAATAGTGTCCTTTTATGTTTGTATTTATAAATTTTTTAGTTAAAAATGAAAAATCAATGTGTCAAGGAAACAATGGCATTATGACAGGGCTACTTTAAAGTAGTACGCCAGACTTCATGGAGAGTATGGGCACATGGTATGTCACTTTTGTGGGGAAAAAAATACTAATTTTTTTTGTAGCTTAAAATTGCACTTTGGAGAAGATATGGCTATTTAATTGAACCCTACCTGGTCCATTGTTGTGGCTTTTTTTGGGCATATTTACATGATATAGTGGCTCTTTTTTTCTCTTTTGGCTTTTAGGGGCATGTGTTGTGCGTGGGGGCGTAGTCTTACTACAATGAATCATTTTTTTGTAATGATGAGGGAAAATCAATGGACGTAATGCATATTCTTCCCAAATAGGAGTAGTGTGAACTTTTCATAACTGAAAGCTAATTTGCTCCCTCTGACATGATATACTGTAGGTTGCGACAGATGTAGCTGCCAGGGGATTGGATATTCCGGATGTTGAAGTGGTGATCAATTACAGTTTCCCTCTTACTACTGAAGACTATGTTCACCGAATTGGTAGGACTGGAAGGGCTGGTAAGAAGGGTGTTGCCCACACTTTCTTCACTCAGCAAAACAAGGTACTTCATTAACTTGTCCTGAAAGCATTGTTAGCCACTGTTGAATTGCATGAACTTTTAACCTAGAGCCAACTGAGCCGATGAACTGACCTTTGTCGTATTCAGCCTCCATAAAATCACCCATGACAAGTTGAGGTTGTTTGCTTTCTTTCACATAGCATGTAATTAATATGTATGGTTGCCTTGGGCTCCTATCGTGAAGTAGGATCAATAATGGGGGTGAGCTTAGCTGTGATACCATGTCAGGTTTGTTGGCTTTTAACTAAGATCAATTGATCTGTTTTAGGCAGTTCAATATAAATGCGAGAACAACGTAGGCACAATTATATCAACCTTTAATTGGTATGACCATCTACTAGACCCTCTAATGTGTAGGCCCAACAAAGCAAGTAAGAATAGGCTTAGCATATGGGCATGGAAAGGGGACAGGGAATAAAAAACCAGTCAACCAAGTACCTCGGCTCTGGTTGAAGTGAAAGCTTTCATATCAAATTCTAATTGTTAATCTTTGTGCAAAATAAAGGGCCGCATTAATCTTTTAACTTATGTGGTATGTAGCCTTAGTTACATGAATTGGTTCGTATCGAATTTTGGGTTCTATCACCAATTTGGATCCTTTTTTAATTCTGAGTTTGACCTTGCATAAATCAGGTGGAGCCTTCTCTTGATACTAGATTTTTTTAATAGACCTGCACTAGGTAGTAGGACGCATTGTATGGCTTAATATTTGTTTCATTATTTGCTTTACTGAACAGACGTTGGGTACATTGTTTACATGAAAATAGACTCACTGACACACATTAAGCTATCATAGCTTGCATTCTGGAACTAGAAAGAACTAGGTGTTTCATTTATTGACAACTTTCAAAACTCTGCATTCTTAAAGTACATCTGTCTTAATGAGCTTCTCCACTGGACAACCCCACACTTGAGGCAATGTAAGATACACTGCCAGGCTCCCCTTCTTGTCCTGGTCAGCCTGTGTCAGGGAGAATATATATTTCCTATGAGAATGGCCACTTCATGGGCGTTCATTTAGCAAGCCAATATGAGTTGCCCTGCAAGACTGTATAACAATAATGTAACAATATAGAGACAGGCTGCTGTGTAAATTAAGTAGTAATTAATAAATCACTATTCTGACAACGAAACACCCTTTCATCTTCTGGAAATCTGGATTATCCTGATTAACAGCTGACATGAAAACAGAAACTTTGAGGTTCCTATTAATCCTCGAGTACTTGTAGGTTGCAAGACATATATATCACAACAAATTGTTGATAAACACTCCAGAAATTAGAACCATTCAACGACCATCCTTTCTGCCCTTGAGAGGCACGGAAGTTTCTACCATCACAAGCTCCCGGATTACTGCTTGAAACCAATTCGGATGCTATTTTTTGTAATAAAGGAAAAAGGAAGAAAATAAAAAATTGCTGCTATCAACATGAGTTCCAGCTGTTGAAGTTTTGTTTTCAAGGCATAATATCAGTTCACATGAAGGATTGGATCGAAGAATGCTTTTGTTGGATGTCCTGATGCAGTAAAATTTACCTGTTTTTTGTTGTTTGGACTGATTGCAGACACTTGCTGGAGAGCTGATTAATGTTCTTAGAGAAGCTGGGCAAATTGTGCCAGCCGCTCTATTGAACTTTGGAACACATGTGAAGAAAAAGGTCTGTGATTCACTTTGATGGTTTCTTTCTGAAATGTCATCCGAGTTTACGATTAATAAACCTGCATGCAAATTATATGCAGTCGATATTGGTCATTCACTTGGTCCCAATTCTAGTCGTGGTCTCATAACTTCGACTTTTTGTGGGTGCAGGAGTCCAAATTGTATGGGGCTCACTTTCGGGAGCTTTCTGCAGATGCTCCAAAAGCAACAAAAATTACATTCCAGGATTCTGATGACGAAAACTGAGCTTATTTAACAAGGAATCTATATTGGAGACCGCTTTTTCCGTTTCGCTGAAAATCATGTAGGTGGTACCTATTTTTTACCTCCGTTGTATTGGAAATGAATTGATTTGATTTGTACTTTAATTCTGAAATCAAAGATACCATATAGAGGGCATTTATTTGATTTTGAGGGCATTTATTTGATTTCCAACCTGTAATAGTAAGACACAGCATTTTACTGGACTAAATTTTGTTATCTGTTACAAATGTGAATTCCTGCAATTTTATGCGATGGGAACCAGAATTGTGTAATATCCCCTTGGTGTTGGTCTATCGACAGCTTGATCCATTAAGTTGTAGAGAATTTTCTTGAGTTTTTGTTCTTTATAGTGGAGCGTTGTAGATCTTATATTTCATAGAATGATCTCTTGGAATCAAATCAAGTTCATGTATCCCTTCGTTCTTTTGGTAAATAGAACATATTATTAAAGAGGGGGAAAAGGGAAGCCCAGACGCTTAAAGTCAAAGGCCTCTAAGAAAACAGAACGAGGGAGAGACTTCCATAATGTCTGCCAAATTCGTAACAGCGTTTCCTTCTCAAAATGAATGATAAATCTGCACCATCTTTTCCGGAACCATAAGCAACCAACAATCATAAATGGCAAATCTCCTATCAAAACTAATGTCATTTTGTATAGCGAGGACATTGAGGTCTTGTATGAGTACGAACCATCTTTTTCTGAACCGTAGCAAAGTAATGCAACTGAAAGTTTTGCTCTCAGAAGGAGAACAAGGATAAGGGAAGACGAATTGCCTTTTAGTGTAGTCTAGACTCTAAAGAACCAAAAAAAAAAAAAAAAGGTGAAATGGGACGTGTGGGGAAAGAAAAAAGAAACTGTAAAGTGCTCAAGTTAAGGAACATGTCTAAGTGGGAGATTGGTAATAGCACGACAAATAGTAGTCACGAAGCGGCCGTGGGGATCAACTCCGTCAGATCATTAAGTCTAGGGATTATTAAGTTTTACAAACCGTGGCTCCCTATAAGAGTCACATATCAATATTAGTCATTATATAAAGTAGGGGTCCTAGCAATTAGAGAAGTCGCATGTTATATGATAGGTCACAACTTGAAGACACCAACAGTGAAGTTAGTAATTTCTAACACTTCAAGCAGTACAAGATTCTATAAACTAACTCCATGTGCTTTACATTTCCTTATTCTAAATTTTTACAATATCTTCACATTTAATAAATTAATTTATCATATTATCTTTCAAACTATTATTTTAATATTTTTTTTTCATCTTTTAAATTTATGTGCAAAAAGTGAAAAACAAAATTACAACACAATTTTTTTTTTTCTTAATCTTCATGTCAAACTTAAATGTTTCATAGAACTAAGGATTGGGGGCTTGGCCACTAACAATTGGGGGGTTTTGGTGTGCCATTGTTTGAAAAGGCTAGAATGACCAAAATAAAAGGTGGGGCTTTGATCGGTAATATGAACCATATTCAGTGGTCACTATGGAATTGAGGTCTGATGGGTTGAGATGGGGAGGTTTGCTTTGATTTTGGGCAAGGAATTTTTTGGATGAACCTGCCACTTATAAAGAAACGAGCTGCATAATTTCTCAAGTTCATCCTTTTACCGCCTACCAATTATATATTCCTCTCCTCTTCCAATCTTCATATCTTTTATTTGTCAAAAGAAATTAAAAGAAAAAAAATGGAATGTACAAATTCAATATTGGATAATCATTCCATGCACTGGCAATGTAGTTTTTATTCCTAGCTCTGAAATTTTTTATTCCTTAAAATAAAAAGAAGTTATAATTCAACAAGTAAATAGGGTAAAATTTTACAATAACATAATAATGTAACTGTTTTACACATAAGCAATTTTTTCATGCACTTTGGTTTCTAAGAGAAGATGTCACATATAATGAAAGAGATTTATAACTAGATTGCTTGAAAGAAAGAAAGAAACATACTGCAAGATTCTTAGCTATACTGGCAACTTGGGGAGCTCCAATGGATGCTGGAATGCCTGGTTGAGAAGGTGCTCCCTAGGGCTCCTGAAGCTGCCATGGTTCATCCGAGGCCGGCTGGATCTTTTCACCTTACTTGCCTTGCCGGCCACCGGTGAGGCATGGATCATAAAGGTGGAGGTGAGAATTAGAAGGCAGAGAACAAGGCAGGTGGAGGAGGACCTCAAGCCACCCATTTGATCTGCTTTCTGTTAATGCCTCCAGCTACTGGCCTAAGGAGGTTATAAAAAGAGCCCAAAAGCAAAGGCCTTTGCTTTGGTTGCAAGTCACCCTCGAAATAAGAACATGCCCATTCAGCTTTTTTGTTTTAAAATGTTTTTTTTTGTTGTAAATATATTGATAATATTTATGAACAATAACAAATTAATCAACATAATTCTCTTAAAGAAAATAACAAATTAATCAAAATAGGCAGGGTCGGTTATTTTCCTGGTGGGACTGGTACAATAATTTGGATGGGTTTAGTCATGATTGGTTGATGACTTCTGAATTACATATCCGCAAAAAAATCGTTGGGGACATAATGAAAGGTCATATAATTAAGTGGGTTGGCTTGGCTGGTTGAGTTAGGTGTGTGTTAGGTACTAAAAATGTATTACAAATTTTTTGAGAATGGCAAAGTAGTTTTCTGCAAATGCTCAATGACATAAATTTGGATGCTGGAAGAGGGCCCTCTTAACTTTGATAACTTTTTTTTTTTTAGTAAAAAGCACATATACAAGATACAAGGATTAAGATATGAAAGAAAATGGGGAAATGTCAGCCTTATTTTGACCTAGAAGACACTTAAATCAGTGTTAATGCATTATATGGGAAAATTGAGAGATCAGAGTTCGAACCTTTAACCTTCTCAGGAATATCTTTGGTAACTTTTAGTTACATCACTTTGTGCTGTAAAAATAGAAACTACTAATAGATTGCTATTAAACTGGGGGCGAAGATTGTCCAACTTCAACGGGTGAAACATGCTTTCTTTGGCTTTTGATGAGACCTGAAGTCTGGTTCTTAAGCTATGGGTTATCCAACTGAGATTATCTTTGGTTTTCCTAGGTTGCTTTTGGGAAGAAATGCTGCAGGAAAATAGGTGCTTTCAGTGGATTCGGATCACTGAGCAAGATCTGATATCATTAAATTTTGAAAATCCAAACAAAACCAATTACACCAACCAAATTATTTGATCGATCATAGACAAGCAGATAAGACATTTTTCTTTTCCTTTTTTTTTCTTTGTGGGGAATAAATAAATAAATAAATTCTCAAGAACACATAATTCATTCTTGCCTCACAAAAGGCGAGGAGCTAACATCAGTGCTGTAGAATGAATCTTCTGGTGCACCATAGTAGTTCCCTTCTTTTTCTTCGTCCCATTTAAGCACCTCCCTTATGTATTTGAAGGCCTCATCAATTGTCACCCGATCCCGAGCCTTAGCTTGCCACACGAAAAGCTTCTGACCAGTAAGGGAAGCATAGAGATCCTTGAACTTCACCGCGACATAGTAATAAGCTTGGTGTGCAAGTGTCTGGTTGCTGTTATGGGGCCTAACCGGGCCGAAGTCGTTGAACCACTCACATGTATTCAAAGGCACTCGGTTTACCTTCTCCTCGAATAGATCGTACTTATTAAGAACTAACACGAATGGGGTATCCTTAAAACATGGGTGCTTAACCACTGTTTCAAACAGCTCTTTGCTCTGCATCATTTTGTTTTGAAGTAAGGTGCCACTGCCACTACTTTCTGGGCAAATCTGCATCTGATCATAATCACTGAGGGCGACACAGAAGACTACTACACGAACATCTTCAAACATTTCAACCCACTTGCAACCCTCGTTCATTCCCTTTGCATTTACCCGTATGAGTTGATACCTGTCAAGCACAAATGAGATTACCTCATCATGAAAATGCTTCAGAGAAAAATGTCATCCGCCCTACCAGAGGAATAAAGCTATAAAAGTTGTCCACCTTTTCCTAACTGAGATCACAACATTTAAATATATCGTCAATGCCAATAACAGTGTGCCAGATCAAATGACGTATGTTCAGCTATTTAGAGAAATGATAATGTGAAATGGACTTCTGTATAAAAAGGGACACCCAACACTTAGGTGCAAAATAACAGGCATCTGTAATTAAGTATCATAATGCTCATATCCTGTTTTAATGCAGGGGGAATGTATAAGGGGAAAGTTAAGTCAGTGCAGCACGTTACCTGGCCATAGGCTGAGGAGGAGCTTCTAAGTTGTCTGTATAGGTTTCAGACATTGGGCTACGATCGTCAAGGGAAAATTCCATGAAAGCTAGACCATTTCCTTGTGTCACCCCTTCTGCATAAAGAATGTCATTTTCGGAAGGTTCATATTCATTGCTCGACACCTCAACAGCCTGGGAAGAAGATAACCAAAAGGTCAACTTCAATCTGAAATACTATAAGTCATGAGTTTAAAATACATATCATCCAGTTATCTTCAACAGCTGCAGTAGGATTGAATCAGTAAGCAGCAATTACAGTACAACTAGTGGAAAAAAAGATGCAGCCTTATTAGCCTAGTTCATCAATCACAGGATGATCTCAGACAAGCAAGTGTCAAGGTGATCAGGCAAAGCCTTAACCAAATGCAGCAGTACAAGTATCAAAGCTAACTGCATTTTTACCTTTTTTCAGAGAAGTGGCAATTAGTAGTAAAGGAATGAAAGACAGTTACAGCTGTCAGTTAATAGCAGAAAACCCTTGCATTTGAGCACCAATGCAGTGCAAAGAAGAAAACAGGCTAATGACCGAAGCAAAAAACCATGGATGAAAAGGCAAAAGTAATATATCGAGGTTCAAAGGATAGAATACAATGATCTACAAAAAAGTAGTGTGTAAACAAATGACCAAGAAGTTATTGAAATGACAATACCATTTTGCAAAACGGTACACATTGAGATATGTCAACTATAAAACTACTACTGTCATCATCATACTATAACTTGCTCCTAACCATGCATATATTCATGCCAGAGGTGGGATGAATTTGATATGTCAATTACTGTTAAAAGGCAATATTGGTATCATAAATCAATGTAAAAGAGAACCTAGCTTAGTTTTATGTAATATGCCCTTACTAGCATAACTTCTACCATTTAAGCTTCTCCTGTTACATGGAATGCAAAATATACCCAGAAAGGAATATGTGACATACCCGGGACAAGAAGTACTCAGCAACATCTGGAAGGAAGTGAAGTTCATTTCTTCTTCTATACGTTTCCTGTATGGCAGGATCTCTCCACACCTCCTCAACTAATGGAGCATACTCTCGTGTTGCTGCTGGGAAAAACGCATCCAAGTCCCCAGTGGCTATTATATCTAAAAGCCAGTCAGAGAAATGCTTTAACCTTGGGTTGATGGAATAGACACATTCATTGGTTTCTCCAGAGTCACCCCCACCATCTGAAACAATATAAATTTCACATGTTATGCTTTGTAAATCATAAGTGAAATTCGGGAGTCAATATTTTTTTTTTTTTTCTTTTTCTCATCTTACTACAGCCTGTGAGCAGCACAGACGATACCTATGTTTCAAAATAATCTTCTTACAAGGGTATAATGGGATGAAATTCCAAAACTATCATCATATGCTTTTTCCACTTGCATGGAAAAATATCATGACATAATGATCAGTTGAGCTAGTTGCTATAGTCACACTCCATAACAAGATTGATATTGTAAAATCAACATGCGCATCATGGAACATGACATATTGACATGATAAATAATGTCCAAAAATGGAAAAAGACCTTGAGGGGAAAAAGAGTTCCCCTTACCTCAATTCACACACCTTGACAGCTGAATACACAAAAAGCAATGGACCAATAAAGTGTTACACATTCATGGATGAGAGATCCACCAGACTGACAAATTATGAAGGTTACAAAGGAAGCATGCCCACAAAGCTCTCTACTGCCTTTTACTCAAATGACTGCTACATAGTGCCCTCCTTAAGGCATTCTATATATAATGTGAAAACAAGTATCCAGCCATAGCTCTACCTCTTGACAAGCATAATGATCATTAACAGGAGGAGATTCAATGGTTATCACCTTCTTCAGTGATTCGATCATGGATGCCTACTTCTCTCATCATAGACATGGCTTCTTCCTCAAAACGCTCACGTGCATCAAGCAATACACTAAGGTATCTGTACATATTGCTCTGAATCATAAACTTCACATCCTGCAGCTCCTCAGCAGAAAACTTGTTCCCATACAAAAATTTGGCCTGTTATTTTGCATGAAAAGAAAAAAAAAGTTATTTTCAGTTTCGTATACTACACAGGTGCTTTAACCATAGGATTGAGGCTTGGATCCAAAATTTCTATAAAGAAACGAGGACATGATAGTTGCCATCCAGAAATTGAATGCCATGTGGACACATTGCATGCTCAGTGCAAGAAGCTATCTATCAGTACTCCTGATCTACAGATTGTAGCACAGCTCTTCAGAAATCTAATGGAGGTACATATTTCCTAATTAGCTGGATATGGACTTCACAGTTTTGTTTTTGATGTAATCAGTGTTGCACAATGGATTTATGGGTGACAATTTTTTCTGCACCGTATTGATTTTTTCTGGGGAATGGAGATGGGTATCTATCCGGGTGTGTTACCACATGGATTGGTTAATCAGATCAGATACCATGAAAGAAAGCCTGACCTGCTTGAAGATAGTACTTGTTCCAGAACCATGAAGCCCTAGTAGAAGAAGCTTTTGGACTTTTTTGGGTTCTAGATAATTTGGAACAGTGCTATAATTGCTCACTTCATCTCGTGCTCCTTGTGGTTGACCATGGGGCACAGGTAATGAGAACAAGGTGCAAACAAAACGTGTTGATGCCTGTCTAGCAAGAGAAATCCAAATTGTATTACAAAGAATCCCTTAATCATATGTCAGCAGCATGAAGTTGGAAAATAGAACATACATACCTTCTCCCAGATGTTTCCCCTAATATTATTCTGGCCTTCTTCCTCATAACGACCATCATCATACACCCAAAAGTGAGTATCACGTGGACATTGCACATTGGCCAACTGAAAACAACAAAAATATTTACAAGTTATTCATTCAGATTGAAGAAAAGATGAATATACTCATGCTTTCAAGGGGATAAACTTCTTGCTTGAGACCTTAACTAACCCCCTATCCAAGAACAGTGGACTTCACGAGCATTCTAGCATTATGTTCCAATGGGTTTATATGAGTATTAACAATAAAACAGACCATCATAATATATGACTAGAAATCAAGTAGGCTAGAAGAGTGAAGAAGAAACATCAAGGGAGCTTGCAACATGACTAGTGCGATTGCATGTATAAGCAAAAGGAAAAGTACTAGTGCCTGTCTAAGAAAAAATGAACACCTTCTCATGGCAGCACAATCAATATATGTCACAAACAAGCTGGCTGAGGATGGTCCAACCCAGACAGCAAAAGTTTGAAATTAACGGAAAGCTCCTTAAAACATGCCAAGATTCAAGTATTTACTGAACACACATCTAGGAAAACAAGCTGTATTATGTCAAAAAATATTTTCTGTGCTGCTTTAAGCAGTGTAAAATGAAAGCAGGTTTCTAACAACAAATATAACATCTGCCATTCACAAAATCTTGACAAGTTAGAATGATTTTACGTTGTTTATGTTTTTCCTCTTATGTAGGGGAAGAAATCAACCGTTCAAAGCCATGGTCCATTTATCAACCACAAGAAAGAAAAAGAAAGTCAAAATAACATTAAAACAAAAAAAGGAGATAAAAAGAAAACCCATATAATGCCCAGAAAGATATTATATAAGTTTGGCATCAATTTTCCTCATTCAGCCATTTTAATTTTGCCAAAGGTCAGAAAAGCCTTTATAAGGGTATTCCTTCACTCCATCTTTCTTCTCTTTTTTCCTTTTGATAACCATCTATTGGAAACTTATGGAGGTTCATTTACTCTTTGCCTCTTTTGTAATGCATAATTATAGTTGAATCTTCATAAGTCTTCATGAATACATATTGCTGAAGCCAAAAACATTCATGCAGGGAGGGGGATGATTAAATCAACAGCTATAAACATTAGATTCCTGGGTTTCTATCCAAATCTAAGCATCTGTGAATAAACCCATTGCAAAACAGTGTTGTTCTGTAAAACGGCACTCATAAACTACCAGTTCAGAACTTGCAGCCACAGGTTTAATCCAGATTCAGCATTTACATAAAATGATGCCAAATCTATAAGAGCATCTCCAACAGCTTCCCCATTTTGTTTATTTTTTCTATTTTGGGGAATATGAAGCCATTTTTCACTCCAATAGCTTCCCTATCTCATTCTCTAAAATAGGGAATGAGATGACAGAGAAAATCTCATTCCCTATTTTTGCAAAAACTCCAAAAATTTTGGAGAATGAAAAAATAATACTCCCTCTGTGTCGCAAAGATTGTTTCGTTTACTATTCACAATAATTAATTCGTAATTTTTTTCTTTTAAAATTTCTTATAGACATATAAACTTTTTATATGAAAATGGTACCTTAAAGATTTTAGTTTATAAATATAATTTTTAAAATTTTTTTATAAAACAAATTAATATGAATATATTTAAGTTAAAATTTAGGCAAAAATGGTAAAAAAGTCATTCTTTACAGAACGGGATGAGTAATTTTTTATGTTTTCCATAATATTTAATTATACAACAATTAAACTAGTCATTAATTTGAATTTACTTTAAATCCATATTATTTAATTGTTGTGTAATAAATACAAAGTTCTACAAAATAAAGAAGCTGATGGAGTTGGAGCAAAAAAATTATGGAGAGTTTATGTTTTGCTTCCCCATTTTGTAGAAATTATGGGGAAATTGTTGGAGATGCTCTAACATGCATACACAAGTGGGTGCTAAAGAGCACCAAACTGAAATGATTTGGACCTCCATAACTATAACAGATGGCTGTGCTCTTATAGGGGAAGTAACATGGGTCAGGCACTTACTTTTAGGACTCTTAATTCAAGTTTTGTGATTTCTCGGCCATTTATGTAAACTTCAGTGTTCCCATTGCTCACATTGGGAAGTAACTTCCCCGTGAAATTTAAATTTGAGCTGATAATCCTATCTGGCTTTTCACCTTCCTGCAAAATCAAGAATAGAAATATAATTAAAAACTCCAATCAGCAGGGGGGGAAATGGAAAATGAAACATTAATAACAAGAAGCCAAATTAACATAAAACAATCCAGAGCACTCACACCACCCACCTTTCCCCAAAAACCAGACTCTTTGTCATACCAATATCTGCCTGGCTTCAATTTTCTAGGGGGAAGAGGGCAACCAAGTAGTTCTGCCATTTCTTCTGGCTTCAGAGGACATCCATTTACAACCAGCTGATCTGGTCGGAGCTGATTAGCAGAACATTCTTTCTCTGCTTTCATAATCTGCTTTACTTCTAAAGGACTTAGCAACCGGGATAACAGCCTTGAATGTTTTCCTAACCTCATTCTCTTTGATTCATCTATGGGCTCACCAATGCATGTAACACACTTCCGCCCTTCAGGCATTGAACCCATAGCCCTAAGCACACAATTGCTGCAGTATTTAGAATCACAGACCAGGCATGATTCCTTGCTTTCCCACTTTCCTTTCCCACATCGATAGCATACCCTTTTTTTCTTCTTTTTCTCTTTGGAAACTCCAACATACTCAGGAAAGACTGATTTCTCAGAAGAAAACTCTTTCCTCTCTGACATTTCAACAGTATTAAATGTGACAACTGGCACTCTTTTTACTTCATTAGCAACTTGCCTTGGAGGATTTGTCGGAGGATTGCGAACAGAAGTAGGAGAAGCTGAAGGAGAAGCAGATGAAAAATCAGGATTTTGCAGAACAGAAACCACAGACTCGTCGCTCACTGAAACCCTTGGACTATGAGAGGCTGGGCTTGCAACACCAGCAATATAAGACACTGGCAAGGGGATTGGCTCAATGACAGGAGGACCTCCATTAGCAACTGATCTCTGTGACTCTGACAGTGGCTCTGCTGTTGGTATGGAGCGTGAATTTACATCAACTGGCTCCACTCTAGGTAATTCGTAAAGGACAGGAGGACCTTGATATTCCATTGCTATGGAGTAATCAAGCTCAGATGAATCCTCAGGAATAGATGCCCCTGGCGGAAGCATCTCCTTGACCATATCTTTCCAGTTCTCACTCCCCTTTCCATCCATTTTCCACACACACTACTATGATAATCACAATAAGAATGGCTTGGATAAAGCTGCAATCTGAAGCATGAATGATTTCAAAGCGAAAAATAAAAAAGAAAGATCTTTTCACATCCAATTATGAGAGGGACAATATCGGATGTTCTTCACGCATAACAGCACCACAGACGTGCTATTCCTGCAAACTCACCAGATGGTCTGCACAAGAATTGACCAGTATGTAAAACTCAGGGCTCATTGTGATCACCACTTGTGACCTAACCAAAGTTCGCAGCATAGCCACTCTTCATCCTCCAGAAGCCTTCAAGTTCAAACAACAAACCGCAAGACAAATTCAATACAAAACCAAAGCAAAATTAAAATATCTGCAGTTTCAGCCTCTAGTTCAACTCAAGAGCAGATACAGATCATATTCATACCAACAACTGAATGACCCAAAAAGTGAGAAACAACATAATATTTCAAGCGAGGTGTCTCAGCTGATCCAGAACTCCTAACAGGCACTTGTATTACAGCTAAAAGGACGATCCATGTGAAATGGACACATTTCCCTTAAAATAAACACATAGTTGAAGGTGCAAACAAGTTGGAGTCCATGGTTTTGTAACCAATATGCAACCAAGTTGAATGGTTTAAAAGTCAATGAGGGGAGGAAGCCAACTTGCGACCGTAAAAGGGAACTGTTCAAAGTAGACGCCGTACCATTTCACGGATTGAAAATATCAGAGTTAAAAAACTCTTCTTAGCAAAAATTCAGAGTCAAACCAACATTACCAATATACAAACACAAACTCTCACCCAACCCCAAAAAGCGAATATAGCCCATTCAAACCCTAGAAGCTTCAGCTAAAGATTAAGCCATCAAGATTGGCAACCACAGGAAATCGATAACAAATTGAAGCAAGATTCGGCCAATGCTCCCTCAAAGATAACTTTTTGCGCAGACACACAACAAAAACAGAAGAGGAAGAAGAGAAGAGGGATACTTTAAGAAAGCCACGAAATGGAAGTGAATCTGAGAAGTCAAAGGACTCCAAAGTTCAAAACCCAGGAAGAAGGCGGCGATGGCGGCGGCGGCGGCGGCTGCTCCGCTTTTTGAGCCCCTTCGGATTATTTCTGGTTCGCTGAAGAGCCCGAAAGCTTCTTAAGAGCGGATTAAGGAGACGGGTGATTTTGTAGAGTAATAAGAGGAACTGAGGAAGTGGGGAATCTAGAGAGAGAAGGATCGAGTTAAACAGAACAAAGAGGAGGCGCAGATGGAAGAGAGAGAAAGAAAGCGGGTCCCAGACTGAAGTTGTTTTTATGATGACAGTACAGATGAGCCCGTGCGAGATTGACCACGCGCTCCCCCACTCGCCTATCGGCCCGCCCAATTCTGTAGAACGGAACGGACCGGACCCAGTTGGTTTTGTTGCCAGCCCGGTTCAATTACCCAACCCCTAATATCAATTCTAAAGCCCATGTCTTTTTTCCCCTATCCGCAAACCAACAATTTTATTGTATTATCAGCAATGGCAAATGTCCGTATTGAATTTGGATCGTCTGTAATGTTGGATCTCATGTGGACCTATAATTATAAACTGATTAGATATATTATTGACATTTGGTGTATCGGTGATATAATCAGGGCTCAAATGATAAACATTTCGAGTGACATACTTCTAATTTATAACCCAAAAAAGGCTTTGAAGTTAGTAGTCGGATTAAAATATTTGTGATTATATTTTTCTATACATGACTGTTAGGCCGTAGATCTCAAATAACATCTTGGAAACTCTAACTATGGGCTAATATTGAGTTTCAATAAGTTAATGGCCAACTACTTATTCAAATGGACTGCGTTTGAGGAAATGTCTAATATCAGGGATGGAGGACAAAGTTCATTAGCTTGCAAAATATGCTGTTGGTGTCTTTTGAGATGAAAAGTTTGTTACTTTATGGGAAATCAGAGACTTTGCGGAAAAGATAAACCAAAAAGTATACAATGGACTATTGTATTCACTTTTGAAGATGATATTGTATATAAAAATTGATAATTTAGCCCAAATTTTTACAAATCAAATAATCATATCACTGGTTCACAAAAATCCTACAATTCTCCTTTTTTAAAAAAATAAACTTTGCCTCTTTGCATTTTTCTTTTCTCTTGTTTCTATTTTTATTTTTGGGTCAAGTAGCAACTCTTTTGGCACTTTTCTATTGCTCTTTTTTCCTTTTCTTTCTTCTTGAAAAAAAAAATCTCTATTTTTTTTCTTACACTATCTTTTTTTTTTATTGCTTATATTTAATTATGCATTCTCTTATTTTGTTAGTTTACTCTAATTTCAGTTATTTACTTTGTACTTTAATTTTGCTCAGATTTCTGTTATTTGCTTTTATTTAGATTTTTTATAATTTCATTGTTTGCTTTGATTTAAATTTTTTTCTGATTTCATTCTTTGCTCTAGTTTGTTCTTTCATCCAATATGTCCTAAAAATAAATTTAAAATTTAACACAAGAAAGTCTAGAAAAAGAAGACATCAATCAGCCAACACTAAAATGATTGAGATCTTATTCATTTTTTTATCAGTCACTATTTATTCTTTTATTAATAATACTTGTTTGTTCTTTTATCAATAGTAGTTGTTTGTTCTTTTATTAATTCCTCTTTGTCCTTTAGATAAACTAGTTGTATGTTTTTTTATTAGCAATTATTTATTCTTTATCAATGTTTATTTATTTATTTAATTAATTTTTTCTTATTATTTAGATAAACTAACTGTACATTCTTTTATTAGTATTTATTTATTCATTTATCAGTAATTGTTTATTCTTTTATTAGCAACTGTTTATTATTTCATTAATTTCTGCTTGTTCTTTAGATACTATCTGTTCTTTTATTAGTAATATTTATTCTTTTATTAGTAGTTGTTAGTTCTTTTATTAATTTATATTTGTTCTTTAGATAAATTAGTTGTCTGTTCTTTTATCAGTAATTATTTATTTTTTTACTACTAGTTGTTTGTTCTTTTATTCATTCTATAGATAAATTAGCAATATATTTTTTATTAATGTTATTTGTTCTTTTATCAGTCTTTTATCAATTTGTATTTGTTCTTATAAATTAGTTGTTAGCTCTTTTATTAGTGGTTATTATTTTTTTGTTAATAGTTGTTTGTTATTCTATCAATTCTTATTTGTTCTTTAAATAAACATTAGAAGAGAAATGAAGATGAGCGACTGAAATAAGCCATTGAATTTTAGTGGCAACTTGGTTCAGTCGAATGTCAGTTGCATCCTTATGGCCCAACAACTGACATGCGATTGAAATTTTTAGTCACTTGATATTCAGTCGCACGTCAATCACATAAATTAAAATACTTTTTCAATCAGTTGTTTCTCAATCACTCCAAATAAAATATTATCTCCATCAGTCTCTTTTTAGTCATTATGTATGTCCGGATATATATGTCTATATAAATATGTTCATATATGTATGTCTATATATATTTGTATATATACACACAAAATACATATATATTGACAATATATATATATATATATATATATATATATATATATATATATATATATATATATATATATATTTATTTATTTTTTATGAATGAGTTCAAACAGGAAAAGGGAGAAATGAAAAGGATGATTTGACCAAAAAAACCAAAGAACACATAAAAGGGAGAAAAATAGAAACGAAAAAGAATAGATTCTTTGAAATTAGAAAAATGAAAAAGAATGAAAAAAATTAAAAAGAGAAAAAATGGAAAAGTTAAAAAAAAGAAGCATCAAAGTAGAGAAGTAAAACAAAAAAATAAAGAAGAAGAAATGGAAGAAGAAAAAACTGAGATGACAAACAGAAGAAGTTAAAAAAAAAAAAAAAGCATCAAAGTTGAAACGTGGGAAAAAAATGAAGAAGAAATGGAAGAAGAAAAACTGGGATGACGAATGGAAGAAGCAAAAAAAAAAAAATCATCAAAGTGGAAAAGTGGGAAAAAAATGAGAGAAGCAAAAATTGGGATGAAAGATGAAAGAAGCAGAACTTAGGTTGAAGCTCGAACCCGTGTCGCTTTATATTTTCAGCCAAAAACAATGACCACTTCGCCAAATACAAAAATTTTGCCCACGGTGCGTCAAATATTATATTTAAACTTAACTATCGACGTAAGTTTTTTCCTATTTATGAAATTGACAAAAGCTGTGATTGATTTCTTTTTAGAAATTTATGAGATAACATGCATTGGTGAAGATATATCTAACCAAATTACGAATAGAACAGAAAGGCTAATTATTGTGTGCACTTGGTATATGCATGTGTCATAGCAAAATCAGTACTTATATTAGTTCCGCAAGAATCAAATAGACCTCTACATTTAGTGGAGCAGTTAGCGCATTGGGAGTGGAAATGATGTGGTGTGGGTTTGACTCACACTAAACACCTTATGCCTCTTTTCCAGTGTTTTTCTGTTTTCTTGGTTATTTTTTCACATTTTTTTCAATTTTTCATGCACATCTTATTATATTTTTTTTCTCATTTATTTCTTTTCTAGTTTTTTTTTTCTGTCTTATTTCTATTCTTTTATATATTTAACTTTGCCTTTCTTTTTTTTTTTCATTTTTAATCCTTATTTTTTTCATCTTTTCTTTTTCAAAATTTTCTAACTTTTTTCCCCACTTTTATTAATTGGGTTTAGTGGAGCGTATTATTCTTGTTTTCTTTCAACTTTTTCTATTTTTATTCATTTTTTATTTTTTATGTTTGTTGTTGCTTTAGTTCTTTTACTTTTAAAGAACTGATTCAAAATAAAGGAATATATAGGAAATATAAAATAACATAACTAAAGAACATATATAAACTAAAAAGAATAGATTTAATAAAAGAATATAATAGTAATAATATTGAATATGGAAACTTAAAAAAGAATAAAACCAAATGAGCATGAGAACCAATGTTATAAAAACAAAGATAATAATATTGAATATGTTCTTTTAAACTAAGTAGATATTCTTTTATAGAAGAAGGTATTTTGGACAAAAAATAATAATAATCAACTTAGAACAAAAAAGAACAAATATTGTTCGATGACAAAGCAATGGAAACATATGAAGAGACTAGGCATCAAGCGAATAACAGAAGCATATAAGAACTAAAAAAACATAGTAGTAAATATAAAAACAAACGGTATTTCACTACAAGAAAAAGGTCCTTTAGCGACGGCCATTAGCGACGATTTGCCGTCGCTACACAAGACATAACGACGGTACACCGTCGCTAAATGGTCAGTTGCTAATTTACTCACCGCTAATTTATTAGCGACGGCTACCGTCGCTACCCAGACCGTTAGAAATTTTTCGGTAGTTCATCAGCCGGCACTGCAGCGACTTTTTGTCGTCGCTAGTTAGTGACGCTTAATCGTCGGTAGTTAGTGACGCATAGCCGTCGCTAGTTAGTGACGCTTAATCGTCGTTAGCTAGTGTAGTTAGTGACGCCTCACCGTCGCTAATTTGGGTAGTTAGTGACTCATGTACGTCACTAGTTAGTGACTCACGTACGTCGCTATTTTGTGACACTTTCCATCCCCAAATACTGCATACAATTTTATTCCCTAAACCTCTACCATACTTGTCCATTCTATGCAATCCAAACACAAAACTTGTTCGTCGTTAGTGACGCTTATCCGTTGCTAGTTAGTGACGTATAGCCGTCGCTAGTTAGTGACGTATAGTCGTCGCTAGTTAGTGACGCCTGATCGTCGCTAGTTAGTGACGCGTGACCGTCACTAGTTAGTGACGTGTAGCCATCGCTAGTTGCTGGAAAAAAATTTAACCACCAATCCTCTCTTGTATACGTATCCATTCCATACCACCCAGACTCAAAACTTGTTCCCAGACATACAATGTTATGTTAAACACATCCAAAAATCATAAACATACCAATTCATATTTAGAATACATATAGTATGACAAGTTACAGATGGCATCTCTACAATGTTAATAATTATAGTCAAACAAGTTAATGGGATATAATTCAACTCTAATGACAACCAGTTACACTTACAAACAGTACCTAAGCATCAGACTCTAGAGCAGCTGGCGGAGTCTTCCCAATTGCTTGCCATATGGATGCCATCTGATCCTGGTGTCTGCGCTCCATCTGTGCTAACTGATCCTGATATTGACTCTCCATCTATGCAGTACGTCTATCCATGTCCTCTTGTACCTGTGATTGCAACTGGCTCATTCTTTAGGAGACTCTCCCCTCCACCCGACGGTCAACCTCATTCTGGAATTGGGTTGTCTGAGTGAATGATATTGGTGCACTAGACCTATCACCGTAGTATGAACGACGACGACGACCGGGCACCAAATGACTCTCAAAACCCATTCCTGTGATGCAGCCCTTATTTTCCCCCCCAGCAATCTCAGCAAACAACAATGCCTCATCGAACTCAGCGTCACCGTCTGACCGCTGTGTTATTTCCTCTACCTCTGCAAGATATTGAGCCTGTATAATGCTCCATGTTAATCAAGTAAGCAACAGTAGTATATGGTTAATATCTTTTTAAGCACTATCTAATAGGTCGCTCATACTAACCTCAAAATTTTCCATCTTCTTATTCACCTTCTTTTCATCTTTCTTTGTGTAGCACTTGTTCCATGGTTTGAAGAAGCCCGGATCGTGTTTTTCCGAATCAACCTCCTTCTGCATGGTAATAAGCAGACATAATTTGTTAGTTACATACTTATTGTAACAAAATTCAATTAACTCAAAATTTGATTTTTCTTACCATCTTTAGCCTATGTCCTGAAACTGAGACTCTACCTCCAGCATAATTTGTCATCTCTTCACCTAATGCACTTCTAATCTGGCTCATCCTAGGTGACATATCCTTGAATTCAGGTGAAGCCCACCAAGCTTCAAGTGCCTCTAATGTCTCTGTCGTCATCCAGTTCGCCTTTTCTTTTCGCTTCGTCGGATCTTTTTCTCGTCTCATTTTTTCATATGACTGCATCAAGCGCCTCTTTCCCAATTTGCAGAAAATTGCAAATATCCGATTATGATCAGAAGGGTCCCATGAACATTTAGTCTGAAAATTATCAACAAAGTCAATTAAAGTTTTATTTTATATAATAATTGCAATAACTTTTAATTAACTTATGAACCTGGAAGACACTAAACCATTGGTCAACAGCACCGGCCATGGCACCCTCCTCCTATGACCTATACGGTCCATGAAAATGACCCTTGATGCAATGAGCAATCTGGTCCTGCGCAGCGTATGGAATGAAGCTACACAATGAAAACAACAATCAATATTGTTAATAACCAGTGCATAAAGAATAAAAGAACTTAACAAAATAAGGTTTAATAATTACCATACCATGTATCAGCATAAGGTGATATATGAATACGGCGGGATAGCACACCGCCAAATCGGTCAGGGCTCAAAGAATCCATGCCACCATCCAAGGAGTCTGGCTGATCAGATGACTCGTGGGAGTGACCTCTAGGCAATCTACTCTCAGTTGGCGTACCACCACGCCGACTTGAGTGCGATGATCTTGAGCCTCCACGCTCCATTGACACACCTGTGTCTGGTACAATCATTTCGACTGGAGGTGATGGTCCATGTATACCACGAGTAATATCGTCAATCGTACGCCTCGACAGCTGCTTCCCTCTACTACTGCTCGTTGCTCTAAGGTCAATAGCATTTGCAAAGTCTTTCACCAGGCTCTTCTTTGGCAGTCCCCGCCTCCTATACTGGTGGGGTGGGGTACCCCCACCGTCTTCTCTTTCAGCCATTGCACAATATTGAAACAATTATTATAAGCATAACAAAATTTAGACTGTATAATTCAAAATTGTTCTTCTACATACTGGTTGTAGACATGGTCTCTATTATAACAAACTTATTGAGAAAACATAAATTACAAATTTTCTTAATATAAGAAACTCTAGTTTTGGACTACAATGTTAAACATCATCAGTATCATCTTCTTCATCTTCGGTTTCTAAATCATCGAGTTCAACATCACTCTCCTCATCATCCTCCGTGCTTCCTGTGTCTTCATCCTCTGTCTCATATTCTTCCATCACATCATTAGTTTCACAGATCTCGTCATCAATAGTTTCACCCACATTTATATCACTTAGATTGTAAATTGGGTCATCATGAATCACTTGTGGAAGCCGCTCCCCAACTGCTTCTTGAAAAGCCTCTGTATCTTCAGTTATTTCATAATTGACAATACGTCTTGGCTTTATCTTAAGAACTGCCCACCAACCAACCTTCTCTTTTGACTTACTTGGGTAAGGGGTGTAATACACTTAATCCGCTTGCGATACAAAAATAAATGGATCATACTTAGGGTACCTCCGGTTGCAAAGTACTTCAACAATTCTATATTGTTTATGAATACGTGTCCCATGTTCCGGTGTCGTGTTAAACCAGTCACACCTAAATAACACAACGTTCTTATGAGGCATTCTAGGGTACTCCAGTTGAATGATTTCTTGAACTACTCCATAGAACTCAGTCTCAACATTATTGGCTGATCCAGTGCATTTTATGCACACCCCACTGTTATACGTTGATTTCCCCTCACCCCATACAGCAGTCCAGAACTTGTATCCATTTACGAAAAATACGGGCCAGCACTCAACTCGACGTGAAGGGCCACAGGCTACATCCCATAGCATTTGACTTACTTCGCCATTAGCACTGTCACTAACCTACAGGAAGTAAAACAATGTTGTGAGAGTCATTGGTGTACTTTATTGTGATATCTGTGTAACACGACTTACATAATTTTGTAGCCATGTTGGGAAATCCTTCTCAATTCTCTCATCAACTTCTAAGTCAGATATGTTTGGTGTCATCAGATGCAAGAATTGGACAAACTTTCAGTTCTCAACTCACAAGATAACGTGGTAATAAGTTAGTAATTTAGTAAACCTATGAATATAACTGATCAAATTATATGCAGTTACTACTTACGTGATATATGGTTTTATCTCATCACAATTAAAAAGGATATACAATGTTGCAGCTTGCAGCTCCATATCATTCAAGAACCAATACTTTGACTGTCCATGTGGACGTCCAGGAAATGTGAATATTTTCTACAATGTTCCATCTTGTGGAACTTGCCCACCATCATCATTCCTTGGGACCCTATTACCCATTCGGGGAATATCGGACTCAAAATAGTAAGAGTAAAAAGTTGATGTCTCCTCGATCAAGTAGGCATTGCATATCGACCCTTCAACACGGGCCTTATTCGAGACTCTATGCTTAAGATTCCCTAAACACTTACTTATTACAGAGCGTGTTATGAAGTATAGAAACTGAACCAATTTTGATATTATTAAATTAAAGCTTACCGCTCAAACGTGAACATCCAACGATACTGAACAGGTCCACCAATTAATGCTTCATATGCCAAGTGGACAGGTAAATGTTCCATTGAGTCGAAGAAGGCAGGTGGGAAAATCCTCTCCAACTTACATAGTATAATTGGGATGCTACTTCGTAGTGCCTGGAGGGCATCAACATGTAATTCAGGTAAGCACAGATCCCGAAAGAATTGGCTCAATTCAGTTAATGGTTTCCATATGTTCTCCGGGAGTGCCTGAAACACTAGAGGAAGTAAGCGTTGCATAAATACATGACAATCATGACTTTTCATTCCAAACATTCTTGTCGAGCTATTGTCGATACACCTGCTGAAGTTTGAGGCATACCCATCTGGAAGTTTAAGGGACTTTACCCACATTAACACATCAGACCTTTGCGCTGCGGTCAGTGTGAATGCAGCCTTAGGTTTGAATACACCCCCACCTTCTAAGTCAATCACATTCAAGTCTGGACGCTTACACAGTATCTGCATATCTCTACGTGCCTTGACATTGTCTTTCATTTTATTCTTCATATCCATGACAGTGTTGAATATATTGTCAAAGACATTCTTTTCAATATGCATGATATCAAGGTTATGTGGGAGGAGGTTGGTTCTCCAATAAGGTAATGTCCAAAAGATGCTACGCTTTATCCAATTGTGTGTTTCCCCGTAACCTAGCATCTTGCATATGTTACCAGTTTCAATGACTGATGGCATCTGAGACACACGAGACCAAATTTCATCCCCTGTTAGTCGCTCAGGAAGGGCGGACTTCTCTAGTTTCCCTTTTGTAAAAGAAACTCTATTTCTTCTATAAAGGTGTTCAATATCCAAGAATTGATGGTGGCAATCAAAAAATGATGTTTTTCAACCGTGCTGCAGTGTAAAGGCCTTCGACTTTTCCATGCATATGGGACATGAAAGTCTACCATGAGTCATCCACCCGGATAACATGCCATAGGCTGGGAAGTCACTAACTGTCCACATAAGTGCCGCTCGAAGGCGAAAGTTTTGCTTAAGTGAGACGTCCCATGTTTCAACTCCGTCATCCCATAAAAGCTTCAACTCATCTATCAACGGCTGTAGGTAAACATCAATTTTATGCCTTGGACTACGTGGTCCTGGTATCATGGAGGTTAGAAACATATATGGACGCTTCATGCACATCCATGGTGGTAGGTTATATGAAGTCACTATCACAGGCCAGCAAGAGTACTGTTGACCAGAGGGTCCAAAAGGATTGAACCCATCAGAACACAATCCGAGTCGAACATTTCGAGCCTCCGCTGCAAACCAAGGGTATGTCCTGTCAAAATGCCTCTATGCTTCAGCATTAGAAAGATGTTTGAGTACATTTGCGGAAGGGGCATGTACCTTATGCCATCACATGTGCTCTGCTGTAGCATTCGAGGCATATAGTCGTTGAAGTCTAGGTATTAGTAGGAGGTGATGCATGGTCTTCAATGCTTGATCTTTTCCCACTTTACCATTTCTTGGCTTATAATGTGGAGCATGACAGAATTTACAACTAATGGCATCTTGGTCACTTTTCCAATACAACATGCAATCATTGACACAAACATCAATTTTTATATGTGATAGACCCAAACGGGAAACCAATTTTTTTGTCTCATACCATGTACTCGACATATTGCTATCTCTTGGCTGAGTATCCCTCATCAACTTCGCAATGCCATCATAACATCCCACGGACATATTGTATTCCGATTTTAAATTGAGCAAATGAACTGCAGCTGAGAGTTCAGAATGTTTTTCACATCCATCCCACAATGGTCTTAACGCTGCAGCAAGGACGTCATAGAAACGTCGGGCTTCAGCATTCGGCTCCTCCTCCACCTCAACATTGATGGAAGGGTGATTAGGACCGACAGTATCAAACACCATTCTTTCGAACTGGTTAACCGAAGAACAATTATCTTCGTAATGCTCATGAAACCGGTAAGGCTGAGGCAGACTCCCTAAATTAACGGTTTTACCATGAGAGGTCCAATTCCAGTACATCGGCATGAACCCCCACTTATACAGATGAAGCCTTACATCGTCACAAGATCTAAATTGAAGGTTCTTACATTTCCGGCATGGGCATCTAATTTGCTCCCCATTCATGAACTGAACATTAGCACATGTGAAGCTTATAAACTGTTCAACTCCCCTACTCCACTCCTCCGTAAAACCCCATTTCTCTCGGATGTAACATTTATTGTACATCCAAGTTCGTTCGTTTTCCATTCTCTTGCAGTCCAAGTACACAACCGTACTTGTATATTCATTGAACCCTTATTAATTCTGCTAATGTCAAACTATATGCATCAGAACATGCCAAGAAATATAAATCAATTGTCTAACTTGACATAACTAATAATTATCCCTCAACAGCTAAGTACACAGAGATGGAGTACACATATACATTAGCACATTAACGTTGTATGTAATGAACTGTGATCATCAAGTAGTTTTCTCATGTGATTAAGCAAATAGTTGAATAGCATCCATACTGTACATTCTTCTTACTCATTTTCACAACATATAGCACCACAGTAATAAAATCATTTATTAGACTTTGTATTGTGTTAATGGGAATAACTATCGTTCATGTTTACATCTGCTTCTGTTAAATGAATAAAACAATTAAATTCAACTAAAGTCATTTACGTTGTTTATCAATTTTTACTTAAACTTAGGTGATTAAGGACTGGAGTTCAAGTTCTAAGTTTGTCGATTTGGATTCGTTATTGAAACCTATCAATTATATAGATGTTGAATAGCATCCATACTGTACAATCTGAATATTCCTTTTAACAACATATTAGATATTCACAGTAATGAAATTAATTATATGAGTTGGTATTATGTTAATGGGAATAACTATCGTTCATGTTTTTTTCTTCTTATGTTAACTGAATAAAACAATAAAAATCAACTAAAGTCACTTACGTTGGATATACAGTTTTACTTGAACTGTTATGATTAAGGACTAGAGTTCAAGTTCTAAGTTTGTCAATTTCGAGTCGTAATTGAAACCCATCAATTATATAGATGTTGAATAGCATCCATACTATATAATCTTCTTATTCCGTTTAACAACATATTGCACCACAGTAATGAAAGTAATTTAGCGGGTTGGTATTATGTTAATGCGAATAACATTCGTTCATTTTTTTTTCTTCTCATGTTAAATGAATCAAACAATAAAAATCAACTAAAGTCACTTACGTTGGATATACATTTTTACTTGAACTGTTATGATTACAGACTGGAGTACTTCAATTCCTAAGTTTGTCGATTTGGATTCGTTATTGAAACCCATCAATTATATAGATGTTGATTTTGTGGTGGATGTTTGCTTTTCCAACTACCCGATACTAGAATTCTTAACCTTTGCGTTATATAATTTCAGACTTCTCTCTGTCTTACTTAAACCCATCATTTGAATTTTTTTAAATGAAATTTTAACTTTTTTTTATTATTACCAATTAGTGTAGCTGTTTATTATGAAAATTTAATTTAATCTAACCAAATCAGAGCGTTTTCCCTTTTTTTGTTAAATTATATTACAATACTTTAATTTCTTTGGCAAAACTGTAACGTACCTGTGGACATTTTTACATATTCTATCCATACTGACAACAGTTGAAATAATTTTATTTCACACTTCAATCATGCCTTACATGGTAGCATTATATGATCAGTCAAACATGCTATCACATGATCCTATAATTTTTATACATCAAACTGTTCTAAGTTAAAATTAATTCAATAGTTTTTTAACATGAACATTTAACAATATTTGTTAACTCTCTTCCCAAACAAGAAAGGTACTCCTACATCTAGTGTTAGATGTACATGTGATCGAAACTAGCAAACTATACGTTTAATCACTCTGAAAAAAAAAATAAAGAGACTTACAGTTGGTATTAGATAAACAATTGAGCAAAAATTTTTGGTATGTCCTGTCCAAAACCACCTTGTAGCACAAATATCCCACGTTGCTACAATTCACTGTAACAATTGCAGTTAAGTAATCAACGTATGCTGAACATTTTCTCCATAAAAGACAAAAACGTATCCGAAGGACGGAAGGGACATTACCTTACTTCTCAAAAAAGAGTTAACAGCAATATGTGCAATGCATGGCTCCCTGTACTTCTACTGAAGTTGTTGTACAGCCTTTAATTAAACCTACATGCAATGATTCCAAATTTAATTTTCATATCTTTCATTGTAAGTCAGTGAATTTGGGCTAACCACGGAAAATCCACATGAATAGGAATGCATTATCTTGCTTAATTTAGAGTTTAACAAGCCAAAGAATTTCGTCAATCCATCGGTCCAGTAACATTACACTTAATAAACATGTCCATTAACATTACACTTCATATCTGCAGTCACTAGAATTTATGCTTGAACTAACATGAGAAATATGTATGCTTGCTTTAGGTCAATCAGTGATGCTTCCAAGCTTACTTGTTAATCACATAATAAAATTGACAGAATTTTGCTTCATTATTTTTGTTTCTTTTTTACTTTTCAGCACTGACAAACAACTACATGAAACAACACAACAGGCAACAATGGCATCGTAACTCATAATCAGGAAGCTACTCACATCAACAGACGTAGTATCCAACATATGTGATGTTTATCTCTCTTGCAAACTCCACTTAAAGAACCTCCAAGACTGCAAACATCCAGCTGGGGCACAAAAGATAAAAAAGGTTTACTTTTTTTTGTAAAAGAACATCAATTTCCAGTTCTCTTTGTAATGGCTGCATTGTCATGTGAGTTTCATCATTTTCTGTTTTATTTAACAAAAAAGAAATTTAAATTCTGTTATGATAAAAAACCAAATTCGTTGAGGTCTTGAAGATCCCTCTAGTTTTTAATTCTGTTTGTGAAATCATGAAGAGACGGGCTATTTTGATTTAAATGTATAGAAGTCCGTGTACTTGGGAGATCTAGAGCAGAAGCGATATTAAACCAGCAAATAATATGTATTTGGATCCTTCTTTAAAGCAAGACTAAGAAAAAAAAACCTGCAACGGAAGAAATATAAACGATACACATATTTCTTTTCTGGCATTGTGTCTATGTACTTAAACTTATTCTACATTTTGTTAGATCAACTTGTACAGAATAGTCGACTTCTACATCCTCTTATGAACCTGAAGAACCTCTTTATAACCTCAAGAATAACTCATGGAAAAAACTTAAGAGTTCTCCCTGGGTTTTTCACTGAAAAAAACTCAATGCGGGTCTTCTACTCTCAACCTGAAGACATGCTAGTATTTGTAGAATTAGGCCGCCAGTGAAAAAAGGGGTCCAGTAATTCTTGTTTATCAAGATTATATTATACTTCAACTTGGAGCCCAATCCTTGTTGATTAAGTTTTCTTAAAAAGAAGCATACAAGTAGTCCAAACAAGGAACATATAGATTTCATGGCTTGATATATATGTAGTCTCCATCTACAGGGAGAAAGAGGGTCCAAAGAACTTACATAATACAGGAACCTGTTTTCTGTTATTAATCTGCTCAATTTATTTACTTCCCAAGTAAATCTACCTAAATTCTCAATACTAGAGGAGCCTCGATCAGACAAAAAACACAAAAGGATGCATGCTCTGGTGCATGTCTGGCCCTAGTGCAAGCATCCAAAATTCAATAACTAATCGGAATGAAAAATTTAGTGGGGTTTGTGAATCAAAATTCCCAAAATATATTTGCTAACTCAATAGAGTCATCAACAATACTACCAAAAGGGAAATGTAAAATAGAAACAGTTTTTGTTTCCTCATTCTTAATCTGGTAAAAGAGGTTCTGATTACTTCATTCTCCACATTGGACATATATAACTTTCTTTAGTTACAGTTAGGATATTTGTTTTTATTAACCTTTGGTCATGTTTTTTAGGCAATTTTGCTTATAGTTGTTCGTCCGTGGTCAAGGAATATGTATATAAAGTTAAACAAGGTGGTTGTTGAGTTATTGTTTTTGGAGCTCATTTGGCTACTTGATTGGTGGGCGGGTGCTAAGGTACTCCTTTTCTTCAAGTTGCTAATCTGAATTGGCATACTCTTATCTTTAGCATCGTTGAAGTTAAGATCTTGGATACACCACTAAATAGCAGTATGATGGCAGTGATGATGTTACAAGGAAATATCTCGATTATCATGGTTAATCTATTTGAGAAAAGAAAAACAGATTAACTTATAGGAAACATATAACCAGAGTACCTTTTTAATATTTGAGTATGATCACTGAGATTTATTTAAACCAACAAAAACAAATACCTATCAATTACAAGACAAAAGTTTAACTTCTCATGAGACTTTGTGATAAGCAGAAATAATGTAAGGATTTTCAGTCTCCTATTGCTACGCTAGTTGAGTAGAGAAGCAGGCATGGTGTAAGGCTCACTTTTCTCGTTTGTTATGTGAGGATTTCTCTCCAGTATTTTATGCCACTGTATAAGTGATGGTTGTAAAAGCTTATGTATTTAATTTGCCTGGAAACATTCTTGGGTACCTGATGTATTTATTAGGAGAGAAATTTGTGATATTGATAGCATGTACAAAGCATACCGAACAGTTGGTAAAATATGCATGATATTTTTTTTTTCTGAAAAAACTAATCCAGTACTATATATGTTCCTTGTTGCAACTAAGTACTTGAATCTTGTGGCTGCAGGTTAATTTGTGCACTGATGCAGAAACTTTTAAATTATTGGGGAAGACAACAACTTCTTATAAATTCAATGATTTACTTGTATTAAATAAAAGAGGAATTAATAACTAAAACTGAGGTCTCCCTTGTGGATATTTCAGGTAAAGAACATGCATTGGCTCTTCTCAATCACAGGAGCGATATTGATTGGCTTGTTGGGTGGGTCATAGCTCAGGTGCTCTTTCTATGAAAATAGAAGATATGGTGGTATCATTGCATGGTAGTTTTGTCCCTTCTCCTTTTCATGACATTTCATGTCGTGCCACCAGCACTTGTAGGTTACATTTGTGTTCAAGGATTGATGTTTTCTTTTGTCCTCATACTGACTCTAATCAAATATCCTGTTAAAAACACAGCGCTCAGGTTGCCTTGGGAGCATAGTGGCCATCATGAAGAAATCAGGAATGTACCTTCTAGTAAGTCTTTTACCAGGACTTCTCAATGCTAGTTTCATTAATGGCCATTTGCTTTGTTGCTTAGAAGCTAGGAAAGGTGTTTATTTTTATTGGGAATGGTATCGTTATCCAGACCATACTTCCTGTTCCCAATGTTAGATTCTCCTGAATAAAAACTTATAATGTACCTATCTTTTTGCCTCTTAACTTTTGTTGTTGCACTGGCCATTTTCCCATTTCTCACCATACCTCCTAAACAATCTCTAACAATCAGCATAATGGAAAGTGCTGTTACATTCTAGAGCTACTAAATGATGATCCAGTTACATTCTTGGCTTGCCAAGTTCACCTCTCACTTTAGAATGATTTCCTGGGCGTGTTATTTCCATTTAGTTTATGGGATTTTAGCACTAATGATTTTCAAGTAACAGATGTAAAGACTTGTGCAGGTTTTGGGTTAGGCAATGTGGTTTTCTGGTTATTTGTTTCTAGAAACAAGTTGGGCCAAGGATGAGGATACATTGAAGGTAACAAAGAAGAGCATTCTCTCTCTCTCTCTTTTGTTTTTTTTTTCTAATGTAGTGTCTTAATATGGTTGGAACTTATCATTTTCTTTACTGCAGTTAGGCTTTAAGCAACTGGAGGATTTTCCTGTACCCTTTTGGTTAGCTTTTTATGCTTAGGGAACACGCTTTACAGAAGCAGTTCAAGAGAAGAAGCACGGACTATATAAACTCAACCAAACTCCATTGATTATCCAATTGTAAACCAGCATTTTTACTGCTACGAAACCAAACTTCATAGTACAAAAACCCCAGATAGAGCAAGTAAATGGCATTCAATCTGAATAGGAGAAGGAAAAAAAAAAAGGATAGAAGTAGATTCTGTAAAACACGAAAATGCACAAAGTTTCCCATGTCCTTCACTTCAGTTTTTCATATAAGCCTACTAAAAAATTAGCGAGGGGATAACGATACTAAAGAGGAGAACCTTACTATGCCAGCGTTGAAATTGAAGATGACCAATGAAGGATCTGAAACGAACGGCTGGCGCACCAACAGGTAGAGCTAATTAACAACTTCACAACAGCAGATAACTGTCCCAAACTTGCAACGCACAACAAAAAAATCAAAATGCAAGTAAAGTGAAACCGCTATTTGAACACACGAAATCAATTCAAACTAAGCCCTAAATTGATGTGAAATGAAAGTGAAAGAGCACATTACCTGACAAAGAAGACAATCGTCACCCCTTTTCCGGTTATGTGGGAAGACCGATTATGCTGATTGTGGCCGACGCGCCAGAGACATGTCTCAGATAGTATCTAATATGGCCAAATTGCATCTCTATCCAGGGGAGGCTGCGGAAGGGAAGGCATCAAAGACAGGGGCGTTCGACCGGAGTTGGCGATTTAGGCTGGAGAAGGGGACAAGGGGCTGTCTGGAGAAGGGGAGGGAAAGCAGATTGGAGAAGGGGTTCAAAATGGAGAAGATTAGTCGGTGCGAAAAAAACGAGCACTGATTTTCTGTTAAACAGGAGAGAACACGGCGCTCACTAAGTAGCTGTATAGCGACGGCTATAAGTCGCTTCGAAGTAGCGACTAATGGCCCTCGCTAGTATAAAAATGAGATTATAAAATAGTCATTTTCAAGTTAACCATCTTGTGAAAATAAATCAATGGTCCATATATGTAATTTTCATTTAATAGATTTGTTGTTAATTACTAGTAACAATATTTAGAGATTTGTCTACTGAAGTAATCAAATTAAAAATTATAATTATACAATTAAACATGTGACATAAAAAATGATAACTGCTTTTGTTGAACTATAAGTAACATAAACAATAAGTAAAATAAAATTTGAAAAATTTGAGGTCACATTAACAAGATTAAATAATTGGGCACAAGTGAAAGCTATTAATTGCTAATTATTAACGACTACTAAACCATACCTAAATAACACAGGTTAAACCGTCAGTAATAACCATAACTACATGACCAATGTCAGGTAGCTGCTAATCAAACTCAACTAAACTTTAATTCGACTTTAAGGTCCACATCTCAAGTACAGTACATATATAAACATATAAATATATTTAAGTTAAAATAGATGACAATTTAGTATTTCAAATGGCTAACACATGAGAAATATTATGTGTTTTTGGAAGTTTGTTAACTTTAACGATAGTTAACCATCACTAAATTAACGATGGTAAGCCATCACTAAATTTAGCGACTATTAACCGTCACTAAATTAGCGACGGTAATCCGTCACTAAATTTAGTGACTATTAACCGTCACTAAATTTAGTGACTATTAACTGTCACTAAATTAGCGACGGTACACTGTCACTAAATTTAGCGACTATTAACCGTCACTAAATTAGCTACATGAATGCGTCAGTAACTTTAGCGACAGTTAACCATTAATAAATTAGTGACGGTAAACCGTCATTAACTTTAGTATAGTAGAAGAGAATTAAATTTATTCAATAGCGACAGCATAGTGTCGCTTAAAAGTAGCCACTAATTGCCCTCGCTAGGTGTTAACATATTACTACTAACCCAAAATGACATAATAGCATATTAATAAATGGTTAAGTCTCATGTGACAATAAATCAATTCAAATGAATTTAATTTTCATTAAAAATATTTTTTGTTAATTGCTAATAAAATATGGAGATATGTTTCTATGCTTAATTACTAATTAAAATAATTGTGGCTTGTATTGTCCCAACCTTAAATTTAGAGGCAAGTTTGGCATTTTTTTCACATGCATTAACAAAAAAGAAAATTATATGAAACTAAATTAGCAACGGGTAACTGTCATTAAATTAGCTAGATTAGCGATGGTAAACCTTCACTAATTTTAGCGATGGTTAACCGTTACTAAATTAGCGACGGCAAACCGTAACTAACATTAGCGACTTCTAACCGTCACTAAATTAGCTACGGTATGCCGTCACTAATATTTAGCGACATACAGCCGTTGCTAAAATCTCACCGGATTGTTAGCGACTATTGACCGTCGCTAATTAAACCATCGCTAAATGACGTTTTTCTAGTAGTGTTTATAAAGGAACAAATCTGATAAAAGAACATATGCGAACTAATAAAAGAATAGAGTTACATGTTGTGCATCATATGCAAGTAAAGATATAGTCACCACGGAATTGTTCAATATATGGCCTAAAGACAATTTTAACTTCTAAAATGAGTAATATCGAACACTTTACCATCAGAACTACAAAATAGCATTTGCCTAAAAGAATATTTCAAATTTAAAATTGATGTAGCCTTAAAAAGAAAATTGTTAACTAATTTAGCACTTCACTAAAATTTAGTTATCAATATTTAGCATTTTTATCCTATTTCAAGTACTCCACAAAAGCAGCTGAAATTCGAAGCAGTATTTAAACTATTCTCTATATCCTTTAACCTCTCAAATCAAATTCATTCTCAATTTTTAAATAAGAAAATTATCTTCTCGCATTTGAAATTTTTTGTTTGGTAACCCTTCATTAGGTTACATAGGGTTACCAAACAACTTCCCCGACTCTTTCTTCAACAAAAAAAAAATGAAAAACCTGAAACACATGCATAGCTTGAGAGAAGTTGCACCCTCCCTTTTGATATCTAATCAAAAGCTTCCAAGTTATCCAAGACTCGAAACCATCTTTGAGGAAGGGCATGAAGGCGCTACACTTCAAGTTATTGTCCCAAAGAGAGTCATTTATCTTGTCCCTTTATTTATGTACTTGATTTTTTACTTCCTATTGTATAAAGGTTTGAGCCATATTTCTTGAAGTGTATACATGTTTAATTTTTATGTTTATGACAAGACGGTGAAGGGAATAAAAAGAAGGTGTTTGCTAGAGAGAGAAACAGGGAATGAGAATTTCAAGAAGAAGAAAAATGGATGAACGGGTTAACGTTGGAGAATAGCCAAAAAGTAAAGAAAATATTTTGTAGGAATAAATGGGATGGATTTGCTGCATGGCATTGTTCCAATTTTGTAACACTTTTTTTTATTATTATAAACCCCAAAATTTTATCCATTCAACTATTGTTCACTATTCAAATGCTATAGTATTTATTTAGAGAAAAGTGGCATTGATCAACATATATCCAACTTAAACTTTTTTGGTTCTCAAACATGAACATTTTTTCCACTATTAGTAATGTATTTATACGCAATTTCTCAAACATGAACATTTTTTCCACTATCAATTTTCGGTTCATTATATTATATTGGTACTGGTTCCTTTTTAGCTAATCTCTTTATGGAACCACAATTAGCCCTCTTTCAACATGTTTTCTATATATATACTATACTCCTAATCATGAAAGAGATGTATTCTTTCAAAGATACTTCCCTTTGCAACATATGCTATTATGTGCAACATAGGATCGCAATAATCTGAGTAATATGTATGCTTTGATAATTGTTTATCTCTATTGTTACTACCAGATAAGCAAACCCCGCAGTGGAGCATGGACTCTTACCCTAGTACCAATATAATGAACCAGTCTAAAAAAGAAAGTAGCTAACTTAATTAATAGGGTTGCTCTACTCATATGACTCATCATAGTTGTTAATTGATACTTCATCGGTCTAAAAAAAGATGAACCATTTTCATTTTTAGGTTTGTCCTAAAAAGGTTGAACCATTCCCTTTTTAGTAACTTTTTTTAGGTCAATTTCACATTTTGCCTTTATTATCTTTTACATGCATCTGTCCTCTCCTTCTCCTTAGTTGGCCTCTTTATTCTTCCTGATTGAACGCACCTAGATCGATGCAAACCATTGATGATTCAGAAAGAAATGTAAATTTGGCAAAGGGACCGCTGATCTACTAGTCATGGACAAAATTCAACATTGGTGGGCGGAGACAAACAATAGAAAGCACAAAACTAGTGTCATAGAGATGGACAATTGGGGGAATCGGGGATGAGAGCGGCGAGAATGAAGGACGAGTTGGAGAAGTTGGGCAACAGAAACCGTTGTAGAGTAGAAACACTCGATCGAAAGGCATAGATACGGGTCAATTAGGAGGCATTAATCAATTGGGCAATGAAAATGGGGAATCGTTATTAATTAAATAGCTGACATCAAGAATGAAAGGCATGGATTGATGTGTTCGACGACAGGAAAGGCCAGAGGGAGGGTAAAATTGGAGCATTGAAGAAAATTTTCATGTCAACTTAAACTTTGTGCCTGGTTAAATGGTTTACTCTTTATAGGATGAAAGGAGCCTTTAGTAAGTTGGAAAGTTAAGAAACAAGAAGAATATGATAAGGTGCCAGTTTGTAACTGCATTGAGACACCAATTAAGGTACCCATAGTGCATCAACAAACATGAGTTTTGGGGGAAAGAACACATTCAATCCTAAAATATTGATCAATTTTTTTATTTAAGTCTTAAAACTTTACGAGTTTCTATTTGAGTCATAAAACTTTTAAAACACGTAAACATTTACACCAAATTTGTTTTAACTTAAGTCAACTTAATTTAAAATGGTTTTAAATCTTTTTCATCTAGAACCAATTTCATTTAAAAGCCAATATTATATAGGTGTAATAATCCATTTGAAACAAAATTTTTATCATATTATTAAATTTATATGAAATTTTCTTCTTTAATGTTTAAAAAATAAAAATTCATAAAAAATTAATAGTATTATAAAAATTTTACAATCAATGGATTATTTCACCTAAATAATATTGACTTTCAAATAAAATTGGTTTCAATTAAAAAAATGTAAACATAAAAATAAGTTATTTTGAATTAAGTTAGCTTAAGTTAAAACGAATTAGCCCTTAGTCTAAAATCATTAGCCACCTATTTTAAGGTTAACTTTAGGACTAAATATGTACATGTTTTGCAAGTTTTATGACTTAAATAGAAATTCATAAAATTTTAGGGCTTAAATAAAAAATTTGCAAAAGATTTTGGACAGAAAATGGTGTTTTCCCCTCTAACTTAAAAAATATTTTTTCAAAAGGAAGAATTTTTAATAATTTTTTAGGTTTTCGTTTGAGTAGGTTTTTTTATAATTTTTTTTTTAAAATTTCATATTTAGAAAAGAGTGATAACTAAGAAATATATGTTTTATTGCAAAAAAAATTAAAAATATTTATTGTAGATCTTAAAGGATGATTAAAAGTTGCAAATAACAAAAGACATCCCAAAATAAATATTTTTAATCATTAAAAAGTAATCTCCACCAAAATTATGTAGAAATAAAAAGTTATTAATGAGTTTGTAAATTTTTCAAAAAATAAATAATATAATAATTTCTTCAAACTAGAAAAGAATATCAATAAGACCTATTGAATAACAATCAATTTTGTATGTTGGGTATGCTCTAGGTAGGATTGGCATCACATTAATGTAAACGATGATAACAAAGAAATCTTTCACAAAGTGTGATTTTTTTTAATCATTTGATGCATAAACAGAAAAAATATTATATCTTCTCTGAAAAAATTGAAAAAGAAAAGATTTGTTCTTCTCACTATAAAACAATGGAGGATTAGTTTTGAAAAACATTTGGAAGAAAAAATAGTGGAAAACAAATTAGTATTTTCCCAAAAGGTTTTAAAACGGCAATGGAATAAAAGCTAGAGGGAAAGATCACTTTTTAGTCTTAAATTTTTTGCGACTTTTCTATTGAAGACCTAAAATTTTGCGAGTTTCAATCTATGTTAAAAAAACTTTGCAAATTTCTATTTGAGTCTTAAAACTTACAAGACGTGTAAAAAGTTTGACCTAAAGTTAACCCTAGATCAAATGAGTAGCAATTTAGGACTAACTATTTACATGTTCTTAAAATTTTATGGCTTAAATAAAAACTCATAAAATTTTAGAATTAAATGTGTATTTTTTCCATGTTTTTTACCAAACAAAAATTGATACTGTCCTAGCCGCTTGGCAATGTGGTAATAGAACATAGGTGGAACTCCGACTCCCACAATTTCCTCACAAAATGCTACTTAATACTTGTTTGGATATCTTCTAAGCCCCAAAAAAATAGGTATTTCTCTTTTTCTCTTAAATACATAGTACCTCGTGACTTTATATGTTATAAAACTACTTCTTATTATCAAAAATAGAAATAAAAAATTGGTACTAGCGTTGTAAACATCATACGAAAATGAAAGGCCCGTAGCCCCAACATGTACACAAATCACATACGAATACGATGAACCTTTGAAAAATTGAATTGCATGGCCTCGGCCTCCCCTCAAGGCTCCATTCCATATCTCTGTTCAAGTCCGAAGCCCAACAACACTCCCACACCTTAAATTTCTCATCCCCTTCCAGCCACTCACCCCCTGCCACGTGGTAGCAGAAATATCCAAACCTCAGCAAACAATCACCATGCTTCTCCATCCCCAGAGCGCCATCACCTCATCAACAATTCCATCCTTCTCTTCCCCAAAGCAATGCCAACTATTTTCTGGGCAATGTCCAAGCATATTATAACTCCAAATTGACAAATAACGTCAATACGATGAGTAGAGAGAGCTGATCACTATACAAAGCTTTTACATCGCTTTAACTTTGGAGCAGGCCCTTTTTAAATTTCTTAAGCAACAAAAATTGGAAGAATCTTAGCCTATAACATTTTGTTTCAGGTAAAAATAAAATATCAGGTGCAGTGTATTGCACAAAATAGTAAAATGACAGAACTGCCCAGAACCCACTTATTCAACTCCTTCCGTGTCCTACTTTGTCCCATCCCCTTTCCCAGCTCCCACCTCAGGTTTATTACCTTCAAGAGTGTCCAAAACAAGGGGCAGAGTGGGCACAGAACAAACCCATCAAACCAGAAATAACCTCCTCAACTTTTCCATCACCAAAACTGTCCTCTAGCTCTCAAAACTGCCATCTGTTTTCCCTCAACCTTTCTTTTCCCCTGTTTTTCCTTTTTAATTTTATTATGTTATTTCTACCAAAATTTGTTTTCCCCTCAAATTCTGAGGATAGAAGCTGCTTAAACCAGGGCCAGAACTAAACCTTAGGCTCTATCTCTCTACTCTTTTTCTCTCTTATAGCTCTCAAGAGAAAGAGAGCAGAGAGATTTAAACAAACAAAAAAAAAAACAAGAATGGCAGCAACAGCTGTGTGCACAGTGTACACGATCCCTACCCAGCAACTGGGCGGGTTCCAGCAGAAGCATCAGCAGTTGGTGTTGTACCAGCGGAGCAGCAGCCGGAGGAGCGTGATAAGCTGCGCAGCGGTGGGGGGCACAGTGGTGATTGGGCTGGCGGCCGACTCCGGGTGCGGGAAGAGCACCTTCATGCGGCGGCTGACGAGCGTGTTCGGGGGCGATGCGGAGCCACCGAAGGGCGGGAACCCGGACTCGAACACCCTGATAAGCGACACCACGACGGTGATATGCCTGGACGACTACCACTCGCTGGACCGAACTGGGCGGAAGGAGAAGGGCGTGACGGCGCTGGACCCCAGAGCCAACAACTTCGACCTCATGTACGAGCAGGTCAAGGCCCTCAAGTCCGGCGTCGCCGTCGACAAGCCGATTTACAACCACGTCACTGGCCTCCTCGACCCGCCGGAGAACATTAAGCCCCCCAGGATCCTCGTGATTGAAGGCTTGCACCCCATGTAAGAAACTAATCCATCAATCCAACTAACAAACACTAGAATCATGAAAATGGCTGCTAATTATACTTAAATCATATCATAAATAATTAAATTTACTTATGAGCCTTTTTTTATTTTCAAAAGAATATATATATTTTTTGCCTTGTTTTTGGCACAAGTTAAGGCAATCCTCGCAATGGAAAGGCAGCGATGCCTGCCAGGTGGGATTGTTTAGTAACAACCGTAGGCTATGTGTCTTGTAATTGTTGAGGTTGTGAGTGACTTGGGGCAGCTGTCACACAGGTTCGACCCACGCGTCCGGGAACTTCTGGACTTCAGCATCTACTTGGACATCAGCAATGAGGTCAAATTTGCTTGGAAAATTCAGGTCACTCTTTGTTAATTTCCCACATCCCTATTTCTCTTATTTGCTTGCAAGACAAGAAAAGCACACTTAAAAGGTCCCATTTGGAAAACCGCTTCTGTGATTGTTTAATGCTAAAAGCTTAATACTACTCTTAAATAACTTTTTCAAAATTCTGACGCTCTAATGTTAATAGAAATGATCCCAAAACTACAACTACTGTCATTATGCTCATAATTTACCCAGTTTGATCATGTTGCAGAGAGACATGGCTGAGCGAGGACACAGCCTGGAGAGCATCAAAGCCAGCATAGAAGCCCGGAAGCCCGATTTCGATGCCTATATCGGTACCATTGCCACCTGAAACTCGTAACTAAGGACTAGAAACTGTTAACATTTATTGTGGATCATGTGGGTAATGGTGTGTTATGGTGGTTGCAGATCCTCAGAAGCAACACGCAGATGCAGTGATTGAGGTGCTACCGACGCAGCTGATCCCGGGCGACAACGAGGGGAAGGTATTGAGAGTGAGGCTGATCATGAAAGAAGGGGTGAAGCACTTCAGCTCCGTCTACCTATTTGATGATGGCTCCACCATCTCCTGGATCCCCTGCGGCCGCAAGCTCACCTGCTCCTACCCCGGCATAAAGTTCTTCTATGGCCCCGACACTTACTTCGGCCACGAGGTAGTCACCAAAACATACACAGCGAAGCTTATATCTTCCATGTTTCCTGATTCTAACACCCCCTGGTGCTTCACTTCAGGTGTCTGTCTTGGAAATGGACGGGCAATTCGACAGACTAGACGAGCTCATCTATGTGGAAAGCCATTTGAGCAACCTCTCCACCAAGTTCTATGGCGAAGTGACCCAACAAATGTTGAAGCACGCAGATTTCCCCGGCAGCAACAATGGGACAGGTCTGTTCCAGACAATAGTTGGGTTGAAGATAAGAGATTTATACGAACAGATCAGAGCGGCCAAAGCTGGTGCTCCGGTGGAGGCAAAAGCATGAGACCAGACAGGAGGGGCGTTTTCTGGCCACCCCGTTTCCACTTCCTTGTGGTTTAACTGTCTCTCTTGCTGTCATAAATTGAAAAGTACTGTAACTCTGTTGAGAAGGACGGTAATGGAGAGAATCAAAATCAGTTTAAGTGCATAGAAGATTGTATCCATTTCATGGCAATTCAAAATTTGAGTGGTGATTGGGGCAAATTGGGGCATCTGAACTTGTGATGGTTGATTTCATTGGCTTCCTATACTTTTTTAGAGCATGAGGTTGAACCAAGAAAAAGAGTAAAACCAGTGTAATTTAATTGAAACCCTAAACTCTACTTGAACCATGTCCTTTATTGCCATCTCCCAACATTTGATTACATTTCTCTCCAGCCGAAGTGTGCTTTTTATTCTCTTGGAATGAGGAACGATAGTCCTATAGTAGGACATACGTTTTACTTTAGAAAGATCAAAAGACACTCGGAAAGATTTACCAAGGTTTTTGAAGTATTCATAAACCTTAATTTGATTTGATCAAATTCAGACACTCTTGCGGCTATGATGAATCATCCTCCTCCAAGTGTGCTTGGTTTAGCCCTAATCTTGGTGGTGGAGCAACCCGTACGTTACAAAGTAGGAGCCCAACTTCATCGAGGTCTGAAAGTTACAAAGACAGAGTGGCTTAAAAGTGTTGATGTTTTTAAAATGAAAAAATTTCACCATAGGTCCCTTAACTTATTTTTTTGTTCTATCTAGGTCATGTAACTCCATTTTATCCCAGCATAGTTTCATATCTTATATAACGGGTCTTATAGGAGTCCTTTCCATCACTTTAACTATTAATTTTAAAAGAATCTCAGTAGGAAATAAAAACTCCAGTCCATAGATTTTCCTCATCCTAGTCCTAGGATCCTAGACTTTAATTATCATGCTTTTAACACCCTAAAAGTTATATATATAACTGATAAGCCACTTCTCCGATCATAAAATATTTGATGAAATTGTATGTGATTTTTGTTTGATGTTACTGATTATTTTTTGAAGTGATATGTAAGATCAAAACAAGTTTGGAATGTTAATTAGAGAGTCTAGGTTAAAGAACTTGAAAAATACCATGGAGCTTGATTTGATCTCGAAGCTCCCAATTATCATTATTCATGAAAATCACTAGTGGATGACTTGGTTTTATAGTATTTGGGCCGCATAACAATAGCCATATGTTTCTAGAACTCAATTTTCCATTGTTTCAATCAAGTTTTGATTTGTATCAAATCTGAGTTTTGAAATTGTTCAAGAACCCTAACTTTAATTTTTGTAATTGGATATAGCTAATGTGAGCTCAAGTTGATGATGATTAGTGGTCTTTGGAGAGCAAACCCTTTTGCTTCTGTCACCATTGGATGGCGCTTATGTTGCTGGTGAATTTTGTGGTGAAATTGCAACGGTCATGATTTGGAGAAGGGCAACAGGGATGGAACGACAACAATCGGCCACAGGGATGATGTTGGTGAGGTTGATGGTCTCCTTGTGGCCTCGCTGCTCCAATTAGAGGCAGCTATCACTATTGCACACATTTGAAGAAGAAATCGTGTTTAGAGTAAGATGAAGATTATGGTTGAGTTGTTAGATTCATAAATTTTAGGGTGCTAGTAGTAGGATGAAGAAAATCCAAGGGCTGGAGTTGTTATTTTCCATTGAAATTTTGTTAAAATTAAAAGGTAAAATGACGAAAAGGACTCCTATAGGACTTGCCATACAAGATATGTGGCTTCCATAGGACAAAATGAAGTTTCATGACCTAGATAAGACAAGAAAATAAGTTATGGGACCTATAGTGACATTTACTCTTTTTAAAATATTTTAATAAAATAAAAAAAATTAAATAGGTAAGATACACACACATGCACACATACATACAATAAATAATAGTTTGGTTTCAATGTAGAGCTATAGTAAAATATTTTTGGGTCAATTATGACTAGTAATTTGGCCTAATAAGGATGTGTCTAAAATAGGAAAATGGAAAATGTCAAAAAGTTCCCATAATATCACACTTTATCTTTTTGGTCTTCAAACTTTTCTTTAAGACAATTGGTTCCCCAATTTACAATATTTGAGTTCCTAAAATATTGTTTTTTTGTCTTCTCATGCCATAACTTTTAATTATTTATAATCAAATGTTTGAACAATAAATTGCCGCGACAACGTGTAGATGATCCACCTAGTATTGTTGCTATTTATTGGGTATTTTGATAAAAAATATTTAGTTGTAATAGAATCTATTAATTGAAGGCTACGAGCTCATGGTCACGTGATATCAAAAGGTGTTTGTAAGGGTTCCTAAGTTGTGTTTGTGAACCACGCAACAACAACATTTCCAGATGAATTTTGAAAATCGTTCTTTAAAGAAATATAACTAGCGTTGTGTCGCCTCCAAAGTGTGAAATTGTGAGAGGTGCTTTCATGTAGCTAACAGCAACCCCTTTATATGGCTATAACAATGAAGACGAGGCTAAGAATGAGAGTTGCAAAAACTCAAGGGGCTATAACTTCAGAAATGGAAAAACTTGGGGCTTAAATGTGAGTGTTTTCTCCCCTTTTACAATTAACTAGTTTTGTAACATTAGTTGTTCTAGCTGGGCACCAAATTCACTAAAGGGACACAAAAGAGGTTGAGGTAAAGTTTTGGCTTCAGCCTCCTCACTTCCTTACACAATTCACTTCCTTACATAATGCTACTAAGATATGGATTCAGTTCCCCCAGGCCCCAGCAACCTCTCCATAATTGCTCCTTCAACCACCTAAATCCTCACCTAGACCACTCATTTTTCGATCTCCACGACTCCCTCATGACCTCTCTCTTCGACTCCACCACTGTGCCTCGGAAACCACCAAAGAGATCTTCAAGTCCTAGGATCAATTATTCATACAATGTCACCTCCTAGAAGCGGTAGCGACACACAATCTTACTTGGTGTTGTTAGCATGGTCAACATAGCAAACAGCTGCAACAATGGTGTTTGTGGAAAAGGAATTGGATCTTAGTAGAAGGGTTTAATTTTTGAACCTCAAGATACAGTTGGGTTAAAGAATTCATCCACTTTTGTCGGAATAGCAACTTTTGGGAGATTCTTGTTGTTGATTGTTGGTGGACTCACCTCCAATCGACTGCCATCTTGGTGATTCTTATTATTGGCTCAATTGAAGGCTTGATTGGGTATGACACTCAATGGCTCATTGTTAGCCAAATAATCAAACTAATTCATTACTGGCAAGTGCAATGATTTTTTATTGTGGTCTGTTGGGGCTGAAGGGGTGCCAGCGATGGATGTGGTGGATCCAGAGTTTGCAGTGGTAGGGGAGTTTCTGTGGTTTGCATATTTGACATGCAATTTCGTTCATCATTTGCCACATAATCATATTCAAATGGAATATTTTATCATTTGACAAAATATTCTCACTATCAATTACATTAGTGGCTATTTTGGTCCTCGCTCAAAACTTGGTGTTCACTTTGAGACCAAATTGTGACTTCAATGATTCAATTGAAATCATCCTAAACTACAGTGGATAATATAGTTTAGACTCATAACTATAGTGGGTTATTTTGTACTGTTCCATGAATATTTAAACATTGGCACAGCCTTAAACCCTGCCTAAACCCTCATCCCTGCCTCCTTGATTCCAGAGTCGCGCTGCGCACCTCCTTCTCTGCTCGAAATCGATGAGCACGACGGAGACCCAAACCCAGCGCCCTCACTGGTACGCCCCAGAAACTGGCATCTACACCAGCAAACACCGTTCTGTGTCCCTCCCCACCGACCCATTTATCGACCTTCCTTCTTTCGTCTTGGCCCACAAACACGATGGCCAAATAGCCCTGCTTGATTCTTCTACCGGGTCTTCAATTTCTTATTCCCAGATCCCTGCTCTTGTTGGCTCCCTCGCCTCCGGTCTCCGCCGCTTGGGCGTTTCTCGAGGTGACGTGGTCTTGCTTTTGCTGCCCAATTCTATCTACTTCCCCGTTGTTTTCCTGGCGGTTCTGTCCTTGGGTGCCATTGTTACCACCATCAATCCTCTGAGCAGTGTGTTGGAGATCAGAAAACGGGTTGCTGATTGTAATGTCTGCTTTGCGTTTTCGGCTGTGGAGAAGGCAGACTTGTGGAAAGATTTTGACTTACCCGTCATCTGGGTGCCCCAGAATATGGAGCAAGCACCTGGCTTTTCGCTTTTTAGAGACCTCATTCATGGCGAGTTCTGTGGGGCGCCCCGGCCAATTATCCGACAAGATGATGTTGCCGCGATAATGTATTCTTCAGGGACGACAGGCGAGAGCAAAGGTGTGGTTCTGACGCACAGGAATTTCATTGCAATGGTTGAGCTTTTCGTGCGCTTTGAGGCCTCACAATATGATTATTCGCCGTCGAAGAATGTGTATTTGGCCGTTCTTCCTATGTTCCATGTATATGGGCTGTCACTTTTTGGTGTGGGACTCTTGTCATTAGGGTCTACCATTGTTGTTATGAATAAATTTGATACCAGTAAAGTTTTGGAGGCAATTGATAGGTATAAAGTCACCCATTTCCCCGTTGTTCCTCCTATACTGGCTGCTCTAACAACATGCGCAAAAGGTGTTTGTGGAGATGCGTTTAAGAGTTTGAAACAGGTTTCTTCTGGTGCCGCCCCCTTGAGCTGGAAATTCATACAGGATTTTCTACATACCTTTCCGCATGTTGATTTTATTCAGGTAATCTTTTTATATTGAATTTGTCATACATTGGCCTTCCTGGGCTGGTAGGCGATGGATTTCAATTCTTTGGAACTGCCTTGTGAAACCTATTTGTTCGTAGGGTTATGGAATGACTGAATCAACCGCAGTAGGAACTCGTGGTTTCAATACAGAAAGCTTTCGGAAATATAGTTCAATAGGACTTCTTGCACCTAACATGGAAGCTAAAATTGTTGACTGGAAATCTGGTTCCTTCCTCCCTCCTGGTTGCTCTGGTGAACTTTGGCTTCGTGGACCTGGGGTTATGCAAGGTAACTACAATCCTCCTCACCGCTTACTTTCGCCAATTATACCGTGCATTTTAGTACTAAATGGAGTAATGTAAGCCCTGGGAGGTAGGCAAACATATTTCAGGGTTCAGCTTAGGGTCTATGTTGACAGAAATGTTGTCATGTAATTGATTTCTTGGGGCTCAGTTAAAGGAGAATGAAGGTTTAAGGGGTTGAATATAGCTGTAGTTTTGTTTCTAGGAATGTCTTATACTGTAACTAGTGCCAAGTAGTGCTGGAATTTGATGAAGTATCTGAAGAAAAGAGGTATAAAAACATCGAAGGTCCATAGCATCAAACGCACCTAGGTCTAGTTTGTATTACGCACTCCATGAAAGCGTGAAACTCCCTGTATTTCCTGGAAATGCTGTATTTGGTTTATTGAAGGCATTGCAAATTCAAATAGAGCTTAGAATTTCATACTCTCTAGGATATGAAAGTATTCCTAGAAAGGCTTAAAAGCAGCTCAGCAAGGATGTAGATAACTTTATCTACAAAGACCTAGAACAAGATTCTTTCGACAAATTCAGAATTAAAAAAATAGAAAAATTACCAGAACACCCTTATCTTGAGATGTCCATAAGGACAGGTAAGGACATAACTACCAGATATTGGACTGTACAGAAATTAGCCAAGAACCATTAATTAAAATGCTAAGTAGACAAACATAATAAAGGCCAAAATTGCGCTTGTTTGAGTTCTTCCTGGCTCTTACTTGTACCCCTACCCCAAATAGAGTGTTTCCATTTTTTCGTTGTATCCAGTTCCCGAATTCACATCCTTCCACCTGAATTACCATGCTGAAAATTAGTGCTCAATGCATAAGAAACCTAGGAAATATTCACATTTTGTTGGACTGTCCAGTTTATGCAATATGAGAAACCTTGGAAATATTCACTCACCATGCTGAATTCTAAAGCTGCTTTCTTGATTTTAAATCAATTAGTGCTTCTGAAGTGCATGATTTTTAACTAATGCATTTTAAGAAACTATTAGGTAATCATTCCAGGCTTTGCTTCCATCGTATAGAGGGTTGCCATTGTATTTCAGTTGATGATGAAGGGCACTGTATCTCTTGGTTTAGTGCCAGAGCTGTACTTCCCAATTCTAAAATGATCTTTATTGAATTCTTAAATATGAATTCTTTGCATTCTTACTCACAGTTTACCAGGATACTTGAATAATGATCAGGCAACTGCAGCGATAATTGACAAGGATGGTTGGTTGCATACTGGTGACATAATCTGTTTTGATGAAGATGGATACTTACACATATTTGACCGTATTAAAGAAATTATAAAGTACAAGGGCTTTCAGGTATGAAATTGAGTTTATCATATCTTCTCTTGTTTTGGTAAGTAGAAATTCTAGAGAGGTATCACATTTTGTAATTGGGTGGGTTCCATCTATTTGCCTTTCTTCCTTTTTCTTCCATAGGTAAATTAAATTATTTTATTTGGATGTGTGTCGGTGTGAAATCACTCCACTACGGGTGTTCATTACTGTTATGAAGTAAAGGAAAGAATGTTGTTCTTCATTAATAGATCTTTTAAAAACTCTGGCAGATTGCCCCTGCTGATTTAGAAGCTGTTCTGATTTCTCATCCAGAGATAGTTGATGTAGCTGTAACAGCGTAAGTCTGAGTTTTTACTATGCTTTGCCTATCTTCTTTTTTCTTTGTTTATTCCACCTTGCATTTGTCTTGGTAGTTGTCCAATTACTATCAAACACTTGTAGAAAACAAACAACTATTTAAATGTTGTTTGGCAATAATTTTGAAACGCTGGTGGTGTTTAATTAAAACAAAGATGGTGGCATGGAAATATAAGTGATAAATGTCATTGTTTCTGGTTTTCCAGTGCAGTTGATGAGGAATGCGGGGAGGTACCCATAGCATTTGTTGTGAAAAAGAATGGCAGCACTCTAACTGCCACAGAAGTGATTGACTACGTGGCAGTGCAGGTATGGAGCTCCTAGGCATAGATGCTTGTGTTTGTTTCTGTATACACAAATTTATAGGTGGACTGCTACTCCTTTAGTGAAAACTGATTATGAGATCCGTCCTTTGCTCTCTGTTTTCATTAGGTTGCACCTTACAAGAAAGTAAGGAAGGTTGCCTTCATAAACTCGATACCCAAGTCTGCAGCAGGAAAGCTTCTTCGGAGAGAACTCAGGAACTATATGCATTCTAGACTTTAAACTGTTATTCTAGATCAATGCACATAAGAACAACTTCACTTTTGTAATGGATAATTAAAGCATTTTCAATATAAGGATCATGTGAAGTATATAAAGGTTATAGTTGATCAAGCGTTTCACATTAAGATTTTCTCATTTATTTCAGATTTGAACGTATTTGTATGTTCATAAAGTTTTCAGTTGCTTATATAGTATCATGTTTCGGTGAACTCAAAGTAGGCTATTGGAAAGCTTGAAAGGAGAAACTCTTTTTCTTGTAACAAACTAATTTGAATAGTACACCGCCATAATTCATCTGTGGATCTGTTATTGACTGGGTAAAGCTAAATCACTGCTACGACTGAATATCGAGAAGCCAGGTGAGCTTCCATTAATCAGGTTATCTGGGTGTTTTTAGTGCAAGATTGAAATTGTAACAGCAGTATATTGTTTGTTCCTGTAAGATTAAAAAGAAAAAAAAAAGAAGCGCTGGTTCTGGATTTCAAAGAAGCTGTCTGCAAAACTGTATATGCTTCTCCAACTCTAAGAGGTTATTAGTGTGTGTTATTGGGAGATATTCATGGTCTGGAGAAATTAAGCACAGAAGCAGACCTCCGGTGGCATGCAAAATGGTTGTGCTGCCTTATGATGAAGGGGGCTCGACTTAAAACTCAAATATCTGGAAGACTCATCCATGGGGTAAAACTTGGGTTCAGATAGATATTACTTGCAGAAAAGGCAACGAAAAGCTGTCGCAAAATGCCCTTTGCCCTATGCATGGGGCATGGAAACGATTTGGTTCATGAAGAACCAAAACAGCAGACGAGTGAGAAAGTTGTCTTAATTATGTATCTCTTATTAACATTTTTTCTAGAAAAAGGATTTGATATCTGAAGGAGGTTGAGTGAGCTAGATGAGACCTTAGAAATGATTGACATGAGATAAAAAACAAGGTTAGGGGGTCCTGAAGTTGTGTGTCTAAGAGAAGATCATCTGATGGTTAAGTTAGTTTGGCTTGAGAAGAGTGTATGAAGCTTAGGGAAAGCCTTTTGCTTAAAATGTAGAATGTACTTCATAATCCTATGAAGGAGACCTATTAGAGGCATAGAGATATGGTGGTCATGAGGGGAAACTCCCTAAGTTTTGTGATCAACACAATGATTATAAGGATTGCATTATTGACTAAAGCCAATCATCCCAATGGTCAACTTGTTATTCCTTAGCCCATATGTGATGCTCCAATGGGTTCATCCAAGTTGAACCTAATGTATGAGTAAATCTCCAATGAGCCTTTCAAGAATGTGGGCTGAAGGTTATTATGGTATCAATGTACCCTAAAGTGAAATAGAGGAAGTAGGGTGCCGTGCATTTTGGAACTATGTAGGTGTGGGGGCCAGGTGGCAAATCTTATATTGGATGGTAGTTTTTCCTTCTTAGGGAGACTCTTTGCCTTTAAAAACTCGTGTTGTGCCCTAAGGCCTACCTTTCAGTTTCCCATTCATACTTTCCTTTAGATCTTGCTCAATTGTAGTTGCTTCGTCATGCTCAATCCCCTTGCTTGAGAGTTTTTTGTTGCTTCTCATTGCTAAGAAAGCAAGGTATGTGCTCGGTCTCTTTGCCTTTTATGAAAAATTCTCTTTTTCTTGAATTTTGTTTCGTCTGTAATTGGCAGGTCTTGACCATTTGGTTGATGGCTAGGGATGTCAACGGGTAGGGTTTGGGCGGGCATAGCTAATCCCAAACCTTCTCCTCAAGTAATTGAGTTTGGGTAGTCTGGCCCATTTTAAGATATATGCTTGACTTTTTTAGACTTCCTTTTTATATGTTTACATGTATTTTTAAAAGAATTTGTATATTCATAATTAATTAATGCTTAAAATCATAAAATAAAGTAATATAAGATAATTTATTTTAACTTATAATTTTATTTTTGAAATAAAATCATATTTTGAATATAAATATACTAACTATGAGGGGTGCGGATAGGGTCAGGTAGAATAAGATAAACCCATACTCTCTCCATGGTTTTGTGGGTAGGTAGGGTGGCTGGGTTCGAGGAGGGTAAGGCCGGGTATGGTATTTTTTTGACATCCTTGACGGTGGGTGTTGCCTTCCTTTTTTACTTTGTATTGATTGTTTTGCTCACAAATGTCGGGCACCAAGGAAAGACGGCTGGAGGATTGAAGAGAGTGAACCCAAAGAGCTGCAACCCTTCAATTTTAGGGGGTGCAAAGCTTAAGGGGCGTCTTATCTACCAAACTTTTATCTAGCAGTGTGAAGGACAACTTTGTGCCATGCATCTTGGATGTGGGCAATCTGGGCTCCAACGAAAAGGCTAGTCAGCCTGGGCAAGTGGATGACAGTAGATGCTGACTAAATAGGGGTGGGGCTGCGTTTCCTCTTTCACCTATCATCCATCAACTTCGTAATCACTTCTACATTTTCTCATCTCATCTGGCTTCCAACGTTTTTTGGCACATTAATGCATTCTTTTTGGCGTGTCACATGGCACAGGATGAGTATTACCTAGAAGCTTTTTATTTTTTTATTTTTTCTATTCCTGGACCATTACAAAGTCTTCCTCATATTTTTTCAACCTTCATGCTAACTATTTTGGCCACAACCTTGCCTTTTCCTTCACCCTGACCCTTAAAACTTGGAAGGAATGAAAGGAAAAGTTCTCCTTTGTGTCCACTAATAAGAATTAGGACTTCACTTATGAATGGAATGACAACTCTGTCTATAAGGCAATTAGCCTCCCCCCTGCCCCCCAACGAGGCCATCATGTCAAAGCTTTTTGGGGCCACTAAGAAGACCATCCTATATCTATTGAAGCTAGTGAAGGATGGCAGGAAGGGGAAGTTGTTCCCATTTCCCTGCAGTTGCTAGATATGACAATCGGTTGGTTTTTGTTTCCTATGTTAGTTTAATATGTATAACATGCAATTTAATACATATAGACATTAGTTTAATACATGTAACATATAGTTTGATACATATCAGTCTAATACGAATGACATTTAGATTATTAAATATGCACAATAGGTTAGCACATATGACATTTAGTTTAATATATATGCCGATGGTGTAATACATGTAGTTTATTATAACTGTAGTGACCCAGTTTAAAATGAATGACATTCAGATTAATACATATGCACAATAGTTTAGTACATATGACATTTAGTTTAATACATATGCCTACTAGTTTAATCCATTTAGATACATCTACCTGTACTGGACTAATTAAGTATTTATCTGTGGTATCTATGTAGTTAATAGTAAAAATAAGTAAAAGGTATGAATTATGATACTGAGTAATGATTGATGTGTGTGGAACATGTGCAGGAAGGGGAAAAAGCCATTCAGTAATAAGAGTAAGGCAAAGGCTGGTGAGGCAAGAGAAAATGAAGGTGAAGAATTAGAAGATGATGGTAGAAAAAGTGACAAGTAAGAAATCCATATGCATTTGGCGTTATGAACATAAATATTAAATTATGCCATTTCATTACCTAACTCCGCCAGAGTAACATATAGTTTGATACATATCAGTTTAATATGAATGACATTCAGATTAATACATATGCACAATAGTTTAGTGCATGTGACATTTAGTTTGATAAATATGCTTGACAGTTTGATACGTGTAGTTTACGTTAACTGTAGTAACCAAGTTTAAAATGATTTAGTTTAATAAATATGCCTACCTGTTTAATACGTTTAGATAAATGTAACTGTATTGGACTAATTATGTATTTATTTGTGGTATCTATGTAGTTAATAGGCAGAAATAAGTAAAAGGTATGAATTATGCGTTGAATAGTGGTTGATGTGTATGGAACATGTGTAGGAAGGGGAAGAAAAAATCATCCAAGAATAAGGGTAAGGCCAAGGCAGGTGAGATAGGAGAAAATGAAGGTAAAGAATTAGAAGATGATGGTGGAAAAAGTGACAAGTATGAAATTCATATGCATTTGGCATTATGAAAATAAATAGTAAATTATGCCAACCAAATGAAATTAACAATACATTTGGTTTGCTGTAGATTTAGTACACATTATTCTCCTTGACAGATGACCAAATTTTTTGAAAAGATATTGGCTTCAGATAGATATATACGTGTGGTAGAGGAAATCGGGTTTGGTGGCATTCTAAAGTTGCAATGTCGGTGGCTGTGCAAGGACCTGATTAATTGGATGGTCGATAGGTTCAACCCAGGGAGCATGTCCATTGAATTAGGCATGAGTAAGATTGAGTTGATACCTGATGATGTCTGACTTGTTCTTGGATTGCTAAATGGAAAGATATCATTTGGTCATACAACACACATAGATGTGTAAGATCCATTTGTTGCAGACTGGGAAGAGTGTAAGACTAAGAACCAAGAAGGGCCATACGTGTCCCTAATTGACAAAGCAGTTGAGGAAGATGAGGAGGCCAGTGAGCGGTTCAAGAGAAATTTCCTCGTGTGTGTTGTGTCAAGGTTACTAGGACCCTCCAGTCGGGCACACTACAATTATAAGTTTTTGAGATTTATCAGAAGTCTTAAAGATGTGCTAGATATGAATTTCAGTCACCCTAAACGTATACAAGGTTAGTGATCCTTGCTAGGAAAAGTCTAACCTTGCTTTTGGCTACTAGAGATGCATGGCTAGCCCATTTATGCCCTGGATGGCGGAGTCATTTCAAAGGGTGAGCTTTAGGTGTGTTGGTGCTTTAATTCATAACTTTATGTGGAAGCCCTAAAGAGATGCTAAACTATCATCGGGGCCCTTTTAGGTCTAGAGGCTCTTTGGACACCTTATAGAAGGCAAGGTCATGGCCCTAAAACCAAACTAGAAGGAAGAGGCTACCCTAAATGCATTGGTGTAAAAGAATAAGAACTAGAGGTCCTCTGGTGCTAAAGTGGTAGAAGTGGAAGATGAGTCATTTTCTGCCAAGTGCTAGGGGGCATTTGCTGTGGTGATTGTGTTAGAGGTCCCCATATGAAGTATCCACATGTCAGGGGAGCCCACAGGTAAACTTTATTTCCTTTTAAGCCTAACTTACTTTGATCTATGTGAGCATGTTTTCCTTTTGTCCTTATTTCCTAAATTGTGCAATCTATTTTACCTTTTTTACCTTTTATAGGTAAAACTATGAAGAATCCTGAGGTCCCCATGCTAACATGAAAGGTTTTAGCCTCTCTCTCCATTGTGACAAAAGGCACGATTATTAAACAAAGGTCAGGGACCGTTGTTGATGATCGTTGTGAAGCTGAGGTCATAGGGACCCCTGGAAATGAGGCCAAAGATGAGGCTTTAAGTAGCTTTATAGGGGGTTCTCAAAGAATCCTCGACCTTTTTGACATGCTTTAACTGGAGGTCTTAGAAGCAAAATGGATGATGCATCAAGAAACATACTTTGCTACTTATAAGAGAGTGCCATTCAACCCAGAAGTTTGCTCTTGAGAGTGACTTTACCCATCATCGGATGTTGGATGACCTCACATTTCCCCAGGACATGGTTAAGGTTAAAGGAGAGTGGCATTATCCCATTTGAAGTATGAGACAAGAAGCCGCGACTATGCTCTATGGGAGTTATGTTTTGTCTTTATAACTTTTGTCTTACTTGCTTGAGTAGTTGCTAACTGAGGCTTATTGGCCAATCTACCATCATGATGAGCATGTTCACCATTAGGTTGGATCACCTGGAGGATAAAATAAGCAGTTTCTCTTAAAGAAGAAGCTTTGCCGTCCATTTGAATGTTGACTTGAGTAAAAAGGTGGTAGATAAGGGGAAAAAAATCCTAGCTTAGAAGGAGTCTCTCAAGGCCTTTGTCGCCTGCCTAGGGACCCTAAAGAAGAAGGTGGCCAAGGTAGAGCAATAGCCATTGAAAAATGGGTTATGCTAGAATATGGTCATGGGGGTCATACGGGGTTAAGTTGACCTATATAGGTAGGACTTTCGGGTGCTATGATTCAACTTGGAGGCTACTGAAGCCAAGAAGACCTCTTTAGAAAAAAATATAGCTGCTTTACAGTCTGATAATATTGCACTTTGGGCTTAGATGATAGCCTTAAGGATAACTGGTGTTGACAGGGGATGAGGCAGATATGAGGTTCATTTAGGAGTTATTTGACTGCTTTGCCTAGTTTTGCTACCAAGTAGAGACTGGAGCAGGCTCATCTTGACTTGGATTTTTCTAGCTCGGACGACCTTCACGAAGTTCTGGAGAATTGGTGTGCCTAGTAAAAGAAGGAAAAAACTTGGGCCAAAAGCAAGTGACTTCATCCAGAGGGGATTAGTTCCCCTTGTAAATTTGTCCTGTAGACTTAGGGGATTTTGTAAACAATAGGAGTCATATTTTAAATATTACCAACATTCAATCTCTTCATTCTAAAGAGTAACATCCTAGAGGCCCCTTCTTCAATGTGGGTGAATCCAATTACAATATGATTATTATCATGAGGCCCTAACCTAATTGTAGGAGACCCTAGTCTTAATGAAGGAGACCATAGCCTCAATATGAGGACCCTAGTCTTAATGTGGGAGGCCCTAGCATTAATAGTCCTTGTGGTACCTGCAGTACTTCTTCTTATCTTTTGGGAACTTGGTGTCAGTAGGACAAGGCCACTTTGTCATCGTGTTCCTACACTCTATGACATAAAGGATGTTCCCCTTTATATCTCGAAAGGTTGTGTATACTAGGCTCAACGATCCTTTTTTCTTGTCGGCCTCCTACTGGTCATAAAACCCCTTCGTGCTTTGAGTAGGATTTTCCTAGATGAACTAGGAAAATTGTGAATTTAGGAAGATCCCCTTGGTCAGGGTGTGTAACTTGACATCCAAGGCCAAGTTAGGGATCTAAAGGGCCTCCAAGTTGAACCTTCACAGGTAGTTCTAAAGGGCTCATTCTTCTATTGTTTGTCATCTAGGAGTTAGGTGATAATATTCTTGGAAGGCTAACTTCCCATGAATTGCTGAAAGAATTCCTGTGATAACTTGTTGAAGGCGGTGAACCTCTCCCTCTTCAATGTACCAAACCATGTTGACATTGTTTCGGAGAGTGTGGAGTTGAAAGCTTTGCACACAATGTTGTCACTGGCCACCTCTAGACTTATTGTCATGATGTACCTTTGTAGGTGGTTAACCAAATCTGTCAGTGTTATGACTCTCCTAGCTAAAAGCTTGCTTGAGAAAAGTAAAGTGTTTGAGACTTAGTTTAGAACCTTAATTCAAATTCACATGGCAAGAATAAGTAAATTTAGCAAAGTTCACTAAGTTCCAAGAAGGCTAAGGCACTAAATGAGGTTTGAGGGCAAAATGGTAATTTTGTAGCCTGAATAGTCGGGCCAGGTCCCAAGTGTTAAAAATAAATTTATAAAACCTAACTTCTACTTTTTAACTCAAGTTTAGTTTAAATAAACAAGATTTGACCAAGTTTGACTAAGGTTACTTAAATGAAGGGACTTATTTAAAACTTTTTAAATTCTTGGATGGCTTCTTGGTTAAGTGGCATATAAAATTGGTAAAGTAGAAGGGGGGGGGGGGCTTTCATTTTCATCCTTAAACCCGAGCTCACCCTTCACCCTACCAATTCTCCATTACTCCTGTGGCAACGTGTGATTCGCTGGAGTCACCACCAATCTATTTACCTAGGTCGATTGGACACCTTAAAATTGGTCTGCGAGAGTTCGGGGATCGGGAGTACGGTTACGCTAAAACAACTTTGTTATAGCGCCCAAAATTGGCACCTTAGTTGATTTTAATTTTGTTTTGCTTTGCTTTTAGAAAAATTTCAGTTAATTTTCAAAACCGAAAACTTTAACTGAATTATTTAGTCGGATGTGGATTTTTGGTAATTAATTTGTATAAAAATTTGATATTTCCGAACCATGGACTCTGCCGAGTCACCCGGACACGGAATTTGACAAAATTTTAATCCATATCGTAAAATATGGATTTTTATCTTTGTATTTATTTAATTTATTCAATTAATTTAAAATTTGATACTTTTCAAACCGTTAATTATTTATGTTTTATGAAATTAATTATTAGTTTAATTACTAATTTATAGGTTTTTTTTTTATTTATGAAATTTTAGATTTATTAATGATCTTTTAATGTTAACTAATAAAAAAATATTCTTTTGTTTATTTATATTTTTATTACCTTTATTTGAAATTATTTGGCTAAAATTTTTATTTTGTTTAATAAAGGAAACAAAAAGTTATATCTTTTTATTATTTTAAGAGAAATAAATAAAATACAAAGTCTTAATTTTCATCTATTTTTTATCAAAAGAAAGTTTTGTTTTCATTTTTTACCTTTTTACTTTTTTTATTGGATAAATATTAAAGTAACTATTAAAATTAATTTTTATATTTTATTTTTTAAAAAAAAATTATTCTCCAAACCATTGGATCCTGGCGGATCATTTGGACATGAAGTTTAATTTTTATTAATTAATTATTTAATTAGTTACTAATTTAAATCATAATTTTATTGGATTTTTATTGTTTTTTTTATTAAATTTTAATTATTGCTACTTTTAAAGATATATTTAAAAAGAAATGATTTGTATTATTATTTTTTTTGATTATTTACTTATGTTTATTTAATTTTAATAAAAGGAATAAAAAGTTAATTAATTTTTTTTTGCTTTTTAAAGAAATAATAAAAGATAATTAGCTTTTTTTTTGAAAAAAAATTTATGTTAGTCTTAAAGAATAAAATTAATTATTCACATAAAAGTATTTTCTTTTAATTAGTTATCATTTACTTATTTATATTATTTTTTTTTCATGATTAATTTCTTTTTTTTAAATAAAATAAAATTTTTGCATAAAGTAAATAAAGGAAAATGAATAAAGTGGAGGTTTTCTTTTTTTGTTTTGGTTTAGACATCCATTTAAAAAGTAAAAGATGCATAAAATAAATAAACAAATAAAGAGAAAACACATAAAGAAATATTAAAAACAATTATTAAATAAATGATAAAAATGGGGCTTTTTGGCCATCCATTAAAAGAATTAAATAAATAGGAGGTATAACCTTCCATGAATTATAATAATTAGCAAAAGTTAGTAACAATAAAAATAAAAGTTAGTAAGTTAGTTGAGTTAATTGTTAGTAACAATAAAAATAAAAGTTAGTAATGTTAGATCAATTAATTGTTAATAACAATAAATATAAAAGTTAGTAAAGTTAGATTAATCAATTGTTAACAACAATAAAACAAAAGGTTAGTAATAATAATAATGAATAAACAAGTAAAAATTAAAAAGGGTTAGTAATTAATTCTGCAAGAACAAAATAAAAAGTTAGTGACCAAAGTGAAAGAAATTGAAAAGATGAAGTATGAAATAGGGGTTTACCCTTAAAATTTTGAAAATTGAATTTTTGCTGGGAAATAGACGCGACGCGGCGGCGTGGGGGGGGTGCTGCTGGCGCAGAGGAGGAAGAGGAAGGGCAGGGCGGCGACGGCGTGGGGCGGAGCAGCGGCGGGCAGTTAGGGCGGCGCGGCAGTGAGGGCGCGGGGCGGTCGGAGGAAGAAAAAAAAAAAAAAAAAAGATGACGGAGCGCGGCGGCGGAACGGCAGGGAGGAGGGGCTGACGGCGGCGGGACTGCCGGACGACGGCGGCAGGACGGCTGGGTGGAGGCGTGGCGGCCGGCGGACGGCGGTGGCGGGCAACGTCGGAGAGAGAGAGAGAACGGAGATAAACGGGAGGAGGAAGACGGGGGCCAAGGCGTCAGAATAAAAGAATTTTGAGATTTTCTGGAGAAAGGGAAGAGAGCCAGGGACAAGGGCTATAATTTTATCTTTTTTTAAAACAGAGCTCTAAGCTTTTTCTCTATTTTTTTCTGTATTCAGTACTAAATTTGGAGGCCTATTTATAGAGGAAGTTTGGCTGAACTGTTGATGGATAAATTAATAAAAAATTTCAAACTTATCTTTTAAATTGGTAAAATGACAATTTCAGTCCTTTACGTTTCTCAGGCTCTGGATAAGCTTTAGAAGCTTCTGATTTTGACAATTTTGTCGTTTTCTGTTAATTTGGGCCAGAAACGTCCGTTTAGGCCCAAAATTGACGCGAAAAATTGCCCAAAGCTCCTGAAACTTTCATAATTTGTCAATTTTGCCCGAAACTTCTCAATTTTGTCATTTTTATCTCAAACTTTTTAATTTTGTCATTTTTATGGAGTTTTCTTTTTTTCTTTCAAACATACACATATACACATATATCAAATCTTCACAAAACAAAACAAAAAAATGTATTTTAAACTAATTAAAAAATTTTAGTAATAATAATAACAATAATAATAATACATTTTTTAATTAATTTTTTTTTAATTAATTTTTTTTTAAAAATTATTTTAATGGCCGGACGAAATTGGGTGTCAACAACTCCAAGCCCAAAACCAAGAGATTTTGATGAAAATAGAAGCCACCAAGGGTATGTATGTTATGGAGGGCTTGTTTCAAGCATAATTTCAAGTTTTTGAAACTTGGAACCAAGTTTTTCACCATTCCCTATTTTTTATGCGAGGTAACACTTATGTTCTTGGTAGATTCTTGTTTATTAGAAACTTGGAAGCTTGGGTTTTGGTTCGAAGTTAGTTTTTATATGTCTTGTGCCTTTATTTTCTTGGAACTAGGTAAAACTTTGTGGAACTTGGATTTGTGACTAAGGGTTGTTCGTTTCTTGCTTGTGAGTTGAAGCTAAGGTAAGGGAGTTATGTTTTCAAGTTTAATTGATGCTATTGGAATGAGTTTGCTTGATGAATTCAAGTAGTTTTAGCAATAGCATTAGTTAATAGGCAAAGTTGGTTAAAGGTGGACTATAAGGTTTGTGATGATTGGGATGATGTTTAAATGCATCATAGGTTGGCTTGTGATAGTTGGTTGTGATCTATGCAACATGTTTTACATGTATGTGAAGTTTGAAGGCTAACCAAGCATGTTTGATATGTTTGGTAAGTGTCCAAAATTCATAGCAGCAAAAACTAGAATTTTCTAGGCTATTGCATGTATTGGGGACGCATCGCCAGTATTCGCAATGCGTCATCGTTACCACAAAAACTGGCAACACATTACCAATTACCATGTCGCCACAGGCATGGTAGCTGAAAATTTCAAATTTTGCTAGGAATGTCGAAGGGAGGCCTAAGGGGGTTCTTAGGGTACCTTGGGGTTTAAGGATTCTGATGGTACTCTGAATCTTCCAAAACTCTTCCAAGACCTAGAAGTTTTCTTGAATTTTATGCAGTCTTATGGTTACTTCCACCATAAACAAGGAAATTAGTTTTCAAATGATCACAACTAGGTATCACTAGTTTGGGTAAAAGGTTTAGTACCCTTGGTGACCTAGCTGTGCAATTAGCCACGAGGTTGCAAGGCGAAACCTTAGTGCACCTAGTCTACAAGGTCTTTATGGCCTAGGCTACAATAGTCCCACCATAGTGCCCCTGTACAACATAAGGGAGGGTTTCAACTGGTGATTTATCACTAGTTGGCTGGCAAGCTAAGCTTGCTAGAGGACAAGGCAATGCATTGTAGTTCAGGGACTAGGTTAAGGAAAAGTCCCAAGGGACTGAGATTATGCCCATAAGTCTAGCCTCAGGCTATATGAGCTCACAACAGGTTACATATATTCATATATGTTGAGTCCTTAGTAACTTTTCTTACAAGTGAAGTAAAGACCCTTATTAAGAATGTCTGAATTCTCACTCTCTAGTTATGTCGTGCAAATACTGATGTTGTTGGGTCAGATAAGTGCTGAAGGTTGTTGCGGTAGTCTGTTTGTTTGCTGGTACTATGCTTGAGAATCTTTATGATTCTAGTCTACTTGGGTTGATTGTTGGTTAAGTAACAGTGCTAACTATAGTGTTTTTCTTAGATGTAGAACCTAGCAGCACGTGGACAAGCTTTTGTGACTCGCCACTGGGATTCATTTATAAGGTGGGAGTTAGTTTAAGAAGATCTCAGTTAAGGCTTATAAATATCGTACTCTAGTCGCCTTCTTTGTCTATAATGGAGTCTTAGACTCTAGGGTTGCTCTTGGGTGAGGGCATTAGTCTACTATATGTATGAATGCTCCCACATAGTTGTTATGTGTAGTAAATTCACATAAATGTTGATTTGGTGTGCTTTGGCTATTTGAATTTGTGTTTTTTTTAATGGAATTATCTTGGCCAAGTGAATGTTTTATGATTTCTTTCAACTTAAGTCAAAGCATAAGAGCATGCATTTTGCATATTTTAGGTTAATCAACTAGTATCACGGAGTTTTAATTCGCACACATATACAACTAGCCAATTGTAACCACCGTGAGATAAGTTCTCACAGGCTTCTTGGGCAGGGGCCGAGGACGGCCATGTCAGTCGGTTCATCGTACAAGTTCACCTTTAGTTTTCAGAAGCCTTAGGGTAGGCGCATTCCGGATCTCCTCAGTGAAGGGCTAAAGGCACATATAGCTATTGTCCAGCGATGGCTCTTTGACAGTTCTATGCTATTTAGTTAGGAGGTCTTCGCTTAGCCTATCTTCTATCTCATCTAGTTGCCGGAAAGCAGTATTAATGTTATTGACCTTTGGTTCCTCTTAGATCCTACTTTTCCACAATCTTATGTCAAGTTTTTTGTTCCTTCGGGCACAATGGCTGATCTAGCTGTATCTCTCTGATAGTTTTCCATCCCCTCTTTTGGTATATGTGGGAAAGCTATGACAACCCCTTATTAACCTACCCAGGTATCCTATGGGAACATGTCCTACACTAGTCGCAATTGGCTAATTAATTAAGTGTTCACTAGGTAAAACCTTCATGCTTCTAGTTAATTAACTTACCATGCAATCATGCATAAATAAATGCTCTAACTTAAATGGTGCAACAAGTACATAAAGATAAAACATTGTCATGGCATTTTATTAAAAACCAAGATTAAAATTGTCAAAGCATATAAAATAGATGTGAATTTAACTCTATATAATAAACCATGTACAACCATCTATACAAAGAACGTATACTCACACCCAAGAGCGATTCTAGAGTCTAACTACCTAACCATGTACATCAAAGGCAACTAGTGTACAAAATTATACACTAAAGCTAAACTATTAGGATCCATAACTAGCTCCCGCCATAGGGTCATACCCGAAATGTGTGAGCTCCATAATGCTCCATTGTGCCAAACTAGTCATTGTCAGCTAAACAAATAACTATAGTTAGTACCATAGCACATCCAATAAGTAAACCAAAAAACTAAAATCATAAGGATTCAATTAACTAATTACCTGCTCATGAACCTTGATATGCTCATATTTATACATATTTTCTATATGCTTTTCATTGATAATTGTTTGTCTTTTAATGTGTTCTTGGTAGAATTTGGTGCTTAATTAGTTCATATTTTGTTTTCAGGTCATATTTCAGATCGAATTGACTTAGGAAATATTTTGTACAAGTTTTGGAGCCGAATTGCAAGTTTTGGTAAAAATTGGAATAAACATGGCTTTGTACACACCTATGTTAGTGACCAACACACTCATGTTCATCAGCTACATGCCCATGTTCACCTAGAAACCTCGAATTATGGCCATGTCATTAAATATTCATGACTTTTATGTTCTAGAGAGGGAACATGGCCGTGTCACAAACCGTGTTTGCCTATTGTTATGGTTTTATCAAGTTAATTTGGTAGAACAGAAAAGAGGAAAAGAGGAGGAGGTGAAAATACACAGAAAAAAAGTTGTGTTTTTATAGGAAACGGTTGCAAGAGGCAATTCTAATGATCAATACCATTTAACTCACATCAGATCAAGGATTCATTGGAGGGGAAATAATTTAGAGATAGACACTTATTTTCCTAGTTTTTATTTGTTTCTATTGTGTTTGTTTTTTGGCATGATGAACTAAATTCTCTGTTCATACTTAAAATAAATGAACCCTATGATAATATCGTGATTGTGATTAATTTTTTTTTAATATAATTATGGCTTCTTGTAATCAATTCAATGTTCTTTGTTGCGTTAATCAATAGTAGCTAGCCTATTAATTCAATGTGGGATAATGAACATATACTAGTAGTATTCGATATGTTTGTTGTAGAAAAACATTGGGTAAAAGGGATATTGTTGTAGCCTGGAATAATAGGAGTGACATAATACCTCTGAACTAAGGCAAAACTTAGTAGTTGAGTCGTAAGACTAGTAATATATTCTTGGGAAGCGCAGTAGGACTAGTCACCTTATCAGTGACTTAAGAGTTAGGGTTAGTAAACGGGAATAATAGGGAGCTAATTTAATTTATGTAGTATTTTACAATTTAATTTAATCATATGCCTGTTAAACCAAAGTAAGAATAATGCAATAGATTTCTAGAGGGATTTAAATCTAAGTATGACATATTTTGATTGTTGATTATCTAATTGTTTTCCGCTATCAATATTTAGTTGTTTATATATTTTTACTGCATTAGTTAGTTTGGTTAATCTATAGTTAATTAGTGAAACAACCCTTTAATTGTCAGTTAGATAATAGGGAGAAATGTTGAGTATGGTAGACAACTTCATTCCTTGGAAAAAATGATCTTGGTAGATGATGTCCAGAGACATCTTCGCTGGAAGGCATGGTGACTTCCGGGAGGACTTCTTGTGAGGGAGGGCGTCTGGAGTTAAGGTTTCCCAGGGGAATGTGCCTGAAAAGCTCAGAGAAGAGGGTTAGGAGGTCCCCGGGGTGCTTTTCCGGGGAGGAGCCTCCGACGCCCAAGTCAGTTTCCTGAGAAGGTAAGGGGAAAGCACTAGAGTTTTTAGTGGGCTTGCCGGTGTTTTCTCAAGGAGGAGGAGTCCCATCGTTTGCCAGGTTCTGTTCCCTGGTATTTATAGAGAAGCCCAGCCCGTTCAGATGACGACACGTGTTCGGTCGGATGTTCTCTGAGTTTCTGGGCGTAGGGGGCGAGTAGCCGGTGACAGGCTCCTTGAGTCTTGAACCGAGACAGGTCGTGACAAGACCTGGACGGCGTCGGCGTGTCAAATCGCTGTTTGAGGTGACATGTAGCGTCTGTGGGCGACATGTCAGAGGCTCCTTAAATGCTCATACCGTACTCCCGAAGTCCCTGGACGAGGTCGCCCTCTGACGCGGACGGTACCCCTTCGGGAAATGTGCCCGTAGTTCGGGGAGTTCCTGATTCAGGGTTCCGCCTTCGGGGAGATCCTCTTCGGCTTGCAATAGCTGATTCTCCATCTCCGAAGGCAATCTGTTTAGCACCTCGAGGGGGCTAATAGTATCCTCGCATTCCCTGACGCTCCAAGTTTGGGTCAGATAGAGGCGATAGCCCTTCGGCTATCACATGCCCCCCTTTGGAAAGCCGAAGTGAAGACTTCGGTTTGTAGTCTTTCCGAGGATGCTCTTTGGGAGTTTTTAGGGAGTAAAACCTGTGCCGAAGGTACACCTTTTGCCTGAAGATATGGGCTGTTCGGCTATGGCCTGTCTTTTGGTGTCTTCGAGGCAACTTACTTCTTTCCTTTTTCCTTTTGCAGGTCTGTGCAACGTCACGTCGCGTGGCCAGGCGTGTCAGTCTGGAGCGGCACGTCCCAGTTTTTTAGGGGTGTCAGAAGGCGTGTCCCCTATTTTGACGCGGCGGCTGACACGTGGCACACTGTCATTAGAAGAGAGTCGCGTTGGTTACAGAGGGCGCGTCTTTTCGGACGCAGGGAACAGTTATGGCAACTGTTCGCCTTCAAGGGGTACTTATGACGCCGGTTTGTCTACCCACCTTCGGCCTATATATAGCCCATTCCATCATAAGTTCCTTTTTTGGTTTTGCTTCTGCTCTTTTCCCTGCTTGCAACTGTTTTTTCCCCTGCTTTCCGCGGCGGTGCTGTTTGACAGAGTTTTTTCCGGCAATCTTTCACGACGGCGACTTCAAACCCAGATTTTGGCAAGTCATTTGGTGGGTTTTTGATTTCTAGAATCCTCTGATTTTTAGAGTATTTCCGGAAGTTGTTTTCTTTCCTTTTTTCGAACTCGTTTATCAGCGAACATGCCTGTTCCCAAGAGCTGGCAACCCCTTTTGTCTCACCCTTGCTGCACCACCCCCAAAAAACTAGAAAAATGGAAGAAAAAGTTCTTTCTTCCTTTGTATGCCGTTACAAGGTTGCTGATGGCCTAGGGCCTCATCGTTTTGAGTCATGATGACTGTTGAGGAGACTTCTAGGAGGAAGAACGCCTGGAAGGTGGATCGCCCCAAGGAGAGTACCTGAAAAGCTGGTAAACAGGGTTAGGAGGCCCCCGGAGTGTTTTTCCGGGGGGGGGAGCCTCCGACGCCCAAGTCAGTGGTGGCCGGAAGAAGGAGAGAGTCACTAGCTCAAAGAGAAAGGCAGAAAAGTCTCGCTTGGTATTTTCTCAGAGTGTGGGAGCTGTATACCCAGCCTGCCAACCTCCTGTCAAGTATTTATTTCCTGTATATATAGGAATACCTAGCCCGTTCAGATCATGACACGTGTGCGGTCGGATGCTTCCTGAACGTCTGGGCGTAGGGGACAGATAGTTGGTAACTAGATGGCCTCGAGCCTTGTGCTGAGACGGGCCATGATATGATTCTGATGGCGTCTGCGCGTCAGGGCGACTTTTTACGTCTGTGGTGGGACGTGTCAGAGGCTTCCTTAAATGCTTCCTTAAATGCGCCTGCCGTACTCCCGAGGTCCCTGGGCGAGGTCGTCCTCTAGTTTGGACAGAGCCTCTTCGGGAAGCCTACCCTCAGTTCGGGGGTTCCCAGTTCCAGGGGGTTCCGCCTTCGGGGATATCATATTCGGGCAGCAATGTCTGGTGCCACTTTTCCGAAGGCGCGTTGTTCACAACCTTGGGGGGCGAATGGAGTCCTCAAGTTTTACTGGCGTGCCGAGGCTCGGAGCTCTCAGGCTATCTCCCGAGGTGCATGATTCCACCTATTCCCGGGAAGCACCAGTTCTTCTGGCCGTTGTTGTGGCAGGGTATTCGGCCAGATTGAGGCGATAGCCTTTGGCTATCACATGCCCCCCTTTGGAAAGCCGAAGTGAAGACTTCGGTTTGCATCTCTTTCCGAGGTTGTCGTTGGGAGTCTTGTTGGGAAGCATAACCTGTTCCGAGGTCGCACCTTTTGCCCGAGGGTCTGGGCTGTTCGGCCTTGGCTTATTCTTTGGTGTCTCCGAGGCAAAGCCTGTACCGAAGATACACCTCTTGCCCAAAAGTCATGGGCTGTTCAGCCATAGCCTGTCTCTTGGTGTCCTCGAGGTGGCCTGCTTTTTATTTCTGCAGGTCTGATGGCCAAGCGTGTCAGACTGAGCGGCGCGTCTCCATTTCTCAGGGATGTCAAACGACGTGTCCCAATCAGGAGGCGTGTCCCGGTTTTCCAGGCACGTTTGGGGAGGCACGTCCCCCATTTCTGCGCAGCGGTTGACACGTGGCTTCTTGCCATTGGAGGAGAGGCGCGTCATTTACAGAGGGCGCGCCTTTTCGGGTGCAGCGGGCAGTTACGGTGACGGTTCGCCTCCAATGGGTACTTATGATGTTCTTTCGGTTACCCACCTTTGGCCTATAAATAGCCCATTCCATCATAAGTCCCACTTACTGTTTTTCTGCTCTTTTTCTGCTCTGCCCTCTGTTCTTGCGTTTTATCTTGCTTTCTGTGGCGGAGCTTCTTTAATCAGAGCTTTTTCCTACCAACTTTCACGACGGCATCCTCAGGCAAATCTTTTGGTGGGTTTTGATTTCCAGAGTACTTGATTCCTCTGTTTTTCTGAGTTTTTCTGGAAAACTGTTGTTTTTTCCAAACTCGTCTTCTGAGTTTTTTCTGGAAACTATTTTCTTTTCCATCTCAAACTCTTTTTCATGTCTGCGATGCCTGTTCCCGAGAGCTGGAAACCTCTTCTGGCCCATCCTTACTGTACCACCCCCGAAAAACTAGAGAGGTGGAAGAAAAAATTCTTTCTTCCGTCTTATGCTGTGACCAGACTGCCTCGTTCTAGCCATTTTGCTTTTTCAAACCGTGGCGACGAGGTTACCGTCTTCCGAGCCCAACTGAAGGCCGGTCTTCGGTATCCTCCCCCGAAGGTGGTTTGCGAGTTCTGCCAATTCCATGGCATTGCTGTGAACCAGCTTCCCCCGAACGCGTACTGCTATTTTAACGCCTACCTCTGTATGTGTGGCGTGTTCGGGATAGAGCCCCACTTCATCATTTTCATGCAGTACTACAAGCTCTATGTGGTCCCAAAGGGTGGCTTCTATTTCCTGCTGCCTCGGGGATCCGGGAGCAAAAAATTCACCTTCACCTTCGACACGAAGGATAGCTGGCGGGGGTGGCAGCCTAAGTTCTTTTTCCTCAAGGTGGATAAGAACTGGTCTGATGTCCCGACCAGGTGGGCTCAGGGAGTGCTGAACGCAGACGTCGTTGATCCGAGGATGCTGCTGACCCCACCGTTGGCTTCCGTGTTCGTGGATTTTGACGCCCGCATTCGGGCAGTCGCTGACTGGGCTCCCGAGGTCTCTCCTCGTGCTCTTTACCCCTTTCCTATCAACTGGAGGTTGATGACCGAAGAAGTCCTTCGGGAGCTGAAAGTGGTTAAGGAGCACGTGACTGACCTCAATATGCCCGCTCCCGCCATCGCCGGGAAAGACTCCTGGCTGGTCAAGCTCCTTAAGGGGGAGACTTCTTTCGAAACTTTTGCCGAAAGTGAGTAATCTTCCATCCCTTTATACTTTTTCCTCGGACTTACGCTGATATTTCTTCTCTTTTTCAGAGATGGGCGATGGGGCTGCCGCTTATTACAAGGCCCTCTTTTCTGGCCAAGTGGAGAAGGGGGAGCAGACAAAGAAGGCGGCTTCCCGAAGAAGGAAGACGACAGGGGCGGTGACACGATCCCCGTGCCCCTGCCCGGGATACCCTGTGAGCGTTTGTCTCACGGTGGATTGTAATTGGCTAGCTGGTTATGTGTGTGGATTAAATCCAATGCTACTAGTTGATTAACCTAGAAATGCAATATGTATGCACTTATGCTTTGACTTGGTTTATTAAAACCATAAAACATTTAATCATTTAGACATTTAGCCGGCTAGGTAAAATTCTATATAAATAAATACAAAATGCCAAAGCATAGCAAAATCAACCCTTGAGTGATTAACTACACATACACCGCTCGTGAAAGCATTTATACATAAGTAACTAATGCTCTCACCCAGAGAACAATCCCCTGAGTCAAGGACTCTTTATAACATAAATACTGGAGGCAAAATAAAGTACTGTATCAAAATACAAGACTTTGCTGAGATCTTTTACCCTAGCTCCCACTTTGGACTCCTGTCCCAGTGGCGAGTCTCACAAGTCCTGTGCCAAGTGCTACTAGGCTCTGCAGCCAAAGGAAGAAACAAGTTAGTACCACAGCCTGACCAACAGACCAATTAAACACTTAAGCAGACTAGAAACTTAAAGTTTCTCAACTACCGTACCTTTACAAACAAAAAGGTACTACCGTGATAATCCTCAGCGATTATCCGGTCCTGCTACTCCAGGCTCTGCATAACAAACAGGGAGTGAGAATTCAACATTCTCAGTAAGGGTCTTCGATGTACCTGCAAGAAAAATTACTAGGACTCTGGCTGCGAGCTCACACAGCATGAGGGTACTAGTCATATATATATATACTAGGCCGGTAGACCTCTCCTCAAGTAGTCCTCTGTATCAGGCCAAGTGCAATCACTTAGCAACCTGACACATATACAGGCCAAGCGCAATCACTTAGCAACCTGACATATAGGCCAAGCGCTATCACTTAGCAACCTATCATATGGCTCAAGGGCGAACCTTAGCAAGCCTCATTCAAACATAGAGCCTCTCACCTAATTGTTATGCAGGGGAATTTATGATGGGACTTGTAGACTAGGCCGCAGGGCCTCTTTGATGTAAACTAGATGAACAAGGTTTCGCCTCGTGGCCTCGTGGCTCCGGCACGGCTAGGCCGACAAGGGTTCTAAACCTCTCACCTGAGCTATTGATAGCTAATTAAGTTCAATTGCAACATTTGTTTCCTTACTTGTTGCCTAAGCAACTTACTTACCTCAAACAGTTCAAGAAAACTCATACTTCCGGTGGGACTTTCGGAAGTTTCGGAGTACCATCGGGATCCTCGGACCCTTAGGCACGTTCCGAGCCTTCCGTAGTCTCGGTCGGGTCAACGCAGCAAAAAGTCAAACCCTCCATTTTTAGGTGTTGGCGCCGCGTCGCCAAAGGCAAAAGGGATTGGCGACGCGTCGCCAACGAGCAAACGCTCTGTGAAGAAAAATTGAATTGGCGACGCGTCGCCAATTTTCGGGCCAATTGGCGCCGCGTCGCCAATTCTGCAGAAATGCAGAATTTGGCCGATTGCTGCTACGAACTTTGGCAACCAAATACATATAGCAAACATGCATCAAAAGTTACCAAATTTCATACACATGAAGTACATGTTGCAAGGAACAAAACCAACTATCAAAGCCAAACTATGATGCATTAGAAGCATCAAACCAACCCTTCGAATTTAGCTAGTCCATCATAATTCCCAAAACGTTTCTTCATA